>CM056744.1:63750171-65000171 GCA_029851415.1 Eretmocerus hayati | reverse complement strand
GGCAGAATTGGAATGGCCTGTAGATGAGTTCTGTTATTGGTCAGGTGAAGGGGTTATAAGGTCTGCAATGCTGAAAATCAGTATTGAAATCGTTTGGGGTGGATTGAGATCTCGATGTTTCCGATACTGGGAGACGGTACTGGAATCGATCGGGGCAGATAGGTTTTCAAGTCCTCAATACTAACAATCATCATCCAGGTATATTGACGTAGATAGGATATACTGTTTCCAATGTTAGAGGTCAGTATCTCCATCTATTGAGGCAGATAGGACTTCCCATCCCCAATCTGATATATAGCATTCTAATCGATTCGGGCGAATGGGTTATAAGGTCTAAGATGCTGAAAGACAGTATTGAGATCGATTGAAGCGGATTGAGATCTCGGGGGTTTTCAATACTGGTATACAGTATTGGGATCGACTGAGGTAGATAGGACCGGAATCGATTGGGGCAGATAAGATCTCAAGTCCTCAATACTGATATTCAGCATTCAAACCGATTCAGGTAAATATGATATGAGGTCTGCAATGCTAAAAGTAAGTATTGAGATCGATTGAAGCTTATTGAGAACTCAATGTTCCCGATACTGGAAAACAGTACTAGAATCGATTGGGGAAGACAAAATCTCAAGTCCTTGATAATGATATTCAGCATTCAATTCGCTCCAGATGAATACGATATGAAGTCTGCAATGCTGAAAATGACCATTGAGATCGATTGAAGCGGATTGAGATCCCGATGTTCCCATGACTGAAAAACAGTACTGGATTGGATTGGGGCAGATAAGACCTCAAGACCTCAATACTGATATTCAGCATTCAATTTGATTCAGGTGAATAGGATGTAAGGTTTCCGATGCTGAAAATCAGTATTAAGATCGATTGAAGTGGGATCTCAGTGTTCCCAATACTTGGAAACGGTATTGGAATGAGTTGGGGCAGAAAGGATCTCAATTCTCCAATACTGATTTTCAACATCCAAGTCGATTCAAGTAGACAGGATATTATAAGGTTACTTATGCTTACATTTAGTATTGGGATCGATTGGATTGGATTGAGATAGCGATCTATCGGATAATGAGTGATAGTACTCGAATCGATTCAGGTTATTGAGATATAAAGGCTCCAATACTTACAGTCAGTATTGAGATCGATTAAAGTGGGTCGAGATTCCGATGTTCCCAATACTGGAAAACAGTACTGAAATCGATTGGGAAGGATAGGATTTCAAGTCCTCAATACTGATATTCAGCATTCAATTCGATTCGGGTAAATATCATGTAAGGTCTGCAATGCTGAACATCAGTATTGAGATCGATTGGAGCGGATTGAAAACCCGATGTTTCTAATACTGAAAAACAGTTCTGGAATTGATTGGGGTAAATAGAATTTCAAGTCCTCAATACTGATATTCAGCAGTCAATCCGATTCAGGTAAATAGGATATAAGGTCTGCAATGCTGGAAATCAGTATTGAAATCGATTGAAGCTGATTGAGATCTCGATGTTTCCAATTCTGAAAAACACTAATGGAATCGATTGGGGCAGATAAGATTGCAAGTTCTGAATACTGATATCCAGCATCCATTTGCAACGTGCAACGTTGCAGCACGTTCTGTCTCGCCCCACAGGAGCTCTCGTCGTCACCTCGGGCCAAGTAGATCAAGGTCTGATTTTTGTGTGTATACTTTTTTGTTGAGGTGCCCGAGGTGACGAGAAGAAGACGACGACGACGTTTCGAACGGGCTGATGGTTCCCGCCGCCAGCGTGGTGGCAGACCCTTCCAGCCCACCAAGCCGGGCGGCGCGGCGCTTGCGCGGGCTAGAGGAAGCCGCGCCGCGCGTCGCCGGCCGGCAATCTTGGGATGGCTGCCGGCATAGATAGACCTCCCTGTATATCGCGCCCCTAAATTCGCCGCGTGCTCCAGGAGTAGTGACCCAGGACGGGTCCAGTGATCGCGCCGCGGGTGAACAAGGAGTCGCGGGTGTGTGGGTGAACATAGTGTAAGTGCCAAGACTTGTGTTAGCGTGTGCTGACACGTGGCCTCCCACACGACCACATCTCGCCCATGGTACCCAGCTCTTGGAGGGTGACCCGGTCTGGGCTAGAGAGCGAGAGAGAGAGAGAGAGCTGCAGCAGCAGACCTACCACTGATCCAGCTAGCAGAGCAGCAGTGACGCAGCAGTGCAACCTGTTTCGCGGGCACCCGGACAACGCAAACGGACACGGTGAGTGGCCTTTCGTCTGCCCCAGAGTGTATCCACCCTTGTCGTGACCCCCCCGGGCGGAGAGTCGTGTCCAGGGCTACCGGGTGGCCTACTCCCCAGCTCGCGACGCGGTGTGTCCTTCTTGTCCGCCGACCCATCGCGTCGCAACCGTGTTCCTCCAACTCCCCGTGCCGATATTCGCTTGCACGTTTTGGCCATGCTGAGCCACGCGGGTCGTTAAAGCGGCCATTTTGTGTCATCATTCTGACTTCCGGAGACGAAGGCGCGGAGAGTTGGAGAGGGACGGGTCCGCCGGCTGGGGGATAGCTCCCACCCCTCACGTTAGCTCCGCCCACAGTGTATATGGGTGATTCCGCCGAAATGGTGCAGTGAATAGTTTCGCGCCAATGTACATGGGTGTTTCCGCTGTAAATTGACTTTTTGATATTGTGATTTTCTTGGAGTGATTGGACAAAGGAACGATTTCATGACAGTTTTCGCCACAGATGGCGTTGTAATTAGTTTTATTGGCCTGCGTGCCTCGAAATGAGAGTTCCTAATAGCAATAAATTCCGTTTGTAATTTCGTAAATCCGGAGAGTGATTATTCCAATACGATATATATATACAGTGTCCGCAGAATATTTTCGCGATTTTCAGGTGTTCCCAATTTGCCCCTCTGTCCCGCCCCTCGTGGCGCGGGGTCCCTGACCCTGACCTGATCCGGCCTAAAATGAATGAGGTAGCGTTGGGTGGGTATAGTATTTCAGGTGAATGTTCCAGATTATCCCTGATCCATCTTGCCCCACGTTACACATTCCGTTCCAGGTGAATAGGATATAAGATCTGCAATGCTGAAAATCAGTATGTATCGAGATCGATTGAAGCAGACTGAGTCTCGATGTTCCCAATACTGAGGAACAGTTCTGGGATCGATTGGGGCAGATCGGATTTCATGTCCTCAATACTAATATTCAGCATTAAATCCGACCCACGTGAATATGATATAAGGTCTTCAATGCTGAAACCCAGTATTGAGATCGATTGAAGCGGATTGAGAACCCGATGTTTCCAATAGTGAAAAACGGTTCTGGAATCGATTGGGGCAGATAGGATTCCAAGTCCTCAATACTGATTTTCAACATTCAAATCGATTCAAGTAGATAGGATATAATAAGGTCACTTATGTTTTCATTTAGTTTCGAGATCGATTGAAGTTGATTGAGATAGCGATCTACCCAATACTGAGAGACAGAACTCAAATCGATTCAGGTTATTGGGATATAAGGGCTCCAATACTTACAGTCAGTATTGAGATCAATTAAAGTGGGTTGAGATCTCGATGTCCCCAATACTGGAAAACAGTACTGAAATCGATTGGGGCAGATAGGATTTCAAGTCCTCAATACTGATATTTAGCATTCAATTCGATTCAGGTAAATATCATACAGTCTGATTCATTAAGTGTGTACATGCCATAACCGGGATGTAGGGAAAAATTTGTATATTTAAACGAGTTATTTGTAAAAATTCGTGATAGCTGTCAGAATTTGTAACTTTTGATAGAAATATGATTCTCAATCATTACATTCGGAATGATTGAAAGTGGGTGCCAACTTCACACGCGTAATGTTTTACCTTCCAACCATCACATAATAAACACGTGTTTGTTATGTAATGATTATTGTTTCGCCATGAAGGTTATGCGTTGAATTTGCGCGTAGTGTTGTGATTTAAGCAGTTCCTTCACATATAGTGATTCTCGTTCTGTTTTTTGGCTCTCTCTTCTCGTAATCTTGCCACGGAGCCCCGCGAGAAGAAGAGTGTAATAACGCCATCTCACAAAACAGGGGGTCATAACAATGTCTTACGCACACAAAAGCACAACCTCCACACCGATACGGGTGCCTCTACATACGTGTGGAAGTTTTCGTTAGTAGTGGAAAGTCGTGAAAGCGGGTAGAGGGCTGTATACTGAGCAGCGAAAGGGTTACTGATACTATTTTTTGCTTTATCTGAAGATAATAGTTTGATTTCGTGACAGCAAATTTTTGATCAACAAACACACCTCTATCATTCATTAGAATCTGAAGTTTTTCAACTAACTGGTTCGGGTTATCCCAGTATATCTCCGTAGTCCTACTTGTGAGTGATCTGCCAATTTTTTCCGGACCAAATAGAGGTTCGATGATGTTCTCAAATTTTTGACTCTTGCTTCTGCGGAGTTCACCATCATGAAGGAATCTTTTTCGATGAACATGTGATACGTTTAAAATTTTCTGGTAGTTCGCCATCCCTGCTGCGAAAGTTCGATTGGATTCGAGTAAAATACATCCAATCGTTCTGAATCTAGAATCTTATGATGAATTTGAAACATGACTTTCAGGATTGAGGAAGATTGGAGTTCAATAACGACCAATTATGTTGATCATGATTCGAACAGTATAGACCAATCTTCACCAATGCAGACTTTTTGCATGGAAAGTGAGATTGCCAATCAATCTCAATACTTACTGCCAGTATTCGGAAGTCAATAATCTATCTGTATGAATGCTGATTCCCTTGATAGAATATCGCGATTCCAATCTGTGTCAATGCCATGAAAAAGCATTGACATGCTATGTGTCCTATCTTCTTCAATCAATTCCAACACTGTTTTTCAGTAATGGAAACATCGAGATCTCAATCCGCCTCAATCGACCTCAATACTGACTGGAAGCATTGGAGACCTTAAACTCTATTTATCTGAATCGATTTGAATACTGGATATCATTATTAGAATTCCGAAATCCTATCTGCCTCCATCGATTCGAATACTATTTTTCAGTATTGGGAACATCGAGATCTCAATCCCCCTCAATCGACCTCAATACTGACTTTCAGTCATTATTACAAATCAACGTCTTACATATACATCACTCACATTACAGCTAAGCTTTCAATACAATCCAATACTCATTCTAATCATGATCGCATTAACATATCATCGCATTACATAAGTAAACGCTATTTGGAGGTTCTGTCACTCATCAGTCTTATATAGGAACAGGAGAGATGGTTCGTCGCTTGCGAGAAAGCAATCCCATGATATTTGGATGCAAACCGAGATGGTCATCGAAACGCCACCTAGCGTCAGACACTCGAATTCATCGGCCTCAATCGATTCCAATACTAACTTTCAGGAATGGGAATTTCGATATCTCACACGACGTCAATCGGTCCCAATACTGGCTATGAGCATTGACGAGTTTATTTATCGTCCTTAATCGATTTGAATGCTGAATATCAGTATTGGGGACTTGGAATCCTATCTGTCCCAGTCGATTCCGGTACTGTTGTCTAGTATTGGGAACATCGAGATCTCAACCCACTTTAATCGACTCAATACTGACTGTGAGTATCGGAGTCATTATATCCTAATAACCTGAATCGATTCCTGCACTGTCTCTCAGTATTGGGTAGATCGCTATCTCAATCCACTTCAATCGATCTCAATACTGAAAGTAAGCATTAGAAACCTTATATCCTATCTGCTTGAATCGATTTGAATGCTGAAAATCAGTTTTGGAGAATTGGAATCCTACTTGCCCCAATCGATTCCAGTACTGTTTTCCAGTATTGGTTATATCGAGATCTTAATCAGCTTCAATCGATCTCAATACTGATTTTCAGCATCGGAAACCTTATATCCTATGAACCTGAATCGGATTGACTGCTGGATATCAATATTGAGGACTTGAAATCCTATCTGCCCCAATCGATTCCAGTACTGTTTTTCAGAATTGGAAACATCGAGATCTCAATCAGCTTAAATCGATTTCAATATTGATTTTCAGCATTGCAGACATTATATGATATTTACCTGGATCGAATTCAATGCCGGATATCAGTATTGAAGACTTGGAATCCTATCTGCCCCAATCGATTCCAGTACTGTATTTCAGTATTGGGAATATCGGCATCTCAATACGCTTCAATCGATCTCAATACTGATGTTCAGCACTGCAGACCTTATACAGTCTGATTCATTAAGTGTGTACATGACATAACCGGGATGTGGAAAAAAATTTGTATATTTAAACGAGTTATTTGTAAAAATTCGTATTAGCTGTCAGAATTTGTAACTTTTGATAGAAATATGATTCTTAATCATTACATTTGAAATGATTGAAAGTGGGTGCCAACTTTACACGCGTAATGTTTTACCTTCCAACCATGACATAATAAACACGTGTTTGTTATGTAATGATTATTGTTCCGCCATGAAGGTTATGTGTTGAATTTGCGCGTAGTGTTGTGATTTAAGCAGTTCCTTCTTATATAGTGATTCTCGTTCTGTTTTTTGGCTCTCTCTCCTCGTAATCTTGCCGCGGAGCCCCGCGAGAAGAAGAGTGTAATAACGCCATCTCACAAAACAGGGGGTCATAACCATGTCTTACACACACAAAAGCACAACTTCCACACCGATACGGGTGCCTCTACATACGTGTGGAAGTTGTGCGTTAGTAGTGGAAAGTCGTGAAAGCGGGTAGAGGGCTGTATACTGAGCAGCGAAAGGGTTACTGATACTCATTTTTTGCTTTATCTGAAGATAATAGTTTGATTTCGTGACAGCAAATTTTTGATCAACATTCCCATTCAGTTGCATATTTTCTTCACCAAATGTCCTTGTATCTAAAAAATGGTTAGACCATTTCCTTCCTCTCGCCGAGATCTATCGATTGGAGATAATACTTTTTCTCCAGGAAGCATCCCAAACCTGAGATAGACTAATCTTTGAGGCCCTTTGTCTGTGTGTGTGCTGTTTTATTTCCTCGACGCTTTCTCTTTTCCCTCCCAGTGTCATACAATCTACAGGCTTTTTGAGGAAAAAATTGCTTGAATCTCTGGTTTTAAAATCCAATTGTGAGAATTCTATCTAATTAAGTTTAATAATTTAATTTGTATGTAAGTTTGAAAATTTGAAAATTTAAATTTAATAAGGTAATTTTTCTGTTTGTTTTAACGCAATTAGAATTGTTGTTCATTAGCATGGAAGTCTAGATCACTCGTTTCACACTACGTCCACGCGTTACGTGCATGAGATGCTAGTGATCTGGTTTTTTAGAAAGTTCACAGATCGATCCACCGAATTCTCTGAGACCACATATATTTCCGGTTGGAATTACAAAAGTTGACCGAGGATTATTTTCTTCCACAATTTCGATGAAATTTTTCGATCGAGACAAAAGGGTTTTTTCCGTTGTTTTTCGAAATAATCGATATTTCTCCTGTTGCGAGGCATTTTGACGAGAAAATCGAGAATTCTGGCAGGTAAAAATGTATATAGTCTGACAGGAATCGATGGATCGGTCTGGAGATTTTTTCTGGTGTGCTTTCTGTGGTTTCGAACGCAAGTATGGGTTCGGTGATCTAGCCAATTGTACGCGAACCCGGAAATACATATGGATAACGTATTATTTTTCCGAAGAAGTGACTAAGCCATCGTTTTCAGATCGAAAAAATACTCATAAATCAGAATCTCCAACCCCCCATGATTTTTCAGACCAGACTTGAAAATTAGGGATGCACCTCCCCTTGAATGGGTGACTACCAAACCATGATCATTTGCGTACGCTACCTAAAAGAATGGTATTCGCGTATTCGCGTATAATGGACTCCTCTTGAACATTTTACGTGACCAACCAACCATGGATATTCGCGTACGCTACTGGGGGTGCAGATTAACATGCGCGAATGCATGAAGTACTCCAACTGAATCACGCGTGTGGCTATTAAACCAATGGTATCCGCGCAACCTCCCAGGAACAGGATAATGAATTCGCTCACTTGGATAAGCGAATGTGGCAACTTCTCCTGGTATTTGCGAATAATCACTAGACCCCGAGCATTCGCGTAGGCTACACAAGTGAATGTTATTCGCGTACGCGAATCCACAAATGAGAGGAATTTTCCTGAAATTTGCGCGTTACTAACTAACGATCGATTCTTGCGTACGCTACAAGAAATGCAGGTTCGCCTACGCGAAGTCACGCATGTTTTCCATACCATGGATATCTACGTACGTTCCCAAAAGAATGACGGAATCTTATACGGACATCAGCGGATAGACCCCCTCCTCCTGAAGCTGTGTGTGACAACCAGACCGTGAGCGTTCGCGTACGCTACTGAAGTGATTTGGATTTGCGAACGCGAATTCGCGTGTGACTACCAAAGCATGGATATCGGCGTACAAGCCAAATCATGCTGATTCGCGTACGTTACCTGAATGATGCTGATTCGGGCACGCATGTCCTCGTGTGGTCACCAAACCATGGATAGACGCATAGGCTATTGGTATAAATGATGTTTGCTTCTAAAATTTGTGCGTGATCACCCAACTATGGATATCCACTTTTGCTACTAGGGATACAGATTCGCGTACGCTGAACAAGTGATTCGGATCCTCGTTTGCCAATTGAAGGTGTGACTACCGAACTATGCATATTCGCTCAATCTCCCAGAAAAAATATGATACTAGAATTCGCGTACATGAATAAGTGATTGCGACGACTTCTCCTGGTATTCGCGTGTCATCACCAGACCATGAGCACTCGCGTACGCTACCCAAGTGGACCATGTTCGCGTACGCGAATACACGAATCAAAAGACTTCTCCTAAAAAATGTACGTGCCTCACTCATCGTGGATCTTCGCGTACGCTACTAGCGATGCAGATTTGCTAACGCGGAGGCACGTATGGAAATGCATTAACTGGAATCGCGGATATCTACCAAACCATAAATATCCACTTACGCTACTGGGCATGTTGGCGAATCTGCATTTTTGATAGCGTACGCGAAAATCCACGATGAGTTAGGCACGCACAACTTTGAGGAGAAGTCTTTTGATTTGTGTAATCGCGTACGCGAACATGGTTCACTTGGGTAGCGTACGCGAGTGCTCATGGTCTGGTGATGACATGCGAATACCAGGAGAAGTCGTCGCATTCACTTATTCATGTACGCGAATTCTAGTATCATATTTTTTCTGGGAGATTGAGCGAATATGCATAGTTCGGTAGTCACACCTTCAATTGGCAAACAAGGATCCGAATCACTTGTTCAGCGTACGCGAATCTGTATCCCTAGTAGGAAAAGTGGATATCCATAGTTGGGTGATCACGCACAAATTTTATAAGCAAACATGATTTATACCGATAGCCTATGCGAATATCCATGGTTTGGTGACCACACGAGGACATGCGTGCCCGAATCGGCATCATTCAGGTAACGTACGCAAATCAGCATGATTTGGCTTGTACGCCAATATCCATGCTTTGGTAGTCACATGCGAATTCGCGTTCGCAAATCCAAATCACTTCAGTAGCGTACGCGAACGCTCACGGTCTGGTTGTCACACACAGCTTCAGGAGGAGGGGGTCTATCCGCTGATGTCCGTATAAGATTCCGTCATTCTTTTGGGAACGTACGTAGATATCCATGGTATGGAAAACATGCGTGACTTCGCGTAGGCGAACCTGCATTTCTTGTAGCGTACGCAAGAATCCATCGTTAGTTAGTAACGCGCGAATTTCAGGAAAATTCCTCTCATTTGTGGATTCGCGTACGCGAATAACATTCACTTGGGTAGCGTACGCGAATGCTCGGGGTCTAGTGATCATTCGCAAATACCAGGAGAAGTTGCCACATTCGCTTATCCAAGTGAGCGAATTCATTATCCTGTTCCTGGGAGGTTGCGCGGATACCATTGGTTTAATAGCCACACGCGTGATTCAGTTGGAGTACTTCATGCATTCGCGCATGTTAATCTGCACCCCCAGTAGCGTACGCGAATATCCATGGTTGGTTGGTCACGTAAAATGTTCAAGAGGAGTCCATTATACGCGAATACGCGAATACCATTCTTTTAGGTAGCGTACGCAAATGATCATGGTTTGGTAGTCACCCATTCAAGGGGAGGTGCATCCCTAATTTTCAAGTCTGGTCTGAAAAATCATGGGGGGTTGGAGATTCTGATTTATGAGTATTTTTTCGATCTGAAAACGATGGCTTAGTCACTTCTTCGGAAAAATAATACGTTATCCATATGTATTTCCGGGTTCGCGTACAATTGGCTAGATCACCGAACCCATACGACATTGCGTTCGAAACCACAGAAAGCACACCAGAAAAAATCTCCAGACCGATCCATCGATTCCTGTCAGACTATATACATTTTTACACCGTGTTTCAAAAGGTGTGTACATACCGTAACAGGGAGTTAGAAAAAATTTTGTATTTTCAGAGAAGTTTTTCAAGAAGTTTTGTAATAATTTTCAGATTTTGTAACTTTCAATAGAAAAAGTCACTTTTATCATTACATTTGTAATGTTTGAAATTTGGCGGCAATCGTTTGTTGTGTAATGATTTACCACTAATCATTACATAAACAATATGTAATGATTAGTGTAATGCTTTCGAGGTTATGTGTATTGAATAGTAAAGAGAGCTCGAAATTATCCCGGCAGCATAATACGGCAAAGTCGGCAACGGCAGGTCACGCATAAACCGGTCTATTGCTAAATCGTGTATTGATGCGCCTCTCATTTGCGCAGAAGTCGTACGAGTTAACCTCGACCCATGATCAGCGGCAATGCTGCAAAGCAGACGCCCGCAGAAGTCAAGGCTTGCGTCGTCGGCTTTGTTATTGTTGCGACCCGGTGTGCATCAAATTACAAAATCAGCTCGAGAACTCGGCCACCGTTTGCCTCTAGGTCGCGCGATGTGTATTCGGCGGCGATGAAGAACCAGAGTGTCCATCCTTCGCGTGGATTATCTGCGGATGTGTCGACAATTTTCCTGCAGGGACGAGAGCCCGGCATCATTGGAAAGTGATTTCTACGAGTGTGACGTGTTTGGTGATTTCTAATTGATAGTGTAGCCGTGACTAGTTCAGCAGCATGCCACAATCACTCTCGTCGTTGCTCATTTTTCCCTCGTCTGCGAGTATTGAGTGCACCCCACAACACTCATGGAGTGCTCACGTCCTTGCAGAATGTTTTTAGTCATGTAGACCGGCCATTTGGAGAGGTATGGCGCTCTGGTGCATCATCGTCGTCGAGTACACATCGCTCATGCCGAGAGCTGGTGCACAGTACTCAGTTGGCAGCTAGCTGAGCCAATGACGCTAACATTTGGTGTCGTTGTCGTATGCTCTGCAATCGAATGCTCGTGATCACAGGTGAGCTTGAATGTAGTCGTGCGCAGTAATACTGGCTGGGCGATGTCTTCTCGGCGATGATGGAGCACCAAAGTGCCGTTTTTCTCCCGAATCGCCGGTGAAAGAGTGAAAATCTGCTTAAAGGGAAGACAGCCTGGTACATGTCAGGAAGTGCTCGGTGTGAAGTGCCTACCACGATTACGGCCTAATCAGCGCAGGCGAGACAGCCGTTTCGTGTACGCAGAATCCCATAAACGGGAAATAGACCTTCTCTCGAGAGAGCCCGGGTGGATTTCTCGCGTGCGCGAGGCCCAACACCAGGAGCTCTTTTCGGCCGTGGTGAATTCTCGCGTGTGCGAGTTTCCAACTTGGCTCACGCGAGACCCCAGATCAGCCGGGGAAAATTCTCGCGCCCGCGAGAAATTTCCCAGCTTAGCATACGCGAGACCAAATTCGGGACTTAACTTCGACCATGGAAGAAATTCTCTCGCACACGCATCAGAAGCTTCTCTCGGCTTTGGGGAATTCTCGCGTGCAAGGAAAGTACCCCAACTTAGCCTACGCGGGATCCGACATCAGAAGCTCCTCTTGATCAAGGTAAATTTTCAGGTGCGCGCAAAATTTCCCAGCTCAGCGTACACAAGACCCAAATTAGGTACTTCATTTCGATCATGGAAATTTAACGCGTGCACGAGACTTTTCCGGATCAGCTTACGCGAGACGCATTATTAGGAGCTGCTTCTCTTGGCTGTGGAAAATTCTTGCGTGCGCGGAAAGATTCGCAACTGAGTGTACGCGAGACCGAGATGAGCTTCTGATGTTGGCCTCGCACCCGCTAAGTTTGGAATTTCTCGCACGCTTTGAGCTCATGATTCCGGCCCTCGAGTACACTCAGTGTGCAATTTTCGTGCACACGAGAAATTCCCATGGTCGAGGTGAAATGCGAAAATTTTGATGTTGAGCCTCGCGCACGCTTAGTTGGGAATTTTCCGCTCACGCGAGAAATTTCTACGTTCGGGGTAAGCCTCTGATGTTGGGCCTCACGCACGTTAAGTTGGAAATTCTTCGCGCATGCGAGAAATTTTCACGGCTGAGATACGATCATGTTCTTGAGCTTCGCGTACGCTTAGTTGTAGAATGCCCACGCACGCGAGGGATTCCCTTGGTCGAGATGAACTGCTAAAGTTTTGATGTTGTGCCTCGCGTACGTTGAGTTGGGCATGTTTGCGCACGCGAGAATTCCCCATGGCCGACATGAGCTTATGATTCTGAGCCTCACGTACATTCAGTGTGGTCATCTTCAAGCACGCGAGAAATTCGTATCGTCAAGGTGGACTTCTGAAGTTTCGATATTTAGGATCGCGCACGCCAAGTTGGGAATTTTCCGCGCACGTGAGAATTTTCTACGACTGAGATAAGCCTCACATTCTAAGCTTTGCACAGGTATTGTTCGGGAAGGCTCGCGCACGCGAGGAATTCCAATGGTCAAGTCGAACTGTTCGAGTCTTAATGTTGGGTCTCGCGCACACTAAGCTGAGAATTTTTCGCGCACGCGAGGATTTTTCACGCCCGAAGTAAGCCTTTTATGTTGGGCCTCGAGCACGGTAATTTGGTCGAGCTGAACTGTTAAAGTTTCGATGAGCCTCGCGCACGCTAATTTAGTGATTTTTCGCCATTTGATACTTGAGAAAAAAGAATTTCGCACGCAAAACAACCGAAAGGAGCTTCTGGTAATGGGTCTTACGCACGCGAGCAATTTCCTTGAGCAAAATGAATCCTGCACCTTGAGTTTCCCGTACGCTAAGTTGAGATTTTCTCGCGCGCCTCGAGCTTCTGATTTCAGGCCTCGCGTACAATTTGTGTGGTAAATCTCTCGTGCGCGGGAAATTCCCATGTTCGAGGTGAACTGCTGAAGTTTCGATATCGAGCCTCGCGCACGCTAATTTAGAATTTTTGGCACACGCGAGAATTTTCAACGTCCGAGGTAAGCCTCTGATGTTGTACCTCGCGTACGCGAAGTTGGGAGGATTTTCCATGGCCAACATGAGCTTATGATTCCGGGCTTTGAGTACACTCAGTGTGCAATTTTCGCGCACACGAGACATTCCTATGGTCGAGGTGAATTCTAAAATTTCAATTTTTAAGCTCGAGCTCGCGGTTGGGAATTTTCCGCGCACGTGAGAAGTTTCTACGACTGAGATAAGCCTCACATTCTGAGCTTCGCACACGTATAGTTGGAGAAGGCTCGCGCACGCGAGGAATGCCAGTGGTCATGTCGAACTGCTGGAGTCTTGATGTTGGGTCTCGCGCACGCTAAGCTGAGAATTTTTCCGCACGCGAGGATTTTTCACGCCCGAGATGAGCCTTTCATGTACCATGGATCTTAGTCGACGCTCGCTAAGATTCATACCAGACGTAAGAAATTGCGGATTTTGATAAAACTACCGACTAATTGACATTTCGTCTTTTCCATTCACACTATTTTGTCACCGGAGATGTCATAAAGTCAATGCTGATCGATATTTGATTACCGAAAATCGCGAGGAGATGACTCGATGCTCGGGCTGTAGTCGACGCTGGCTAAGATTGAGAGCAGACGTGAGAATTTTCGGATTTTGATCAAAGTACACACTAATAAACCATTTGTCTCTTTCATTCACACTATTTTGTCCCCGGAGAAGTTATGAAGTCAATGCCGATCGATATCAAATTACAGAAATTCGCGAGGAGATGACCCGATGCTCGGGCTGTAGTCGACGCTCGCTAAGATTCAGAGCAGATGTAAGGAATTCGCGGATTTTGATAAAACTACACACTAACAAACCATTTGTCTCTTTTATTCACACTATTCTGTCCCCGGAGAAGTCATGAAGTCAATGCCGATCGATATTGAATTACCGAAATTCGCGAGGAGATGACCCGATGCTCGGGTTGTAGTCGACGCTCGCTAAAAATCAGAGCAGATGTAAGGAATTCGCGGATTTTGATCAAACTACACACTGATGAACCATTTGTCTCTTTCATTCACACTATTTTGTCCCCGGAGAAGTTATGAATTCAATGCCGATCGATATCCAATTACAGAAATTCGCGAGAAGATGACTCGATGCTCGAGCTGTAGTCGACGCTCGCTGAGATTCAGAGCAGATGTGAGGGATTTGCAGATTTTAATCAAACTACATACTAATAAACCTTTTATCTCTTTCATTCACACGATTTTGATGACGGGGATGTCGAATAGTCAATGCCGATCGATATCCAATGACAGAAATTCGCGAGTAGATGACTCGATGCTCGAGCTGTAGTCGACGCTCGCTAAGATTCAAAGCAGACGCGTAAGAAATTCCGGATTTTGATCAATGTACAGACTAATTAACAGTTCGACATTTTCACTCACACGATTTTGATGACGGGGATGTCGAATAGTCAATGCCGATCGATATCCAATGACCGAAATTCGCGAGAAGATGACTCGATGCTCGAGCTGTAGTCGACGCTCGCTAAGATTCAAAGCCGACGCGTAAGAAATTGCGGATTTTGATCAAATTAGCCACTAATTGACATTTCGTCTCTTTCATTCACACGATTTTGTCACCGGAGATGTTGGGAAGTCAATCCTCATTGATATCCAGTGACAGAATTTCGCGAGAAGGTGACTCGATGCTCGAGCTGTAGTCGACGCTCGCTAAGATTCATACCAGACGTAAGAAATTGCGGGTTTTGATAAAACTACCGACTAATTGACATTTCGTCTTTTCCATTCACACTATTTTGTCGCCGGAGATGTCATAAAGTCAATGCTGATCGATATTTGATGACCGAAAATCGCGAGGAGATGACTTGATGCTCGATTGACAGCAGACGTGAGAATTTTCGGATTTCGATCAAAGTACAGACCCATCGTTAACTTGTTTCGTTCATTCACACGATTTTGTCACCGGAGATGTTGGGAAGTCAATTTTCATTGATATCCAGTGACAGAAATTCGCGAGGAGATGACTCGATGCTCGAGCTGTAGTCGACGCTCGCTGAGATTCAGAGCAGATGTACCGAATTTGCGGATTTCAATCAAACTACACACTAATAAACCGTTTGTCTCTTTCATTCACACTATTTTGTCCCCGGAGAAGTTATGAATTCAATGCCGATCGATATCCAATTACAGAAATTCGCGAGGAGATGACCCGATGCTCGGGCTGTAGTCGAAGCTCGCTAAGATTCAGAGCAGATGTAAGGAATTCGCTGATTTTGATCAAACTACACACTAATAAACCATTTGTCTCTTTCATTCACACCATTTTGTCCCCGGAGAAGTTATGAATTCAATGCCGATCGATATCCAATCACAGAAATTCGCGAGGAGATGACCCGATGCTCGGGCTGTAGTCGACGCTCGCTAAGATTCAGAGCAGACGTGAGAATTTGCGGATTTTGATCAAACTACAGACTCATCGATAACTTGTTTCGTTCATCCACACGATTTTGTCGCCGGAGATGTTGGGAAGTCAATTCTCATTGATATCCAATCACAGAAATTCGCGAGGAGATGACTCGATGCTCGGGCTGTAGTCGACGCTCGCTAAGATTCGGAGCAGATGTGAAGTATTTGCGGATTTAGATCGATTCAAACACTTATAAACCATTTGTCTCTTTCATTCACACTATTTTGTCCCCGGACAAGTCATGAAGTCAATGCCGATCGATATTGGATTACCGAAATTCGCGAGGAGATGACCCGACGCTCGGGCTGTAGTCGACGCTCGCTAAAATTCAGAGCAGATGTAAGGAATTCGCGGATTTTGATCAAACTACACACTGATAAACCATTTGTCTCTTTCATTCACACTATTTTGACCCCGGAGAAGTTATGAATTCAATGCCGATCGATATCCAATTACAGAAATTCGCGAGGAGATGACTCGATGCTCGGGCTGTAGTCGACGCTCGCTAAGATTCAGAGCAGATGTGAGAATTTGCGGATTTTGATCAAACTACAGACTAATTTGGGACTTGTCTCTCTCACTCACACGATTTTGTTGGTGGAGTTAACGTAAAGTCAATGCCTATCGATATCTTATAATAAGGATTCGCGAGAAGATCACTTCAGATTCGCGTACGCGAATGTGAAGCTGATTCGCGTACACGGATGCCGAGCTGATT
The DNA here is from genome assembly GCA_029851415.1 of Eretmocerus hayati. NCBI lineage: Eukaryota > Metazoa > Arthropoda > Insecta > Hymenoptera > Aphelinidae > Eretmocerus > Eretmocerus hayati. The sequence goes on along the minus strand of CM056744.1, from coordinate 64,983,606 downwards.
CGCGTGCGCGAGCAAGCCAAGATTCGCGTACGCGAATGGGAAGCTGATTCGCGTGCGCGAGCAAGCCAAGATTCGCGTACGCGAATGGGAAGCTGATTCGCGTGCGCGAGCAAGCACAGATTCGCGTACGCGGATGCCAAGCTGATTCGCGTGCGCGAGCAAGCACAGATTCGCGTACGCGTATGCCAAGCTGATTCGCGTGCGCGACCAAGCCGAGATTCGCGTACGCGAATGGGAAGCTGATTCGCGTACACGGATGCCGAGCAGATTCGCGTGCGCGAGCAAGCCAAGATTCGCGTACGCGAATGGGAAGCTGATTCGCGTGCGCGAGCAAGCCAAGATTCGCGTACGCGAATGGGAAGGTGATTCGCGTGCGCGAGCAAGCACAGATTCGCGTACACGAATGCAAAGCTGATTCGCGTGCGCGAGCAAGCACAGATTAACGTACGCGAATGCCAAGCTGATTCGCGTGCGCGAGCAAGCACAGATTCGCGTACGCGAATGCCAAGCCGATTCGCGTGCGCGAGCAAGCCGAGATTCGCATCGACTTCTCGACATCACCGTCGAGAGAATAAGACTCCATCGACTTGGAAAAATAATTCGCTCGCGCACGCGAGTCAGCTCCCCATCCGCGTACGCGAGTCTCGGCTCGCTCCCGCACGCTAAGTATCTCCACGTTCACGTACGCGAATCAACTGAGGTGTCGATCGCATCACATGGGCTTTCATGCACTAGTGAGATTCATATCCGCGTATGCGAGACCTTAGAGGAGAAGATGCCGATCGCGCACATGATGATATCCAATCGTAGCATACGCGAGTTCCAAATTACTTGGGAATTTGAATCGCTCGCGCACGCGAATCAGCTTTACATTCGCGTACGCGAATCTCGGCTTGCTCGCGCACGCGAATCGGCTTGGCATTCGCGTACGCGAATCTGTGCTTGCTCGCGCACGCGAATCAGCTTGGCTTTCGCGTACGCGAATCTGTGCTTGCTCGCGCACGCGAATCAGCTTTGCATTCGTGTACGCGAATCTGTGCTTGCTCGCGCACGCGAATAAGCTTCCCATTCGCGTACGCGAATCTTGGCTTGCTCGCGCACGCGAATCTGCTCGGCATCCGTGTACGCGAATCAGCTCCACATTCGCTTACGCGAATCTCGGCTTGCTCGCGCACGAGAATCAGCTTGGCATTCGCGTCCGCGAATCTGTGCTTGCTCGCGCACGCGAATCAGCTTCCCATTAACGTACGCGAATCTTGGCTTGCTCGTGCACGCGAATCTTGACTTGCTCGCGCACGCGAATCAGCTTCCCATTCGCGTACGCGAATCTTGGCTTGCTCGCGCACGCGAATCAGCTCGGCATCCGTGTACGCGAATCAGCTTAACATTCGCGTACGCGAATCTGAAGTGATCTTCTCGCGAATCTCTATTATAAGATATCGATAAGCATTGACTTTACGTTAACTCCATCAACAAAATCGTGTGAGTGAGAGAGACAAGTCCCAAATTAGTCTGTAGTTTGATCAAAATCCGCGAATTCTCACGTCTGCTCTGAATCTTAGCGAGCGTCGACTACAGCCCGAGCATCGAGTCATCTCCTCGCAAATTTCGGTAATTCAATATCGATCGGCATTGACTTCATGACTTGTCCGGGGACAAAATAGTGTGAATGAAAGAGACAAATGGTTTATAAGTGTTTAAATCGATCCAAATCCGCAAATACCTCACATCTGCTCCGAATCTTAGCGAGCGTCGACTACAGCCCGAGCATCGAGTCATCTCCTCGCGAATTTCTGTAATTGGATATCAATGAGAATTGACTTCCCAACATCTCCGGCGACAAAATCGTGTGAATGAACGAAACAAGTTATCGATGAGTCTGTAGTTTGATCTAAATCCGCAAATTCTCACGTCTGCTCTGAATCTTAGCGAGCGTCGACTACAGCCCGAGCATCGGGTCATCTCCTCGCGAATTTCTGTAATTGGATATCGATCGGCATTGACTTCATGACTTCTCCGGGGGAAAATAGTGTGAATGAAAGGGACAAATGGTTTATTAGTGTGTAGTTTGATCAAAATCCGCGAATTCCTTACATCTGCTCTGAATCTTAGCGAGCGTCGACTACAGCCCGAGCATCGGGTCATCTCCTCGCGAATTTCGGTAATTAAATATCGATCGGCATTGACTTCATGACTTGTCCGGGGACAAAATCGTGTGAATGAACGAACCAAGTTATCGATGAGTCTGTACTTTGATCAACATCCGAAAATTTTCACGTCTGCTCTCAATCTCAGCGAGCGTCGACTACAGCTCGAGCATCGAGTCATCTCCTCGCGAATTTCTGTCACTGGATATCAATGAGAATTGACTTCCCAACATCTCCGGCGACAAAATCGTGTGAATGAACGAAACAAGTTATCGATGAGTCTGTACTTTGATCTAAATCCGCAAATACCTTACATCTGCTCCGAATCTTAGCGAGCGTCGACTACAGCCCGAGCATCGAGTCATCTCCTCGCGAATTTCTGTAATTGGATATCGATCGGCATTGACTTCATAACTTCTCCGGGGACAAAATAGTGTGAATGAAAGAGACAAATGGTTTATTAGTGTATCCTTTGATCAAAATCTGAAAATTCTCACGTCTGCTCTCAATCTTAGCGAGCGTCGACTACAGCCCGAGCATCGAGTCATCTCCTCGCGATTTTCGGTCATCAAATATCGATCAGCATTGACTTTATGACATCTCCGGTGACAAAATAGTGTGAATGGAAAAGACGAAATGTCAATTAGTCGGTAGTTTTATCAAAATCCGCAATTTCTTACGTCTGGTATGAATCTTAGTGAGCGTCGACTACAGCTCGAGCATCGAGTCACCTCCTCGCGAAATTCTGTCACTGGATATCAATGAGGATTGACTTCCCAACATCTCCGGTGACAAAATCGTGTGAATGAAAGAGACGAAATGTCAATTAGTGGGTAATTCGATCAAAATCCGCAATTTCTTACGCGTCGGCTTTGAATCTTAGCGAGCGTCGACTACAGCTCGAGCATCGAGTCATCTTCTCGCGAATTTCGGTCATTGGATATCGATCGGCATTGACTATTCGACATCCCCGTCATCAAAATCGTGTGAGTGAAAATGTCGAACTGTTAATTAGTCTGTACATTGATCAAAATCCGGAATTTCTTACGCGTCTGCTTTGAATCTTAGCGAGCGTCGACTACAGCTCGAGCATCGAGTCATCTACTCGCGAATTTCTGTCATTGGATATCGATCGGCATTGACTATTCGACATCCCCGTCATCAAAATCGTGTGAATGAAAGAGACAAAAGGTTTATCAGTATGTAGTTTGATTCAGAAAAGATGTCATTACGAATGACTTGGAACAAAAATACAGCAGCCACGAACGGAAAATACAAGCGGACCATAACCTCTCATAAGTACACAAGCGTCTCGCGTCTCGTGTCTCCGGCTGCTTTTTCTCGATTGCAATCAATTGCAATTCGTCGCTGCGACGAGCAATCTTCGCATTAGGTACGACCACGCGACTGTTAGGCTTACTTTTCACTCTCGCAAGATTGCTCGTCGCGGCGACGGAATGCAATCGAGGAAAAGCAACGGACGCGAGACGCGAGACGCCAACGCAAGAGCTGGGGAGACGCGTGCGCGAGACGGTCGAGGCTTCAAAACAAGACGGCATTCAAATTTGATTCTCAAAATGACCAGGGCCCCAATCCTCATTTTGCCTACGCGATTGGGACCGGGCAAGCAAGATCTCCAACCCCTTTCCGGGCTTACCTATAGTTTTGAATGACCGTGTATAATGACTCCGATACTCACAGTCAGTATTGAGTCGATTAAAGTGGGTTGAGATCTCGATGTTCCCAATACTAGACAACAGTACCGGAATCGACTGGGACAGATAGGATTCCCAGTCCCCAATACTGATATTCAGCATTCAAATCGATTAAGGACGATAAATAAACTCGTCAATGCTCATAGCCAGTATTGGGACCGATTGACGTCGTGTGAGATATCGAAATTCCCATTCCTGAAAGTTAGTATTGGAATCGATTGAGGCCGATGAATTCGAGTGTCTGACGCTAGGTGGCGTTTCGATGACCATCTCGGTTTGCATCCAAATATCATGGGATTGCTTTCTCGCAAGCGACGAACCATCTCTCCTGTTCCTATATAAGACTGATGAGTGACAGAACCTCCAAATAGCGTTTACTTATGTAATGCGATGATATGTTAATGCGATCATGATTAGAATGAGTATTGGATTGTATTGAAAGCTTAGCTGTAATGTGAGTGATGTATATGTAAGACGTTGATTTGTAATAATGACTGAAAGTCAGTATTGAGGTCGATTGAGGGGGATTGAGATCTCGATGTTCCCAATACTGAAAAATAGTATTCGAATCGATGGAGGCAGATAGGATTTCGGAATTCTAATAATGATATCCAGTATTCAAATCGATTCAGATAAATAGAGTTTAAGGTCTCCAATGCTTCCAGTCAGTATTGAGGTCGATTGAGGCGGATTGAGATCTCGATGTTTCCATTACTGAAAAACAGTGTTGGAATTGATTGAAGAAGATAGGACACATAGCATGTCAATGCTGTTTCATGGCATTGACACAGATTGGAATCGCGATATTCTATCAAGGGAATCAGCATTCATACAGATAGATTATTGACTTCTGAATACTGGCAGTAAGTATTGAGATTGATTGGCAATCTCACTTTCCATGCAAAAAGTCTGCATTGGTGAAGATTGGTCTATACTGTTCGAATCATGATCAACATAATTGGTCGTTATTGAACTCCAATCTTCCTCAATCCTGAAAGTCATGTTTCAAATTCATCATAAGATTCTAGATTCAGAACGATTGGATGTATTTTACTCGAATCCAATCGAACTTTCGCAGCAGGGATGGCGAACTACCAGAAAATTTTAAACGTATCACATGTTCATCGAAAAAGATTCCTTCATGATGGTGAACTCCGCAGAAGCAAGAGTCAAAAATTTGAGAACATCATCGAACCTCTATTTGGTCCGAAAAAAATTGGCAGATCACTCACAAGTAGGACTACGGAGATATACTGGGATAACCCGAACCAGTTAGTTGAAAAACTTCAGATTCTAATGAATGATAGAGGTGCTGGTAATCAAGATGATGATGATGAGATAAGAGCTATCTTGGAATCCTTACTCATGGCTGGTTATATCTATTGAACCTCGAGTTCGTGAAGGAGACTGACTATAAATATAGACAAGAATGATGACAGAGACATTATTTCTCGAACATCAAACCAGTCAAGATGGGTGAAATCTTTGAGGAAGCTTTGGAGCAAGCTGATATGGCAGTAAAGGAGAAACTGAAGCTCCTGCACGAGAGGTCTCCACAAGGAGGAAAATTAGAGTCAGATCAAGAGTTGTACACGAATCAGGATGGTTTTCCGAAGAGAAAACTTGAAGGTGTGCGGATCAAATATAGCATCAGAAGGAACTGCCCCTCCTAGTTGATTGAATGGGTCGATGAAATTCATCAGAAACCATCTTGGCAAGGAACAACTCATTGTAGATGGCAAACATTTTATCCGAGAAAAAACTAATCGTAACGGTACAGTGCGTTGGAAGTGCGTCGACTAACATAAAACCAAGTGGTGCCCGAGTACAGCACTTACTCATGGAAGGAATTCAGTCAGTGTTGGTTATCACAATCATCTCGTGGCTTCTTCGATGCAGCCTTGTATCAGAAGTCATCCATCATTGGATGAAAAACATGGTGATCTGGAAGATAATGACAGAGAGCGGGCAAATTATAGTGATCCAGTGAAACGGAGAACACTTGAGGGTGACATTATTAATCCTCCAAACAGTAAGCGGAATTCTATTCCAAACAAGGAAACTAGTGGATATACAAAATCAACATTCAGCAGTCCCCGGTTCCATGCACGAAGTGACTATCCTAGAGCTCCAGAAGCTGATCTTGAGTCTGGATCATGTCACAGTGAAAGATCTGTTGATTCGGAAGCATGTTATACTGATTCATATCACAGCAATGCATCATGTTATACTGATTTACATCACAGCAATGCATCATTTGAGTCGAACTCACATCGCAGGAATCTGTCATCCTACTCAGGTCTCGACTCAGGATCTTGTAACAGTTACCGTATAATACTGTTCATGATGCATCTACTCAGGAACTGGCAGAACAGTCTTACAATAATCGGAGACTGGACTTTGACAGATGCTCGACGAACGAATATGAGTGGAGGAGATCTGCAAGACTTGGATTGTCTCCTCCTACATTGATGGGATTCCCATTATCTCAGGCAGATGCGTGGGAAACTTCGCACTCCAACGATCGCTCCATTGGAGGAGATACGCGGCCTACGGAATCATGGGATGAAGTTGCCCGTCAAACATTCAGACGATTGGGACTGCCATCATACCAGACCTTACCCCAAACGATCAAATATGTGCAAGGAATCAAAAAGAGGGTTTAAGCCAGAAGATATTATTGGTCCAAATATAATTCTGGGGAATGATTTAGAGTCTGGGTACGCGATTGAGCTTGGGAGATCCTGATGTGGATGCCACAAGACCCGCACTAGAAGTCTGCACGGAGACCGCTCGAATACCACGCGGGATAGACGTATACCGCACGAATATCGCGCGGGATAGACGTATACCGCACAAATACCGTGCGAGATAGACGTATACCGCACGGATATCGCATAAATATCGCCTAGGATAGATATGTACCGCACGATTACCGCGTGGGATAGACACATACAGCAGGAATACCACGCAAGATAGACGTATACCGCACGAATGCCACGAATAGCCATTTGAACAGAGCGAAAGGGCAAGATTGGAATCAGAACGAGACGGCTAGCAGCAGGCCGTTTGAGCAGAACGGGATTACCGTCCGTTCTTGGATTGCCCTCTCGATTAGAGAGGGCAATCCAAGAACGAACAATGTATCCTCTTCTCAGGGAAATCAGGCAACTAACACAAATATTTTAAACTCACAAGCTGCTCGCCGGCATCCTCAGGCGACGGGCAGCCAGTAAGCCAAGTTGAATCAGAGAAACGTGAGCGTAGAATTGTTTCCATAAAATGCCTTAGAACCGGACAGTTGCCACCCATCGTCACTCTCATGAGCGAGGAAATCTTTGCTCGAGCGCAATTTTACTTGGACTCAGGAGCAGATGTTTGTTTGATCAAAGAGAGTAAAGTACACCCTCGCGTCGATATTGATCGGAATGACACTCTATCGATAACGGGGGTAACTGACGGGAAAATTGACTCATTGGGTAGAATCGAAATCAAGATAAACGGACTAGATTGCGAGATGTACGTCATGTCTGATGGGTTCCCGATAGAGACAGATACCTTGCTAGGATGGGATTTTCTACTGAGACATGGCGGAGCTATAGATGCAAAAAGTGAAAGTCTAAAGTTTGAAAAATTCACGATTCCGTTCGAGTCATGTGAAAAAACTGAGTTACCGCCACGAGCAAGAAGAATAATCCGAGTAAAAGCGAGCAATGATGTTAAAATCGGTTGGGTTCCACTAACGAAATTAGCTAAGGGTGTACATTTTGGAAATTTTGTTGGGAAAAATCGCGATGGATACGTTTACGCGGAGTGAGCTAATTTGAGCGAACATACTTATCCCTTGCGAAACAATTCAACCTCATGCAGTAGATTCCAGAGCCGGTGGAGACGGCAAAGCGAAACGAAACCGTACACTAAGAAAAATGCACATGCGACGGAAATTGAACGTTCAGCCGGAGCGGCGAATTCGAATACTGCGTACGCAGCAAGAGGTCGAAGAACGAGTGCAGAAACTAATGAATATTGTTGACACAGAAGGTTGCACAGAAGAGGAACTTGAGCACGTGCGACGTTTGCTGAGCATGAATCCATGGAGATTTGCCCTAGATGGCGAGCCCCTTACATCAACTCATCTGATCAAACATAAGATCAAATTGAGAACGGATAAACTTTTCAAATGTAAGAAGTATAGAGTACCCTATAAATTGCAAAAAATATGCAAGCGGAAATTGATAAGTTATTGAATATGAGTATTATTCGTCCATCTAGATCTCCCTACTCAGCAAACTGTTGGATCGTGCCCAAGCCTCCCGATAAAGATGGTAATAAGAGATGGCGATTCGTATCAGATTTTCGAAAACTGAACGAACAAACCATCGGAAGTTGCCAACCTATCCTTTCAACACCCGATATTTTAGAGAGACTCGCGGGAGCAGAATATATAACCGTTTGTGACCTCAAAAGTGGGTTTTTCCAGGTGGAAATGGACGAGGAAAGCGCGCAGTATACTGCATTTTCCGGGATCAATGGGCATTATGAGTATTCGAAAATGGCGATGGGGCTCCAAGGGAGTCCCGACACATTTATGGAAATGATGTATCTCGCGTTTTCCGGTCTAACACCAGAGGAAGTTCTGATTTATTTAGACGATATGATGATTTTTGCAAATTCATTGGAAGATCATGAAAGGAAATTCAGAAATTTTATGGATAGAATCACGGAAGCCAATCTAACCATCGAGCCAAAGAAATGCCAGTTCCTAAAAAGAGAGGCGCGAGTTCTCGGACATATAGTCGGGAATGGACAGCTCAAACCAAACCCAGACAAGATAGAGGCATGTCGGAAATACCCAGCGCCTACGACAGTACGAAAAGTAAGAGAATTTCTCGGATTTGTCGGTTACTATAGTAGGTTCATGAACAAATTCGCGGAAATTGCATACCCCCTCACTCAGCTCACGCGAAATGGTACCAGATGGGAATGGGGCCCAGAACAGCAGAAAGCTTTTGAAACTTTACGAAATGCCCTTTGCAGCGATTCAATTCTAACAGCACCTGATTTTTCAAAAAGGTTCTATGTGCACACAGATGCAAGCGACCATTCGGTAGGAGCAATTCTCACCCAAGGGGAGCCTGGAAGAGACAGGCCGATCTGCTACGCGTCTAGAAAAATGAAAGGCTCTCAGCTAAAGTACCCGACATACCAAGAGGAACTATTGGCCGTATGCTCCGCGATAGATCAGTTCAGACCTTATCTATGGGGTCGCCATTTCATTGTTTACACCGATCATGAACCTCTGAAGCATTTTCACTCCTCGGAAGAGGTAGATTTGAAATTTAACAGGCTCAAAGCCGAACTCCAAGGTTATGACTTTGAAATCAAATTCCGCAAGGGCGAAGACAACATAGCAGATGCTCTATCTCGCAATTCGATACTCCGTGAAGGCGAGATAGATTTATCCGAGAAATCACGCGAAGAACTCTACATTATCGTGAACCAGCAAGAGCGAGCTGTGGCGTCCCAGACGACGCAACAGTTAAAATAATATTTCTCAACATGGAGAAATATTATCGATCAGCAGGAACGAATAAGCAGGTCAGTAAATCAGCAGAATCAAAGCATTAGCCAGTAACTGGATGTCACACATGTTACACGTAACATGTGTAACAGACCATGAGAAACTCAACAAAGAGCTCTGCCAGCATTGTAACACATGTGTTACATGTGTTACAATCGAAAGTAGAACACTTTCAAAATCATTTTTTCAGTCGAATCATCAAAATTAACTTGTGTCCGCACGTATAAATTGGAACAACAACATTCATTCTTCGATTTAGTCTGTGACAAAGCTCTGCCCGGTAGTGGGCTACGTACGTCTCAAAATTCACTTAACCACTCACCGAAGTGCGCGTAGAGAACGCACGAAAAAGTCAAGTTAAAAGTGCGGACACGTAAGCTTGATCTGATCCCGTCGAAAAGTAGGCCGACGTTATCCGCCTCAGCTGTAAAGGGCCAGCTCCGGATCTGCTCTCACCTGCTTATCAGTTCCTGCCTCGAAGAATATCATCTCTCGAGTAGTTCTGTAAGTTCGTCTAATTTCAAGTCACGCAAATTGTATTTAGATATTAAGGTTCTATATTTTGTTCAAGACATTATAATTTGGTTTAAATAAATCCAAAACTCATTTGCTAATTATACGCTATTATTTTCTGAAGATTTTACAATCGAATATTTCATCCATATTGAAACTATTAAAGTCAAATTGATCATTTCTAAAAATCCCAATTCAATCAATTATTACTTCTGAAATCTACATTCCAAATTCCTAAAATCACTTCAATCATTTCTTTAAAACTACAATTCATTTGATCCAATTTTGATGAACAAATATCTCTCAATCTGGAATATTCATACGCAACCAGATACCAACAATATATATATATATATATATATACATCCAATCGGAAGCCTCAACGCGATAACAGAGAATAGGTAAGTGTAACTGGGCAGTCCGCCCGTAAGCTGTTCACACGAACTCAAATAATTTATTTGTTACCCCGAGCCCTCAGCTCGGGTCATAACAGAGCAGACCCGACTTGTAGAGAAGATAATCCCCCAGGTCGCATTTTTATGCTAACGTCACTCTTTCCGAACGATGTCGATGAATCATCAGACTCGAACTGGTTCGAATGGGATAAGGGTAACACGGAAAATGATAGTACCGAGGAGACCCCTTTCCACATTTTTGCCACGAGAGCAGTAAAAAAAATAGGATCGATGGGGTACGAAAATCTAAACAAACAAGGTCTGATTCTCAAGAATCAGAATCGGATAGAGCGAAGAAAAAAATATGCGAGGGAATTCAAGAGAGTAGCGGAAGTTCAGATGATGGGGATTGGGTGGATACAAAACGGGGGCGCATGAGGGTGAAGAGATCACGTAGATTGGAAAATCGGTCTCCGGAGCGCGAAATCCATGGCACGAGTCGTAACGGATCAGAGATCCTGAGTCAACTAAAACTCGATGCCAAGCTCGCGCACATGCGTAAAGAATCTTACTGGAGGAAAGCTATAGGTGCGTGTAGCACGCCAGATAGACGTCATCCATGCCGCATGCAGGCAGGGCAGCTACCGCTGCGCCAAATGACACTACATCCGGTGCAGCAGTCGTTTGAACCAACAACGCCGACACACGACGCGGGGGGTGGAAACACAACCGGCACACCGGAGATCCAGGCGGGTTCAGAAGAGTCCGCACCGCAACATCCAACATCGGCACCGATGAACACCGCATCGCCAGCAGCACCTATGGATGAGTTACGAAATATTAATTATTTGAATCAAAAATCCACATCTCAATTGAATCTAGATTTGCATGCACGTATGAGTCAGAGTGAGTGCGGTAGATTAGACTTAGAGCAAGTTCCGTCCGTCCGACTAAGGGAAACTCGGGAATTGACTGGGAAAGCTCGTCTTCCGGGTATCTTGCAACGCGATAAGACACTACACTGGAAACAAACGATTCTGGAGGGCAAAGATGTCACAATGCTGGTCATCCGCGACGCAAGCACGGATGTATCAGACGACGCGATCTCGGGGGACGACAGGGAACACGAGAGCGACGGGAGTCAGCATTATGAATATGATGAGCTTCCAATTACACATGAAGCGCCCGCAAACACCGAGCCACCCGTTAGCGGGCCCATGTTCACGCACACGAGCGCGAGGCGACCGAACCAGTTTCGACAAAACCCGAACAGGTGCCGAGGGACTTGAATGAAAATTCGGATAGAATGGACGATTTTGACTTTCCCATGAATTACGATATGAAAACGCAGTGTGCGGAACTACATTCGGAGTTCTTCCACGAAACAGATATCCCGACACAACCCACAGGGAACTGCTTATTCTATTCGCTTATTATAACCTGTAACCTCAACATATACCCTCTCACTCTGCGCAGAACACTCAGGAACTCAAGCCATATTGAATCTTGTGCAATACCTGCAGATGCTAAAAGAATACTCGAGTCAGACAACGAATACGGGGATGACAACTGTATACAAGTCTTTGCACGCGAATACGACGCGAGAATCTGCGTACACAATCAAAAACCTAATGGTTCGATAGAATTTTACCATTTCTGGGAACACGGTTCAGGCGCCGTTATACATTTGCACTTGGACGAAGCACAAAGACACTACACGCCTCTCATCCCATTGACAAATGGGGGAACATCAAATCTGAATCGCGATGGGGCAGAAACTCAAAACAAAGGCGAAGAATCTGTCAGCGGCGACGAACTCAACAGAAACGTGGGATCACGAGTAGAATCAGATAGCTCTTCCGCTGACGAGGCAGTAGCAGATTTACAACAACGACCGCGCTCACACACAAACGCGTTCGAGAAATGCCTGGTCAGCAACGCTCGTCCACCTCGTGAGAAACCTCCTTGTGCTATCCCAGAAGGAGAAGAACCTGCACCGTTTGCGAGAATAAAGTCAGTCAACGATCACCCATTCAAATACCGGGAGAATCTCGTATACATCATGAGCGCATCACCATTCTTACAATCAGAAGCTATACAGTCATTGATCGAACGAAATTTCTTGGATCCAAAAAGGTTTGAAAACGCTAACTTTTCGGTCGGTGAGGTCGAATGGTCGAAATGCAAGGACATCAATCTGCTAGGCTTGTTTATGCTGGATTACGTCAATGACCCGGTTCTACAAATAAACATGAAGAAGTGTCTGAAAACTCTGAAAAATTTTATATTGACAAAGCAAATTAAAACCTTGGGAATTATACGAGACTCGACGTTCTTATCAACGCAAGAATGGTCCAGATTCGTGGAAATTTTCAACGAAATATTCGAAGGTTCGCCCTTGGTGGCGGTAATATTCCATGATAATATCCCCATACCTCCTACTGAAAATAGATATAGGTTGATGCAAGAGTTCCATGTCTCGGCTATGGGAGCTCATAGAGGCATAAACAAGACTTCCAGAAAAATTGCTGACCAATATTACTGGAAACACATGCGCCCAGAAATCCACAAATTTGTAGAGGCTTGTCCTGACTGCGCGATTAACAAATTGGTTCGAATAAAATGAGACTACCATTAGCAATAACGGATACACCAATTCGACCATTTGATAAAATTTCGATGGATTTTTATGGACCACTAGAAGAAACTGCGAATGGCTATAGATACGTCCTTACTATTCAGGATTGTCTCACGAAATTCATTGTTCTCATTCCAGTCAAACAAGCTACGGCAGAAGAAACGGCCAAAGCCTTGACATTCAGCTTTATCGCGTATTACGGGACCCCAGGGGCAGTACTGACGGACCTAGGATCTCACTTCGTCAATAGACTTATGCAACAAGTTCTGTAAAATTTTCCGTATAAAATCATTTCGAACTACTCAATACCACCCTCAAGGAAATGGACCCATAGAAAGAATGCACCATACACTAACTGAATACATAAAATCATTCATAGACAAACACAACGAGTGGGACATATTACTACCCCTGTGAATGCATGCTTATAATGGGACCACCCACGACAGTTCGGGATATACCCCCCACCACCTCGCGTTTGGGCATAAGCCACGAACGCCATCAAGTTTCCCACCGCGGGAAAAGCTCGTAACATATGACGAATATCTTCAAGATTCGACCAAGAACTTGTCAGAGATCCAGAGACTAGCAATTCTTAACCTGATCCAAAGCAAATATGAATCCAAGTACTTTTTCGATCGTAGACTACACACAACCCACTTTAGGGAGGGTGAGAAAGTTGCCCTATTGAAGGAGGAGAAGAGAGGAAAATTTGATAAAGAATACGAGGGTATATACGAAATAATCGGAATCGACTATGAAAAGAAGAACGTTAAAATCCAAAACGAGAAAAAGACGAAAATAGTTCATATTGACAAGATAAAAAGGGTATGTTCTTTGAGAGCACCTCCACCGAAGGAGGACGAGTCGTAAAATCCGGATTGAGGGAGTCAATCGTGTATAACAGAATAAGTGGAGATATCAATCACGTTTTACTGATTTGAAATGAAAAATATACCTAGAGGCCGGTGCCAAATGACAATTTTCCTCAATACATCAAGGGATTGGACCACGCACCAGGAGTCGTTGTGGAGAACATAGCGTCCTTATCAACAACATCAATTGACTGGAAAATAATCCAGAAGTTGGATCTCGACAGGTTCAGCAGAACGGGCGAAACCTTGGAAGAGGCGTGGCAATCCATCACAAAGCTGTGTGACCATTCAGAGTCCAAATCACATCCGGCAAACTTGCATCTCCAACTGAACGAATCGAGGACGGATGTCAGGCGGATCCTAGACCTGTTGAAACAAAATAGAGTCAGTAAGGGCAATCGAACGCGCAGGTCTTTACTCCCATCCATTGGAGCAGGTAGTAAGTACTTATTTGGTACCCTTGATGAGGATACCGAAGAAGAAATCAAAGGAATAATAGAAATTCAATCAAATGATACTAGGAAAGTTGCAAAACTGCTTGCAAATCAGACAGAAATCATCGAAATTGAACTTGGAAAGAATTCGGAAAAATTACAGAGAGTAAAAACAACAACCGATCACCTGAGGGCCAAAGTCCAGGATATAAAATCGGCGGTAGTTCTGCACAATGCAGTTGAGCTCCTGGAGGAAAATATCCTAATCTTCAAAACCGATACAAATATGCTGATTGAAATCCTCACCTTTGCCATACAGGGAAGCGTCCATCCCAGGCTGCTGTCCCCGGAAATAGTTCAGAATACCAAATCCTTGGTCGAGAACGCTGTTCCCGACGCTGTTTTCCCCCAAGCGGAGAATGGCGAGCCGATGATAGACCTAGGGAAAATCACAGACGTTTCAGTCTCAATAATCAACAAAAATTTAGTTTACATCATCACCATCCCACTATTAGATTTGGCCGACTACACGTTATACAAAGCTTCACCTGTTCCAGTGAAACAAAATTTCCAGAACTCATCATTGAGCATCTTTGCTTATATATGGCCAAGGTGGCATTATTTTGCAATCGAGGCCAAAACCAATAAATATATCTCACTGCACCGGAATGATCTCGATAGATGCAAACACCTCAAGGACCTGCTGATCTGCAGAGATACGGTACCAGTTCGAGAAATCCCACCTTCAGCCCCATGCGAAATCATTATTGATCTTAATCAAAATATTACAAATATTTCTAGATGCGATGTGCGACTCATCAAAGTTCATGAGACATTCTGGATGAAACTGCACGAACCCAACTCTTGGATATACTCAACCAACGAAGAAGAACAAATTTTTATACAGTGTCGCAGGAGCGAACACACCACCTCAATAATAAAAGGGACTGGGATCGTGAAGCTTTTACCAGGCTGCACAGCAATCACACGCAACGCACGTTTATTAGCATCTAGAGAAATCTCATTAAATACCGCATCGATAATTTTTCAGAATTACGAGTTGAACATACCTTATATCATCCAGACTACCAATAGCAGCACTGGGAATGTACACGAAATCAACAAAATTCTAGAATCAGAGGTGCTGGAGGATAACCAATCACCGACGCTGACCCAGGCCGACGCCCTTAAGATAGGAAAGAGCCTGAAAGAAATCGTCACCAAAGCCAGAAACATTGGGAAGTACTAGTCCATCGCCGGTAGAGTAAAGGAGATAGAAAACAGGTTACCTATTATAGGCGCAGCAGCGGTCGGTATCCTCGGATTATCACTATTTATTTGGAAAATTCTTACCACAATGGGCATTTTACCAATTATTTACCGAATTGCACTTATTTTGTTATGCGCTAAAAACGAAGAAAATGAGGGACGGGAAGACGTCCCATCTCCCTTGAACATACAGACGGCAGAAAGAACTCACATACGACGAGACAAGAGCCGCCATCAAACCGAAATGAGCAAACAAATTTCCCACACACGAGGAGGCCAACAGTCACGCAAAGTGTCACAACAACATGAGGGAAAATCGAGCAGCAGAACAACGGGCGTGTGAAGACCGAAGAAACCACCACTGAAGATAATGTAAAGATAATGTAGACAGTAAGCTATAGATTGTAAGATTATAAGATAATAAGGTATTAGAATATTACATAATTTTAGTCGAAATCATTGAACGCTGGACTACACTTTATCTGTTCATGCCTCAAAAATTTCCCGCACTATCACACGGAATAGCGTGAAAATTTTTGAGCCATTCATATAATTGAAGAAATCTTAAAATCGTGTCATGTCTCGAAAATTTCCCGCACCATCACACGGAACAGCGTGAAATTTTCGAGCCATTCGTTCAAGCAAGATCGAGAACTCACTTAGATCATAAAGAAATATTGACGGAAGCACAAGGCAATAGCTTAGGATAGGGTTCTGCGCGCATACGACACAAATTCACAACCATTCCATTTTGCCCCACCCCTCCTCCTTTCCTAGACAACACTGTGATTAACCCATACCAGGCCAGTCCGACCAGGGGCCCAGTCATCTGAACAAATATCTCGCAGGTACACCAAATTCACCCCACCTCTTCACTAGAGAATTTCCAAAATCTCATGCATAAACATTAGAATGTAAGAGCTTCACGCTCAGGGAAAATTTCAACCCGGAAAAGAGAAGAAAAAAAATCCATCAGCGAAACCACCCCCATCCCTACCACCCCTGTCTACCAGAACCACCCCCTATCCCCAAGAAACCCATACACCGGAGAAACTCGAATCACCCCGCACACCCCCCCTCCTATCACTTGAAACCATCTGAACGAGATTAGAGACCATCAATTATACTCCCTACAGACCTGCAACCCGCCATACCATTGACTGATTATATTTGAATGAGTTGTATATATATATATATATATATGTATGTAAACCGAACCTCAAAAGTTGCACTAGTTGTGAATCTTATAATAGTCATGCGCTAGAATGGAATATATCTGAGATCGCTTATAGAAAGAATGAACCCATCACTAATATTGTAAATTTTCAGGGTTTCGTGAACGGAGGAAGGACTACCATACACCACACACGATCATCCACATACATACACACGTGATTCACGAAAATAACTGGTCTGGAAAAGTACAGAAAGTCGACTCCACGCCGACGGATAGCTTTACCGTCGGACGCTGAATAGAGCAAATTCATGCTTGAGAAAGAGGGAAAGGCGACTACTCACCTAGAAGAGTCAACGACGACGAGGATCAGGAACGCAGGCAGCTTTCTACCCGCCCGACCAGGGAGAAATGATCAACCAAAACACCAACACGGGATACACTATACACTATACACTATAACTATACATTATCACACAGCTCCTGGGAAAACCTAATCACAATTTGGAAAAATCTGGAAACAATCTCGGAATATGCGCAGGGTCGCGATTTCAACGATCTCGACGAGCAGACTGAGGCAAAGGAGCTACGAATGCAGCTCTGGGACTGACCAAGTGATGAGGAGAAAGAGAGAGAAAGCCCTAAGGAATGCTGAGTCAACACTTCGTTATCGCACTTGGTACGAGAAGTTACCATCAAATGGCTGGAATCTCAAATGAATAAGCTAACGTACATTCACGATATATTCACTCACTCAAATTACATGCATATACACACATGTTTCTCCTCATATCACCATGAAACCCATAGAAAATACTTCGAGACCTAGCTGTAAAAATATAGAGATAGATCCAGGATATAAATCTCAAAAGATAGATATAAGATTCATGGATAACGAATGGTAAAGGATATGAAATATCGCACTATAAAAATCTAACTTCACAGGTAATTGAATTACAGGTGGATATTCATATATATGAGTGGTTTCGCGATAACTAATGCACATCGTGTCATCGACTAGTAATCAAGTAGAATGAGCGAATAGGCTCGGCTTAGCTCTGAAATTGGGTGTGTTTTGTTGAAACAGATATGTCTGAACAGTTACTTGTGGCATTATAGACATCTAGTCGATTCCAGCACGCGATATGACCCCAAAATGTCTCTACCGTGACTTGTCGTGAACGTAACTCGCACTTTTCAGGTGTATATTTTATCGAAATGACCATTAAATAAGTATCCCAGTCGAATTAGATAGTGGAGTTGAGGTGTCAAAGAATCATTTTCTGTGTTGCCCGAGTGCCCAATACCTCCTCCATTGATACGCTCGCCTCATACATGTTGTCGCCGGGTTTTGCAAATTTTTCGAATAATTTTGAATATTGCATCTACAGTCTCGCCAATCGTCTCAAGCGACTTTATACCGGTGGTAATTTGATCTTAATTCGCCACAGAACAAAACCCTGCCAGCCGCGTATCAATATATTTCATAATCAGCTCGTGGTGAACCGATATTTCTCGATTTTTTCGTTGCAAAATAAGAAGTGTCTTTACCGTGGCCATATGTCTCTCGCGCCCCATACAATATTGAGGCCCACAAATTTTTTTACAGTTACATCTCATCGAAAAAGATGCCCTGTATTTGGACAAAGCGATCCGTGACATACAGCGCTCGCAAGATCAATTTTCAAGCAAAATGTCTTTACTGTGACTGTCTTTACCGTGACCACTTTTTCGTCACCTTTACAAACGAATGCGTTTTGAAGCGGATCAGGCTCAGCGAAACACTCGGATTTTACTGCTATGTTGAAAGATGTTGACTAGATAGATATTCAAATGTATCCGTATGAATGTGCGTGTATCAGTGACCTTGGGGAGGCAATAAGGAGTTTGCTGTGCTGTTATAGGTATGGGTAGATCTGCAGCGTGGATACGGTATTCGCGATCTGCGAGCTTCTCTGGATTGACTAATATATAGGTGCGAGTATCTGTATAGTTTGTGAGTATTTGAGAGTTCTTCAAAATACTTGATGATCGACGTCTATATATATTACCTGTGCAGCAGTGTTATACATAGTCCCTCCAGAAGAGAGAAACAGCGCAATAGACGTTGCTAAGCAAAAATATTGAGTCAAATGGAGAAAGAAGCCCTGGAGAATCCAAAGCGAATATACAAATGTGATTTGTGTCTATCTATCACAAGTGTACGTTATTCGGAAAGATTTGAACAAAAGTTTTTGAGTTTCATCGACCAATACGCAAATCGTACAAGCAGATTGCGCGCGCGGGTGTTTGTGGCAGTATAGATACTATGCGACTCCTGCAGATCGGGATTCCCAGAATAGTCAGTATATAGGGAGTAAGACGAATTCGAAATATTCATTGTTTGTAAACAATCATTTCGATCCAAGTCTAGGGAATTTGTTCTCAAATCACATCAAGTGTCTCGAATCTGCCTCTCCCTTCGACGATCCGGAGTGGATTCCGATCTGCGAAATTCCTAGCCCTATCATACGTAACAGTCGACCGGATACCATTGCGTGATTCAATCTTCAACAATACCTGTTTCTTAATCAAAATCCCTAAGTTCTCTCATCAGACAGACTGAATTTCCGAGTATACTTTCAAAAGGAGAAAGATAAAAGTCCAAAAACGAACGATATGACGATGATTTCGGTCTCGTGCAAGAATCAAGGATAACTGTTAGGATAGATGAAGAATAGTCTGCAGTCTCATGATCTAACGTTGGTAACGTACAAAAAATCTGTAGGGTAGACATGTTCTCAAGTAAAGTATTTATCGCAAGTGTCTTCGCATATCAATTGGATAATTCGATCATGTTTTACGGGTATCGGCTCCTATTCTCAGATTGTACGTTTCAGAGTATTTTGATCCATTGTGAGGGATACTCCGTTTCCGGAAGTGTTGTGCAGATGTTAAATTAGTCTCAGACTTTACAAGATTGGCTCCTCTTTACCGTTTTGATTATTGTATCTGAATCTCGAGTAAAATGTTCCCGGTACAGTTGATGAAACTAATACAAAAATTGCCTCGAATCACAATTTGAATTGTTCGTTCTCTGGTTTATAATTATTTGGCGCGGCTCGTGGAGCTCTCGTCCATCATTTTCTTACTTCTCTGAGTGTACTATTCAGTTTTTGAATGAAAAAATATTCTATAAACGTTAAGGACTTTGACATGTATAGAACAAGCGCAGTTGAGAATCAACATTAGAGCAATTTCTTCATACATAATCTTGGATCACTAGCTATTTGTGAAGTATGAGAGAATATTAAAGTTCTAAAACTATGGAAATGCATGATTCACATCAAGACTATATTATATTTCTTTCAAACATACTGGATGGCTGATATAAATAAGCGTTACCGAGCCCACAATCGTCAAAACGTGAGTCGATGTCTTTACCGTGACAAGGCTGTCTTTACCGTAACACGTAAAATCGAAATATTCAACATAACTTTGACCCACGTAGAAAAAAATTTGTGCCCGATGGGGTATGTTTTCTGGACAATATATAGACCAGAAATGATCAACGCGGGACCAGTTTGGAGCGATTTTTTTCGCGCCGTTTTAGAGTCTGAAATGCATTAGTTATCTCGAAATTACTCATATACACATATTCAAGGGAAAAGCCAACGATTATATGTATGAAGAGATTAGCCAGTGGCATGAATTTATATCATGAATACGCAAATTCAATGGAGAAAAATGAATTACGGGCGGATATCTATATATACCCGAAAGAAGAACCAATCATTCATGAAGAATAATGGAAATGAGATGGGGCTATATATAAAATGAATACATGAATTCAATGAAAATATACATATGTAACAATACACGCATAACACAAACGGAGCATCGTTGAGGCCAACGATGTCCCGCACATCACACGTGTAACGATAGTGCATATGTATGCACATTTGCACCATCGTTCGTTCGGGTTCGCAACAGTGCGATGAACCTCGAAAGGCGCATCGCCCGAGTTGTAAGTTGCCGAACTTGCACATTTTGGTCAGGCACGACGCGGCGGACCGTGGGCATATAAGCCACCGCCCGCTCGCGCCGCGCCAGACCGCTCGACAACCAAGCACTCCACTCATACACAACTCACTTGTGATTCTGAATATATATTCCATCTCAACATCGATACTGTATTATTCTATCGAACTTTCCCACCCGAACCTACATCACAACCTTCTATACGAGTTACAGTTGTTACAAGCTGACCAAATTCGTGAAAATTCCAAACTTTGAGCTCAATAAAAAAAAATCATTTTCCGCAATCATGTGCGTGAAGTTAGTGCGTAAAGACCATTTTTTCGGTGCGTAAGGAAAAACTCTACGTACATCGAAATGCGAATAGTATATTCCGCACCGAGTTCATGAAGTTGTAGCTCGCTTCTGAGCGATCGGTTTTCGGTCCAAGCCGGAGGCGAGGGTTGAAATAATCGCTCGGAAGCGAGGAACCTCATGTGCGAGGCGCGAAAGTCATTTTTCGCAATTCTGAAGGCACCCAAACATCGGAAAATTGCGAAAAAATATCGTACGAAACGACTTCGATACTTTACGCACTGTCGGAAACTTCACACACTTGAGTAACAGTGCGTAAAGTGGTTACCCTCGTGTGTAAAAATTTCCGGCAGTGCGTAAAGATTTTTCCTTCGACCTTAAGGGGAGGTGCACCCCTGATTTTGAAGTCTGGCCTGAAAAATCATGACAAGCTGAACATCTGGATTTATATGGATTTTTTCGATCTAAAAACGATGGCGCAGTCGGTTTTTCGAAAAAAAAAAATTCCGACTATTTTCATTCCCCGGTTTGCGTCCCCTCCGTTGCATCGCCAAATCCATACGACATTTTCTTCGAAATCATAAAAAATACCCCCTAAAAATTTTCAGGCCATTTTGTTGACTCCTGTGGGACTGGATACATTTTTTCGGGTCAAAAGTCTGAATTTTCTTGTTAAAATGCCTCAGAACTCGAAAAGAAAACGTTAATTTCGAAAAATGACAAGAATACTTTCTTGTTCAGATTGGAAAATTACATCGGATTAGTGAACAAGAAAAATCAGAAGTCGAAAAGTTTTATTTGAAAAATTAGACATAGGTATATATAATTATATAAATTCCTGGTGATATTTTTTCTTGATTTTTGAAATATTTCTTTTATCCGATGTAATTTTCCAATCTGAACAAGAAAGTATTCCTGGCACTTTTCGAAATTACCGATATTTTTTGAGTTCTGAGGCATTTTAACAAGAAAATTCAGATTTTTGACCCGAAAAAAATGTTCCCAGGCTCACGGGAATCAACGAAATGGCCTGCAAAATTTTTTGGGGGTATTTCTTATGATTTCGAACAAAATGTCGTACGAATTTGGCGATCCGACGGAGGAAACGCAAACCAGGAAAAAAATGGTTGAAATTTTTTTTTTCGAAAAACCGATTGCGCTATCGTTTTTAGATCGAAAAAATACAAAAAAATCCAGTTGATGATTTTTTAGGCCAGACTCCAAAATCAGGGGTGCACCTCCCCTTAAACCTGAGCGAATATGTTTTCCGATACAAATTGTTCCAATTAGAACGATAATCTGGGTGGGATATTGAATTCTTGATCTCATTCAGCCAGTTTAAAATACCCTTTTTTGACTTTTTGCTCAAAACGACCTCACAGGTTTGGCTCGTATATGCTTCCATCTGAACTAATGTGCACGAATCTGTATGAGATTACTCTCCAATGTAGCCCCAATCGTGTGTGGAAACTTCCGGAAGCGAGCCTAGAGCTAGATACGAGAAGAAGGTTCTATTCTACGAGTTGAAAATGATCATTATTTCGTCTATTTGGACGCATGCGAGTGTGAGTGAGATTTCACTCATTCTAGCCAACAAATAAGATAAGCGGCTCAACTAGGATACGAACGTAGCTTTCTGACTCAAAATGATCATTTAAAGACGACTTCGGGGTCAGTTTGGCGCCAAAATATTGTTACTTGCTCTCAGACTAGAAAAACATTTTAGTTACATGTTCTTCGATGAAGTGGCTTCAGACGATGAATAAGAGCCAAATGGACCATGAGGGCGTGTCAAGATGGTCACCTTGAGTCGAAAGAACATGTTTGTATCCCTATTTTGGACGCTCGTTCCATTTCTGAGCTAGAATGAGTGAAAACTCACTCACACTCGCCGGCGTTCGAATAGACGAAATATTGCTCATTTTCAACTCGTAGAATAGAACCTCCTGCTTCGAGGCTCGCCTCCGGAAGTTTTCACACGTGATTGGGGATACGTTGGAGAGTAATCCCACGCAGATTGGTGCTCATCAGTTCAGATGGAAGCATATGCGAGCCATACCTGTGAGGCCATTTTGAGCAAAAAGTAAAGAAAAGGGATTTTTGAATTGGCTAAATAAAATCGAAAATACAATATCCCACCTACATTATTGTCGTTATTGGTAGTATTTGTATTGAAAAACATATTCGCTCAGGTTTGGGGTCGAAGGACCAAAAACGATTTCTTTAAATTGAGCTCAAATTTTGGCATTCTCATGAATTTGGTCAGCTTGTGGCGACTGTAACTCCTATAGAAAGTTCAGTAATCGACATTTACTAATAGTCAAATTGGAGGTTTTCTCAAGATCTTCAAAATGACTACTTGTGAAAGTCGATTATCACATGTCTAGTGAGAGCTACATCACTTTGAAGCAAGCCCAAAAATTGCTAAAATGTGCTCTCAGCAAACAGCTCCTAGAGGTTGCTGGGCTCAAGTATCGACCTCAGACAATTTTTTTCTCAAAAGTAATAGTCTTAAGGGAGGAAATGCGCCTAGGTACGTCCAAGATGTTGAGTCTAGTCGGAGATATGATTTTCTGGAAATAGTCTAAAAAGGGGCCTAAAAAAGACCTTTTATAGGCCCCAGGGCCCACGGGGCCTTAGAAAGGATCCAAAAAAATTTTTTTTGTACTATATTGATATAGTACAAACGGAAAAAAATTTTTATGGATTCTCTCCCGATCCCCCTGGTGCCGGAATTCGTCGAAATGCTCCGAAGTGGCTCATATATAATAGTGGCCTTGGTAGAAATTATGAGCTCCGTATTTTCTCATAATGAGAGATTTCAGTGTCAGCTTTCTCCGCAGAATTCTCTGGATTAGATAGAAATGAGGGAGCTCGTCGAATACGAGACATTGGAAAGCAATCGAGCAGAAGAGATTCCCGAAGAAAAGTAGGGAAACAGTCAACTTCGACTCAAAATATCTCAAAATCGGTCCCCAACCGCTCTTCTCGCCCACGAACAAAGTTGACCAGCGTTGTGATATTCACCTGTCAGATTTCATTGATATTGACCTTCATCTAGTTTTCATCGACTTTGTGCAGAGTCTTTTTGGAAAATCAACTGACTTATCACTGGCCAGAGTATTAGCTGATTCAACACGTTCGCTGTGACGTCGTTTATTCGTAATTTTATTTTGGTTATGAAATGGACTCCCGCATTTCAGTAAAAACGCTCATACAGTCCTAGGCTTTTCCTCATCTCATTGTTCACGTTCTTGTCGAATTAAAGTACCTAGATTTTTGTGGGGAAATTGCCCTAAGCAAATCTGAGTCGGTGAAGATTGAAAGATGAAAAATCGCGGGTCCCACCCGTGGGATCCGTCGCAGCGAACGTGTTTATAGTACTCTCTAAAACTGTTGGAGTGAAATTTTGACTCAAAGCTTGGAGTGATTCCTCGAACGACTCCTATGGAGTGAAAATTTCACTCATATGGAGTGAAACCACGAAAATATTACATTCGCTCCAAGCTTGAGCCAATTTTCACTCCAAGATGAGTGAAAATTGACTCCTTACATTGAGTGAAATAGATTTTTATAGGTTAGGGTATAATCCCAGAATGATTTGCGGGGCTACTTATGAAAAGAGTGGAAAACTTTTGAATTGGTGAATGATGCTGGTCTATTCCGAGTTTTTCTTCGAAACCCCTCTCGGGTATATTTAAAAACTCGTATCGACCGTTCACAACCGCCCATATGCTTTCTTAACTGTAATTTGACAAAGTCATATTTGGTCTAATGGTCAAGACACTTGCCTGGCAATCAAGAGGGTGCGGGTTCGAATCCCTATCGAGTCGAATACAACAGCAATTCTCGATAAGTACATTTTTCATAGAATAATAATAACTACAATTACCGGGAAATCAATTGAAATATGGGTGCACGCCGTGAATTAATTTTTTTATTGCAATATCTAGAATGTTAAAGAGTTTGGTTTTGAATAATTTGACTCAATCCTAAGAGTGATAATTGACTCACGTTGGAGTGAAATTTGACTCCAGCTTGGAGTGATGAATCACCCCAGTTCGGTGCGCACGAAACTGACTCATAGCTTTGAGTCAAATTTCACTCCAAGGGAGTGAAATTTCACTCCAACGGGTTTAGAGAGTAGGGATCACTATTACTTTCGCAAAGATACTCGTCATGGATCATGTGCTGCACATAGATTCATATCGAGAGATTTCAACTTCTCTCGCTAAATTGTCCCAAGTGGATGGAACTAAACAGGTATCAGTCGGATATCGGATATTGAAACAGCGAGCTTAGCCTCCAAAATCATCCGTCAACAGTGTTGACATAGTCTACTCAACCTCAATATTTCCCTGATCTTGGTCAAAAAGTATCTTAAAATCGGTTTACAGCGACTATTTCTGCCTAGTGACAAAATTGATCAGCATTGTGAGGCTAGTGGAATGCCATCAACTCTTCTCGATTCAGCTCTCATTGATCTGGTGCTAAATCCTGTATCAAGTCCCATAACTCCGATCTTATGAAATAAGTCATGCGTTTGTTGAATAAACCACTGTTGTCATTCATTTAACGAAGTTTCAACGACTTATTTGCCGTCCTCTCCAAGTCTGAAAGATATGAATAATTCGGCTCAAAGGGAACTGAAAACAGACCGAGGTGTACGTACAAGAATCATTCAAATAGTCAGGTACAATACCACCGTCAGCAACTTCACATCACAATATTCTTGAGTGAATTGAGTAGTTGAGTTACAATAAATTGTGTATGACTGCTGAAGTCACCAGCATTTCCCTTCTTGCTATCATGTTGAAGTAATTCCACGAGAAAACGATATATGGTCGACAGTTGGGTCTCAGATTTCTTTCTAAGTGAACTTGTTCGATTTCATAGGTTGGAAAATGAACTTCCTTCACCATGAAAAAAATTACAACATTTTTTCGGACCCTGGTACACAAATTAAAATTATGTTTTCAACTTTTTTTAGCAAAATTTCCGTAACTTTTTCACACTCAAATCGTTATAGCTCAAAAATTACGTCAGATAGAGGGACGCGGTTCGGCGCATCTGGAAGGTGAGCAAGAAGCCTATCAAAAACCCCTTTGGAGTTATGATTCTCATAGAACTCCGAATATATATGGATGATTCCGTGAAAATCATCTTTTATTTTTTTTCCTCAAAAAGCTATCGTTTTGGAAGATTTGAAAGTATATTTTCTCATGTGAAAAATGGTGTTCTCCACGAATGAAATATTTTCACTCTGCATTCTTGGGTTTTAAGCTGTTTTCTGGGCATTTTTTCGATTCTAGTGACAGAAAACCTCAATTTTCTGCGCATGCGTGAGATTTTAGAATTCCAAAACCAATTTTTTGAGAAGCTGAGGAAATTTCCTTCAAAATGACCCCTTAATGAGCTTGAATCCGTTGATTTAAACCAAAGTTACAGTGACTTTTGACAGCCACCACAAAAAGCAGCTTGGTGCTAGGCCCCATGTTCGCTTCAGTCATTGCCTGGAAGCCTTCATGTTTTCGCTCAAATCGTTCTTTATCATTCGGGCGCCGTAACTCTGCTTCTAGTTGATGAAATTGAACTCAACAAGAGGTCATTTCGAAGGAAATTTTCTCAGCTTCTCGGAAAGATTGGTTTTGGAATTCTAAAATCTCGCGCATGCGCAGAAAATTGAGGTTTTCTGTCATTGGAATCGAAAAAAAGCCCAGAAAACAGCTTAAAACCCAGAAATGCAGAGTGAAAATATTTTATTCGTGGAGAACACAACTTTCTATATAGAAAAATGTACTTTTGAATCTTCCAAAAAAAATAGCTTTTTGAGAAAAAAAAATAAATGGTGATTTTCACGGAATCATCCATATATAATCGAGGTTCTATGAGAACCAGAACTCCAGAGTGGTTTTTGATAGGTTTCTCGCTCACCTTTCAGATGCGCCGAACCGCGTCCCTCTATCTGCGGTAATTTTTGAGCTATAACGATTTGAGTGTGAAAAAGTTACGGAAATTTTGCAAAAAAAAGTTGAAAACATGATTTTGATTTGTGTACCAGGTTCCGAAGAAAATTTTGTAATTTTTTTTATGGTGAAGGAAGTTCATTTTCCAACCTATAAAATCGAAAAAGTTCACTTAGAAAGAAATCTGAGGTCCAATTGTCGACCATATATCATTTTCTCGTGGAATTACTCGTTGGGGAATTATTTGGCACTCACTGTCCGAACATAGAAACACTGAAGAACGTGTGAATCAATACCTGATGCATCTTTCGACAAATGTATATAACCGACCACAGTGACTTATCTTTGATGAGCAGCAATATGTTGCCCAACTTTGGATCAAATTTAGATGTAAATCACATATCTAGTGTGATAACACCATGATCATCATTTCCGATCTCAATGCGGAGTAGGACTTTGGATTCTGAAATGGAGACTCAAGTTTTGCGCCCTCAGGAATTTTGAAGTCTCATTCAAGTCAAAGTAGTAGCATTTGGAATTTCGAAATTGGGTTCAATTTACCCGGTTGTACAATGTTTTACATGCTATTGGATGAAATTTCCTATCCGTTCTCAAATCAAGATCTTTGTCGTCGTTTCTTCTTATGCTATCACAATGTACGTGACTTCGTTGCATCGGTTCACTGCCAAAACTCTTACTTGGTGGATGAAATATCCACCGCGCCTTGCGACGCTCTCTAACATGTGATATTTAATTTTTTGCTCCCAGGCGGATAAAGAGCATCTATGTATCTATCTAACATCTTTGTGGGCACTCGAACACGCGCTGTTTCGATAGTTTCTTATACCGATTCCATATATTTCTTCACAGGAGTTCAGAGTCTGATAATGAAGAGAAGGGTGTGATGAAGCAAGCCTAAAACATGAAGTATCAAATTAACGGAAAAACGCGAGTTCACTTTGGACAAAAATTTCCATCATAAATTTTTCTGAGTATAATAATTGTTCGCGCAGCTTGCTCCAGATCGGAATATCACTCTCATCCAGACGGTTATCGTCTCCCTAATTCTGATTGGAACGAGTGAAGAAGAATGCATTGCTCAGCGCGGATACTTGAGATTCAGTACACTGAGAAACTCCCGACATAAAAAATTGCTGCGATCGGCTCCATCCGGGTGACAGGATTGATTTTCATCAGAAAGTGTAGTATCCGCAGCAAAGTTTAAAGATGCAACATCAAATTTTAGTGATCCCGCAACAAAATTTCTCCCCCGTCACACAGGCACCAAAAATTGTCGCGTGGGAATCAAAAATTAGTGCTCAAGAACTAAAATTTAGTGACGGCCGCTACAACCACTCAAACGTAGCAAACAGAGGGCACCATTTGTCATTGACGCCACCAGATGGATCCGAAGCGCTCTCGGTTCGTTCTGAGACTCAATAACAGCTCTTTCGAATCAAATTTCGAGTTCAATGAACATATGAGAATTCCTCTTTCACGTAAGAATGATAAATTGAGCGATAACGCATGTTAGAGCATCAAAGGAAAACACATCCATTTTCAGGAAAATTCGTAAACGACGTGTTCAGTCTTTCTCGCAAGCGGTCAAATCTAACCTCGTTTGTATATATAGAAGTTCCAAAATTGGACGTAAACGAATACCTTATGTGGCGAGAGTGTGGTAGGAGGTGAGTAACATACATCTAGTTATAAAGCGACATAAGTATCAATCATAATATAAGTATATGATTATACAATGTAACACCATATATCAAACGTTGTACGAAATCTGATTAGGAGTTTAAGCATATCTGTACTTCATAAGTCAGTGCAAATACTGCCTGGGGAAAAAATTTCCTCTTTCCCAGTAAATTTTATTTTAATCCATTATCGTATCCGGCAAGGAAAATTAGTGTCATGACATCAAAAACTGCAGCCCAGGTTTCAAAAATATCTAGTGTCCCCCAATTGCAGCGTCTTTCTCTAAAAATTAATTCCACATCAGTAAAATTTAATGACGAAAGTCTCTCAGTGTAACAAGCTCATGGAGTCTCTATAACACAGGCACAAGCCCGTGAGTTTGCCAGCCCACGTTATAAACTAGTATGAGAGAACTAGAGGAGATGAATCATTGCTCATGGATTCTTCTAGAGGGATAAAAATCTGGATGAATGAATCTCCATCCAATAGGGTGCCTCAAATCGGAACCAATACATGCGAATATGTATTTTTTCATCTTCATCGCATCATAGTCAATTGATGCGTAATTGACAGAATTCCGACTACAATAGAGTCCCCTCAGTTCTCCATTCAGTTTTTGGATATCCAGTGATTCCCTGTACCACGCTATATTACTCGGTCCACTTGTTCACAACCCTCCGCAATGTCCCCATGCAGAGCGTTTCTCTACAACTTCCTTCACCCTTTCTAATCTTGTTACGTATTACGATTCCACATGTGCACATACGGCTGTTTGTGGTCACGTTCCCAGTGACTAACAGCACCTTTTCTGCAACACCATTGTTACCACCCTACATTCAAATCTACAGGCTGATTCAAGCATGCAATTCCAAAGGATTATCTTGGTCCTTGTTTATGATCGAATAGAGGATTCTCTCCGAGGCTCTGGGGTGGTCAATAAACTTACTCTCATCGACGGAATATGAGCATTATTCACATTCAGGATTTGAGTACTGATTGTATATTATGGGAGGGACTCCCCAAATCTTGGTTGAAACCAGAGTTTGACAAATAACGAGAGTTTTGTTAGGGTCTATGTTATGACCGGGATTCGGAGATATATGTCGTGATCCCCATTATTTCGTTGAATAATAATTGGAATCTCGTTATCATTTTTATTACAATATTAGAATTCCATAGCGATGTACACTGCCGGTCAAAAGTTTCAGGACACCCGAATTTTTTTCCCCGATTTTGTAAATAGATCTACAAGGCTCTACTTGACCAAAGAATACACTGCTGAAAGAGATTAGTAGAATGCTTTCTCAAATCAAATTCATGAGATCAACACTTCATCTATCGATTATCTAAATTTCGAAATATTATAATTTTTCATCATATAATGAAAATAATTCCATAGGTTTATTCAAATTTCATTATAAAATCCATTCACATATACTTCTCTATTGTATCTTCGAATAATATCAAATATGAATATATCAATTACCCTAAAATAACACCCGAAAAAATTTTTTGAAAAAAAATTCGAGGAAAAACGGAATGATATGGCTTCATAGGTAACCCGAAAACTCAAAAACGCTTTGATAGATCATTCTTAAACTCTGTGGTCGGATACAAAGACTCTTACGCTAAGGCCAGTGAATTTTGAGCATTATTTGACGAGTATTTTTTGACTTATAAACTTTTTTATGAAAAATTTCCAATTTTTATTGAAAAAGCATATTTTAAAAATGATTCGGAATCCCTAGTCCTACTAGAAAACATTTTTCAGAAACATAATTCTGATGCTCCTTGAAGTGCTAAATCGATTGGTTAATACGGAATTTTGTTAAAATGTAATTATCATGGTCTTAGAGACCAGTGCAAAAAGGAGTACAGGGAAGCTAGAATAAAGTGGAAAGAAATCAAAATTGTGTATTAACCAATCGATTCAGCACCTCACAAAACCTTTATATTGAAGGACTCATATTTTTCAAAGGAGGAGGAAAATTTATAGATAGTTTTTAAGATATGGAAGAATGAGAAATTTTCAGAAAAAATTTTCTAATTCGGGGGATAATGGTCGGGGGAGGGGGTGCCAAAATTGTAGCGTTCCCATCTACGAATGCTACCAAATATGTGTGCAAAATTTGAAGGGAATTGGTGAAAACATTGAGGAGTTGTGCTGAGACATAGAAAACAAAATACATGGGCACAGACACGGTCAGAGGTCTCGAAAGATGGGGTGATAGTAATTTTCCAAGGCATTATCAAGGAAAACTGTTCCCTACAGTCGATAGATCTAGGGAAAACGAAGTGGACAGTACAATTCCCATGTATCCAAGAGCTTTATTGGGGGAGGAAAAAATTTTTTGAAAAAAAATTCGAGGAAAAACGGAATGATATGGCTTCATAGGTAACACGAAAACTCAAAAACGCTTCGATAGATTATTCCTCAACTCTGTGAGTGGATTTGGGAGACTTTTCCGCTGAGGCCAGTGAATTCTGAGCATTATTCGATGAGTATTTTTTGACTTATAAACTTTTTTATGACAAATTTTCGATTTTTATTAAAAAAGCATATCTTAGAAATGATTTGTAATTCCCAGTCCTACTTAAAAAAATTCCTAGAGAAGTAATTTTTTATATTTTTTGAGGTGCTAAATCGATTGGTTGATACGGAATTTTGTTAAAATGTCATTATCATGGTCTTAGAGACAAATGTAGAAAGGAGTACACAGAAGCTAGAATAAAATTGGAAGAAATCAAAACTGTGTATCAACCAATCGATTCAGCACCTCAAAAAACCTTTATATTGAAGGACTCATATTTTTCAAAGGAGGAGGAAAATTTATAGATAGTTTTTAAGATATGGAAAAATGAGGAACTTTCAGAAAAAGTTTTCTAATCCGGGGTATACTGGTCGGGGGGTGCTCAAATTGTATCGTTCCCATCTACAGATGACAATGAACATGTGTGCAAAATTTGGAGGGGATTGGTGAAAACAGTGAGGAGTTTTGCTGCGACATAGAAAGGAAAATACATATACACAGACAGACACGGCCAGAGGGCTCGGAAGATGGGGTGATAGTAATTTTCCAAGGCGTTATCAAGGAAAACTGTTACCTACAACCGATAGATCTCGGGAAAATGAAGAGCACAGTACAATTATCATGTATCCTAGAGCTTTCTTGGAGGAGAAAAAAATTTTTTAAATAAAAATTCGAGGAAAAATCTACTACCATCAAATGAAAGCTTTCTCTTTCGAGAAAGCAAAAGACTACATCAGAGCTCATTCTGAAGGTCTTTTGACGTACTTCAAAATGGCATTATTCGTTTCCATCAGTACGATTCTGGATCTTCCCGATTTGAGCTTGAAAAAGTGCCAATTCCGATGATTTTTGGAAGAATCTCCTGGCTGCGATAGCTCAAAGGTACAGGAATATGCCGGAGTGGATCTTAAGAGACCTGAGTACAAGTCTGAAGCTTTGAAATCCGTTTTCCAACATCCTTCTACTCCGAGCTATGACGTTTTCTGTGAAGACACATTTTTCGCAAAAACTTACACCAAAATTCGAAGAAGACAGACCATTGCATGCTAGGGGAATGATGGCTCTGGTCCTGGTATTTACGTTCTAAGTCATGACCAGGAGAACGCGAAACCTCTGGAACATCCTCAAGAAGTGAATTTCTTCGTCATTATGAGGGTGCTACTCTTATTGGAGAACTCTCCTCAGAGAAAATTCATAGCTCGGGGTAGAGGTAACGTAGAAGAATAATAGAAAACGGATTTGAAAGCTCTAGAATTGTACTTCCAGATCTCTAGAGATCCATTCCCGAGTATTCCTGTAGACTCAATCCAGATAAGATCGTCCAGTCAAATATGAAAAAAATGGATTTGCTCGGCACCGGAGTATATAATTCTAGAAGTAAAATAACGAGACACGTATTTTTTTGTTTGGCCTGGAACCGCTTTTCTTCAGAGATACGCAATATTCCAGTTTGAAGACCAAAAAATTGTTATGACCTCGAAAGGTCGATCAAACTTGAATAACTTCAACTTTTTTTGATAAATCTTGATGTATTTGATGGAGTATGAGATAATGCATGGAAAGAAACTAGAACTGGTCAATATTATTCTAAACATTGTCCAAAAATCGATATTCAATGGAAAATACAAACAATTCGTTTTCTCAAAAACATCATCGTTTAAGTGGCTGCAACTTTTTTTGGGGGTACCTTATTACACGACGAATGAAATCTAATTGGTCTGGTGGACGCGAGATTGTCGAGAGTAGAGCTAAAGAATTTTATTCGCGAAAATGAACCAGGATTGGCATTTCTAAGTCAAGTTCAACCATAATGCATACAACACTTTCTTCAGAGAATGAAAAAATTGTTTTCAAGACAAAAGTATGTGAGATATATCAATAGGAAGTCCTTTCAGATACTCCTATCTTGCACCACCAGTTAGCAGCAACCATACACTCCGTGAGTAGTATCTCAAAGAACTTTCTATTGAAATATTCTACATGTTTTTGTCTTGAAAACAATTTTTTCGTTTCTTTGAAGGAAGTGTTGTATGCATTATGGCTAGACTTGACTTAGAAATGCCAATCCTGGTTCATTCTCACGAATTAAAATTTTTTAGCCCTACTCTCGACAATCTCGCGCTTACCGGACCAATTAGATTTTATTAGTCGTGTGATAAGGCACCCCCAAAAAAGTTGCAGCCACTTGAACGATGATGTTTTTGAGGGAACGATTTTTTTGTATTTTCCATTAAATATCGATTTCTGGACAATGTATGTAACCCAGGTGGCAACACAGTTCTCCAAGTGCTTCTGCGGAGCATCTTAGAGAATTCCCATTAACTTATTTTAAAATTCCCTGGGAATTCCTTGGGAATTATCAAATTTCAATCCTGCTAGATCCCCTGGGTATAGATAACTCAACCCTCAGAAAGCTTCCTAGACGTTCCCCAAGAATTTTGGAAAGGTTCTAAGGGTGTTACCTGAGAGCTCCCATAGCGTTATCTCATAGCTTCTCAGATATTCTCCAAACTATTCCCCAATAATTCCTGCAATATTCCCGGAGGATTCCAGCGATACTCCCGGGACGTTCCCTATGAACTCTCACCACGTTCTTGCGTGATTCTCAGAAAGCTTCCGTTGCGCTCTTAGATATTTCATTGAATGCGTTCAAAAAATTGGACTGAAGATAACGCTTCAAACTCAAACTGAGGCCGACAGTATTACCATTTTCTTACCAACTGTGACCTAACTCAATATTCATCAATGTACTTCATAGCATTTTTGGAGCTTGTTTTAAGACTTTTAAAATGAACTAGAGTCATTTCAATTTTGACCAACCAAAAAGGAGCTATCACGATTTTTCCAATTAGTAATCTTTAAGAATTCTCAAATGTGTGTTTTCAACTTGCCCCCATCATTTAAAACAGTGTAAATCAGCAAGTAAGTGCATGAATCCGCTTTCATTCGCTTTCATCGCCATGTCACCCCGTTCGGGGGTTCTTGCTGGTAGAAAACATTATGCCCGGCGTATTTTGTTGTGGCCAATATGTCTGAGTGATGGAAAAAGTCGTACTGCACGCTCTTCTGAGATAACCATATGTGGGCTTGTTGGGCACACTCCAATGTTGGCCATCTTGTTCCAAAAATCATCTCCATGTTTTGCACATGAAATAGCTTGAGTTCTGCAACTCTAAAACAAGGATTCTGAAGGCGTTGAGAGAAGCAATTAAATGTGTTAAGATACGTTAAGAGTGGTCGAAGTAAAGGAATTTGGTTCCGGTTTTGCTAAAGGCAATTTTTTGTCGATTACATAAGTGTGCAAATACGAGAAATGCAGAAACTCACTTTCAATTTCTTCGGAAACGCAGAAGTCATTTGGGGTCGATACAATCCATTCATTTACTCATATTTTAACATAGCAAACGTGAATACAATTTGAGAGAAGGTCACCAGTGTCTTTGGGCGCAAGTTAGGTACAGAAGCAAGTTGGGTATACATACCTTAGTTAATAGTATGAATAAGGATCCGCCTACACGGAAAAAAGATCAGCTAGACTGGCGAATCAAATTTGATTAGAATCAACTTGGTTGATCGAACCAAGTTTCTTTGTTGGATTGACACACTAAAATTTGTTAGATTAGCCAACCTAACGCGCAATCCATCATGTTAGCTGAAGAGTTGGTTGATCCTTGTCGTGATATTCTAATACTCGTTCATTTAGGTAATCTCTTGACGGTATGTTTAATAAATGAAGTGACTACTACAAGTCGAGTTTTTTCAATGAAATGCTGTCTATCTCACAATTTTCATTTTCAATCCATTTAGAATTCATTATGCAGCGTGATCTTTTTTGAGTTTAGTAAGAGATGAGCTGCTTAGATTTTCTCGTCATTTTACTCTAGACTTTGATAACAAGAGAATTCATGTCTAAAAGAGATTGCATTTCTGTTTTCGAGAATATTTTTGAGCATCTGCAAACAGAGACGAATTGACTGTCTAGAGTATTCAATCAAAAAATTTAACATGGTTACGGTTCAATTCCATGTCTGTCGAATTTTGGTGAATGACTACGTTTAGCTCTACAATTGAATTTTGTTCGAATGAAAGTTTTATGAAACTCTAGTAGGCATCTGTGAAGCAAATTAGGCAATTTATCTTTGAAATGTAACGTGATTTTGACAGGATTCATTTTGATTACGGTAAAAATAACAATTATGAAATTTTTACACGATGGATCCACAACTTTTCCAACACTGCATAACTTGAGAAGCGAAAAGATTTTGGTACTCTCCAGGTAAAACTTCTTTCATGAAGGATTCAAATTATGGATTATTTTTCCACGTATGAACAATATCACAAGAAGAAATATGATGAGGAATATTCGAGATTCAACACACGGATTTGTTCGGCAGAAATTGATGCTTCAAATTGGAGGATGTGAACACAACTCAATATTCACAAATCATAGTTGTCATTGTGCACGTTCTGTAACTTTTTTCATGCATTGTCGAGGTCTGCAAGCTTGGTATCTCTGCAGGGATCAATTTCGTCTGCCTGTATTTTTGACGGGTCTGGTGGTAATGAGACCAGGGTGTTGCACGACCAAGTGTAGCGTTGAAGTAGCTTCTTAAGAAGCAATTGCTCTTGTGACCAATGTATTTTCCAAGAGCCTGGCGATTTTTTTCGCGCATAATCCGTATCTGTGACACACACGGTGAAACAAAGAATCAAAACTGGCTAACGATGGCAAAATGGTAGCGCGGGCGTGAGTGATATGTTTACTCGAGACAACTATCTGATTCATCGGATCTTTCAACAGATCTCGATTTGATTCTCAGATCCATAGTATCTGATCGGATTCTCACGCAAAAATGCAAAGTTTAATTCATCTTGGGTGCCACTGATCATCTTTCAACGTAACGGTGAAGCATGTATGTTTGTTGTTGTTGTTGTTGTGCAACGAACAGTTTAGTCTGCTTGGCGATTGCACCTTGGTGGAATGATGACACACGCCACCTCTCAAACTTACATCATTGGAACCGAATTCACTCTGGTTCAGGATACTTCGACTGAATTCTAGATCTGGAGATCAAATCGAGATGCGTCGAGGATCCGATATACCAGATAATTTCCCCGAGTAAACATAATAAAATGAGCTTTTAATAACCTCTAATATTCTTATATTAATATTTTTTAGCTTTTAGCATTTTGCGCTCTTTTGAATGAATTATTACGATAATGAAAGTTGAGATGTAAAATTGGAAAACTAGCTGAATACCTACTTACACCCATGCAAACGCCTTCTCTGCCATCATCAGCCAGTTTTGATTTTTTTAATGCACAATGTGTGTATACGGAAACAGCGCGAAAAGATCGTCAGGCTCATGGAAAATACGTTGGCCACAAGAGCAACAAGCTACTCCAACGTTACCCTTATTCGATCAGCACCCTGTTCGCATTTCAACCAGACCCGTCAAAAATACAGGCAGACGAAGCTGGTTTGCATAAAAATATCAAACTTGCAAACCTGATCGGCAGCGCATGAAAATGATTGCAGAACGTTTGCACGATGATGATACCTACAACTGTGATTTGTAAATGTTGAATTGTGTTCAGATTCTTTAATTTGAAACTTCAATCTTCATTGTGCAAAAATATATGTATGTACAAGCCTCATTCCCCTGCAGTTCAAAATTGATGATTTGAATCACAAAATACCATGATTCTTTGGATCCCATATTATAAGGGAACCCGAGCGACATCACTGGGATAAAAAAAAACAAGTTTCATCATACATTTTATAAACAAATAGAAAAATGGCTGCGATGTATCCGGGTTGATGGCCACTAATCTGGGTCTACCAAATCGGTATAGATTATGATTTTGATTTTTGAAATTGATTCATCGGTAATACTGTCGGCCTCAGTTTGAGTTTGAAGCGTTATTTTCAGTCCAATTTTTTGAACGCATTCAATGAAATATCTAAGAGCGCAACGGAAGCTTTCTGAGAATCACTCAAGAACGTGGTGAGAGTTCATAGGGAACGTCCCGGGAGTATCGCTGGAATCCTCCGGGAATATTGCAGGAATTGTTGGGGAATAGTTTGGAGAATATCTGAGAAGCTATGGGATAACGCTATGGGAGCTCTCAGGTAACACCTTTAGAACTCTTTCCAAAATTCTTGGGGAATGTCTAGGGAGCTCTCTGAGGGTTGAGTAATCTATGCCCAGGGGATCTAACAGGATTGAAATTTGATAATCCCTGGGGTTTGAACGAGGAACTCCCTGAGTAATATTCGGAATCCTTGAAGAACGTTTGAGTGACTCCGTTATAATAACTCTGACCGCTGGGTAATAATATCGACCAGTCTTAGTTTTTTTCCATGCATTATCTCATACTTCATCAAATACATCACGATTCATCAAAAAAGTTGGAGGTGCTTCTGTCATGAGGCATTGCCTCGTGACGGCGATTGTCATCGCCTTCCCCTGTCGATTGGCTACCAGAAATACGTGAGCGCGGGCGGGTTCCCATTCAAATCTGTAAGTCAGGACTAATTAGTGCGCTGGACGATCAGCGCGGCTTCAGCTCAGTGGTTAGAGCGTCGGACTTCCACCCGAGAGGCTCGAGCGCTCGAGCGAGCAACACATACCCGCGCTCTCGCGCCGCCGCGACCATAACCTCACTCTCAAAGTACCTTACCCACCGTGATAACACCACCTGTTGAATCATGAGGTCCAGAGCCTCTGGTGCGGTGATTTAGTGAAGCCTGCCAGAACCCAGCGGGCTAATAATCACCATGAATGAGGGCTCGCAAACGGAGCCTAACGCGGGAGGAGCCTCGCTAACGCAGGCTTCCGACCTCAACGACATCACGATGGAAGTGCAGCATCAAGAGCACACCGTCGCTCATAACATACCAGCACACAAGGTAGCAACCGATAGTGCCAGACAATTCTCGTTATACGACGCGAAACCACCCGTCAGGGTCGAGCTCTCAATGAGAAATTTAAACAGCCTCAATCTTGAGAGGTTATTCAAAGCACGTGGGAACGCCAACAACGCGCAAACACAGCAGACAAATTCATCAGGCACCATGAAAAGGAGCCGCGCGGAAGCATCATCAATACCAAATTCATCTCAAAACGGGCATATAGATAGCGCCCAATCATCATACGGCTGGGTCTCCCCCAAAAGCAAAAGGACAGCAAGAATCCCAGCTTCTCAATCAAGTGAGGATTTCTCATTTTCTGGACCAAATAGATATAGCTTTCTCGACGGATCGAGCGAGATCGAACGCTCTTTCGCCTCATATACGAGAAACAGTACAGCATCTCTCTCACGAATGCCTCCACCCGTCGATCGGTCGATCGCCGGCAGCAGCAACTTTCTCCATCCTCCAACACAACCTCAGCCAGGCGCCATATATAGTCAAGATCCAGCGAGCCGTGAGAGCTACGACTGGCCACCGCTTCCGAACCAAAGAGGCAGCACCTCCCGGCCTCCACCGCAAGACCGCCTTACGCAGCAGACAGCACCAGCAGCCGCGCCTCCACGTGAAAGGCCTTCAGACAGCAGCAATACCGACGCAGCTGTTCAACGTAGCAATGAAGCAACGGCAGCGAAACATATCAGACCACCGCCAATACACACAGACGGCACTTCATCCAGTATGCTCCTTTCAATACTTAAACCACTAAATTTATCAAAATCAGATTTTCGCTTAGTAGAAGGAGGACCCGAAAATGTCTCAATTGTGTGTAGCTCCTTAGACTCATACAAAATAGTTCTGGAAAATCTCAAAAATAATAATATCCGAGCGTTCACTTACACGCCTAAGACAATGAAACCAAAGAGCCTGGTACTTAAAGGAGTAGTCTCCAGTTTTAATGAGAAAGACATAGAGCAAGAAATCAAAGATCTTCATTTAGAACACGTCAATGTTATCAAAGTTTCCAAAGTCCAATTTAATAGGAACAGACCAGATCTTTTCCATTATATTGTTCAGCTCTCTAATGATAGCGTTACCAAAAATTTAACAAACGTTAAACTTCTAGCCTACTCCTCAGTCAAATGGGAAACTCTCAGGAAAAAAGAGTTGTACCAGTGCACGAATTGCCAAAGGCTTGGCCATACTAGTTTTAATTGCAACCTAGGATATAGATGCGTAAAATGTAAGGAGAATCACGATCCAGGGAAATGTGCCATTCCAAAAAATACCCCTACTGACAAGAACGCACTATATTGCGTAAACTGCGAAGAATACGGACACCCCGCATCCTACCGGGGATGCAGGTTCTATAAATACGTTTTAGATGTAGAAAAGGAAAAGAAGGCCGAATTTGAACAACTTCGCAATGCGAAGCTTAATAGGATTGCACTCAACCCCCAATCAATGCCGCACAAACATATCAGACATAACCACATGTCCCCTAATCGCGATTCTCCGTACATTGCGCGAAATGAAACTAACTCCTGGAATAATGCCTCAGGAGCCGCTAACTACCTTTTCCCATCCGAACCACCCCAAAGTCAGCCCTCATTTAACAAGATGCTCGATGAAATAAGAAATCAAGTAACTTCGTCAATTCAAGCTCAACTTCAGTCAGTAGTCAGTTTGATTACCTTGAATAGTCAGAGGATAGACAAAATACTGAACTTTTTACAACACCCTAATGGCTTCCCCTCGATCTAGATCGCAAGCATCGCCCACCAATATGACAGAGGTCAAAATTGCCTCTGTAAATGTTAACTCAATCATTTCCTTATATAAGAGAAACGACCTACTGAATTTCCTGAAGGACAACGACATCGACGTCGCACTACTATGCGAAACCAAACTAAACCCACGATACAGACTTCAATTCGAAGACTACCAAATGATAAGACGAGACCGGAAAGACGCACAGAAGGGGGGAGGTACCGCAATCCTGATCAGGAATCATATCCAATTTGAACAAATCTATCACCCTTCGTCCCACAACAACAAGATCCTCGAATATACAATTATCAAAATCAAGATAAACCCCCAAAGGAACCTTTTCCTAGTTGCTGCTTACGCAAATAACGACCAAAGACGGATCTTCATCCAAGAACTATCCTTCCTCTTCGAGAAACTAAGACTCGAATCTCCAAATAACGAATACATCGTTGCAAGCGATTTTAACTCGCGCCACCCGTCATGGGGCGACCTTCACACCAATGAGAAGGGGTCCTACCTAGAAAGATGGATATCTAACAACCGTCCATTGTACAGATTGAAAATACTCCCATCCAATGCCCCGTCATTCCCAAGTGCAGGCTCATTCCTGGACTTAGTTCTGGCTGACAACCGAGAAGTTTTCCAAGAACTAGATAATAACAAAATCCGCACCCTAGACTATAATAGCGACCACTTGGCGCTACTGTTTACCATCTCTCCCACATCTCCACTAGCCACTGAGAACCCTACTGAAAGGCACAGATTCATCTTCAAAAAGACCAAATGGAAAAATTTCGAAAAATCCCTAGCCCGCAATTCATCTCACATCGACATCCCTATCAACAGAAACTTGACAATTCCGGAAATAAACAGCTACATCGAGGAAATTAGCAACTCCATCACCAGCACAATAGAGACAGAAGTTCCCAGATACCGTCCCACAGACAACGTCCTTAATTACGTCAACTCGAGAATCAAAAACTTTCACAAGCAGAAATCCTGGCTCATCTCTCAAATAAACCGCGAATACAGGAACAGTAACCAGCCCATCTCCCGCCTCAGAATTGCCCATCTCAAGTCACTCCTCGACTCGACAATAATCTCAATAAAATCCGAATACACATCATCATACAACAAATATTGGGACTCACTCATGCGCTCCATCGACTACAGGAAACACGATAAATTCTTCCCCAAAATTAGCAGGTTTTTCCGCCCCAAAGGTAACCCCAAGACCGACAAACTTCTTATAGACACCAATGAAGCTCACCTCATAGCCCGAAGTGCACTCAATATCCAAGACCTCCCGATGGAAGAAAACAAGCTCCCTGTATCGAATCCACCCGACATCCTCAATGTATTTGGAGCTCACTTTGAAACTATCAACTCTCCCAGGCAATTGAACCAGGGCACAGAATATAGGAACACGGTGGAAACGGTCATGGGCCCTATAGTCAACAATTTCAAAGAAAATCTTCAAAACAACGCTACGATATCACATTTCAGTGATACCAATTCAGCTCTCTGCCCAGAACAACCCGAAAGCTCCATTCATTTCACGAACCCAGACCTATTAGAAACAATTCTATGCAATCTCCCGAACAAAACCTCCTCAGGAATCGACAAAATACCCCCGATCGTTCTCAAACATTTACCACGCAACTAAGTGCTATGCTACACAACAATTTTCAACAACTGCCTAAACTATCGGATCTTCCCTGATGTGTGGAAACGTGCCAAAATCCTACCCATACTGAAAAAAAATAAGCCAGAAACTAATTTTTCTAGCTACCGTCCAGTCAGCCTCACTCCAGCAATAAGCAAAGCCCTCGAGGTAGTCATCAATCAAGACCTCAAGGATTACATGCGAACCCTCAAAACAATTCCCGACAACCAATTCGGATTCAAATACGGGCACTCAACCACACATGCCATTCACAAAATTGCCGACCACATAAACGACCACCTTCACAATAAAGAAGTCGTGGGCGCTTGCCTAATAGACCTCGAAAAAGCTTTTGACTCCGTATGGATCCTAGGGCTCCTATACATCTTATACTCCCAAGGATACCCCATGGACCTCATCCAAATCATCTGGCACCTTACATCCAACAGGTCATTCGTTACGTGGGACGGCTCCACCTGCTCAACACTCACTTTCCTTATAGTCGGAGGTCTGATGCAAGGGACTGTGAACTCCCCAGATCTCTTCAACATATCCTCACACAAGATCACGAACCTCTTCAGACTCAACCAAAATAATAGCACATACTCAGCAGCTTTCGCAGACGAGTATGTCATCCTTGTAGCCGGAAAAAGCCCAGCAAAAGTCCAGGAAAAACTCAAAAAGCTGGTCAACCTAACCAACAAATTCTATCAATCCCTCAACCTCAAGGTTAACGAAAAGAAATGCGAAACCGTCCTATTCCGAGTCCCTCTAAACCAACTCGGCAACAACAAAAGAGAACAAGATTTCCATCAAAGATTTCCAAATCTCCATCCAGACGGAGAACGGACTCATTCCCATCGTCAATAAACCTTCGGTTAAATACCTAGGGGTCGAACTTGACAACCTCATGCGCCTCCACTCACACCCCAAAACACAACTCGAAAAAGCAAGACGATCATTCCGAGCTCTCAATCGACTCTTCTATAGCAAAGCGATCTCACAAAGAGCCAAAATCATTTGTTACCTATTACTCATTCGGCCAATCTTAACATATGCGTCCCCTATCTGGTGGAACTCAGGCGCAACATTGATGGAAAAGTTTAGGAAATCCGAAAGGCATTGCTTGCGTACCTCTCTCCACATTTACAGAAAAGAAGGCGAAAAAGAATTCGTCAATAATAAGATCTTATACAACCTAGCAAACATACCGAGAATAGACAACTTCATGATCAAACTTACCAGAGACTATTTCGAAAGCCTGAAGAGAGTCGATAACGAAATCATACAATCTTTTTCATTCATAGACGAACCTAAGTGCAAAGAAAGAGCCCGGTCTGGCTACCTCCATCCTCACTCATTCATGTATTATGATCAAACCCGATGCATACGAGACCTGAATAATGTCCCTATAATATACCACGTTCCCAGACATCAGTCTAACAAAACGATACTTTTTGACGGCAAAGACCCCGACCTATTACTCAAGTACTCTAGAGCCATACCTGACCGTGACTACCGTGACCAACGGAGGACCAAAGATCGCTACTGGTGGCTAGACGACGACCCGCAAATGAGGGAAGAAATCCGCAAAAGATCTGTGCACAAAAATAGAAACTAAGTAAATATCATACATATTATAAGAAACTAAGTAAATATCACCCATAGTATATGTGTCCCACTCCGAAATATACCAAATCTGACCCACCCTGGCATCATCCATACCCAACTAACACCCTTGTAAATATGTACATCCCGACTCTACCTCATGACAATATTTTGCTTAGGTTTTTCAATGTCCCTAAATATTTCCCTAAGACCACCTGTTATAAATAGCACATTCCCCAGCTAACGCTGACCGCTTACATTACCCATATATTTCGATATCGAACAAATTATGATTAGATACCGATCGGGGAGCGAGATCGCCCTACAAGGGCCATACTCCCCACCATCCTCTGTACTTAAATTAAGGAATTTTGTTAGTAGTTTTATTTGCTCCTGTCATCACCATATGTATAACACATCTGCAAATCAATAAACTTTAAAAAAAAAAAAAAAAAAAAAATGTCCATTCCCACTCGCGGCGCGAATTCCTTCAGTCGCTTTCTTTTTCGGAGTTAGAATCT
This sequence comes from Eretmocerus hayati, assembly GCA_029851415.1. Lineage (NCBI taxonomy): Eukaryota > Metazoa > Arthropoda > Insecta > Hymenoptera > Aphelinidae > Eretmocerus > Eretmocerus hayati. The sequence goes on along the minus strand of CM056744.1, from coordinate 64,939,878 downwards.
CGAAACGCATCAACGAGCCCACGTTATACTTCAGAGTTATTCAAGTTTGATCGATCTTCCGAGGTCATAACAATTTTTTGGGCTTCAAACTGAAATAACGCGTATCTCTGAAGAAAAACGGTTTCAGGCCAAATAAAAAAAAACGTGTCTCGTTATTTTACTTCTAGCATCATATACTTCGGAGCCGAGCAAATCCGTTTTTTTCATATTTGACTAGGTGATCCTATCTGGATTGAGTCTGCACCTTTGAGCTACCGGAGCCAGGAGATTCTTCGAAAAATCATCGAAATTGGCACTTTTTTAAGCTCAAATTGGGAAGATCCAGATTCGCCCTGATGAAAATGAATAATGCCATTTCAAAGTACGTGGAGAGACCTTCAAAATGAGCTTCAATGAAGTCCTTTTTGGTCAACTAGAGCCTCGTAGATCCACTCACAAAATCTGAAAAAAAAACTTTCGGGTGTTCTGAAACTTTTGACCGACAGTGTAATAAGTTAAATTGTATTTCGTTATGACTTTTGGTATTTCTTACAGAACGTAAATTGTATGCTGGCATTCATGTGAATAATGTCACGTGGAACTAACAAATTTAGCGAAGAATTGTACACTGAAAGAAGATTGGGGCCTCTGAGGCCGTTACTATGGTAGCTGACACGGCTAACAGAGTTGAGAGCCCAGAGCTCCCGGATTTGGCGCGTCTGACGTGCCGAAATACAAGAGCAACGGTACATCGAGAATTACTGAAAATTGACCCTTTTTGAGCGCTAGTTTCCGTAACTTTGCTAGAACTTGGCCGGTCAAGTTTAATATGGAAATCCTAGACAAATATGAGACAAATTATACGGTGAGTTCCACTAATTCACAACCCAGAATCAATGCAAAGAAGAATAGAAATCAGAAGAAATTTTGGAAGTTCATTTTCGATATGATGTCCTTCTATCAGCAGTCAATCATCCCAGAAGTCAAAAATGTATTCAAATCATCTAGCATGGGAAGCGCTTCTCTACGCCGGATAATATGAAAACGCAGATGTATCTCATGTATAGAACACGTTTTCTACACTTGAGTAGAGAGTATATTCTGTTGTAAGTGGACTAATGAGTCAAATTTGGAGAGACAAACTTTTTTGGGCACATGGTGAATTAATGCACTCAATTCAAATTTGGATCATAAGAATTGTAAGAATAATCACATCAATGCAACGCACCAGCATACACGTGATGAACGTTGTTATTGTTTTTTACCATGACCCCCGGCCCGACTTGGTTATGAGTTATGCGAGCCAAAACAAATACCGGACACGCTCGTCGGGGCAACCAAGCTACCAATCCGGGAGCTCAGAGCTCCCGGCGGTGAAATGTGCGATCACCTGAAGTTTGACGCGTTCAACGAGCCAACCGGTGTCTCCAAGTTCCCAACCTTCTTTCAGTGTAGTGATATGGTTTCCACGTGTTTCGTCAATGTTTTTTGTTATGATAACGAACCTCAGATTTTGTTTCGGGTTTCGTTGCAGTTTTCTCACTTTTTCAATTGAATGTCTGAAGAATCGAATCGAAGTGAATGAACAAAGGAAAGATACAACATGAGAATCTTTCAGAAACCTTCCTGTAAGATTTTAGGAGAACCCAAGAATCTTTCAGGAAGATTTCACTGAAAACTCCCCTCAATAAAGATATGTCCCACTTCAGACACCTTTCTGCAAGATTCCATGAAATATACCCGGAAATATCTCGGGAAGCTCCCAGGAACATTTCATTGAAATATTTCAGTGAAATGCTCCTGCACGATTTCATGAAATCTCACAAAAATATATCCGTGAAAGATCTGCCTGTGGAATCCATATTTTGCTTGATAAGTCTCTTAATCATTCTAATGTATGACTTCATCATTCTCACTCGTTATCCAACTCCATTGTGACGTTGAATCCAAAGCTTCATGTTAGATTCATTCAGTCGTATGAACTCTTCGATGTATGCGACACCTTACCCATGAGCCGTCTTCCTGTCTTATAAACTAGCCAGCGTCTATTGTGAGCGCTTGCGAAAAAAACCTGCACGCATTTTCAAATGATCCTCACGTATCATTTACAGCCTATTATGTATAGCTGGCCCTGGGTATGTCATTACACATGACAGATCTTTCGATGCTACCATCAAATTTCCTGATAGAAAGTTTCCCAAAAATTATATAATTCATGAGAACGAAATTTGATAACTAAGGTGTGTCATGCGACATCTAGCGGGAACAGAATCTTCCAATGAAATGTTCCTGGAAGGACTCTACAATCTTTCACTGCAATGTTTCTGGAAGACCCCTACTCTCTCAGCGTCAATCAGCTGATATATAGCTGAAATATCAGCTATTTCTACCATGGGTCGTCAAACTGCTGATCAAATCAGCGAACACTAAAATCACGCTTAAATCGATAATTCTGGCAGAAAAACTCCACAAATCCGTGTTCTAATATCGACATAAATACATTGACGACTTTACCAGACCAAGTCACGACGAACTAAGTCGTATTCATCCGATATTTACTCATTTCGTGCCACGAGAGGCCCTGTATAGCTGGTTATAATCAGCTATAAATCAGTGATTGTAGCTGAAATTCAGCTAATGTAGCTGGAATTAAGCTACAGTAGCTATTTGTGTCAGTAAAAAACCGTCGACTGAAATATCAGCTTATAATAGCTGATTCAGTCAGCTAACATAGCTGGAAACTCAGCTGATATAGCTAGAATCTCAGCTAACTTTTCCAGGACTAATTTTGCCTTTTATTTTCGTCACGCAATAAAAATTAATTCGAACGATTAAGAATTCGCAAATGAACCTCATTTCATTCATTCTTTTTTTTTAAATCGATGATGAAGCGTTTTCATTGCTCAGGATGAAGTAAGAAAGAGCTTTTGGAGAACACTATTGTACGCTGGCCGCGAAAATTTGCAGAATTTGCGAAAAAATTCAGCACGGCGTGAAGACGATATATGCGCAATCCACCCATCACTCATCATCAATCCATTCACCCATCCCCATCCATACATATGACCACCTATCACATCATGTTCCTTTATACATAGGTCACTCGATATACGGGAACCGCACAGACAGATTGTGAATGGTGTCACGTTTGGATGATTGTTATGCAATAATAGTCACTATCTTACCATAGACTCATTTACTACTCATGTTTCAAGCGTAGATTACAAGCATGTTATAAAAGCATGAGCTCCGCGCCAAGCGCTGTAAACAACAAACTCTTCACACATCCATACACTACCACATTCATACATATGCGCGCGCTGGTAGATCCAGACGGGTATATGTCACATCTTCCCTTTTTTGAAATCAAGTTACATATTCATTCAGATAAAATGGCTTTTTTATTTCTCGGCCACTTCTTGTGACTGTTTTGCTGGCTATTGGCGACCTGCGTATTGCCTATAACGTTTTCTTGGCCCATTTCTGCACCTTGGATATTGGCTTCAGTAGCCTCACCTTGCAAGCTCTGCGAGTTCAGATCGTCATAGTCACTATTTGGTTTAAATTTGAAATGACAACCTTTATCTACGTTGAGTTGGACTCTATTTCTAGTTATTGCTTTCTCTAAAGAGAAAGCTTTGTTTTCGACACAGCAAATTTTTGATCAATTTTTCCATTCAACTCAATATTCTCTTCAACATAATTCATCTTATCACAAAAGTGCTTCAACCATCTCATTCCTCTCGCCAAAATCTAACGATTGTAAGTAACACTTTTTCCCTTATAATCCTCAAAAAACCCCCAGTGACTCATCTCTCCGGCCCTTTGTCTGTGTCCGTGTGTGTGTGTATGTGTGTTGTTTTTTTTTTTGCGCCACGCTTTCTCTTCTACACTCCACTTTATCGATTTTTGCTTTTCTACAAGTTGTATAGAATCACTCAGAGATGAGACCAGTGATTTGCCTGGTCTCCTCTCCAAATCGAATTTCATTTAAACGTTTTTTGAGGTAAAATCGCTGAAATTGTGTACTTTCATACTAAAATTTCTCTTTCTAACTTCACCTCACCCCAATTTTGATTACCTAGGCTATGGTTTTTTTGGCTCAATCTAACTCTTGGTTAATACCGAAATTCCATTCAAACTCCATCAACGTAAATTTTTTTTAAAAAACCAAAATTTCCAACAAAAACAGCAATTTGAGCATGTTTAGACCTATTCTATCGAAATTCTGTTTTAACCAAATTACACGTTTTGCTAAAAAAACCTCACTTTAGGTAGCCCAAATCCCGATAACTATTTTCCTCAGAAAAATAACTCAAAATATACAAAAATATTTTTTTCAATATTCATACTTTCCTCATATCTCTCCTCTAAACTACTTTATTCAAATTTTACTCAACTAAGTTGATACTTTTTCATCGTTCTAAATCGATTGGTTGATACCGAATTTTCTCAAAATCAGTTTTAATACATTCAAAATCCGATTTATTCCCGAATAATCCAAATTTTTTCAAGATACTCCATTTTTATGATCTTTTCACCAATTATATCAAAATTTTCCCTCAACCAAACTACATATCTTCCATGAAAAACCCCAGTTTATTCCCCTAAAAGTGGATCTCGTAATAATAACCCAAAATATTAGAAGAAAATCGCAGCTAAAATTCATTTTATCCTCATATCTCCCTCTACAACTAATCTATCCACCTTTTAATGGACTAGAGAGATACTTTTCCCTCATTCTACATCGATTGGTTATATCCAATCATTGGATTGTGAGTGTGATATGAAATGCAATCAAATTAGATTAAAAAATATAACTATTTTGTAGGAATCCCAATCATCATTTTGGAATTTGATCAGTTTTGCAAATGTCTCATTAGTTTCAGTGAACCTCTTAAACTATTTCGCTAAGAGAAAGCATTCTGCTAATCTCATTCAGCAGCGTATTATATTTCCATGTTCATTTCTTATCTGATATGATCTAGGGGTTTTCCCTTTTTTCTGCACTTGAGCTGGTTCCCAACTATTTCCGTGCTTGTACCTTACAACATCGTTCTCTCTTAGTTCCGGAAGGTTTTTGCAGCTCCGGTCATGGTGACTTTTTTTATTTCTTTGTCGTTCTAACAGTTTTTCTCTGGAAGTTGAATCTCTTTTGTTCGCTTCGAAAAATTCTGGCAACACTCCTGTTACATTCCTGCCTAACATTGTCATATTCGGTGACTGTATCTCATTTGAAATTGGCATGTTTCTCAGTTCCAGAAGCGCTAGATAAGGATCTTTCCCGTCATACAATGCTTTTTTCATAACTTTTTTAACTGTTTGAATACATCTCTCTACCATGCCGTTGCTTCTAGGGTAATATGGACTGGATGTTACATGATCAAAATTCCAAGCTTTACTGAATTTCTTAAGAAGCTGGCTATCAAACTGTGGACCATTATCTGATTATACCTTTTTAGGGACTCCGAATCTTGAAAAGTAGGATTTCAAGGCTACTTTCACAGACTCAGTGCTTTCATCTTTCAATAAACCCACTTCCACATATTAAGACTAGTAATCTATGACAAGAATATTGTTATGATATTATTCTCCTTCATGCACTGAATAAAAAGTACGGCCACCGGGGAATGAACCGGCGACCTCTTGATCAAGAGACTGACACGCTGTTGACTGAGCTAGTCCGGCCGCACCAAGCGGCGGTCCTTATATGTGATACATTTGAAGTCCGGGTGCCTGTGTAGCTTGCGCCCGTAACACACCCCCTGGGCAGAGTCGACGATCGTCTGAACTTCATGTCATTGTCTTTTAATTGTCGTCTATGTAGATCCCGATTCCATCTTGTCGGTACAGTGGGTCTACTCGTGGGCAGCGCCACCTATTCATCATTGTTGATTATCCTCCGAGTACGCAGTCCACTTGTGAGCGGGGTTCATCCCACTTCTGACACCAGTTGTTATGATTTTATTCTTCCTCATGCACTGAATAAAAAGTGCGGCCACCGGGAAACGATCCGGTGACCTCTTGATCAAGAGTCTGACACGTTGTTGACTGAGCTAGTCCGGCCACACCAAGCGGCGGTCCTTATATGTGATACACTTGAAGTAAGGTCGCCTGTGTAGCTTGCGCCCTTAACAATACCCTACTGAAAGAGGCTGAGTCGGTGACCGAGACGGTTGACCGAGTCGGTGTACGGAGTCGGTGACTGTTTCAGTTTACCGACTCGGTCACTTCGCATGGAATGGCCCCAAATGCCACGAAACGAACAATAAATGATGAATTATCGTCAGAGGTTAATAGAAAAATTAAAAAAAACAGAAAAAAACATGCCCGGCTATTTCCACAATTTTGACGCGAGTGGGGTTCGAACCTGCAATCTCTTGATTGCGAGTCCAAGCACATGTGCCCGGGGCCAGCGAGACATGTTGCGAGAGAGGGCTTAGTGAGCGTACTTGGAGTGTGACTCATAGGAAGTACCTAAGATCTGTTTATCATCAGTTTTATCATGAGTTGATCATAAACTCTGGCGCCAGAGCACTGAGTCAAGCCATAGCTAGGATGGGACTTGGAATATTTCTAGATCTGGCTGCTTGACCGAGTCGGTTGACCGACTCGGGCAACCGAATTCAAATTTTCACGGGAAAGCAACACGCATAGGACTTGGGAATTTCCGAGATTTGGCTGATTAACTACCGACACGGTACACCGACTTGATCAACCGAATCCAAATTTTCACGGGAAAGTAACACCGAGTCGGTTAACCAGTCAAATTTTGAAATTTTTCCTAGTTTTATGCGTGTTGCTTTCCCGCGAAGATTTGAATTCGGTTGACCGAGTCGGTCAACCGACTCGGTCAAGCAGCCAGATCTAGAAATATTCCAAGTCCCATCCTAACTACGGCTTGACTCAGTGCTCTGGTGCCAGAGTTTATGATCAACTCATGATAAAACTGATGATAAACAGATCTTAGATACTTCCTATGAGTCAGCCTCCAAGTTCGCTCACTAAGCCCTCTCTCGCAACATGTCTCGCTGGCCCCGGGCACATGTACTTGGACTCGTAATCAAGAGATTGCAGGTTCGAACCCCACTCGCGTCAAAAATGTGAAAATAGCCGGGCATGTTTTTTTCTATTTTTTTCAATTTTTCTATTAACCTCTGACGATAATTTATCATTTATTGTTCGTTTCGTGGCATTTGGGGCCATTCCATGCGAAGTGACCGAGTCGGTAAACTGAAACAGTCACCGACTCCGTACCCCGACTCGGTCAACCGTCTCGGTCACCGACTCGGCCTCTTTCAGTAGGGTATGTGCTAACCGATTGATGTAGAATATGTCCACTCCTACTTCTTCCCAGCAGTTGTAAGGTATTTCATGCGGGATCAGACTTTCTTTAGTGTTGTTTCTTTGAAATTTTCTCCAAGCTTCACATTTTGCTATCATGTCTTCAATCTCCCTAGTTATGCCTGGCCAAAACACAACTCCTCTTGCTCTGTATTTGGTTTATTCCTTGCCCATGTGATTATGGTGCAGTTTTGTTAAAACATCTTTCCTCAAATTATTTGGTACAACGATTCTCATCTTTATATAGTAAGCCTTCATGCTCAAACATTTTACCCTGATAGGTATGAAATGCTTTACAGTTATCAGGTACGTCTTTAATTTCTGCCGGCCAACCTTTTTTTATCAATTTTAGCACCGTTTGCAATTGCTCATCTGAGCCTGTTTCTTTTATATATATATATATATATCTTTCATCTTGTCATCTATATGCTCTGAAAGCTTTACATTTGAAATATACGCGTCTACATCTCCCAATTCTTTGGATTCATCTGCATGTGCTCTCGATAGGGCATCTGCTATATGATGAATTCCACGCCAAAGCGACCCACGAAAAGGGGTCATCTCTCAGATTCTTTTTTAACCTTTTTCATTCGATTTTATGGCCCAAAATAGGAACTTCAGACCACCTATGGGGCCCAAAAAAAATTCTCCTCTCCGTTGCACGCACATCCATCAACAGACCGAAAATTTATCGTGTAAAAATCGATGCTCTTTTATTCACGAAAATAGGAATATTTCGAGTTTTTGAATAGCTATCGATTTGCGGGTTACGGCATCTGAAAGGGCATCAAAAAACCTATCAGAAACGTTGTCGGAAATTCCATCTCTGTGATTTGGGGGCCTCCTGGAGGCAAAAGAGTGTTTTTCACTAGAATGTTGATTTCTCAAAAAGCCATTTTTTTATTTTCTTAAAATCATATATTTGACGTGAAATTTTGCGTTCTTCCGGAAAAAATGGGTTTCAGAGAAGTTTGGGGCGATCCAAGTGAATTATGGGCCATTTTTTGAAAATTCGATTTTTTCGGTTTCAGAAAAAAGCGATTTTCTGCGCATGCGCACAAACGTAAACTCTTGGGACCACTTTGAATGAAAAGCTGACAAAATTTCCTACAATATGACAACCCGCAAAAATGGAATTCATACACTGAATCGCGATCTGCAAGGATTAATTATCTCGAATCAAAATCACATGAAAATCCAGCCCATTAACGCCTTCGTGGCGCCTGCTGAGATGACACATTCACGAGATCTCGGGACTCAATTTTGAGTACGAAATTGACCTGAAAAAAATTCGGACCACATGGTTTCAACCCGAAATTGTATGAACTTTCAGAATATGCGATGAAAAACCCGGTTTGAGGCGAACCGGAGGGGCTACATTCCATTTTTTGCCAGAAAATACGATATTTCACATTCTAAATTGCGAAAAATTGAAGGTAGCACCTCGGGTTCGCCTCAAACGGTGTTTTTCATCGCATATTTTGAAAGTTCATACAATTTTACGTTGAAACCATGTGGTCCGAATTTTTTTCGAATCAATTTCGTACTCAAAATTGATTCCTGAGAAGATCTCGTGAATGTGTCATCGCAGCAGGCACCACGAAGGCGTTAATGGGCTGAATTTACATGTGATTTTGATTCGACATAATTAATCCTTGCAGATCGCGTTTCAGTGCATGAATTTCAACTTTGCGGGTAGTCATTTTATAGCAAATTTTGTCAGCTTCCCATTGAAAGTGGTCCCAAAAGTCTACGTTCGTGCGCAAGCGCAGAAAATCGCCTTTTTCTGGAACCGAAAAAATCGAATTTTCAAAAAATGGCTCATAAGTCACTTGGATCGCCCCAAACTCCTCTGAAACCCATTTTTTCGAAAGAACGCAAAATTTTACGTCAAATATATGATTTTAAGAAAATAAAAAAAATGGCTTTTTGAGAAATCAACATTTTAGTGAAAAACACTCTTTTGCCTCCAGGAGGCCCCCAAATCACAGAAAAGGAATTTCCGACAACGTTTTCGATAGGTTTTTTGATGCCCTTTCAGATGCCGCAACCCGCAAATCGACAGCTATTCAAAAACTTGAAATATTCCCATTTTCGTGAATAAAAGAGCATCGACTTTTACACGATAAATTTTCGGTCTGGTGACGGATGTGCGTGCAACGGAGAGGAGAAATTTTTTTTGGGCCCCATAGGTGGTCCGAAGTTCCTATTTTGGGCCATAGAATCGAATGAAGAAGGTTAAAAAAGAATCTGAGAGATGACCCCTTTTCGTAGGTCGCTTTGGCGTGGAATTCATCATATATAACTCTTAGCCTGGTTTATACGTAACCACCAATTCATATGGTTGCAGTCTCATGCGCATTTTCTGTAATCTTATTGGTATATCTGACAGGCCTTCGCCAAAAATGGGGATCAGCAGTTCATGATTGCTTTCAACTATAGTTTTGCCACCTAATTTGGCATCATCATATTGTAAAACCGGTGCTTTGGTGAGATATTCTTTAGTTTTAGTGAAAATGTCTTCATGTACTTTTGTCCATTCAAATGTTGCATCTTTTCTCATCAACTCTCTTCAAGGGGCTGTCAGTATTGACTCATCTGGTACGAATTTGGCAATATACGTCAACATATCAAGCAATCTCTCGACGTCATTTGCATTTCTAGGCTGCTTCATCATTTTTATGGCCTCTACTTTTTAATCGTCAACCTTCAAGCCGTCTCGTGTAAAGATATGACCTAGAAACTTTATTGATGAGTTACCGAATTCACACTCCTTTGAATTGAATTTGACATTTGCTTTTTCGGCGGCTTGGAAGACTTGTTCTAAAATTGATAAAAGTTCTTCTTCGGTATCTGCATGAATTATTACATCATCTCTAAAGATTTTCAACTTTTTGATATGACCAAATATGTTATGGTAGCATTCGTCGAATACGTCTGATGCTACTGTGGTCCCCAGAGGGAGTCTCAACCATCTAAATTTTCCAAATGGGGTCCCGGAGGTTGTCAATTTTGAACTTCTTTCTGTTAGAGGTACTTGTAAAAATGCATTTGACGCATCTATTTGGCAAAAAAATTTTGCGCCTTTCATTTCTGTAGCTAATTCTTCGAAAGTTGGACATTACCTTGGATGCCGTATTAACGAGATATTCAAATAGTACGGATCTAGGACGATTCTCAATGATCCGTCCGGCTTCCCTTCTATCAAGACTCTATGGACAAATTCTGTAGGTCCGTTCTCTCTAACGATCGCTTCATTTCTCTCCATGGAAGTTAGTTCTTGCTTGAATTTCTCAAGTAATTTAAATGGAATTCTATTTCCATTGCAAAATTTCCCTTTGTAATTTGGCTGGAGGTGGAATTCATATCCAAAATTGATTCTTCCAATACCCTCGAAAATGACGCTATATTTTTTTGTCGTCAGTGAAAGAGAGTTGGAGAGAGACGTTACATTTTCTTTGATTTCGTGTACTCGTTTTACTAAATCCAGCTTTTCTAAAGTTGGTCTGCCAAATACTGGCACGCCTTTACCCTGTGCTATATAAAATTGTATGTTCCACAAGTTATTTTTCACCACACGGTCCAAATTTATTTTACCAATTATGGGAATGGGATCGTTTGTATATGAGCTTGGAAATGACGTTACTGGCTCTGATTGAGCGTTTGGGACTAGTCTGGATAAATCATGAAAACCGATTACATTCAGATCTGCACCACTATCTAGCTTCATATTAATCTCATTCCTTGATTTTACAAATTTCATTTTTTCATACCAGTCATCCTTAATTCCTAGAATTCTCAACATTCCTTCGTCTTTTATCACTCCCACATGCCCCAACCATGTTGGCTCACTCGCATCATTTGCATCTTTACACTCCTCATTCACTCAATTCACTTTTTTCACCTAACACATATTCTCGTAGTGATTTGGTTTACCGCACAAATTGCACTTTCTTCCCCACGCCGGACACTCTCTTGGTTTGTGATGTTGGCCACACTTGGAGCAATCACCGCGTTCTCGCCGCTGCTGTTGTGGGTACTGGCGTTGCTGCTGCTGGAACAGCTGGCTATATGCTGCCCGCTGCTGCGATGATTCGCCGCAACCTCCGCGTCTCCGCTGAGGCAGTTTACCGCGTGCTCGTTGCCCTCGTGTTCCTCCATCCATTCTGCTCCGTCTCTGTATATGTATGGCATCCACTGTCTGTGTTGCATTCTTCTCTAACACCTTCATCTCTTGATCGGCTATATCTGCTGTACGACAAATTTTTAAACAGCTATCTAGATCTAATTTGTCCGCGCTGAGCAGCTTCTCTCGCACACCCTTATCTCGTATGCCACATACAATCCGATCTCTGACCAGACCATCTTTTAGACTGCCATGTGCACAGTCCAGGCTTAGTTTTTTCACATCGCCGAAGAAATTTTCGAGCGATTCCTCTGGCTCTTGCGCTCTATTGTTGAATATGTATCTGCAGACTGTCTCGTTTTTTCTCGGTGTGCAGTAGTTTTCGAATGCTTTTATCACTTGTTCATATTTCTTCTTGTTTTCTTCTCCAATCTCGAATGTTTCGTATTTTTCTCTGGCCTCTTCTTTCAGTAAGTGTAGTAGTATGGCGATTGTCACAGCATCTGATTTTTTATCGCTTTCTGTTGCCAACCCAATATTTCGAAGGCTCCTCTCCATTTTTTCCAGTTTTCTGCTACATTTCCCGCGGATGATAGCGATTTAGGTGCCTGGAGAGCTAGATTTGTCGTTGTTGTCGTTGCTGTAGCCATACCTATTGCTTCCTGGCCCTCTCCTTCCGATGAAGACTCCGATGACTGTGGTTGTCCCGTGCTGGATCTTTTTTGCCTCTCACACGTGGTCACCTAACCTCACTCGCTTTTTGCCTGCCCATGCTTCCTTCACTCCAAACGTTCAACACTCATTTTCCGACTGCGCCATGTCACGTTTGGATGATTGTTATGCAATAATAGTCACTATTTTACCATAGACTCATTCATTACTCATGTTTCAAGCGTAGATAACAAGCATGTTATAAAAGCATGAGCTCTGCGCCAAGCGCTGCACACAACAAACTCCTCACACATTCATACACTACCACATTCATACATATGCGCGCGCTGGTAGATCCAGACGGGCATATGTCACAGATGGGCATCCAATTGTTATTTTCATAATCCACAGATAGTACCAGTCAGATTGGTTGAAGTTTCGTCACAGATGGGCATCCAATTGTTATTTTCATAATCCACAGATAGTACCAGTCAGACTGGTTGAAGTTTCCATTCAACCAGCTGGTTAGAGTTTTTCGGAGAAATCCTCCACGGCGCGCAGATGGCCCGCTTTAGGGTGTGTCCACAAATGAAGAGCATGAGCCGTGTGCCGGCGTACGCCGAGCGTGCGCTAGCTCATGCGCCACTCATCGCATTTGAGCCAGCTTGGGCGTTCTTACGTTACCAGCAGATCCAAAGCAGAACTCGAGTGTAGCTAATCAAAAACGATTGACGATCACGTAGTGAACCACGGCAGGGCTGAACCAATTTTTGATGCGATTGAAAGAGACTCCCGAGATTCCAATGGGATCTTAAAATGGATATGAGTCATTTCGGAGCATTTCAGCCAGAGGCGTCACCAGGGGGGTCTGGGAAAAATCCCGAAAAATTTTTTCCGTTGATACTATGTTTAAAATGTACAAAAAATTTCTTTGGGATTTTTCCGAAGCCCTCCACGGGCCGTAGGGTCCACAGAAGGTCTATTTTAGGCTCTTTTTGGCCTATTTCTGGAAAATCATAGCTCCGACTAGACTCAATCTTTTTTGGCGTATTTAGGTGCATTTCCTTTGTCAAGACTAGCACTTTTGAAAATAGAATAGTCCGGAATCAATCATGCAGCCTAGTAACTTCTAGGAACTATTTGCTGAGAGCAGATTTTAGCGATTTTTGGGCCTGCTTCAAAGCAATTTAGCTCCTACTAGACATGTGAAAATCGACTTCTGCAGGTGGTCGTTCCAAAGATCTTGAAAAAACCTACAATTTGACCACCTGTAGAAGTCGATTATCGTACTTCTTATAGGAGCTATAGCCGATACAAGTTGAGCAGTTTTGTAATAACGCCAAACTTTGGGCTCAATTAAAAAAAAAATTGTTCTCTTTCTTTCGACCCCAGACCTGTGCGAATATGTTTTTCGATACCAATACTATCAATTAGAACAATAATCTGGGTGGGCCATTCAATTCTCGATTTTATTCAGCCAATTTAAAACACCCTTTTTTGAGTTCTTGCTTAAAATGCCAACACAGGTATGGCTCGCATATGCTTCCATCTGAATTTTTTTTTTCGAACTTGACTCGTCCTCTTATGTTTCAAATGGTATTATATTCGTAAATCGGCATCGGAGGACTAATTTTATTTCTCTATCAATCTCGAGTTTGAGATCGATTAATTGAGAAATTAACGATCGGGTTTGATCGTGGAGGTGTTATTTAATGAAAAAATTGCATATGACAGACATCGAGAGAAAAAAGTCGCCTGGACCCAGATTTGAACTGGGGGCCTTCTTCACACCGGGAAAGACACTCTACCAGCTGAGCTATCCAGGGCTCCAGGAACTCTTGTCTCGATGTCATGCATATGCGCGCCTTTTTCTTTGCCGAAGGCGCCTGAAATCAGGTTACACTTTTCGAACTTGACTCGTCCTCTTATGTTTCAAATAATATTATATTCGTAAATCGGCATCGGAGGACTAATTTTATTTCTCTATCAATCTCGAGTTTGAGATCGATTAATTGAGAAATTAACGATCGGGTTTGATCGTGGAGGTGTTATTTAATGAAAAAATTGCATATGACAGACATCGAGAGAAAAAAGTCGCCTGGACCCAGATTTGAACTGGGGGCCTTCTTCACACCGGGAAAGACATTCTACCAGCTGAGCTATCCAGGGCTCCAGGAACTCTTGTCTCGATGTCATGCATATGCGCGCCTTTTTCTTTGCCGAAGGCGCCTGAAATCAGGTTACACTTTTCGAACTTGACTCGTCCTCTTATGTTTCAAATGGTATTATATTCTTAAATCGGCATCGGAGGACTAATGTTATTTCTCTATCAATCTCGAGTTTGAGATCGATTAATTGGGGAATTAACGATCGGTTTGATCGTGGAGGTGTTATTTAATGAAAAAATTGCATATGACAGACATCGAGAGAAAAAAGTCGCCTGGACCCAGATTTGAACTGGGGGCCTTCTTCACACCGGGAAAGACAGTCTACCAGCTAAGCTATCCAGGGCTCCAGGAATTCTTGTCTCGATGTCATGCATATGCGCGCCTTTTTCTTTGCCGAAGGCGCCTGAAATCAGGTTACACTTTTCGAACTTGACTCGTCCTCTTATGTTTCAAATGGTATTATATTCGTAAATCGGCATCAGAGGACTAATTTTATTTCTCTATCAATCTCGAGTTTGAGATCGATCAATTGAGAAATTAACGATCGGGTTTGATCGTGGAGGTGTTATTCAATGAAGAAATTGCATATGACAGACATCGAGAGAAAAAAGTCGCCTGGACCCAGATTTGAACTGGGGGCCTTCTTCACACCGGGAAAGACACTCTACCAGCTGAGCTATCCAGGGCTCCAGGAACTCTTGTCTCGATGTCATGCATATGCGCGCCTTTTTCTTTGCCGAAGGCGCCTGAAATCAGGTTACACTTTTCGAACTTGAATCGTCCTCTTATGTTTCAAATGGTATTATATTCGTAAATCGGCATCGGAGGACTAATTTTATTTCTCTATCAATCTCGAGTTTGAGATCGATTAATTGAGAAATTAACGATCGGGTTTGATCGTGGAGGTGTTATTGAATGAAAAAATTGCATATGACAGACATCGAGAGAAAAAAGTCGCCTGGACCCAGATTTGAACTGGGGGCCTTCTTCACACCGGGAAAGACACTCTACCAGCTGAGCTATCCAGGGCTCCAGGAACTCTTGTCTCGATGTCATGCATATGCGCGCCTTTTTCTTTGCCGAAGGCGCCTGAAATCAGGTTACACTTTTCGAACTTGACTCGTCCTCTTATGTTTCAAATAATATTATATTCGTAAATCGGCATCGGAGGACTAATTTTATTTCTCTATCAATCTCGAGTTTGAGATCGATTAATTGAGAAATTAACGATCGGGTTTGATCGTGGAGGTGTTATTTAATGAAAAAATTGCATATGACAGACATCGAGAGAAAAAAGTCGCCTGGACCCAGATTTGAACTGGGGGCCTTCTTCACACCGGGAAAGACATTCTACCAGCTGAGCTATCCAGGGCTCCAGGAACTCTTGTCTCGATGTCATGCATATGCGCGCCTTTTTCTTTGCCGAAGGCGCCTGAAATCAGGTTACACTTTTCGAACTTGACTCGTCCTCTTATGTTTCAAATGGTATTATATTCTTAAATCGGCATCGGAGGACTAATGTTATTTCTCTATCAATCTCGAGTTTGAGATCGATTAATTGGGGAATTAACGATCGGTTTGATCGTGGAGGTGTTATTTAATGAAAAAATTGCATATGACAGACATCGAGAGAAAAAAGTCGCCTGGACCCAGATTTGAACTGGGGGCCTTCTTCACACCGGGAAAGACAGTCTACCAGCTAAGCTATCCAGGGCTCCAGGAATTCTTGTCTCGATGTCATGCATATGCGCGCCTTTTTCTTTGCCGAAGGCGCCTGAAATCAGGTTACACTTTTCGAACTTGACTCGTCCTCTTATGTTTCAAATGGTATTATATTCGTAAATCGGCATCAGAGGACTAATTTTATTTCTCTATCAATCTCGAGTTTGAGATCGATCAATTGAGAAATTAACGATCGGGTTTGATCGTGGAGGTGTTATTCAATGAAGAAATTGCATATGACAGACATCGAGAGAAAAAAGTCGCCTGGACCCAGATTTGAACTGGGGGCCTTCTTCACACCGGGAAAGACACTCTACCAGCTGAGCTATCCAGGGCTCCAGGAACTCTCCCCACGATCAAACCCGATCGTTAATTTCTCAATTAATCGATCTCAAACTCGAGATTGATAGAGAAATAACATTAGTCCTCCGATGCCGATTTACGAATATAATACCATTTGAAACATAAGAGGACGAGTCAAGTTCGAAAAGTGTAACCTGATTTCAGGCACCTTCGGCAAAGAAAAAGCGCATATGCATGACATCGAGACAAGAGTTCCTGGAGCCCTGGATAGCTCAGCTGGTAGAGTGTCTTTCCCGGTGTGAAGAAGGCCCCCAGTTCAAATCTGGGTCCAGGCGACTTTTTTCTCTCGATGTCTGTCATATGCAATTTTTTCATTTAATAACACCTCCACGATCAAACCCGATCGTTAATTTCTCAATTAATCGATCTCAAACTCGAGATTGATAGAGAAATAAAATTAGTCCTCCGATGCCGATTTACGAATATAATACCATTTGAAACATAAGAGGACGAGTCAAGTTCGAAAAGTGTAACTCGATTTCAGGCGCCTTCGGCAAAGAAAAAGGCGCGCATATGCATGACATCGAGACAAGAGTTCCTGGAGCCCTGGATAGCTCAGCTGGTAGAGTGTCTTTCCCGGTGTGAAGAAGGCCCCCACACGGTGTGCCTGAATTGATTTTAAATGAAATTTTCAGCTTCGGTCCTGGAAGTTTTGGGTTTCGTTTCTGCGTAATTTAGACATCAAATTCCTTGAAAAAGGAAAATCTTTCGCCGGGCCGATTCTGAGGAATGTCAATTGGAACATTTTTGGAACTTTTTTGGAACTTTTGCTTTTTAAATCTCTGAAAAATCAGTCTTGGCTGTGGATTCAGTGATCCAAACATGAATCGTCATACCTAGAGCATATTTTCTCATGAAAGCAAGTCTCTAGCCCCACTTGGACCCTCAAAAGAGTAGCCAAAAATGCTATTGCAGTCCTCGACGAGGCCCTCGATCATAAATCTCACGTGAAATCATTTAAATTCTCTCAAAATTTGCAATCAAAATACTGATGATATGTGTCTAATTCTGTATTTGTGCTACCTCGTCAAATACCATTTCTTGGCGTGAGGATGAGTGAGATTAGTATACAGTTGTGCGGGTGAATATTATGATCGAGAATATCAGTTTCTAGAGGAGGGATTTCGTCATGATTAGTGTTCAATGTAATGTATAGTCGCTTTGCACAGATGATGTCGGTAAGTCGACACACTGTTGTGCGATCATTCACTATACTATATACATTTGGTATTATTGGCAAACCGTTCGCATACTCGAATACTTGCAAGTACCGGCCGTACAAATTCAAAACAAACATCACTTCAAGTCAAGCCTATCTTGCCTCTGTCAAACTAGTATAGTGCTTCGAAAGTTTGCAAGCAGTTGATGTCCGCATTTGAGCTCTATTTGTTCATAATCGCGAATCATATTTGTTATAATCATCCAGCTCATTCGATGTCACGGTTCACCGACTCTATCATCGTTTTTTGAAGAATAATGTCGCCAAAGGATCACGCATA
Organism: Eretmocerus hayati; assembly: GCA_029851415.1. Taxonomy (NCBI): domain Eukaryota; kingdom Metazoa; phylum Arthropoda; class Insecta; order Hymenoptera; family Aphelinidae; genus Eretmocerus; species Eretmocerus hayati. Next base: position 64,922,026 of record CM056744.1, on the reverse strand, counting down.
TAGTCATGATGAAAATAGGCTCAAAGTTTGTCTCTTGTGCTTTCGAAAGAAGAAAAACATGTATGCCATTCAGAAGCAACTAAAATTGCATCTTGAGTCTGTGTTTGATCGTTACGTGGATATCAAAACTCTACCAGGTGCTTTATGTGGTGGATGTAAAGTGAAAGTGTACCTTTGGAAATCTGGCAAAGGGAATCGAATCCAATTTCCTGACACTGCTGAGTTTCTAGATAGTTCTTCGCCTACGGAACGAGAAGAAAATGTTCAATGCTACTGCAAAATCTGTGATATAGCGAGGACAACTCCATTCAATTCATCATCGCATGCTAAGGCCAGATTATCAGGTAATTTCTGGACTCCTGTACTAATTCTAAAAATTGTACGAGGGCTATGCCATGGATATTTTTGTTTGTATGCTTGCGATTGATAAACCATGACCTCGTCGTAGTCTGCATCATCGTATCTTTGTTTCTGAATAAAGCAACAATAATGTCAGCCTTTCCTGGCAATTATGCTTACAAGTTTTATATCGCGGCATTCACTGTTTGTGATGGCATAGTAACAACGAGTAGAGTGGGGATCAGAAAGCTGTATTAGTGAGGAATGTGTGTATAGCGGTTTCCCACAGTGCTTTGCTCTGATAACGTGCCAGCTGCTCGACATTCTACAAGCTCTTCTTTCTGAATATTTCTACGCGAATGCGGGCCTATCCCGTAGAAATGTGAAGCGTTTCCCACACGAGTTCAGTGATCGTGAGATATGGTGGAGCGTTAAGTTCGGGGTTTTCGGATGGAATTCTAAAGTTAAGGTCTACACGTTCGGCACAAATTTTTTGAATCCCTACCAATATTTGATATGTTTTCTTTACAGATGATTCAAGTTCACAGACACTTGGAAATCGCTGCTTTGATTGTTTCTCTCCACTTTCTCGAGGAATATCCCATATCTGTACTATAGAGTCTCTCATCAAGAATGTATCATCTTACTTGGAGAGTATTTCACAAAGAGCAAAGGAACAAGTTGCATCCAATCTTATAAAACATAAAATGCAGTCTAAATCTCAACTGATCCTACCACAATGCCGTGGGAAACCGTTGAATTTCATCAAGGAATCGAAGGGAAAATCACACCCTGGTAAAATGAGCAATCGCTCGTTATCTGTGGATGATCTGGCAAATATGCAAACACGTTTGAATCTGACTACTCGCCAGACTCATGGAATGGCATCTTTCCTGAGGACCGCTACTCAGAATAGAAAATTGATCGAACCCGGTTTGAAGACTAAGCTCATAGAAAAATCGCACAAACTAGACGACTTCTTTGGCCATGGTCAGTTCGAATTCATTGATATCAATGGGAAAGCTATCTCGACTGTGTCCAGAGTGGTAGTTCACTGCACCGATACGAAAGAATTCGTAAACTTTGTAGAAGCTCATAGAGGTTCCAAAAATTGTCACATAAAAAAGGGATTAGATGGCGGAGGTGGATCCTTCAAGATTTGCCTCTCAATTCAGTCAAATTCATGCTCAACAGATGTGACCGAATCGAAACGGCTGAAATTTAGTGATGGTGTGGTAGCAAAGTCTTTCAAGGACTCCGCTGTCAAAAAGATACTGTTGTTGGCAATAGCACCCAATGTTCAAGAAAACTATCACAATGTTTCATTACTGTTAGATGCATTAGACCTTGACGAACTCGGAGGGACGGTTGCCACCGATTTGAAATTGGCCAGTATCATCAGTGGGATAATGCCACAAAGCTGTACTTATCCATGTATTTGGTGTTATGCGAAGAAAGGCGAGCTCCACAAATGTTGTGAACTAAGGACTGTCCAGGGGAATTTGAGTCACTACATGAAATGGGTTGCAGCTGGATCTGTCAAGAGTGATGCAAAAAATTATATGAATTGCGTCAACAAACCGCTGTTTCCAAGTCAGCCTAACAGAACATTCCTGGAACTCATACCACCACCTCAATTGCATATCATGCTGGGCGTTGTGAATACTATATTCACTCATATGCACCGTGAGTTTGAATACGAATCTACAGTGTGGATCAAAAAGTGCAATGTTGAGCGAGAGGTGACACATGGCAGCCCAGCATTCAAGGGAAATTCCTGTAAGATTCTTTTGGATAATGTTGACTTGTTGCGATCTCAATCAAACCTTGGATTGGTGAAATACGTTCGAGCATTCTCGGATTTCAAGAATGTTGTGAGTTCATGTTTTGGACAGAATCTCAATCCGATCTACAAAGAATACATTGCGAAGTTTCGCCAAAGTTACATGGATTTGAAGCTTAGCGTCACCCCAAAAATTCATGCAGTTTTCTTCCACATTGAGCAATTCTGTGACATGAAGGAGAGGGGACTAGGATTCTACAGTGAGCAAGCAGTTGAATCAGTACACCATGATTTCAATATTTTCTGGGAGAATCATAAAGTTGCGAAGTCAAACGAAAACTACGAAAAGAAACTTCTTCGAGCGGTGTGCGCTTACAATAGCCTTCATGTATGAGATTCGATGACCCGCATACTTAAGACTTACCGATATAATTTCTCTGAAAGATTTGACGATCACGTTGAGAACGAATGTATGATTTGAATAAACAAGCCATTCTTGAATTCTTAAGAGTTATTTTTCGATTTCAATGGGTCCCCCGGGCCACCATGTATATCCTCAAAATAACGATGTTTATCAATTTACCATATTCCTAATATAATCTTTGATGAAACCCATCTCACGATACAAATCATGGTGGTTCTTTACGTGGAATTCACTGGGATGAGGATTTTAGTCACTGCTTGGAGATTTCCAGGAAAACTAAAAAGCTTATTCTGATGAGAAAATATGATCCAGGAATGACTATTGATGTTTGGATCACTAAATCCACAGCCAAGACTGATTTTTCAGAGATTTAAAAAGCAAAAGTTCCAAAAAAGTTCCAAAAATATTCCAATTGACATTCCTCAGAATCGGCCCGGCGAAAGATTTTCCTTTTTCAAGGAATGTAATGTCTAAATTACGTAGAAACGAAACCCAAAACTTCCAGGACCGAAGCTGAAAATTTCATTTAAAATCAGTTCAGGCACACCGTGCCCAGTTCAAATCTGGGTCCAGGCGACTTTTTTCTCTCGATGTCTGTCATATGCAATTTTTTCATCAAATAACATCTCCACGATCAAACCCGATCGTTAATTTCTCAATTAATCGATCTCAAACTCGAGATTGATAGAGAAATAAAATTAGTCCTCCGATGCCGATTCACGAATATAATACCATTTGATTCCATCTGAATTGTTGTGCACTAATCTGGGTGGAATTACTCCCCAAAGTACCCCCAAGTATGTGTAAGAAGTTCCGGAGGCGAGCCTCGAGCCAGAAGCGAGCTGGAGGCTCAAAGCATCAGGTCTGAAATGGGCTTTATTTCGTCTAATTCGGGGCAGGCGAGCGAGGGATCGATTCTCCGTCTTTCTGCCCACAAACGAGACGAGTGGTTAGAGTAGGGATACAAACATGTTTTCCCGACTCAAAATGACCATCTAAATACGATCCCGGTATCAATTCGTGCCTAGGATATCGTCCAATCCTCAAACGGCGTTAAACTCCGTAATAACAGGTTTTGGGCCTCTACTGCAAAATGACCATGATTCAGGGCTCAATGAACCCCGTAATCATGTTCAGACGGTCATTTTGAGCCCGGAAAACGTTTTGGAATTCCCATTCTAGCCTCTCGTCTCGTTTGAGACCAGAAACACGGGGAATCGAGCCCTCGCTCGCCTGTCCTGAATTAGACGAAATAATGCCCATTCCGGACCTGATGGTTTGAGCCTCCAGCTCGCTTCTGGCTCGAAGCTTGCCTCCGGAAGTTCTTACACATATTTTGGGGGACTTTGGGGAGTAATTCCACCCAGATTGGTGCACAACAACTCAGATGGAAGCATATGCGAGCCATGCCTGTGTTGGCATTTTAAGCAAAAAGTCAAAGAAGGTTGTTTTGAATTGGCTGAATAAAATCGAGAATTGAATGGCCCACCCAGATTATTGTTCTAATTGATAGTATTGGTATCGGAAAACATATTCGCACAGGTTTGGGGATGAAAGAAAAGAAACGATTTTTTCAAATTGAGCCCAAAGTTTGGCGTTTTTACAAAACTGCTCAACTTGTATCGGCTATAGCTCCTATAAAAAGTACGATAATCGACTCCTACAGGTGGTCAAATTTCAGGTTTTTTCAAGACCTTCAAAATGACTACCTGCAGAAGTCGATTATCACATGTCTAGTAGGAGCGAGATTGCTTTGAAGCAGGCCCAAAAATCGCTAAAATCTGCTCTCAGCAAATAGTTCCTAGAAGTTAGGGGAGAGCGGGGTATGTCGGGCATAGCTAATCAAAACCCGCCTGGAAACTACGCTTTTTACTTTAATCGGATCTGCGAGTTGGCATTCGACAGAGAAACATCTCAGGAATGATGAAATATTTTTTTTTAATTTTTTCACTCGCACATTTCCATAGGAATGCTATTTCCTAAGCCTTAATCAATGGGGCACGATGGGCAATCGCGGGGTATAGCGGACAGTCGTGTAGGATATGATGGACACTCACGATTTTTAAGTATAATAATAACACTACACTGAAAAAAATTTTTACGAAATTCAACATGCTCAGCATGTGTAATCGGCGGACATCATGCTGAGCAGATGAAATTTACACGCGCGCTTATAATTTCCTCTCGCGATGGCAACCTACAGGAAACAGCAAACAGTACCAACAATTGGCGACGAGGATAAAAAGTAACAAAAAGTGAGTACTTATAGCGTGAGAAAAGTTCTCCAAGAGCCGGCCGGAAAAGACAAAGGTTGATATATGTCCCGACCGCGTGCTCCACGCTAAGAGGAAAGGGGATCCAGTACTAACAATTGGCGACGAGGATAAAAAGTAACAAAAAGTGAGTACTTATAGCATGAGAAAAGTCCTCCAAGAGCCGACCGGAAAAGACAAAGGTTGATATATGTCCCGATCGCGTGCTCCACGGTAAGAGGAAAGGGGATCTGAAGAAAGCAAATGTCATCTGGACCGTCATCATTAGAATCGTTAGAAAAATCAGGTGATCTCGAAAATACTATTGTTGACCTCGACGACTCTTCTAATCGAGTAATTAACGAAGAACAATCAACCGCCTCGACACGTGCAGCGGCCGTAGCAAGTGCGAGTGCGGGTGAGACAGACAATAAGGAGAGCGCGAGCGAGATAGAAGGTGCAGAAAGAGTGAACCAGGAAACAGCAAACAGTACCAACATGGCGGCCAAAGCATATATAGGACACATGAATGAATTTGACTCATCAACTGACGACTGGTCCTCGTGGCAGGAGAGACTAGAGCAGTACTTCGAGGTGAATGAGATAACCGAGAAGAAAGTAGCGTTCCTTCTATTGCTGATAGGCAGCAAGGGATACGCGTTGATGAAAGAGTTATGTGTTCCAGATGAACCAAAGAAATTGGATTACAAAACGCTAACAGGAAAAATGTCAGAACATCTTGAGCCAAATCGAAATTTACTTGGCGAGCGATATAAGTTCAAACACTGCCGACAAGAGAAAGGAGAAACAGTGAAAGCCTTTATTGCAAAATTGAAAAAAGAAGCCATGCACTGCAAATTTGGACAGAACATCAAAGAAAATCTTCGTGACCAACTGGTCTACGGTATTGCGGATAAAGTTACAAGAACGAAATTCTTATCACAAGCTGATAAACTAACATACGACGAAGCAGTTCAAATTACACTTGCTCAAGAGACTGCCAACAGAAATGCAGATTCGATGGAAGAAACAGCAACACAGCCGACGCACACAGTTGATGAAAACCCGATTTGCGACACAATTATTCTCACCCTGAAAACGAGCAAATTTGGAAATTTGCGAAAAGGGAAATTGTAGGTTTTTTCACGTAGATTATGAATCTTTTTCCCAATTGGAGCCTCGGAGATTCATACGCTAACGGCAAACATAAAAACGCGAAAATCGCGGAAAAAACGCAGTTCTAGTGGTTTAACTTGATGGGGATGCATTTTACACAAATTTTTATGGGAACAAAAGTTGTTGCATTTTTTGATACAAATCGGATGATATGACCAGTTTTTCGTGAAACCAAATTTTTTGGGGTTTCTTGCCATTTTGGAGGGCTTTTAGTGGATATTTTGGAATTTGAACTACGGCAATCGAAAGAGCGGGAAATTTTACGTCGAAATATGTACTTTGAAAATTTGGAAAAAAGATGTTTGGAGGTGATCTAGGGAGTAAGAATAGAGAAAAAACTGAAAAAACAGAGAAAAATGGGTAATTCGTGAATTCTCGAGGTCTAATCGTGAATGTGCCACCTTGTCCACAATGGGGTTACCTTTCTCCATCATCAACCAACTATTTGCCGTGTTCCACAAGTGCGTAGATACACTTGCTGGACTCTGAGACCAGTTATAACGAGTCTTGGGGTCATATTCCGTGCAAAGCCCTATGAATCCGATCAAAATCATGAATTCTTGAGGTCTAATCGTGAATGTGCCACCTTGTCCACAAAGGGGGTACCTTTCAACATCATCAACCAACTATTTGCCGTGTTCCAGGAGTGCCTAGATACACCTGCTGGACTCTGAGACCGGTTATAGCGAGTCTTAGGGTCATATTCCGTGCAAAGCCCTATGAATCCGATCAAAATCATGAATTCTCGAGGTCTAATCTTGAATGTGGATGAGATGTGAGCGTCACTCTTTTGCTTTCTCAAAAGAGAAAGCATTCATTTGGCGCCAGCGGAATTTCCGTCAAATTTTTTCTAAAAAAATTGTTTTTTCCTCCAGTGAACCTCTTGAATACATGAAATTGGTACAGTCCTCTTCCTTTCGCCAAGATCTATCGAATGTAGATAACAGTTTTTGTTTATAAGCCTTCACAAAATTACTACAACCCCGTCTTTCGAGCCCTCTGTCCGTGTCTGTGTGTATGTATGTATGTTGTTTTCTATCGCTCAGCAAAACTCCTCACTGGTTTGATCGATCGTCCTGAAATTTTTATGCCATGTTCAGAGGCGTCTCTAGATGGGAATGCTAGATTTCAAGAACCCCCCGATGATTACTTTCATACTTATGAATTTTTCTTCACTTATTTATAATTTTTTTTCATCTTAAAAACTAAAAATATTCTTTCTCACCTCCTCAAAAAATCTGAGGCTGTTGATTTACGCGTTTCTCGACGTGCTGAATTGATTGGTTAATACGGAATTTTGATTGAAGTTCGTTTTATTCTATTTTTCACACACCTCTCTTCCGTTGTGCTATAAAACCTTTATAATCACAATTTAACAAAATTCCGTATCAACCAATCGATCCAGCACGTCGAAAAACATCTAAATTAATTTCTTTATATTTTTTCATGTAGTAAAATGAAGTACAAATCATTTATAAGATTTGCTTCTTTCCGAAAAATTCCAAATTTCTCATTAAAAAATTCACAAGTCAAAAAATATCCATGCAATCATGCTCAAAATTCACTGGCATCATCATCACAGTCTCCGAAATACACGTACAAAGTATCAAAACATTTCGTCAGATCGATCTCCAAATTTTGCGTTCCAAATGATACATTTTATTCCAATTTTCAAGTTCACCGACAGCTGATTCATTCCTTCCCTAACATAATCACCTGTTTACCAAAAATCTCTATCATCAATCGATTTCTCGCGTCAATGAAAATGGATAAAGACCTTTACATTCCTATCACTCTGTCCCACCTACTGGAAATTAGAATTACAGAAAGTCAGTTTAATGAAATTCGAAAGAATATATTATGTTCTGGATCATGGTCAGGAGATGAATCAATCAATGCATTTCTGAAGTTTTTGAAAAAAAATTATCCCAATTTCAAACCTACAGACATGGTATTGACACAGGTAAGTTGAATGATTGATGAAACTTATTGTGAAGATATCCAAATTCTCTACTCGAATGATTTCAAGCATTGGAGGTGCTTACATTATGAAGCACTATTTCTATTCATTTATGACAGCCTGTATTGTGACATTCACAGTTTGGAAGATTTGGATGATAAAGAAAGGGGTTCCATAAAAAAAAGGTATCCTTCACTAGAAGATGATTTCGTAGTATTCAAGAAGGCGCAAAAACAGATTGATTATAGTTCTTGCGGTCTGTTAGCGACAGCGTACGCAGTAACAATCTGTTTTGGTAGAGATCCGTCAATGGGAAATTATTGTACTGATGAAATAATACTGCGGAATCATTTGATGAAGATATTATTGACTGCAATTTTTGAAGAGTATCCTTAGTAAACATGAAAATTTTGTAAAATTATATGAAAATGATTGAGAAATAATTTATTATATAGTGGATTGATTATTTTATAAAGTTTATCATTTGATTATATTGATATTTTGGATGGATAAATATTTTAATAAAAATTTCATGAGGGGAAATGATCAATATAACGAGTGAATAATATGAGATTAGTTGACATCTTCTATGGCAATGAGAAAGCATTCTGCTAAATTTTTTTAGCAGCGTATTTCAAGTCGAAGCTCGGGATTCATGGCTAATTTCCCATAGTGTACTCATTCACCCTTAATTATTACTGTTACCTTTCTCCTAGGCAATATACCGATGCATGACGATAATGAAAGCTAGACTCTTGGCTATCAATGGATTTGTACACAAATAATACATCTGAATAAATATCAGCTGAATGGAAGAAAAATCCCACTGAAAATATTGCTCGTGGAGTTATGCCTATCTCTAACTAGACTATGTATGATGTGTAATATCAAGGCGTTAATGAATTCTCGCATTATTTTCCAGGGAAGCGACCAATGAGGACCTATTCCATCGATTGTTCTTGTTGTCAGATCCTATCCTGTCTCGGACTCGCAAAATCAGGGAGAAGAGAGTGAATCTACTATCGCCTGAGTTGAGGAAGTTGATTGTTGTCAACAGTGAGGATGATGGTTAGAATACTATCTAGTTGTATTGTGCTTGATGTATTCGAGTTGGCGGAATGAAAATAATCGGTCGTTACCTTTTGGAGAATTAGTGGGAGATTCTACGATTCTTTCGGTTACTGTTGTGAATCAAGAACAGGCTGTGTTTTTTATAGGATAACTTTCGTTCGATTTTGTGGTTATTTTCGGTTTCTAGTCTAGATTCCCGATGGTGCTCAAGTCTGTCACATGAACCTTGTTTCCAATGCCTTACTACTTCAGTATTGTACCTGTTGGTTACGGACTTGGGCATGTTACAGATATTGTGTGACGGTATAATACACCTACCGTCTCCCTCTCTCCTAGGCCAAATATAATAATGAATATTATATTATTACATCACATTTATATTACAGCGACGGCAAGAGAGAAGGAGTGGACAGCCGAAGGTAAGAGAGAGAGAGAGAGAGTTGGCATATATGTATAGCGCTCGCGGGCCGTCGCTAGCAGCAGCAGCTGCAGAAGCTCGACCCCCCGCGCCCCCCGTCTTTCCCCTCCGCGCGCATCGAAGTCGCGCACATCGCCGGCGTGTGGCATTCCACGGCATTCCTAGCGAGACCGGAGTAAAGCGAGCACGTTGCGCTCCGCCGTATATTTTATTCGCGCCGAATATTGCCTCGTTGCCTCGTGGCCGCTTTTTTTGGAGCAACTTTTCCGGGTTTTCGCGTGTGCGTCGAACCCATTGGAAGCAGATCCTCGACCAACCTGGTGGTCTATAGTTTTCGGACCGTCCTGGCATCGCTTGGCCCTGCGCTTCGGCATATCTTCGGCCCGTGCTTGGAGTCTCGTGGCCCGCGCTCGGCACCCTCGTCGGCCCATCTTCGGGGCAAATCTACCTGCGTCTGGACATCGTAGCGACCTCGTCCCCTCGACAAGCAACATCGACAACATCTGTAAGTGCCAGCCCGATCTCTCTTTCTCTCTCTGGTGCCTATCAGTAGAATGTCTTCCTCATCGTGCCCTCCCGACCTCGTGCTCGAGCTTTCGCGCTTACTTTATCGGTCTAATGACCACTTGTAAATATTTCTTGTAAATATGTTTGAATCGTTTTCACTTTATTTCCATTAAAGCTTCGGTACTTAAACGTACACTTATTTGTTATCACTCGACATCCCTCTCTCTCTTTTGATAATATGCAGCATAACCGAATCCAAATTGATAAACCAGATTTAATCTGGATATGACTGGACCTAATTCAGGCTCGGCCAGTCATATGGCGCCCAACAAAAGGTGCTGTTTTCTATTATCTAAATTAAAGAGGCACGCAAATTCGAGCACGAGTGAGTGTGTAGTGTGTGCGTGTGATTAGAGTAAATAAGTGTACATCGAGAGTGTATAAAATCCAAGTGCGGTTGGATTTTCATGCGACGCTTTGCGACGATTGGTCTTGACGGCCATTATTTTCTTTAAATTTTTCGGAGCAAACGAATGCTCAGCAAATTTTCGCGACTCCCCGGCGCCTCGACAGGAGAGGCTCGCAACGGCCCGCGCGCTTATATGCCATATATGGGCATTGAAAACATCGCGCGTTGACCGCCGCTCGCATCGATCGAGATCGAATCTTTCGAACGTGCGCTCTATGTGCGTGCGAGAGAGACACATGCGGTATAATATAATATTTCAAATATTATTTCACGCGACCGTAAATATTCGATCGAACCGTCATCGAACTTTAGGCTCGATGTGCAATAATGTATGTGTGTAACGTATGCATATGTATGCATACAGCGTTATTGCGAGCGAAAACCAGCGTATATATATAGATATACGGGACAATGCGAATTACGCTGAAGCGTTTCTTCCATGATTTGACGTTCGGAAAAATTTTAAAATTACCCCGATGGCTATAAAAATTCGTAAATAAATTACGGTCGATGTGTGCACCATAATTATTGCACTATTTGCTTATTTAACAATAATTAAAGCTAAAATTGAGTCAATCCAAGGTCTTTGACTAATATTTTTGCTTGTGCTGTGTGAAATTCTTACACTTGACAGTAATTTAATGGTGACTCAGGCACTTTTGTGCATTGCAAATTAAAATTGTTAATGACAATAATTAGCAACAAATTGACAATTTTGGTCAAAAATAGTGAAAATTTAGCTTGACCAACCGTGTTATTGATGAATTATTGTGCCATCGACCGGATCTATTTTCGATCAATATATATAGCTATACATTGACATTTTTAGATATATATATATACATATACTTGAATTCTCAGTAATGATATATAGATATAGTGCGGACTGCGTATAGTCAAGCGTTGCGTTACCGAAACTGCGTGCGAACCAAAACATAGTCCGTATATGATATTGACATACATGCGTCCTGTAATTCTGAATATTGTTTTTGTCAATTATTTAAACAATTTACGACAAAAGTCGAGTTTTCTTTGCATATAACACCCGATGTTGGGGTAAATGGAGCCATCCAAAGTAAAATCAAAATCGATTTTTCAAAAATTTTGAAAATACCTGTTTCTGACTTTTTTGACTTTCCAAGTCAAAATTTGACCGCAATAGCTATAGATATAGCTCGGAGCTCAAGTTTGCGAATAATTAAACATAATTGAAAATTTTTTCGCAATAATTTTGCAATAAATTTTGTAATAAACAAAATTTGCAAAATATAATTTTTCGCTTTTTTGGAAGTTTTTGAATGAATTTCAATACTTTTCATTAATTTTTGACGCAACTGTCGAAATACATTGATAAACCTTGAAACTTTTGCCACTTTTTTAGAAATCATGGCAAATCAAAATGAAACTTTTAGCTGCGAAGCAGACTTAACCACCTGGTTAGTTACCTTACCACCAGATGAATACTTAGAGACTTTTCGCAAACTTGAACTCCGTGAGGATGGTGATGAACCTGTCAAGATGCAAAGGCTTATGCGTTACCTTATGGGCGATTATACCGAATCAGACTTTGTTCAAAACGATGATTTCGAAAATGATGAAACTTTGCGTGAACATAGAATTAGACTGCGTAACGACTTAGTACAAACAGCGTATAGATCGGTCCGCAAAGACCACATCAACGACGACGTCAACGACAACGCATTGGCAGCCGGAGGCTTGGCCTCATCATCAAGATTGGAAGAGCACAATACTTCTGAAATACCAGTGCTACTGGTAAGCGGCTCTACGACAGTAACAACCGTAACAGAGCCAACCTCAACATACACAGGTGCAATAAATAGGCCAACCGTAGCAACCACAACAGCAACAAATAATGTGCCAATTTTTAGCACCACTGGTGGTCCAACCGACCTTGATATAGTTCCATACCTATGTGAAGATGGCTCGGTACAATGTATCCCGCGAATTATCGCAAATCAAATGAAGCGTCTGACCGATACACAGAGGCAGGTCGATGCTCTACAAGCAAGTTGGACCAAGAAAAATCAGGAGCTTGAGGTATCGCGCCGTGAGCTCGAAGAAACACACAAGCGTGCTCAAGCACTTGAAGCACAATGGATTGAAAAATCGCGCGAATTGGATGCCCGCGAATTCGCGAGCAGTACGCGCGTACCTGTGAGTCAAAGCACGGCATTACCAATGAGTGCACCGACGATCACAAATAATACACCGCGAGCAAGAAACGTGAATTTGCAGGACACATACGATCTTCGGTACTTCAATACAAATGAAGATCAAACTCGACAATCTGACCAAACGGTCATGCAAACAACAAATGTGACCAATTTTGTACCTACATCGCAAGCTGCGCACAATGGTCTCAACGACACCTACGGAAGAAATACTTCAACTCGCAGCCAACCTGTTGACATCGGAAAAATAGTACGTCAATGGAAATTGACTTTTTCTGGAGATCAAAAAGATGGCAGCATCGAAGAATTTTTGCAGCGAGTGGATGAATGTAAAACCTTATCCAATATTGCGGATGAAGACCTTATGAACGCACTGACCGAGTTACTCGCCGGTCCAGCTTTGCGTTGGTTTAGACAGTCACGGTCCAAATGGACCAATTGGGCTGCATTTAAGATGGATGCTCGCGTGTGTTTTGGTCATGACAAACACTTCCAACAGCGACTCATCAGAGAAGCAGAGTCTCGTACGCAAGGAAAAGAAGAGCGTGCCAGAGACTATATCGTTTGTCTACTGACAATACTTGACAAATTTGATACACCGTGGAGCGATGATCAACAATTAGAACTTCTGTATCGCAATTTACACCCGACGATTCAACAATGGGTCCCACGGGATAAAGTTAAATCGGTGGACGACCTATTTACGCTCACTAGAGAAGCAGAGCACATTAGAGATAATAATAAATTCTATCGACCACCACCAAATCCAGATCAGTCTCTTTTACCTGAACTGGCATACAAGCCACCTGAATCGAAGAAAACTGAAGATAATAAGTCACAACCTCATCTGGCAGCCACTTCAGTTGAACCTCTGGTTGAAACTACCAAACTCATAAGAGAATTAATTCAAAAAGAATTAAAATCATTGACTGCGCCTGTTACACCGCCAGCGCCTAAAGTGAATTCGAGCACAAATGCTCCAATTACAATTGCGCAAATGACAGATGCTATGGCAAAAATGTTTGATCAGAAACTCAAATCATTCAAGCCACAAACTTCGAACGCATCGGCGAATAAACCCGCAACAAGCCAGCAACAAAATAAGTCAGATGGTGACAAACCTAAATCAAATACAGTCTTCAGACCTAAACCGGTCATTAAAAGCGACCATAATAAGGACAAAGAACCTGGTCCTGGTCCAAAAAGCAGATTCTGCTGGAACTGCTCTTGGCCTGGATACACGAAAAATGACTGTCCTGAATGTCAAAAAAAAGGAGGAGGAGGCGACTAGGTAAGGCCTCTACCGCCTCTCTAAAGGATATGGCCTCTGGTAATGGGTTGGTCAGTGACCAACAGCCAGCCACGAAACCAGGACTATATTCGACGGACTACAAGAGTCCACCATCTGATTATGACAATGAGAAGCCACTGGGCGATCATCCTCCCTGGTGGCTCAAAACAAACTTAGGAAATGCCTGTGTACGTGCTCTCTACGACACTGGCGCATCAAGAACATCTGTCGGACCAATCGGTCTACAAATTGCTGCTGCAATTGGAGCTCGTGTGTCGCCCTATCGAGGCCCACACTGCCGTTTAGCAACTGGTGAATTAGCGCGACCGGTAGCGCAAACCAAATTACCTATAGAGGTTGCTGGCGTGAAGAAAGAAATCGCAATGTTCATTTATGAAAAGTTAGCCTGCGATCTAATTTTGGGAGCAGACTTCGCGTATTCTTTCAATGCAATTCTTGTGCCTGAAGAAAGTACGATGACAGTGAAAGGCGAGAAGGGCCCATCTGACCCTTTTACTGTTGAGTTCGCGACTCAGGACGATTTAAATACAGCAAACCTCGCATCAGTCGGCATTGAAGATCTCACCGATAAGCAGCGCAAATTGTTAGATGACGTACTAGATAGAAATATTGTAGTACATGGTCCAAGTATTGGTTGCACGGACCGGATTGAACATGAGATCGTCGTCGAATCTTGTCGACCGATCAAACAAAAATACTACCCCGTATCCAAACGGATCGAGGACGAAATGCATGATCAAGTCCGGAAAATGCTCGAACTCGGAGTGATCAGAAAATCGACAAGCGCATGGTCTAGCCCCGTAGTTATGGTTAGGAAATCGAATGGCGAATATCGCTTTTGTGTTGACTACAGAAAATTGAATAATGTGTCACGCAAAAATGCATATCCTATACCGCAAATGGATGCAATTCTACGGAAGCTTCAAAATGCTAAATATATCGGCACTATAGACATGAGCTCCGCATACTGGTCTATTCCACTTAAAAAAGGCTCAGAACAATTTACGGCATTTACAGTACCCGGATTAGGTTTATTCGAGTTCACAAAACTACCGTATGGGGTCTGTAATGGTCCTGCGACCTACCAGGCCCTAATGGACGATTTAATCGGCCCTGAATTAGAGCCATTCGCGTTCAGTTATTTAGACGACATCATCATAGTAACTGAGACGTTTGAAAAACATCTAGAAGTACTAGAGCTAATTTTGAAGAAAATCAAAGATGCCGGTCTAACAATTAATCGTGAAAAAAGTCACTTTTGCAAGGACGAAGTTAGGTACCTCGGAGTCCTAGTCAATCGTGACGGCTTTCGACCGGATCCAGAGAAGATCAAGCCAATTGTGGAATATCCAGCTCCGAAGACTTTGAAAAAATTGCAGCGCTTCTTAGGCATGGCGTCGTGGTATAGAAAATTCCTAAATGATTTTGCCACGATTGCCGAACCGCTCACCCGCCTAACCAAGAAGGGGACGCCTTTCTTATGGACTGATGAGCAACAAAATGCCTTTGAGCAAATAAAAATCATGCTTGCAACGGCTCCAGTCTTGAATCGGCCTAATCACAATCTCGAATTTCAAATCCAGACCGATGCGTCGAATACGGGCCTAGGAGCCCTGCTTGTGCAAATAGTAGATGGTGAAGAGCGCCCTCTAGAATTTGCTAGCAGAGTACTCACGCCACAAGAAAAGAATTTCTCCTGTACAGAACGAGAATGCCTGGCTCTTTTATGGGCAATAAGAAAATTCCGACCATATATTGAGGGATATCCATTCAAAGTCATAACTGACCACAGTAGTCTACGTTGGTTATTTAACCTACGGAATCCCACAGGACGTCTAGCCCGCTGGGCTCTTGAATTACAAAGCCATGACTTCACCATACAACATCGACCAGGAAATAAAAATATCGTGCCAGACTGCTTGTCTAGGTTATACGAAGACGAAAAAGTGCCCGAGGCATCTGGTCTTGCGACCATTAGTGTAGAAAAATCCACGCAAGATGCATGGTACATTGAGAAATTCAACGAGGTCCAAAATCGACCAAAAGAATTTCCAAATTGGAAGATCGTGGGTGAAAATCTTTATCATTATAAGCCCGACGACGTCCTTGACGATCTTGGACTGGATAACGATGCGTGGAAATTAGTAATCCCGCAAGAAAATCGTTTGAAAATTTTAAAAGAATGCCATGAAGAAGTAACAGCAGACCACTATGGTCGATTTAAAACACATCAACGTGCCATACTTTATTACTTCTGGCCAAATTTATATCAAGACGTTGCAAATTTTGTAAGAAAATGCACTATTTGTCAACAATGTAAAGTGCAACAACTTGCACCAGCAGGCCTCATGGGCAAACGGTCCATCACAAGACCATGGCAAGTTGTAGCAGCCGACACTTGCGTATTCCCTCGCAGTGTTCACGGCAATGAATATATGATTGTCTTTATTGACTTATTTACAAAATGGATGGAATGTGTGCCAGTTCGCAAAGCAAATGCACTGACTGTGCGTAAAGCATTCGATTCAAAAATAATCTTACGTTATGGTACTCCGGAAATATTCCTGTCGGATAACGGCCCTGAATACTCTAACAAAGTAATTGACAAATACCTGGATGAGCGGGGTATTGTACACATGACAATACCACCTTACGCCGCCCATTGTAATCCAGCAGAACGATACATAAGAACAATCAAAACGTCCATTATCGCATATTTAGAGGAAAAACATAGTCGCTGGGACGAACATGTGACGGAACTTCAGTTCGCGTACAACTCAAGCGTCCAGCACTCGACTCACCTCAGTCCAGCTTTTATGAACTATGGACGTAATCCAGTTCCACCCAAAAGCTTCAAACGTCGACAAGAACTCGCGTCTGCTGAAAAAGAGCTAGTGCAAGCAGTAAGTGATTGGCAAGCACATATGCTCAAACTGCCTGACTTGCACATGGTCGCAGCGACCAATTCACAAAAAGCTCACGAGCATCAAGCTCAATATTACAACAAAAAGCGACGTGATGTCCAATATGCAGTAGGAGATGCTGTCTGGAAGCGTAACAGAGTCTTATCATCACAGGCTCAGGGTATCACAGGCAAACTTGCGCCTAAATTCGATGGCAAATTTACCATCCTAGCTCGACTCGGTTCAAATGTTTACGAACTGGCCGATGAATCGGGCCAAAGCATCGGGAAAGCGCATGTTCAAGACCTGAAACCCTACATCGCTGGTGAAGAGCCCCTAAACGAACCAGAAATTGAACGGTCAATAATCGGTCCGTCAGACGACAACTCGTTCAATCAAGGACCATGTCGAGTGCTCAGACCCGCTAAAAACGTTGCGTCAAAGGCAAACACTCCAAAAATTACCAAGAAAAGAGGCCGACCAAGGAAAACCAAAATCGTGGTAACCAAAAAACGCGTCAGTTTCGTGCCCTCGATTCGTCATGAACGAGACAATGATACGGTCGACATAGCTCCGGCGCAGACGACCGAAACCATACCGAAACGACCGCGTGGTCGACCAAAAGGATCCACTAAGAAGAAGATCTTGAATGCGTCAAACTTATCCCCTATGCGCACTAGATCTAGTAGTCGCTTGGCAAAATAGTAATTCTATCTTTCGACTTATACTATTTTGCCTAGAATGCTTGTAGACATCTCTTTTTTCTGAGTAGTGGACACCTGTCCGTAGAAAATTGAGATAACAAAAACAACATAAGAATAATCTTTTCAGAAAATGGATCATCAAGAAGGAACCGGCAAAACTCCGGAACAAATGGCAGCAATACTGGAAGAGATGCAGATCCTAGAGGAGCACTCCACTCCCAGTATTGGTAACCAAAATGTGCCAACGGTCCAAGGTGCTGAGAATAGCCCGGACCCAACTGGCCCACCAGCCGAGCCTTTGATCGCTAATTCACAGGAGGAACCGGAAGAACCTCGACCGGTAATTCAAGAAGAGGCAGTCGAATTGTCACCAGAGCAACAGCTCGAAGAAGATGGCAGGGCTCTGCTCGCTCTCGTGCTTCAGCACCGCGCCGATGTTAGGGCTGTCAACAAAACCGGCAAAAATCTCATTGAGATGAGCAAGAATCTCGAAATCAAATATGCGCGGAATTTGGCCCCTTTCCGACACTTGCTCGAATACGCAGAAGAAGTCGAACAAGAGAACTTGGACTACCTTACTGCACGTGAGATCCGGGAAGAACGCAACCGAGAGATTGCGAAAAGAGAAGCGGCAGCACGGGTGGCCCTGGAAAACCTGAAAAAGGCCGAGCAAGCGGCGAAAAAAGCCCAGGAAGAGCTTGAACAAGCCAAAGTTCAAGATTACTTCAAAAAGAACCAACAGGAGCGCATGCAGCGCCGCCAAGAAAGACTTCGGGATGGGCACTACAACGATTTTGGCCACTGCTCAGTATGTGGCGAACGTGGTGTCCGCAGTCCAAGAGATTGTCCAAATTACGACGATCATTATCTGGTGGAGAAGAACCAGAAGAAGCAGTAGGTCTTTGACCGAAAATGAAGATGGTCTGGAGACCGAAGATATGGGTTTTACCCGAAGAAGAGGTCTCTTGACCGATCTATATCGCTTTCCTTTAATTTTTACCCTTTATAACGGTCAACTGACCAAATTTTCATTTGTTTTGTCAGTTCATAGGTCCTTTGACCAATTTCTTAGAATTAAGTTACGGTCACATGACCAATTTTCATTTTCTCTTTATAAAAGTTTGACGGTCCGTTGACCATTACCATAAAGTTAAGTTAAGGTCTATGACCGAAATTTTGAATTTTTGTAGTGAATATCTCCTTGATCACTTCTTTATTCATCACTCGTTACGGTCATTTGACCAAATTTGATCATGTTATAGGTTTTTTCTTTAATTTTTGAAAATGTATAAAAGTCTCAAATGTCTTTTGACAATTTTCTTTCGACTAGTTTTTCTTTTTGACAAATCGCACTGAATGTGCAAGGTCTGCGACCAAATAATCATGTGACAAAATAGTCAATCAAACAAAATTTTAGTTATTCATAAATTCAAGTACTCTTCGTTTGTAAAAGTATGGATTGAGTGACGTATGGTCGTATGCTGAAGTATGGGCTATGGGACAATTGTCCATGAGTATGATTCGTATTATGTATGTACAGTATGCTCAATAAGTGCCTAGTGGTCGATTCAAGAGACCAAGTGCATCAGTGATGGCCAATAAGTGAAATTTCCTGTGGGCCTAAGTGCTATGAACAGTGCAGTGAAATGAACGCTCTCCAGTGATCAATGATCAAAATGATCAAATGAATAGTATGGACGAACGGTCGTATGACATAATATTAAGTTTCCCCTTCGAATTTTTGAGGAATTACATCTACTTTCATAAATTGCAATCTTTTATTTCAGAAACCCAACCATGATTTCATTACTATAATTCTTATTTTCATGTCATGACTACAATGGTCAATTTTATTTATTTGGCCCAGACTGAGAGAGGGTAGTTCCGAGCTGGTACGCCGATGGCTACCCAGCGTCTGGGGGAGGGGTGTGACGGTATAATACACCTACCGTCTCCCTCTCTCCTAGGCCAAATATAATAATGAATATTATATTATTACATCACATTTATATTACAGCGACGGCAAGAGAGAAGGAGTGGACAGCCGAAGGTAAGAGAGAGAGAGAGAGAGTTGGCATATATGTATAGCGCTCGCGGGCCGTCGCTAGCAGCAGCAGCTGCAGAAGCTCGACCCCCCGCGCCCCCCGTCTTTCCCCTCCGCGCGCATCGAAGTCGCGCACATCGCCGGCGTGCGGCATTCCACGGCATTCCTAGCGAGACCGGAGTAAAGCGAGCACGTTGCGCTCCGCCGTATATTTTATTCGCGCCGAATATTGCCTCGTTGCCTCGTGGCCGCTTTTTTTGGAGCAACTTTTCCGGGTTTTCGCGTGTGCGTCGAACCCATTGGAAGCAGATCCTCGACCAACCTGGTGGTCTATAGTTTTCGGACCGTCCTGGCATCGCTTGGCCCTGCGCTTCGGCATATCTTCGGCCCGTGCTTGGAGTCTCGTGGCCCGCGCTCGGCACCCTCGTCGGCCCATCTTCGGGGCAAATCTACCTGCGTCTGGACATCGTAGCGACCTCGTCCCCTCGACAAGCAACATCGACAACATCTGTAAGTGCCAGCCCGATCTCTCTTTCTCTCTCTGGTGCCTATCAGTAGAATGTCTTCCTCATCGTGCCCTCCCGACCTCGTGCTCGAGCTTTCGCGCTTACTTTATCGGTCTAATGACCACTTGTGAATATTTCTTGTAAATATGTTTGAATCGTTTTCACTTTATTTCCATTAAAGCTTCGGTACTTAAACGTACACTTATTTGTTATCACTCGACATCCCTCTCTCTCTTTTGATAATATGCAGCATAACCGAATCCAAATTGATAAACCAGATTTAATCTGGATATGACTGGACCTAATTCAGGCTCGGCCAGTCATAATTGCTTTAACTAACCATCAATGTATCCTAAATTCGTGATCATCTATGGAATCATGAATACCTGTATGTTGAAATTTTGCTGGACGAATGAATATTCGTGTGAGAGGAAAATCTATGGTGATCTTTTTTTTGTGAACCCAACTGAAAATTGCGAGATCCGCGCCAGTAAGTTGGGAAGTATTTCAATTTGGGTAATGAGGAGTGAAATTTGATGTGATGAGTGATGGGAACAGAAGACCCTGAACTATCCCTACGACCTTGGTCCCCTTTTTTGCTATGGAACCAACTGATTTCCCTGTGATCTGCAGTGAAAGCAAGGTCGCGGATTGGATCATTCGGTTTTAACTCAATGAACATTCGAGCACCAACGTTTCTCATTCTTAATTCGAGGATTGGGTCGGTCGATTTGATTATTATCGACCTCATTAAGCATGAAGTATTCTTTTGATCCACTCCCACATCCTTCATTTTACATAAGAGAGATTGGAGAAGGGACAAGTGTGTGGAATTTCGGTCTAGTGAGTGCTACGGAAAGGAAGTCCCAAGATTGATTTCATGGTTCTCATCGGATTTGCCGGGCTGTACATTGACTCTGGCCCCAGAACCCTCAGAGTCCAGCAGGTGTATCTAGGCACTCCTGGAACACGGCAAATAGTTGGTTGATGATGGAGAAAGGTAACCCCTTTGTGGACAAGGTGGCACATTCACGATTAGACCTCGAGAATTCATGATTTTGATCGGATTCATAGGGCTTTGCACGAAATATTACCCCAAGACTCGCTATAACCGGTCTCAGAGTCCAGCAGGTTCATCTAGGCACTCCTGGAACATGGCAAATAGTTGGTTGATGATGTCGAAAGGTACCCCCTTTGTGGACAAGGTGGCACATTCACGATTAGACCTCGAGAATTCATGATTTTGATCGGATTCATAGGGCTTTGCACGAAATATTACCCCAAGACTCGCTATAACCGGTCTCAGAGTCCAGCAGGTTTATCTAGGCACTCCTAGAACATGGCAAATAGTTGGTTGATGATGTCGAAAGGTACCCCCTTTGAAGACAAGGTGGCACATTCACGATTAGACCTCGAGAATTCATGATTTTGATCGGATTCATAGGGCTTTGCACGGAATATGACCCCAAGACTCGTTATAACTGGTCTCAGAGTCCAGCAAGTGTATCTACGCACTTGTGGAACACGGCAAATAGTTGGTTGATGATGGAGAAAGGTAACCCCATTGTGGACAAGGTGGCACATTCACGATTAGACCTCGAGAATTCACGAATTACCCATTTTTCTCTGTTTTTTCAGTTTTTACTCTATTCTTACTCCCTAGATCACCTCCAAACATCTTTTTTCCAAATTTTCAAAGTACATATTCCGACGTAAAATTTCCCGCTCTTTCGATTGCCGTAGTTCAAATTCCAAAATATCCACTAAAAGCCCTCCAAAATGGCAAAAAACCCCAAAAAATTTGGTTTCACGAAAAACTGGTCATATCATCCGATTTGTATCAAAGAATGCAACAACTTTTGTTCCCATAACAATTTGTGTAAAATGCATCCCCATCAAGTTAAACCACTAAAACTCCTTTTTTTCCGCGATTTTCGCGTTTTTATGCTTGCCGTTAGCGTATGAATCTCCGAGGCTCCAATTGGAAAAAAGATTCATAATCTACGTGAAAAAACCTACAATTTCCCTTTTCGCAAATTTCTAAATTCGCTCGTTTTCAGGGTGAGAATAATTGTGTCGCAAATCGGGTTTTCATCAACTGTGTGCGACGCCAGTCAACGCGATCAACAATCATCGCAGCAAAAACTCAACGTTCAACAAGAAGTGTAAGAGTGGTAAGGATCGGTGTAACTGTTGCGGTTATACCAATCATAAATCAGGAGACTGTCGTTATAAGGATTATGCGTGTAGAGAGTGCAACAAACAGGGTCATATGCAATGGGTCTGCAGAAGTAAAGGTGAGCAAAAAAGTGATGAAAATGAGAAAAAAGACAATAACAGTAGAAATGGCAATGGCGATCGTAAACGTTCAAATCACTCTGATAGGCAAAATTATGTAGATGATGTAGAATCAGATGAGGAGGATTTGAGCGAAGAATTTGAAAATCTTTATTTTGTTGAAGAAGTGAAAAAAGTCAATTCGTTGAACACGGTTAAACCGGTTTATTTGAAAGTCAGAGTCCAAGACTCGTTAATAGATTTTGAGGTTGACACTGGATCACCCATTACAGCAATTTCTCTCGACTATTTTCGAAGCAAAAGAGAGTTACGTAGTTTGAAAATAGTAAAAACGGGAAGACAGTTCACGAGTTACACAGATGCTCGAATGATTCCAGTCGGGAAAGTAAATGTAACTGCAAAATGTCTTGGTAAGATGAGAAAATTAGAACGTTTCATTATGCCAGGAAAAGGTTTACCTCTTATTGGAAGAGAGTGGTTAGAGAGTTTCGAAATTTTGGACGAATTTCAAAGGACAATTGATTTAATCAATGAAAGAATAAATGCAATTAACAGTCAGCAAAAAGGTAGTAATTATCCAAAAATTATGGAAAAGTATGAAGAAGTTTTTAGTGACAAGCCAGGCAAATATACCCGGAGAAAGATGAAATTAAAATTGAAAAGCGATACCAAACCAGTTTTTTTCAAACCTCGACCAGTGCCTTATGCACTGAAACCAAAAATCGAAAGAGAAATAGATAGACTAGTGGGAATAGAGTCATTGATACCAGTAAAATTTAGTGAGTGGGGTACTCCCATTGTGCCAATTTTGAAAGATGATGGAGAAGTCCGAATATGTGGGGATTTTAAAGTCACTGTCAACCCCCAGCTGATAGTGAATAGACATCCAATCCCTAGAGTCCAAGACTTGATGGCATCAATTCAACGGGGAAAAGTGATTACCAAATTAGATTTGATCCACGCATATCAACAATTTCCAATAGATGAGGATTCGCAGGAGTGCCTAACACTTTCCACTCACAAAGGATCATTTAAAGTAGCAGTCTTATTTGATGGAATAGCATCAGCTCCTGGAGCATTCCAGGGTGAAATAGAGTCAATTTTGAGAGGCATAGAAGGTGTCCTCATATTTTTTGATGATATATTTGTTTTTGGTGAAACAGTTGAGAAACATGACATCGCTCTCGAGGAAGTCTCAAAAAGATTCCAAGAATGTGGGCTAACTTTGAAGAAGAAGAAGTGTAAGTTTGCAGAGAATAAAGTAGATTTTTTAGGTTATACAATAGATGCAGAAGGTTCACATACATGCAATAAGAAAATTGATGCAATTACAAAAGTAGAGGCTCCAAAGAATGTTAAAGAATTACAAATGTTTTTGGGAATGATCAATTATTATTCAAAATTCATCAAAAACTTTGCCTCCATAATGAGTCCACTTTACAAACTGTTGAGGAAGGATTCAATATGGAAATGGACTAATGAATGTGAAAAGGCATTCAAAAATGCTAAAGAGGCTTTAGTTTCACATGAGGTTTTAGTACATTATGACACAAAATTGCCAGTAAAAATTACTTGTGATGCTTCACCATTTGGGATTGGAGCAGTCATTTCACATATTATGCCAGATAAAAGTGTCCGACCTATTGCGTTTACTTCAAGAACAATCAAAGTAGCAGAGAGATCATACTCTCAATTGGATAAAGAAGCCCTGAGTTTAATTTTTGGAGTGAAAACTTTCCATCAATTCATTTATGGCAGACATTTCATTTTAGAAAGAATTTAGAAACAGACCACAAACCTCTAATTTATATCTTTGGAGATAAGAAAGGTCTCCCCTCAATGGCAGCTAATAGAGTTCAGCGTTGGGGTGTATTTTTAAGTGGATATGATTATGAAATTAATTATATCAAAGGCTCAACCAATACAAGTGCAGATTTTTTATCTAGATTTCCCATGGAGAATGTTAATAATTTTATTGAAAAATACACATATATAAATTATGTGTCAGAAAATGTAAATACCTTGTCAATAGAACTTGTTAAACAAGAAACAGACAAAGATCCAATTCTAAGTTCAGTCAAAAATTTCATGAAAAATGGTTGGCCCAAACAAGTTCCAGATATATTATTACCTTTCAAGAGACGTGAAAGAGAATTGACACTTGAAAATGATTGTATAATGTGGGGTCGCAGATTAGTAATTCCAGTAACATTACAAAATGATCTTTTGAAAGAACTACATATTGCTCATATGGGAGTTGTGAAAATGAAAGCACTTGCTCGCTCATACATTTGGTGGCCAAAATTGGATGATCAAATAGAAAATCATTGCAAATCATGTAACTTATGTCTTACACATGCAAGCAATCCACCAAGATCTTCATTGAATGTATGGAGTTGGCCCGAGGGACCTAACAGCAGATTACATGCTGACTTTTGTGGTCCCATTGATGGTAAAATGTACCTCATAATAATAGATGCCTATTCTAAGTGGATAGAGATAAGAGAAATGAAGGACATAACTACAGAAAGTACAATAGAGGTATTCAGAGAATACTTTGCATCATGGGGCTTGCCTCTTGTATTAATAACTGATGATGGACCAAGCTTTTGCTCAGCCGAGTTCCAAAAATTGATGTCCAATAATGGCATTTCACATCATAGAACAGCTCCATATCACCCAGCTTCAAATGGTCTTGCTGAGAATGCAGTCAAGACATTCAAGTCAAAATTCAAGCTTCTATTACAAGAATGTAAGAACCGTAGAGAAGCGCTGGCCAAATATTTATTTCATTACAGATCTACGCCTCACTGTACTACTGGAGTGAGTCCATCAGAATTACAAGTAGGTAGGAAGTTTAGGAATAGATTTGATTTATTGAAGGCTCAAGTTAAAGATAGAGTTGAGAAAAAACAAAGTGACCAAGAAAAATATTGCAGAGGCAATAGGAACATAAGCTTTGACCAAAATGAAGTTGTTATGGCAAAAGATTATTCCACTGGAAATTGGAAACAAGCAAAAATAATTGATAAACACAGTCCTGTAACCTACACTGTTTGTACTGATGATAATAGAGTATGGAAAAGACATACTGATCAAATTAGATCTTGTAACTTAGAACTGAATGAAATTGAAGCTAATCGAGAGCCTTCGAATACCAAATCAAGCCATCCAAAAAGCCACACTTCTGTAATAGAGCCTGATTCTGATAACACAAATATAACTCAAAGCACAGTCAATGTAACTTCTCCAGTGGATCCCAACATTTCTAATTCACCTAAAAATCATAACAGTAAAAGTGACGTAGAATCACTTCCAAAGAATAAATCCATTGAACAGATTCATGTTCCTCTAAGAAAATCCACTAGACAAGTCAAACCAAGGCAATTATACAATGTGTAATAGAAATATTAAAATAGAGATGTCAAAGCTATGGGTGGAGGAATGTCATGTATTCACACCAGCTGCGTGAGCTGTGCATATGTGTATGTAAGTGTGCATCCCTGCATAGTGCTGCCACCACCGCAGCCCATATGTAAGCGTGGCTTGAGAGAGCAGAACGTACTATACCACCGTATAAGTAAGACTCCTTATACTAAAGTCTTGTACTCCAAAGTTGTAGTTACAAATAAATAGTTATATAGTGAAACTGCGTGCTATCATCATTTAGTACACAACACAAAGCACAAGGTTATGTTGATGGGTTAATGCATTAACGAGATCTTACACCTAGAAATAATGCTTCCGTTACATAGATTCATCTTTACAATCATTCTGGATCTTTAATTGGGTGTTGAAACACCTCAAAGGAACATCTATCTTGTAATTTCAGCGAATCCTTCTCAAATATCACGCATACTGCGCAGGTGCAATTTTCATCAGCCTGGCATGGGAAATTTATCATGCTGAGCATGATGTCCGCCGATTACACATGCTGAGCAGAGTAAAATTACAAGACTCTTGTAAATTTCCTAACTTTTTGGTAAAACTGAGCTCATCATTGTGAATCTGTCATCCCATGGAATAATTTCATTTCAGAGATTTTTTACAGTGTACACATACAGAATTGCTGTCATTCGCATATTTGAACATTTTTCTACCTAATCTGATGCCTCAGGTCTATGACATGCCGTGAAATGTTGGTAAAACTCTATTACTCAACAAAAAGATGTCACAGCTCGGATTTCACTCGCTCACACACACGAGTGTATGATGCATGGTACGAATGTGGTGGTCGTATTATGTGATACAGCTTCTAATCCACCACCCACAGCATTGATAGCACTCACTTTTCACTCACATCGAGGTAAAATTATCAATAATATCGATAAAGAATCACATCCGTGGTGCAGCGAGAGCAGAATATCAACGACACGAGGCGACGCGGAGGTTAGGTTAGGTTGGGTGGCGCCACGCGGCTCATGTGCTGTGGCTGTATGTTGGAGCTGGCCAACGCGCCCCGCTTTTTGTGTCCATCATACCCCGTTCCACTCACCTTCATATTACCATTATTGCTCAAAAACTACTCATCGGATCACTTCGGTTCAAATTGGAGATTGAAGCTAACGAACAAAGCTACCGATGAGAGATGGGTAGCCAAGTTTTTCGGATCAAATCGGTGCACGAACGGTAGAGTGCATACAGGCGTGACACGCGATATTCTACCTCAAATTTTGACCTACGATTTTGAAGGGTCAAAACATATTGAAATTTCTTGTAACTCTCCAGGGAAAAAACTAGGTGACATACTGATGTGAATTCATGAACATTTGGATTTTTAAATATTTTTTTGTATTTTATAACTGAGGTGCCCAAAGGACCCCGCTCAAAAAGCGAGGAAATTGGCTCCCGGTTCAATTTCACGAAAAGAATCAGAGTTATACTTTGGAATCTCGTGATCAATAATTTCTCGGTCTCAAAAGCCAAGTACCCGCAGTTTCCGAGAAAAATGCCGGAGAAAGTCCAAAAATCACGAGGTTATGCTGACATCGCAGTATATAAAGATCGAATGTCTATCCAAGCGTGCTGCCTCTGGAGTGACGTTTGGATATAGTATTTGACTTGCAGAATCCAAAATTCGAAGTGAATCGGCATTCGCATCAACCAATAGAATATATAATTCATCTTTGCATTTTGGACTCTTGTTGAACTCGTGAATAGTATAGCAAATATCAAACTCTTCGTATTCTTATTGAGTGCAGAATAAGTTTTACAATGGTGGAGTTGAAATTCTTGGTGCTTGTTCAGCTCGACCAGTTTCTAACTAATCCGTATAATAGCGAAGGATCAAAGGGACTCGCTGTGATGAGTGATGATAATGATTTATTCAACGCTTGGAGAACGAATAAAGAACGAGAGGGAAATTCAATTCAATCTCTGCAGTGAATAGTCTGATGAACAAATCTGCATGCATAATGGTTCGAATGAACTCTACAAAGTAAAATAGTCTACAAATTGAAATTCGTCTCACAACTCCCTATAGTGACTCAAATCAAGTAATATTTACTCACCTCTATTTCTCATCTTGACCGACCGATTATCATTATCTCACAATCTTATTCGTATTTGCAACGCCAGGATTACTCATATACCCTAGCTCACAAACACGCTGTGCAAGCTCTATTTATTGAGGTTCGCCAGCTAAAGACTCGTTACATCTAAATAATAAGCTTTACGAGTAATATGCCTGATAGCTCAAAGTGTCAGTAGGGTGCCTCATATTACTCAGTGAGATCTCACAACTCAACTCGCAATCTAAGTTGTATTCGCAAAAAATCGAGCTCACATCACTGATCACTTTGAATTTTTCGAGCCGATCAGACGATTCAAACAGAACTCAAATGCAGCACGCTTGGATGACGTTCGATGTTTATATACTGCGATGTCAACATAACCTCGTGATTTTTGGACTTTCTCCGGCATTTTTCTCGGAAATTGCGGGTATTTAGCCTTTGAGATCAAGAAATTATTGATCACGAGATTTCAATGTATATCTCTGATTCTTTTCGTGAAATTTAACCGGGAGCCAATTTCCTCGCTTTTTGAGCGGGGTCCTTTTCGAGCTGCCCACCATACCCCGCTCTCTTCTACTAGGCTGCATGATTGATTCCGGATTATTTTTTTTCGAAGGTGCTAGTCATAACAAAATAAATGCGCCCAAGTACGTAAAAAAAGATTGAGTCTAGTCGGAGCTATGATTTTCCAGAAACAGGCCAAAAAAGGCCTAAAATAGACCTTCTGTGGGCCCTAGGGCCCGTGGAGGGCTTCGGAAAAATCCCGAAAAAAATTTTTTGTACATTTCAAACACAGTATTGATGGAAAAAAATTTTTTGGTATTTTTCTCAGACCCCCCTGGTGATGCCTGCGGCTGAAATGCTCCGAAATGACCCATATGAAAATACGTTACCAAAAAAAATTGCCTTAAGTTATGGGGCCGATTTCGAGAAAAACGATTATTGACTCTGGAGAGTTGAATTTCATTACAGAAATGTATGAACTTGTGCAGTTTTAAGTCATACGAAGAAATTCTGTTTCCATATTCTTAATTCTCTATTCTACCATGAGAAAAATGACGAGGAAAAAGTTGTAATGTACTGGAATATGTTCAGACTAAGGCCTGAAACTAGACGAATGATCGAGCAGAGGAGTTTTCACAATGACGTGGAGATAAGCGGACACTTGTCAAGTTCTATGCGTCGTTAATTTGTAGAATCGAATCGCATACATATCAGAATATTCAATTTCAACGCTCATCATACTGAGATACACGATATTGATATCGAAGAGCTCGAATATCGATCTCCCGTGCAGAAACGAGCGTATTGATAAGACGAACAATTATTATATTAAGAGACACGAGGTGCCTATTCCCTCACGGAATTCCTATATCAGGGTTGCCAACATAAAATCGAATCAGTGTTGCCAACTTGACGGCACGAAAAGTCCCTAGACCAGGTCAAATGTCCCTAGATTTTTCCGCGATGTAAAGAACACGTGTTTGAGTGTCGTTTACGTATTTTTGGCGTGTTTTTGAGCTTTGTATATGTATTTTCGATTTTATTATATGTATTTATACGTTGATATTATATATTCGATTTGCTGCTAATTCTTGCGGTGGAGACCGTCGCTGATCGGTCTCAAGGAGCCCTTTCGAACACAGCCCAAGCTTCCGAATCCGTTGGCGAAGGTTAGGAGCAATCGACTTTTATGTGTTTCGTTTAAATATTTTCGTATGAATTGCATGCTGGGAGTCATTTTATGGCGTATTTTAGTGGAACGAATGAGAGAATTCGAGACACCGCCATTTTCAACATCGAAGGAAGCTGAGTAACTTTTCATGGTTGACAAGGCCGCCTCACTTTCAGATGTGAAGTAACTTTGGTGTTCGAGTTTGCTTTATTGAATCGTTTTAATTTTCATTTTTGTGTTAGAGATGGATCGATCCGCATGAGTACTAATTGATTCTGAATGGAATTGGTAATACAGTGACGATGAAATCGAATTGTACTGATGAAGTGATGGAGTGTTAGCGATTGAAAGGTTGTTATTTCGTTGATTTTGAATATTTGATAGATACGAATTGACTTCAGATTTCTGAGATTTTTCTGAATGAATTCGGAGACTTTTTGATTTGATTCTAAAGATGATGATATTCGTATCTTTACTCATATCGAGTGTGAGAATACGTGATACCTTTTAGTTTTTGAATTTTGTTCTATATGGAGGGGGAATTGGACGTTTTTTTGAAGTTCGAACTTATAAAAATGTGAAGTGAAAAACGGTTTATGTCTATCTCGAATGCATGTATTAGAGGGCGTCATTTCATATGGGGGAGTGGTTGAGAGAACTCTCTTGACCTGTTTATGATTTGAGTAGATTTTATGAGATTTAGGAATAGATAATTTACATTGAGGAACGGTATCGTATAGAGTATTAGGAATGACTTTTGTAGATGAACACAATATCACTCGATTGATGCAATCGTGAGGGGAGAATTGAATTGATGCATTGTGATGGTTTCTGCTACGCAATCATTAAGAGTAGTTATTGGGAATTCATTAATCAGGGAAGTTCTTCGTTTTCATATTGAGCATTTATGTCGCAAGATTTGAATTTTTGAGAAGTCTTTGATTCGATGAAATGACTTCGATATTCATCATCCTCGTTTTGTATTTATGATGTGAAATTGTGTTGGACCTTGGGAGTGTTTTTCGTTCAGATTGAAAATGTAACTCTTCATCACAGAGGTTGAAGGAGACATGATCAGATGAGACCGACCCGTCGATTTGGTTCACCAGTGTCGGGACCAAAGCGGCGCTCAGATCAGAGGAAATCCAGCTACATGCTTTCGAAGACTGGCGTCAATATTGTGTTGTTGTTTTACAACAGCTGGGCTACAGGGAGTCACACTCTATCGCACTCGGGAATGAGAAATCCAATCCCCATACGAGCCAAGGCATTATGTGCTGTTGCGACTCGTGAAAGTGTGATGTGGTACTTTTGAGTGAGTATAACGAGGATGAATTGAACATATCCCCCATCAGAAAAGCTTTGAATTGGGTCCTGTTGATAAAAATCACGTGAATGCATTTGCTTTCC
Source organism: Eretmocerus hayati (assembly GCA_029851415.1). Lineage (NCBI taxonomy): Eukaryota > Metazoa > Arthropoda > Insecta > Hymenoptera > Aphelinidae > Eretmocerus > Eretmocerus hayati. Next base: position 64,891,070 of record CM056744.1, on the reverse strand, counting down.
GATGAAATTGGGACAATGGCTTCATTTTGTCAATTGATAGAGGATTCATATTTATTTACCTAAATGATTCGTAGTTTGATTCAATTTGAGCTGGAATCAGCTTTTAAAATTTCCCAATCTATTCAAATATTTAGTTATGCCCTTTCTGGAAATTTGGAGAAATCTAATAATGATTAGAATATTTTCTGACAGGAGACTGAGAGAATGTACAATTAAAGATTGTATTTTTACATTAGAGAGCGTCATTTCATATGGGGGAGTGGTTGAGAGAACTCTCTTGACTAGTTTACGATTTAAGTAATTTTCATGAGATTTAGGGATGGATAATTCACAATGAGGAACGGTATCGAATATAGTATTGGGAATGATTTTTGTAAATGAATCCAATATCACTCGATTGATGCAATCGTGAGGAGAGAATTGACTTGATGCATTGTGATGGTTTTTGATACGCGATCATTAAGGGAAATTATTGGGAATTCATTTATCAGGAAAGTTCTTTGTTTTTATATTGAGTATTTACGTCGCAAGATTTGAATTTTTGAGAAGTCTTTGATTCGATGAAATGACTTCAATATTCATCATCCTCGTTTTGTGTTTATGATGTGAAATTTAGTTGGAACTCGGGAGTGTTTTTTGTTCAGAGTGAAAATGTAACTCTCCATCACAGAGGTTGAAGGAGACATGATCAGATGAGACTGACCCGTCGGTTTGGTTTACCAGTGTCGGGACCAAAGTGGCGCTCAGATCAGAGGAAATCCAGCAACATGCTTCCGAAGAGTGGCGTTAGTATTGTGTTGTTTTTTTTTTAAGAATACCCTACATTTACAGCAGCTTGGCAACAGGAAATTGTGATATGTCGATCTCAGAGATGATAGTCTCGATCTCTATGTGAGCCATGGCATCATACATTTCTGTTACAACTCGTAAATGCATTCGATTGCACTTGGATATGTAAGAGATGTGTATTGTTGGGAATTATTTATCGAGATGCGTGACGAAGATGATTTGATTTTTTTCGTAATTAAGATTAGCCTCAAATTAAATTGTAATATCAAGGATACATTTGTGAGATACCATGCACACCATTTTAGTAGAGTAGTAAAGGCTATTTTCTTTGCCTACGTTTTCTGAAAAACCATTCAATCTAATGTTCTGAGGACGATTCTATAAAGTCATAATGTTCAAAAAATTTCCATAAAGGCATATCCAATTGAACTTCTACAAATACTCTAGACTGTGAAGTGACATGGGTCGGTACATGGAACTTACAATGGATGTCTTCGGAAGTTGATCTGATCCCAGAGGTGTTATGGATTCCCTTGTTGTTTGTGATTGGCGTTATCTTCTTGTGCTTGAATCCATGTCATTTTACTGTAGTTTCAATCTTGTTAATCTTCCTGGAACAGTTGTGACACGTTGAGTTGAAAACGTTTTGCAAATCCTCCACTGGGCAATCCTCACAGTTGATATCTGGATGCCTGTGGGATGATAGACCTCAGTATAAAACTGAACTCTCCATTGGAGTCAAATTTGATGGATGAGATGTGAATTCGATTGAATTTTGTGATGCGAGACATCTCTTTTGTGGGAAAACTTGATAATTGGAATTGCACAGCCGTAAGATTCCGTCTTTGGAGGTAACTCATCAATTCCAATTAGAACTATAAAATTTCAACTATACTCGATTTTATCCCGCAAAAAATTTTGAATTTTTATTCATCATGTACGTGATTTTATGAAGTTTTGGAGAAGGTTTCAATTTTCATGTTTGGTTTTCTTATCAATTCTAGAGAACGCGAAAAACAATATTTTGCTAGATATCACTCACCTCTCCATTGTTGTGTTGTAGAGGTCAATGTTCATGATGGTATTCTGTAAGTTCTTCTTATTTATCTACATAGAATTTCCTTGGATTGGATCTTCTCTTTAGCGTACGTATGTTCGTGACCGTGTGAAGGGGTATACTGTGGGCTGGTGAGAGAGCGCGCATCACCAATTGTCTCCTATTTTTCTGTTGACATGTTGTTTGATCTTACTCGTCGCCTATGGGTGTCTGTGAAGGCAGCGAGGGGGAGACTGCGGCTCCGGTAGAAAGCGCGTATGCCTGAGCGTGTTTTTCACTGAAACTGATAAGAACGGAGGCGAGTTCATTATGTACCTCAGAGTAGAAAATTTCGAAAATTTTTCGAAAAAAATCAATTTTTTTATATTTTTGTTTTTTCAACATCCTATGAAAATTTCGAGTTTTTATTTTTTACATCTTCGTTTTTCGAAGCCCCGGACAAGAACTTAAATTTTTATTCATTATATTTTTGAACTATTTAAATCATTGAAAATTCTTCACGTATATGTTTCCGTAGCTTTAACGATTCCAGGAAAAAAGAGTAATTGAATTGATGGAGGAATTACTCACTTTTCAGACATTCTATACATGTTGGTGTCCACGATGATATTCTGCAAGCTCACTTCATTCTTCGTTGACTCTTCTTATGATTGCCCAACCTCATGAAGTACGTGTGTTCGCGACGGGCTCCAGAGGATGACTGTGGGCCGTTGAGAGAGCGCGCACCACTAAGTATCCCCACTCCTCTTTCGGTGTCAATATGTTCAACGCTTTTCGGCGCGTGTGTGTCTGTAAAGGCAGCGAGGGAAAAACTGCGGCTCCGGTAGAGAGCGTGTATGCCTGAGCGGCTTTTCCACTGAAACTGATAAGAATGAAGACAAGTTTAGGATAGAATAGAATAGAATAGAATATCCTTTCATTCGCCCGTAGACAAAAAAATATAGAAATGATTTACATAACATATACATTTACAAACATATTAATTAATTGCATTTTTGTCAAGGATTTATTATCACAGTCGTGACTAGTCATTCGAGAAAAGCGAAAGGAAAGCAAAGAAAAGTAATTCACAAGAATATCATCAGTAACAAGGGCTGGCAGTTGATTATGATCAAATTTGACATGAAAGTTGTGTCATTTAGAGATATCAGAAATGAAATGAACAAACGAAACAGTGAAAGAGAGAAATCACACATTACTTCCAGAAAGACCTCAAAGGTTGAAAAATTGCCCTATGTCCACATTAATCCTCATAGGGGGGAAGGTTGATAGGAATTCTTTTACTGCCCCCTTGAACAGGGAAACTTCCTTAACTTGCCGTGTCTCAGGATGTGTCTCAGAGTGGGAAATTCCGAATAATTTTCAGGAAAATTTTTCGGAAAAAATCAATTTTTCATATTTTTGTTTCTTCATTATCCCGTGAGAATTTCGGATTTTTACTCTCTTCATTTTCGTTTTCCGAAACCCGGACAAAATCTTAAATTTTTATTCATTATATCTTCGATCTATTGGAATCATTCAAAATTCTCGACGTTCATGTTTTCGCAACTTCAACGATTCCAGAAAAAACGAGTAATCGGATGAATGATGGAATTACTCACCCTTCAAACGTTCTATAGATGTTGATGTCCACGATAATGTTCTGCAAGCTCACTTCATTCTTCGTTGACTCTTCTTATGATTGCCCAACCTTATAGAGTACGAGTGTTCGCGACGGGCTCCAGAGGATGACTCCGGGCCGTTGAGAGAGCGCGCATCATCAAGTATCCCCATTCCTTTCCTGGTGTCACATTGTTTGACGCTTCTCGCACGCGTATGTGTGTTTTTGAAGGCAGCGAGGAGACGACTGTGGCTCTGGTAGAGAGCGCGTATGTCTGAGCGTTCCTCTAACTGAGACTGATGAGAATGAAGGTAAGTTCAGGATGTGCTTCAGAGTGGGAAATTCCGAAAATATATTTTGAAAAAAAATCAATTTCCTATATTTTTGTTTTATCAGGATCCCGGAAAAATTCCGAAATTTCATTTTTCACATTCTCTCATTTTTTGAAGGCTCGGAAGAAATTCTGATTTTCCAGTTATTATGTTTCCATTCTATTTGCATTATTCAAACATCCTCGACGTTTCTTTTCCCACAATTCTATCGATTCCAGAAAAAACGAGTAATCAAGTTATTGATGGAATTACTTGCCCTTACGATGTTTTTTCTAGATGTCGATGTCCACGATAATATCCTGCAAGCTCACCTTATTTTGCGTCGACTGTTCTTATACTTGCTCAACCTCATAGAGTACGTGTGTTTGCGACGGGCTTAAGAAGATGACTGCGGGCCTTTAGAAGAGCGCGCATCACTAAAAATCCCCACCCCTTTTCCGGTGTCACGTTGTTTGATGCTTCTCGCGCGCGTATTTGTGTTTTTGAAGGCAGCGAGGAGACGACTGCGGCTCTGGTAAACAGCGCGTATGTCTGAGCGTTTCTCTCACTGAGACTAATAAGAATGAAGACAATTCCAGGATGTGCTTCAGAGTGGAGAATTTTGGAAATTTTTGGAAAAATATTCGAAAGAAATCAATTTTTTATATTTTTGTTTTTTCAAATTCACGGGAAAATTTCGATTTTTATTTTTCCCTTCATCGTTTCTTGTATGAGCCACTTATTCCATAAATTGTGTAACGAATGGAACAAAGTTTCCGATGTATTTTTTGTTGTGAAATGTCCTCTGAACCATCGTGAGCTGTCCTGTAATTCTGCCGAACAAATCCATGTATCGCAAATACTCCTAATGAATAAATGGAATCCCTTTCACATTACAATATCAGACCTCTATTAATTTTTGAAAACTTTGTAATCAATCTGAGGAATATTTACGTTGTCAACTGAATGTTCACTCACCGACTAAGATTTTTGAACCACGTCTAAACCCGTGGCAGTTTTCATTGATCTCATGAATTCTTGCATTCAATATCTTGACATTCTTTAATCTGAACCCAGCAAAAATGATGGTGAAGCCAAAATCCACTTCATATGACTTGAATGGACATTCCATCATCATTCCAAGCGTAGTTCTCAAATTTTCGGGTAATTCCCCCTCGTGTTCGGAAATTTTCCAAGCGTGAATTTCAGAGTAGAGTTCATTAACTGGAAAAAATACACTAGAAGGCAATATCCACCGAGTGTAAAGAACTTTTAAAATCCTGCTCTCGCACTAGGAATAGTTTTTGTACATTGATGTGTCCAAAACAAGTGTCAATCACAATTTAGACCTTCACAAGCTACCTTAATACCAATTTTTTTTAAAAGTTAATAATTTTGTGGTTATGAATCTTCACATTTCAATCTCTTATAAGAGGTGGTTTTGAAATTTTATGTTTTTAAATACTTTATAGCATATGGAAATGATTTGGTCAGACCCTTACATTCCAAAAAATTGGGGCTTTATTTAGACGCGATTGGATGAAAATTTGCAAGATATCGGGAATTCCAATATGGGACTAAACTCTTTGCTTGTCAGCCTGGCTCATATATGAGGTACCCACGACTATGAGTATCTACTATGAAAGTTTGTTCACTCACATATGAGGGCGTTCGCAAAATTTTCAAGTTCCGTTTAACTCTAATGTTCCATGGACATCTTAAGCTATTTGTACTGAAAAAAATTGTACGAGATAACTCTCAATATCATTCGAGACGTACTTTACTGATCTCTGCCGGAATGCGTTCTGGTTTGTCTACAGCACAAACCACAATCACTTATTCTTGAGTCTCCGCGTGGAAACTTCCTTTTTTCTTCATGATTAAACACTCGCGTTGCTCGGCCTGTAAAAGTTCCCGAAAAGCGTATTAGTTCCTCAAAATGCTCTTTCAAATCAAATGAAAATATGTTCTGTACCAATTTTATATATCGAGTTATATGAAGATATTTTTCGCAATTTTCCGATGTTTGGGTGCCTACAAAATTGCGAAAAATAACTTTCGCGCCTCGCACATGAGGTTCCCCGCTTCCGAGCGATCATTTCAACCCTCGCCTCCGGCTCGGGCAGGAACCCGATCGCTCAGAAGCGAGCTACAACCTCATGAACTCGGTGCGAAATATACTATTTCATGGTCTTCGTGACTTCAGACCCATGTGAAAAACCGTCGCTCAACTAAATATATAAAATTTTCAAAAAACGTCATTTGATTTGGGAGAGCATTTTGAAAAACTGATACGCCTGTCAGAAACATTTACAAGCCAAGCAACGCGAGCCATTACGCTAGTAGTATATTACGCAACAAGTGCGAGAAGGTCAATTTCCGCACAAGTTGCCAAATGAGTGCGAGAAGTTAATATTCACGCACACTTTGGAACTTCTCGCGCGAGTTGGCAACGTGTGCGGGAACTTCTTGCACGTGTTGCGTATACTATTTTTTGCAACTGTGCGCGAAGTTGTGATTAAATGCACCACTGTCCGAGCAAGATTATCTTGATAACAAAGTTTTCAAGAAAGGCCAAATTCAGAGGGATGACATGACATCATATTTTGGAACTGTGCGTGAATGAAAATGCAGTAGAGCGAGAAGTTACATTCACGCACACTCCACCAGTGCGTAAATGTAAAACTGTGCGAGAAGTCATTCACGCATTACTTCTCGCACTGTAAATGATGGAGAGAAGTCTCATTTTTTTATAACTTTGCGCATACAGTTGCAAAAACGAAATTTGCGAGCTGATACTAGGCGTAGTATAGCAAACAGGAGAGAGTGGGGGGGGGGGGGCACGTTGGTCTCGCTGATTTTTGCGAGCCAACTACAGACAGTGCTTCTTGATATTGAGAAGCCTAATCGTGTGTTGGAGTGAAATACTACCCAATGAATTCTATCGAGTGATGAGAAAAATTGTAAAGGATATAGGTTTCCATCGTGAGTACCGGCATGATCTTCTAACTTTATGATTTCTCATCACTTGATAGATATCATTCGGTAATATTCCACTCCAACACATGATAAAGGTTCTCAATATCAACAAGCATTGTCTGTAAAAAGCTCGCAAAAATCGGCGAGGCCAACGTGTTCCCCCCTCTCCCCCCCACTCTCTCCTGTTTGCTATACTACGCCTAGTATCATCTCGCAAGTTCGTTTGCTCGTGTTATCAATACGCTTGCTTCTACACAGGGGATCGATATTCGAGCTCTTTGATATCTCGGTCACTTTTCTCGGTCTATCTGGGACAATGTTACTGCCGCCGGAAAATCATTGCGCAATTCATATGAACGTCTGCGTCAAGCAGAAGATAGACTGAACCAAGGGAATGAATTGAATAGCAGAGCTTCTGGTGAGAGTGCTTTTGTGGCCGAAGGCGAGACAAATGGTGAGTCCTCAGCTCCGAAAGACGTTATCTGCCATAAATGTGAAAAGAAAGGTCATCACAAGTCCGAATGCAGAGGCAAACCGACTGCTGAATATATTGAATATTGTGAGAAGAACTACGGTTGCTACATTTGCAATAAGAAAGGACATTTTGCCGAAGAGTGTCTAGAGAAGAAAGAATCTGGCCAAGAAAAGGATCAGGGTTCTGCAAATCGACGGGCACTTATATCTGTAAGTCTGTCTGTTGCAAATCTGGATATATTGTCCAAGAATGACTGGTACCATGACTGTGGTGCTACCTAGCACATGACATCGCACAGAGAATGGCTCAAAAATTACACTGAATTAGATGAACCTTCAACAATACTCATTGGTGATGCCACAGGAATGTCAGGTGTTGGAGCCGGTGATGTGGATCTGGAAGCATTTGACGGCCAGTCTTGGAACGAAGTAGTTTTGAAAGATGTATTGTATATACCAAAGATGCCATTCAATCTTTTCTCAGTCAGGGCCATATTGGACAAAGGGTATGGCCAATCAGCGAATTCAAATGAGTCAGTATTTAAAGATGAGAATGGTAATGTTGGTGCCACCCTGCTGCAAAAGATCGATTGGGATGGATTGAAAACCAATCGAATCCTATCGGGATGAATACATTTCAATCGGTTCTATCATTCAACCGGCGAGAGCAGTATTGGAATTCAATGCAGATCAATCGAACAAAGACCCAATCAAGCTGAATCCTGAATTGTAGAATTGGGATCACAACTGCCAATAGAATTCTATACTGTTGATGAGGATTGATGTAAGCGAATATAATCCAATACTAGTATTCAGCATAGGATCGGACACGGAAGGATGGATGGAAGATCTTTGCTGGTTCAATATGTTTTAATGAACCGAATCAGTATTGGAATCAATCTAATTGAATAATGGATCTCGTCTCCCACTGCTCTATCGAGATCAATGCTTCAGAAAGTGATTCGATCCGCGAAACGATACTAATTGTCTATCCTAACCAATCCCAAATGACAGGATTGGATTTCACCTTTTGAACACTATTATTTCAACATTCCTCAATCGAACTGAATAATTCTCTGCAGTACTGGGTGTATAATAACCTTGCCCTTTCCTATCCGTTTCAATCATGAATGGACAGATTCGATTCGAATTATGCCTGGATCAATTCGAATCATCCCCCTATCACCTATTGCGTGATTGACAAATCGAGCTGAGTACTACAAAATCGGATTGAAATCGTGGATGCATGGTTATTCTACCCTTCCGAATACTCATAATCAGTATTGAACTCCGCTAGATTTCATATATTTCAATCGAATCCAATACTGCTCAGCAGGATTAGAATGGCCTGAAGATGAGTTTTGCTATCGGTCTGAATCCTGCCAAGCAGCATTGAATTGACTGAGTCAATCGATTCCAATGATAACCCAATTACTCACTGCGTGATTGACCAATCGAGCTGAATACTACAAAATCGGATTGAAATCGTAGATGCATGGTTATTCTATCCTTCCCAATACTCACAATCAGTATTGAACTTCGCTGGATTTCATATATTTCAATCGAATCCAATACTGCTCAGCAGGATTGGAATGGCCTGAAGATAAGTTTTGCTATCGGTCTGAATCCTGCCAAGCAGCATTGAATTGACTGAGTCAATCGATTCCAATGATAACCCAATTACTCACTGCGTGATTGACCAATCGAGCTGAATACTACAAAATCGGATTGGAATCGTGGATGCATGGTTATTCTATCCTTCCCAATACTCACAATCAGTATTGAACTCCGCTAGATTTCATATATTCCAATCGAATTCAATACTGCTCAGCAGGATTGGAACGATCTCGAGATGAGTTTTGCTATCGGTCTGGATCCTGCCAAGCAGCATTGAATTGACTGAGTCAATCGATTCCAATGATAACCCAATTACTCACTGCGTGATTGACCATTCGAGCTGAATACTACAAAATCGGATTGAAATCGTGGATGCATGGTTATTCTATCCTTCCCAATACTCACAATCCGTATTCAACTCCGCTAGATTTCATATATTTCAATCGAATCGAATACTGCTCAACAGGATTGGTACGGCCTGCGGATGAGTCTCGCTATCGGTCTGAATCCTGCCGGGCAGCATTGAGTGGACTTTGTCAATCGATTTCAATGATGACTCAATCACTCACTGCGTGATTGACCAATCGAGCTGAATACTACAAAATCGGATTGGAATCGTGGATGCAGGGTTATTCTATCCTTCCCAATACCTACAATCAGTATTGAACTGCGCTGGATTTCATATATTTCAATCGAATTCAATACTGCTCGGCAGGATTGGAACGGTCTCGAGATGAGTTTTGCTATCGGTCTGAATCATGCCAGGCAGCATTGAGTGGACTGCGTCAATCGATTTCAATGATAACCCAATTACTCACTGCGTGATTGACCAATCGAGCTGAATACTACAAAATCGGATTGAAATCGTGGATGCATGGTTATTCTATCCTTCCCAATACTCACAATCAGTATTGAACTCCGCTAGATTTCGTATATTTCAATCGAATCCAATACTGCTCAGCAGGATTGGAATGGCCTGAAGATGAGTTTTGCTATCGGTCTGAATCCTGCCAAGCAGCATTGAATTGACTGAGTCAATCGATTCCAATGATAAGCCAATTACTCACTGCGTGATTGACCAATCGAGCTGAATACTACAAAATCGGATTGGAATCGTGGATGCATGGTTATTCTATCCTTCCCAATACTCACAATCAGTATTGAACTCCGCTAGATTTCATATATTCCAATCGAATTCAATACTGCTCAGCAGGATTGGAACGGTCTCGAGATGAGTTTTGCTATCGGTCTGAATCATGCCAGGCAGCATTGAGTGGACTGCTTCAATCGATTTCAATGATGACCCAATTACTCACTGCGTGATTGACCAATTGAGCTGAATACTACAAAATCGAATTGTAATCGTGGATGCATGGTTATTCTATCCTTCCCAATACTCACAATCAGTATTGAACTCCGCTCGATTTCATATATTTCAATCGAACTCAATACTGCTCAGCAGGATTGGGATGGCCTGAAGATGAGTTTTGCTATCGGTCTGAATCCTGCCAAGCAGCATTGAATTGACTGAGTCAATTGATTCCAATGATAACCCAATTACTCACTGCGTCATTGACCAATCGAGCTGAATACTACAAAATCGAATTGTAATCGTGGATGCATGGTTATTCTATCCTTCCCAATACTCACAATCAGTATTGAACTGCGCTGGATTTCATATATTTCAATCGAATTCAATACTGCTCGGCAGGATTGGAACGGTCTCGAGATGAGTTTTGCTATCGGTCTGAATCATGCCAGGCAGCATTGAGTGGACTGCGTCAATCGATTTCAATGATGACCCAATTACTCACTGCGTAATTGACCAATCGAGCTGAATACTACAAAATCGGATTGAAATCGTGGATGCATGGTTATTCTATCCTTCCCAATACTCACAATTAGTATTGAACTCCGCTAGATTCCGTATATTTCAATCGAATCCAATACTGCTCAGCAGGATTGGAACGGCCTGAAGATGAGTTTTGCTATCGGTCTGAATCCTGCCAAGCAGCATTGAATTGACTGAGTCAATCGATTCCAATGGTAACCCAATTACTCACTGCGTGATTGACCAATCGAGCTGAATACTACAAAATCGAATTGTAATCGTGGATGCATGGTTATTCTATCCTTCCCAATACTCACAATCAGTATTGAACTGCGCTGGATTTCATATACTTCAATCGAACTCAACACTGCTCAGCAGGATTGGAACGGTCTCGAGATGAGTTTTGCTATCGGTCTGAATCATGCCAGGCAGCATTGAGTGGACTGCGTCAATCGATTTCAATGATGACCCAATCACTCACTGCGTGAATGACCAATCAAGCTGAATACTAAAAAATCGGATTGAAATCGTAGATGCATGGTTATTCTATCCTTCCCAATACTCACAATCAGTATCGAACTCCGCTAGATTTCATATATTTCAATCGAATCGAATACTGCTCAGCAGGATTGGTACGGCCTGCGGATGAGTCTCGCTATCGGTCTGAATCCTGCCGGGCAGCATTGAGTGGACTTTGTCAATCGATTTCGATGATGACTCGATCACTCACTGCGTGATTGACCAATCGAGCTGAATACTACAAAATCGGATTGGAATCAGGATGCATGGTTATTCTATCCTTCCCAATACCTACAATCAGTATCGAACTGCGCTGGATTTCATATATTTCAATCGAATTCAATACTGCTCGGCAGGATTGGAACGGTCTCGAGATGAGTTTTGCTATCGGTCTGAATCATGCCAGGCAGCATTGAGTGGACTGCGTCAATCGATTTCAATGATGACCCAATTACTAACTGCGTGATTGACCAATCGAGCTGAATACTACAAAATCGGATTGAAATCGTGGATGCATGGTTGTTCTATCCTTCCCAATACTCACAATCAGTATTGAACTCCGCTAGATTTCGTATATTTCAATCGAATCCAATACTGCTCAGCAGGATTGGAATGGCCTGAAGATGAGTTTTGCTATCGGTCTGAATCCTGCCAAGCAGCATTGAATTGACTGAGTCAATCGATTCCAATGATAACCCAATTACTCACTGCGTGATTGACCAATCGAGCTGAATACTACAAAATCGAATTGTAATCGTGGATGCATGGTTATTCTATTCTTCCCAATACTCACAATCAGTATTGAACTCCGCTGGATTTCATATATTTCAATCGAACTCAATACTGCTCAGCAGGATTGGAACGGTCTCGAGATGAGTTTTGCTATCGGTCTGAATCATGCCAGGCAGCATTGAGTGGACTGCGTCAATCGATTTCAATGATGATCCAATTACTCACTGCGTGATTGACCAATTGAGCTGAATACTACAAAATCGAATTGTAATCGTGGATGCATGGTTATTCTATCCTTCCCAATACTCACCATCAGTATTGAACTCCGCTCGATTTCATATATTTCAATCGAACTCAATACTGCTCAGCAGGATTGGGATGGCCTGAAGATGAGTTTTGCTATCGGTCTGAATCCTGCCAAGCAGCATTGAATTGACTGAGTCAATCGATTCCAATGGTAACCCAATTACTCACTGCGTCATTGACCAATCGAGCTGAATACTACAAAATCGGATTGAAATCGTAGATGCATGGTTATTCTATCCTTCCCAATACTCACAATCAGTATTGAACTTCGCTGGATTTCATATATTTCAATCGAATCCAATACTGCTCAGCAGGATTGGAATGGCCTGAAGATAAGTTTTGCTATCGGTCTGAATCCTGCCAAGCAGCATTGAATTGACTGAGTCAATCGATTCCAATGATAACCCAATTACTCACTGCGTGATTGACCAATCGAGCTGAATACTACAAAATCGGATTGGAATCGTGGATGCATGGTTATTCTATCCTTCCCAATACTCACAATCAGTATTGAACTCCGCTAGATTTCATATATTCCAATCGAATTCAATACTGCTCAGCAGGATTGGAACGATCTCGAGATGAGTTTTGCTATCGGTCTGGATCCTGCCAAGCAGCATTGAATTGACTGAGTCAATCGATTCCAATGATAACCCAATTACTCACTGCGTGATTGACCATTCGAGCTGAATACTACAAAATCGGATTGAAATCGTGGATGCATGGTTATTCTATCCTTCCCAATACTCACAATCCGTATTCAACTCCGCTAGATTTCATATATTTCAATCGAATCGAATACTGCTCAACAGGATTGGTACGGCCTGCGGATGAGTCTCGCTATCGGTCTGAATCCTGCCGGGCAGCATTGAGTGGACTTTGTCAATCGATTTCAATGATGACTCAATCACTCACTGCGTGATTGACCAATCGAGCTGAATACTACAAAATCGGATTGGAATCGTGGATGCAGGGTTATTCTATCCTTCCCAATACCTACAATCAGTATTGAACTGCGCTGGATTTCATATATTTCAATCGAATTCAATACTGCTCGGCAGGATTGGAACGGTCTCGAGATGAGTTTTGCTATCGGTCTGAATCATGCCAGGCAGCATTGAGTGGACTGCGTCAATCGATTTCAATGATAACCCAATTACTCACTGCGTGATTGACCAATCGAGCTGAATACTACAAAATCGGATTGAAATCGTGGATGCATGGTTATTCTATCCTTCCCAATACTCACAATCAGTATTGAACTCCGCTAGATTTCGTATATTTCAATCGAATCCAATACTGCTCAGCAGGATTGGAATGGCCTGAAGATGAGTTTTGCTATCGGTCTGAATCCTGCCAAGCAGCATTGAATTGACTGAGTCAATCGATTCCAATGATAAGCCAATTACTCACTGCGTGATTGACCAATCGAGCTGAATACTACAAAATCGGATTGGAATCGTGGATGCATGGTTATTCTATCCTTCCCAATACTCACAATCAGTATTGAACTCCGCTAGATTTCATATATTCCAATCGAATTCAATACTGCTCAGCAGGATTGGAACGGTCTCGAGATGAGTTTTGCTATCGGTCTGAATCATGCCAGGCAGCATTGAGTGGACTGCTTCAATCGATTTCAATGATGACCCAATTACTCACTGCGTGATTGACCAATTGAGCTGAATACTACAAAATCGAATTGTAATCGTGGATGCATGGTTATTCTATCCTTCCCAATACTCACAATCAGTATTGAACTCCGCTCGATTTCATATATTTCAATCGAACTCAATACTGCTCAGCAGGATTGGGATGGCCTGAAGATGAGTTTTGCTATCGGTCTGAATCCTGCCAAGCAGCATTGAATTGACTGAGTCAATTGATTCCAATGATAACCCAATTACTCACTGCGTCATTGACCAATCGAGCTGAATACTACAAAATCGAATTGTAATCGTGGATGCATGGTTATTCTATCCTTCCCAATACTCACAATCAGTATTGAACTGCGCTGGATTTCATATATTTCAATCGAATTCAATACTGCTCGGCAGGATTGGAACGGTCTCGAGATGAGTTTTGCTATCGGTCTGAATCATGCCAGGCAGCATTGAGTGGACTGCGTCAATCGATTTCAATGATGACCCAATTACTCACTGCGTAATTGACCAATCGAGCTGAATACTACAAAATCGGATTGAAATCGTGGATGCATGGTTATTCTATCCTTCCCAATACTCACAATTAGTATTGAACTCCGCTAGATTCCGTATATTTCAATCGAATCCAATACTGCTCAGCAGGATTGGAACGGCCTGAAGATGAGTTTTGCTATCGGTCTGAATCCTGCCAAGCAGCATTGAATTGACTGAGTCAATCGATTCCAATGGTAACCCAATTACTCACTGCGTGATTGACCAATCGAGCTGAATACTACAAAATCGAATTGTAATCGTGGATGCATGGTTATTCTATCCTTCCCAATACTCACAATCAGTATTGAACTGCGCTGGATTTCATATACTTCAATCGAACTCAACACTGCTCAGCAGGATTGGAACGGTCTCGAGATGAGTTTTGCTATCGGTCTGAATCATGCCAGGCAGCATTGAGTGGACTGCGTCAATCGATTTCAATGATGACCCAATCACTCACTGCGTGAATGACCAATCAAGCTGAATACTAAAAAATCGGATTGAAATCGTAGATGCATGGTTATTCTATCCTTCCCAATACTCACAATCAGTATCGAACTCCGCTAGATTTCATATATTTCAATCGAATCGAATACTGCTCAGCAGGATTGGTACGGCCTGCGGATGAGTCTCGCTATCGGTCTGAATCCTGCCGGGCAGCATTGAGTGGACTTTGTCAATCGATTTCGATGATGACTCGATCACTCACTGCGTGATTGACCAATCGAGCTGAATACTACAAAATCGGATTGGAATCAGGATGCATGGTTATTCTATCCTTCCCAATACCTACAATCAGTATCGAACTGCGCTGGATTTCATATATTTCAATCGAATTCAATACTGCTCGGCAGGATTGGAACGGTCTCGAGATGAGTTTTGCTATCGGTCTGAATCATGCCAGGCAGCATTGAGTGGACTGCGTCAATCGATTTCAATGATGACCCAATTACTAACTGCGTGATTGACCAATCGAGCTGAATACTACAAAATCGGATTGAAATCGTGGATGCATGGTTGTTCTATCCTTCCCAATACTCACAATCAGTATTGAACTCCGCTAGATTTCGTATATTTCAATCGAATCCAATACTGCTCAGCAGGATTGGAATGGCCTGAAGATGAGTTTTGCTATCGGTCTGAATCCTGCCAAGCAGCATTGAATTGACTGAGTCAATCGATTCCAATGATAACCCAATTACTCACTGCGTGATTGACCAATCGAGCTGAATACTACAAAATCGAATTGTAATCGTGGATGCATGGTTATTCTATTCTTCCCAATACTCACAATCAGTATTGAACTCCGCTGGATTTCATATATTTCAATCGAACTCAATACTGCTCAGCAGGATTGGAACGGTCTCGAGATGAGTTTTGCTATCGGTCTGAATCATGCCAGGCAGCATTGAGTGGACTGCGTCAATCGATTTCAATGATGATCCAATTACTCACTGCGTGATTGACCAATTGAGCTGAATACTACAAAATCGAATTGTAATCGTGGATGCATGGTTATTCTATCCTTCCCAATACTCACCATCAGTATTGAACTCCGCTCGATTTCATATATTTCAATCGAACTCAATACTGCTCAGCAGGATTGGGATGGCCTGAAGATGAGTTTTGCTATCGGTCTGAATCCTGCCAAGCAGCATTGAATTGACTGAGTCAATCGATTCCAATGGTAACCCAATTACTCACTGCGTCATTGACCAATCGAGCTGAATACTACAAAATCGAATTGTAATCGTGGATGCATGGTTATTCTATCCTTCCCAATACTCACAATCAGTATTGAACTGCGCTGGATTTCATATATTTCAATCGAATTCAATACTGCTCGGCAGGATTGGAACGGTCTCGAGATGAGTTTTGCTATCGGTCTGAATCATGCCAGGCAGCATTGGGTGGACTGCGTCAATCGATTTCAATGATGACCCAATTACTCACTGCGTAATTGACCAATCGAGCTGAATACTACAAAATCGGATTGAAATCGTGGATGCATGGTTATTCTATCCTTCCCAATACTCACAATTAGTATTGAACTCCGCTAGATTCCGTATATTTCAATCGAATCCAATACTGCTCAGCAGGATTGGAACGGCCTGAAGATGAGTTTTGCTATCGGTCTGAATCCTGCCAAGCAGCATTGAATTGACTGAGTCAATCGAT
This sequence comes from Eretmocerus hayati, assembly GCA_029851415.1. Classification (NCBI taxonomy): domain Eukaryota; kingdom Metazoa; phylum Arthropoda; class Insecta; order Hymenoptera; family Aphelinidae; genus Eretmocerus; species Eretmocerus hayati. The sequence goes on along the minus strand of CM056744.1, from coordinate 64,874,479 downwards.
TCCAATGGTAACCCAATTACTCACTGCGTGATTGACCAATCGAGCTGAATACTACAAAATCGAATTGTAATCGTGGATGCATGGTTATTCTATCCTTCCCAATACTCACAATCAGTATTGAACTCCGCTGGATTTCATATATTTCAATCGAACTCAATACTGCTCAGCAGGATTGGAACGGTCTCGAGATGAGTTTTGCTATCGGTCTGAATCATGCCAGGCAGCATTGAGTGGACTGCGTCAATCGATTTCAATGATGACATAATTACTCACTGCGTGATTGACCAATCGAGCTGAATACTACAAAATCGGATTGAAATCGTGGATGCATGGTTATTCTATCCTTCCCGAAACTCACAATCAGCATTGAACTCCGCTAGATTTCGTATATTTCAATCGAATCCAATACTGCTCAGCAGGATTGGGATGGCCTGAAGATGAGTTCTGCTATCGGTCTGAATCCTGCCAAGCAGCATTGAATTGACTGAGTCAATTGATTCCAATGATAACCCAATTACTCACTGCGTCATTGACCAATCGAGCTGAATACTACAAAATCGAATTGTAATCGTGGATGCATGGTTATTCTATCCTTCCCAATACTCACAATCAGTATTGAACTCCGCTGGATTTCATATATTCCAATCGAACTCAATACTGCTCAGCAGGATTGGAACGGTCTCGAGATGAGTTTTGCTATCGGTCTGAATCATGCCAGGCAGCATTGAGTGGACTGCGTCAATCGATTCCAATGATGACCCAATCACTCACTGCGTGAATGACCAATCGAGCTGAATACTAAAAAATCGGGTTGAAATCGTAGATGCATGGTTATTCTATCCTTCCCAATACTCACAATCAGTATTGAACTTCGCCAGATTCCGTATATTCCAATCGAATCCAATACTGCTCAGCAGGATTGGAACGATCTCGAGATGAGTTTTGCTATCGGTCTGAATCCTGCCAGGCAGCATTGGATTGACTGAGTCAATCGATTCCAATGATGACCCAATCACTCTTTGCGTCATTGATCAATCGAGATGAATACTACAGAATCCAGTTGAAATCGTGGGTGCATGGTTATTCTATTTCTCTCAATACTCACAATCAGTATTGAACTCCGCTGGATTTCATATATTTCAATCGAACTCAATACTGCTCAGCAGGATTGGAACGGTCTCGAGATGAGTTTTGCTATCGGTCTGAATCATGCCAGGCAGCAACGAGTCGACTGCGTCGATCGATTTCAATGACGACCTAATTACTCACTGCGTGATTGACCAATCGAGCTGAATACTACAAAATCGGATTGAAATCGTGGATGCATGGTTATTCTATCCTTCCCAATACTCACGATCAGTATTGAACTTCGCTGGATTTCATGTATTTCAATCGAATCCAATACTGCTCAGCAGGATTGGAATGGCCTGAAGATGAGTTTTGCTATCGGTCTGAATCCTGCCAAGCAGCATTGAATTGACTGAGTCAATCGATTCCAATGATCACCCAATTACTCACTGCGTGATTGACCAATCGAGCCGAATACTACAAAATCGGATTGATATCGTGGATGCATGGTTATTCTATCCTTCCCAATACTCACAATCAGTATTGAACTCCGCTAGATTTCATATATTTCAATCGAATTCAATACTGCTCAGCAGGATTGGAACGGTCTCGAGATGAGTTTTGCTATCGGTCTGAATCCTGCCAGGCAGCATTGAGTCGACTGCGTCAATCGATTTCAATGATGACCCAATCACTCTTTGCGTCATTGATCAATCGAGATGTATACTACAGAATCCAGTTGAAATCGTGGGTGCATGATTATTCTATTTCTCTCAATACTCACAATCAGTATTGAACTCATCTAGATTTCATACATCTCAATCGAATTCAATACTGCTGAGCAGGATTGGAACGGCCTGAAGATGAGTTTTGCTTTCGGTCTGAATCCTGCCAGGCAGCAACGAGTCGACTGCGTCAATCGATTTCAATGATGACCCAATCACTCATTGCGTGATTTGCCAATCGAGCTTAATACTATAGGATGGAATACCGATCGTGAAAAAGTGGTTTCTATCCTCCTGAATACTTACAATCGGTATCGAACTCCTCTGAATTCCATGTATTTTAATTGATGTCAATACTGCTGAGCAGGATTGGTACGCTCTGAGGATGAGTTTCGCTATCGGTCTGAATCCTGCCGGGCAGCATTGAGTCGACTGCATCAATCTATTCCAATGATGACCCAATCACTCTTTGCGTCATTGACTAATATTGAGATGAATACTACAAAATCGAATGGAAATCGTGGGTACATGGTTATTCTATCCTTCTCAATACTCACAATCAGTATTGAACTCCTCTAGGTTTCATATATATCAATCGAATTCAATACTGCTGGGCAGAATTGGAACAGCCTGAAGATGAGTTTTGCTATTGGTCAGGTAAACGGGTTATAAGGTCTGCAATGCTGAGAATCAGTATTGAAATCGATTGAGGCGGATTGAGATCTCGATGTTTGCAATACTGGAAGACGGTACTGGAATCGATCGGGACAGATAGGATTTCAAGTCCTCAATACTAACAATCATCATTCAGGTATATTGACGTAGATAGAATATACGGTATCCAATGTTAGAGGTCAGTATTTGGATCTATTGAGGCAGATAGGACTTCCCATTCCCAATCTGATACACAGCATTCGAATTAATTCAAGTAGATATGATATAAGGTCTGCAATGCTGAACATCAGTATTGAGATCGATCGAAGCGTAATGCGCTCCCGATATTCCCAATACTGAAATACAGAACTGGAATCGATTAGGGCAGATAGGATTCCAAGCCCTCAATACTGATATTCCGCATTCAATTCGATTCAGGTAAATATGATATGAGGTCTGCAATGCTGAAAGTCGGGATTGAGATCGATTCAAGCGGATTGAGATCTCAGTGTTTCCAATACTTGAAAATGGTATTGGAAAGAGTTGGAGCAGATAGGATCTCAATTCTGCAATACTGATTTCCAACATTAAAATCGATACAAGTAGATAGGATATAATGAGGTCACTTATGCTTACATTTAGTATTGAGATCGATTGAAGTGGACTGAGATAGCAATCTGCCCAATACTGAGAGACAGTACTCAAATCGATTCAGATTATTGGGATATAAGGGCTCCAATACTTACAGTCAGTATTGAGATCGATTAAATTGGGTTAAGATCTCGATATTCCCAATACTGGAAAACAGTACTCAAATCGATTGGGACAGCTAGGATTTCAAGTCCTTAATACTGATATCTAGCATTCAATTCGATTCAGGTAAAAATCATATAAGGTCTGCAATGCTGAACATCAGTATTGAGATCGATTGGAGCGTACTGAGACCCCGATGTTTCCAATACTGAAATACAGTACTGGAATCGACTGGGGCAGATAGGATGGCAAGTCCCGGATACTGATATCTAGCACTGATATCCAGCATTCATTCCGATTCAGGTAGATAGGATATGAGGTTTCTGATGCTTACTTTCAGTATTCAGATCGATTAAAGTGGATTGAGATCCCGATATTCCCAATACTGAAATACAGTACTGGAATCGATTGGGGCAGATAGGATCTCAAGTCCTCAATACTGATATCCAGGATTTAAATCGATTCAAGTAGATAGGATATAAGATCTGCAATGCTGAAAATCAGTATTGAGATCGATTGAAGCGGATTGAGAACCCGATGTTTCCACTACTGAAATACAGTACTGAAATCGATTCGGGCAGGTAGGATTTTAAGTCCTCAATACTGATATCCAGCATTCAAATCGATTCAAGTAGATAGGATATAAGATCTGCAATGCTGTAAATCAGTATTGAGATCGATTCAAGCGGATTGAGAACTCGATGTTTCCAATACTGAAATACAGTACTGAAATCGATTGGGGCAGAGAGGATTTCGAGTCCTCAATACTGATATTTAGCAATCAATCCGATTCAGGTAAATATCATATGAGGTCTGCAATGTTGAAAATCAGTATTGAAATCGATTGAAGCGGATTGAGAACCCGATGTTTCCAATACTGAAAAACAGTTCTGGAATCGATTGGGGCAGTTAGGATTTCAAGTCCTCAATACTGAAATCCAGCATCCAAATCGATTCAAGTAGATAGGATATAAGGTTTCTAATGCTTACTTCCAGTATTGAGATCGATTGAAGTGGATTGAGATAGCGATCTACCCAATACTGAGAGACAGTACTCAAATCGATTCAGGTTATTAGAATATAAGGGCTAGAATACTCACAGTCAGTATTGAGATCGATTGAAGTGGGTTGAGATCTCGAAGTTCCTAATACTCGAAAACAGTACTGGATTCGACTGGGCAGATAGGATTTCAAGTCCCCAATACTGATATTTAGCATTCAATTCGATTCAGGTAAAAATCATATAAGGTCTGCAATGCTGAACATCAGTATTGAGATCGATTGGAGCGTACTGAGAACCCGATGTTTCCAATACTGAAATACAGTACTGGAATCGACTGGGGCAGATAGGATGGCAAGTCCTGAATACTGATATCTAGCACTGATATCCAGCATTCATTCCGATTCAGGTAGATAGGATATGAGGTTTCTGATGCTAACTTGCAGTATTCAGATCGATTGTAGTGGATTGAGATCCCGATATTCCCAATACTGAAATACAGTACTGGAATCGATTGGGGCACATAGGATCTCAAGTCCTCAATACTGATATCCAGCATTTAAAACGATGCAAGTAGATAGGATATAAGATCTGCAATGCTGAAAATCAGTATTGAGATCGATTGAAGCGGATTGAGAACCCGATGTTTCCACTACTGAAATACAGTACTGAAATCGATTCGGGCAGGTAGGATTTTAAGTCCTCAATACTGATATCCAGCATTCAAATCGATTCAAGTAGATAGGATATAAGATCTGCAATGCTGTAAATCAGTATTGAGATCGATTCAAGCGGATTGAGAACCCGATGTTTCCAATACTGAAATACAGTACTGAAATCGATTGGGGCAGATAGGATTTCGAGTCCTCAATACTGATATCGAGCATTCAATCCGATTCAGGTAAATATCATATGAGGTCTGCAATGCTGAAAATCAGTATTGAAATTGATTGAAGCGGATTGAGAACCCGATGTTTCCAATACTGAAAAACAGTTCTGGAATCGATTGGGGCAGTTAGGATTTCAAGTCCTCAATACTGGAATCCAGCATCTAAATCGATTCAAGTAGATAGGATATAAGGTTTCTAATGCTTACTTCCAGTATTGAGATCGATTGAAGTGGATTGAGATAGCGATCTACCCAATACTGAGAGACAGTACTCAAATCGATTCAGGTTATTAGAATATAAGGGCTAGAATACTCACAGTCAGTATTGAGATCGATTGAAGTGGGTTGAGATCTCGAAGTTCCCAATACTCGAAAACAGTACTGGATTCGACTGGGCAGATAGGATTTCAAGTCCCCAATACTGATATTCAGCATTCAAATCGATTCAGGACGATAAATAACCTCGTCAATGCTCATAGTCAGTATTGGAACCGATAGACGTAGTGTGAGTTATTGAACTTCCCATTCCTGAAAGTTAGTATTGGAATCGATTGAGGCCGATAGAATTCGAGTGGCTGACGCTAGGCGGCGTTTCGATGACCATCTCAGTTTGCATCCAAATATCATGGGATTGCTTTCTCGCAAGCGACGAACCATCTCTCCTGTTCCTATATAAGACTGATGAGTGACAGAACCTCCAAATAGCGTTTAGTTATGTAATGCGATGATATGTTAATGCGATCATGATTGAAATAAGTATTGAATTGTATTGAAACCTTACCTGTAATGTGAGTGATGTATATGTGAGACGTTGATTTGTAATAATGACTGAAAGTCAGTATTGAGGTCGATTGAGGCCGATTGAGTTCTCGATGTTCCCAATACTGAAAATCAGTATTGGAATCGATTGAGGCGGATAGGATTTCGGATATCCAATACTGATTTCCAGCATTCAAATCGATTCAGATGAATAGGATATGAGGTGTCCAATGATTCTATTCAGTATTGAGTTCGATTGAGGTTCGAATACAGAATAACAGTATTGGAATCGATTGAGGCGGATAGGATTTCGGATATCCAATACTGATTTCCAGCATTCAAATCGATTCAGATGAATAGGATATAAGGTGTCCAATGATTCTAGTCAGTATTGAGTTCGATTGAGGTTCCAATGCAGAATAACAGTATTGGAATCGATTGAGGCGGATTGGATTTCGGATATCCAATACTGATTTCCAGCATTCAAATCGATTCAGATGAATAGGATATAAGGTGTCCAATGATTCTAGTCAGTATTGAGTTCGATTGAGGTTCCAATACAGAATAACAGTAATGGAATCGATTGAGGCGGATAGGATTTCGGATATCCAATACTGATTTCCAGCATTCAAATCGATTCAGATGAATAGGATATGAGGTGTCCAATGATTCTATTCAGTATTGAGTTCGATTGAGGTTCCAATACAGAATAACAGTATTGAAATCGATTGAGGCGGATTGGATTTCGGATATCCAATACTGATTTCCAGCATTCAAATCGATTCAGATGAATAGGATATGAGGTGTCCAATGATTCTAGTCAGTATTGAGTTCAATTGAGGTTCCAATGCAGAATAACAGTATTGGAATCGATTGAGGTGGATAGGATTTCGGATATCCAATACTGATTTCCAGCATTCAAATCGATTCAGATGAATAGGATATGAGGTGTCCAATGATTCTATTCAGTATTGAGTTCGATTGAGGTTCCAATACAGAATAACAGTATTGAAATCAATTGAGGCGGATTGGATTTCGGATATCCAATACTGATTTCCAGCATTCAAATCGATTCAGATGAATAGGATATAAGGTGTCCAATGATTCTAGTCAGTATTGAGTTCGATTGAGGTTCCAATGCAGAATAACAGTATTGGAATCGATTGAGGCGGATAGGATTTCGGATATCCAATACTGATTTCCAGCATTCAAATCGATTCAGATGAATAGGATATAAGGTCTCCAATGATTCTAGTCAGTATTGAGGTCGATTGGCAATCTCCCTCTCAATGCGTATAGTCGGCATTGGTAAAGATTGGTCAACACTGTTTGAATCCCGATCAACACCATTGATCGCGATTGAACTCCAATCTTCTCCAATCCTGAAAATCATGTTTCAAATTCATCATAAGTTTCTAGATTCAGATCGATTGAGTGTTTTTCTATCGAATCCAATCGAACTTCTGCAGCAGGGATGGCATTGAGAGAAGGAGATCCTTTCAAAATGCAATTTCGTCAAGAATCGTCAGGAAAATGTCTAGCCACGATGTCAATCAAGAAATGGCACGAGAAACTTGCTCACCAACATGTAAGTTATGCCAGATCTATATTGAAAGAGAATGGAATAAAATTCCAGGATGATTGGGATGATTATGTCTGTGAAGGATGTGTCTATGGAGAACAACATCGAGTGTCACATCTACTAAATCCCAAAAGCAGCAAGAGAGTGTTGGATGTCATTCATGTAGATTTATGTAAAATGGATGTTCACTCTCTAGGAGGAGCTTAGTACTTTCTCCTTTCCAGAGATGATCACAGCCACTTCAGGACAGTCTACTTTCTGAAACATAAGAATGAGGCAGCATCGAAATTGGAAGTCTTCTTGAAACTGGTAGAGAACCAATTCAATGACACAGTAAAAATATTGAAGTCAGACAACGGGAAAGAAACAAGAACAAGGGGACAAAAGAACTTCTTGAGAATCTAGGCGTATTCCACTGTCAGTCAAGTGCGTATACTCCTCGACGAAGTGGTCGGATTGCGAGAGAAATGCGAGCAGTCGTGGAAGCAGCAACGTCAGTAATACACGCCAGAGAATTGAGAGAAAATTCATGGGTCGAGGCAGTAAATCATGTGATATTCACGATGAATCAAACTGGTACAAGTTCAATCAAGGGGAGAAGTCCAGCTAATTTATGGTTTGGACGCCGTATGCTGATAAACAAGATGAGACCTTTTGGTTGTGACTGTTACGTTTTGATTGGAGATCACAGGAGAAGTAAAATGGACAAAAAGTCCACCAAAGGTACGTTTGTTGGGTATGACATTGATTCGCCATGGTACAGGGTGTTTATCCAAGAAACACGATCTGTTATTAGTTCAAGCAATGCCATATTTGACAAAAATTTGAGGATGGAAACTTTCACTGAATTTAAAATATTGTCACCTGAAGAAGAAGAAAGTCCAGAGACAGAAGAAGAAGAGTCTGAGTACGGCAGTTGCGAAGCCGAGAAGTCTGGAAGTGGAAACGAATCAGACACTCAGGAAGATTCTGCAAAAGAATAGGTCACAAACCAAGTGACAAGGAATCTGAGAGATCGTGACAAATTGAAAGCCCCGTCCAGTTATGATGATTTTGGCACAGGTTCAGCCCTGATAGTTAGACAAAATTTGTTTGCAATGATTGGCGAGTTGCAGAATATTCCTGTACCAGATGCTCTGAAAGATCCGAACTGGAAGAAAGCCATGACAAGTGGATACAAATCACTGATGGATATGAGTACTTGGGAATTGACCAACCAACAAAATAATGTGAGACCCTTGACCTCTCGCTGGGTCCTATGTCAGAGAGATAATGGCAGATACAAAGCAAGATTGGTTGTTCGTGGATTTGAGCAGAAAGAAGTATTCCTTATTATTATTATTATTGTTATTATCATTTCTATTCGATTACACTGAAGTATCTAGTCCAGTAGCTCGACACATGTCTATTCGTCTGATCCTGAGTATAGCTGCCTCTGGAGGTATGAAAGTCATCACATTTGATGTCACAACAGCGTTCCTACATGGTGAGTTAGATGAAGAAATATATATGCGTCAACCAGAAGGATTTGACAATGGAACTGAACGCGTTTGTAAGTTGATGGAAAGTCTGTATGGCTTAAAACAAGCACTTAAGAATTGGAATAAGAAATCTTTAGATTTCCTAGAGACACTAGGTTTTGAAGCATCAGATGACGATCCGTGTGTTTACTATAACAAAGATAGGAGTATCATAATTGTTTTACATGTTAATGACGGATGTATGGTAGGTCGAGATGAAAAGCAAATGACTGTTGTATTGATGGAGTTGAATAAAGAGTTCAAAATAACATTTGATAGAGCCAAAGGAAATGGTCTGTCATATCTTGGAATGCAGATCAACCTTGTTGATGATGGTATTTGGCTTTCTCTGAGGAGGAAGCTTCGTTTTCACCCCAGCTAAATTTTGATCGAATTTTCCACTAAATCCAATATTTTCTCCAACAAAATTCCGTTTATCTGGAAAAGCCTTAGACCATTCTCTTCTCCTCGCCAAAATCTATCAATTGTAGGTAACTTTCTTCCTCCTAATAGCCTGCCGAATCCGTCAAGGACTCATCTTTGCACTCCTTTGTCCAAGTATTCCAGTATTGGGAATATCGGGATCAATGCGCTTCAATCGATCTCAATACTGATTTTCAGCATTGCAGATCTCATATGATATTCACCTGAATCGAACTCAATGCTAAAATTCAGTATTGAAGGCTTGAAATCCTATCTGCCTCAGTCGATTCCAATACTATTTCCCAGTATTGGGAACCCCGAGATCTCAATCAACTTCAATCGATCTCAATACTGATTTTCAGCATTGCAGAACTTATAACCCGTTCACCCGAATCGATTCGCATGCTGTATATCAGTGTTATGACCGGACCTGATGGGTCCGGGTAACGAATATATTTATTTTAGAGTGGGTTTTTGGAACATAAAGAACGAGTTGCCCCGTTGAACTTGCTTATACTTACAGTCTCTCCCTGTATATATATTTATATAAAGATATATTCCTGTTTATTCCGAAATCAGATAAATGTATATTGATATATCAAATTTGAACCAATGAATGTTAACTGTTACTCTGAATAATTTTCTCTATAGAAATATGTATGCATCCATAAGGGAATGAATCAGATATATATATATACTAGGGGGGGCAAACGCCCCTGCTCGCTCCGCTCGCCAACCCCCCATTTTAATTCAATCTCATTTGATAAAAATGAATAAAACTATCATCTATTATCTGGAAAACCCCAAAACCATGTGATTATAAGAACAATACAATTTTCAATATAACGTTTATGATAGAAAAATCGAAACTCGAAAAGATTTAAAAATTGTCACACGGATTTTCTGAATTTTATGATGTAAATCGTGCGCCAACATTGTGCCGATATCAGCGAGAGAAGAATCATAAAAATTTTACATTGAGTAATGAATCAAGAATGTAGGAATTATAGTTGGATATTATCCAATTTCTTCGAGAATCTATGAATAATAGAGTCCATCAATTCCACTCAAAATGAATCCAATATTCATCGACAGATCTGTATCAGCATTCTCTATGGAGGGTAAAAAAATAAAAACGTTTAATCCACATCAACTGATCCAGAGAATTCCATCAATATTAAATTGTATCGAATGGTAACAGATTCGTATTTATATTAGTATCATCGATTGATAAAATCATTATATTGTTCATAGTCTTGAAATGAAAGTGAAATACCCAGGAAAGAAACATTTATTCAAATTTGACAGATGTTGATTCAATCAAATTCGAATTCATGGATTTGAATCAGAGGATAAAAGCTGTTGTTTATAGAAAAATCATGAAAGATTGAATAATATATTCCAGGTTAGTTGAACGACCTATAATATTTTGAAACTAAATAGTGATGTCGATTCCCATTGAAGGTTGGAAGGATATACAAAATTCAAGAATTCTATTCTACCTTATTGAATGATAGAATGAATTCTATAAAGTTCAAGTTTATTTTCAATAGTCATACTATAGTTGAAGAATATTTCGATATAAATTTGGATATTGTTCAGAAAAAATTCAATTTTGCCCTTCAAAATGATATCACTGATAATTTTGGGCTGGATCCCTATGTTGGTGAGTTGAAGAAATAGATTAATGTGTTTACGGTGATTAATGTTTAAAATTCTATGATAATTCTCTTATGATTGATGGATTGTACGAGTTCATTTAGATATTTTAGGTAAAGTACGAATTATAGATGAACCATTCGAGATAGATCATAATTCAAGATTTCAGATTATACATGTTGTTGGGATAGATCAAAGAATGGTGGTTGTCAGAAGTTATTGTAGACCGAATGATTTCTAAATTGTAATAATATTTTGAAGATGTCTATCATTTTTTGGGATGATTTCATCGAGGTTATATCATCTCAATTTCAAATTGGGCAAGTCATAATATTAGCTGATTTGAAGATCAGAAGAGGTTTCGGACGCTCACTCGAAGTCGGCTGGGAAAGCTGTGAAAAGTCATGACTTCCAACATTCATTTCAACGGTCTAATTGAATACATCAATAATATGCATTGATGATTTTGAATACAGTTTTCACTTTTCCGAGAAAAATGATTGAAAAATAGCCACTTTTGTAAAGCTGTTACGCGCTGCAATGGCAACCAGCTGGTTGTATATAAACGCAGGAATTTTATACACCGCAGACCAAACGAGATTTGCCCCTCGGTGAGACCCTGCAAGCCCTTAAGCAATAAATGATGCCTAATTGTTTCATTTCCCGAAATCCCAGATCACCAAATGTATACATCAATCCCAAACAGCGGAACCACGGCTACACCGCGTGAGTCAAATCTCTGCGAGCGCGCAATTCTTAGAGGGTCAAGCTCGAGAAAGTTCGTCTGCTACGTTGGATTCCTTGTGTATTGTGTACGCGAATGTCATCCTCAAGAGCCCGAGTTCTCGAGGATGGTTTAAGCTTTTAACATGGTAGGACGTGAGCAGCATCCACGGAAATATGGCACGCGTACTCGACATTCATTCCGGCCCCGTGGACGTGGGGGTCCTGATGGCAACGATAAAGTGAGCGACATCCGCGAAGCTTAGCCACTCGCATGATGATTCCCTGCATTTCACCTCAAACTCTCTATTATCCTTGTCTATATGTGATTAAAACTATTATTCATGAAGACCTTTTGTTCTATACAGAAATATAATATGTTAGCTTCATTAAATCTCAACCTAACTATCCTCGAGAACTCGGGCTCTTGAGGATGACATTCGCGTACACAATACAATACAAACAGTCCAACGTAGCAGACGAATTTTCTCGAGCTTAACCCTCAACGCGCTCGCAGAGATTTGACTCACGCGGTGTAGCCGTGGTTCCGCTGTTCGGGATTGATGTATACATTTGGTGATCTGGGATTTTGGGAAATGAAACAATTAGGCATTATTTATTGCTAAAGGGCTTGCAGGGTCTCACCGAAGGGCAAATCTCGTTTGGTCTGCTGTGTATAAAATTCCTGCGTTTATATACAACCAGCTGGATGCCGTTGCAGCGCCTAACAGCGCTACAAAAGTGGCTATTTTTCAATCATTTCTCTCGGAAAAGTGAAAACTGTATTCAAAATTATCAATGCATATTATTGATGGATTTAATTAGACCGTTAGAATGAATGTTAGAAGTCATGACTTTTCACAGTTTTTCCAGCCAACTTCGAGTAAGCGTTTCGGACCCCATGAGATGACTTATATGAATTCCTCAAGTGTTATATTTGATTCTAACAACTCAGAATTTCTTCAGTGAGTATGCATATTTCATTTTAACTTGTTGAGGTGATTTCTTAGAAATCATTGGTTTCCTCCCATATTACAGATTTTAAATCGGAAGATTCAATGTTACAGAAGATTGATACGAATTTTGGTTGAAAAAATTGATTATTCAATTCAATTAGCGGTCTAAAACAAAAGATATGGATAGACCTTGTTTATACTAAAAAATTAGAGAGGATGCGAATCGAGAGTGTTTGAGAGATCAATTCCACAAAATGGATGAATAAAACCAGTGACAGAAAATACTTTATTGAAAATTTATCTCCCGAACATCGGAGATATAATGAAATATGTGTACTCTATTCATTTATATCCCTCCAAATCAAGAAAGAAATTGGAAATCAATTGAAATAAAAAATTTATTGATTCATTACTCAATGTTTCAACAAATCTCCGAAATTTATATACTATATAGTGAAGATCAGATAGTGAAGAATATATTATTCAAAATCCATCATAGACTTTTGACAATGGAATGGAAAACGGTTTTGGATGCAAATGTAGATTCGACTAATTTACCGGAAAGAGTGGAGTCACAAAGACTGGATCATGAGATAGAAGAGCATATGGAAGAAGAAGAGTTGTACAATGATTATGTATATTCTTTGTGGGAATCGAAAGAATGTGATGAGTTTGAGGAATTTCTTGACAGGAATAAGATTCCAAGAATTAATCGACGTGAGTACAGTGACAGGTCGAAGGTTCCTCCGAATTTGAAAGATCATTCCATGAGCTATCTGAAAATGCAAATCAAAAATGGAAAAATCAGTCCTAAAATTTTGGAAAATGTCTCTATCTTGAATGTGATGTTGACGAAATTAGCTAATGCGTTATTCCCCGTACTGGAATTGAATGGAATACGTATGAGAATTAATGATTTGGAAATGAGAAAGGATTCATGATTCGTGTTATTGAGAATGTTCATTTATATTTCTCATAACCGTAAGTTGTCTGGAATGAATAAATGTTCATGATGAGATTATAATAGGACTTGGAAAATTTTCTTGAAAATCGCGAAAAATGTCTAAAGTGAGACTTGCAGAATCAATTTTAGTTAGATACGAATTCCTTCCCATCATTCATAGACATCAGTGATATTGTATAAGCTAGATCATGGGGTAAAAGAATAAAGAATAGTAAATCATGCATCCATGGTATGTTAGGCTGTTTTGGGACACGGGAATTGATGCAAATTGATGCAAAAAATTATTTTGTGATAAGATACAAACCTTACAAGACATTCCTCCAGATCATAAGAGGTTTATATTCTACCAATCGTATTTAGAGTGCTCTCGATAGACTTCAAGATTTCATTTTTTCTCAATAACATGTTCAGAATAATTCTCAGCAGACATTGACTTTTACATTGTATGAATCATTTGAACTCGTAAATTTAGTAAAGGTTAAGAGCTAGTTAAATTCATGAAAAAGAAATTATCTTTTTGATTTTTCTCTTGTTTGAACCTCTCTTATGCACATAAATAAAACAGTTCTATATCTTTCCTCAGGATCAGAGCTATGTCATCTGAGCACTAATCGTGTGATGAATGAGACTATTTTTTTTAGAGTTATTTCATATAATTTGTGATAGAATATTCATCAAAAAGAACGTTTCGTAGCAAGATGATAGGTTTCTGATTATATTCATTCATATTTTTAGAATATTGAGAATGGCAGGAAAGGATAATTCAAATGATAGTTCGGGAGAAGAATTGGAGTCCATATGTAGGACAGATGAATATAGGACGAGTGATTTCGAAATCGAACCAATCCAGGATGGAGCTTTTTTTTTAGTTGTTCATCATTAACTTTATCTATTTCAGGACAATCTGATGATTTTTATAGTGCAATATTGTATTATATCATAGAAAGTGGAATTTTTGGTAAAGTGATGAGTTATAAAATATTATTCGAGTTTGATAAGTTCGAGGGAAACAGTATGCACTTGTGGTTAGATGTTGAAAAGGAATCCAATCGAAGAATTATAACATACAGTGATAGGACCTTGAAACTCTTGATACAATTTGTTAAGATTCTTGGAAATCCTGAATACTTTGAGGTGTTGAAATTATCTCATAATGAGTTGAGAATGATAGAAGCGTAATAAAAATGATATAATTTGTTTAAATATTTCTTTTACTTTGATTAATGGATTGTTTAAAGATTTATTCAACATTTCAAAATTCATTCTGGTATTGGTGATGACAATAAGAAAAGTGATCCATCGTGCGATCGATCACCTTTCGATATAATGTAAAGTATGCGGAGCATACGTAATTGCTCCATCGGTGTTACATTCGATCGCAGATAAGACCTCATAAGTTATCGGTTATGAAACCTCATACACTATAGTATGAGAAATTTTATGTGAAATCATAAAACAGATATCTTTATCAATTTTCCAATAAGTCTCATGGACTAAATCGGGATTCCAGCGATATATACTGAATGCAAGAACACAATGGATTGTATGAGATCTTTGCTATGATCCGATGTGTGCTTGCATTCAGTATATATCGCTAAAATCGGGAATTTCGATTTCGAATCAAAAACTTTAATATTAATTTCGGAATGCAATTTTTGACATTGAAAAGCTCATACTAAAAAGTTTGTCGATTCAAATTGATTTTTATCTTATGTTGCATTTGATCGTTTACACTTTTCCAAAGTCAATCAACACAATTTTTATATATTAGTATTATTTATAATCATGAATAAATGAAAAGGTAAACATCTCGCTTACAGTGATGTTCTTGATCTCCTTTGGTGGTAAACAGCTTCACAGGAGAGAGATGGTTTCTGATGAGAGACGATCCGTATGAGCAGAAGAACTTGTTCGAAGCGTTATGAAATTCCAATGAAACTTTTTCGAAATTGCAATATTTGTACGATGGCTATCAGAATAATTCATGATACTTATCCAAATGATTTTGATCAAAATGGAAAATGAGAAGTTCTGAGGTTATCAATGTGTAATGAATGTTGATGACAAAAATCCTGATGAGCTAAATTTTCAGTAACAAAAATATATCATAAGATCATACATATGTTAGGTGACGGCAATTGTCTGTTCCGCTGTTTTTCATTCAAATTATTTGAAGTACAAGACTCTCATAGAACAGTAAGAGTCAGAATAGTTCAATTTGTAGACCAAAATTGGGATATTTTCAAACATTTCATAATTGGAAACATACATTACAATGTGATATTGGATGGTATTGAAAAATCTATCCAAGAAAAACTTGATTATGTTAATTACATGTCAAAAGATGGTGTTTATGCTACTGATGTGGAAATTGAAGTTTTCAATAGAATGTACGGTATGAATGTGTTTGTTCATTTGGAAAATTCCAATGTAGTACTCCCCTTCGTGAATGTGGACAATCAAGATAATTTGAGGATGATTTTCCATGGGAATTATGATTCAGGGCATTACAACGTGATAGTTCTCAATAACTTGAATGAGCCTTCCGTTAACAATAAATCTAAACGTAAATGTGGATATGAATCTAAAAAATCGAACATGTCGAGGAACAAAAAGAGAATGAGGATGAAATTTCCTAAGAATAAGAAGACTAATGATAATCCAAAAGAGGTCTTATATGGATTCGAGAAATCCGAAGCATACGAAAGCGCAATGAATGATTTTCGATTGAATGAGCTTCAATGCAATCTTGGAAGCAAGAGATCTAAGGCATCTAAGACTTTGTCTTTCTATTCAGACTTTGGTGAAATGGATTATGAATGTCCACATTGCGGTGCTGTGTTTTGGGGAGATGAGAAAAACAAGAGCAACTGTTGTCATAATGGCACTATATCTCTTTCACCTCTCAGCCATTATGACGAACAGTTAAAATAACTGATAAAATGTAACGAATGTTTCAGATAATTCATTCGATATTATAATCACATGTTTAGTTTTGCTACTTGGAGTGCTAAAGTGAAAAGTGAGAAGACTAGGGCTATCTTCAATTTGAAAATTCAGGGTCAAGTTTGTCACATTGCCCCAAATTCTCTAATACCAAAAAAGGATGAAGAATCTCGTTGCGGTCAATTATATATCCATGACAATGACACAGCTTTGAGAAAGGGATTGGCGCTGAATGAGAATTTGACTCATCATCATACCAAGATATTGACAAGTATTATGAATAAGAATCCGTACTCGAAAAGATACAAACATTTGAATTATGTTTCTCATATTCAAAAGAAAACCAAATTATAAACTTTATTCCTCATGAAAAAACGGTAAACAAAGACATACCTATAACAAGCCTTTGACTTCTGAATGTGGAGCAATCTTAGTGTCCAAATCTGGAATACCGGAAGATTTTGATATGTGTGTCTATTCAAAAAACCAAGAATGCCCTTGTGAGCAAACATATTTGAATAAATTATCACACCATGTGTACCCAATGACATTTCCCATATTTTTCCCTTCAGGGGACTTGGGTTGGAGCACAGGGTATGAGAAAAACCCTGATTCTTGTACATCAAGATCTCCGAAAGGCAGAGATTTATTTATTTTGCAATATTATTCTTACAGATTATCTTATAGGCCTCATTCGAACAATTTCAGTCCTCTTCTCTATGGAGGTAGATTGACGCAACAATACTTCATTCATTCTTACGTGATGATAGAGAATAGTAGAATGAACTTTTTCAGAAAACATCAGTCACAGCTGAGGATAGAATGTTACCAGGATCTCATAGACGCTGTCAAGAACAGTGCTCTGAATATATCGAAAAATTTTGAGTCCAAAGAGAGATTAGGGAATCTTTTTGTACTCCCATCCACTCATATCGGGGGTCCTAGATATATGCAACAACACTTTCAAGATGCAATGGCTATAATGAGAAATATAGGTAGACCTGATCTTTTCATAACCATGACTTGCAACACGAAATGGAAAGAACTGAAGAAAGTCTTGAAAAAATTTCCGCCAAGAACAACATCGAATGATATTCCGAACATAACTGTAAGATTATTCAAAATGAAGATGGATGAATTGATCAAAGATGTTATGGACAAAGATCTTTTCGGCAAAGCCATAGGGTGTGTTTGGACCGTAGAGTTTCAGAAAAGAGGTCTACCGCACATCCATCTACTTGTCACTTTGCATCCGAATAATAAGCTGTTGACAACTGAAGGAATTGATCAATACATTCCAGCAGAGATACCATCTGATAGTGATGAGGAGCTGCAAAAGGTTGTAATAAAACACATGTTGCACGGACCGCATACAAAAAAGTCTCCGTGTCTGAATGGAGAATCGAAAACTTGCAAGAAAAATTTTCCAAAACAATTGAGAGAGTCAACGAACATAAAGAAAGATGGTTACCCTGAATATAAAAGAAGAAACAACACACCTGAAGGACATATTTATAATAATAAGAGGACTTCGCAATGTATAGCTGTTGACAATTCTATGGTTGTACCTTACAATCCATTCTTATTGAAGAAATATAGATGTGACATTAACGTTGAGTATTGCGCATCTATACAGAGCATAAAATATGTCTTCGATTATTTACATAAAGGATCTGACAGAGCTTTTTGTAAGTTGAAAAGAACAGATGGTGTTGAAAGTTCATGTGAAATTCGAGATGAGCTCTCTGATTCCATAGAAGGGCGTTATCTCAGTCCGATGGAGTATGCATGGCGTATTCAAGAGTTTCCGTTGTGTGGCAGGAGTCATAGTGTTGAAAGATTGGCTGTTCACGTAGAGAATCAACAATCGATTGTGTTCAGAGAGAACCGGGAAGAAGAAGCTCTGAAAAAATGGAGAACGTTTTTGACTGAATGGTTCGAATTGAATAAGAGAGATGAGTTTGCTAGGAAACTGAAGTACATCAACATTCCAAAATACTATCGATTTGATAACGTTCAAAAAGTTTGGATCAAACGTTCACGTTCACGAAAGTTCCAAACCATTGGTAGAATGAGAGTTGTGTCACCGAAGAATCGTGAAAGATTTTATCTCAAATTGATCTTGAATAGAGTGAAAGGAGCAAAAAGTTACGAAGATCTAAGGACATTTGAGGGACGGACTTACGATAATTACAGAGAAACTGCTCGTGCAATGGGAATGATAGAAGATGATGAACAAATCAATAAAATTTTCGAAGAAGCTTGCACTATCATGTTCTCTAATCAACTTAGGAAATTCTTCTGTTGGTTCCTACTGTCAGAAAATATTCAAGGGACTACTATTAGGGAAAGGTTCATACCATACTTCATTCAAGACTTTGAAGAGGATGGAGAAAATAAAGCTCTTCAGAATATAAAACATATGCTAGAAATCGAGGACATGTCTCTAGAAAGTTATGGGCTACCGCAACCTGAGGTAGATGTATTGCAGAATAGTGACATACTCTCTGACCTTCCAGTGGAAGGATGTGAGAAAAAGTTCCTAGAAATGCATGAGATGTTGAATGAAGAACAGAAATTGATCTTCGATGAATTGACAAACGTGAAATCCGGTGCTTACTCCATTGACGGACCGGGTGGATCTGGAAAGACTTTTTTGTACAAAACGTTGATTTTTTTCTTCTTATCTAAAAAAATCAAGATACTGTCAATGGCTTGGACGGGTATAGCATCGATTTGATTAACAAAAGGAATGACGAGTCATAGACAGTTCAAATTACCAATCGAATTCCAAGACATTGAAACTATATTCTTGAAATCTGATTCAGATAAAAAGAGACTTAGAGAGGCGGATATTATCATTTGGGACGAAGCTTCGATGATACCAAAAAAGGCCCTCGAGATAGTTGAAAGAACTCTCAGAGACTTGTGTAACAATGACTTACCTTTTGGAGGGAAATTGATAATTCTTGGGGGGGGGGGGGGATTTCCGTCAAATACTACCTGTTATGAAAAAATTCCATAGTGACTCCATAGTTGAAGAAACCATAAAATATTCATCTTTATGGGGGTTATTCAAGATTATGAAATTAACTCAAAATTTACGTTCAAATAATACTGAGTTTTGTTCATTTTTATTGAACATTGGGGAAGGAAAAATAGATCGTTTGACAATTCCTCAAGAATGGAAATGCGATGACGTTTGCGATAAAATTTACGGAAACTCTAAAAAAGATCGAACTATCAATAGTGTCATTCTTGCTCCTCATAATGAAGATACTCTGAGACTGAATAAGAAAATATTATCCTTCGAGGTTTTGAATAATATAAGAGAAGGTCTGCCACCACATGAATTAGAATTGAAAGTTAATGCTATAGTGATGTTGATAAGGAACTTGAGTGTGTCAGATGGACTGTGCAAGAGAACAAGACTGAGGATTGTGAGACTCTATAAGTATAATATTGAAGCAGAGATAATAACTGGGGATAAAATGGGGAGTATCGTTTTCATCCCGAGGATAACTCTTGATACCTAGAATTCTTCTTTGCCTTTCACGTTATACAGGAAGCAGTTTCCATTAGTCCTTGCGTTCGCAATGACAATCAATAAATCCCAAGGGCAAAGCTTTGATATGGTTGGGTTATACTTGAGGAGACCTCTTTTCTCTCATGGACAGTTGTACGTAGCATTATCGAGATGTAGGAACCCGAATAATTTATACATTGAGAATCACCTTGAAGATCACGACAGTATGGAGAATATAGTGTGGAAAGAAATTTTTAAAATTTAAAATAACTCAAAACCAATCAGATTATTCATATTGATATACTGTCAAGAATATATGATTCAAAATTCATTTCAGACTTTTGACAATGCAATGCGATCCCATTTTTGATGGAAATGTAGATTCAACTAGTGTTGTGGAAAGAGCGGAGTCACAAAGACTGGATCATGAGATAGAAGAGCATATCAAAGAAGAAGAGTTGTTCAATGATTATGTTAATTCGTTGTCCGAATCGAAAGAATCTGAAAATCTTGAGAAATTACTTGTTGTCAGAAATGATGTTACCGGAAACAAACCACATGGAAATTTTAATGATTGGTCGGGAGTTCCTCGAAGTTTGAAAAATCATGCCATGAATCATTTGGAAGTTCGAATTAAAAATGGAGAAATCAGTCCTCAAATTCTTCAAGATGTCAATGTTCTCAATAACGTGTTGCTCGAGTTAGCTAATGTAATATTGTCGTCACAGGAATTGGATGAACTGTCAATGAAAATTTGTGACTTAGATATCACAAATAAATTATGATTCGTGTTATCGACATAATTCATCATACCTTTCTTATACCTATACATTAGGTCCAGTAAATCCGAGTTCCTAATAAGATTATCGTATTTCTAGAACCAGGAAAAGAATGATGAATGGAGAAGTGAGGTGATTAGCTATGATTCATTTTCCACTGATGAAGGAAATTCCGATCTTGATATGAACTGATATTGGTCAAACAAAAAAAGTATTTTCATCATGTTGATATCTGAAATTTCTTGATAATGATTCATTCCATAGAGATATTTGTAAAAATGGAATAGCAAATCATATCTTTCGTCGAAGTTTCAACACTTTTATGTATGATGTGTATGAGAACTCTGAAGTGTTCGCATAACAAAAGTGAGAATTATGTTAAAAAATTTCAATATATTCAGAATTGTTTCGATAAGGGGATTATGAATTCATTTAGACCAGAATCAATCTCTTCCAAGGTTGGACTGATCTTCGTTGAAGAAACTAGTTAGACTCGAGATTGGATGAGCCTATCCTGAAATTGAATCAATTAGAAAAAGAACTATTCGATGAAACAGTAGAATTAGAGATGGATGGTTTAATTTCCAATCTCCTGTTTGCTTGCATTATTTATATTCATTTTAGATTGTTGATTGGGATCTTTTGAATTATTCTTGATATCTTCAGTGAAACACCAGATGAAGTTGGTAGAGAGGGAATGAGGACTGTTAGTTGTCCAGAATGTCATTTAAGATTTGCCACGATGGATTTTCTGGGAAAACATAAAATCAAAAGACATAATAGTGACAAAAACAGACAAATTCATTGCTTGGAGTGTGGTTCAATATTGGATAGTAGACATTCGAAAGACCATTCAGACACACATGGTGATCCAAACGAGTATAGCTGTACACAAAAACGTTGTGAGAAATCGTTCAAAAGAAAGAGTCAGTTGATCCGTCACATCAAGTCTCACGATGAATCATTGAGCCAAATTTGTGGAAATTGTGGAAAACCATTCTACAGATTAGATCATTTGAAAAAACATATTTGTAAAAGTGATACGTGACATAGATGAAAAATGTTATTGTTCATTCTGTATGTTATAGTAATCATGAATAAGAGAAAAACGGAATCGAATGAAAATAATGTTACGAAAATAACGAAGAAATTAGACTTCACCTCAGCTGAATTTTTGAAATCAAAATTGAAAGTTGGAGATAAAACAGCGTGAGTTGCATTTGTGGTATTATGATGATTGATTTTTGAAATCAATGGAATGATCTAAGATGATTTACCAGTATTATAGTTGGATACGTAGAAGAAATTATTGGAGACCAGTCATTCATCAATAAAGAGACAAAGAACGGATTCAAGACATTCAAATTCATTGTAAACAATAATGATGGAATGACATAAGTGATTTTGGTAGATTTTTTCGTCCTTGATGGTTAATATACAAGTTGAACATTTGGTCTCGTCGATCTTGAAGGACGGTGGGGAACTAAATAAATTCCCAAAATTTCATGATGGAAATTTTATTGCAACGTTTCGTCCACTAGGTTTTGTGGACCTCATCAGGCTTCAGGTTTGTTATTCTTTTCTCTGTTCACTTGTATTGACAGGAGCCAGACGTTATGTCTGTGCTCTATTACAAGATCGTCCAAAATATCATGACGATCTAAAGAATAACAAACCTGAAGCCTGATGAGGTCCACAAAACCTAGTGGACGAAACGTTGCAATAAAATTTCCATCATGGAATTTTGGGAATTTATTTAGTTCCCCACCGTCCTTCAAGATCGACGAGACCAAATGTTCAACTTGTAAATGATGGAATGAGTTTGCAATTCATCATTTCCGACGAAGATATAGAGGAATTCCGGGATTTGGTGAAACTGCATCAGGTACGTATTTGTTCTAGGTTCCGTTTTAAACCACATCTGATGATTGTGAAATTGATAGAGAATGATGTTGGAAAACGTATGTATACAACGGAGGAAGGGCTATACTAAAGGAAATGTACCCTACGAGTTCAAGTTACAGAATTTCTCGAAACTATCTCTACTTGGAGAATTTGAACGTTCGAAAAACAAGAAATCTGCTGAAATTCGATTTGAAGATATTCCTAAGAAGAAAGAATTAATAAGTGAGTTAGGAAATGGTATCATGGTGGAATAATGATGTATTCGTGTTTTCAAATATCCCCACAGAAATTCAAGGTAATATTAGGACAGAGTTTGTGGAAAAATCTAAACAGAGTAGGAAAGAGTGTATTGGCGTCTTGACGAATGGGATACACAAATTAGACATTCTTTTGACTAAAAAAGATGATGAAAATTCGAATTCTGACCGTGGGACTAAGGTAGAAATTATTGGTGATCTATGCGAAAATGGTGAGTGTTAAAAATAACAGGAGTTTGAATAGATTAGTTTCGGAATTTATTTGATTCCATTTGATAAGAGCAACTTACATCCTGAAAGTGAATAATTTGAGGATATCAAAATTTTAGACGATGAAAAAATAGATATTGAAGGACTCATATTAGGAAATGAAACATTCGTAGTTGAAGTGATAATTTGATGAATATGTTTATGAAATATGTAATCAAATATATAATGAATATGAGAAATTTTCGAACATTCCACAGGGTTATAATGGAAATTAGCAATGGACGTTTTTGTATCATGGACATTTCCAGGGAAGTATTATTGAAATGTACATAGTATAACATTATTTCTTCCATGAATAAATAGACAGTTTTGTTCGAAAAACAAGAATGTTCTAGATAAATCATATTTTTCAGAGGGTTTCATAGGGCTACTGGCGATCTTCCCTCAAATTTTTTGAATTCAATTTGGTAATATTTGACTTTGGGATAATGAATTAGTTAAAAAAAGAAACGTGCCAAGAGTGGTACCTCAATAAATTATCATTTTTTGTTTAACAATATAGAAAGTTTAGTAGTGATACTCCTTGGAACTCCGAGATTTCAGAAATATTTTTTATAATATATGGATCTGACAATAATGTAATAGTTAGATGAGATTATGAGACATAGAAAATGATCATGAAGAGGTGGTATGGAAATCCACTTACATATTGAAATTTTTCGGATTGAATTATTGAATTGTAATATTCGTGATTCCTAGATACAAAGGAGAGAAGAATAAGATCTGTGATTGGGGGGAGGATTGAAGGATGCCGTTGGAGATCGAGGTTTGAGATCATGAAGGGAATTCTTGGAGTATATCAGATCTTGATACATGAAAAATTGGAGATGTTGAGAAGATTGAAAAAATTGAACGTTATTCCTGAGGTTAGTTTTGACTAATCAATGAGTGATGTGCTTATGTTTCAAGGTATTTTGAGAAAATGAAATTTTTATGAAATTCTCATGAGAGATGACCTCGGGCTGTGATGCTGCTTGGGGTCCGGCTAAGGGTGCGGGCGACGGACCGGAGGTTCGCGGACGGGTGCGGGTGGAGTGGGGGTTAGGGTGCGGGTGGGGTGCGGCCGAGGGTGCGAAGGGCTGCGGCTTAGGGTGCGGCTGAGGTGCGGCTTAGGGTGCAATTGGGGTGCGGCCTAGGGTGCGGCTGAGGTGCGGCTTAGGGTGCGGCTGGGGTGCGGCTTAGGGTGCGACTTAAGGTGCGGCTTAGAGTGCGGTGAGGTGCGGCTCGGGGTGCGGCTGGGGTGCGGCTTAGGGTGCGGCTAGGGGTGCGGGTGGGTTGCGGCCGAGGGTGCGGAGGGGTGCGGCTCAGGGTGCGGCTGGGGTGCGGCTCAGGGTGCGGCTGAGGTGCGGCTTAGGGTGTGGTTGGGATGCGGCTCAGGGTGCGGCTGAGGTGCGGCTTGGGGTGCGGGGGAGGTGCGGCTTGGGGTCCGGCTGGGGTGCGGAGAGGTGCAGCTTAGGGTGCGGCTTGGGGTGCGGAGGGGTGCGGCTCGGGGTGCGGGGGAGGTGCGGCTCGGGATGCGGCGTGGGTGCGGATAGGTGCGGAGTGTGCGGAGAGGTGCGGAGAGGTGCGGGAAGGGTGCGGAGGGGTGCAGCTTAGGGTGCGGCTGAGGTGCGGCTTGGGGTGCGGTTGGGGTGCGGCTTAGGGTGCGGCTGGGGTGCGGCTTGGGGTGCGCATGGTGCGGGGGGTGCGGTTTTCCAAATGCTGAAGGGGTGCGGGTGGGTGCGCATGGTTGCGGAAGAGGTGCGCAGGGGGTGCGGATGAGGGTGCGGGTGGGTGCGGCTTGGTGCGGGTGAGGTGCGGATTGGGTGCGGTGGGGGTGCGCGAGGGTGCGGCAAAAAACACTAGAACTATATAATATAGGGAGATATATATTTCATCAAGAGACAACTCTGTTCTTATTCAAAAGAAAATAGAGTTGATTCGAAATAAAATTTATTGAAATACATAAATGCAACCTTAGTACTATTTCGAGTGATGAGTTTTCACAATAATGGCTGTTGACTTACAATTAGTCTCCTTAAGTCTACTCTAGGAATCCAATGACTTCTCTGAAGGCTGATCTTCAGTACCAATCATAGGACGAGTCCTGGTCCGTTGAATGTTGAAGGTTTATTCTGAGCTGACCCTTCTGCAGCTGGCTTGAGGACTTATTATATGCTAGCCCTTTTGCAGCTTGATTGAGGACTTATTATAGCGCTGGCCCTTCTGCAGCTTCTGGGTATCGCCGTATCCTGAAATGCAGGATCAAGTCTTGTTTGAGTTCACTTACTCGAAGAACGTCGCTTTGTTGCGCGGTTTCTAACACGCGTGTGGGCGATAACCAAGTAAACACTCAAACACTTAGTAACGGGTCTGTACAAAGACTGATCAATTAACTGACGCTAATGTTCCATTTTTATAGTTTTGAATGATTAAGAAATCTGACCTGCTTTTGGCCGTGCGCGTAACTCGGGGTCACTGTGAGTTACGCGCACGGCGACAACAATGCGCTCAACAATCTTGATTGCCTAATCAAATGGAGGTCACTCGAAAGACAGGCCAATCCTAATCACAAGTCAGCATTTTCCTTTTCTTCGGGCAATCTGGGTCACCCCGGGATGGCGGGACGCCACATCTCCCCCCCCCCCCCCCTAGACCATTCCCGTCCCGGGAATGTATCCAGCAGGACGTAGTGGTCCAACATCACAAATGACCCGATTACTCGAAGTTATAAGGGTGTATTTTGTGTGATGTGTTTAACGTGATTCTTGTCACGTATGCATTGAAATGTTCTTACATTGTTCTTCCTTAGGCATGAAATATCCGCCCTGGCTTTGCTGCAAGTTCTGCATTTTGCCCATCTAGTCGGCGATCTCGGGTGAGCATGCCTGCACAAGTAGCACCAGTTTTTACTTGTTTCCTCTGCCTTTTTTCGTTCCGTATATATTCTGGCTCGTATCTTATTTTGTCTTTTTAGGATTTTTATTGAATCGACAATATCAAAGTTCATGCCATTTTCCCTCGATGTTGACATCAAATCTTCTTTTTCACGTTCTGTGGCTCCTTCATTTTCGGCTTAACTTGAAATTGACTCCTGACCCGAGAAATCGAATGAAATTAAATTTCGCTTTCTTCTGCCTCGGGTCTAGGAGATATGAGTTCATAATGTGGTCCTGGTACAAGAGTAATCCATTGATCTTGCGGCAGTGATACATCACTAATTACTTTGATGGAGGGCTTCCCATTTGATGATGAGGCCCTTTGTTCGATGTCTGGAGTCGAGCTGAAAATGGGTTATTGCACATTCAGTTGTTCATTCTCCTGTTGGTGATTCGCTTGATTCGCCGTTATGCCTGACGGGCTTGATGACGAGATATATACCAAGTCGGCCAGAACAGGTGTGACGGGTGGGGGCCAGTTGGCGGAAAGCTTGTCCCGCGGTGGCTCACTATTTCGCGTGTCATCTGCTGGGTTAGCAGTTACGCGTGATGCAGCTGTTGGCCACAGGAAGCTTGGGTAGGGAACATTGAGTGATGCGTTATGCGGTTTCCCACTTCTCGCCTGGTGTGCTTCATTACCTGTTATGCGTGATGCGGCGCGCTCGATGTCGTAGTTCACCACAACCTGACCAAGTGGACTCAAGGAACTTTTGGCGCTCTTCTGGGAATCAGATGGTGCATCTCGCATGTTTGATGTATTATTATATGGAATGTTCGATGTTGTGTCGTCATCCACCTCTTTATTAGTAGAATTGTTATTCTTGCGAATACCAATGTATTCATATTGTTCAAAAATTTCACA
This sequence comes from Eretmocerus hayati, assembly GCA_029851415.1. Classification (NCBI taxonomy): domain Eukaryota; kingdom Metazoa; phylum Arthropoda; class Insecta; order Hymenoptera; family Aphelinidae; genus Eretmocerus; species Eretmocerus hayati. The sequence goes on along the minus strand of CM056744.1, from coordinate 64,847,341 downwards.
GTCTATAAGTGGGACCACCGATATACTCACGTCCCGCACTTTTCTTGAAGTCTGAGTTTCCACATTGCACTTTTCCTCGGCTGGAACCATGATGGTCTGTGTCCCGACTGACTTTGATAATAATAATAAGTCTAAATCTTCGTTAAAATTTTCACCATATAGCTGCAAAAAGTCACTATATATTTTAACAGAGTTCTCTAATTTTTTCCGTTTTATTAGCATATCATCTTTTGCCGCATTACGTAACACTTGCGCTACCCTACACTCTTCTACAACACTTGCTATCACACTTTCAAAATTGGTTTTTAATGATCCCAAGTTTTTCTCCATCGCAACTCGGCTGTATACTTCCACTGTAGCTGCTCGTTGATTAGCACATGGCGAGTTTCCACGTTTAATCTTCATGTGGTCAGTCGGTAATTGCTCGGTTGTTGAATGAGAGAGCAAATGTAGGGTACGGCTTCTCCGTTCCCCTTACTCTGTGGCTCTCTCTCTCCTCACTTGCCTTCTCCCCGCATCTCCCGGCATGCGCCAGCTCGCTGCGTCGAGCATCAGATCTTCCTGGCCCTCGGCCATGTGCACATATATTTGAATACATAGCTTTATATTAAACTATGGTGTACATAACCTCACTTTACACCGAAATCACTAGTCACAAATGTCTTGATAAATAATTGTGGAGCCTCTAGAGCCCACAACTTGGTGACCCCGGCGTGATTACGTTGGTCGCTTGTGTATAAATGAGTGAATAGTGGGTAAATAAATTTTTGCTACATAGAGCAAAATGAGTGAACACCAAAGGATTACTCGCCAAATAGCGAGGACGCTGGGCATACAAATCCCGGCGAACCCAGACGAGGCAGCTGCTGCAGCTGCTTTGTTACAACAGCAACAACTGGAAATGAGCAAGTCAATTGAAACTAGTGAGTCGAAAATACGACAGATTCAAGACACACGTGCCGCACGGCTCGAGCTCGAGCAGCAGCTGCAACAACAGCAGAGAGAATTCCAACAGCAGCACGTGAGTTTGATTGACTTCGAGGTGCTGACAACCTCATCGCCGGCAGTGTCCGAAAAAGGGGTAAGTCCCTCAGAAAATTGTGATGTACAAAAATCACACGTGGTCGATACAGAGTCCAAGTTACAAGGCTCGGTGGCTTCATCTATTATGCCTGCGAATAGCATCGCATCCTCTCAAAATCACTCCCAACAACAAGTTGGAAACGCTAGGCAAAACACAGAGGAACTATTTAAAATGTTCCTCGAATTTCTGAAAATTCAAGGGCAAGACCGCTTGCCTGGCTCTGTAAACATGGCCACTTCCGCCGAGACCACGCGTAAAGAAACTCGGGCAACACAACCTAACCCGTTCACTCCGCCAAAGGGTGCACATCAGGCATGCAGTACAATGCATGACATAGACTACACGCCACCGGCAAGCATACCAAGTCCCGCGTTGCAGCAGACGACGCTAGAGCAGCGCGCGCACTCGAACAGCGGAAATGAAGTAGAGCGGGCAGCGCAAAAGCCACTGCCGTCAGGTGCTGCCCCCCGAGTAGGGGAGGCGACTTTCTCCACAGCTGCACACGCAGCCACTGGTAATGGAGCTATGGCGGTACAGGCGCAGCATTACACTATGCCACCGCATACTATTCCACCGCATCAGCAGTACTACCTTCCAAATTACGGCCCTTACGTGCCGTATGGGAACTTTCCGTATTGGCCGGCGAATAATACTTTTACAGAAGCACAACCCACTCAATCTTATGAAAAGAAATTTTTCATGCCAAAACTATGGGCTGACAAACCCGAGGCATGGTTTGCCGCTTTGGAAGACCAGTTCTCCGAGAACAATATAACATCTGACTCCAAAAAGTTCACCCGTTTACTGCACCATTTAGATGGACAATTTGTCACCGAAAAAATCGGTAATCTGATAAGAATGACGCCATTGGGCAGTAAGTACGAAATAATAAAAAAAGCGGTATTAGAAGAGCTGAAAGGCACGGTAAGCCAAGCGCATCGTAGGCTGATCAGCACAAAACTGGCTCCCAACCAGACACCATCACAGTTTCTCGAGCAGATGAAGTCTGCCAACGCGGACTTGAGTCCTCAGTTCATCAGAAATCTGTGGAATACACATTTACCTCCACATGTACAGCTGGCATTAGCCAGCATGCAAAATGCCTCAGATCAGGAGGCAGCTGAGGCTGCAGACAATGCAGCGGAGCTGAGAGCAGATGCATTCCACATCAACGCTATAAGCAACTTGACTGAAAACTGAAACGAAATCGATGACTCGAGCAGAAGTCCTTCTCAAGATCCAGGACCAATTGAACGACCTTGCCAAGAAGGTTAAGAAGATGTCTAGGTCGAGGTCAAATTCTCGCCCCAAATCTCTGTCGGCCACTGGTAAAGATGGAGAACCACGAAAACTCAGACATCTCGGGACCGTCTTGATAAACGGTAAGGAAATTTGTTGGTATCATGACCAGCATGAGGAAACTGCACGTTTTTGTGGAGAATCAGATGAGTGCGAGTGAACAAAAAACTAGTCGCGTCGCTCGAGTTAGCGGCGATCGGCGACGCAAATGCGTTCCGCCGCATTTTCTTGCCAGACTTAGAGACTGGAAATTTATACCTGATCGACTCTGGCGCAGACATTTCGGTCATACCCGTGACCAGCGTCACCGAAAAAGAAAAAGTGGCTGACCACAAATTATTCGCGCCTAATGGAACAGTAATTCCATCGTTTGGTGAGCGTCATATGAGTCTCGATTTTGGTTTCAGAAGACCACATGAAGGATACTTTCATATAGCAGACGTCCCTTATGGAATCCTAGGGGCAGATTTCCTAGGACGCTGGCAGCTGATCCCAGATATCAGCACCTGCACCGTCATGGACAAGGAGACAAAGATAGTCCGACGAGGATACGCAGCTCCTGCCACAATTTAAGGAATATCCGTCATGGACAAATCGAATAAGGTTGCACCGATTCTTGCAGATTTCCCTGAAATCACAGGAGGTCCGTGGGATATCAAACCGCGTGTGAAAAGCCAAAACGCTCTACCACATAAACACTGTAGGACCGCCTATTGCTGCTAGGCCAAGACGCCTCCCACCAAAAAAGCTGAAGATAGCTCAAGAACTATTCAAGCAGATGATGGAAGACGGTGTCGCGCGCAGATCAAAAAGTCAGTATGCAAGGCCACTACACATGGCCCAAAAAGCAAATGGCGAATGGCGTCCGTGTGGGGATTACAGAGGTATGAATGCCCAAGCTGTCCCAGACAAATATCCAGTGAAAAATTTCCTGGATTTGAGCAGAGTAGTTCGAGGTAAGCGATTTTTTTCCAAACTCGACTTGAAAAAAGCTTTCAATCAGATAGACAATGCACCTGAGGACATACCAGAAACGGCTGTCATAACACCGTTTGGTTTATTTGGATTCCTGAAAATGATGTACGGAATGATGAATGCTACCCCAACCTTCCAGAGACATATGGGTGAAGTATTTTTTGGTTTAGAAGATGACGTTTTTTGCAGTATTGACGATGTCTTAGTGGCATCAGAAGACGAAGAGTCCCACGAAAAAATCTTGAGAATAGTCTTCGAAATGAGTCTCATACGTATAGCTATGGTTGCAGAAAACAGCCACTCATTCGTAGATTGTAATCTTTTAACATAAGGAGTGTTCGCTGATGTTATCGCGTAATTACATGATTTTAAATTGCTGGGTGAAGTTTTGGCTAAAAGTTCAAACTCACGCGGATCTTCAGTATGACTTACTCGTATCGGTTCTACAGCGTCACATAGTTTGGCATGATTCCGGTCTATGCAGTCTTGCAATTGGTTCTCTCGGAAAATAATGTATGTACGAAAATTCTTTGATACAAATATGTCTGAAAATTCTGGTATGACGGAAATGAACGAGTTTTGAGTTCTTACTACTTTAGTCGGGGTCGGCAAACTGTTGAACAAGATTTTGATATCGAAAAGAGGTGTTCTAGGGTGATTTTCTCTTTGTCCCACGGTAAGACATGATTAGCTCTGTAGTTGTTGATGGCATGTAAAATATCTTGCAATTGCTCGTGATTGAACAGCAGTGGATGCAAGTGCCCCCTTGTTGTTACCTCAATAGCATTGACAAGTGTTTTGTATGAAGAGATAGAATGTTGTAGGGCCATCTCGAATTCCGTCACCCATAACTCTAAATTTTCTCTGAGAGTTCATTCGCTTATAGTGTTTGATGAAAAAGCCAAATCCTTTGATAATTTGTTGTGTAATTTTTGATGGGCTGGTCGGGGCGCAGTGCTTTGGCTGCTTCGTCACGCCGATCCAGGTATCCCTGCCATCCTAACCTCGGGTCCCAATTCTGCCGCAGCTGCAACTCCACAGCATCTTCTAGGTCGCAACGTTCCGATGCGGGCAGATACTGCGGAGCAAGATGAGCGCCGGCTCGCGGAACTCATCGGGTGTGGATGCCCCGGCTGCTGTTCCACGGGACGTTTCGGTGTCCCTCCTGGTGGCGGGTCTTGGCGGAGTCGAGCTGTGTTGGAGTTCCGGTGGGGTTGGTGGCCACTCGAACTCTCCCGGATCCATGGGAATCTGGCGCACCGGAGTGCGTCTCGGCTCCAGCCAATCCCGTAGCTCTTCTTGAGCTCTGACGGAGTCAGCCTCTGGATCCAAGCCGGTATCCAGGGCTGGCTCAGGTTCTTCGGTGACCACTGCGAGTGCGGCTGCCGCTGATGGGCACCGTGGAGCTGTGGCTTCAGCCCCGATCGGCTCAGGCCTCGCGCGACGTCTCCGGTCTCGCGAGCGTCTCTCCACCATCGGGGCACGCGGAATCGCTCCTAGGTGGTGCGACGGTCCACCGATGCTGGGAGGCGCTCTGTCTTCTCGTGGAGTAAGCGGACTGCTGTTTCCGCTGTCTCGTCCCTCTTCCTGCGCTGGCTGTGGCTGTTGTAGTTCTGCTCGACGGGGTTCCGGAGTGTCTCGCGAGGAGTGGTCGTCGCTCGGACCACTGTCTGACGTTAGCGGTCCACGACTTCCACTCCGTTCGCGAGATGCCCGGTGAGCCCGACGTACCTGGGAGTTTGTCCTCCAGACTGTCGTTGCCTCCAGAAGGTCGTCGGGTCTCGCGATGCTCCGGAAATCCTCCGGGCAGGGTGAGCAGCTGCGGTCTCGAGGCGGATCTTCTGCCATACCTGCAAGGAAGCAGAACAAAAAAAAACTTTCTCATTACTCTTCGTTGAGGCGGATGGCGGAATTTCTACTCATGCGTCTAGCCAGTCTTTCGGGGTGGGATCCAACGTTTGAGGTGGCATATGTGGGTTGGGGCAGTCCGTTGGCCAGTGGGTCCCTCCATTACGTAAACGACCGGAGATTTGACTTCTACTATGGTCAGCGGACCCTCGTATTTCGGAACTAAATTGGCGTTGAACCGATTCGTGGCGTTAGACAGGAAATGCGTTTTCCTTCCCACTACGTCTCCCACATTGAACGTGAAATTCTTCCTACCCTTGTTATATGTTTCAGCTTGCTTTGCTCGACTCTCAGCGTTATGGCGGACGACTAGTTCCCGCAACGCGTCTAAACGTTTCATTCTATCCGTCCAGTCTTGGACCCCCATCTTCTCGATCAATTTTTCACCCTCCAGTTCGCGACGCAGGCTTTTTACTGGAGTGGGATGAAGTCCGAAATTGAGAAACGCTGGCGAGACTTTCGTGCTGGATTGCACTGCGGTGTTCATCGCATGGCGGAACTCATGGAGGTGGTCATCCCAATTGCGGTGATCATTCTTCACGAATTGGGAGATCATCGTTTTGAGCGTTTTATTGGAACGTCCCGTTGGGTTGGCTGACGGCCAATATGGTGGCGTCTTGACGTGACGTACTCCGTGTTCTTCCAACATGGTGTCTACAATTTTGTTGTCGAACTCGTTACCATTGTCGGATAGGAAGTACAGTGGTGTCTCCCAACGGAAAAGGATCAATTCCTCAATCGCGGCGGCTACCGCCTTCCCCTCGGCGCGTTTTAATGGTTTTACCTGCACCCAGCGTGTGAACAAGTCCTGGATGACCAGCAAGTACTTGAAACCCTTTTTGCTCGGCGGGAATTCCATTAGATCGGCGGAGATGACGGACCACGGTCGTTCGACTATTCTGTTCCCCATGTGACCAAGCGGGCCTGTTTGTGGCATCTTGTATTGTTGGTACAATTGACACTCTTTCACGAATGTTCTCGCATCTGTGTACATGCCTTGCCAGTAGTAATCTCGAGCTAGTCGATCATACGTTTTCTCAATGCCCATGTGACCTGACGAGGCGAGGCAATGAGCTCGCTCTAGAGCGTCACGTCTCCTATGGACTGGCACGACAAGCCTCCATTTTTCTTCCGGAAATGTGATTGGATCCAGAAGCGTGTTATGGCTATGATGATATATCAAGCCATTCACCTCCCTCCAATCCTTGAACTGGTCCGGATTCGCACGAATCTTTTCGGCCAGTTTCAAGTATTCGGAATCCTTCTTCGCGTCTTCGGCGGAACATTGGATTTCGGTTACCGTCGGGTCCACGGCGTCTGTCCTCTCGTCGGCTGCTTCTACTGCTCCTATTTCGGCGTCTTCTGGCTCGTTCATTCGAGAAAGGCAATCTGGCACTTTATGGAGCTTCCCACTCCGGTGTATCAATTCGAAGTCCCAATTCTGGAGTTCGAGTGCCCAGCAAGCGAGACGGCCAGTCGGATCTTTCAGGATTTGGAGCCATTTCAAGGCACTGTGATCTGTTATCACTTGAAATTGGTACCCTTCAATGTAGGGTCGTAACTTTTTGATGGCCCAGACCACCGCTAGTAGCTCCCTCTTGCTGACCGTATAATTTCGCTCTGCTGGCGAAAGACTGCGGCTCAGATAGACGATAGGGTGCTCACCGTCTTCCCCTTCTTGGGTCAGCACGGCTCCCAAGCTATAGGCGGATGCATCGGTCTGTATGGCGAACATTTTTGAGAAATCAGGTCTAGCGAGCACCGGCGCGCTCGTCAAGGCCTGTTTCAGTTTATCGAACGCTTCCTGTTGTTCTTCGCCCCATGACCATGGCGTATCTTTCCGGAGAAGCTTCAGTAACGGTACTTTTATTTCGGCGTCATGGTCGATAAATCTTGAGTACCACGTCACCATCCCCAGGAACGATCGCAATTGTCGCAGGTTTCTTGGCGGAGGGAATTCCCGTATGGGCGTTACCTTCTCGGGATCCGGGCGGAGGCCTTCGGAGTCCAAGATAAAGCCGAGATAATTCACCTCGCCGCAGCAAATTTGACATTTTTCCGGATTTATCTGGAGTCCGGCATCTACAAGTCGCTCCAAGTCTATCTTTAGGTATTTTTCATGGGCTTCATACGTGTCCGTCACAATAATAATATCATCTAAATACACAAAAACAAATGGCTCTAGCTCCGGGCCTAATATTTCGTCGATCATGCGCTGCCAGGTCGCGGGTGCATTACAGAGCCCGAAGGGCATTACGCACCAGCACCAGGAGCCGACGCCCGGAAGGCTGAAGCAGGTATACTCCTGGCACTCCTCCGCTACCGGTATACGATGGTACGCGCTTTTTAAATCTATCTTTGACAGGTACTTCGCCTTCCGCAACTTATCCAAGATGGAGTCCATGTTGGGAAGGGGGTACGTGTCCTTTTTCGTCTTTTTATTCAAATCTCGGTAGTCGATGCAGAAACGATAAGTACCGTCTGATTTTCTGATCAACACTGGAGCACTGCTCCAAGCACTCTGACATGGGCGGATACGCTTGAGACCGTACATGGCCTTGACCTCCTCCCGAGCGATCTCGAGCATCTTGGGAGAGAGGCGTCGCGGACGGTGGCGGACAGGAGTAAAATCCATCAGTTCAATTTTGTGAACCCCACGATTCGTTCGTCCGACTTTGCCCGCTGCCTTGGCAGTCGTTTCACGCACCATTTTTTCCAGGTGGGCTTTACCCCCTCTTCTACTACTACCAGTCCCGCACACTCGGGGTATATTCGGTTTTCTGGTTCTTCTCTTCGACGTCCTGCAAAATTCCAGTAGTCTCCTTGAAGTACTCTCCATTGCCCATCGGCATTTCGAGAGTCGGATTTCCACGCGTTCATAAAGTCCATTCCCAGGACCATGTCGTACGACGTGTCGTGCACCGCTTCCATCACAATGGTTCGGGAATGTCCATCAATTTCCATAGTCATCTTCAACAGTCCCAATGCTTGGGTGACATTTTTGCCCACGGCTCCTCTCAACACGCTTCGCTTGTGAAAAAGACGTTTCTCGTAAAATTTTGCGATTTTTGGCCCGACGAAAGATACCTGCGCTCCAGGCTCATACAACGCCATGAATGACTTCCCTCCCAAGATGACCTCGACGAAGTTACGAGGTGCGGCTTGTGCGGCGGGTCCATCTGCAATCTCTTCCTGACTCCAAGTTTCCACTTTCGCCCTGATGGCGTCGGCTGGGGCGTCCCTCGTTCGAGCTTCCTCTAGGCTTGGTGCGTCGGCGACCGCTGCTTCTTCGTGGCCTGGCGTTTCCGGGTCGATTGTAGGCACGTCAGTGAGGTGATCAGTCTCACGTTGTCCCCTATCTCCCCCGTCCACTCCTCCATTCATTTCATCAGCGTCGCTTCTTCTCGTTGTCAGTGGGTGTTTGCGTATGGCACCCATCGCTGGAGTCATGTCTACTTCGTGCCATTCCCTCGGCAGAGGCGGATTCAAGTCAGATTCGGCGGAATTTGCGTGATTTCCTTCGGCATACAGGTCAGGTGTCTCTTCATCGTCGTCGCTAGTCGTCCAGTTGCTTGCTACCAGTCGAGATGGATATAAGTTACCAATCTCGCTGTTGACCTCCCTCTCGGCCGCGAGGGGGTCTGCATCAAGCGTCACTGGTGCTTCATCGCATTCGCTCTTCACTTCGAATTTTGGGGAGCAGGAGGGGTTCCCCCCTGCGCCCCCGCGGGCCCGTTTCCCGAGTACTTCAGTGCCCATTTGCAATCTGGGCATGTCTTAACCGAATAGCCCGCCTTGCCGCAACCTTGGCATTTCTCGTTTCTTTTTGGACATTCGTGCGAATCGTGGCCCGTAGCGTGGCAGGTATAGCATTGCCGGGTCGGGCATTCACGCGAGAGATGTCCAGTTTCGCTGCAGTTAAAGCACGCTCCTCGTGTCAACTGTTCCTGACGTTTCTGCATACTCTCGGCGCTCGTAGGCCTCGCATTTCTCGGCATTCCAGACGCCCCTGGCATTTGCCAATACGGGTAGGGCGGAAATCCCCACGGATAGCCCCATGGTCCCGCTTGCGGTGTGGGTGGGGTCGGTGGCGGAGGGGCGGAAGGTGTGGGCGCTGAAGTGTTGGCGGGTTTGGCGTTGGTCGTCACGGCAGCGGTCTCCGCTGCTTCGCCTGCACCCGTCCCCTTTTCATTCTTCTTACCTCCCCTTCTCCCTCTTCCTTTGCCCTTATGGCCGCCATTGGCGTTGTCAGGGTTCGCTGGGGTGGTTGCCGGTGGCGGCTTAGTCTCCGGTGCCTTCGCTTCGGGTTTATTCCCAATTGTCAATCCAGCGACCTGTCCGGTGGCTTCTTCCAACTCGGTGGCGGCCACTTTCCTTGTAGCGCTACTCGAGCCTTGGTAGGCCGCCCCCGGGATGCGGGATTTGTCCTGCGATGGCGGAGCTATATATCGCGCGTCCCACTCCGATTGTTTTTCAAACTTTTTGCCATAATTTTGAATCTCTGCCAGCGTTCTCACGTCCTTAGTCTCTAAATATCGGCGGATTTCTGGTCTCAAATTGCGTATCACGATGTTGAAAACTACTTCCTCGCTCGGCGGATGTTTGAAATACCCCACGATAATGCGGATACACGTGAGATACGGCGCGACTAGTTCGTTTTTCCCCTGCGTCCGGCGATATAACTCTTCCATCAAGTCCTGATGGTCTACGTGTTCGACATATTGATCGCGAAACGCTTGTTTGAAATCCCTCCAGGTCGCGATTCCCCTACGGTGGGTACGGTACCACGTACGCGCGCGATCGGTCAATACGCTCGGCATGGCTGCTAAGACCTCCGCGTCGGATAGGTCGATCGCTTCCATGCACTTTTTCACGGAGGCTAGAAACTCTTCCGCTTTATCTTTACGGCCTTTCGGTTCCCCATCGAACGAAATCTCCCAGCTGGCAAACGTCTTTATTACTTGTACAATGCGCTCCGACTTCCTCTGCTCCTTCGAAACTACTCTCTTGCCCTTGGAGCGGGACCTCCTCGACGCCGGTGTCTCCATCTCCCATTCGTCGCTGCTGGACGAACCCGAAAACCAGTCACGGCGGGTGCTTTGGTCCCTGGCTTGGGAGTGGCGGATTCCAGGCGGAGCTTGCTCCTGCATTTGAGTTTGTTGCGTCGATCCTGGCAGCTTGGACTCACCATGCATTGGCAGTGTAGTTCTCACCTGTTCTCGACGATCTTCACGTGGGCGTTGGCGAGTCTCGCCAGCATAAGCTCCTTGCGACGTCTCCTGAATCCTGGGGCCTACCGGCGTCTGGGCAATCGGTGGAGCTTGCGGGTTCGAAGGCACCTGGTTGGTGGTCTGGCGGCCACGCAGGTTCTGCAACCTGTCACGTTGTTGGCGGATATTTTCAGCATCGTTACCCGAGCTGTCGTTACTTCTTCCCGCTGTCGTTCTCTGGTCTCGTTCTGACTCCGAGTCTCTCACTTCTCGTATTGAAGCGGTGGGAGTCACATGCGGTAGCATGAACGGAGGCATGAACGGCGGAACGCTCCAGCCTCCCATCGCGGTTAGGTTCGGCAGCGTTGCATTGGCCCATCCGGCAAAGGGCGTGTTCTGGCACATTTGACGGAAAGATTCGGCAATGGCGATCCAATGCTGGTACCCGGCTGGCATCACGTGACCCGGTGTCGCGATTGACTCGTGCGAACTAGTTACGGTCGCGGTCGCGGAGGTGCTGGCCATGGTTGTCACATTCGCACTCTGTGTGATCCCAGTTGTCGACGTAACGACCAAGGGATCCTCCAGTTCGTACTCGAAATCTGCTTCAGGTTCGCTGTCGTCACCCAGTTCAACTCCCTCTATCTCTTGTATCGCTCGTCTAGCCGCTGGCGAGAGTGGACTGGGTTCCTTCGGTAGCTCGTCGACCGCGGGGTCCCACGGAACTTTCTCGCTCGGGTTGATTGTCATAAGGTCGTATCGTAGCAAACGGAGTCTCGTCGCTTTAAGAGTGCCCCCTAGATTGAGCCCCGCTTCGCTCAGGCGGGCCATAACTTCTTCATAACTAAGATTCGCAACTAACTTGGCCGCGCCTACATATCGCTGGTTTTTTCCGAGTATTTCGGCAATCTCCGGTGTAATTGTCATCTTCCTCCGTTGACCCTCCGAAGGGATTGACATCGATGGTTTCTTTCCGACCATTTTTCTGCCCACGCGATGACGCTCAACTTGTCGCGGAATAATTCAGGTATTGGTTCCCTTGATGAGATAGGCGGATCCCCAAAACCCACTGGCGGACCCTGCTGAGACGATTGTCTCGGCGGACTCCTTGTTGAGGTTTTGAATCCTCGACGGAAAATTTGGGAAATTGGCAAGGATAAGGATACGGGAGTCCCCCCTCCACCTCTACTTATTGCTACTATTACTAAAATGGCATGCAATGTAATCAGATGGGGACGGAGAGTCGTGTATCCTTCGCAGATGTCCGCATTTGGTGTGGAAACGTACTAGCTCCTCGAGTTATTCCGCGCGAGTCGAAAAGTGCCTTACGATTTCACACATTACTCGACCTTGATTCGCGATGTGAGAGCCCGTTCCGTTAATCTATCCGATGAGAGTTGTGTAGATTCTACAGGAAATAGTCCGAAAACCCGAAAACTCCGAAGCATATTGCCCCCAAGACGAAATCGGAATTTTCGGAGACGCCCTCTACCGGTTTGATTGATGGAACAGATTTTTCGGAACGCTTGTCGCAGCGAGCGAATTCGTCGAAATCGGGTCGCGTGGTTCAATCACGTAATCGACAAAAAATCGGTATAACTTCACTCGAAAACGGAAACGACTACCGATACAGGTGCTTCACGAGCTTCAGTTTGAGTACCCACATGGTGGGGTGAATATCAGTCGGATCCCCCGGAGGTCAATGGCGCCGAAGGGTGAAGCGGCAGTGCTGCCCCCTGTGGCGGACCAAGAAGTACTCCTCAAGAGCTATCCAACCAGTACCCACACGACGGGTGTTGTTCCAAAGAGAAACTCGCGTGCGTGGTGGCGCTAGTGTGCACCACGGTGGCGAAGCGCCCTCTATCGTCCCGGATAGTATTCACGAAGCCAAAACCAACGAGTACCTACACGGTGGGGTCCGCGTCAATAGGGAGCTCGCGCGCCAGGTGGCGCTGGTGTGGGCGACGATGGCGGAGCGCCCTCTAGTGGTCCGAATAGTACTTGCCAAGACGTGTTCAACGAGTACACACACGGTGGGTTCTGCGTCAATAGGGAGCTCGCGCGCCAGGTGGTGCTGGTGTGCGCGACGGTGGCGGAGCGCCCTCTAGCGGTCCGAATAGTACTCGCCGAGACGTGTTCAACGAGTACCTACACGGTGGGTTCCGCGTCAATAGGGAGCTCGCGCGCCAGGTGGCGCTGGTGTGCGCGACGATGGCGGAGCGCCCCCTAGCGTCCCGAAGAGTACTCGTCAGGAGCTTTCAATCGAATACCCACACGACGGGGTATTTAACAAACGTGTCACTGAGCGCGAGCCGGGGCGAATGCGCGGCACTATGGGGGCGGGGGGTGATGTCACTCGTTGACACAGAGTGCTCGGGAGTTAGCGCGCAGGATCGCACGCAAATAATATTAGATCATCGGCATACACCGAGGGCCCGTTATTCACCCTAAATTCGCGTAGTACCGCGTCAATGCTCTCACGCGCACGCGCAGTGTCCGCGGATTCGTTCCGGACGCTCCCGGGCGTCAACCGTGATCCTGGCAGGATCGCCATGTAACGTGGGGCAAGATGGATCAGGGATAATCTGGAACATTCACCTGAAATACTAAACCCACCCAACGCTACCTCATTTATTTTAGGCCGGATCAGGTCAGGGCCAGGCACCCCGCGCCACGAGGGGCGGGACAGTGGGGCAAAATGGGAACACCCGAAAATCGCGAAAATATTCTGCGGACACTGTATATATATATCGTATCGAAATAATCAATCTCCGGATTACGAAATTACAAACGGAATTTATTGCTATTAGGAACTCTCATTTCGAGGCACGCAGGCCAATAAAACTAATTACAACGCCATCTGTGGCGAAAACTGTCATGAAATCGTTCCTTTGTCCAATCACTCCAAGACAATCACAATATCAAAAAGTCACTTTACAGCGGAAACACCCATGTACATTAGCGTGAAACTATTCACTGCACCGTTTCGGCGGAATAACCCATATACACTGTGGGCGGAGCTAACGCGAGGGGTGGGAGCTATTCCCCAGCCGGCGAGCCTGTCCCTCTCCAACTCTCCGCGCCTTCGTCTCCGGAAGTCAGAATGATGACACAAAATGGCCGCTATAACGACCCGCGTGGCTCAGCATGGCCAAAACGTGCATGCAAATATTGGCACGGGGAGTTGGAGGAACACGGTTGCGACGCGATGGGTCGGCGGACAAGAGGGACACACCGCGTCGCGAGCTGGGGAGTAGGCCACCCGGTAGCCCTGGACACGACTCTCCGCCCGGGGGGTCACGACAAGGGTGGATACACTCTGGGGCAGACGAAGGCCACTCACCGCGTCCGTTTGCGTTGTCCGGGTGCCCACGAAACAGGTTGCACTGCTGCGTCACTGCTGCTCTGCTACTGGATCAGTGGTAGGTCTGCTGCTGCTGCAGCTCTCTCTCTCTCTGGCGGTAAGTGTTTCCACACGCATCTAACATCGCTTTGTGCTTGAACATCTCTTTAACCATCAAAACGTCGTCCCGAGTGGCACTTTTTTGCAGATTGAACTTCCTCCTGCAGGCTCATACCACTGGAGCATCACTGCATGGCTCCTGCTCGAGCCTGGGAGGAATAATTCCAATTCTGCAACTCCATCAACAACATCGAGTTGGCAGTGCCTGGCGCCGAAAGTGAGCTTTGTGCGCATGCTCGGAGGTCGTCTGCTACGCTGGCCTGCTTCGCTGTCTTGCTGTCTGCTGCACGATGAGCGACAACACCTGCTGCGTCTGCATCAACACCTTACGCGCGGGCAGCAGAGAATGTGGCACTTGCAAAAGATCAGCACATGTCAAGTGCTCGAAATCATCTCAAGGAGCATCAGTGACATACGAAAAATGTCTGCAGGTGAGCAAAATTCCAGCCGCGCAATTATCATCAAGTGCATCGAAGCAGACGACTTCGACTTCTCGCCTCAGCACGCAAACAGCCAGAGAGAGGAAGAAGGAGAATACTACCTCGCATAGACGTGTGAGTAATCAGCCCATCTCACACACACGGCTCAGCTCGCATGCTGCATCAGCACTTTCTTCCCCCGCTCCGTATACCACCGCCGCGGGCCGCAGCGCAAAGCCCCCTACCACCAATGCCTCTCTATCCAACTCCGGGAGTCTACAACTTGCGCTAGCGGGGGGTACTCTATCGCCTGCTGCTTCGTCTCCGTCATGTGGTGCCACCTCCCGCCAGTCCACCGGTTTAGAGCCCGCGAATATTCAAAAGCAGCAAACAGATGCGCGGCCCACCACTACCAACCAGTCGCTGCTCACTACACCTCCTCTTGGCCACGCTGTCGGGCGGATGGAAAGCAACAGCCCCATCTCGAAAACTACACCACCTCTTGGCCACGTTGTAGGGTCGACGGAGAGCAACAGCCTCAACGTCTCGGAACGACCTGCAACATCACCAACTTCGACGGCGACGGATTCGCCTGACACCAAATGGGTACTCATAGCGCAGACTACTCTCGACCTCTTTTATGATCAATATGCGCTACTCCAGAACGAGCTTGACGAAATAAAATCTCTCGTGAGGCGACAAAACGTTGCCGTTCCCTCTCCACCTCTCACGCCAGCAGTGAATGAGGTGGATGATCACCTATTGGCACGTGTATCCTCTCTCGAGAGACTCATAGAGAAGCAAAGGTCCCAGCTGGAGGAGCTCCGCTTGGATCGCCAGCTTCTTCTGGAGCAGAATTCTACCATGAAAAGCCAGTTTTCCACTCTGACTGAGCTATTAATAGGTCGTGAGAGTAGTCAGCGAGATAGCGAATGTAGTAGAATTGAGAATAGTAATGTCGAATCGACACATCAATCTTCGATTCCTATTATTGCACCTAGGATGGACAAGTTCCCTCATTCACACGCTGGGGAGCAAGGACGGGGACACGGCAGTGACGGTCTTGAGTGCTGTAAATTAATTATTAATGGTATTTTTAAAAAAAATTCTAAGGCCTCGCCGGTGCAGGTATCTGATATTGCCTACGCAGTGCTCAAGTCCGTACTCCCCTCACTGGAGAGGGTAGACATTGCTGATGTCCAGGTCCTGCAAACTGGGCTCGCGTCTGGGGAGAAGCCTCCAACAGGTATTTGCGACTCGGTTCCATCTCCTCGAGCCCCAGCTGCCACCCCGCGCACTCTACCATCGTGCATAGTCCAACTCTCCAGTAGTCGACTAGTCGGGAAAGTGATTCGGGCTAAACGTTCAATCACCAATAATTATTTAACGGCTAACAATATCCAGCCTGACTTACTCGACCCAGATGCGAAAGCTCATGTGCCAGACCGTAAAATCTTTATAAATGAGATGCTTCCCCGTGAGAAATACAAAGAATGCATACGCTTGAGGTCGATTGCACGCGGTTTGGGTTTAAAATACGTCTGGCACAGTGGCGGACGTTTCTGGGTTAGATGAAAAATGGTGAGCGAGCGCATACGTTCGAATCTCTCGCTGATCTGCAGGTCATTCAAACGGCCTGTCGGAGTGCTCCAGAACGTGCTCGTGCGTCCTCTAATAACACCCAGAGCTGTACTACCGTTCCGGAGCAGAGTAGAGTTTCGGCACCAGAATCAGCGAAGACTCCTTGACTAGATACGGCTGCTGAAGAGCGACGAGGGATAGGCAGTTCCTTGAGAGCGGGATTTATCAACCTTAACTCTCGGACAGATAAGATTGAGCATCTACGCTTGCTCGTTGCTAACGATCCCTCCTACCATCTATTTGGGGTGGCTGAGTCGAAGCTAGATGAGTTTGTGGATGACAATCTCGTTCAGATTCCGGGTTTTTCATTGTTGCGGCAGGATCGCAACAGAGAGGGTGGTGGGGTTGCCTTGTATGTGCGCAATGACTTCAAAGTTAAGAAGTTGATTTCGTCAAATACTTTTGGGCCAGGGAAACCTGGCGTGCCTGAATTCCTCTTTTGTAGCATACAACAGGGTAACTCCCCGCCAATATTGGTCGTAGTAATCTACAGACCCCCTAAAATCGCCATGCAGAAGGATGACGGGCTGTTTGGCTCATTACGCCGGCTGTGTGGCGACTACAGTCATAAAATTATAATGGGTGATCTGAACGCGGATTTGTTAGACACTGCTCGTCCCGACACCAAGACACTGACTGCACTGACAGAAGAACTTGCCTTGCAGATAGTGCAGCATGGACCGACTCACCAACACACCCCCAATAAATCTCATACATGGATTGATCACATTTATGTAGATGACAATGACATCATTACTGACTTTCAAAACAGACTCCTGCCCAGTTTCGGCAGGCACTCGGTCATTGACGTCACCATCAACGTCTTTACTCCTACTCCGCCAAGAAATTCCTTTACCTACAGGGATTTTCGAAACATCACTCCGGAGATATTAAATGACCGATTGCTTCGCTGTGACTGGACAGCTCTCGAAAATGCTGAAACGAGTTTAGAAGATGCAATTCACTGCTTGAATGAAAATTTACAGTCCGTTATTGATGAATTAGCACCCGAAAAAACTATTAATCCGCGTAAAAATGACGCTCCTTGGATTGGTCCTGAGCTGAGGGTACTCATGAATAAGCGAGACGCGACGCGCAGGCGCTGGGAACGGATTCAACGTAACCAGCGCAAGTGTCCTGAGCTTCAAAATGAATATTTTCGGCTTAGCGAGGAGGTCGACTTGCGCATTGAACAAGAGCATAACTCCTTCATTCAAACCCATTTATCAGATGCTCTTGATCAGAAGAAGAACATTTGGAAGGAGATGCGCAATCTCGGCCTCTTGCCTAAGAGCAAAGAGGAGGAACTTCATGGCTTCACACCGGATGAGTTGAACGCACACTTTGCGGGAGTTTCCGTTTCGCCCCACGAAAATATTAATGAAGCAATGGACGATATTGACTCGGCACCGGAGGAGGGGTTTAAATTTAAGCCCACAAATTTTAGTGAAGTAGTCCTTGCTATTAAACATTTCTCCTCACAGGCCCGTGGAGCCGATGGAATACCCCAAAGCGTGATCGCAAAAGCTCTTCCGGCCATTGGTGATCTTATTGAACATATTTTCAACTCCTCTTTCGCTCATGGCATTTTTCCTGAGGCTTGGAAGCAAGCACAGCTGATTGCACTAAAGAAGACTGCTGCTCCATCAACGGTCTCGGACTTCCGTCCTATAGCACTGCTGTGCTTTCTCTCCAAGGTTCTGGAAAAAATCGCACGTGACCAAATCACGGAGTATTTAAAAATCGAGAAGATACTTGAATGCTTCCAGACTGGTTTTAGGCAACACCATAGCACCCAGACAGCTTTGTTGAAATTAACTGATGACATCAGAGTAGGTATAGACAGAAAGAAGATAACTCTGCTCCTACTATTCCATTTTAGCAAAGCTTCTGACACCATCTCACCATCCAAGCTGTTGAGGAAGCTACGACATCTTGGCTTCTCAAGATCGGCGCTCCTGTGGATAAAATCATATTTACAGGGTCGCACCCAACAAATCACTTCTAAAGTAGGCAAATCTGATTGGCTCGAAACCAATCTGGGTGTTCCACAGGGGTCCGTCCTTGGGCCTCTCCTCTTCAGCTTGTATGTGAATGACCTGGCTGGCTTGCTAGACGGAAAGTCGGTACATCATCTATTTTATGCGGATGATCTCCAAATTTATCTCCAAATCGAGAAAAATAAGATCAGGGAAGGTATTGCTCGGCTGGGCGAAATAGGACGGGCCAGAAGTTCCGGCCTGTGTCTCAACGCTGGCAAGACCAAGGCAATCTACTTCAGCTCGGAGAGAAATATCAAAGATCTGAAGAGAATGGACTTGCCAGGGGTTGAGATACAGGAAGGAAAGTTCATCCCGTTCAGTGATACGGTCGTGAGTCTCGGTGTTACACTTGACAGTGAATTGACATGGAAACCGCACATCGACCAAGTAACTAAGAAAGTCAACAGAGCCCTATACGGTCTGCGGTTTTCTAGGGCATGTATCACCAGACCTCTCCGAATTCGCCTAGTCGAGTCATTGGTTCAACCGCACCTAGATTATTGCGCGGTCGTGTACCTCGACGCCACGGACGAACAGCGGCAACGGGTACAGAGACTAAGCAATTCATGTGTGAGATATATTTTTGATCTTAGGAGAGACGAGCACATCGCCACGTTTAGGAAGCGCTTGGGTTGGTTACGTACTGATTCGCGGAGAATGTACTTCGCAGCTCTCTTGATGCATAAGATCATGCACTTAGGAGAACCTGGCTACCTAGCTGCAATGTTTCCCAGGTACCAATCCGAACGCCCCGCACGGGTTGGTCTAGAAGAGCGGGTACTCAAGGTTCCCAACATGAGACTTGAATATGGAAGAAGATCTTTCCAGGTTCAGTGTGCTCATTTGTGGAACTTTCTCCCTCCGGGCTTTCGGCAGCTTGGGAAGATATCATTATTTAAAGAGTCCTTAAAAGACTTCCTGTTAACACTATCCTCCCAGAGGATTGATGTGGAGAAGAGGCATTATTTTAATCTGTAATGGGAAGGGCTCTTCTTTAATTTAGTATTTTTACATGTGACCTCAGTCACCCAATTGGTGATCTAAAGCTGTGATATTAGTGCGAGCCCTTACCCCTCTTTTTATACTTCTAAGTATGCACCCTGACTAGTCACGAATTGTGATAATTATTGTCCTTGACCAAACCAGTAATTGACTGAAATTATCATTATTATTTTGTTGTACATATATTATATTCATTCTTATACGTGTTATTACATTTTAATGGGCATATGTAGGTGTATGTAATTGTATTTTTTGTCTTCGGACGAATAAAGGACATCTATCTATCTATCTATCTCTCTCTCACGCTCTCTAGCCCAGACCGGGTCACCCTCCAAGAGCTGGGTACCCTGGGCGAGATGTGGTCGTGTGGGAGGCCACGTGTCAGCACACACTAACATAAGTCTTGGCCCTCGCTATGTTCACCCACGAACTCGCGACTCCTTGTTCACCCGCGGCGCGATCACTGGACCCGTCCTGGGTCACTACTCCTGGAGCACGCGGCGAATTTGAGGGCGCGATATACAGGGAGGTCTATCTAGGCCGGCAGCCATCTCAAGATTGCCGGCCGGCGACGCGCGGCGCGGCTTCCTATAGCCCGCGCAAGCGCCGCGCCGCCCGGCTTGGTGGGCTGGAAGGTGCTGCCACCACGCTGGCGGCGGGAACCATCAGCCCGTTCGAAAGGTCGTCGTCGTCTTCTTCTCGCCACCTCGGGCAACTCAACAAAAAAGTATACACACCAAAAATCAGACCTTGATCTACTTGGCCCGAGGTGACGACGAGAGCTTCTGTGGGGCGAGACAGAACGTGCTGCAACGTTCCACGTTGCAACTCATAGGATCTTTGATGGATTCGATCCAGGTTAAGGGCTCGTGATGTCCGTAGATGGTCAAATGTCGTCCGTACAAGAAGTGACGGAAGTGTTGAACGGAATGAACGAGAGCCAGACACTCTCTCTCTGTTGCAGAATAATTTCTTTCTGCTTTGGAGAAGGATTTAGACGTATATGCGATGGGCTGGTCCTTGCCAGGTTCCCCTTGAGACAGTACCGCCACTATGGCCCCGTTTGAAGCATCACAGTTCAAAATGAAGGGCTTGTCAAAATCAGCAGGAATTGGAACGGGGGCCTCACACAAAGCTTGTTTGAGGGTCTCAAAACTCTTGTATTGTTCTTCCCTCCACTCGAACTTCGCGCCCTTGGAGAGGAGGCCATTCATGGGTTTCGCCTTCTTCGAGAAATCTTCGATAAATCGGCGGTAATAGTTCGCGAGGCCTAAAAATGATTTGATGTTGCGCGTCGTTTTGGGCGTGGGAAAATTTCGAACGGCATCTAGTTTTGAAGGGTCAGGCCTAACTCCGCGTCTGTCAATGATGTGACCAAGGTATTCCACTTCGGGCGTCAAGAATTCACACTTTTCTGGCTGGAGTCTCATACCAGCATCCGACAATCGTTGAAAGACTCTGTAAATTTTCTCTATATGAGCACTTAGCGAATCTGAAAAGACTAGTATGTCATCCATATAAATGGAAATTTCAATGCCTTGTGATCCGCTCATTATGTTATAAATAGCTCGCTGGAAAGAAGCTGGATCATTACATAAACCACAAGGAATAACTAGCCATTCAAATCAACCATACGGAGTTCGGAATGCTGTCTTTGGACGGTCAGAAGGGTTAACTTGAATTTGATGAAATCCACTGACAAGGTCAAATACCGAAAAATATTTTGATTTTCCCAGCAATTCTAGGATCTCTTGGATGTTGGGTAACGGATAGGCATCTGGAATGGTTTTCTCGTTCAATTTACGATAATCAATGACTAGCCTGTAACGCCTCTTTCCATCAGGACCCGGTTTTTTCGGTACAATCCATAGGGGGCTTACCCAGGGACTGTTAGAGTGTTGAATTGAATGATCTTGGAGTAGTTTGATAATTTGTTCGCGAATCTCTTTGTGGAGACTGGGTGGGTATTTATACTGCTTGGAGGTGGTGGGTTTGTCATCTCGAGTGACAATATGATGTATATATTTCGTTTTTGGTGGCAAGTCTCCCGGCAACATAAATATATGATGGAATTTTCGAACTATCCGTCTCAATTTCTTACGACCATGACGACAATGATGGGTTCGCAATAAAAGCTTTACTATGATCTTCACTCTCTCTGATCTAAATAATGGTTTCGTCGGTTCTATTGGTTCGGGCTCAGAATCAAGGCAGTCCTCTAAAAGTTCTAGGTCATATTGATCTAAGTTTTGGGGAGGTACTTCCACTGTGAAATCTCTGTCTAACGTGTTAGTGGCTATGGCATAGCATACGCCATCCAATAGTTTAACAGTACATTCTCCTAAAAAAACCCCTTTTTTTGTTTTAACAAAAGGTAAGTAGGTGTCGCCATCAGGGAGGTCAGTCCAAATTTTGACGGGGGCTTTTGACTTGGCGGGTATTGTAACCGAGTAGATATTCTCTGCGTTAACAGTTTCAGCGCTAGCATCACTGTCCTGGTAGGGGAGTTCCTACCATTGGTCTTCACTAGACCGATTTACGTGGTCCATGGTGGGGGTGTCGTGAGTAAGTGTTGCGTTAGCGTGTAACTCATTTGAGTTCTAAGGCTCATGACTTAGCCCGAGTGATTCCTGAGTTACGGTGATGTTAGTTTTTTTACGTAATTCAAGAGGTGTTGTGTCTGTCTCTGTAACGTTAAGTTGGCGTTTTTCTGGGAAAATGATTACATCTGTCATCGGATAAGAGAAAATTTATTCTTCTTCAATTTCGACTTCTTCCTCGTCGTCTGAGGAATCTGGGTTAGGTTTGGGTGGAAGAAAAGATATGGTGTGTTCTCTCTCTCCCTCAAATGACACTAAGTTTTTATCAAACAATATCCATGCTCCATATTTCCGAAAATAATTTGATCCCAAAATGATGTCATATTTTACCATGCAGTCTGGAGAAAGGACATGGAGTCTGATTTCTTTACCGAAAATACATGTTTTAATCACTCCGAGAGTGTAAATAGGCTCTTCAGATACTCCCGTGACACGTATAATACGTGAGACATCCATTTTAATGTCAGGTCTACATGAAGTGAGTCGAACGGTGCAAATGTCTGCCCCGGTAACAAGATACACTAAACCCTGATTTGTTAGAAGCATATCATGCTCAATTCTAATCATCGGCCCTATTCTTGGGCTTTTGGCAGTTCGTAATTTCCTACATTCATTATTTTGATCGAAGGCTTCGCCGGCTTGCCCGCGGTCTGATCTTGACTGCGGGCAGGCTGGGAGTTTAAATGTTGGGCGACAGTAGGATTAGGTTACTGTCGCTGGGTATTAGGGGATACGAAGGGTTTCTCCCGTTGATACGCGTCGGAAGGATATTGAGGAGGGGGAAAACATCTTGGGAACATGGGTGGCCATGGATATGGATTGTAAGGGTGAAATGATTGAAATGGGAACTGCGGATAAGGCATATGCGGAAAATTTTGATAAGGAGAGCGAGGTCGCATAGAAGAGTTAGAGCGGTTATATGGCGATGTGGGCCGTTGGTATGGTGAACTTGGACGAGGAGCGGTTGAGTTCGATCGGTCAGCTTCTTGTGCTCTTATTCCAATGTGGTTAGAGGAATAACTCAAATTAGGATGAGCTAGAATTCGGCCTTGGGAGTCAAAACGCATCGGCGCTGGAGCTATAATGTCATTTTTGTCGTAATGATGTGGTATATGGTTCCTAGCATATATTCTGGGGTCATTACGGTCCATGAAAGTAACGTCTTTCTGCTTATTTCTGTCCATCTCGGGAGTTGAAGGGCGTTGTGGGGTCGTGTAATGTACCTCAGCGTGACTAATGTTTAAGCTCACAGCGAAGCTTTCACCTTTCCTTGCTGCTTCAAGGGCCTCGGCCATTGGTTTCGGTGAAATGAAATGATACCGTTCCTCACACTATCTGGCAGCCCGCGAATGAATAAATTCAACCCGAGAATTTCCAAAGATGGTTTATAGTCAGTATTCCTAGCTTCTCCTTCAACGGTGTTTTTGATCGCGGCGATACCACCTCTCATCAAGCCTCTGATTCTATTATAAAATTGACGTGCAGATTCATCTTTTTTCATCTTAACTGACATGATCTCATTGATGTAAAAATCGTGAGGTTTCCTGGGTGAAAAATTCAATTTCAAAATTTCCTCAAACTGATCACTAGTCTGTATATTTTCGTCTCCGAGACCTTTCCTAGCATCGCCTCTAATCTTGTTTAATATACCACGTGAAAAATCAGGATGTTTATTATCTGGAATCGTTCCGAGATGATTTTTTATGCCTTGGATGAAGTCTTTGAGAGGGGTGGTACCATCGTATTCTTCTATATTAGCTAGAGCTTCGCGCACACAACTACTCAAAGAAGTATTAATATAGGTATCATAAGTAAGTTTCAACTGTTCCTGATTTTCTAACTCCTTTTGTCTGAGAAAAGTAGTGAGAGCTTGTTCTTGTGCAGCTGCGTCTGCAATGGCGTTGATATCCATCAAGGATTTATTTAGTCCAGAAGAAAAGGCCATCTTTGGTTTTGGGATTTTGCGTTCTCGGGACGTAGTGAGTTATATGTTACACCACTTGGGGTTATGAGCTACGAGATATGAGTTATGTGTGACCAGACGCGATGTGTGGAGTCAGGAATTTGATATGTCAGAAATTTGTCAGTTTCACAGTAAGAGTTCCTCGAGTCCGTGAGGAGGACACAGATGCAATATTGTAGAATGATTTTGCGAGAAACATGGATTTGGGAGTTGAATGGAACTAGTGCAACAATATGTTCATACAGCTATGACGGATAAACTAAAGTTCCAAGATACGCATTCATACAATAAGCAAGTTCAACAACATGTTCCCCACAAGGGATGCCAAAATGTTATGACCGGACCTGATGGGTCCGGGTAACAAATATATTTATTTTAGAGTGGGTTTTTGGAACATGAAGAGCGAACTGCCCCGTTGAACTTGCTAGTACTTACAGTCTCTTCCTGTATATATATTTATATATAGATATATTCCTGTTTATCCCGAAATCAGATACATGTATGTTGACATATCAAATTTGAACCAAAGAATGTTAACTGTTACTTTGAATAATTTTCTCTATGAAAATATGTATGCATCCATAAGGGAATGAATCAGATATATATATAAATATATATATATATATTTCATAAAGAGACAACTCTGTTTTTATTCAAAAGAGAATAGAATTGATTCGAAATGGAATTTATTGAAATACATAAATGCAACCTTAATACTGTTTCAAGAGATTATAGTTTTCACAATAATGGCTGTTGACTTACAATTAGTCTCCTTAAGTCCACTCTAGGAATCCAATGACTTCTCTAAAGGCTGATCTTCAGTACCATTGATCGGACGAGTTCTGGTCCGTTGGATGTTGAAGGATTTATTCTGAGCTGATCCTTCTGGAGCTGGCTTGAGGACTTTTATATGCTGGCCCTTCTGCCCTCCTTATCCCAAAATGCGGGATCAAGTGTTGTTTGAGTTCACTTACTCGAAGAACGTCGCTTTGTTGCGCGATTTCTAACACGCGTGTTGGCGATACCCAAGTAAACACTCAAACACTTAGTAACGGGTCTATACAAAGACTGATCAATTAACTGAGGCTAATGTTCCGTTTTCATAGTTTTGAATGATTAAGATATTTGACCTGCTTTTGGCCGTGCGCGTAACTCGGGGTTAATGTGGGTTACGCGCACGGCGACAACAATGCGCTTAAGGCCATGTCGGATACCGACCTACAGATTCCTGTAAAAATCGCGGTTCAAGATTTCTTCCTGAGTTCGAAACCAATCTTACCCAAATTACAGCCATAAGTGGAGAATTTCCCAAGGAATCGGCGTCTGGTCGAATTTTCGCGATGCGACTTGTAGTTTTGGATTTATCTTACATAGAAGCGAACGGCCCCCGAGATCCCACGTCTTGGATCGAGCCGTAGCAGAAAACTAAGCCTTTTTCACGACAAAACATAGCAGACACCCATGGCCACCGATGTAAGGATTCGTTCCCTACCCTGGCACTTTTATTTCGAGCAAAAACCATCGAGTAATCTTATACCGCGTATCGGAAAATATACGATCGCAGAACCGTCGACTGCGACGCCATGTTTGTGTATTGCTCGGTGGCCGAGCGGCAGCAATCCCAGCAGAAGCATCAGAAGAATGGCATACACAGCAGCCTCTCAGTCTGAGAGGCGTCTGCTCGGCCGTACGGATATTGGGATAAGTGTCAGATGACAAAAATGTGCGAGCTAGTGTTTTGAGACACCCTCGCTGATAAGTATATGATGGTGATATGTGATGATCCATCTAATGTCTGCAGAAACGACGAAAAAATATCCCTTGTGAGAAGTTAGGTTGTTTACATTCTACGGACAGCACATGTTGAACAAACTGCAAACCCATCTCTCCTCTCACAGGAGATGTTTTTGTCTCATTACCTAAATTTTGGTGGAAAAGATGTCGGATGTGCCACAGGGAAATCTGTGGCAGTTCTCCCTTACAGGTACCCAAATGCAAGTGGATTTTTCCTGTGTAGAAGAAGAGGTGTATTGCTTGATGCCAAGTCAATGAGGTTGAAAGACTCTGTGGAAAGAGTCTTTGGCCTCGAAAGCTTTGGCAAGCTGAGGAATCTTCTACGAGCATTCCCCAAACCTCTTACGAGCTCTTCCATACATGCTGATATTCATAAAAGAGTAACAAAACAGACTCCCTGCTACAACTTTCAGTTCACCAAAGCCATTGGTAATTGATTATCGCATAGAATAACTAGTATACATTCAGCAGTAAGCTCATAAATTTTTTTATCAATGTTTTGCATGTCTGTCTTACCTCAAATTGCACTTTGGCTGCCGCTGAAAAAAAAATTACCTGGTAAAACTTTATGGTGTCAAAGACATTGATGTTACCTTTTCATCACAAGCAACAGTGGATTATGTGCAGCGGGTGCTCAATATTTTGTGTCCAAATCATACTCTCCCATCACACAGATCATCAGAGATACTTCCAGCCTGCAATCTGAACTTTGTGTAGAATATTTACTATCACAAGAAATGTTGGGTAATCTCTCAGCGTAAACTTTTGTCCAAGTGATAGCCTTTCTAAATAAATCAAGAACTCAAAACCATGAGCTCAGAGAACCATCTTTCATCTTCAATTACATCCTCAAAGTACTACCAGTTGAAATTTTTTCATTGATACAAGAATTTTAGTTCACCTTTATACTTCTTCAGATCTGAAACTATTTTTCCAAGCTCATCTTGGCAAGCAGATATTTGGTGCAGATATGTTGACTATCCTCTCAATGCACATCCGACATCTTTTCCACCAAAATTTAGGTAACGAGACAAAAACATCTGTTGTGAGAGGAGAGATGTAAAGGTTTTGCACCATTTTGCACTTTGTTCAATATGTTCTGTAGAATGTAAACAACCTAACCTCTCACAAGAGATGTTTTTTCGTAGTTTCTGCAGACATTGGATGGATCATCACTTATCGCCATCATTATCAGCGAGGGTGTTTCAAAACACTAGCTCGCACATTTCTTGTCATCTGCCACTTATCCAAATACCCTGCGGTGGATAAACATTGTACAGCCGAGCAGACGCCCGGCTCATAATCTCACTCAACTAGGTATGACTTGAGAACAGCTGAGCCAGAAAATGCATGTAGCATGCATTACTGCTGCTCGTCCACTATCGAGCTCTTATGGTAACTAGTGAAACGAGAACAAGCTTTGCGCAAAATCCGGTAGAGGCGCTGGAGTGACTCCGACATGGCCTTAATAATTTTGATTGCATGATTGAATGGAGGTCACTTGAAAGACAGGCCAATCCCAATCGCAAGTCAGCATTTTCCTTTCCTTCAGGCAATCTGGGGCACCCCGGGATGGCGGGACGCCACATCAGTTTGAGACATGGAAGTCCCATCTACCACAATAGATCCCAATGCTGACCTCTAGCATGGGAGACCTTATATTCTATCTACGTCAATACACCTGAATGATGGATGCCAGTATTGAGTACTTGGAATCCTATCTGCCCTAATCGATTCCGGTACTGTCTTCCCGTATTGGAAACCTCGAGACCCCAATCCGCTTCAATCGATTTCAATACTGATTTTTAGCGTTGCAACTCTGCCCAGCAGTATTGAATTCGATTCGAATATATGAAATCTAGAAGAGTTCGCTACTGATTGTGAGTATTGAAAAGGATAGAATAACCATGCACCCAGGATTTCAATTCGATTCTGTAGTACTAGAAACTCTCCACGCGCGCAAGCGCGCTGATTCTCAAATTTCAAAATGATAATCAGGGCATTGAAACCACTCATCATACAATCAATATTTATTGAGAGAGATCAGATTTCTTCCTTTTCGATTTAAGATGGCTGAATGATGATACATTCGGAGGTAAAACCTTCTTACCTTGATCGGTAGCTCAAAATTTCAAGGTTTATCCGATCTGGCAAATTGCATCGTTCGCAACTCTCGGACCACCTTCTTTTACTCAAACAAAAAGAGAATTATATCTGAGGCCCAAGCACTCCGAACAGCCTAAATCGAATTCATCCCAGAACTCTGATCTCGTAATTGTATTCGCGCAGATTACGCGCGCAATTATTAAGTATCAGCAGTAAATGATTAGATTCTTGCTTCTTTTACCCACTTTTTGAATCGAGTAAGTCAGAAACAGCATAGCCTGGAGTCCAGCGTCCTTTGAATGAACATGAAAGTGATGGAAAGAGGGGTTCAATGAGCGTCGTCGTATCACGCTACATTTTCATTGCGATGTTTGATATGGGACGTTAGGTTCAAGCTATCGATCAACGCAAGGTATCTTACAAAACTGTTATATTATTTGGTCCTTGATGAGTGGGTTAAACTACACTACATTGCAATGGCGCTTGAATGAGTGAATGAGAATGTAAAATTGGAAGTGTCTACACTTATGAAAATACGATTAAGTTTTTCTCATTTTCATCATCATTAGAGAAATTCCAATCATGAAGAAATTGACGAGCAGGGATCCGAGGAAATGTATCATGATTAAGAAAATCATCAGACTTTTCTCAACCTTATAATATTTTTTACCTCGGAAATGCCGCCAAAATGTTGATTGTTGCATGCAGCACAATGAAAATTCATTTCATCAAGATAAGATGCTTCATTGAGGCACATCTGTTCCCCGCCCATGCTTAGTTTTTTTTCTTTCTTCAAAAATACACTGGTTATAGAATTTTTATCAAAGGTTTGATCATTTCCGATTGATTAATTCATAATTTATGAAAAGAGCAACTATTCACGTCGATTTTCCAAAACTGAACCTCAAATGTTCATCACAACAAGAACATTGCAATTCAAAATCAAAACACAAACATTATTGTCAGACCAACTACAACCATCCTCATCTCCACACAAAAATAAGATATCAAAGAATTCGAGATACGCCAACTTCTCGATTAGCCTGCGGATTAATAGGAGGGATTCATCTCGATTGGTTATCACGCAATGAGTGATTGAGTCATCATTGAAATCGATTGACGCAGTCAATCCAATGCTGCCTGTTATGATTCAGACCGATAGCAAAACTCATCCTCAGACCGTTCCAATCCTGCTCAGCAGTATTGAATTCGATTCAAGTATATGAAATCTAGTTTTAAGTATTGAGGAGGATAAGATAACCCTGCTTCAACGATCTTAATTCCATTCTATAGTATCGATCTCGATTAACGCAATGAGTGATTGGGTCGTCATTGAAATCGATTGACGCAGTCAATCCAATGCTGCCTGACACGATTCAAACCGATAGCAAAATTCATCTTTAGGACATTCCAACTCTGCCAAGCAGTATTGAATTCGATTCGAATATATGAAATCTAGAAGACTTCAATACTGATTGTGAGAATTGAGAAGGATAGAATAACCATGCATTCAGGATTCAATTTCGGTTCTGTAGTATTTATCTCGTTCGCTTATCACGCAATGAGTGATTGGGTCATCATTGGAATCGATCGACGCAGTCAATTCAATGCTGCCTGGCATGATTCAGACCGATAGCGAAACTCATCTTCAGGCCGTTTTAATCCTGCTCAACAGTATTGAGTCCGATCCCAATATATAAGATCTAGAGGAGTCCAATACTGATTGTGAGTATTGAGATTGATAGAATAACCATGGACCCACGACTCCGATTCGATGCAGTAACCAAATTCAAAGACATCAGTGAAGATATTTCTACGAATAGAGTTGTTCTGTCATCTCATGAAAAAAATATCATAAAATTGAATGAGGAAATCTTGAAAATGTTCGATGGTCCTACATCCTCTTACTAAGCGTTGATCATGCGACTCACAAAGGTGTAGATCAAAGTGAGGAGCACACTCATCTGAAATAGAGTCAAAATTGGTGATGAAACAACGTTAGTAATTCAGTTCACTGATATATCTCTACGATTAGAGATCTTGATGACATTGATATTACAGAATTATAGTTGCGTATGTTGACGAAGTATTTCACCAATCTGAGTTCCAGAAAAAGGGCGATGACAGTGAATTAGTGAGGTACGTACAAAATGGTTAACTTCAAACGAAATTGAGAATAATATTAGGAAATTAATTATCATATCAAATTGAGTATACGTGTATGAGTAATGATGTATGGAGAACCATATTCAAAGACATGAATGAAGATATTTCTACGAATAGATACACCAAAATAAAATTTGATGATATACATTCGAAAGAAGGAACGATAAGTGAGTCGAACTGGTGATGTTTCGACTATATGACATGATTTTTACATAAGTCTTGTCGATTCTCCAGAGATAGAGGGTCATCTGAAGGATCAATGCGTCCGAAGGAATGAGAAGAATGAAAGTGGAATTCTGGGTGTAATTACGAATATACGTCACAAACTTGATGTTATTGTTGTGAAAGATGAAAACGGTCAAATTGAATCGTACGATCGTGGAGTGGAGTTAGAAGTTTGCGGTGACTTACAAGAGAATGGTTAATTTTCTGATCAATCAGATAAAAAAGAAGAATCGTTTTGGAATTGATTTCATTCAGTGGTTTTTACAGGTTCAACGTACATGTGAAAGTGGAGGCTATAGATAAATCGGAATTTTTAGGAGGTGAAAAGATGGGAATCGAGAACTCGATTTTGGAAATTGAAGTTCATGTTGTGGAAGAGTGTTCCGTCACACAAAGATATTGGTTATTGATTCTTGTTTCTCGGATATACTGTAAAATTTTTCTAATTCATATTTTTTTGGAAGAAATATACATCTTCTTCGTAACCCAAGCTCACTTTGAATGTTGTAATAATTGAATAATCTGATGGAAAATGATGATGATGGGAAGGGGGTCATTTCTCGTAGGCTGCAGAGGGAAATTGAGACGACTGAGGGACTTGCAGGGGCTCAGAAAGATTTAGGGGCTCTCAGGGGCCCTTGGAGGCCCTAAGAGGTCTTCGGGGGCTCCCAAAGGACCTCGAAGGACCTCAGAGACCCTCAGGGGTCCTCCTGGGCATTCAAGGCAATCAAAGTAATTCAGAAGAATCTCATTCTTACTACTATATATTAGGGGGATATATATGATCGATTTTATTCAAGATTCCATTACAATCGTGAGATTATATATGGAACCCCGAGGACTTCGATTTATTCGCTTCGTGAGCTGATTTACGACTGAAAGGCAGAATATTGGTTTATTAAACCATATAGGACCTGCAATGACCTTTCATCTGTCCATCTGGATCCTATCCTATGCTGAATACCAGTATCGGATTATATCCGCTAACGTCAATCCTCATCAACAGTATAGAATTCAATTAGCAGTTATGATCTCAAATCTACAATTCAGGATTCAGCTAGATTAGGTCTATGTTCGATTGATCTGCATTGGGATCCAATACAGCTCTCGCCGGTTTAATGATAGAACCGATTGAAATGTATTCATTCCGATAGGATTCGATTGGTTTTCAATCTATCCCAATCGATCTTTTGCAGCAGGGTCTAAAGGAGGAAATTTACATATATGAGTAACTCACAT
Organism: Eretmocerus hayati; assembly: GCA_029851415.1. NCBI lineage: Eukaryota > Metazoa > Arthropoda > Insecta > Hymenoptera > Aphelinidae > Eretmocerus > Eretmocerus hayati. The sequence continues at coordinate 64,816,205 of CM056744.1, read as the reverse complement.
GTCGCGATGAGTTCTTAAGGCCATGGATGGCTCATATATGAGCCAGGCTGGCAGGCAACGGTCGAGCCCCATACTGAACATTTCGGAATTTTGAAGATCATCGTTCAGTTACATCTAAATGAATCTCTGGCTTTCTCGGATGTAATAGACAGTCTAAATCGCTTCTTCATGCATTCATAGCATCAAAACCCACTAGACATGAAAGCAACCTTTCATCAGGATTAAAAAATGTGACAATTCATAATTAGAGAATTACTGACTTTTGAGAGGATTTTTGTGGTAGAATGGTTCGTGGAGTATCCAAATTGTAACTTGCAGTTGTTGTGAAAACACTAGTGTACATGAACTACCCCTTATAGGGGAGTGAAATTCCAAAATTTTTGAACACGACATCATGAAAGAATTTGAGAGAGGTCAATGAGCGTTCAAGATAGATTTTCGAAAATAGATTATCGGAGGTTGTAGGACGTGGGGGTTGATTCAGCAAACGGGAAGGATCTCAGCCCACCTCGAGGCGATTCGTAGGATAGGGTCGTTCAAGATCAGCGCAAAGCCTCCGACCCATCTTAAGGACAGATCACTGTTCGTTTGATAGGGTGGCTCAAGATCAGAACGAAGCCCTCCAATCCACCTCGAGGACAACTTGCTTCCATTCTACTGAGGCTCTTTTTTGGGAGGGGGGGGGGAGTGAGTGGGAAGTGAGACGTGTTCTTCACATCGTCGCAAGGCACAGGGGTCTCTCGGGCGAGTCTCGGCGGTCCCCGAGGCTAACCCGTTCGCTCTCACGGGCCGGGGGCACTTTTGGAATGTGAGCTTGTAAGCTCATGTACTTGTTATTTGGGGCGTTAAAATATAATTAAAGTAAAAGGCTCGAATCTTTCGCCAAGAAAGGAGTATCTGGCTATGTGGGTTGATCAAAAAATTGTGCGTGCTTGGGGTGAGAAAGCACACTGCAAGCTTTTGAAAAAGCTAGGGCAGATTTTACAGTCGTCTAGTACCACTTTTTGGCCGGTATTTTACTTGATGAAAGACTCTGATAATATTGATGGCTTTTGGTGAAGCGGGATCTCTAGGCCGATTTTCGAGTTTATTTCGAGTGTAAATCTAAATAGCAAATTTATGCCATGAAAAATATCAGAAGCATATATTGTTTCATTACAACTAGCGTAATGCCTCGCGTTGCTCGGCTTGTAAATGCTCTGAAAGGCGTATTGGACTCCGGAAATGTTCTTATCAATCGAGAGAAGACTTGATTTCCATTCCGATTCAATAAGTGATCATGTATGTTTTCAAATTGTTTTTGGTTTGCACAGTGTGATCTTTTGAATCTCACAATCAGTCTTCCGTGTCCTGTTGAAAGAAAATGTCCAACATTGATGAGATTTGAGTTCAGTTATTATTTATGTGTTATTATTCGAAGATTCTTCACTCTGAATTTGGGGGATCTGGACTATTACTCATCTCTGTAATGATTTCAGATTCGTTGCTGACGAGAAATTCTTGAATGTTATTTTGAAGTTGGAATATTCAACCTCACGATGAGCAATCGCGTATTGTTCAAAATTCATTAAAATGAGGAATAACCCACTGAATTTAATTTATTTCGATCACATAATATTTCGACGAGTTAGATAAATTCAAGCTGATGGAAAAATTTAGGACACAGATGGAATGATGAATTGAGATGACGCACAATCAATTACACTGTAGAACAGCATTTTTGGATTAGAACGCCTATCTCTATGTACAATCTTCGAATAACGTTACACAGATAATCGGACTCGGATCTCATCGAAGTTGGACATTACATCTCAATAGAACTGATGAAGAGAATCGGAAGATCACATGGTGCAAATGAATGAAATTCTACCGACATCCATGATCATCAAGTGAATTTGAATGAATATTCAGTCTTCCTTCGATCTACGGAAACGTTTTCAGAGTCCATTGCGCTTCTCTGAGGCATTTATGAGCCGAGCAACGCGAAGCATTACGCTAGTCGATATTCGAAGCCCATTTTTCGTCCAGAGGTTCCTCGTCCTCCTGAATTGCACACACGTGTCCTTAAATTGAGGAGATAATCAGTCACGGGGGCTGTGCGCGTATAACTGAACTGCTATTGACTCCTCTTAAGCTGACACAAATTGTTCATGTTTCCGACGCGCCCGTGTTTCCGCTAGTAGAGCAAGCAAAATACTCCATATCGGTAAGCGAGCGCGTACCTTTAAACGTCTCCCCACTCCTTTTTAACTACCAGATGTACAATTTTTCTCGGCGCAGACACCAATTTGATCGCGCTTACTCCGCTGCACGCCTCAACGGTGGAGAAATATACGCGTGCTTGCTCCCCACCACCAGTCGTCCCCGTGCATCGAACGAGAGCAGACGTAGCAGACATGCAGACACCAATTTGATTGCGTTCGTTTTGCTTTGTGCCTCAACGAAGAAGAAATCTACGCGCGCTTGCTGCCGGACATCAGTCGTCCCCACCGTGCATCAGACGGAAACAGAACATGGAAGATATGCGGATGCCAGTTTCACCGCGCTTACTCCGCTGCGTGCCTCGACGAAGACGAGATATACGCGTGCTTGCTGCCCACTAACAGTCGTCCCCGTGCATCAAACGAGAGCAGATACGCAGACGCCAACTCGATCGCGCTAATTTCGTTGCGCATCTATACGAAGACAGATACACAGATGCTAGCAGCTTGCCATCAGTCGTACCCGTGCACTCAACGAGAGCAGACGTACCAGACACGCAAACGCCAATTTGATCGCGCTCACTCCACTGCGCGTCTCAACGGAGGAGAAATATATGAGGAAATCCCAGAAACTTTTGACTATTGGCCTCTAAAAGTGAAATTATAGAAGAAAGCTGTGTACGTGTCTGAAATTTTTTATACCCCTTCCTTGAAGGCTCCGAAAACACAATCTTTCATGTGGGTCTTCTGAAAAAAATCGCTAAACGACTTGCAGAACAAAGTCTTGAGCGAGTACTTCTGGAAAATTCGTTTCTGAAATTTTATTGTTCGAGTAAGCATTGGGGGATCTCTTAGAATACTTGAATGGGCATGAAAGAGTCTTAACTTTCAGAATGCGTGATAAGGATTGCACAATAGTATGGATGGAGGCTCGTGATCTACCGAAGGTGGCAAAAATACACTCAATATGGGAGTGTCTCGGGAAAAATTTTTATTCGTGGAGAGTGACAAATACAAACATCAAATACAATCCTAGTCATTTTTATACCAATCTGGAATATGTCCCTGAACCCTTCGAAGGATTTGATAGAATATTCCTAGACGATTTCGTCTACATAAATCTGTCATTTGTCCCCATTCAAACAGATGGCACTCTCAAACGCGCCAGAGTCTGATCGTCGCGAAGTGGATATGGTTTCCTGATACTATTACCTACTATCTATCGGTATTCAGGAGTCCGTCTGTTGATTACAGCAAGTGTACACCGCCGAGAACAGCGTCAATATACCACGAGTAACACTGATTTCATTCCGGTTGAACGCAATTCCTTGATTTCCCCATTGATATACATAGATGTGCAATTGGTCGATTTCTTTGTTTTTGCGCAAATGAGACAATGACTTAATCGCGGAGTCCCTCTAGAATGCGCCAAAAAGTGTATGAGCCTAAGAACAAGAATAATGATTTCTTATCGAAACGGAGTGACAGACCGCCCAATGCCTGTCACGGCTCAGTACATCAATGTACATTTCCCACTAAAAAAATCACAACTTTGGATCATTAGAAACATCCCTGCAAAGTTACGGACCCCGCTGTGGTACGCCAGAACCGTGAGAGCTCAACGAATTTTGAGAGTCGGTCCGAGTGACACGTCAATTCCTCGATTTTCGGGTGTTCTCTCGCGCATGACCTTCTCTAGTATCTATCCGCAGTCACCAATCGATCCCAAATTTGGTGTCCACTTTCAGGACATTTGAACGAAGAAAATTTGACTGGGTTGGTCTTATGAGACGTCGTACAGCCCAAATGATCGAGGAGTGACAGCAAAAGTCCAAAGTTTCTGGAATCTCCTCATATGCGTGCTTGCTGCCCACCATCAGTCGTCACCGTGCATCGAACGAGAACAGACGTAGCAGACACGCAGACGCCAACTCGATCGCGCTGACTTCGCTGCACGTCTGTACGAAGACAGATACGAGGGTGCTTGCTGCCCGCTATCAGTCGCTTCCGTGCACCAGACGAGAACAGACTTCGCAGACATGCAGACACCAATTTGATTGCGCTCGTTTCGCTGCGCGCCTCAACGAAGAAGAAATCTACGCGTGCTTGCTGCCGGACATCAGTCATCCCCGAGCATCAGACGGAAGCAGAACATGGAAGACATGCGGACGCCAGTTTTACCGCGCTTACTCCGCTGCGTGCCTCAACGAAGACGAGATAAACGCGTGCTTGCTGCCCACTAACAGTCGTCTCCGTGCATCGAACGAGAGCAGACACGCAGACGCCAACTCGACCGCGCTGACTTTTCTGCGCATCTGTACGAAGAAAGATACACGGATGCTAGCAGCTTGCCATCAGTCGCCCCCATGCACCGAACGAGAGCAGACGTAGCAAACACGTAGACGCCAATTTGATCGCGCTCACTTCGCTGCGTGCCTCAACAGAGAAGAGATATACGCGTGCTTGCTGCCCATCATCAGTCGTTCCCCTGCATCGAAAGAGTGCAGACGTAGGAGACATGCAGACGCTGACTTGGTCCCGCTCACCCCGCTGCGCGTCTTTATGAGGAAGAGATACACGAGTGCTTGCAGCTTATCATCTTTACAGTACATCTGACGAGAGTGGAACAAAGGCGGACCAATAGATGCCCTCCTAATCGCGCTCACTCGGCTATACGCCGATCCCCATCAACCTTACCTGGCTATAGTCTAACGTTGACGAAATTATGAACAGGGCAGATGCATCTTCCTTGTTCCATTTCTTCAGAGCCTCTCCCGCTGTATCTGGTTTTTTCTGTTCCAGTCACATAATTAAACAACCCTCTTGCATTCAGAGCACATTCGATTTGGAACCTCCACTGTCGATAATTTTTGCCATTGAACTTTTGGATAGCAACGAGGTCCGATGAGTCCATTTTGACAATTCAACTACGTTGTTCTCTATCAAACTTTCTGGATTTTGAGGTCAAGTGATGTGAGACCCGCAGTCACAGATATCAATATTTCACTTATAACGAAAATACTGCATATCAATGGACAACGGCAATCTTATTGTTGCCGGCCCCATAACCTATTAACTTTTGATACCCAGGTAGATTGATAATAAAGGTTTATTAATGAAGAATGATACAAGTCATAATGAGCACTACGCTTACAAGAAGCCGCGCTTCCTCTTCGTTAATCCAGGAACATAAAGGTAATTCTACACTCATGAATGATTTAAAGGTTCTACCCACAACATAGTGGAATTACAGTCATGTATCCTCAACAGAATGCAGCTCCGTTTGCATGAGGCTGTGGAAAAATGCCCGTGGGACCGCTACCAGAAGGCTGCTTTATCGTGCCGTCTCTGTCTAACGCGCGTGGTGTATTCTCTGTATGTAGGTTCTCTACTTAACTATCTGTCGCACTCGCACTACCGCTTTGCTTTGTGAGTTTTTTTCATGGCACGCGTCTGGAATCAATTTGAGTGGTAACTAGAACCTCAAAAATGAATGGAAAAATGCAAGCCCATTGATTTGAGAGAATGTTATTTCTGTACCAACCAAAAACGTTCTCAGACGTCCAAAGGATTTTTAGATACTCCCAGTCGAATGTAACCCATCGGATCATTCACGCACTGCTAGATGTGGTTATTCGTCAGATTTTTGAGTAATTTTGACTGAAAATCAACGATTTTTCAAGTCTCACCAGCTCGTTTCCACACCACGAGGAGCATTCATGGAAAATAGCTCCGGAAACTAGAATCATTCCAACGCGTCTTTCTATGAATCGGGATCGTGATAATATATATTTGAATACTAAGGTCCCAGAGTGTTTTCCGATCGACATTATAAGGCTGCTGATAGCGAGAGTAGTGATAATCAGAGTGTTTTTCGATCGACAATATGGGGCAAAACACGTCAACTGTCCTGGGAAGCTTTTTGGAGGGTAAAACGTGTAGTTTCGAGCCATCTGTGGAGGCCGTAGACCCCACGTAGAAAAAAATCAATGACATCGTTTCCGACGTATTTTTGCATCGGCTTTTCGATGGCGGGGTTTGTTCTTCGGTTTTGTGCCACCATAATTTCGAAAATTAGCAATCGAGCTTTTCGACGTATTTTCGACTCACCTTTCCGATGGAAAGCTCCGTTTTTTTCTGATTTGGTTCAACATAACCTCAAAAAAAGGAAATCATAAGTCGAAAATGTTCGAGCCCAAACTAACCTATTTTTCCGTCTTCTCGATAGCCTGATTCGGGAGAATGAACAACTCTCAATGTAACTGACGATCCTTTGTGTCATTCACAATTCTCTAGTGATGAAATAGAGTCCGAATGACTAGATTCCTGCTTCTACAAGGAACGAAGCAGTGAATAACTGAGTTCTAGGCGTACGCGTGACATTAGGAATACTCCTCTTCTTCATAATTTTCTTCTCCATGGGAAGAGTCAGAAAACGAATTATAAAACACTATTCCATCATGAACATGAATTAATTTCCCAAACATTGTCATCAAAAAGACGAAAAAGGAGGTTGAATTGAGTTAAGATTCTTTAGATGCTTGATTCCCGTTTTTTGAGGTTATTTTAAATCAAAATGTATAAGCGGAGCTCTCCATCGGAAAGATGAGATGAGAATACGTCGAAGTTGCTTCAATTGATTATTTCTCTGCGTCAAATTGAACGGCACAGAACGCCCGCAAAGGGTGAACAGCACGTGAATGACCACTCGTACTTTCATCGTTGCTCCACTCCTAGTGAAAGTCGAAATACCCCTATCTTTTCGAGAGCTGTTACTGCCATTCCAAAACTTGATTGCTGATTTTTGAGGTTATGGTATTACAAAACCGAAAAATAAACCCGGCCATTGGAAAGCTGAGGCAAAAATACATCGGAAATGATGTCATTGATTTTTTCGTGAGTGGGATCGATGGTCTCTACAGATGGCACAAAACTACATATTTTACCCTCCAAAAAACAACCCAGGACAGTTGACGTATTTTGCCCCATATAAGGGTGGTGCTGATGGCGAGAATAGTAATAATCACGAGGTGGAGCTCCATATTTCGTCTCGTCGGGATGAAAGAGAAGGATAGATGAAAATATTTCCATTTTAATATGAAAGGTATGTTCTACAATTTTCCTCCTTCAAAGCTTCAAATTCAAAGCGTCATACACCTACCTTCCAGTCAAACTCCTCTTAGATTGATTAGAATCTCTCAGCCTTTCTTTTTCAACTTTTCTCTCCTCCAATTGCTTCTCTCGTTTAAATCTCGATTTTTCCCTCTTAACTCGAGCATTGTTTTCACTATTCTCCATGAATTAATAATATTGAATATCCTATCACAATCGACGATCCAGCACCACGTAAGCTATTTACATGAATCTAACTTAGAATCCTTTCAAAGTGGGTTTAATACTCAATTCGAACAGAGCTGTCGTTAAATTCCCGAAACCGATATTGATAGCAACGCTTAGAATCAGGAAACAACTAGTTGCGCAAATATCTACAAGTCCCCCCTTCCGCACACAGGCCTCCAAAGTTCTATACAATGTTTACCAATTAGCACAAACATACTCATCTACAGTGTGATGCTGTGTCTATGTTTGATGAGCCTGTACGACAAGCGCGAGCTCTCGAATTCGTTCTGTGCTCGAGGTCTGGCGCCTCGTCCGTAATTCGTCAATTGAGAATTTTTTGAATCAAGTCTATGGTGGCATTTGGAGGTGAAATGGTTCTCTGGTGTGATTTATCTGTTTTCAAGATGATATGAGCGATTGCAACCTCATAGAAGTGCTAAGACGGGCTCGATCACATCAACTCCTTCGACACAATTTTTGTAATGCTTCTCACTCAAATAACATTCCCTATCAGGACATGGAAAAAATGGGGTATCGTTCAAAAAAAGGTGGAGAAGAATGGGCAAAACATCCCAGGAGCGTGCCCCCCTTCTCCCCCTCGTGCCGTGGGAATTTGACCTTTTCCAGTCGAGTGGGCGCATAAACTGACCCGTCTTCTTGATGCTATCATTTCAGTTGGTCGCACGCACCCAAACCACACGGGATATAATTGGTGTTGTTTCAAGCTATACGAATCCGTTTTGATCATGTAACTATCGCAAATGTTATTTTTTTCATAAGCTAAGTGCGAGGAATCTGAAATTTATGTGAAAACCCGGTTACGCGACTTCGACGTTTGTTTATGAGTGCCACGTTAGAGGCACGCGTCTGAAATCAATCTTTTCTCAATATATAGGGTGCCTAAAATGTGAGTGAATTTTGGCAGAATTCTTCGAGCATTTCATAAGGAAGAAAAAAATTTTTCGAGCAATGTTATTTTTGCAGCAGGCTGAAGAAATCAAAAAACGGCGCGAGTACGCTAAGAGATACCCAAGAAATGAGGGTTACGGGCCGTGTTGTGGATAGCCAGATCCTTTTGACAGAACAGCGAATAGAGTACACATTCCGAGACCCTGGAACCTATCCAAATCAACTTCGACAACTTGATAATCTTTTGAAGGTTCAGAGATAGCGTGCAGTACGCCTAATGTCAAAAGTTCTGTAGAACCTCTCATATAGTCGAGTACAAATAGCCGCACAAAGGAGAGACCGATAGCTGTGATATATATATATATATATATTATGCTTCGGCGGCCCATTTACTCACAGTGGACGTGTAGCAGAGTATCGCACTATATGTATATACGAAGATCAGCACCTAAGGATGAGCCGATAGCTCGGTGTATACCTATATATTACACGCACTATATATGCCTACAGTGTACCTGTCTCGACTCGTTGTCGTATGATGGTGTATTTTGTTCAACTTGTCAACGTACGATCTGATTATCACAAAAGTCTAAATCAAGATCACATCCAAGTTCGAGCTAATAGTCCTTTGTTATTACACTCTTATGCATGGATCTTATGGGCAAGAAATACTCTTTGACTTTCCTTGTTTACACTACGTAAGCTGCTTACATCGATCATGCGATGTTCATTCTTCCAGGAAACAAGGACAGAATATCTTTCGTCGTAATTCTATAGACCAACGTGACTCTACTGCTCAAGTATGGTATGCATTTTTTTACCGCATACCAAACTTTAGAGCTTGGAGAAACGCAAGTTTATTCCAACGCTACAAAAAACTATTATCCATTTTGCTTCTATCACTCGTTTTGTAGATCAATAGGATGAAAAAAGGGCTGTTTAACGAGTCAGTTAATTTCATTTAATTCGACGACGTTTCGAAGACTGATTTGCCTCCTTCTTCAGGTCTAAAATACAATATCATGACAGTCAAACATATTGGATGGAGTATATACATGTATATGTATGTTTACATTCATAAACGCATCAAGTGTGTGTCGGTGTATATATACTCTCTAACACTCATGATACACTTTCAATTACCTGTTAAATATTATGAAAGTTATTTAAACAGTCATTTTTCGGACTGTAGTCATGATTCAAACATGTTTCTTTACAAATTATCTCTCAGTTTACCTGTAAATTTTTATGAACTTGAATAATCAATTTGTAGAATGGACCTGTTTCTTAGTCGAACAAGTAGTTTGAACATCATACCATGTACTTTCACACAAATCGAGTGGTATTCTAGCAAGGAATATTTTACTTTCATATTGACTATTGATATAACTGAACTCTTTCTACACATATATTCACTTTTCTTGAATTTAACACTTAGTGATTTAATGAAACATTTTTGATTACACTGGAGGATTGTTCTATGTTCATCTGGTGATTAGCCAGACATCAATACTGATCTCTCGATCTATTGATTTACACCTAGTGACCTCTAACAATCTATCAGTGGAGTTGTCAACATTGAATCAATCAATGATAAATAGTAATCTATATGATCATGTGAGAAGATTAATTCCAACAAGCATCACGATATTTGTTCTTTTTTACTTGTCTTAGAAGTGATGCGTAAATGTGGTGTAAGTTTCTAGTGCCATCTTTTTTATTCATAGGGTGCTCTTCCAATCTTATGTGAACCATTTCTGAAACTAATCTTTTATACCAATTATGTTCATGGTCTAAAATTTTGGGGTTAGCAAAATCAAAAGTATGACCTCGACTTCTCATATGATCATTTACAACATAGTTTTCATCCATCTTTAAACTTCTTGACTCATGTTCATTAATTCTAGTACTCAAATCTCTTTTTGTTTCCCCCACATATGAGGCATGGCAATCATTGCATTTTAATTCATACACTACATTCGTCTGATCGCCTATACTTGTCCTATCCTTTCCCCTTTTTATAATATCACCCAAATTATTCTTGATTTTCGGAAATAATCTTACAGGAAGATCCCTCAGTTTTTTAGAAACTCTCTGATAAGAACCATCAATGTAAGGGAGACCTATATTGATTGAAAGCCTAGATTTCCGCGTTTTTGTAGAGTTTTCATTCCGATTATCAACTGATTTACTAGGTCTATCATTATCCAACTTTTGATGAATGAGAGAGTGTATTCTTTTTCTCATGTGATATTTCATAAATTGAGGGGGATAGTCATTCTCAACTAGTATGTTTCCTACCAATCGGATGTTTTCATCGTGAAATCTACCATCAGACAAATGTAGTGCCTCATCAAGCAGAGAATATACCATCGCTTTTTCATGTGACGGATGATGATTAGACAGAAAATTCAAAACTCTCCCAGAGAACGTGGGTTTGTGGTACCAGACTATGATCAACTTATTATCATCTCTAATTATCAGTAATTCTAAAAAGTTTAGTCTATTATGTTTTTCAGTTTCAATTTTAAATTGCAACCTTTCATCATATGAGTTGAATATGGACAACATGAGATCAACTTTATTCTTAGGGATACTAGCAAGAATATCATCGACATATCTCCCGTAAAATAATGGAACAAAATCCAGTCCATTCAAACATTCTTGTTCCAAATCATCCATCACAATATTTGCAAATCTTGGTGAAGGGGGTAGACCCATTGGGGTACCATATTTTCGCTTATAAAATTTTTCATAAAATACGCGGAAATCTAGGCTTTCAATCAATAAAGGTCTCCCTGACATTGATGGTTTTTATCAGAGAGTTTTTAAAAAACTGAGGGATCTTCCTGTAAGATTATTTCCGAAAATCAAGAATAATTTGGGTGATATTATAAAAAGGGGAAAGGATAGGACAAGTATAGGCGATCAGACGAATGTAGTGTATGAATTAGAATGCAATGATTGCCATGCCTCATATGTGGGGGAAACAAAAAGAGATTTGAGTACTAGAATTAATGAACATGAGTCAAGAAGTTTAAAGATGGATGAAAACTATGTTGTAAATGATCATATGAGAAGTCGAGGTCATACTTTTGATTTTGCTAACCCCAAAATTTTAGACCATGAACATAATTGGTATAAAAGATTAGTTTCAGAAATGGTTCACATAAGATTGGAAGAGCACCCTATGAATAAAAAAGATGACACTAGAAACTTACACCACATTTACGCACCACTTCTAAGACAAGTAAAAAAGAACAAATATCGTGATGCTTGTTGAAATTAACCTTCTCACATGATCATATAGATTACTATTTATCATTGATTGATTCAATGGTGACAACTTCACTGATAGATTATTAGAGGTCACTAGGTGTAAATCAATAGATCGATAGATCAGTATTGATGTCTGGCTAATCACCAGATAAACATAGAACAATCCTTCAGTGTAATCAAAAATGTTTTATTGAATCACTAAGTGTTAAATTCAAGAAAAGTGAATATATGTGAAGAAAGAGTTCAGTTATATCAATAGTCAATATGAAAGTAAAATATTCCTTGCTAGAATACCACTCGATTTGTGTGAAAGTACATGGTATGATGTTCAAACTACTTGTTCGACTAAAAAACAGGTCCATTCTACAAATTGATTATTCAAGTTCATAAAAATTTACAGGTAAACTGAGAGACAATTTGTAAAGAAACATGTTTAAATCATGACTACAGTCCGAAAAATGACTGTTTAGATAACTTTTATAATATTCAACAGGTAATTGAAAGTGTATCATGAGTGTTAGAGAGTATATATACACCGACACACACTTGATGCGTTTATGAATGGGAACATACATATACATACATACATATACTCCATCCAATATGTTTGACTGTCATGATATTGTATTTTAGACCTGAAGAAGGAGGCACATCAGTCTTCGAAACGTCGTCGAATTAAATGAAATTAACTGACTCGTTAAACAGCCCTTTTTCCATCCTATTGAGCTACAAAAAACTCTTTGGTATTGTTCACAGAATATCTCAGATATATAGCTAAAACTTGACTCTGCAAAAGTCTTTCATATGCTTAGTCTATAGCCCAATTTTCCAGAATATATAAGATTTTTGATATAAAATTTTTATGTGAGTTCACGTGGCGGAACTTGTCCTACCCAAGGGTGTACCATTAATAAGTATCGGATTTAATTGGATAGAATTGAATACGAACGACAAACGTATATGCACCAATCGTGCATATAATATCATTCCTATCAACGATGAGACACCGGTCCGGTGATACCCTCGGCGATTTACTTACGCTCTGCCGTCTAGCCGCATTCAGCTTCTATCTCCAACAAAATTGATGGACCCGAGGATCATTGTACCATGCACAGATGATAGCAGTGCAAACTATAGTAGAACCTGTAAAGTTGGACACTCCCTATGTTGGACACCTCATTAAGTTGCACGCCTTTCATCGGAACCGAAAAAAATTACATTGGTTCAAATGGGAATTTTTCTCTGTATGTTGGACACTCTATATGTTGGACACCTTGCTAAGTTCTACCTCTCACTAGGAATCCAGAAATAGTATTTCAATGTCTGAAAACCTTCAAAGTTGGACATTTCAAATTTTATGACACATACTTGGACGTTCACCAGCTCACGTTATCAGAATAAGTCTGTATTGCCTCCTGACCATCTCAAAATGTGACGTGCACACATACATGGTGTTAAAAATGTCAACAACCGCGCTTTTAGTTGGTTGTCTCAAGAACGATAATTTCGAAATTCTTCAAGGAACTAGGCTTCGAGAATTTGCAAATGAGATTTTTTAAAAGATTCTATAGGGGAATGATGAAACAAAACGACATGGTTGATGATCGAATTGTTCAATTTTCTTCACAGATGTTCGAATACGATATCTGGAATTCTTAAGTTTGACTCAACTATCCATCGATTTCTCAATGAATTAGTGTACATATTACGGATATTGTGATCCATTTATCAAATATTCGAAATAACGAACGTTTTCGATACACTGTGCGTAAAAGTGCACTTTGCGCACAATTTGTCGACTTTTACTCACAGTTTATCGAAAAGTATAGTTAGATACACGGGCGTGAAACCTATTATTCGCATCCTCGTGATGTTCCGACCCTCGCCTGCGGCTCGGGACGGAAACCCTTCACTCGGACGCGAATAAAACGTTTCACGCCCTTGTATCGAAATGTACTATTAAGTGACGACATTATTGGGAATCGCATTGTTCCGTTTTCTCGTACAGATAATCGAAGAATATAACTTAAATCCTCAACTATGAGTCATCTATTAATTCATCAGCAAATGAGTGTTTATATGATGGATATTCAGATATTTTTATTCAGTGACTTGACGTTACGGTGAGTCGATTTTTGGGCATGTTCGTGTATGTTAGACACCTCGCTATATTGGACACTTTACTCCGGAACCTAGCTGTCCAATTTAGACAGGTTCTACTGTACTTCTATCTACCACACTTCTGATTATTGAGAGCAAAGAATAGTAAATATATAAGCTGTATATGAGCTATGTGCAATATATGCGAAGATATCGTCTAAAATGAGCTCTAACCCTATCCAAAAAATCAGCTGATTTATCAGCTGTAAAATCAGCTGATATTTTGGCCGATGATGAATCAGCTGATTTTTCACATTTTTATTGATGACTGGACTTTGAAAAATCAGCTGGTTAATCACCTGATTTTTTATAATTTATTCATTTAAAATTTTATTACATTTCCCACTTCTCAAGCTACTTTCGCATGTTGCTTGTGGTCAAGTGTCGTCTATGTAATGGGAAAGAACGTAATTCATTAATTAAAATTTTGCACTTACGGGGATTTGAAACTGGACCTTCGGGTTTGTAGACACAAGACTTAACCAACTGCGCCATTCGAGATGTGTCAGTCAACAGTACAAAACAAGTATATGGGGCTCTCTTTTGTTGGGCCAACTTCTGTCTGTTACCGACAAAGTCGATAATGAATCAGTGATGCGAGCTCACTTGATTTGCTTGATACAGAAGAATAAATCGATCGATTGTCGATTTTAGACCGAATTTCGAGCCTGGCTCGTGCAACTGTTGGTAGATGGTCTGGGATTTTTCCCACCCTCGCGACGCGGATGATGATGATTATTCCTGGATATCGCAGCCGAGCGTTGGGACGCTTATATCCAGAATTACCCACTTGAATTATTCACCTCGGAAATCCAGAGGTGAAGTGTGCATATAATATTCAAAATTCTCACTTTTCACTTGATCACTCTACTTACGTCGCAAGATTGATCTGGTGGAATTTAGATCGGTCAAGTGGTGGTGCTCGTGACTTCGAGAACCTGCTGCGACGTTGGTGATGGGCTACAGTGCTTGCAGCGTGGTCAATTGGCCACGAGTCCAGTGGATGGCCCCTGCGGCAGTGTGGTGGCAAGCCTGGCGGGAGCCCTGGAGATCTGGTTGCTTCCTTTTGGACTTAAGAACGAGAAGTGCTTGTTGCATCGGGTCCTCGACCCTGCGATACCTCAGCCGTTTGACGAGCATCCCCATATGACCCATAAAAGAGCTGTTGCAAATGGCGAAATCTGGCCCAAACGGATTTGGCTGAGAATCGCGTCAGATACTTGTTTTGGATGTCAGAGTATGCATGTGAATTTTTTCCGCATGAAATTGACTTGCAGCGATCTGGCGAGCAAAAGTCCTCCGCATTTAAAATACACGTGAAACGTCATTTTTTGCGTCCCTCTCAAAATTTGCCACAGGAACTGCTACGGACCACTGCGAACTTATTCTTGAACGAGAAATACATCTTTCAGGGCATTTCCAAGGACGGAAAATGATGCGCTGATACTTAAAAAGTACTTTGAAAATGGAAAATGCGAATTTCTTGCGCTAAAATCGAGAAATCCTCGAACGGGGTTGGGTTAATCAAAAAGTTGCAAAGGATCAAAGTTGTAGATTTTGTCATGAGCTTTTATTTTACACTAGTTTTTCATGCATATGTTAATTCAAAGTTCCTCAAAAAAGCCCAGAACAGATGAAAAACCATGTTTATCGAATTTCCGAGCGACCTCGAGGTTGAAATGAATGAAATGAGTAAGACAACTTATAGATCTCACCAAAATACACATTTTATGTTCCCATAATTTTTTCGAAAAAACTTACAAGATTCGAGTTAACAGCAGAAAAGTACCGAAAAAAGGCACTTTCCAAATTTCTCACACGAAAAACTCGAAAAATTCAAATGGAAACCCTATATAATAATCGTATGGAAAGTTGTCCCTTCTCATGTACTTTGAAATGAAAAATAAATTCATGGCGTTCCAATGTCTCTGCTTCGAGGAATATGCATTTTTATGCGGGATTGCTCTTTCGGAAGGATAAATTGATGGTTCTGAGATGATATAGCTGAATTTACGTCGATAGATGATACTACAGCATAAAAAACGCACTAATACTAATCTCTGATCCCGGTTTAGGGTCCCACAATATCCCTGACTATGATCGTATTCATCAATTACACCTGTACTGTAGAAACTTCTTGTTCTCGGAGATCCAATTACCCGTAAAAAATAGAAAGTACTATACTCCTCTAATTTCCACGCAGCTGGAAGCTCAAAGGAGGAATGTGTGTCATGACATTCCCAAGTTCTTATCGGAATACACCTCATTGAGACCTTCTACTGTGCCACAAAATATGAGACTAGAGTCTATATCTAAAGCCTACCCGGACCCCGTGGTCCCCTTTTGTGAGTCCACTTTTGAAAAGTGCGAAAAATCAGCCTGAAAGATTCACACGTTTAGATGGGTTCGGAGTTATGCTTTGCTTCTGCAACCTTGTAGTTTCTGTCATCTCAACCATACTATTCTTGAACTCAACGAACGATTCTCGGATGATTTCCGTATAAGGTTCCATGTTAGGAGACCCAGGAATGTGTAAGTCTCATAAGTGGATTCGTAGTCGACTTTGACTCCGAACCATTCGTACATTGCTCAGATAAAACATTGTAATGCTGTACATGTTCTGATCTCAACGTATGTGGAAAGAGCCAAGTTTCCACGAGAGCATTGGATATGGAATCCACTTGAACTTCTCGAGGAGTTTCCACTTAGTTCTGGAGGGAGTCACTTGCTTGCAGACTTCAGATATAGACTCTAGTCTCATATTTTTTGGCAATAGAAGGTCTCCATGAGGTGTATTCCGATAAGAACTTGGGAATGTCATGACACACATTCCTCCTTTGAGCTTTCAGCTGCGTGGAAATTAGAGGAGTATAGCACTCTCTATTTTTTACGGGTAATTGGATCTCCGAGAACAAGAAGTTTCTACAGTACAGGTGTAATT
Organism: Eretmocerus hayati; assembly: GCA_029851415.1. Lineage (NCBI taxonomy): Eukaryota > Metazoa > Arthropoda > Insecta > Hymenoptera > Aphelinidae > Eretmocerus > Eretmocerus hayati. Next base: position 64,799,375 of record CM056744.1, on the reverse strand, counting down.
GATGAATACGATCATGGTCTGGGATAATGTGAGACCCTAAACTGGGATCAGAGATTAGTATTAGTGCGTTTTTTGTACTGTAGTATCATCTATCGACGTGAATTCAGCTATATCATCTCAGAACCATCAATTTATCCTTCCGAAAGAGCAATCCCGCATAAAAATGCATATTTCTCGAAGCAGAGACATTGGAACGCCATGATTTTCTTTTCATTTCAAAGTACATGAAAAGAGCCAACTTTTTATACGATTATTATATAGGGTTTCCATTTGAATTTTTCGAGTTTTTTGCGTGAGAAAGTTGGAGAGTGCCTTTTTTGGTACTGTTTTGCTATTAACTCGAATCTGGTGCGTTCTTTCGAAAAAATTATGAGAACATAAAATGTGTATTTTGGTGAGATCTATAAGTTGTCTTTCTCATTTCATTCATTTTTCAATCAACATATGCATAAAAAACTAGTGCCAAATAAGAGCTTATGACAAAATCTACAACTTTGATCCTCTGCAACTTTTTGATTAATTCAACCCCGTTTGAGGATTTCTCGATTTTAGCGCAATAAATTCGCATTTTCCATTTTCAAAGTGTTTTTTAGGTATCAGTGCATCATTTCCCGTCCTTGAAAATACCCCTGAAAGATGTATTTTTTGTTCAAGAACGAGTTCACAGTGGTCCCGTAGCAGTTCCTGTGGCAAATTTTGAGAGGGACGCGCAAAAAATGACATTTCACGTGCACAGTGGTCCCGTAGCAGTTCCTGTGGCCAATTTTGAGAGGGACGCAAAAAATGACGTTTCACGTGTATTTTAAATGGGGAGGACTTTTGCTCACCAGATCGCTGCCAATCAATTTCATGCGGGAAAAATTTACATGCAAAAATTTACATGCATACTCTGACACCCAAAACGAGTATCTGACGTGATTTTTGGTCAAATCCGTTTGGGCCAGATTTTGCCTTATTTGCAACAGCTCCTTTCGGCGGCTCGACTCAGCGGCCTTGTAAACTATGCGACACACATATATTCGATATGTATTGAACTATCGGTGACTTGAAAAACCACAGAGTGTGTGCTTGCGTGGAAGTATATGATTGTCTGTGAACATGACTCTAACGGGGGAAATACCCTATACTCTACAGCTTTTGCTATATATATACATATATCTATATGCATGTTACAACGAAAACCCATGCGCGCGGTAAGTAAAATGAAAAAAAATATCAAAATCCAATAAAAAAGCAGCAGCTCAAGCTGAGGGTTAGTCCACACAATCATGATACATGAGGTTAATATTTTTATGAAAATGATGGACGATGATTGATTCTACTTACATGGTTGATCTGCATAAAAGCTCTGGAGAGTGACTGTTGTATATCTATATAACTAACGTTCAAAATTCACATCGGGATTCCATACCTTATATGTTATAATGATATTAACACCAAAACTCTACTTTGTTATTCATCTATGAGATTCGACTAAACCAACACTTCTGCATCAATTCACTCAATGTTCATAAGCGCAGAGAGAAGCATTCATTGAACATGCATGCTTTGGTGCTATAGTATTTTTCTTGAGATTTATCATGAAAAATGATTTTTAAGAATAATAAACTACATGCATTAACATAATTTCTGAATCATATGAATTATTCTGAATACACCTATTCAATTTGATCTGTTCGAGATATAAATTTTCATATTAAATCGCTGGACTTGGATGGATCAGCATAAATCTATCTGAATTCTAACATGAAAAACTCAAAATTGCAAGAGAAAAAAATCAAACGTCAAGTTTTGCTCCCAAGTGCTTAACTAAATTACCTTCTTGGAAAATGAATAAATTTCTGTACACCCTCACGTATTGTGGAGAAATTCGACGACAAATTTCCTTTCAAAAGTGTTCCACCCCGCTGAATACTCGGAGGATTATTATAAAATTTCGTCCTGTGTTGCAAAAAAGGTACCGGAAAACCGCACCAGTCAAGCCCGCTACAGACAAAAGGATCATCAGATCTGATGGGCCATACAGTCAAGTAATCCAGGTCATCTAGTCACCTGATCCAATCAGGTGACCGGATCAGGTAATCCTTTTCCACCGGGCGATTATGGTGAAAATTTGTATGCTGCACATCTTTGATGCCAAATTTGGTACAGCAATGATGATTGAAAATTTCTCTTACCCCACGGTTCCCCATGAGGAACCATGGTTCCCACGAGGACGATCTCCATGGTTAACCACAGAATTATTTTCAGCACGGAAGGGTGTACCAAAGTTGTACCCACTGTACCAAAGTTACCCAATTTGACGGTATACCCGACAAGTGTTGTGAAGGGAAGCTCGGAATGAATCAGCAACATTCAAGACATCAAGAAATTTCTAATTTTCGATAAATAGTCTCGCAAACTATTCTGGGACCATACCCTGACCTCTTTACTGAAAATAGTTCCTTGGGACCCTATGGGATCCCACGGGACTCCGTGGAACCTGGCCCTGGGAAAAATTGCAATCTTGACACTTGGGAAATTTGGCATTCAAGACGGGCGGCATACAAGTTTGACAATTTCTCTTCCAAAATTGGTTGAATTTGGTCGATTGTGGTCAAAATTCGTACGCTACACGTCTCCAATGCGAAATTTTGTATAAAAGAACAAGATTGGAAATTTTCCCAGGGCCAGGTCCCACAAAGTCTCATGGGATCCCTCGGAATTATTTTCAGCAGGGATTAGTTGCCCTCGATGGGAGAGGTCAATTTTCACTTATTTCTTAAGTCAAAATTGACTCAAGCTCAGAGCGAATGTAATATCTCTGTAGTTTCACTCCATATGAGTCAAATTTTCACTCCCATATGAATCATTCTGAGGATCACTTTTAGCTTTGAGTGAAAATTTCACTCCGAAACGTTTAGAGAGTAAATTTGGTGAACAAGTAAGAAGGAGGGATTCGGGACAACGTGTTTTATGGACCAATCATTTCATGTAGAATCACTCGACTGTATGTGCCGGTCATAGTACAAGCTGAGCAAACTTCCACGTGACGTCCAAGCATATTTGTTCGGTTGTTTATTACAGATTTATCCTGACGCATGCAACCCATACCTAGGCCCAGCTATGTCGTTATCGTATTTTGTGTTATGTTGATCAAATGGTTCATGAAACCCCTTGCGCATGCGTTAATATACGATACCCGTTCAACTAACTACAAGTAAGAGGCGGAGCTGTGGGCGGGGCTACTGCGCACCGTATTCCCATCAGAGCCATGCCTACTCTTACAGTGACACTCCTCTGGAAGAAGCCCATCCCCTATACATCTCATTGTCTTTTTGGAAGCCCTGAGGGCTCTTGGAATGAGAGTGAGGATGTAAATCGCTCTGCATTCATTGTCCAAGAGAAAATATCAAAGTCCCACCAAGTTGGGAGGTCGAAGTTAGTATTAATCGACTGTGAATCTCAGTCACATCTCAAGATACAGTCAGATGGATTTTCTCATCCTCGGTATGTGCCAGTGGAAACATAATCAGAAAACTTTATGGAGGCATGCGAGTCTCGTCGAATACATTCATTCCTCTGATTGACTGACTAATTTGACTTCTTTGAGCTGTGCGGTTTAGATGAACGAATTTGGTTATCTACTAGATGTTTGAGAGGTAAGGATTAAATTGGTCTCCCTTGACGCAATCTGAATCAGATGAAGTCTTATCACTTAAGATTTCAAGATCAATTGACGAGATTTAAAAACAAGACCCAACATTCGGTTCAACATATACTGCATCGACTGAAATCACTTTGGGGGGGGGGGGGGGATCTGCGATGATGAACTGGAACCAAGGACCATCTGTTTCAAAGTATTCAAATACGGTATCATGAGAAAGTTATTCAAATCCTTTGACGATAAGAAAACAAGTATCAAAAAGTGTAAGGTGAGCACTTTCATCCACTGATCATATGAGTATTACAACCGTGGGCCCAAGAGAAGTGTTCGCGCGTACCCCACCGATCACGGATAGCTCCTAAAACAACGTTATTCCGGATTCTGGAGAGATTCCAATGTTTACCGAGTTGATGTCGAATATCGCGTTTTCCTTCAGCGAGTATTCCGAGAGGGATGACAGCTGTTGAAAAATGTACACAAGAACTCCTATAAGTCAAAAGGAAAGAGAGGGTTAAATTTCAAGAACGTTTGTCATCACGGTCGTGATGAATTTTCAGTAAAATTCCTATTGGATATGATCATTGATCATGGAATATACTCATTTTATGGATAGAATATCCATTTGTGTGGAATAAATAACAAAACGGGAGTCCATAACCTTTTTTAGACTAGTGACGATTGAGAAGTACAGTAGAGCCTGTAAAGTTGGACACTCTCTTTGTTGGACACCTCCTCAAGTTTTACCCTTTTCATCGAAACCGTAAAAAATTACATTGGTCCAAATGAGAAATTCTCTTTGTATGTTGGCCACTTTATATGTTGGACACCTCGCTAAGTTGTACCCCTCACTGGGGATTCAGCAATAGTGTTTCAATGTATAAAGACCTTTAAAGATGGACATTTCAAACTATATGGCATATGCTGGAACGTGCATCTGCCCATAATGATTGTCCTGACCAAGGTCGAGGATAGGATCTCCAAGGAAATTGCTCTGCCAAGACAGTCGAAAATGATGAATTTTCGTCGAAAGGATCAACTAAATAGTTCAATTTTTTCCATACATTCATATACATACTTGGATACGATGTCTTGAATTTTTGAACATGTCTCATTGTCAGTCATTTATTGATTCGTCAATGAATAATTGTATAATGTATTACAGATATTTGGATTCATTTGCTGAATGATTTGAAACGATGAACGTTTGACTAACGACATGATTGGTAACTGCATTATTTGATTCTTGACCCAGATACTTGAATACGATACCTTAGATTCTTGAATATGGCTCACAAGGGGGGCCCACGAAGTGCGGGTCACCAAAGCTCACTAGACTTTTTTTACAGTCTTGTACCACCTAGAATATAAAGAATCCAGAGTAACTCTGTCAAATATGCCCTCTGTCCGGAGTTACAGCCTATGACATTAACATTGCCCATATCGGCCCATGTTAAAAAGTGATATAAATAGATATACTGACAATGCTAACATTTTTACTTGTAGCTCTGAACAGGGAGCCCATTTATCGGAGTTACTCTGGATTCTTCATATCCTAGGTGGTACGAAACTGTGAAAAAAGTTTGGCTAGATTTAGTGACCCGCACTTTGTGGGTCCCCCTCGTCAGTCATTTATCCAACTGTCATTAAATTAGGGGACATATGAGCGTTCCTCCTTAGGACCTTTTGCTCACGCATTTGCGTAGTATTGAGAGTTACAAATCCACTGTTGAAACTTGTATTACACTGTAAAAAATGGCAATGGCTTTCAACCAAATATTCAACTACGGTAGTTGAAAAACCGACTCAACTACGGTAGTTGGAAAAAATTTCAACTAATTGTAGTTGAATTTCAACTCTGTAGTTGAATCTGAATTCAACTACTACGGAATTGAAAATTTTTTCAACAACCGCATTGAAATTCAACTACCTGAGTTGAATTCTTCCTCACGAGTCAATTCTTGGGATAATTTCTGACGAGTTCGGTTAGCTCTAATTGGCATTCATCATCCTGATTTTCTTGACGGTGGCATGAAGCTCAAACTTAACTGAGAACAAATGAATGAATGTGGTAAAAGAATCTAAGCGAATCTTCGAAAGAAAAGGCAACGTCTGTAATTTTTGCAATAAAGTGAGGGAAAAATGAAAATCGGATCGTCTTCGTAAATATAACAATACTATTATGAAAATATTCAAATCCAAAACTTTCGGAAAAATAGAACGTGAGATTCTTCAGAAGAACTGTAAACATAGCGCATATTTGCGATCGCTTGCGCGGCTAAACCAACGACCATCGCGGATTATCGCGCAACGCTACTACATTGTTTTGATGCACGTTCATTATACATCATCAACTTGTTGTATACACCTAGTAAAGGTATACATCAAGTATATGAGTAGTTCCGTGGAAGCTATGACATAATGTGTGCCTGCTTGTACGAAGCCTTGAAACGCTTAGGGAAAGAATCATTCATTTTTGACGTATGTTTTGGTGCTATTTCTGGCGCGATCGTTGGTATTTTGATCCCGGGTCGCCCAAAAAATTGTCATAAAAAATGTCAGTTGCGTTCCCTGTGGTTTTTCCCCATTTCGACCTTTGTCGGAATGGAGTGTGAAGCGCCCTGGTAGGGCTCACTCGGGATTCGGGAGGGCAAACTCATCAAACATAATGCTATCAAGCACCAAATACCACTGCTATAAGAGCCCAAAGACCATCTTTGTGTGTGTATGACGAGCACGTACATTTTGTGGCGCAATTTTACTTATAATTGTACCCCCTTAATTTCCCTCGATAAAAATACCTCAATTCAGGCTTTTTCGTACCAATTTATTCTTCAAGGAAATCGTCAGGCGCAACTTCTCCATGCCCCAAATTATCGAAAAAAACTGATAGTCACACTTGGAGGAGTACGTTTCCCCAAAAATCTGATTTGTCAAATTTTTATGTCAGGTCCGTGTGGTACTAGTCACTTTTTAAAAGTATCTAATGGGAAAATGAAAACCCCAAAACCTCAAGACTGTAGCTTGAACCGTTTGGCCGTGAGATCAATTTTAGTGTCAAATGTCAGGTTTCCGTGTGCAGCTCAAAATGTCAGGTTCCGTGCGACGCATACTGCCCTAACAGCACCAAACGTTCCTGCAACGTTCCAAGAACGTGATTTTGGAACCTTGGGAACGTTGCCAAGAGGATTGCCAAACACGTTCCCGAAACGTTGCAGCAACGGAGAAAATGTCCGCTTTCGTGCCATCGAGACGATCCACCAACGTTGCTGAAACCTAGCCAGCGACGTTCCCGCGACGTTCCCTGAACGATTCGTCGTCTGGGGCATGCTCGCCGCGTTGCAGGGTCGTCTAAAGGTCTCGATGCTTAAAGAATCTGAAACTCGGTCAAATAAACTTGTTACACTCCCTGAAACGTACCCGTAAAAGTCAATGGATGAGAAAAAAACGAATAAAAAAATAATAAGAACGAAAAAAATTATCGCCAACCCTTTTGGGTATTTGGGAGTTACTGGGTTTCGAACCCACGACCTTTCGGGTATGAGTCCGACTCCTTACGCTCGGGGCCAGCGAGACGTGTTGAGGTTAGAGAAGTAAAAGGCCTTCTGAAAGTTGTCATTTTGATTTTATTATATAACAAGTCCCCAAGTGCCGCCAAATTCAAATCGAACGATACTTCAATGGTTTTTTCTGGAATCGGTGAGGTTTATTAAAAATTAAAAACATATAATAAAGAAAAAGAGAAAATTTAAAACATACACTCGGAGGCATCATCCGAGGATTGGATCCTGTTCAAAAACAATTATTGACCTAAAAATTGTTTAAACAAAAAATATATCCAGAGGGGTTTGAGGGTAGCTAAATCTAAATCTGAAATTATTCTTGCTCTATAGATTGTTCAAGTAATTAGGAAATAAGACAAGTGGTTTGGCTAAAAAAACTGTTCTCTGTGCTTTTCCAAATTGATAAATCTGTTTATGTATGAATGAAATGATGTATTTTTCAGAAGCTGAAGGGGTGAGGAGGTTGCAACGACGATGAAAGGATGTTGAGTTGAACCAGCAACACTTTTTGTTTCGGTCGATATATCTTGGGATTCGACTCGTCATCAAAATTTTCTCGACCCACAAGTTCCGTAATTCAGGACTCAATGACACGTTTTTTTCTACCTCCCGTAGGTATATCTATCGATTTTGCGTGTGAAGATGCCGTCTAAACACTATATCGAATGAAATGAGTTGTACTCTTTTTGCAAAAAATTTAATGTGACTCTCCAGGATTATTCTAGGCGGGAATTTTTATTCGACTTTTTGAAAGTTCAGACAATTTTACATTGATCACGTGCCCTGGGGATTTTTTATAGGGCTTCCTCGTACTCAAAAACGAGCCCCAAAAAGATGTCACGAGAATGTCATTTCAGGCGTTAATGGAGTGATTCTAAAGTCGTAATCGAGTGGGAATTATACTCAGCGACCTTGAATCCACAAGCAAATTTTTTCTTCAAGGACATTGAACATTGTTATGTTTCAACTGTTTGAGGAAATTAATGAAACAGACTACTCAGTCGAGTTGTTGGATACCTGATTCACAAATTCGGAAAAGCACAGAGGACAGTTTTTTTAGCAAAACCACTTGTCTTATTTCCTAATTACTTGAACAATCTGTAGAGCAAGAATAATTTCAGAATCAGATTTAGCTACCCTCAAACCCCTCTGAATATATTTTTTGTTTAAACAATTTTTAGGTCAATAATTGTTTTTGAACAGGATCCAATCCTCGGATGACGCCTCCGAGTGTATGTTTTAAATTTTCTTTTTTTCTTTATTATATGTTTTTAATTTTTAATAAACCTCACCGATTCCAGAAAAAACCATTGAAGAATCGTTCGATTTGAATTTGGCGGCACTTGGGGACTTGTTATATAATAAAATCAAAATGACAACTTTAAGAAGGCCTTTTACTTCTCTAACCTCAACACGTCTCGCTGGCCACGAGCGTAAGGAGTCGGACTCATGCCCGAAAGGTCGTGGGTTCGAAACCCAGTAACTCCCAAATACCCAAAAGGGTTGGCGATAATTTTTTTCGTTCTTATTATTTTTTTATTCGTTTTTTTTTCATCCATTGACTCTTACGGGTGCGTTTCAGGGAGTGTAACAAGTTTATTTGACCGAGTTTGAGATTCTTCAGGCATCGAGACCTTTAGACGACCCTGCAAGGCGGCGAGCATGCCCCAGACGACGAATCGTTCAGGGAACGTGGCGGGAACGTCGCTGGCTAGGTTTCAGCAACGTTGGTGGATCGTCTCGATGTCACGAAAGCGGACATTTTCTCCGTTCCTGCAACGTTCCGGGAACGTGTTTGGCAATCCTCTTGGCATCGTTCCCAAGGTACCAAAATCACGTTCTTGGAACGTTGCAGGAACGTTCAGTGCTATTAGCGTGTGTTATGCGTGGATCCTTATCTGATGAGAGGTAACCTTCATGGCATCCATCGTTGAAAGCGCGACTTTCGACGATGGATAGCCACAAAATCCTGTATTCTCGTGTCAAAAACGCGTTTATTAACAACACTCGTGCTGATACTGCGTAACAGCATTCGTTTCGTTAAATAAACGAATTTTCGGCAACTCAGTATATAATATACCATCTCTCTAAAAGTATTCGAGTGATTTTACTTACTCGAAGCTCGAGTAACTTCTCGAATGACTCATCTGCGAGTCAACTTCTGACGATATCACTCGCCATCGAGTAACTAAAACTCACTCGATCGTCCCGAGTCGTTTGAATTACTCGATATCGAGTGAAATTAACCGACATAACCTAAGCCAACATAATCACCTTGACACTTTTACCAATACGTTCTTGATACGAATTCAGATGTACAGTTCAATGCAAATAGGGCATATTCTTGAATTTTCACGTGTATCTCATCCAATGCGTTAATATTCAATTCGTAAATAGCAATTTTTTATGTCGATTTCATTCATTGTTATCATGAGATTTGGATTATCATATGGGATTCTATCGCCATATCACACGAACAATCAGTTACTCAAGCTTTTTTACGTAGAGCAGTGAAAAGTAGTCATACTCAGATTTACAGTAAACTACTTTCGTCGAAAAACTTACGATTGGTTGCCATAACGGCCCTTATGACTGTTTTCTCAGTCCCTCTTGTCAATATCCCTAATGGCTCAGTTGGTTAGATGGTTGGCGTAAATATCAGAGAGCGAAGATATATCATAGGAAGAGAACCAGGTTCAAACTCCAGCGACGACCAATCATGAATTAATACTAAACTTTGTTGAAAGTGTTTTTTCCACTTTTTTTATGCAGTCCCATTGTTCTCATTCAGCATTTTAGTCTCAATATCGTTCCACAAAATATAAATTGTTAGTTTTTTTTCATACTGTAAATTATAAGCGACTCGAGGATCGAGTAAAAAAAACGACTCGATTCGAGTGAAATTTTCACTCGGTCTTCGAGCAAAAAATCACTCGAAGCCGGGTTGTGACGCTGGTACTCGAGCTTCGAGTCGAAAAACCACTCGTATTTCGAGTAAAATTTCACTCGAATACTTTTTATATTCGTGCGTGAGTTAGGCTGCACTTTCACGCTGGCGATTTTTCGCCGTGGCGAGCGATCTTCGCCATTAGTGTGAGAGAGAACGACTGATACAACTTTCTCTCTCACACCAATGGCGAAGATCGCTCGCCACGGCGAAAAATCGCCAGCGTGAAAATGTAGCCTTAGTTTATGCTGTACAGTGAAACTTGTTAAGTTGGGCACCTGCCTAACTTGGGCACTTTTCCGCGGAACGCGCAAAATTACATTAGCTCTTATGGGGATTTTGTTCTATATATTGGGCACTCTATATGTTGGGCACCTGTCTAAGTTGGGCGCATTCTTGCCTTCCATCAAACATAATAACATGAATACAAGACTGTGTATGTTGGGCACCTAATTCGACGCTCGAGATATGATACCGTATCCTCGTCCTGGTCGTCTCGGTTATATGTTCACGAGTTGAAGCGACAGAGTTTGATGAACAAGAGGTCGTTGTTATTGATCGATTATCAGCATTAAGAATTGTCAAACAAGTCAATAATCTAAATAAACCATAGTTTTACTGTAACATCAGAGTATATAAACAGTGAGCAAATATTAGCAAAGTTGGGAGCGTATTCGCCGTCACACAATAAACCACCGATGATGGCAAACTTAATCAAATTGCATTCATAAATCGAAGATTTACAAAACAGTATTCGGTATGAAGCAGTCAAAATTCAGTGGTTACCTTGCAGATATATGGAGTAGTCGACATGTACCAAGTTTCTGATTCGGAAATGAATGTTTCTGTCCTCCAATTTCATCATTATTGTATTGTACGTCTATTTTCCGATGAAAAAAGATACTTCATGACTTTTCCAAACTTATGCATTGACATGATCATTAGGGAATAAAGTGTTTCATTCAAGACATTGAAAATTTGATAGAAAATTGACCTCATAGATCGAAAAAATGGTCCTGAGTCCTAATTTCTGTATGTTGGGCACCTGTCTAAGTTGGGTAGTTTTTTCCGGAACCAAGAGTGCCCAACTTAGACAAGTTTCACTGTATACGTTTTAAAAAGTCGGGAGATTCATCTTTAAATCCTCGACAGTGAGATTTGGGGTTAGCACATGAATATTTATCTCTTTGTGTTGGGGTTCGATTGACTCCAAAGATCGTCTCAGGACTCCCAGTTTGAATTTTGTGACATTTTCTCCTGTTGAATGAATGATGTGTTCATATTCACTCTAGATTCACTGCTGTTGATTCCCAAACCAACATACTTTGATCCCTCAAACCAATAGAATTCGAATTAGTTCACCAAATTTTGGATCGCTTTTTCCACGTAGGAACGGCTTCTGATCCCGAATTTTTGTTTTGTGGCTGAATACATATCAACTGAGATGATCCCGTAAATTACTTCTACATAGTTCTGGCAGACGATTCCGTAAGAAGTTTCTCGAACACTCGCAGTATTTAATCAGTATCCGGATCTACAGTCAATAGAGAGAAAAGTCTCCCAAATTTTTGTGGATAATTCCGCATGACACTGCTAAATTCTTGACATCACTCACTCTTTTTTTGGTGAGCATGTACAATGGAAGCACTGTATGATCAATGATATCAAATCACCAGTCTCACTCGTCTGAACTTTTGCCATTGTGTATCTCACGGTATAATAACTACTTTACAAACAGTAGTCAAATCCAAGCGAGGAGAATAACAAATTTTATACATTAATGTTACCTCCATGACCAACATATTGGACGCGACTATTTCCGAACTTCTCCGCAGACATTTTTCAACTCATATAGTTGAAGTTCAAATACGTAAATGAACTTTCAACTACGTAGTTGAAAAACCGGTTCAACTACGTAGTTGAAACATTTTTCACTTCCGTAGTTGGAAAAAACGTTGCACATTTTTTACAGTGTAGCGTCGGTAGCATTGCCAAAATCACGTTAACGAGTCGAGCTTTCAGTAGTTTTTCGTCGATTTTCCAGATTTTCTTGAGCATACATTTGGCAAGATTGATATTTTCAACGAATGCCTTGGGCTTTTGTAGCTATACAAAGAGGGTATCCGATCACAATTGGTTTTACCCACATATATAGCTCAATTCGCCAATGTGGAGTGAAAAAAACCTGAACTTTTTTCGTTTGTCACGTTTCTATCCATTTCACGTCAGAACGGTCGTCTTCTAGACAGGAAAATCGCGCAAACACGAGCCTTGTCACAAAATCTCCGGAATCGCATCTATTTCAGATATGTACACTGGAAAAAGAGTGTTGAAATTCAGAATTTTTTTCAATTTTCATTGGATTTTCAATGAAATTTTACTGAATCAAGGATTCAAGACGAAAGTTACTGATTTTTCAATCAATTCGTCTTGAATACATTCAATTCTCAATAAAAGTTTGCTGAATCAGAGATTCATGGCGATAATTACTGATATTTTAATCAACTCGTCTTGAATACTGTCAGGAATGAGTCGCACTACAAGAAATGTCTTGAATTTTCAAGTCACTGTCTTGAAAACTCAGCAGAAACCCATCTCATGTGAAGATGTATATACTTTACAACATTAATTGCGATTCTTTGATCAGTATCACGAGAACGCATTGATTACTCAATAAATCAGAGAATACACTCGGCACTTGGAGAAATAAAGGGCAAGCCGTATCTCGCCACCTTAAAGATTCCTAACAAACTCCTCGAGCAATTCGTTCACTGAAACAATAAGTAATGTCACTGTCACATAACTCGATAGTATGCTTTGAGATTTTGCACATGTATGAGATGAGTCGATCTTTTTGGAAATTCGGAAACGGTTGGTTCTTGCTCAAAATTCAGGAGGAGATGTAGAGGATTTTTCGTTTTCTCAAATATGATCTCGAATTGTTCATAAGAATTTGTTGATAAGAATTCCCATTATCTATTTCCGATTTTGCAACATCAGAAACCGGATTGAACGGATTAAATTCGATAAGAATCACCAAGTTCCACATGCGAGCCCAAAATATCATGGAAACCGAAGCGCTGCGTGCATGTAATGCTGGTACAGTTTCAAGACTCCAGTTCAAATCCCATCACGGATACAGTGGAAATTTCGGAACGCGTTTTTTGAATAACTAATTGCAAGGTGTAGTTTTCGTGTACGCTTACGGCTCACAATAATTTTTTTGAGTTTGAAAACCGTGACCTTATTAACGTTCAGAATATTCTGGATTAATTTAAATAGAGTGTACTGAAAATTCAATACGAATTATTGAAAAGTGATTCATAATTCCTATTGAAAAAATCAATACGATTTATTTGAATCACTCACAGCACGATTTTATTGAAAACGCTGCCAGGATTTTTTCCAGTGTATTTAAAAAATTGCGTTCAAAGTCATGGCATAAGCTTGGCGTAATCATCTTTGAGTTGACGGAAGATGATTGATTTTTCATATCGAATTTCCGAGGTCGTGAAATTTTGGCTGAATGGGTAGCACACTATCACGCTCCCGGGCTATCTTTATTCAATATTTTATCCACCAAATACAGCTGGAATCAACCCGAAAAGTTTCGCGGCATCTCCAGAGTATCGGTGAAACTGTACGAGACCCTCAAGTGTTTCCACAGGATTTCCCCCACTTTTTCTCTTTTTGAGTGAGCTACAATGACTCAACCTGCTTCTAATTATACCAAAGCCAAAGACATCTTATTGCAAAACTTGGATAATGATATTTTCACTTCTATCGGGACCGATAGATTTCTCTCTCCGAAACCATCAGTGAGAACTCACTGAACTTCAGTTAATCTGGGATCGACTCTGACTGATGACTTCAGTGAGTATTAGTTTCAGTGAGTATTCACTGAAGTCGCACTGAAACCTCAGTGACCTTGGGTGGTCGGACGAGTCCACATCACTGGAGTTTCAGTGAGCATCACTGAAATTTCAGTGGCCTTTGGAGTCGGACGAGTCCTCATCTCTGAAGTTTCAGTGAGCATCACTGACATTTCAAGGCCTGTACCGTGGCAGCGAAATCGTCGAGCTCATGAAACGTACGACTCATTACTCAGCGTCGACGGGTTTTTGATCTCCAAAATATAACTGGCATTGCATTATACCTTGATGAAATCAACAAAATTTGATCCCGGGAACGCAGGCACAGGCGGTGCTTGTGCACTAGTAGGTCTAGACATTTATATTTTAGAGATCAAATGAACCCGTTGTCGGTGAGTGATGAGTCGTACGCTCTGTGAACTCGACGATTTCGCTGCCACGGTACAGGTCCCAGTGGGACTATCCACCTGAAATATCAGTGACCTTTGGTGTCGGACGGGCCATCGTCACTGTAGTTTCATTGAGCACCACTGAAATTTCAGCGAGACCATTCAATGAAATTTCAGTGACCATTAGAGTCAGGCGGGCCATCGTCACTGAAGCTTCAGTGAGCATTACTGAAATTTCAGTGAGCGCCTTTGATACATTAGTTGATGCTCACTGAAACTTCAGTAATGATCACTGAAACTTCAGTGGTGCTCACTGAAACTTCAGTGACGATAGCACGCCCGACTCTAATGGTCACTAAAATTTCAGTGAATGGTTTCGCTGAAACTTCAGTGACAGACGATGGCCCGTCCGATACCAAAGGTCACTGAAATTTCAGGTGGTGGGTCCCACTGAAATGTCAGTGATGCTCACTGAAACTTCAGTGATAAGGACTCGTCCGACTCCGAAGGCCACTGAAACTTCAGTCATGTGGACTCGTCCGACCACCCAAGGTCACTGAAGTTTCAGTGCGACTTCAGTGAATACTCACTGAAACTACTCACTGAAGTCATCAGTCAGAGTTGATCCCAGATTAACTGAAGTTCAGTGAGTTCTCACTGATGGTTTCGGAGAGAGTTGATTGTTCTCTTTTATCATCATCATAGCTGTATTCCAACAGATGCAAGAGTTCCAGAGAAATGTCCACATTTCAGATATCGAGATTTGTACATTGAATAACTTGACGTCATGGAGTTGATTTCTAGCATTTCCATGTATGTTGGACACTCCGTCATGTTAGACACTTTTTCTCAGAACCAAAGTGTCTAACTTAGACACTTAGGTTCTACTGTAGTCATCGTTAGGCACGTGGCGTGTTTGGATGAAATTCGATAGTCGTACTCTCTCAGCATCAATCAGCTAATATATAGCTGAAATATCAGCTATTACTGCTATGGGTCGTCAAACTGCTGATCAAATCAGCAAACACAAAAATCACGCTTAAATCGATAATTCTGATGAAATAACTCCACAAATCCGGGTTCTAATATCGACATGAACACATTAACGACTTTTTCAGACCAAGTCACGACGAACTAAGGCGTATTCGTTCGATATCTACTCATTTTGTGTCACGGGAGGCCCTATATAGCTGATTATAATCAGCTATAAATCAGTGATTGTAGCTGAAAATCAGCTAATGTAGCTGAAATTCAGCTACAGTAGCTATTCGTGTCAGTAAAAAACCGTTCACTGAAAAATCAGCTTATAATAGCTGATTCAGTCAGCTAACATGGCTGGAATCTCAGCTAATATAGCTGATTTTTCAGCTAAACGATATTCGAATTCGTGTTGTGCCGTATACACTATACACTGTCGTAATCAACATTGGATCGAAGGAGGATATATTGAGAGGAAGCCTAATATGACGACAACATAAGTATATCGAGATCGAGAGATCTTTATTTCATGCTCGGAAGGTGAGGTTGTGGCGTGTAACGTTCTATGGGAAGTATGAGTTTCAGCGCCTCCGAGCGGTGGAAAGTGGCATGACACGCCGTACGGGAGGGAGCAGTCGGGTTTATAGTGCGGGTTTCGGTCTTCTTATCCTTGATGCAATTACTCAAACTTTTCCAGGGCTAGTTTTGCCTTATATTTTCGTTACGCAATAAAAATCAACTTGAAACATTAAAAATTCGCAAATGAACCTCATTTCATTCATACTTCTGTCTAATCCGTTAATGAAGCTTCTTCATTGCTCAGCATGGAATAAATTAGAGTTTAAAAGAACTTTTGGAGAACACTTTTGTACGCTGGCCGGGAAAATTTGCAGAATTTGCGATAAAATTCAGCACGGCGTAAGAGCTATATATGCGCAATCCACCCATTACCCATCATCCATCCATCCACCCATATGACCACCTATCACATTATGTTCCTTTTACATAAGTAACCCGATATACGGGAACCGCACAGACAGATTGTGGCTGGGCATTCAACTGTTATTTTCATAATCCACAGATAGAACCAGTTAGACTGGTTGAAGTTTCCATTCAACCAGCTGGCTGAAGTTTTTCGGAGAAATTTTTTACGGCGCGCAGATGGCCCACTTTTGATCCAGGTGGCCCACTTTCGATCTAGGTGGCCCACTTTCGATCAAGGTGGCCCACTTTCGATACAGGTGGCTCACTCACGATACAGGTGGCCCACTTTCGATCCAGGTGGCCCTTTTCCGATCTAGGTGGCCCACTTTCGATCCAGGTGGCTCACTTACGATACAGGTGGCCCACTTTCGATCCAGGTGGCCTACTATTGACGCACTACTTGGGACTTAGATATCGGGTAATCAAATGGATCCCAGTGCACTGCACGAACGATTCTAGAATACCAGAGCCAAAAATTCATCACGTGACACCCAGTGCGCAGGGAAAAACATTCCCGAACGGTGTATATCATCGTTCATAACCCTGTGTATTAGCTGATTCAATCAGTGAAAATCCGTCCACGTTAGCTGACGAAATCAGCTATCAATAGCTGATTTTCAGCTACCCTAGCTGATTCGCGCTGAGAGAGTACGTGAAATGTTGGGGGGGGGGGGGCGTCACTCAAATCTCACAATTTTTTACAAGGCGAGAGGGAGGGGTCAACAAATCGAAAATGTTCCCTCATGTAATTCATGAATAACCTCGTATGATATTAATACATAAGAGGGTTTCCATGGAACTTTTAACTATTGACCCTCTGGAATAAAAAAAATTTTTCTTATGGCACACGTTTGAAATGGGTTTCATGTGATTCTTAGACCTTAAAAACATGTGAAAAAATTGGTGCCACTCTCTTCCAAGCCGAGGTATCTGGTTCAGAACGACATGTACGGAATTTAACACTTGAAACATTCGTGAATCAACTTCAATCGAATAGATTCGATTCAAAACATTGTCTAGACGATCGATACGGATTATATTTTGCCTGACTTGACTTTAAGATGAATTTCATCATCGATTTCTCCGAATTTCGATGTAAATTTCCAAAATCGAGTCAAGAGCTATGAGTCTCATTTCAATTTCAAGAATACACTGTGATGTTATTTTGTTCATATTTCAGCCGTATACTATGTGAAAATCAAGAAAATCGCGATACCATAACATTCAGAGCCTTATTTAGTTTACCATCCGGATTCAAATATTTCTTCTCAGCTTCTCACAGAAATACCGATCGACAATTGCAACTCAAAACAGTGCGGTTATATCCTTTTTGTGATGAAGAAAAAAGAGCACAAGGTCCCAACCCTGCGCTTCGCGTCTCCTGAGTATGACATCAAATAATGACGATTTTCAAAGCCAGTGGCGCGATAACTTTATGAGCTTTGAAGCTTTATAAAATTTGTCCGGATCAACGCACACTCACAAACCAAACGGGATTCGATTCGTCTGTTTTTAACTTCGAAAACTCGTTGCTAAATTCTCCGTTTCGCACAAGGTATTTTATCATTTTCGTAAACAATAGCCAGAGAAAGGTTCCCCACAAAACTCGGTTACATCGATGAATGAGAGCTAATATCATAGCCAAATCAGCGCACACCTCTGAATCAAAGATTTTCTCAAAATATGAGATTAGTAGATGGATATACCATTCGACCGAAGTAGTTGAGGCATAGGTATTTTAGTTACAGCCTTATCAATTCAAAAAATCGCGTTGGTACGTTTGTAAACTACCCAAAAATCATCTTTTGCTGTCTGCTATTGACAAATCAGGATGCGTTTCAACAAAAAAGAATGTAGTCCATATTGAATGATGCCAAATACTATGAAATGCCACTCCTGCGCACTCCGAATAGTTCAAAATACTCCTGGATCACTGCAGTAACACAAAAGTTAAAAGTTCCGTGGAAACTCTCATAAGTGTGTGTACGTCGTGGCCGGTGTCGCCACTGTTGCCAGTTTATTAACAGGTTAGGCCGTTTATATACTGGGTAACCATCAGTTCATAAACTCGCAGCTAGGATATTTGAGGATTGAGCCACCAGCATCTGCCACGAGTTTTGAATATATTGCCGAGTCAGTTTATGACGTGGCTAGTCAGTTTATAAATTGGTGAGGGTCCGATCCGACGTTCGTTCAGCGTGTACGTGCTTTTAAACCTTAATGGGTTACATTTAACAATGACCAATGAGAAGATGGAATGGGCTATCAATAACCACTTCAAGCCTTTTTTACCACCCAGAACGTGGTAACGACTCAGAATAAGTAGAAAATGAAATTTTGGACCGTCGGATTCTCCAAATGTGGTTGAGTGCTCATGCATGAGGATGATTTGATGCACTTTATCGCCGGTTTACATGGTTTCTATTGGGAAAACTAATACAGCTCTGGTCCAATTGATCAGATCCAGACATAGGTACTTTAGCTCATTTTGGAGGTCTTGGAATAAGCTCCAAATAGAGTTAAACCATTAAGGAATGTTCAGACTGAAGTTGTTGAAAAATGCTTGATGGAGACATGTTGGGCACACTCTCTCGCGAACTTGCCAAAAATCAGTTTTTCGGAGGATTGTGATAGTTTTGCTGTGGTTGGTCGAATTCAATTCACTTCAACTCATTTTGAAGGTCTTGGAACACGCTTCAGAATGCGATGAAGTCTCAGGTGAAAATGGTATACATTTTAAATATATTTCTTGAAGATTCTTCAAGGTGTTTTCAAGGTATGCTTGAACATTTTTTAGTCCTAATTAAGAGATATTTCTATCGAAAGAAATCAGCTGATATTCTGGCCGATGATGGATCAGCTGATTATTCAATATTCAGTCATTAGTGGCCAGTGGAAAACCAGCTGAATTTTCAAAATTTATTCATTGAAAATATCATGACTTGCCCCATTTGCCAGGCTGTTTCCCGATATTCAATATCATAGCTGTAATGAGAAAGAACGTGATTGGACAGTTAAAATTTTGTACTCACGGGGATTTGAACCTAGAGTTTCGAGTTTGTAGACACGACACCTAGCCATCGGAGATGTATCAATCTATAGAGTACAAAACATGCATGAGGCTATCTTCCGTTGGGCCGAACTTGGTATGTTACCCACAGAAATTATGATAAATAAGCACGCGTACTCACTTGATTAGCTTGGAGGACTATTCATTAGGGTGGGCCAAGAAGGGGCTTTTTTCGAGAATCAATACGTCCTAGCGTGAAGATGTTGTGTTCGTATATATAGATGTGGAAAAATTTCTACTGGACGCTGAGAAATGAAATTTTAGGTCCCAGCAAAGCTTTCATCAAAATTAACACAGGTTTGAATGGGAATGTGCCTAAATCGACACTTTTCTCTTGCTAACTTTGCTTGCATTTCTGGCGCATCCTAGGATCTTTCAACGTACTTCAGCTCATCTTGAAGTTTTTTTCAAATCCTAGAGGATGGGCTGGAGTCCGTCTGATTTCGAGTGACCAGAACCAACCTATCTCAATTTTTCCAAAAAAGTGATCATTATTAGAAATTCCAAGAATAGGGGTATTCTCCCTTCTAACTTTGCTTGTATCTCGGGAGCATTTGAACATTCTTCAATGTGTTTCAATCCATATTTATGCTCGTCACAAAACCTACGAAATGAGCTAAAGTACGTCCAATTTCTACTAACCAGAGCCAATCTATCTCAATTTTTCCATATTGAGTTTTGGAAGAAGTGAAGTGGGAGGGGGAAGTCGTTTATTGATTTTCCTAAACCAATCACTTTTTGGAAAAATTGAGATAGATTTGCTCGAGTTAGGCGAAATCGGACGTACTTTAGCTCATTTTGTACGTTTTGTGACAAGCATCAAAATGGATTGAGACACGTTGAAGAATGTTCAGATGCGCCAGAAACACACGCAAAGTTAGAAAGGAGAATTGCCCTATTTTTGGAATTTCTCATAATGATCACTATCTGGACAAACTAAGATTGGTTCTGGTCAGTTGAAATTAGATGTACATTAGCTCATTTTGTAGGATTTGGAACAAGCTTCAAGATGAGCTAAAGTACGTTGAAAAATGCTTGGATGCGCCAGAAATGCGAGAAAAGTTAGCAAGAAAGAAGTGTCGAATTAGGTACATTCCCATTTGAACCTGTGTTAATTTCGATAAAAGCTTGATGGCTCTTGCTGGGACCTAAAATCTCATTTCTCAGCGTTCAGCAAAATCTTTTCCACATCTATACGTACAAACAGAACATTTCCACGCTAGGGCGTATCAATTCTCGAATGAAGCCCTTTTTTGGCCCACCCCACTATTCATCTTGGGGCGAGTGTACCTAATTTCCCCCAAGTGCATATTTTCCCTACACTTAAGATCGTACGGATGAGTTCTCACAAGACTTGGCTCCCGGTTCTTTTTCGAAGTTGTTATGTTAAAATGTAAAAAGTACCCTACCGGTCAAAAGTTTGTGCACATATGAAAAAAAATTTTCAATTTTTCTCCTGCCCTGCTCACTCGGCTGCTCGGATCTCCTTAGTCCAAAATAACTCCACTTGGGCCTATTTTGTAGCTTTTTTCAAGCACTTTAAGAGCTGTTTGGTATTTTTTCTGCGCAGCTCAATAGATTTTCACAAAACCAATCTGAAGCCTTGTAGAATTTCATAAAAATGGGGTCATTATGCAAACCTCCGCAAGTCTGGCGGAAATTTGTGGATTCAAATGATTCAAAAATCATCTTAAAGTTGAAGTCAAGAGCTCCCAAATCCGTTTTTGGAAGTTATTCTGGTTTTTGTTCTGGTCCGAGCTGTGACTGTTTTTGTAAGGAAAGATTTTTCTCGAAGAGGAGTCCCAAGAACCACGAAAGGTGGAGAAATCAGACTCACGGTGGTATTCCTCTGAGTTTTTCCAAGTTTTTCCATCTTGTTGGTGAGAGGGACCAAGATCAGTGCTTATATCTGTGAAAAAATGAGTGCATTCATAATTTCTCAATGACTGGTTGTTTTTTTCGAAAAAAATCATCCTCTACAAAAAGAGTCACAGCTCGGACCAGAAACGAGCCAGAATAACTTTCAGAACCGGTTTTCAGAGCTCTTGACTTCTACTTTCAGATGCTTTCTGAATCACCCGAATCCATCAATTTCCGCCAGACTTGCAAAGTTTTGCGTAACGACCCGATTTTTGTGTAATTCTACAAGGCTTCAGATTGATTTTGCAAGGATCTATTGAGCTGCGCAGGAGAAATACTGAATAGCTCTTAAAGTGCTTAAAAAAGCTACAAAATGGGCCCAAGTAGAGTTAATTTGGACCAAGGAGACCCGACAGTCGAGTGAGCAAAATCAAAATCTTTCCTTTTCGGCGTGCACAAACTTTTGACCGGTAGTGTAAGTGTCTATGTGGGCCGTCGTGTTCGGATTTGCAGTTCTCCTTGCGGAAGAATTTCTCCTCTAATATCATTCACCTCCCTTTTGAACGATTCCCGACTTTCTATAGTCCGGTCTCCACAGGACCTTTTGTATGTCCGTTGGCCTACAGTGAGATAAATATTTCAAAAAATAGCATGAAAAATTACAAGAATTGATAAAAAAAGGTGGGCACCGTAGGTGTGGGAGAAGCTGAGCAATGAATTCATTAAATAATTATTTTGTAAGCAGTACATGACTGTCGACCTACAGTGCCCACCCTATGTTCATTTGGAAGCTGATTGACGATATATTGAAAAGCAAACAAGGTGGGCACTCTGGATATGGTCAGTATCGCCGAATCAAGGGGTCAAAGCTCGAAATTCTGACCAAAAATGATGAAAATTGCGAAATTTGCCGTTTAACTCGAAACTGATGGCATTTGTCGAAATTTTACAAGAATATTTTTTTGTTCATTTTTTTGCGATCGTTAAATTGATACTCATGTGTTTTTTCTCAGAATCGCACCATTTCTGAGATAATCACGATAGAACGTGCAGATGATATGCATCTCACCCGCTCTCATGCTTATAACTCGAGGGGGTTTCCTTAAATCAATATTTTGCATCAATACTTTTTTGTTCGTCTATTGTAGGTCGTAAAATAAGTATCAGGCTGTTTTTCCTCAAAACCGCGCCGTTTCTGAGATATTTGCGATGGAGCGTGCGGAGGACATGCGTCCCAACCGTTCTCGAGCTAATAACTCGAGGGGGTTTCATTAAATCAATATTCTGCATCAATACTTTTTTGCTCGTCTTTTTCAGGCCATCAACTATGTGCCAGGCTGTTCTTCCTCAGAATCGCGCTGTTTCTGAGATATTCGCGATGGATCGTGCGGAAGACATGCGTCCCACCCGCTCTCGTGCTAATAACTCGAGGGGGTTTCGTTAAATCAATATTTTGCATTAATACTTTTTTGCTCGTCTTTTTCAGGCCGTCAAAGAAGTACCAGGCTATTTTTTCCTGAGAACCGCGCTGTTTCTGAGATATTCGCGATGGAGCGTGCGGAGGACATGCGTCCCAGCAATGACGCTGATAACTCAAAAGGAGGTTATGCCGAATCAATATCTTAGATAAATTCTGTTTTACTCGTCGTTTTGTAATCTTATTCGTTTCTACAAAAGCATTATTACTGTGATATTGTGGATAGGAATTGTGAGAAATCTTGGTTCGGATGCAACTTCCAGATAAACCAGCAATAAAAGACGTTGAAAAGCTTTCAGTGGGCTTGAGAGCATCACTGAATAACGAAGAGAAGAAATTAGCAAACAAGTTGCAATCTGATATTCCATAGATTGAGCCAACTGAATTCTTGAAAAACCATGCAGTAATTTTAGCGAATATTTCAGAAACGGGGCGATTCTGAGGAAAAACAGCCTGATACTCATTTTACGGCCTAAAGAAGACGAACAGAAACGTATTGATGCAAAATATTGATTTAAGGAAACCCCCTCGAGTTATAAGCATGAGAGCGGGTGGGATAGATGTCATCCTCACGTTCTATCGTGATTATCTCAGGAACGGTGTGGTTCTGAGAAAAAACACATGAGTATCAATTTAACGATCGCAAAAAAATGAACAAAAAAGTAATCCTGTAAAATTTCGACAAATGCCATCAGTTCCGAGTTAAACGGTAAATTTCGCAATTTTCATCATTTTTGGTCAGAATTTCGAGCTTTGACCCCTCCATTCGGCGATACTGACCATACCCAGAGTGCTCGGTGGGATAGATGTCATCCTCACGTTCTATCGTGATTATCGCAGGAACGGTGTGATTCTGAGAAAAAACACATGAGTATCAATTTAACGATCGCAAAAAATGAACAAAAAAGTATTCCTGTAAAATTTCGACAAATGCCATCAGTTTCGAGTTAAACGGTAAATTTCGCAATTTTCATCATTTTTGGTCAGAATTTCGAGCTTTGACCCCTCCATTCGGCGATACTGACCATACCCAGAGTGCTCGGTGGGATAGATGTCATCCTCACGTTCTATCGTGATTATCGCAGGAACGGTGTGATTCTGAGAAAAAACACATGAGTATCAATTTAACGATCGCAAAAAAATGAACAAAAAAGTATTCCTGTAAAATTTCGACAAATGCCATCAGTTTCGAGTTAAACGGTAAATTTCGCAATTTTCATCATTTTTGGTCAGAATTTCGAGCTTTGACCCCTCCATTCGGCGATACTGACCATACCCAGAGTGCTCACTTTGTTTGCTTTCCAATATATGGTCCATAAGCTTTCAAATGAGCATAGGGTGGGCACTGTAGGTCGACAGTCATGTACTGCTTACAAAATAATTATTTAATAAATTCATTGCTCAGCTTCTCCCACACCTACGGTGCCCACCTTTTTTGATAAACTCTTGTAATTTTTCATGCTATTTTTTGAAATATTCATCTCGCTGTAGGCCAACGGACATACGAAAGGTCCTGTGGAGACCGGACTACTAGGACTTGTAGAGCATTATCAGAAAAAGAGATCCGCGATTCTCTCGACCTCCTCGGATATAATTAATTGGTGATTTTTGGAAGTAAGACAGTTGGAATCTTATTTCTTCATTCCAAAATATCTCCGACAAAGTCGTCACGAAAACTCATCCGACATCAATACTGCCGTCGGAAGGAAAAGGGTCGGTAACAACAAAAATGGTCGATTTTGAGTCATCTGGTATAAATAATGGTACTGCAGCTCCTCTATAATCTGGCATCTTTACATTGAAGTAATGTAAAGATGCCAATCAAATTTCTCGTCTAGGATTTCAATTTAAAGGGTTAAGACTTCCCAACTCACTAATGTGAAGAACGGGGTTTCGGGGGTGAAGACAGTCTCGATATGAAAGATGATGTTTACTCCCCAAATTTTAGCCGTTCAATTGAAAAATTGGTTTTTGGGCCTAGATTTTCCTCCAATAACCTAGGATTCATAATTGACCATCGATTTATCAATACTAATTCTCAAATTTATCCTACTGAACTATCGACTATAGTTTTCAAAAGGCATTCAAAGAATTGGAATGATATTGAGAACATTTGAAACTTACCCTTACTTCTTCCATATTAGAGATCGTATACAGGGTTGTTGCACAAATACTCCAAGAAAATCTGCTAAAAAATACTGTGAGACATTGCGATGCGACTGGAAGTCAGGAAACAAGAGTGCGAGAATAGCTCACTTCCTTTCTTAAATACGCTTTGTTTGAAGGTCCGCAAGCTGGATCGTCAAACTTGTGGGTATTTAATCGACGTATCGTGTACTGACACATTGTTATTTTTGTTAAGAGGGCAGACATCCATATGTTTAGGTGGTTCCATTGAGGTATGGCATTCGTTGATTGGAGGAATTTTCTTCCATGCTTTTGAGGGGAAATTTGACATTGAGCTATTTGGTACAATATCTGAGATCACAAACGCACATCTATTTGCCTGTTCATATGAGTTGATTATTTGGTCTCATCGATCTTGAAGGACGGTGAGACCAAATAATCAACTCATATATTCAACATCAAGGACGAAAAATCTACAAAATTACTCATGATATTTGCCTGTTCACTATCGGTGAAGAACATGGTTAATTTCGTGATCTAAAAAAGTCTTGATATTTTGAGACATTCATACATACTTACGTCGTCTATGTATACTATGAAAGACTCATGCGCCACACATTTGGATTGGTAACAATAGCTGTTTCCAGGCAAGAAACGTTTCATTACCCATCCAGAGATTCGTTCGGGGCCTCGATTAATCCTTACATGCACACTATCTCGTATTTTCAATATTTTTTCCATACGATACTTCGTTCTTGAGCAATCATATTGCCTCATGTCCATGATATCTTTCACAGACTCTCAAAATTGAGCAAGCCCACTCTCCTTAATCCGTTTCATTCAGAGCCAATCGAAGAAATTTTCCGCAGATGTACGCGAAATTCCTGCGGACATCACACCCCACCACTTGAACGCTTTCGTCTAGTTGACAAAGTCGACTAGAAGGAAACGCAATTCGATCCTACTCCCTTTGATCGCAACCTTTGAGAGATCATGCCCGCGCAACTATAGGGTTTTATGAGCATACGTATGCTCATAAAATATATACCATCAGTAGATGCATAAGAAGAGTTTTATGGAGAGAACTTCGAACCCTCAATTCATTACCGGTGAGAGCCCGGAGTCGGGATAATGGAAGATGAGGAATTTATCTTTCATATCCCGGGTACCTGGCTTTCGCCTCCACCCCGGTTGCCCCCATGGGCGCGGTGCAGGGATACGCCCTGCCAGCACGTCGCGAAGTGGAAAGATCGAAATTTTTTAGCTCAAAAAAAGTCAAATGGCTCGAGCGTGTTAACTTTTGAGCTGAAAAATTTCGGTCTTTCTCACTGTGGGTCAGTTTGGAGGATGGCCATCACCGAGTCACAAGTGGCTCGGTGGTGGCTCGACCCTCCTCCCCGACTACCAAATTTGGGGCTCAGCCCCCAGCACAAGGCCGATGCCCACGCCTCGGTGGGAGGTTTTGGGACTCTTCTAGGCTTCCTGAGAGCCCAGGGAGTTCTTCGGGATGATGGATGAGTCTTCTAGGCTCCCATTGTTATCACCCGAGGGCGATTCCAATTTGAGTCCCTAAACTCACCCACTCCCGTGGTGCCGAATGGAGATGTGCGATCTCCCCGCTCCGGCGGACGATGACTGGGGCCAGGAGCTCGTCAGACTCCAGGGATGAGGCACCATGCCCCAGCCCCCCTTGCGGGTATAATGAAAGATAAGAAGTTAGGATTCACTCCAATAGGGGCATCATTGTTTCATATTTGACGTGCACGGTTCTCCCAATTTTTGCGATTGAGCATACCTGCATACTTATCTGAGTGTTGCCACGGAATCTCGATGACCCTACCGGTATTCTAGGATTTGGTTGCAACGTTCCTCTCGACGAGATGTGATCGTCCAATATCCCACTACGTTTTGGCCCATAAGACCATGCAGTGGTTTTTCCAGTCTCCAAACAGCCATTCGGTCTCTCAATCGACACTTCTGGACTATCATTGACAGTCTAAGCGAAGTACCAAGCTTGACGAAGCCGCAGTAAGTTATCATCAACCTCCAACAGGAATTCAGTTTTCCGTCGAATTCCCTTGGTTCCTCAAGTTTGGTTCGAAGAAATCGTGCACGTTGTTGTTCAAGCGTAAGTTTTCTACGCGGGTAAACAGAATTGTGGGCAGGATGAGGAATTGGGGAAAGGGTGAAGTCGGGTTAATGATAAATACTGAGTTCTTCCGTAGATGGAGAAAAGTATCGAAGACCCCGGAACGACATTCTATCACTCTGGGATGACTGAGACCCATTGCTGCGCGAGGCTGATCCGCGAAGGAGTTGGGCATCGAATAAAATAGAAAATGTGTGACTCGATGTCCTGTCTGCTTTGGCATGCGTTTTGATTCTCACCACTTGTTATATGATGAATTCCACGCCAAAGCGACCAACGGAAAGGGGTCATCTCTCAGATTCTTTTTTAACCTTTTTCATTCGATTCTATGGCCCAAAATAGGAACTTCGGACCACCTATGGAGCCCAAAAAGAATTTCTCCTCTCCATTGCACGCACATCCGTCAACATACCGAAAATTTATCGTGTAAAAATCGATGCTCTTTTATTCACGAAAATAGGAATATTTCGAGTTTTTGAATAGCTATCGATTTGCGGGTTGCGGCATCTGAAAGGGCATCAGAAAACCTATCGAAAACGTTGTCGGAAATTACTTCTCTGTGATTTGGGGGCCTCCTGGAGGCAAAAGAGTGTTTTTCACTAAAATGTTGATTTCTCGAAAAGCCATTTTTTTATTTGTTTAAAATCATATATTTGACGTCAAATTTTGCGTTCTTTCGAAAAAAATGGGTTTCAGAGAAGTTTGGGGCGATCGAAGTGACTTATGAGCCATTTTTTGAAAATTCGATTCTTTCGGTTTCAGAAAAAGGCGATTTTCTGCGCATGCGCAGAAACGTAGACTTTCGGTGCCACTTTCAATGGAAAGCTGACAAAATTTCCTATAAAATTGTAACGTCGGATATTGAATCCGATGAGTGACTGTTTTTGAGCCTCGCGTTTCCGCGAAAAGCTCGGGACCAGTCTAACAAAAGGGTGAGTTGAGATTTCGAAATTTGAAAATAATGGCGCGTTCCTCAGACGATTCTTCGAATGAAAATTCAGAGAGTCATACCTTACCCAATCTCCATCCTTAGCTGTGAGTAGTTGTATAATTTGAATAGAAGGTGAAAAGAAAGTATCTGATGAGTCGAAAAAATGGAAATTTAGACAATTTATTGATGTGACCACTTTAGAAGAATTATACAGAAAAAAATAAATACTTAAAATTTGAGTTAAATTGGATTCTCGAGAGATGCAGAAATAGGAACTCGCCATCGAGGGCGAGCACAACTGAGCGGAACAATGCCGTCTAGCGGACTGTTACTCGGAAAAACGTACAGAATTTCCATAGCTTAAGTGATTCTCATTACATGGAGGGGAACTCTGATATTTGGATATGAAGCTATCTGGCGTTTTTTCATTGGTTCCTATTCTACGCTTGAGGTCACATATTTTTCCGGATTAGATATATCTTATGTACTAAAACACGCTCGGTCACGATCATACTCGCTTATATGCGGCACGCATGTCTTTATCTTCAAAGCCACTCTTGTCGTCATCAAGGTGAACAGAACGATCATTATGTGGAACTATTCATAGGAGTAGGGATATACAGAAAGAGGTTCCACGAGCGAGCGCATCATGATCTTGAGCCGTAGGTTGAGAGATTTGAGAATTGGAAAAAGATGGAAAGATGCTTGAA
The DNA here is from genome assembly GCA_029851415.1 of Eretmocerus hayati. NCBI lineage: Eukaryota > Metazoa > Arthropoda > Insecta > Hymenoptera > Aphelinidae > Eretmocerus > Eretmocerus hayati. The sequence goes on along the minus strand of CM056744.1, from coordinate 64,770,675 downwards.
AATGTGAGTGTGGGTATTGAGAGAGAAAAAATTTGAATGAGAGAGATGGCTTCGACATCACACCCCTACCCTAAAATGCTTGGTAGAGGCCCAAGACGAATAGCAAGCACAACCTGTGTCATGAGGGTGGTGCAGGGTCATAGGGTGTCCGAAGTTGTCAGAGAATAAGGGAAATTGCAATGAGATGTAGGGCTATGCCAATTTTCTGTTGCACATTGATTAGCAACCTGAGTCCTTAGAGTGTTGTGTGTAGATGAGCGCTCCGAGGATGTTCGGTAGTTTCTCAGATGAGATCTCTGGTGTCTCGGAGACTATTACTCACTTGGATCAAGACAAGATTGGAGTAATGCCACATTAGTCATTTGCTTTTGAATGATCCAATAAAACACTGAAAAGGGAGTTTCCAATCAATTAATGCCTTCTCATAAGATTTTTGAGTGGTTGAGGGAGAAACAACTATGGGCTAGCTGATTCTGTCTGTTGACATAGATTCTGAGATGAGTCTCGACGGTGAATAGTTGATAGACAGGTTGAAAGATACGAGGAATCGACAAAGATCTTCATGCTCCCACTTGTGATCTCTCTTGAAGGAAGGGTATTGTGGGATAGGAAACGACTTTTTACTGGGGATATCCGGTGCTGATGGTTCTACTGTACTGCTCATCTCAATGCACGCAAATGTTCGGAATAAAATCTCTCATAACCCATTCTTTGAGATCTAGAAATATCATTTATAAGACTACTAACATTTATGACACTCTTAACATTACTGCCTAACTTGGAACTATTCAATATTTAAACTACAACCTCATCCATAACACTCTTACAGTGTTCGGTAGCTTGAATTTGATAAGATAACATAGAATGAGATACAGAAATTTCGAAACGGATCAAAGCTAAGGATATAATAAGCAGGTTCAAAAATTGGACTCATATAATCGGTTGAAGATCATCCATCTTAGACTATCGGTTGATGATCCGATCATTACCCTTGCAACATGTCTTATTTCCAACTGCCGGAAACAATTTACTTAGAATCTAAAACGTCAATGATTATTCTAACTTATACTAACTTGAGCACTATGAGACAATATTTTCCTGCTTATTTGATGAATCAGTTGAACGATGCTCTACGTAGTTAATATTGCTGATTTCATACTGATAAAATACGGAATAGCCCTTGCTGGTCTTGATTTCAATTCGTTGTCATTGGTCTGACTCTATTCGTTTGATTGTAATGCAGATATTTCCTTCGAGCCAAAGATATTCCTGAGTCAGATGGCAATCACTTTATTGATTATGATTCATATTCTGAACTGGTCCAAAAAGTATAATACTGTGGCCCATCATTGCTTTTTATTCCTTCAAAGAATTTGAAAAGATTGTTATGAATATCATTTGTTTCCAACATTCATCTTCCAAGTGAGTTGGAATTGATAGACAGGGATCGTTGAGGATCTCGGTGGACAATATTGGGTGAACTTTTGGAATTGTCAGGGACTGATTGGGAGTCTAGGTGGGTCGTTCCTTCTTGGAAAAAAGGTTTGGATTTTTCATGGCTCAAATAAGCTGTGCTTCTAAGAACGTCACAAATATTTTCCGACAGACTAAAGTTAAAAATGATAAGAGCACATTGAAGTATAAAGAACAGGACTGTTGATTTCTGAATGTCGTAACACAATGGAGGAATTTTCAGTTGAGAATTGATTTGCATATTTGACCCATGGAGAAAGGAGTTTATGAGAATATTTGCATTGAACATCGAATTGAGAATCGAACAGAGTCCGAAGTGAGGTTTCTTTCGTATTCTCGACGATTTGTCACCTCCCTCTTGATTTTGTAATTTGGAAGCAGTTTCGAAACCATACTCTCTTGCAGTTCGGATCTTAAATTCGTTCAATATAGGTTGATCTGATGTTGGAATGAAAATTTGTTTCCTGTCTGATGAGAAGGAAATAGAATGTTTTGAATGCGGTACAGTCACCCAGAATTTCGGATTCGATATCTGATAATTAGATAGAAACTCGGAATCAGAAAGAGAGGTTTTAGGATCTGTCAAACGTATAAGTGCTCCCATTAGTGATGAATTAGCTTGCGATTGTGTAACCTCCGTGCTCAAAAGCTCTCTACTGAATTGAAATTGATCCAATTTTCCTGTGATATTTTTGTTGCTTTCTATTGTTGATGAGTCGACTAGACTGTTTAAAAGGTCGTAATTTGATGGACACGCATTACTTGTTGGATTTTGAATGGTGAAAAATGCTCTGAGCAAACTTTCATTGCTCATGAATCTCAGTCTGTTTGCATACTGTATTGCTATAAACAATGCTGTTTTTAAGGTACTCGGCCTCTCGTGCCACGGAATAACCAAATCTAGTTTTAAACCATCGAAGAATGTTTCAACTAAATAAATTTCAACCGATTCCACCATATTTTCATCATAGATTCCCTCACAGTATGCGATATTGACTATCTGATGACCAATTTTCTTAATTCTATTGGAAAAAGACACAAGACTTTCATTCTCGAATTGTGATAAACTACCCAATTTACCAAGTAATTGAGGTATTGACTCTGATGATCGATAGATATTGTAAAGAAAGATTTTGAACTCTAAGAATGAAGATAACTGTTCGAATGATAAGGCGTAGCGGGGTTCTCCTTGCAGTTTCAAATAGAGTAGTTTGACAAAAACTGTTTCAGAATCAGGATCAATCATTGAAAACGCAAAGTTGCAGTCATCAAGAAAATCATCTATCGGAATATTGTAACCGTCAAATTCAGAGACTAATGAAATTGCTGATTCTACCAGATACTCGCTATCTTCGTATGTATCCATTCTTATAGGTAGCTCGAGTAAAATACAGAATATTATTGTGAGAATCGAAGATACTCAATTATAAAGATGATTCCAATATCAAGTTGCATGTGAAAATTTGAAGAGTTTTCATAACTGACACTGTAAGGATGAATGCTCGTGTGACGGGTCACACGTGATTATAATGTTGCGTTGATATCTTCGGATTTGAAAGAGGTATAGGTGAATAGAGCCGCTATTCTCTTGCTCATTATCATCCAAACGATATGAAAGTAATTCTCGTGGCTTAGTTGAGCAACGCACGTATCTCGGATTCACCGGAGACCCTACTAATCTGGCTAGATAAGGCGAGGCCACATTATTATGGATAAATGTTATTTGGACAAGATACTCTACACAACTGCTATTTGGAAACTTCCTAGTTTCTACGAATAACTGGCCTTGAAGATGAAATACTAGATGATATTTATACACCTTGAAAGAGATGATTTATTTCAGAAATTTTCATAAGAGATATGGAAATAACAATTTTGATTTCGGAAAACTATTGATCTAGCCTGGAATTCGGGAGCAAATCTTTTTTTACTACCCACTTTGGTTATGGGGTCTTAATTTCACCGAACGGCTCAAGTTTTTGGAGGTTCTGGTGAATGACTCCGTCAATCGAAAATTTTGAATCGTTGATATGGTAAAATGACTGAGAGTGAGTGCCCGGATTTTGTCTGCTGACGTTTTAGCAGTTTTTTTCAAATAATTCTGTGGGTTGGATCGTATCACCTTGGTCACTAGTGTGACATTAGAAATTCAGTTGCACTGGTATTCTAATTCCTTATTGCCGATTGACAACCTTGATTTAGAAAATGGTGATCGAATTATATTTCAGCATTCGAGCTCAGAAAATATTAGGATCGCGGAAATAAGATTGCGAGTCCTTTGAATGTGCTCTTGGAAGTGGAGGAACTTGAGAGTGTATAGTTGAACAGCTTTTGAACTGAAATTCGATCTTCGAGAAGTTCGTACAAGAAATTAACAACTTATGAATTTTAATTTGAGAAGATTGTAGATTTGGAATCTTGGATTTATGGAAAAATTTTCCTAGAGGTAACTATGTGAACTGACTTCAAAAACTTGTCCACGGTTTAATTTGGATTTTAGAAATTGAGAATTGAGAAAGTTTGAACCTTTGGAATTGGAATTTCAATAGTGAGAATGATTCGAAAATTGAGTCTTGAACTTTTGAATATAGAACTGTATGATCTCGAATCTAGTATAATTAGAAATTGAATACGTAAAGAATTCGTGAGGCTCGAATCAGTGATTTGATATTGAGAAGATTCATCTACCTTGAATAAGAAAAGTTCAGAATATTGGAACTCAGATGAATGTGAGAGCTCGAAATTTTCGAAAGCCGAGAATACAAAAATGTAAGGATTGTCGAGTACTCTTTTTTTTTACCTGAAAGTTTAGAATTTAGGATTTTATAGGATGCACTCTTGAACTTTTTCCTGAACTAAGGATTTAGAATTCCGTGTAGATAAGATGCTGAAATCTTGGAGTTGAAAAATGAGAGATGGAATCTTGTGAATTCGAGATTGAAGAATTGAGTTGAATGAGATTGTGTCGATTTAGAAATTGGAAGTTAGAAAACATAGAATCTTGGAATTAAGAATGTAATATCCAATAATTTTGGGAAATCGAGAGAAAAAGAGCTGGAAATTTTTTAATTAGTTTTTAGATATTCGAGAATCTTGAATTTGGAACTTGGAGGATTTTATAAATTTTCAGTTCAGAGTTTTGAACCGAGAAGATTTTGTGAATTTAAGATATTCCGACCAAAAATTTAAACGATTTCTTATTCAATATGACTAGGAAAATTTCAGAATTTGATAGAATTGAAGAGTTTGGAGAGGTTTAGAGTGTTTGATATAATAAAGAGTTCTCAAGAATTTGGAATCTAGGACGTTGAAACCTTCCTCCTTAAAAAAAACTTGAAAATTCAATTCGATTCTTTAGAATGTTTGTAAAATTTGTAAAACAATGGAGATTTAGGATTTACGAAAGTTGAAATAGAAACTTGGTAATCTTAGAAACGAAGATTTGTAGAATAGTGATTTTTGAATCTTGAACCTTAGAGAGTTCGGAACCGGGAATGAATATTTGTAAATGGAATCTGTGGATTTCGTGGACTCTGCATCAACAGAGTTTCAAATTATTTGAACTGAGCGTTCTGGAATCCAGAAACTGAAAAATTATGAATTATGAGAGCTCAAAATGAGCTATTGAGGGTTGAGAGAATTTCACCTCTGAAACCTTGAAATTTTGAACTATGTGAAGTGGGAATTTGAGGAATTTGATTATTTGTATAATAGAGAATCGAAGGTTTGGTAGAATGTAGTTAGATGGAAACTAAGAATTGAGAGAATTTCAGAATATTGTAGGAACTTATGATTTCTTGGAAACTTGGGAAGGTACGAATCAAATTCTTCGAATCTGTGGACTTGGAAATGTCGAAAATGAGTCAATTTAGAAGATTCAGATTTTTGGAGCTTGGAAAATTCTGTGCGTTTGGACTCTTGAATTTGGTCGGGGCCGAAAACTGGAAGACTCAAACGAGGAATTCATGTAACTCGGAAATAGAGTTTGAAAATCCGTATTTTTCAAGAAAAGAAAAAATTTTTTTTTCAAAAAAAATTTTTTCAAAAAAAATTTTTTCACTTCGACACTCGATAAATGTGAAATTTGGAAGGTAAGAATAACTTCACCCTTCGTTAATCCCTCCGGGGCCTCCAATTTGTAACGTCGGATATTGAATCCGATGAGTGACTGTTTTTGAGCCTCGCGTTTCCGCGAAAAGCTCGGGACCAGTCTAACAAAAGGGTGAGTTGAGATTTCGAAATTTGAAAATAATGGCGCGTTCCTCAGACGATTCTTCGAATGAAAATTCAGAGAGTCATACCTTACCCAATCTCCATCCTTAGCTGTGAGTAGTTGTATAATTTGGATAGAAGGTGAAAAGAAAGTATCTGATGAGTCAAAAAAATGGAAATTTAGACAATTTATTGATGTGACCACTTTAGAAGAATTATACAGAAAAAAATAAATACTTAAAATTTGAGTTAAATTGGATTCTCGAGAGATGCAAAAATAGGAACTCGCCATCGAGGGCGAGCACAACTGAGCGGCACAATGCCGTCTAGCGGACTGTTACTCGGAAAAACGTACAGAATTTCCATAGCTTAAGTGATTCTCATTACATGGAGGGGAACTCTGATATTTGGATATGAAGCTATCTGGCGTTTTTTCATTGGTTCCTATTCTACGCTTGAGGTCACATATTTTTCCGGATAAGATATATTTTATGTACTAAAACACGCTCGGTCACGCTCATACTCGCTTATATGCGGCACGCATGTCTTTATCTTCAAAGCCACTCTTGTCGTCATCAAGGTGAACAGAACGATCATTATGTGGAACTATTCATAGGAGTAGGGATATACAGAAAGAGGTTCCACGAGCGAGCGCATCATGATCTTGAGCCGTAGGTTGAGAGATTTGAGAATTGGAAGAAGATGGAAAGATGCTTGAAAATGTGAGTGTGTGTATTGAGAGAGAAAAAATTTCAATGAGAGAGATGGCTTCGACATCACAAAATGACTACCCGCAAAGTTGAAATTCATGTCCTGAAACCTGATCTGCAAGGATTAATTATGTCGAATCAAAATCACATGAAAATTCAGCCCATTAACGCCTTCGTGTCGCCTGTTGAGATGACTCATTCACGAGATCTTCTCGGGACTCAATTTTGAGTACGAAATTGACCTGAAAAAAATTCGGACCACATGGTTTCAACGTAAAATTTCATGAAATTTCAAAATATGCGATGAAAAACCCCGTTTGAGGCGACCCCGAGGTGCTACATTCAATTTTTCGCAATTTTGAATGTGAAATATCGTATTTTCTGGCAAAAAACTGAATGTAGCACCTCGGGTTCCCCTCAAACGGGGTTTTTCATCGCATATTTTGAAAGTTCATACAATTTTACGTTCAAAATATGTGGTCCGAATTTTTTTCAGGTCAATTTCGTACTCAAAATTGAGTCCCGAGAAGATCTCGTGAATGTGTCATCTCAGCAGGCGCCACGAAGGCGTTAATGGGCTGAATTTTCATGTGATTTTGATTCGACATAATTAATCCTTGCAGACCGCGTTTCAGTGCATGAATTTCAACTTTGCGGGTAGTCATTTTATAGGAAATTTTGTCAGCTTTCTATTGAAAGTGGCGCCGAAAGTCTACGTTTGTGCGCATGCGCAGAAAATCGCCTTTTTCTGAAACCGAAAAAATCGAATTTTCAAAAAATGGCCCATAATTCACTTGGATCGCCCCAAACTTCTCTGAAAACCTTTTTTTTCGAAAGAACGCAAAATTTTACGTCAAATATATGATTTTAAGAAAATAAAAAGAATGGCTCTTCGAGAAATCAACATTTTAGTGAAAAACACTCTTTTGCCTCCAGGATCACAGAGAAGGAATTTCTGACATTGTTTTCGATAGGTTTTCTGATGCCCTTTCAGATGCCGCAACCCGCAAATCGATAGCTATTCAAAAACTCGAAATATTCCCATTTTGGTGAATAAAAGAGCATCGATTTTTACACGATAAATTTTCGGTCTGTTGACGGATGTGCGTGCAATGGAGAGGAGAAATTCTTTTTGGGCCCCATAGGTGGTCCGAAGTTCCTATTTTGGGCCATAGAATCGAATGAAAAAGGTTAAAAAAGAATCTGAGAGATGACCCCTTTTCGTAGGTCGCTTTGGCGTGGAATTCATCATATATCAACATCATCCTATTCACTGTCTCTGATACATGATTCAAGTTGTGGTTGTATTATTAATCGTATATCCAAATGGTCTGCATCGTATTTTGCTTTCATGATGATAGAATTAGAAATTGTTGGATGAGATTAATCGGTTTCCAAATAATGTTTAAAACTCGATCCGTTTCGGTCATGATATATGTACGCTATTACTTTCGATCATGAGACGTCATTAGACTTCCTTTGCAGGGCTTACAAGGCAGTACTCGTTAGCCAATACATAATTCGTCGACCAATCTTTCGAATTCCGAATTTGGTTGAAAATGCGTGAAGATTTAAATTTATTTAAATTTATTTAATTAAATTTAAGATCTAGGCGTGAAAATTCAAAAATTTAAAGGTTTTGGTTCCATGGACCTGGGATCAAAAATCCGGCACTATCTCCATTCAGATCAATTTAGAAAGAGTTTTGAATCTTACGTCTTTCAATAATCATGGTCTTACAGTCTCTTTGCCTTTCATTCGTTGAGTGGTTTATATTGGGTCATTATTTTCGAAGGATGTTCAAAATGTAGTGAGGCTCCCGAAATAGCTCTGAAGGGTTTAAGGAGGTGCCGAAGCTCTACCTTTAGCGACCCTTGTTCTCAGCACGAAAAAATTTATTGCTCGTTCAATACCGAATTGTTTGAGAAAACTCGTCTACAGGCGTCTCCTAATGAATCAGAGCCACCTTCTCCTCAATTTTCAGGGTGATTCACTTCGTTTTGGAGAAATTCCATAGAACCTCCGTCTACAAAGTGGTAGCTGCCGGACGCAGGTTCCACCGGTTTCTCTCAAACCAAAAGTAATCGACCTAAAGATCTATTATTAGATTAGATTTGATCCACATGAAGACGCCTGTAGAGTCCTTCTTCGCTCAATAATCTCTCAAAAAATTATGAAAAATCAATTAGTATCAATACTGCATCGAGACTCAAAATGTAATCAAACGCGTGTGAGCTGGGCGTTTCGCCTCTCGCCGGACAGTTGATTGCGATGATTTGAGACAGACCCGCCTTTGCCAAGTTTTCAGAGTAACATATGAGTAATTCCACGAGAAAACGATATATGGTCGACAGTTGGATCTCAGATTTCTTCCTAAGTGACCTGTTTCGATTTCATAGGTTGAAAAATGAACTTCCTTCACCATAAAAAAAATTACAAAATTTTTTTCGGACCCTGGTACACAAATCAAAATCATGTTTTCAACTTTCTTTTGCAAAATTTCCGTAAGTTTTTGGGACACTCAAATCATTATAGCTCAAAAATTACCGCAGATAAGGGGACGCGGTTCAGTGCTTCTGAATGGTGAGCAAAAAGCCTATCAAAAATGACTTTGGAGTTCTGGTTCTCATAGAACCTCGATTATATATGGATGATTCCGTGAAAATCATCTTTTATTTTTTTCCTCAAAAAGCTATTTTTTTTAAAAGATTCAAAAGTACATTCTTGCATGTAAAAAGTTCTTCTCCACGAATAAAATATTTTCACTCTGCATTTTTGGGTTTTAAGCTGTTTTCTGGGCATTTTTTCGATTCCAATGACAGAAAACCTAAATTTTCTGTGAACGCCATAGATTTTAGAATTCCAAAACCAATTTTTTTGAGAAGATGAGAAAATTTCCTCCTGAATGACCTCTTGTTGAGTTCAATTTCATCAAATAGAAGCGGAGTTACAGCGCTCGAATAATGAAGAACGATTTGAGCAAAAACATGAAGGCTTCCAGGCAATGACTGAAGCGAATATGGGGCCTAGCACCAAGCTACTTTTTGTAGTGGCTGTCAAAAGACACTGGAACTTTTGTGTAACGTGGTGAGGGTTCTAGGTTCCAGAGAGAACACGAGTTGAGTGAATGATAGGTGACTTTATGTATGAGAGTTCAATAGTTGAGAGAGAGTGTGTGGATAGTTGAGTTGGTCAGAGCGGTCTGTCCGCGGCGTGGCCCGTCGTCCGCGACGATGGGTTCGCGACGCGACATCGCATTTGGTGGGGAAACGGGCGATTATCCGTCAGAAACGCTGACGGTGCACCTGTTGCATCGTCAGGTGACGGGGAGAGGCGCGGGCCGGAGGCTCGAGACTCACCACGTCACAGGCGTGCGTGGCCAGGGACTCGCATCGTCCCGATGCGGTGACCTATATTACAATATATAAATCAGCTGTGGCCTCATGAGTGGCCTTCAACTCATATGGTTGAGATCATAGGTTGTATTATAGTGCTTGCGCGGCGCGAGCACGTGATAGTATGAGTGTATGTGTGATTCTTGATAGAGCGAGAGTGTCGTTGTCTATGTGTGTCACGATACAAATTTTTATCGCGAACTCTCTCTCGGTACAATCGTTTAGGCTTAAATACTTTCATTGTCTTATTTCTAATTTTACAAAATGGGATTTTTTTTCTTTCATACGATTACGCTCAAAAGTTGAAAACATGTTCGATGAATTTCTAAAAATCGTAACTATGTTTACTGAAATTTTTGAAAATTATTAACCATTAATTATTAACAACTAAATGTCAGAGAAGTTTTGATCGATCATGGATCGGATTTTTTTTTTGCTCTATTTGTTCGGAAATTTCCTCAGGAACACGATGGAATGTTGGGAATTCCAGTCCGAGGTTTAAATCATGCCTAAAAAAGGTTTTTGTATCAAATAATTTTTTTTCTCGGTAACTACTAGCCGGAGACCGGTGGAAAGTCACCAGTTTTGTCGAAGGAGTCAAAAGATACACCACAGAATTTTTTCCGACCAGATCGGTTGCTGGGAAGACCTGGAAATGGGGCTCAGAATTCGAGCGATTTTCACATCTATGTCAATTTTTTGGAGGTTATGGGTCGGAGACCGATAAATAACGTCGGAAAATATTTTCCGATTGGAAATATACACCCATATAATTTTTCGACCCGATCGATCGCTGGGAACACCCAAAATCGATACAATAGAAGGTCCGAAATGGGGTTTTTGTACGTTTTTTTGGAGGTTATGGCCAGCAGACCGGTGAATTTATCAGCATTATATTGTTACGTTGGAAATATATGCATAGAATTTTTTTCAACCCGATCGATTGCTGGGAACACCCAAAATCGATACGATAGGAGGTCCGAAATGGGGTTTTTGTCCGGTTTTTTGGAGGTTATGGCCAAGAGACCGGTGTATACTTTTGAAATCAGTTGCTTGATGGAGGATAGTACCACAGATTTTTTTCCGACCAGATCGGTTGCTGGGGAAACCTCGAAATGGGGCTCGGACTTCAAGCGATTATCACTTCTCTGTCGATTTTTTGGAGGTTATGGGTCGGAGACCGATAAATACTGTCGAAAAATATTTTCCGATTGGGAATATACACCCATATAATTTTTCGACCCGATCGATCGCTGGGAACACCCAAAATTGATACAATGGAAGGTCCGAGATGGGGTTTTTGTACGTTTTTTTGGAGGTTATGGCCAGAAGACCGGTGAATTTATCAGCGTTATATTGTTACATTGGAAATATATGCGTATAATTTCTTTCAACCTGATCGATTGCTGGGAACACCCAAAATCGATACAATAGGAGGTCCGAAATGGGGTTTTTGTCCGGTTTTTTGGAGGTTATGGCCAAGAGACCGGTGTATACTTTCGAAATCAGTTGCTTGATGAAGGATAGTACCACAGATTTTTTTCCGACCAGATCGGTTGCTGGGGAAACCTCGAAATGGGGCTCGGACTTCTAGCGATTATCACTTCTCTGTCGATTTTTTGGAGGTTATGGGTCGGAGACCGATAAATACTGTCGGAAAATATTTTCCGATTGGGAATATACACGCATATAATTTTTCGACCCGATCGATCGCTGGGAACACCCAAAATCGATACAATAGGAGGTCCGAAATGGGGTTTTTGTACGTTTTTTTGGAGGTTATGGCCAGGAGACCGGTGAATCCATCATCATTATATTGTTACGTTGGAAATATATGCATATAATTTTTTTCAACCCGATCGATTGCTGGGAACACCCAAAATCGATACAAATGAAGGTCCGAAATGGGGTTTTTGTCCGTTTTTTTTGGAGGTTATGGCCAAGAGACCGGTGTATACTCTCGGAATCAGTTGCTTGATGAAGGATGGTACAACAGATTTTTTTTCGACCAGATCGGTTGCTGGGAAAACCTCGAGATGGGACTCGGACTTCAAGCGATTATCACTTCTCTGTCGATTTTTTGGAGGTTATGGGTCGGAGACCGATAAATACTGTCGGAAAATATTTTTCGATTGGGAATATACACCCATATAACTTCTCGACCCCATCGATCGCTGGGAACACCCAAAATCGATACAAAAACGGACAAAAACCCCATTTCGGACCTCCTATTGTATCGATTTTGGGTGTTCCCAGCAATCGATCGGGTTGAAAGAAATCATATGCATATATTTTCAACGTAGCAATATGATGCTGATGATTTCACCGGTCTCTTGGCCATAACCTCCAAAAAACGGACAAAAACCCCATTTCGGACCTCCTATTGTATCGATTTTGGGTGTTCCCAGCGATCGATCGGGTCGAAAAATTATATGGGTGTATATTCCCAATCAGAAAATATTTTCCGACAGTATTCATCGGTCTCCGACCCATAACCTCCAAAAAAACGTACAAAAACCCCATTTCGGACCTTCTATTGTATCGATTTTGGGTGTTCCCAGCGATCGTTCGGGTCGAAAAATTATATGGATGTATATTTCCAATCGGAAAATATTCCCCGACAGTATTTATCGGTCTCCGACCCATAACCTCCAAAAAATCGACATAGATGTGAAAATCGCTCGAATTCTGAGCCCCATTTCCAGGTCTTCCCAGCAACCGATCTGGTCGGAAAAAATTCTGTGGTAAGATCCTTCATCAAGCACCTGATTCCGGAAGTATACACCGGTCTCTTGGCCATAACCTCCAAAAAACCGGACAAAAACCCCATTCCGGACCTCCTATTGTATCGATTTTGGGTGTTCCCAGCAATCGATCGGGTTGAAAAAAATTATATGCATATATTTCCAATGTAACAATATAACGCTGATAAATTCACCGGTCTCCGGCTAGTAGTTACCGAGAAAAAAAATTATTTGATACAAAAACCTTTTTTTAGGCATGATTTAAACCTCGGACTGGAATTCTGAACATTCCATCGTGTTCCTGAGGAAATTTCCGAACAAATAGAGCAAAAAATAAATTCGATCCATGATTGATCAAAACTTCACTGACATGAACTAATCTTCTTTATTGTATAAATATATGAGGTTCTATGCCTCTATTTGATGCAAATATTTTGCAAAATTATAAAACCATTTCAATGTCTGAAAAAAGTTATTAACAATAGATTGTTTATAAACAATGTTCCTTAACTTTATGGTTATTTATATGAGGTCCTTTACCTCAATTTGATTAATGAATTTTTTCTGAAAAAGTTCATTTTTGTATGAACAATAGCCTGAATGTTATTAATAAATTATACAATAAACAAATAATATACGTAATATAATTGTCCATAGTTGGGTATTTCCAAAAGTGAGATTTGTCAAATTCGAAATTATGGCTCAATGATTTGAGAAAAGAGCTCGATTATTTCTATCGGTCTTTCCTTATGCGTTCCTTCACTTCTCTGGTATACAATAGGTATACTATATATATCTATATACTGCCATAGTTGACTATAGCATTGAGAAATTTTTATCGCTTGCAGCTGTGGGATCATTTTCCATCAGCCGCAAGAAATACTTTTTCTTTCTTGAGATGATTTTAAGTCTCATTTCGATTTTAATATTATAATATTTTCAGTCCGATTGTTACATGGAGTTTTGGTTCAAAAACCATGGCAAATGGTTCTCTCGAAAGATGAAATTGTGAATTTTGCACTGTGACAATTGTCAAAATTTGCTTTTTCTGGAAATTTTGGTCAAATGGTCAGATAGTCCTTGAAAAGACCTTCAATTTAAGCGTTTGAACGTCGAAATCGGATCAAAATTGACTGATTTATGACGGTTTTTTGGGTACTCTGATTTACTCACGAGAAACTGTAATTTTTCTGGGTTTTCACTCTATTGTGGTGATTTGAAAATTTTTGGGTAGTCGGCCGGTTTTGATTCTACTAGTATAAAATATAAGGAGTATTCATACCAATTTTCAAGTTGCTATCATCTTAACTTTTCGATATATTACAAAATACGCACTCATATTTAGTGCCGACGGTAAATTTCCTAATGTAGTTTGGACCATATAACATTGTGGTCTCAAAATTTTCCTATTTAATCATGGGTTTCTGTCGTTGTTCTTACTTCGAGGTATTACATCAATCAATCCATCTCTTACAACTACACCACGCAATTTGAATTTTGAGGTGAGAAATTTGAGTTTTCGCATACTGGCACATTTCGCACCGAAATTCTACATTTTTCCTCTTAAACTGCTGTGATCTCATTTTTGAAGCTTCTAATGGTGTTTATAGCTATCAGTATACTTAGGTATACAGATTTGTCACAATAATAAACGTTTACAACCGTGATTTGAGCAAAATTCATGTCGCGGTATCGACTTTATCAATTAAAATACGCATCTTTCAGCTACTTTTCGATGAAAACTCATAACGTCTCAAATTCAAATTCTAGCTCCTTTGCATTCCTCTTGGCTATACAAATGATGTGAACAGTTAGTTTTGGATGTTATCTACCTCATCTGATTGTGATACGCATCAATTTATGCGTTTTTGGACTCTACTTTTCGAAATTCTGGAGTTGACTTTTTCGAACGAAATGACTCGACTTCTGGCCGTTTTTTCGACCTTGAGCTAGGTGTGGGGTTCAAAATCTGTCTAAATTTTTCCCACCTATCCTTCGAACCATTTGAATTGCCGTATTGGCTCATCCGTATTCTAACTGTTCTCAACTATATATTTCCTGATTTTTTTGTCAAAACTGGCCCTTCTGGCCTTCAATCTCGTAGGATTTTACTCTGGATCTTTAGTAAGCTTCGGATTTTCGTGTAAATTCTCACTAAAACTATTAACGGTGGTGTAGTGCAAAAAATATAAATGAGTTTGATTTCGAGTCAATTGGTACACGCAATTTCTACTTTACTACTATAAATACCGTTGGGGTGAGATGATGATCTTCCGTGAGGATCTTCGTTGAGGATCTTACATGATTTGGCTCACCCTTGGTGGTGAGTCTACATTGATTGGACCGTGGATATTGCGTTGTCACACGTTCATCTGTCTTCTGTCGTGATCCGACGGCAAGCGTTGTGATCGCTCACGCGCGCTGTTGGCTGTGTGCTCGTCGTCCGCTGCGGTCCGACGGCGGGCGTAGTGACAGGTGATGTGCGGGTGCGCTCGACGATGCGCTCGCCCGACGAGCGATGATGGGTGGTTCAGCCGCGCGCTGGCAGGTTGGTTGAGGGTGGTCTATTATGTGGCCCACCTGATGTAGTAGACCCATTGGGATCCCCTCATTTCCGTCTTCCCCCGGCTCGTCGCCGCGAGCGTTCTCTGTACAGAATATTGAGCGCATGGTTGTAAGAATTGTTAGGTATGGCGCTATGATTTTACTAGCAACTTTTAAAATTAAAAATGTTAACATTGCTATAGCTGATGCTATGGCCAGGTAAAATGATAGATTATTCTGTAGTTCTGTAAAATTGGGCGATACCGCCTTATATTTACTCATGTCTCGAGCTTTCGCGATTATGTCGCGCAAGCTCGGTGCTGCTTCCAGTGCCTCGACATGCGCCGGGCTGAGTCCTCTTTGCTCTCCCTGCCAAATTTCCTCCATGATGTCGTGGATGAGTGGCGTGTTGGGCTCCTTTGGTTTCTTGCGGAGCAGGTCCGTGATATTCAGGTCCAGCTTTTGAAATATGGGGGATGTATGGCTCATCCTCGCGATGATCCAGATGATTGCCGGCCTTGGTTTGAGATTTTTGCTGAACAGAGCGAAGGGTGAAATAGTTAATCATCAAGCAGTTTCGATCGATGTACACTTACGCTCTACGGTTTTTTTTCTCAGAGAGTTAATGAAAAAGTTATGTAATATCTGATATATAAAATTTTTAAACTAAAATGGAAGGATATGAAAAATATCTTTGTCACTCTTCCACCATGGTTTCGGTCATGTATTCCTTAATGAAATATTGCGCTCCTAATTTTCGGCTTGGTTTGCTAGAAGTCAGACGCCTCGTGGTAGGCTGATCGATTTCCAACTGGCTGGCAGAGTTTGTAACCTCCGGCAGTACCACAGTGTACCTGTATAGCCGACAATGTGGTTTCTGTGGGATTTATGAATTTGATTTTAGTAATTTATCGTGAAGATATGGGTTTACAAGTTTCGTTCGCTTGGTTGACAAATCTGGTAAACAATTTCCATCATTGGCTCGTCCTTGGGCCGGAGTATTTCACGACGGCTGAGGGCGAGTCACTCCATATTTTGCATATTAATCTCGACGGACATAATATTAACCTCTGCATAATAGTAGTAATTTCCTATGAATTTTACGTTAACAATATTATCGCAGCTAATGGGGTTCGTCAATGCCTCGTGCCTGGGCCGGAGTATTTCACGACGGCTGAGGACGAGTGCATTGCAGAATTCCTATGTTTCTATTTACTGCATATTCTGTGACAATTCTTAAGTGACATACTACGACACTCTGTGACATACTACAACATCGTTCCATTCTTACGTATAGTCAGCCTTTTTCTTCCTTGACATTCAAGAGGTTTTCAGATAACGGAAACATGCTCCACTCATTGTACAGAAAACTTACACAATCATGACACTGTTTAGATCTAGAATACAAAACTAGAGTGTATGCTCAATCATCTATATGGCTAGCTGGTTATGCTATCGTCGGCTTGAACGCCGTCCAACATTTTCTGAATTCTTTCTTGATTGAAAGAAAAACGACCCGAAAAATTAAGCCAAAAATTGTCTCCGGATCACGCAATGCTCCTTTGGAAGTGCGAAGAGAGATAGGAGCTTCTCTCAGTGGAAGATGGCCATGGTGGTTTTTCGCGAGGCGGCCGGTTTTGAAAGGCAATATAATTGATTTTTTTGTTATTCTGTGCGCAAATATGGCATTTAGACGCAAGTGTGCGTGTGCAAATAGCGAATTTGCACATTATTCCGACACAACTGTGTGCAGATATTCTTTCACGCAGAGCGCAAATGAGGCATCAGTGTGCAAATACTCGTTTGCGCACTGCGTAAACGAAGAACAGTGTGCAAATGAGGCATTTGCGCACTGTGCAAATTTCGTTTGCGCACTGGACTTGAGTTGTTTTCTGATCACTCTATACCATCATCTATCTATATATCATCATCATACATAATTGTGAAGAATATCTAACTTCGATCTTTCGAGCACCAGCGACAATTTTGAGCAACGTGGTAACATACTATATGGGCGATAGAGTTTTTTCTGATACATTTCTCAGAATTTTTTTTCAGTCGGGGGGCTCCGCCCCCTGCACCCCCGCCGGGGCTCCGCCCCTGGACCCCCTCCTCCGCCCTCCTGTGACCCCGTCATGCCTTGTTCCTCTGGATGCTTGAGGTGCATTGATCATTCGCTGTAGGTGATGCTTCGGTCACTCCTCGCTACTGTCAAAATTCTTCAGAAAGTCGTCATGGATCCCAAGTAGTTCAAATGAAAATGGTTCATAATTTGTTTGAGAAGGGAAAAGGACTCGGAGAGTTCGTACACGCCAATGCGAAAAAGGAACAAAGTCCGTCAACTTTCGAGACGACGCCCAAGTCTCACAGCATCCCCTAATTTTTTGATGTTTTTCAGGAGGCGGATTACATTTTTGCTCACAGAAATAACAAAAAATATCGTAAGCAACTCGGGCGCCGACATTTGCGCACTCGTCCCCGCAACTCGTGTGCAAACGTTCCATTTGCGTACAGTTTCGAACGATGAAACTGTGCGTGAATGAGGCGTTTGCACACTCGTTGCGGTGACTCGTGCGCAAATATCTGTTGGCGCCCTTGTTGCTTAATATACTATTATCTGCGACAGATTTTGATCGCCGATCCGTTTTGGATTTTGCAATGAATTCGTTAAGTTTGAGATCAAATTTGATTCACTACCCACATTGTGAAGAATGATTCTACAAAAAATTGATGATGTGACATTATCCGAGTGAGCTCGCTTGGTTCTCATGCTCGCTTGGAATTTGTGCTGAGAAATGTCTACCGCCGACTTGACTGAGGGCACCAGCACACGTAGCTCTCTAATTTCTGTGACTTGGCGTTCTTTTACCGCAGACGGTCCGCAGTTTTGAGTCGCATAATTCTCATGAACTTGCATCTCGGAAAGAAAAGTTTCGCTGATACTGCTCTTCAAAATGTGATCAAAATCCACGCGAACGGGCTATAAGTACTCAAGTCCCTTTTCAAGCCTGCGATTTTCCAAGATTTTATCTTGAGTGATTATAACGTGACGAGCTTCATGTACTTCCTCACCGTGCTTGCTTTCTCCGATTGAATCAAGAAATTGTTTGCTTTGGACCTTTGCCAATACCTGGCTTCAAAATCAAATTTGTGCATTCATTATTTTCAATCGAATCTCCAGAAATTAATGTCTCGCTCACGTTTGAAAGTTGACGATCGATGGATTCCGATCGTGGGAAATCGTTATATCTCGTTTGAGTGAGCCTTCGACTTATTTCAGTCAATTCAATTTCAACATTCATCTTCCCATTTTTGAGCTGATTACATGTTGTATCAATTACTTTCCCAAATTGTTGGCTCTGTTCTTTACAGGGCTCCACGGCTATGCCTGCATTTACTTCAGAAACTCCCAATTTCGTAAATTTTTTGTTGGGCGTGTCGTCGGCTACTGAACTCTGCTGATCATGTGTTTCAGAACTCTTGAATGTTTCATCGTCGCAAATCTGATTTTTTTCAACGTGTAAAAAATTTTCACCACCTTCTGATATATTGACCCGTCCTATTTTCAATTGTCTCTGTAATTGGGCGAGTTCTACGATGAATTTTGCTCCTTTAATTGACTTTTTCCTCTCAATTTTACTAAATCCTGGTGTGACATATCCATGAATTCTATATATGGACAATTTCTCAATTCTGATCTTGTAGTTTCTCTCGCGGCCATTTTCAGTCATTTCGTTTCTTTTCTTTGAAATCTCAAAAGTGACTTCCTTCCTGGAAATAATTGGATACCGTTGTGAATTAATTGCAGCTCGAAAATTTATTTCATTCGAATTTTTCTCGACAAATTCAGCCATTCGTACAGCTATTTTGAACGAATCAGGCTCATCACGAGGAAGCATCATTCTATACTCTATTTTCAAATTCATCCAAAATCCGCGGGTGATCAAATATTCTGCACTCTGTGGTCACTCACATTTTTCATCTTCAGGGAGATTCTCCCATTCATAACATAATATACGCCTGGCATAAATCAAACGCTCATGCAGATATTTTAGTCTTCCAGCAAAGTCTTGAACCGTTTCATGCTCTTTCTGGGGCTCAAACCCTCCAGACAGGCTGTGCCCTGATACACGCTCACACATACGTGCGTACGTTCCAATGAATATGTAATGCCATATCTGCGAC
Organism: Eretmocerus hayati; assembly: GCA_029851415.1. NCBI lineage: Eukaryota > Metazoa > Arthropoda > Insecta > Hymenoptera > Aphelinidae > Eretmocerus > Eretmocerus hayati. The sequence continues at coordinate 64,751,412 of CM056744.1, read as the reverse complement.
CAGTCATATTCAATCTCTTCAATATCGTCCATTTTACTAGAACGTTGAGACTCCAAAAATTCTCAAAATCCAGATTTGATTGGGATCACACACCAACATTCATTTTTGACTCATAAGAATTCGGACCACTACGTAAGAGATGCTATATTACTATATCCCCAGTGTTGGTTTGATTTTCATATACTATAAACGACTTTGTGGATGCAGCTAAGAGTAATTGCTCAGTTCTGCTCTATTACAATCATTATTCAACTATATCACAGCACGGTGTATCTCGATCATCTCGCGTGGTATTTCATCAATCATTCTCAGAGACTTCACTCGTCTTTATGATAATAGAATGTCCCAATCAATCTTTATGATGTCTAGAAAACATGGATCCAAAGCGAACCAAATGGCGTTTCGAGTCTCAAACTTGAATTAAAATCAGAGGTTGGATAAAATTGCATTGAGTGAGCGGTTCAGACTTGCGGAAGTTACATTACAATTTCAATAAATAGATGTACGTTACTCATTGCTGAGACGTTGCTCGATTCCATGCCTTGCGCTGATTCAGCTGCGCGCTTTTAAGTGTTATCAGCTTCCGTTGATGACAATATGAAGATGGTCGATCAGCCATCCTCTCTGCTAGTTGCTGATGATTGTGCGGCTTCATTGTGGATCGTCTCGGTGAGGCGTGAGAATTGGTTCTGTGTGTGAATCTGGGCGAGCTGGGCTGGGTGGTCGTTGATGTTGTTCCATTTTTCTTGTGGGTTTGGTTGAGGTAGCGGCTTGGCTGGATTCTGCTTGGCTCAACACTCTTCTCTCAGTCACTTTCTTTTCCACGACGGTCCCGCGAAATTGCAGAATCCGAAAAATTTTTGAGAGGAAATTTTTCTAACTTTTTTGAAAAAAAATTTGAACTCGCGGGAAACTACCCCACACCTAGCACCAAAAAGGGGATGTAACATGGGGAGGGTTCTAGGTTCCAGAGAGAACATGAGTTGAGTGAATGATAGGCCACTTTATGTATGAGAGTTCAATAGTTGAGAGAGAGAGTGTGTGGATAGTTGAGTTGGTCAGAGCGATCTGTCCGCGGCGGGGCCAGTCGTCCGCGATGATGGGTCCGCGACGCGACATCGCATTTGGTGGGGGAAACGGTCGATTATCCGTCAGAAACGCTGACGGTATACCTGGTGCATCGTCAGGTGACGGGGAGAGGCGCGGGCCGGAGGCTCGAGACTCACCACGTCACATTGGTTTAAGTCAACGGATTTAAGCTCAACAAGTAGTCATCTTGAAGGAAATTTCCTCATCTTCTGGAAACATTGGTTTTGGAATCCTAAAATCTCGCGCATGCGCAGAGAATTGAGGTTTTGAGTCATTGGAATCGAAAAAATGCCCAGAAAAGAGCATGCGATAGGGTAATGAGCCTATTGTTAATTATCCCTATCTGTTACATCTCATCCTAAAAGGATGAGGAATTTCGGAAATTTGTTCATATTCATATGGGAGTAATTGCATATGCCTATATATTTATATATATATATATATATATATATATTAGGGTGACACTTATTTCCCGACTTTTCTGTATCGGTAGGGACGCCCCCCAGAATTCAACTTCATGATAAAAGGAAATGAAAAAAATTTTTTCTAGATTTTTTCAGGCAGTTCTAGTACTGCCGCATTGCACTTGTATTCTCGATTTTTGAGACGTTTTTTCACAAAATTCGTTAACTTTGGATGGCAAGCACTTGCATTTCCAAGAGAATGGAGCAAACCGAACTGGATAACATTGATTGGGAGGGCTTAGGAAATCTTTTCACGCGCGTAGCGATTAGTTTTGGTTCAATTTCAGGCTCAGAACGGGGCCAGAACGGCAGAAATACAGTCCTAAAATCACTTTTCATCGCAGTTTTCGAGTTCTCCTGCGCATGCGTGATTTTCTACGGTTTTGATAATGTTTTCAATCGATAGCCCGTGCGATTCCCTTCAAAATGACTACTGCTGAAAGTCAATTCGATGCAATGGAACCGGAGTAGTGGATGATTTTGAATGAGGTAGAATCAAAGGTGCAAATCCGTGCAAATCGGTCGAGATTGCCTGCGATGCTTTTTATCTTGTACAGCGTGTTTCTCTGGTTTCTCTGCGACAAATCAACTTCGTCAAAGGGTTATTTTGAAGGGAATTGTCTGAGCTATCGAGGTAAGTAGGCTACGGAGTGGCGAATCCATGGTGAAATACGGAAAAATGGACATTTGATAATTTTTAGTCGAATAAAGAGCTGTTTTGAATTGTTCTGCGTGACTATACTGTAACTCACCATCACTTTACCACTCCACAACCTACTTATTTCGATAGCTCAGATCATTTCCTTCAAAATGACCCCTTGGCGAAGTCAATTCGGAGCAAAGAAACCAGAAAAATACCCTGCACAAGATGAAAAGCATCGCAGGCAATCTCGACCGATTTGCACGGATTTGCACCTTTGATTCTACCTTATTCAAAATCATTCACTACTCCGAGCCCATTGCATCAAATAGACTTTTGGCAGTGGTCATTTTGAAGGAAATCGCACGGGCTATCGATTGAAAATATTATCAAAACCGTAGAAAATCACGCATGCGCAGGAGAACTCGAAAACTGCGATAAAAACTGATTTTAGGACTGTATTTCTGCCGTTCTGGCCCCGTTCTGAGCCTGAAATTGAACCAAAACTAATCACTACGCGCGTGATAAGATTCCCTAAGCCCTCCCAATCAATGTCATCCAGTTCGGTTTGCTCCATTCTCTTGGAAATGCAAGTGCTTGCCATGCAAAGTTAACGAATTTCGTGAAAAAACGTCTCAAAACTCGAAAATACAAGTGCGATGCGGCAGCACTAGAACTGCCTGAAAAAATCTGAAAAAAATTTCTTCCATTTTCTTTCATCATGAAGTTGAAATCTGGGGGGCGTCCCTACCGATACAGAAAAGTCGGGAAATAAGTGTCACCCTAATATATATATATATATATATATATATATATATATTTCTTTAACTAGAGATTCTGGGATATTCCGTGACAGCTTACTCCAATTTCTGGGACTTTTTCTAATTTCTGGGCCGTCCCAGAAGGCCTCCTTCTATTTTCACATATTCTGGGACGTCCTAGAATATGAGAATATTTGCCATATTTCCAATTTCTGGGACGCAATATATATATGAAAATTTTTTTCTTGAAAATATATATTTCGTCCCAGAATTTGACAATATATGATTAAATATCATATTTAGAACGTTCTGGGACTTTTTTTGTATATATTCTCTATTTCTGGGATAATATATTTCTCATATATATATGCATCCCACAAAATGAGGATATCAGTAATTTATCAGATATGAAGTGATTCGGGACGTTTTCCACATATATATACGATTTCTGGGACGTTTCTCATATATATTTTCAATTTCTGGGACGCTATATCTTTTTCCATATATTTCCCGGGATCAATATCTGAGGGTTCCCGCGAAACTTTCAAGTTTTGTGTAACTCCACTGTTGTACAGATATTGTGAGGTATTGATTCCTGAAAGAAGTGGCATGAGTATCTGCCATCACTCAATACGTTCTCTATTCGATTTTGCTGAGACATGCACCGGTTTGTCAACAGCAGACCGCAAACACCGATTTCAGGGTGTTTGCGTGCGGACTTTCGCTTTTTTTCAAAATTGATAGTACTGTAACAAAATGACCTAACCCTCAAAAATTCTGGTGAAATTATATGTTCATCCACTATGACTATATTTTCGAGAAAAATTTGTATCAGAGATGTGCGTGGCTTTGGCCGTAATGTTAGCCCTCATTTGTCGACGTAACTCAGTTTTGTGAAAACATTCCCTCTAGCTATAGTTTGCTAAAATGAAGAAATACCTTGTCCCAAACGGAAATTATAGAAGGGGGATTTCGGAGTTCAAAACGAGACGAATCGAATCCCGTTTGGTTTCTATTTGTGCTATGATCCAGAAAAATTTCGCGGTGCTCCAAAACTTATGAAAATTTCGCGCCACTGGCTTCGAAAATCGTTATTTCCGGAGGGCATGCTCAGCAAACGCAAGGCACAGGTTTGGAATGGTGTCCTCTTTCTTCTTTTATCACAAGAGGGGTATAAGAGCATTGTTAGAAATTGCCATTATGGGTCAGTATCTCTGTGAGAAGCTCAGGAAAAATATTTGATCTCCGAAAGTAAGCAAAATGAGCTTCTAAAAGTTATGGGATCGCGGATTTTTTCATGTTTCCGTGGTGAACGACTGAAATATGAACGTAATAACACTACAGTATACTCCAGGAATTGAAATTAGACTGTCGCGACCGCATGATTTGTTGATGGAGATTTTCATCAAATTCCTGATAATTCAATGGAGACTTCTTCCCTAGAGTCAAGTCAGGCAAAATATAATTTCTAACAATCGTCTTAATGATGATTCGAGTTGAATCTATTCAACTAAAGTTGCTTCAGGAATGTTTCAAGTGTAAAATTCCGTAATTGTCGTTCTGAACTAGATATCTTGGGTTAGAAAACAGTGGCACCTTTTTTCACATGTTTCTAAGGTCTAGGAATCATATGAAACTCATTCCCAAGGTGTGCGAAGGAAAAAATTCTTTCCTATTTCAGATTCTTCAAACTTTCGCGAAAACCCTCATATAAGCTTTGAATATTGCGTGTATGAGATTTATTTAATCTTGATTTCGGAAGAATTCCTTAATTATCGAACAAGCTCATGATCTTCTGAACTGATCGCTGATGCGTAAGATCTATGCCCAATCGGTAACGCGATAAGTGCACCGGGCTCTTCGAGGCGGGTTTTCTTTACACAATAAAGTTTTCCCTTGCCTCACGGGTAAAACCGGGCGAATGCGAAGAGTTTACATAAACACACAGTACACTGACACACTGTTATCTCTCAGTTATACAAATGAGACCTGCCACTCTGCGAGTAGGTGAGTCCGTCACTGCGAGCAGTTTCACCCGTTGATGCCTTGAATAAAGGGTCACTGAAGGCCTTGAATAAAGGGTTCAGGTGCATTGTCAGAGTGTCTGAATAAGTCGTCTGATGCACGCGGGTGGGATCTGGGAGTAGCTGTCGGGAGGGCCCGGATAAACAAGGAGGGCACAGTGGCCATCTCTGGTGGGCTGTGCCGGGAAGTTCTCCGTATCAACCACGAGTACGAGGATCAAGAACAGAACACAGCTTGCGCTAGTCGTAACACAGTACACAGAATACAGTATCACCACACAGTAAAGCTGTATAGGCCTTCAAGGCCTCAATGCTTCGAATAAAAAAAAAAAAAAAGCTTTGAATATTGCGTGTATGAGATTTATTTAATCTTGATTTCGGAAGAATTCCTTAATTATCGAACAAGCTCATGATCTTCTGAACTCGGCGAGGATGCGGTGGCTCAACCCAGCGATTCATGGTCATATTTTAGACCGAAGTACCGAACTGATCCCGAAATACGAAAAATTGGACCAGGACATCAGATTGGGACTATCAATCATCGGTGTGCGCTGTGGGTAGGAAGGATAGGGGCTCAGTTGAAGCTGGGTTATGAAAATGAGCCGCAAATGTCTGCAAAACATTATGGAGTTCGATCTCATCCTTCTCCATCTGAATTCGCTGGCACTTCATTCCCCTCCACGCTTGATCAAGAGCGATATCGCAGCGTAGGAGTAGACTCCAGCATTCATACTTAGAAGCAAATGTCACAATTTGTACAATTCTGTGATCACGTCATATTACCGTTACAAGAGTCATAATTTGGGGCAACTGGCGATTTTGACTAAAAACTTCCGAGAAAAATCTTTCCCCAACACTCTCAAATACTTCTGAAGTCTAAATTTTTCTATGAACCAGTAATACAAGATATGTTATGCGGGAGAATTTGATTTTTTGGTGTCACGCTGATTCAAGATCCACGCCTTAGCCTGTAGGCTTGAGAGAGATTGCTCAACAATCATGAAAATCCGATGAATGATCAATTGTACAACAAAGTATCGAAATCTGCTCTTCTGACGACTGTCCTTATCGGAGTAACAGAGCAAATGATAGTTGTTAGTGTATCACAATATTCTCGAAATGTTTACATTCGCCCTAATTTACAATCCTGTAATCGGGGCGGTGATTAGGAATGTAACTCTGGAAACGGCATTTGATTCAGGAGTGGGAAACCTATGAATCTAGCCAAGTATGATTGATGTCGTCAATTACTGATGACTGTAGTCACGGTGGAAGAAGACATTTTTCTCGCGTAATTCAGTTACAAATATGTCCCTTTGGCATGAGACATGGAAATCTCGACCCTGTTGCACTTAGAACTTCGTGTTACTTGATCTCTGGCGAAAGGCCTGCTTAAAGATGTCATTCCGATCTTATTATGCCAGTAAATCTCCAAGTAGCACGTAATTCCAATCGGACTTCTAATTATCTTCCTAATACTCCTTTCTAGTATCGGTCAACAGTATTGAGAATGTAAAAATATATTCACAGACATTTGAGGGTCACTAAATTCGATTCTGGAATGATTGATGCTGTACATATTGTTTGTTAAAGATCAACACAAAACACGATTTTGCTGAGGAAAAGTGTCTCCGCTGATTTCCAGTTAGAGTTGCTGAATCAGGTTCTAGTTGCAATATTGATCATCAACTTAATTGAGTGATTTGCTTCCTTAATTTGTTCCCATGAGTAGAATACGAAATTGGCTGATGTCCCGGTGATGAATTCATTGATTGCTCGATACTGTGTCTCCATAGGCAAAAAATTCCCTCAACTCTTTTTTGCTCGGCAAACCGATCTACTAATGCTTCATTCTGCTTCTTGGGCCATGTTTGACCATCAGAATCACTGGTATCTTCCTGCAAGATAATCGTTGAAGGAAAAATGGGACTATCCGATAGTTCCGGTTGATGCTTTCATCGATTACTCAATACTGTCTCTGTATGAGAAAGAAATTTCCATGACCCGATGTCGCTCGACAATCAGATCTCCTACTGTTCTACTCTGCTCCTCGGTTCATGATCGACTTGGAAGATTACTTGCAACCTCCGGATCTTCCGCGCAAAACAATCGCTTGAGTAATAATCGGGGCTATCCCATATTTTCCGTAGATGCATTCATTGATTGCTCAATACTGTGTCTCCACGAGAGAGGAATATCCATTTCCCGATAATTCTCGTGAATTCGCTCTTTCTTTATCCCATTCTGCTCCTTGCTCCATGTTTGACCTGCAAAATCCTTCGCATCTTTCGGCTCCTCTGGGCACAATCATCATTCGAGGATGAACTCGGCAATCCGCTTTTCTGCTGTGCCATTCTGCTTCTTTGGCCATGATCCACCTCCAGGATTACTTACACCCTCGGGACTTTTCGGCCAAAGTCTCGACTTGCGAATAAATCGGGACTATCTAATAGTTCCCGGTGATGCCTCGACTGATTGCTAAATACTGCGCCTTCTTGGGAGAAGAATCTCTAAGTTTCGATGATGCTCGGAAATCCGCTTTTTTACTGTTCCACCCTACCTCTTTGGACATGATTGACCAGCAGAATCACTTTCATCCTCCAGATCCTCAGGCAAATTGTCCACTTGAGACGAACTTGGGACTGTTCCGTTGTTGTCGATGATGCACTCAACGTGCGCCTTGGCATGTCATAGATCATCATCTCAAAAGATCATTTACTAGTGTCATGGATGTTCGTTAATACATTTGGCATTCTAACTCAAAAACAAGACTCGATGGAACTTTACCGTGCTGCGACGTCACAGTGAGCCAGATAAATCCTTGATATTTCGAGACATCCCATTATCATTGATCAATATCGTCTCAATATCATTAGTCATGATTTCAAATCCCTTCTGTTCTTGGTGTGGAAAATATATTGGTTGATGCAATAGAGTTCATATTTCCATTTCGCTTTGATCGTAGTACATCTTTATAGGTTAGTTTTTCATTGAACTTTACATGTCTTGAGTTCAGGAATTTTCCAGTCTGCGGATGCCATAGCACGTAGCCAGATTTGGAATAACCGACGAGGAAAGTTTTGATGGCTCTTAGAGAGAACTTTGTTGCCGCTTTGGGAATCTTCACATAGGCTAAGCATCCAAACCTTCGAAGTTCATCCACATTCGATCGCTGATCAGGGGCAAACTTCTTCAGTGGTATTTCGAATCCAATACTAGCGTGTGGTGACCGATTGTATACATGTACAGCTACTTCTCGTGCTAGCATCCACATACTCTGGAGTAGAACAGAGTCGGTCAACAACGCTCTAATTTTACACGCAAGAGTTTTGTTGATTCTCTCTGCTGTGCCGTTGTGTTCCGGAGTATACGGTGGTGCAAAGTCTGCTTCGATCTTTTCTTCCTTCATAACCTCTAGAAACTTTCCGGCAGTGAATTCTAGTGCATTGTCACCTCTGATGTGGCTCACCTTTTTTTCTTTACCCAAAGTATTTCTCATTGAAACCAGGCATTTTACTAGACACGTTCCAGATTCACTCTTGTGTTTTATTGCATAAGATTTTGTGAATCTGGAGTAGTCATCTGTAAACGTGACTATGAATCTGTTTCCTCCAGGGAACGATTTTGGTGTCACTGGTCCCATTCCATCTACATGTATCCTTTTCATCGACTTTGTTGCCTTGCTTCTTTTCTCTTTGAAAGGTAGCTTTTCCATCTTGGCTAGAATGCACACTTCACAGTCCTCGATGGATTCGGGGAATGTGACCCCTTTTAGACAGATTTCGTCCTTCTTCAGTCTCTTGAGATATTCTAGTGACGCATGGCCTAGACGTTTATGCCAGAGCATACCCGGATCCATTTTTGATGATGTCTGTTTGACCTCAGTCTCAAATTGTTTGTTGAGCAAGTTACTGAAAACATCGTCATTGTGGTCTGCTTCTAGGTCTATAATCTTCTCATTGAAATTATTTTCGTCTAAATCCATGTCATCTAGTGAGTAAGACAAGTCACCGAGCTGGTTGAAAGAAAACGAGCCTGAAGCGGCGAGAGAAAAACGATAGCGCAGTAGTAAGAGTCGCTACGGCTTGGGGGCGCCACGTGACAGCGCTTGGATACAAAAGTGCTGGAGTCTCTATTGCCGCCGCAGAGAACTCAACAGGAGCAATACCAATTTTTCCTCTGACTGAAAAAGCAATGTGCAGACAAGACAACCCATTGTTATCCGTTACATTGTTTACAAAATTTTCATAATTAGTCAGAATTTTTTCAACTACTCTTGGCAAATTCTTGTGAAATGCAATATGGAGAGCTGTTTCACCTCTACTATTTTGTGTGGTAAAGTCCGCACCTTGATTCAAAAGACTCAAGGCAGTAGCTTCTAGTCCCTTAGTCACAGCCTTATGCAGATCTGAGTTTCCTGCTTCGAGATCAAGAAAGAATTGTAGATACATCTTAGAAGTCACTGGGAAGATGGAAGATGATGAACTTTGATATATTTCTTGAATTATGTTAGTTTGAATCATAAAGCAGTGAGTCTTTACCTCTGATGATTGGCCCAAATGACAGTCCAAATTATTGACCCAAGTTCATGAAATGAATAAGCATTGTTTCTAGTCAACTTGTTTGATATCCATATGAAACCGCTGGACTCGAAAAGTTATTATTAACACGTTCGCTGCGGAGGCTGAAATCAGTGATCTGTCCCCAGATGCGGCGGGGCCCACCGGTGGGCCCCGCCCAATGTTATTTCCCATAAGGCCGAAATTCTCAGCACTGGGGGAAAGACACGCGGGGCCCACCGGTGGGCCCCGCCGCAGCGAACGTGTTAATGACAATCGCAGTGGATAGACAAAAGTTCAGAACACGAAGTTCAGGAATGCTTCAAACGTCTCGCACACACTTGTTTTACACAAGCGGGCCCACTCTGCAATGAATCCATCGAGACCACGATCCTAAAAGAAAGGTCTGCTGACTCACATGGACCCTATTGAAAAAAATCATGTAATGCGCGTGACATAAAATCATGATGTCACGCTGTCTAGAAAACATGAGTAATGAACTTGTCAATTCGTGCCATGAGTCGGAAGGAGTGATATGACATATGAAACGTTCTTATGAACATCTGCATGAACTTTTGACATGAATTTTCGTCATGAGTTTCCAGATATTCCGCGGCCCGAGTCATGTCATGGGCAGTTGTCATGGGACTTTGTCATGAATTTTTGTCACGAATTCACAAATGTTTGATGTGCTCTGAGGCATGTCATGGGACCTTGTCATGATCTTTCGTCATGTTTTTCTCAAAATTTGTTACTAGATCGTGACTAAAGAAGCCAGTTGTATGGGCAAAGAGTTTATTAATAAGGGTCGACCAATAAAAAACGAAGAAAACATCGAGGACGACTTTCCCCGTTTTCGGAAAATCCGGCCGAGACTGGGACAGGAACCCAAGATCTTTCGATCAAGAGTCCGACACCTTACCTTGTGGCCAGCAAATTGTCCGCTACCGTGAAATTGAGAGATAACTGATCATTGAGAAGCAAAGTCTTACCGCGATTCGCCTTCTTACTGTTCGATTCTGCTCTTTGACCAATTCTGACCTAGAGAATCATTTGAATTCTCGGCCTAGCCGACGAGAGACTCGAATTCCGAAACCATCAATACACTAATGAATCTCGGTGATGCAACGGTATATCTCTCAAAACTCGATCTTCAGGGAGCGTGAGTCCTCTAAGGCCATTGCTCACCACGATCCGCCGGTTCACTATTCCATCCTGATCTTTGGGCCCTATCACACCCGAAAGATTGCTCCGAACCCCCCGGCTGAGCCGTTGCGCATGTCCACTTGGAGTTCAATCGAGAGCGTCCTGCAGTCCTCGTCGATGCGATCAAGCATCACTGTAGTACATGGGCCAGAGGAGCACTATCCACGACACCCGAATATTTCCGGTAGTTCGCCCTTTTACTGTTCCATCTTGCTCTCTGGGCGACATTTGATCCGGAGTATCATTCCGACACCTTCAAGAAGGCCAATGCACATGTCTTGTTGGGGACCAATGGAGACGATCTCGTCGTAATAAACCTGGCGCGCTCTGAATGTCTGGATCTCAAGCTCTCAATCTGGAATCTGCTTGAAGGAGGCATCGAAAGAACTCAATGGCCAACTGTCTCGGGAAATTTGCTATCGTGTGAGTGCAGTTAGCGATACCTCTAGACCCTGTTAAAGATTTCATGCAAAATCTTCGACAGGATATGTTGAACCTGTGTATACGACCGTGTTTATAGTGTATCTGGATGTGCCTCGACATGCATAGTGTAGTTGTATATTTTGAGATCTTCGCACATTTTGGTTTTGGGATCGATGGATATGGTAGAATTATGAGTAAGGGAATCAATTCATCGAACCTTCCTTCATCCTTCGACCCACAATGCCCTGATGGTAGTATCTTGGCACACTCGAAAAAGGCAATGTTACTTTGCGAGCCTGGCCAAGAATGGAAAATTGTTTTTGAAATGGTTTGAGCAAAATTTCCTGTATTTTTTGTAAATATTGTAGCGCCATTATTCCGTCCAACCTGATGATCAATGACTTGGAAAATATTCTATTTTAGATTTTCCTAAGATATTTTGAAATGGAAAAACGATTTTAATTGATCGATTGCAAGAACCTATTTGAGTACATGATTTTTGGAGAATGATTTCGAGGATGATTTTTTGGCCGGTTGAACCACACTGTATTTAAACAATTGCTATTGCTGCGAAAATGTTAATATCAGAATATTCCACTATGTAAAGGGAAAATGATAAAGATTCTGCGATGAGCAAGTCAACCCCGACCGATCTCACCTATCTAGCAACTAAGCGAAACATTCCCGATAAAACTGGAGTCGAAGAAGTTCCGTTATCGGCAATCGCGAGATACAACGGTACCAAGCTCGACGACTTCCCGCCAATGGATCAACTCGTACACTCCTCTCTAGTATCATCAAGTCGATGGTAGCATGGGATTCACTGGGTCGGAAACATGTGTGACGATCAACTCACGCATGATGCGGGAGTGCATCCGCCCGAATTTCCGTAGCCAGCGAATGGAGACCTTCCCGCAAATTTTCGGTGAGTCTTGAAAGGGTACGACTTTCATAGGCATTCTGAAGAGAAAAAGACGTTCCCAACCGATTTCACCGATCTAGCAACTAAGCAGAACATTGCCCAATCAACTGAGGTCGAACATGTACCGGTGTTGGCGATAGCGAGATCCAACAGTAGCAAGCTCGACTACTTCCCGTCCATGAATCTAATGTGCTCTCCTCTCTACTATCATAGAGTCGATGATAGCATGGGATTCACTGGGGTAGGAAGACGAGTCACGATCGCCTCATACATGACGCGGGCGTGCATCAACCCGAAATCTTATATTCAGCGACCGGAAATCTTCTTCCAAATCTTTCGTAAGCTCTGTGAGTTAGCATTCTTATAGAGATCCTGAATAGAGTCCACGGTTAGCGACCGATATCTTCGATCTAGCATTTGAGCAAATATTGCCCAATCAACTGTGGTCGAAAATGCTCCGGTAATGGCAGTCGCGAGATCCAACGGTGGCAAGCTCGACTACATCCCGTCAATTAATCGACTCGTTCTCTCATCTCAAGTATCATCGAGCCGTTGGTAGAGTGCGATTGACTGGGTGGGAAAAATGAGTCACAATCACCTCATGCATGATCAGGTTATGCATCGGCCCAAATTTCCGTCACCAGCGACCGGAGATCTTTCCGCAAATTTTCCGTATGCCTTGAGAGGGGACGATTCACTTATCCGGACTCCTGCTAAGGCTATATTCAGACTTGGAGATCAATTGCATCATTCATTTCATCCGGGCGAAATGCCCACTTGCGAAGGAACCCGGACAAGCCAGATATTACCGGGATGCACTAGTCGAACTTTCAATACTGTCTTCGAATCGGAGGAAAATTCCCACTACTCGATTGTGCTCGGCATCCGCGCTCCTATTATTCCATTCCGCTCGTCAGGCGATGATCAAAGTAGTAATCTTCATGCATTGGTCGGATTTTTCGAGCGGATGATGACCGGGCTTCCCATCTCGATTCCGCAATAGACTCTTTACATGGGAGAGAAATTCTCAATACTCGATTAGGCTCAGCATTCTGCTCTTTTACTGTTCCATTTTGCTCATCAGGCCATGCTGAGCCTGGAAGATTACGTACATTGTACATACTCTCCGAGTAAGATGTCTGCCCTAAGTGAAAATGGGACCAGTGAACATGCTTGGATTGCCAGGCTGCACTTGTTGATTTCTCAATACCGTCTCTGCATTCGAAGAGAAAACCCACTACCCGGTTTTGCTCGGCATTCCTTTCTTCTACTGTTCTATCTTGTTTGTCTGGCCATACACATCCTAGGAATCCACATGCATTACTCGGACTCCCCAAAGAAGATTTCCTCTAAAGAAGAATCAGGACGAGTTAGCTCTCAGTCTCGGTTGGAATCATGGGGTTCTCAATGAGGCTATAGCAGGGAAACGTCCACCGGGGCAGCGGTGATGCCAATAAGCTCCTCAACACATGGATTTTGCCCGTCCATTTACGTCAGTGTGGGCAGGTGTGAGTCGGGGTGAGAGAGTATGCGGGAGGTATCACCGACGCACACGGACAGTGGTATTTCATGTATCACGCTTCTGCGCCCTTAGCGGACGTTTTTCGCTAGAACCTTATTCTGTCTCTCCATAAGGGAAAATGTTTCTGGACTCGATTGACTCGGGAACCCGCTTTTCCACTATTCCATCCTGCTCTTCATTCCATGCTGAGCCTGAAATATCACATACATCGTTCGGATTATCCGGGGGGGGGGGTGTCCACTTGAGGGAATCTCGGGAAATTCATAGTGGCCGAGATGCGGTTGTCCACTTACTGAATAGTGGCTCACCAAGCTAATCTCGCGCTACTCGATACTCCTCGGCAATCCGCTCTCTTACTGTTCCATTCTCCTGCTCAGGCCATGACCAAACTACGGGAACACTCGCATCACTCAGTCCATCCAGGGAAATGTCCACTCGACGAGAAATCAGGAGGAGTGGGTGATTACCGGGTTGCACCTGTTGGTTACGCAATACTGTCTTGCCGTAGGAGAGAAATTTCTAGTACTCGATGTAGCTCAGCATTCCGCTCTTTTACTGTTCCATTCTGTTCCTGATCGCAAGTAGAACGTCGAATTTCATATGCATTCTTCGGATTCCCCGAGAAAGCTATTTACTTGAGAGATATCCGAGACGGCCTCATAGTGCCTACATTGCACTCATCTACTGCTCTATGATGTTCCCCCGAGTAAAATTCGTTCCCCCCATTTCACCTCGGAAATCCATTCTCTCACTAATCTGAACTCCTGCTAAGGCTATATTCAGACTTGGAAATCAATTGCATCATTCATACCATCCGGGGGGAATGTCCACTCATGAAGGAACCCGGTCAGACCAATGATTACTGCGTTGCACTTGTTGATCTTTCACTACTGTCTTCGAATTGGAGGGAAATTGCCACTACTCGATTGTGCCTGGCATTCCGCGTTTCTACTGTTCTATTCTGCTCGTCAAACGATAATCAATCTAGAAATTCACATGCTTTGGACGGATACCCCGAGAATGATACCATTTCGCGGAAGACTCAGGACGTGCGTACATCATCCGGTTGAAATCGTCGATCGCTCCATGCTGTCCCTCCATGAGAGGAAAATTCCAACGATTCGATTTTGTCGGCAATCCGCTCTTCGAGTGTTCCATTCTACTTCTCAGCCCTTGCTGAACCTGGGGAGTCACATGCATCGTATGAATTCTCCAAGGAAGTGAATCACTTGGGGAAAAATTGGGAAGAGCTCATGGTGCCTGAGTTCCCCTCGTCCATTACTTAATGATGACTCTCCGAGGAAAATATGTGAGACTTAATTTTCTACCTCAATCCGCTCTCTTACCGTCCTGTCGTGCTCCTCAAGTCATACAGATTATGAAAAACTACATACGTAGGTCGGATTCTCCGAGGTAGAAGTCCCGTCAAGGGCGAGTTAGGACGAGACTACAATTTTCGGTTGGAATGGTTGATTGCCCAATACTGGTTCTCCATGAGAGAAAAGTCCTACGACTCGATTTTTTCGGCAATACACTCTTTTACTGTCCCATCCTGCTTCTCAGTCCATGCTGGGCCTGATGAATTACATTCATCAATCGGATTCTCCGAGAGAGCTGTCCATATGGGGAAGAATCGGGACAAGCTTATGGTGCCTCATCAGTCGCACTCGTCGATTGTTCAATAATGTTTCTCCGAGTAGAATATTTCGTACCCGATTTTCTGCGGTGAACCGCTCTGATACTGTCCCTTTCTCCTGCTTAGGTCATGTTCAATTTCGGAAATCACTTGCCTCGTTCATTTTATTCGGGAAAAATAACACAAGAAGGATTCGGGACGAGCGGATGATGACCGGGTTGCTCTTCTCAATTTCGCAATACTGTATTTACATGGGAGAAAAATCCTCACTACTCGATTTGGCTTAGCATCCCGCTCTTTCACTGTGCCATTCTGCTCATCAGGCCACGCTGAACCTGAAAAATCTCGTACATCGTTCGTATTCTCCGAGGGACATGTCCACTCTAGGTGAAATTGGGACCAGCTCATAGTGCCTGCATTGCGCTCGTCTATTACTCAACAATGTCTCTCAGGGGAAAATTTGTATTACTCCATTTTCTTCGCCAGTCCTCTCTCCCTGTTCCACTTCCTTGCTCAGGCCCTGTTCATCCTTGGGAATCACTTGGATTTTCCCTCCCATCCGGGAAGAATGTCTACTCAAGGAGGAATCGGGGCGAGCGAATGATTACCAGGCTGTCCTCGTTGATCAGGGTGTGCCAAAAAACTTCTATCCCAAAAATTGCTCAGCTTTAGTCGGGATTCACTGTTTTTGGAGGAGAAAGTATGAAAAAAAATTTCGATGCGCGCTCAAACTCGAGTTTTTCAGGTGGAGCAAGAGCCTTGAAGTTTGGATAGAAAATGCATGGGAAACGCTAAGAAAGACATCCCTCATTCTCTCCAAGTTAGTATTTCCATGAACATAACGTTATAAATGGTGCGCGGGCACTCCCATCTAATTTTTTAAAGGTTCTCCTACAACCTCCTAATAGTATATCACCGTACTGAGCGCGGTAGCCGATTTTGGGCACTAGGACAGTTTGTCTATCGAGCGAAGCGAGACAGACATGTCCTCCAGTGCCCAAAATGGGCTTGCAAGCGAGGTGCGGATATATTTTTCCATTACGAGAACCCTAAAATCCTATTCAAACGCGGCATTTTTAGGTTAGAGTAATGAAAACACGATTACAGTGATTGAAGGGAGCGAGGATGCGTCAGAAACTGGGCTTGAGTTCTCCGTATTAGCCATTTATCATCATTTTTCATGAAATTCCGCATTTTCCACTAGTTTACATCTCAAGTCCGATGCATCATGGCTACTTGGAACCACCGTTATCATCATCAATGAGTCGAAATGCCTCGAAAAAAGTGAAGGAAAAAAGGACTGCCCGCGCACCATTCATAACGTTATACCCACGAAAACACTGATTTGGACAGACCGAGAGAACTCTTAGATACCGTTTTCCACGCATTTTCTATCAAAACTCCAAGGCTCCTGCTCCACCTGAAAAACTCGTCTTTGAGTATGCAGCAAAATTATTTTCATACTTTCTCACCTTGAGACAGTGAATCCCGACTAATGCAAAGCAATTTTCGGGAAAAATGTTTTTTCGGTCCACCCTATTGTTGATTCCTCAATACTATCTTTGCATTCGAGGAGAATTCCCACTACTCGATTTTGCTCCGCATTCCGCTTTTCTACTGTTCTATACTACTCCTCAGGCCATGCTCATCGTGGGAATCCTTATGCATTAGTCGAATTCCCCGAAGAACATGTCCACTCGAGGTAGAATTAAAACGTGTTTACATCGCCAGGTTGAAATCGTCGATTGCTCCATACTGTCTCCTTAAAAGGAAAATTCTGATGACTCGATTGTCTTGGCAATCCGCTCTTTTAGTTTCCCACTCTGCTCTTCAGTCCATACTGAACCCAAAGAATTACATACATTGTTCCAATCCTCCGACGAAGTTGTCTTTTTGGGGAATAATTGGGACGAGGCAATAGTGCCTGAGTTGCATTCATCTCTTGCTCGATAATGCCTCTCCGAGAAGAATTCGTGGGACTCGACTTTCTTCGCCAATTCGCTCTCTTATTGTTCCACTCAACTGCTTAGACTATGTATGTTCCACCTTGGAAATCACTTGCATGGCTCATTCAGTCCGAGAAGACTGACCACTCAAGGAGGAATCGGGACGAAAGGATGATTATCCGGTTGCTCTATCGATATCTCAATACTGTCTTTCCATGAGCGAAAAGTTCCTACCCTGGTGAAAATATTTGACTCGAATAGTAGACTCTAATATTCGAGTCGAATATTAGACTCAGAATTTGGTGCATTTATTCGAGTCAAATATTAGAGTCTATTATTAGAGTCAACTTTTGGAGAATTAATGGAATCGACTCAGCCTCATCATCTACTGTTCTCGACTTTTCTACGCCAATGCATAGACGGAAAAAAGGAAAAAAGAAACATTTGGAGCATATTCCTTGGTTTCGATGATTTGGCCGACACCGAGGCACGAACCCAAGATCCTTTGATTAGAAGTCCGACACTCACGCCGCGCGGCCAACGCGACGTGTTACGAGTATAGTGATATCTGACGTTTAGGTTTTCATGGGAGTGGATACACAGAAGGATGTACAAAAAACTATAACTAATAAGCACTCGGATTTGATTACACAGCAGTCCACTCCTGGATTAGGTAAAAAAAAACGATTCAATGCCTTATAGCAAACTTTTCTGCAACAAAGTGCAATATTAATCATGCACAGATCAATCATGGAAGAATCCTTATTCAATTCCATTACATAAGCAAGCACCGCTTAAGTGCATTTTGAACATAACGAGCAATGCTGATACGAAAAAAAGTAGGGCACGGGCTTTGTCTTGCCGTTCAAAAATTTTCATTGCAGGATGATTCGAAAAAAAAAGAATATCAGCATGATCAATAGAGAAAAAAATGAAAAAAACCTGCCCGACCGTGACTCGAACCCAGACCGGCAAAAAGAGAATGCAAGCACGCTATCCGATTGGCTACGGCCACTTCTCGCCTCGATAGTTTCAAAAGCCCTAAATAAACCGCGAGCCCCCAAAGGGGGCTTGGGATTTGAGTTCAAGAACGAGATTTATTCTCAGGCTAATGTACAAGATATCGGATGATCTAGACTTTAGCTGAATCATCCTTGACAATGCAGCATTTTTTGAGCTGGGTTTTCCAGATGACTGCGGACTGTCTAATCAGCTACATTCCCAAAGCAGACGGCTGGCGCCCGCGCGCTTACCTAATGGGCCGGCCATATTGGTTTCTGGGCGGCAGAGTAGGGGAAATCACTCCTCACCGGAGGTATGGGTGCGCGGCTTGGAGTAAGCAGACCTATCTTTTATGCCCGTGTCCGCCACTGAGTCGGCAGACCTTACTTTTAGGATCGTGGTTTTGCTGTACGGAGTCGGTGCCCAGACCACCTAGTGGAAACTGGGGGAAAAAAAGTCCGAGGAAAAATCTGAAAAAATTCGCCCCAAGGGCCTCGACAGAAAGTGCTTACTTTCTCTTTTTCCCTTTTTCGCTTTTTCCCCTCCCCTGTATAAGCATAGGCACACCCTATTGAAAAAAATTATGTCATGTACATGACATAAAACCATGATATCACGTTTTTTCGAAAAACCACATCACGATCTTGGACATTCATGACATAAGTCCATGATCAACTTCATGTCATGGAAACGTGTCATGATCATATGTCATATGTGCCATAGTTTTATGTCACGAATTTTCGTCATGATTTCCCGAATTTCCTGCGCATGTTACTGGACTTTGTCATAATTATTTGTCACGATTTTCTGGATTCTTACGTAAAGCGAGGCATGTCATGTGACTTTGTCAAGATCTTTGTCACGTTTTGCCAGATTTTTTCCTAAAACGCAACTGAAAGATCCAGTGCATGGACAAAAAAATTATCAATAACAGTCGACCATAAAAAAAAAAAGTCACGAGAATGTTTCGGTGGTGACGAACTTTGCCGACACCGGGATTCGAACCCATCCACTGTCGGATGTGTCCGATTCGAAGTCCAACAACTTACCGTCGTGGCCAGCGAGGAAGGTTAGAGTACTGTCGGTAAAAGGCTCTCTTGAGATGCGGATCGCTATAGCCGTTAGTATATAGGCCACATATAGGCGTTTTGATGCTCATTCGTTGATCTAATCATGACGAGCAGAATATTTTTGCCGCTCGCAGACGAGCAAGCGGACGCTGTTTGCAAACTTTGGATTCTTCTCCAGCTTTGCTCAAAAAACTTTGTCAACTGCGTCCGCTCGCTCGTCTGCGAGCGGCAAAAATATTCTGCTCGTCATGATTAGATCAACGAATGAGCATCAAAACGCCTATCCGCGCTGTCCGCGCTGTAAAGGGTCGCCATTTTGACCGCCATATGCAGGATTTTATAAACTGTGGCGCGTCATACTTGAGCGGTATACCTCAGCGTATTACCAGATTATCATGAAATTAAGGACGTATAACATATTTTCCTCTCATCTTGGTACGGTAAAAATGAGTGTAATTGGTGGCAATTCAAAAAAATGAACATTAATTAATGGAGAGCAACAAATTTGCATAACAAATCTCAATATGCTTTGTATTCATTAACAGGGGGTTTCTCAATTTTTTAAAGGAGGATTGTGCTTATTCTAGTCTTCCATCCATTTCCTTGATATTTTCCATGAGTATTTTCAAAGTTTCACAAAAATCAACTACAACTGCTCCACTTCTGGGCCTTTATTGGGTTCTGGATATTCACACCCAACAAACTAACAGGAGTGAAGCAGTTGTAGTTGAATTTTGTAGAATTTTGAAAATTCTCATAGGAAGTACCAAGGCGACTGATGGAAGACTAGAATGAGCACAATCCTCCTTTAAAAAATTGAGAAACCCACTACTACTACCCACTACTACCCACTGTTCATGAATACAAAGCATATTGAGATTCGTTATGCAAATTTGTTGCTCTCCATTAATTAATGTTCATTTTTTTGAATTACCACCAATTACACTCATTTTCACCGTACCAAGATGAGAGGAAAATATGTTATACGTCCTTAATTTCATGATAATCTGGTAATACGCTGAGGTATACCGCTCAAGTATGACGCGCCACAGTTTAAAAATCCTGCATATGGCGGCCAACATGGCGACCCTTTACAGGGCGGATAATGTGGTCTTATATACTAACGGCTATAGCTTTCATTGCCTACAATATGGTATCATAAGGAACAATCCAAATATTATAACCACTCCCCGGGATGCAAAATAATGGAAAAAAATACAAAATTTTTCACTATTTTGTTATTGTAATTTTTTCCACACCCCTGGAGTTGTTCCATTTTATGGGGGGTTGTTCACTAGGGTGTTCCGCACCCAAGAAAAAATAAAACCATCCTTTAGCAGTCATGTCGAAAACGGATCGATTCTGAGCTAGAATTACTGGCCTATCGTCCAAAGAGCAGAACCGAAACGTGAAAGAGCAGATTCCGAGCAATGTTGAGCAGTAAAAACTTCTCGCCTATGCAGGGACAGCATTGGAATTCTACGAATACAACCTCGTAATTGAACGCTCGTCTCGGATCCTTCTCGAGTGGACAGTTTGTCTGGATGAGATGATTGATGCAAGCTATTCCTGAGGATAAATATGGCCCAAGCAAGGGAGTGGAACAGTGAAAGAGTGAATTGCCGGAGAAAAGGGAGTAGTTGAACTTTCTCTAGGAAAAGCATCATTGGGCGATGGACGAGTGCAACTTAGGTTTCTTGAAAGCGTCCTAAGTCTCCCTGGAGTGACCATCTTCCTCGAAGAATCCGAACAGTCTATGTAGATTCTCAGGTTGAGCACGAATCAAAAAGCAAATGGAATAGTAAAAGAGCGGATTTCCGGGTAAATCGAGTCGCGAAACATCCCCCCTCATGAAGAGATAGTATTGAGCGACCGAGGATTTCAACCGAGTCTGTGAGCTAGTCCTGATCCTCCCTCGGGAAGACGACTTTCTCGGGGAATCTAGACAATGCATGTTAACTTCTGCATCAAACTTGGACCGACGAGCAGAATGGGACAGTAGGAGAGCGGGATGCAAAGCAAAACTTAGTGATAGTAGATTTCACCCATGCAAAGACAGTATTGAGGAATTGATAACTGCAACCCGTGATCATCCGTCTTCTCCGACTCCTCCTTGGGTGAACAATTTTTCGGATGAAATGAACGATGCAATGAATTTCTGAGGAAGAACATTGCCTGAGCAAGTGAACGGAACAGTAAGAGAGTATAGTGCCGTTAGAAATCGGGTGGTAGAAATTTTTCCCGGAGAGGAAGTATCGAGCAATGGACCAGTGCAACCCAGGCACTTTCAGCCCGGCCCAGTATTCCCCCAAGTGTATATCTTCCCCGGAGAATCAGAACGTTCCAAGTGGAATTCTTGGTTGAGCAGACAGAAGAACCGAATGAAAAGGGACGCAAGCTGAGTAGATCGAGTGAAGAACCATTCTACTCTATGAAGAGACGATATTCAGCAATCGACGATTTCAACTGGGTACTATCACGGCGTAGTCTTCCATGAGTGGCAATCCCTTTCGAAGAATTCGAACAATGCAGGTCGATTCCTCAGTTGAGCGTGGCCTCGAGAGAGGAATTGACGACTGAAAAAGTCGCTTGCTAAGCAACGTCGAGAGGTAGAAATGTTACTCCCATGCAGAGACAGCATCGAGAATTCGAGAAGTGCAACCCGGCAATCGACCGCTTGTCCCGATTCTTCGTTGAAAGGATAATCCACCCGGATGAAGTGAACGATCGAGGGAATCCCTAAGGTTGATCATGGCCTCATCGAAAGAATGGAACAGTAAGACAGTGGATTGCCGAACAGGATCGAGAATTCTATATTCATCTCGAAAAGGCATCATTTAGCAATTGACGAGGGCAACTTGATTCTGTAAAAGCGTCCTATTCCCCACTTGATGAGACATCTTCCACGAAGAATCCGAATACTGCATGGGGATTCCTAGGTTCAGCATATACTGAAGAGCAGGATGGAACAGTAAAGAAGCGGGTCCCCTGGTCGAGTCGAGTTGAGGAACTTTTACCGACATGGAGAAACAGTATTGAGCAATCGGAGAGTTCAACCGAGACTAGGAGCTCGTTCTGATTTTCCCTCGGGAAGACGATTTCCACGGAGAATCCAGCCAATGCTGTTGAATTTCTGCGTCAAGCCTGGACTGACGAGCAGAATGAGACAGTAAGAGAACGGAATGCTGAGCGAAATTGGGTATCAAAAATTCTACTCCGATGCAAGTACAGTATCTAGCAGTCGACAAGTGCAACTCGGTGATCATCCGCTCTTCTCCATTCCTTCTTGAGTGGGCAGGTTCTCTGAATGAAATGAACGATGCGAGTGATTCCCGAGGTTAAACATGGCCTAAGCAACATAACGGAAGAGTAAGAGAGCGGATCGCCGGGCAAAATCGAGTAGAATAACTCTCTCTCGGAGAGCCAGTATTGTGCGATGGATGAGTGCGAATCAGGCACTATCAGCTTGGCCAGATTATCCCCGGATGTATATCTCCTTCGGGAAATCAGAACGTTGCAGATTGGATTCTTGGTTGGGCATAGACATGCGAACAGGATGAAATGGTAAAAGGAACGCATGCTGGATAGATCAAGTCGCGGAACATACTCCTTCGTGGAGAGACAATATTTAGCAATCGACCATTTCAACCGGGTACAATCAGGACGTCCTAACTCCCGTTTGAGTGGACAACTCCCTCAGCGGGTTCGAACGACGCATGTCGATTTCTCGGGTGAGCGTCGTCCGAAGAGCAGAACCGAAACGTGAAAGAGCAGATTTCGAGCAATGTTGAACAGTAAAAACTTCTCGCCTATGCAGGGACAGCATTGAGAATCCGACGAATACAACCTCGTAATTGAACGCTCGTCTCGGATCCTTCTCGAGTGGACAGTTTGTCTGGATGAGATGATTGATGCAAGCTATTCCTGAGGATAAAAATGGCCCAAGCGAGGTAGTGGAACAGTGAAAGAGTGAATTGCCGGAGAAAATGGAGTAGTTGAACTCTCTCTAGGAAAAGCATCATTGGGCGATGGACGAGTGCAACTTAGGTTTCTTGAGAGCGTCCTAACTCTCCCTGGAGTGACCATCTTTCTCGAAGAATCCGAGCAGTGTACATAGATTTTCAGGTGGAGCATGAATCAAAAGGCAAATGGAATAGTAAAAGAGTGGATTCCCGGGTAAATCGAGTCGCGAAACATCGGAGAGATAGTATTGAGCGACCGAGGATTTCAACCGAGACTGTGACCTTGTCCTGATTCTCCCTCGGGAAGACGACTTTCTCGGGGAATCTAGACAATGCATGTTAACTCCTGCATCAAACTTGGACCGACGAGCAGAATGGGACAGTAGGAGAGCGGAATGCAAAGCAAAACTTAGTGATAGTAATTTTCACCCATGCAAAGACAGTATTGAGGAACTGATAACTGCAACCCGTGATCATCCGTCTTCTCCGACTCCTCCTTGAGTGAACAATTTTTCGGATGGATTGAACGATGCAATGAATTCCTGAGGATGGACATTGCCTGAGCGAGTGAACGGAACAGTAAGAGAGTATAGTGCCGTTAGAAATCGGGTGGTAGAAATTTTTCCCGGAGAGGAAGTATCGAGCAATGGACGAGTGCAACCCAGGCACTTTCAGCCCGGCCCAATATTCCCTCAAGTGTATATCTTCCCCGGAGAATCAGAACGTTCCAAGTGGAATTCTTGGTTGAGCAGACAGAAGAACCGGATGAGAAGGGACGCAAGCTGAGTAGATCGAGTCAAGAACCATTCTTCTCTATGAAGAGACGATATTCAGCAATCGACGATTTCAATTGGGTACTATCACGGCGCACTCTTCCATGAGTGGCAATCCCTCTCGAAGGATTCGAACAATGCAGGTCGATTCCTCAGTTGAGCGTGGCCTCGAGAGAGGGATTGACTACTGAAAGAGTCGCTTGCTGAGCAACGTCGAGAGGTAGAAAGGTTCCTCCCATGCAGAGACAGGATCGAGAATTCGAGAAGTGCAACCCGGCAATCGACCGCTTGTCCCGATTCTTCGTTGAAAGGATAATCCACCCGGATGAAGTGAACGATCGAGGGAATCCCTAAGGTTGATCATGGCCTCATCGAAAGAATGGAACAGTAAGACAGTGGATTGCCGAACAGGATCGAGAATTCTATATTCATCTCGAAAAGGCATCATTTAGCAATTGACGAGGGCAACTTGATTCTGTAAAAGCGTCCTATTCCCCACTTGATGAGACATCTTCCACGAAGAATCCGAATACTGCATGGGGATTCCTAGGTTCAGCATATACTGAAGAGCAGGATGGAACAGTAAAGAAGCGGGTCCCCTGGTCGAGTCGAGTTGAGGAACTTTTACCGACATGGAGAAACAGTATTGAGCAATCGGAGAGTTCAACCGAGACTAGGAGCTCGTTCTGATTTTCCCTCGGGAAGACGATTTCCACGGAGAATCCAGCCAATGCTGTTGAATTTCTGCGTCAAGCCTGGACTGACGAGCAGAATGAGACAGTAAGAGAACGGAATGCTGAGCGAAATTGGGTATCAAAAATTCTACTCCGATGCAAGTACAGTATCTAGCAGTCGACAAGTGCAACTCGGTGATCATCCGCTCTTCTCCATTCCTTCTTGAGTGGGCAGGTTCTCTGAATGAAATGAACGATGCGAGTGATTCCCGAGGTTAAACATGGCCTAAGCAACATAACGGAAGAGTAAGAGAGCGGATCGCCGGGCAAAATCGAGTAGAATAACTCTCTCTCGGAGAGCCAGTATTGTGCGATGGATGAGTGCGAATCAGGCACTATCAGCTTGGCCAGATTATCCCCGGATGTATATCTCCTTCGGGAAATCAGAACGTTGCAGATTGGATTCTTGGTTGGGCATAGACATGCGAACAGGATGAAATGGTAAAAGGAACGCATGCTGGATAGATCAAGTCGCGGAACATACTCCTTCGTGGAGAGACAATATTTAGCAATCGACCATTTCAACCGGGTACAATCAGGACGTCCTAACTCCCGTTTGAGTGGACAACTCCCTCAGCGGGTTCGAACGACGCATGTCGATTTCTCGGGTGAGCGTCGTCCGAAGAGCAGAACCGAAACGTGAAAGAGCAGATTTCGAGCAATGTTGAACAGTAAAAACTTCTCGCCTATGCAGGGACAGCATTGAGAATCCGACGAATACAACCTCGTAATTGAACGCTCGTCTCGGATCCTTCTCGAGTGGACAGTTTGTCTGGATGAGATGATTGATGCAAGCTATTCCTGAGGATAAAAATGGCCCAAGCGAGGTAGTGGAACAGTGAAAGAGTGAATTGCCGGAGAAAATGGAGTAGTTGAACTCTCTCTAGGAAAAGCATCATTGGGCGATGGACGAGTGCAACTTAGGTTTCTTGAGAGCGTCCTAACTCTCCCTGGAGTGACCATCTTTCTCGAAGAATCCGAGCAGTGTACATAGATTTTCAGGTGGAGCATGAATCAAAAGGCAAATGGAATAGTAAAAGAGTGGATTCCCGGGTAAATCGAGTCGCGAAACATCGGAGAGATAGTATTGAGCGACCGAGGATTTCAACCGAGACTGTGACCTTGTCCTGATTCTCCCTCGGGAAGACGACTTTCTCGGGGAATCTAGACAATGCATGTTAACTCCTGCATCAAACTTGGACCGACGAGCAGAATGGGACAGTAGGAGAGCGGAATGCAAAGCAAAACTTAGTGATAGTAATTTTCACCCATGCAAAGACAGTATTGAGGAACTGATAACTGCAACCCGTGATCATCCGTCTTCTCCGACTCCTCCTTGAGTGAACAATTTTTCGGATGGATTGAACGATGCAATGAATTCCTGAGGATGGACATTGCCTGAGCGAGTGAACGGAACAGTAAGAGAGTATAGTGCCGTTAGAAATCGGGTGGTAGAAATTTTTCCCGGAGAGGAAGTATCGAGCAATGGACGAGTGCAACCCAGGCACTTTCAGCCCGGCCCAATATTCCCTCAAGTGTATATCTTCCCCGGAGAATCAGAACGTTCCAAGTGGAATTCTTGGTTGAGCAGACAGAAGAACCGGATGAGAAGGGACGCAAGCTGAGTAGATCGAGTCAAGAACCATTCTTCTCTATGAAGAGACGATATTCAGCAATCGACGATTTCAATTGGGTACTATCACGGCGCACTCTTCCATGAGTGGCAATCCCTCTCGAAGGATTCGAACAATGCAGGTCGATTCCTCAGTTGAGCGTGGCCTCGAGAGAGGGATTGACTACTGAAAGAGTCGCTTGCTGAGCAACGTCGAGAGGTAGAAAGGTTCCTCCCATGCAGAGACAGGATCGAGAATTCGAGAAGTGCAACCCGGCAATCGACCGCTTGTCCAGATTCTTCGTTGAAAGGATAATCCACCCGGATGAAGTGAACGATCGAGGGAATCCCTAAGGTTGATCATGGCCTCATCGAAAGAATGGAACAGTAAGACAGTGGATTGCCGAACAGGATCGAGAATTCTATATTCATCTCGAAAAGGCATCATTTAGCAATTGACGAGGGCAACTTGATTCTGTAAAAGCGTCCTATTCCCCACTTGATGAGACATCTTTCACGAAGAATCCGAATACTGCATGGGGATTCCTAGGTTCAGCATATACTGAAGAGCAAGATGGAACACTGAAAAAGCGGGTCCCCTGGTCGAGTCGAGTTGAGGAACTTTTACCGACATGGAGAAACAGTATTGAGCAATCGGAGAGTTCAACCGAGACTAGGAGCTCGTTCTGATTCTCCCTCGGGAAGACGATTTCCACGGAGAATCCAGCCAATGCTTTTGAATTTCTGCGTCAAGCCTGGACTGACGAGCAGAATGAGACAGTAGGAGAACGGAATGCTGAGCGGAATTGAGTATCGAAAATTCTACTCCAATGCAAGTACAGTATCTAGCAATCGACACGTGCAACTTGGTGATCATCCGCTCTTCTCCATTCCTTCCTGAGTGGGCAGGTTCTCTGAATGAAATGAACGATGCGAGTAATTCCCAAGGTTAAACATGGCCTAAGCAACATAACGGAAGAGTAAGAGAGCGGATCGCCGGGCAAAATCGAGTAGAATAACTCTCTCTCGGAGAGCCAGTATTGTGCGATGGATGAGTGCGAATCAGGCACTATCAGCTTGGCCAGATTATCCCCGGATGTATATCTCCTTCGGGAAATCAGAACGTTGCATATGGAATTCTTGGTTCAGCATAGACATGCGAACAGGATGAAATAGTAAAAGGAACGCATGCTGAATAGATTAAGTCGCGGAACATACTCTTTCGTGGAGAGACAATATTAAGCAACCGATCATTTCAACCGGGTACAATCAGGACGTCCTAATTCTCGTTTGAGTGGACAACTTCCTCAGCGGATTCGAACGACGCATATCGATTTCTCGGGTGAGCGTCGTCCGAAGAGCAGAACCGAAACGTGAAAGAGCAGATTTCGAGCAATGTTGAGCAGTAAAAACTTCTCGCCTATGCAGGGACAGCATTGAGAATTCTACGAATACAACCTCGTAACTGAACGCTCGTCTCGGATTCTTCTCGAGTGGACAGTTTGTCTGGATGAGATGATTGATGCGAGCTATTCCTGAGGATCAATATGGCCCAAGCAAGGGAGTGGAACAGTGAAAGAGTGAATTGCCGGAGAAAATGGAATCATTGGGCGATGGACGAGTGCAACTTAGGTTTCTTGGAAGCGTCCTAACTCTCCCTGGAGTGACCATCTTCCTCGCAGAATCCGAACAGTGAATGTAGATTTTCAGGTTGAGCATGGATCAGAATGCAAATGGAATAGTAAAAGAGCGGATTTCCGGGTAAATCGAGTCGCGAAACATCCCACCTCATGAAGAGATAGTATTGAGCGACCGAGGATTTCAACCGAGTCCTCGAGCTAGTCCTGATTCTCCTTCGGGAAGACGACTTCCTCGGGGAATCTAGACAACGCATGTTAACTTCTGCATCAAATTTGGACCGACGAGCAGAATGGGACAGTAGGAGAGCAGAATGAAAACAAAACTTAGTGATAGTAATTTTCACCCATGCAAAGACAGTATTTAGGAATTGATAACTGCAACCCGTCATCATCCGTCTTCTCCGACTCCTCCTTGGGTGAACAACTCTTCGGATGGAATGAACGATGCAATGAATTTCTGAGGAAGAACATTGCCTGAGCAAGTGAACGGAACAGTAAGAGAGTATAGTGCCGTTAGAAATCGGGTGGTAGAAATTTTTCCCGGAGAGGAAGTATCGAGCAATGGACGAGTGTAACCCAGGCACTTTCAGCCCAGCCCAGTATTCCCTCAAGTGTATATCTTCCCCGGAGAATCAGAACGTTCCAAGTGGAATTCTTGGTTGAGCAGACAGAAGAACCGGATGGAAAGGGACGCAAGCTGAGTAGATCGAGTCAAGAACCATTCTCCTCTATAAAGAGACGATATTCAGCAATCGACGATTTCAATTGGGTACTATCACGGCGTACTCTCCCATGAGTGGCAATCCCTCTCGAAGAATTCGAACAATGCAGGTCGATTCCTCAGTTGAGCGTGGCCTCGAGAGAGGAATTGACGACTGAAAAAGTCGCTTGCTAAGCAACGTCGAGAGGTAGAAATGTTACTCCCATGCAGAGACAGCATCGAGAATTCGAGAAGTGCAACCCGGCGATCGACCGCTTGTCCCGATTCTTCGTTGAAAGGATAATCCACCCGGATGAAGTGAACGATCGAGGGAATCCCTAAGGTTGATCATGGCCTCATCGAAAGAATGGAACAGTAAGACAGTGGATTGCCGAACAGGATCGAGAATTCTACATTCATCTCGAAAAGGCATCATTTAGCAATTGACGAGGGCAACTTGATTCTGTAAAAGCGTCCTATTCCCCACTTGATGAGACATCTTCCACGAAGAATCCGAATACTGCATGGGGATTCCTAGGTTCAGCATATACTGAAGAGCAGGATGGAACAGTAAAGAAGCGGGTCCCCTGGTCGAGTCGAGTTGAGGATCTTTTACCGACATGGAGAAACAGTATTGAGCAATCGGAGAGTTCAACCGAGACTAGGAGCTCGTTCTGATTTTCCCTCGGGAAGACGATTTCCACGGAGAATCCAGCCAATGCTGTTGAATTTCTGCGTCAAGCCTGGACTGACGAGCAGAATGAGACAGTAAGAGAACGGAATGCTGAGCGAAATTGGGTATCGAAAATTCTACTCCGATGCAAGTACAGTATCTAGCAGTCGACAAGTGCAACTCGGTGATCATCCGCTCTTCTCCATTCCTTCTTGAGTGGGCAGGTTCTCTGAATGAAATGAACGATGCGAGTGATTCCCAAGGTTAAACATGGCCTAAGCAACATAACGGAAGAGTAAGAGAGCGGATCGCCGGGCAAAATCGAGTAGAATAACTCTCTCTCGGAGAGCCAGTATTGTGCGATGGATGAGTGCGAATCAGGCACTATCAGCTTGGCCAGATTATCCCCGGATGTATATCTCCTTCGGGAAATCAGAACGTTGCAGATTGGATTCTTGGTTGGGCATAGACATGCGAACAGGATGAAATGGTAAAAGGAACGCATGCTGGATAGATCAAGTCGCGGAACATACTCCTTCGTGGAGAGACAATATTTAGCAATCGACCATTTCAACCGGGTACAATCAGGACGTCCTAACTCCCGTTTGAGTGGACAACTCCCTCAGCGGATTCGAACGACGCATGTCGATTTCTCGGGTGAGCGTCGTCCGAAGAGCAGAACCGAAACGTGAAAGAGCAGATTTCGAGCAATGTTGAACAGTAAAAACTTCTCGCCTATGCAGGGACAGCATTGAGAATCCGACGAATACAACCTCGTAATTGAACGCTCGTCTCGGATCCTTCTCGAGTGGACAGTTTGTCTGGATGAGATGATTGATGCAAGCTATTCCTGAGGATAAAAATGGCCCAAGCGAGGTAGTGGAACAGTGAAAGAGTGAATTGCCGGAGAAAATGGAGTAGTTGAACTCTCTCTAGGAAAAGCATCATTGGGCGATGGACGAGTGCAACTTAGGTTTCTTGAGAGCGTCCTAACTCTCCCTGGAGTGACCATCTTTCTCGAAGAATCCGAGCAGTGTACATAGATTTTCAGGTGGAGCATGAATCAAAAAGCAAATGGAATAGTAAAAGAGTGGATTCCCGGGTAAATCGAGTCGCGAAACATCGGAGAGATAGTATTGAGCGACCGAGGATTTCAACCGAGACTGTGACCTTGTCCTGATTCTCCCTCGGGAAGACGACTTTCTCGGGGAATCTAGACAATGCATGTTAACTCCTGCATCCAACTTGGACCGACGAGCAGAATGGGACAGTAGGAGAGCGGAATGCAAAGCAAAACTTAGTGATAGTAATTTTCACCCATGCAAAGACAGTATTGAGGAACTGATAACTGCAACCCGTGATCATCCGTCTTCTCCGACTCCTCCTTGAGTGAACAATTTTTCGGATGGATTGAACGATGCAATGAATTCCTGAGGATGGACATTGCCTGAGCAAGTGAACGGAACAGTAAGAGAGTATAGTGCCGTTAGAAATCGGGTGGTAGAAATTTTTCCCGGAGAGGAAGTATCGAGCAATGGACGAGTGCAACCCAGGCACTTTCAGCCCGGCCCAATATTCCCTCAAGTGTATATCTTCCCCGGAGAATCAGAACGTTCCAAGTGGAATTCTTGGTTGAGCAGACAGAAGAATCGGATGAAAAGGGACGCAAGCTGAGTAGATCGAGTCAAGAACCATTCTTCTCTATAAAGAGACGATATTCAGCAATCGACGATTTCAATTGGGTACTATCACGGCGCACTCTTCCATGAGTGGCAATCCCTCTCGAAGGATTCGAACAATGCAGGTCGATTCCTCAGTTGAGCGTGGCCTCGAGAGAGGGATTGACTACTGAAAGAGTCGCTTGCTGAGCAACGTCGAGAGGTAGAAAGGTTCCTCCCATGCAGAGACAGGATCGAGAATTCGAGAAGTGCAACCCGGCAATCGACCGCTTGTCCCGATTCTTCGTTGAAAGGATAATCCACCCGGATGAAGTGAACGATCGAGGGAATCCCTAAGGTTGATCATGGCCTCATCGAAAGAATGGAACAGTAAGACAGTGGATTGCCGAACAGGATCGAGAATTCTATATTCATCTCGAAAAGGCATCATTTAGCAATTGACGAGGGCAACTTGATTCTGTAAAAGCGTCCTATTCCCCACTTGATGAGACATCTTTCACGAAGAATCCGAATACTGCATGGGGATTCCTAGGTTCAGCATATACTGAAGAGCAAGATGGAACACTGAAAAAGCGGGTCCCCTGGTCGAGTCGAGTTGAGGAACTTTTACCGACATGGAGAAACAGTATTGAGCAATCGGAGAGTTCAACCGAGACTAGGAGCTCGTTCTGATTCTCCCTCGGGAAGACGATTTCCACGGAGAATCCAGCCAATGCTTTTGAATTTCTGCGTCAAGCCTGGACTGACGAGCAGAATGAGACAGTAGGAGAACGGAATGCTGAGCGGAATTGAGTATCGAAAATTCTACTCCAATGCAAGTACAGTATCTAGCAATCGACACGTGCAACTTGGTGATCATCCGCTCTTCTCCATTCCTTCCTGAGTGGGCAGGTTCTCTGAATGAAATGAACGATGCGAGTAATTCCCAAGGTTAAACATGGCCTAAGCAACATAACGGAAGAGTAAGAGAGCGGATCGCCGGGCAAAATCGAGTAGAATAACTCTCTCTCGGAGAGCCAGTATTGTGCGATGGATGAGTGCGAATCAGGCACTATCAGCTTGGCCAGATTATCCCCGGATGTATATCTCCTTCGGGAAATCAGAACGTTGCATATGGAATTCTTGGTTCAGCATAGACATGCGAACAGGATGAAATAGTAAAAGGAACGCATGCTGAATAGATTAAGTCGCGGAACATACTCTTTCGTGGAGAGACAATATTAAGCAACCGATCATTTCAACCGGGTACAATCAGGACGTCCTAATTCTCGTTTGAGTGGACAACTTCCTCAGCGGATTCGAACGACGCATATCGATTTCTCGGGTGAGCGTCGTCCGAAGAGCAGAACCGAAACGTGAAAGAGCAGATTTCGAGCAATGTTGAGCAGTAAAAACTTCTCGCCTATGCAGGGACAGCATTGAGAATTCTACGAATACAACGTCGTAACTGAACGCTCGTCTCGGATTCTCCTCGAGTGGACAGTTTGTCTGGATGAGATGATTGATGCGAGCTATTCCTGAGGATCAATATGGCCCAAGCAAGGGAGTGGAACAGTGAAAGAGTGAATTGCCGGAGAAAATGGAATCATTGGGCGATGGACGAGTGCAACTTAGGTTTCTTGGAAGCGTCCTAACTCTCCCTGGAGTGACCATCTTCCTCGCAGAATCCGAACAGTGAATGTAGATTTTCAGGTTGAGCATGGATCAGAATGCAAATGGAATAGTAAAAGAGCGGATTTCCGGGTAAATCGAGTCGCGAAACATCCCCCCTCATGAAGAGATAGTATTGAGCGACCGAGGATTTCAACCGAGTCCTCGAGCTAGTCCTGATTCTCCTTCGGGAAGACGACTTTCTCGGGTAATCTAGACAACGCATGTTAACTTCTGCATCAAATTTGGACCGACGAGCAGAATGGGACAGTAGGAGAGCAGAATGAAAACAAAACTTAGTGATAGTAATTTTCACCCATGCAAAGACAGTATTTAGGAATTGATAACTGCAACCCGTCATCATCCGTCTTCTCCGACTCCTCCTTGGGTGAACAACTCTTCGGATGGAATGAACGATGTAATGAATTTCTGAGGAAGAACATTGCCTGAGCAAGTGAACGGAACAGTAAGAGAGTATAGTGCCGTTAGAAATCGGGTGGTAGAAATTTTTCCCGGAGAGGAAGTATCGAGCAATGGACGAGTGTAACCCAGGCACTTTCAGCCCAGCCCAGTATTCCCTCAAGTGTATATCTTCCCCGGAGAATCAGAACGTTCCAAGTGGAATTCTTGGTTGAGCAGACAGAAGAACCGGATGGAAAGGGACGCAAGCTGAGTAGATCGAGTCAAGAACCATTCTTCTCTATGAAGAGACGATATTCAGCAATCGACGATTTCAATTGGGTACTATCACGGCGTAGTCTCCCATGAGTGGCAATCCCTCTCGAAGAATTCGAACAATGCAGGTCGATTCCTCAGTTGAGCGTGGCCTCGAGAGAGGGATTGACTACTGAAATAGTCGCTTGCTGAGCAACGTCGAGAGGTAGAAAGGTTCCTCCCATGCAGAGACAGGATCGAGAATTCGAGAAGTGCAACCCGGCAATCGACCGCTTGTCCAGATTCTTCGTTGAAAGGATAACTCACCCGGATGAAGTGAACGATCGAGGTAATCCCTGAGGTTGATCATGTCCTCATCGCGAGAATGGAACAGTAAGACAGTGGATTGCCGAACAGGATCGAGTATTCTATATTCATCTCGAAAAGGCATCATTGAGTAATGACGAGGGCAACTTAATTCTGTAAAAGCGTCCTATTCCCCACATGATGAGACAACTTCCACGAAGAATCCGATTACTGCATGTGGATTTCTAGGTTCAGCATATACTGAAGAGCAAGATGGAACACTGAAAAAGCGGGTCCCCTGGTCGAGTCGAATTGAGGAACTTTGACCGACATGGAGAAACAGTATTGAGCAATCGGAGAGTTCAACCGAAACTAGGAGCTCGTTCTGATTCTCCCTCGGGAAGACGATTTCCTCGGAGAATCCAGCCAATGCGGTTGAATTTCTGCGTCAAGCCTGGACTGACGAGCAGAATGAGACAGTAGGAGAACGGAATGCTGAGCGGAATTGAGTATCGAAAATTCTACTCCAATGCAAGTACAGTATCTAGCAATCGACACGTGCAACTCGGTGATCATCCGCTCTTCTCCATTCCTTCCTGAGTGGGCAGGTTCTCTGAATGAAATGAACGATGCGAGTAATTCCCAAGGTTAAACATGGCCTAAGCAACATAACGGAAGAGTAAGAGAGCGGATCGCCGGGCAAAATCGAGTAGAATAACTCTCTCTCGGAGAGCCAGTATTGTGCGATGGATGAGTGCGAATCAGGCACTATCAGCTTGGCCAGATTATCCCCGGATGTATATCTCCTTCGGGAAATCAGAACGTTGCATATGGAATTCTTGGTTCAGCATAGACATGCGAACAGGATGAAATAGTAAAAGGAACGCATGCTGAATAGATTAAGTCGCGGAACATACTCTTTCGTGGAGAGACAATATTAAGCAACCGATCATTCCAACCATATGGAATTCTTGGTTCAGCATAGACATGCGAACAGGATGAAATAGTAAAAGGAACGCATGCTGAATAGATTAAGTCGCGGAACATACTCTTTCGTGGAGAGACAATATTAAGCAACCGATCATTCCAACCAGGTACAATCAGAACGTCCTAATTCTCGTTTGAGTGGACAACTTCCTCAGCGGATTCGAACGACGCATATCGATTCCTCGCGTGAGCGTCGTCCGAAGAGCAGAACCAAAACGTGAAAGAGCAGATCTCGGGCAATGTTGAGCAGTAAAAACTTCTCGCCTATGCAGGGACAGCATTGAGAATTCTACGAATAAAACCTCGTAATTGAACGCTCGTCTCGGATCCTTCTCGAGTGGACAGTTTGTCTGGATGAGATGATTGATGCAAGCTATTCCTGAGGATAAATATGGCCCAAGCAAGGGAGTGGAACAGTGAAAGAGTGAATTGCCGGGGAAATGGAGTAGTTGAACTCTCTCTAGGAAAAGCATCATTGGGCGATGGACGAGTGCAACTTAGGTTTCTTGAAAGCGTCCTAACTCTCCCTGGAGTGACCATCTTCCTCGAAGAATCCGAACAGTCTATGTAGATTTTCAGGTTGAGCACGAAGCAAAAAGCAAATGGAATAGTGAGAGAGCGGATTTCCGGGTAAATCGAGTCGCGAAACATCCCCCCTCATGAAGAGATAGTATTGAGTGACCGAGGATTTCAACCGAGTCTGTGAGCTAGTCCTGATCCTCCCTCGGGAAGACGACTTTCTCGGGGAATCTAGACAATGCATGTTAACTTCTGCATCAAACTTGGACCGACGAGCAGAATGGGACAGTAGGAGAGCGGAATGCAGAGCAAAACTTAGTGATAGTAGATTTCACCCATGCAAAGACAGTACTGAGGAATTGATAACTGCAACCCGTGATCATCCGTCCTCTCCGACTCCTCCTTGGGTGAACAATTTTTCGGATGAAATGAACGATGCAATGAATTTCTGAGGAAGAACATTGCCTGAGCAAGTGAACGGAACAGTAAGAGAGTATAGTGCCATTAGAAATCGGGTGGTAGAAATTTTTCCCGGAGAGGAAGTATCGAGCAATGGACGAGTGCAACCCAGGCACTTTCAGCCCGGCCCAGTATTCCCTCAAGTGTATATCTTCCCCGGAGAATCAGAACGTTCCAAGTGGAATTCTTGGTTGAGCAGACAGAAAAACCGAATGAAACATTGAAAAGGGACGCAAGCTGAGTAGATCGAGTCAAGAACCATTCTCCTCTGTGAAGAGACGATATTCAGCAATCGACGATTTCAACTGGGTACTATCACGGCGTACTCTTCCATGAGTGGCAATCCCTTTCGAAGAATTCGAACAATGCAGGTCGATTCCTCAGTTGAGCGTGGCCTCGAGAGAAAAATTGACGACTGAAAAAGTCGCTTGCTAAGCAACGTCGAGAGGTAGAAATGTTTCTCCCATGCAGAGACAGCATCGAGAATTCGAGAAGTGCAACCCGGCAATCGACCGCTTGTCCCGATTCTTCGTTGAAAGGATAATCCACCCGGATGAAGTGAACGATCGAGGGAATCCCTAAGGTTGATCATGGCCTCATCGAAAGAATGGAACAGTAAGACAGTGGATTGCCGAACAGGATCGAGAATTCTATATTCATCTCGAAAAGGCATCATTTAGCAATTGACGAGGGCAACTTGATTCTGTAAAAGCGTCCTATTCCCCACTTGATGAGACATCTTTCACGAAGAATCCGAATACTGCATGGGGATTCCTAGGTTCAGCATACACTGAAGAGCAAGATGGAACACTGAAAAAGCGGGTCCCCTGGTCGAGTCGAGTTGAGGAACTTTTACCGACATGGAGAAACAGTATTGAGCAATCGGAGAGTTCAACCGAGACTAGGAGCTCGTTCTGATTCTCCCTCGGGAAGACGATTTCCACGGAGAATCCAGCCAATGCTTTTGAATTTTTGCGTCAAGCCTGGACTGACGAGCAGAATGAGACAGTAAGAGAACGGAATGCTGAGCGAAATTGGGTATCGAAAATTCTACTCCAATGCAAGTACAGTATCTAGCAGTCGACAAATGCAACTCGGTGATCATCCGCTCTTCTCCATTCCTTCTTGAGTGGGCAGGTTCTCTGAATGAAATGAACGATGCGAGTGATTCCCAAGGTTAAACAAATTTTTGGAACATGAAATTTTTACTTGACAATTTCCCTTCATTCCAATGGAAAAAAGTGTGAATGGAACCTGTCTCATCACAAATGAGCTGGCATATCTCAAAAGAAGAGATCCTAAGCTTTAAAATGCACTTTTGCACGTCTCTCTAGCTGGTATAGCATCGGAGTTACGACTATTACAATCTCTTTCCGGAAAAGTGGCCACATTCATCCCGTAGCCACATTCACCCCAATTCACGGTATTTAGATAAAAAACCATAGCTCGGATAAGGCAACAGTATGCAAGGCAGTTGTAGGGTTTTCAAAAACGAAGAATTTGAGCGTTTGTGAGTCTGAATCCGAGCAAAATTGAGTAAATTAGGGCGAGTTGAAATTTTTACTATGCTGGGAACGTTCGTCAGTGACGTAGAAGATGAAGTTACCTTCTACTTTTATACATATTATAAACGTATGATGGAATTTCACAACCAAGCCTTACCACTAAATACACAAACTCAAGGATCAAACGCATGCACAGCGGGTCTAAGGTGACACTAGCAGGAACGCAACATCCACTGATCGATGCCCATCCT
Source organism: Eretmocerus hayati (assembly GCA_029851415.1). Taxonomy (NCBI): domain Eukaryota; kingdom Metazoa; phylum Arthropoda; class Insecta; order Hymenoptera; family Aphelinidae; genus Eretmocerus; species Eretmocerus hayati. Next base: position 64,714,044 of record CM056744.1, on the reverse strand, counting down.
AAAAATCTGAGGTCATCGACTCCTCTTTCGAGGAAAATATACTGCTAAAAGATATCAGCAGCGTGTTAAGAGGATGTCGGATACCGACATTGTCGACTTTTCGTTTTTCTCGATGAATTTTCGAGATATCAGGATTCTACTAAGTAACGCCGATTCTGTATGGCTCATAGAATCGGCGTTACTTATTAGATTTGCGATATCTCAAAAATTCATCGAGAAAAACGAAAAGTCGACAATGTCGGTAACTGTACAATACTGATAGGACTCCGACATCCCCTTAAGGCGACACGTTGAAACTGTTCCACTAAAGAATATGACCTTCTACAATTCAACGTACCTGAAATTAGCAGCGTGATTTCTCAAAGCGACATGTTGAAACCTGTTCAGTGAAGCATATGACCTTCTACAACTCAAAGTATATGGAATAGTTGACTGTCTGCACCAGGATCACCAAGTCGCAACGCGAGTCAGCCACTAGAGGTGCAATCAGCTTGACCGGAGCGTAAATCTCACTGTTCGATTCCACCCACCAGCATTTGGGCACACAGCCACGCATTTGCGACTGACTATAAGTCGGTTCTCAGCGAAGGGAAGACCGTGTGAAAGTTCGGGAGTGCAATCCGTCCGAGGGATACTTGAACTCACGAAAGAGAAATCAATATGGATTTGATGGTATCTTCTTACCTTATCCTCATTGTCGCATGAGATGTTTATTCGTTCCTCATCTATAGAGAGACTCATGGAGCTGCATTACAATTTATGACTCGGAGTGGCACGAGACACACCTTTTTTGTGTTGAACCTGATCTCAAGTGATACTCACTTATTTTTGGTGGATGCTGACCTAATCCGGGTGATTGAGCTGCTTTTGATACTTTTGTATGAGTAATTCTGGTATTCACAGTCGTTTCTAAAGCGAGGGTTAGAGTTAGATCCGCGGATTAGGCGCTGTAGTCGGTGTGGTCAATGAATGAATCAAAGTCTTTGCATCATTCCAGCGCAGCAGAACACCAAAAGACTCGGAGCTGATAATCTGGCCACGACAACTACGCGCTGTCGCTATTTAGGCGCTCTAAACCTCGGATCAAACTCTAACCCTCGGTTTAGAAATGACTATGAATACCAGAGTAAGAAACTTGTTCCAGAGAGAAGCTGATAGACTCGAAAGCCCTGCGCATGCGCGACCAGCGTTGAAGTCAGGATTGTTTGAGAAATTGTTGGGACGCCAATTCAGGCCAATCAATTCGCTGCTGTGTCTCACTTCACTCGGTCGCGGGCGCGAAAAATTCGCATGCGTTTTTTGAACCCATTGCGGCAATCATAACATCACATCCCCATTGAAAATAATCTTGTCATGTGCATGATAAGAAAACACGATGTCACGTTCTTTGGGATTTATATATCATGAAGTGGAACATTCGTGACAAGCTTTTCGAGGCGGACCATGACGATACTCTACTGGAAATCACTAATTAGCATAAAGAATTGGATTGGCCGAAAAATCGAGTCACGGGGGTGGTTCGAACTCATGACCATTTGGTTAAGAGTCCGACTCCGTTCCTCGGGGCTAGCGAGGAAGGATGCCTGGCGGGGAATAAAAGGCTGACTTGAAGTGTGGATAGCTGACTATAGGATAATAGCGTTTTCCTGCTCGCTCTCTTATACCTCATGATATATGTACTTTGGCGGCTCTTCCTCTCAGAAAATAACCAAGTTACAAATATGCTATATCCTATACTGCCGTCCAAATATAAAAGGGACGTAACTGCACTCCTGGCCGAAATTGAGTTATTGATATCGTTGGATATCTTGAGAAATTCCCCATCTTCATATCTAGTTCAAGAAATTCTTCGAAAGTTCAAAGTGACCAAAAAACCAGTCCGAAATTGAAACATTGTATTGCCCCGCTTATGCAAAGTCGCAAAGTCTTTTGCGAATTTCTCTATTTCAACTCGGCTGCAGTTACGTCCCTTTTATATTTGGACGGCAGTATAGTCAGCTATCCACACTTCAAGTCGGCCTTTTACTTCTCGCCAGGCATCCTTTCTCGCTGGCCCTGAGGAACGGAGTCGGACTCTTGACCGAACAGTCATGAGTGCTATCTACCTCCGTGACTGGATTTTTCGGCCAATCCAATTTTTCCATCCGCATTAGTAATTTCCAGTAGAGTAACGTCATGACCCGTATCGAAAAACTTGTCACGAATGTTCCATTTCATGATATATAAATCACAAAAAACGTGACATCATGTTTTCTTGCCATGTACATGACAAGACTGTTTTCAATAGGGTTAGGATGATCTTCGACTGAAGGCTTCGATTCTGATTGCGATTTGGTGAATTGATGAATCTCCGAAAACGAAGCCCACCAAGAGTGATGCTCTGAGCTCAAAATCGAAGTCCGATAAGCTCGATTGACAAATAACCACATCGAAACTTTATTACGCGATTCTGCGGATTTTTGTTCCTCGTTATTCAGCGATTTCCATCCAATTATAAGTCACCTTTACTGCAGCTCAAAATGAGAGCTGACAGGCATGCTAATTCATTCGTTGAGGAAACTCGAGAGCAATGTCACATGAAATGACGAGTAAAATGACTCCCAGTGTCTTTCGAAATGTCATTCGGAGCTCAAGAAAAATATGAGAAATCTCGCTCTAATCGAAGAGAAAACTTGATTGCTTCAAGCCCACCAGATTGACAGAAAGATTATAAAATGCAAGCATGGAGTCAAGTTTTCAAAACTGGAAATCATAAATCACATCACATCACTAAATAACTGGTACAAAAAGCTGCAGCAGCATCGCGTTATATAAACATTCGATGTGGTTATTCGTCAGCTCGAGCTTATCGGGCTTTGATTTTGAGCACAGAGCATCACTCGTGGTGGGCTTCATTTTCGGAGATTCACCAATTCCACTGAATCGCAATCAAATTCAAAATCCTCAGTCAAAGATTATTCTATGTGATGTTATGATTGCCGCGACGTGTTCATAACAAAGCAGATGAATTTTTCGCGCGCGCAACCGAGCTTCGTTCTCATTCGAGTGAAATGAGACACGGCATCGAATTGATCAGCCTGAATTGGCGTCTCAACCATTTCTCAAACGACCCTGGTCGTAGTTAAGCTCGCTATAAAGTGACTGTGTCTTGATTGGTTACTGTTGAATGATGAAGATGAGACCAGATGCAAGTGCCGATGACACGGGCAACAGGGACACGTTGGGACCTGTGTAGAAGGTGAATGAGAAAACTTTTGGGATAATTCTGGGAGACTTCCGCTCACTGAGTTGCATTTTCTCACGTCGTTGACGTCGCCATGATGAAGGTTCAACCGAATTTGCAGCTTGGAGGATGGCTTGACTTTGCGCCCATACTTACTGATCTCCCAGCTTGTTGGATCGCGTATAATCATTCGACTATAGATTTTCGTGCACTCGCGAGTCGATAATTGCGTAGTCATGGGCACTCCAATCTGGACTAACTTTTGATAATTTGAGTAAGCAACTCGAGGGACTTGAATTGCGAGACATTTTGGAATATTAGACTTTAGTATTATATAAATCCCTCTTTCTCACGTAAACGATGTGGTAAAAGTGGGAAATTTTGTCGAATCCTCAGACTTCCTTTCACGTAACTGTTGAAAGAATGATCGAATAGCGCCATGGACTGATAGGTCGGCAGAAACTCGTAGAAATCGTTCCGAAGCCGCAAAATTCGAGATGTTCATCATTCATCAATTTAGAGCTGTTGGCCCTCTAAATTTCTCTTGAGACCTCCATTCTGCCAAATTTAAGAGATGGTCAGATTGAATTGGTTATTAGCCAGAAACTCAAGCTAACGACTGTTAATCAATTCAGGAAGGCTCAGCGCAAATTTTTATAAAATCCATCAATTCATTCCTCCATAAGCTTCCAACATAAATATCCATGGAAACGAATCCTCGCTGAAAAGCAAGGCTCTTTCTCTTGCCATTACAGCGGACGTAAGGTTGCTATTAAGGCAACGGGACTTTGCCAATTTGCAATTGAAGCCAACGTGCGTTGCTGCGGCAGTGACGTCCTATACTTCGATAGTAGGGTCCGTTGCTTCGGCAGTAAGAATACATTGTGACCATAGCCACACTCCTTGTCGTGCAAAAATTACAAGAGTGACTTTGATTGTCTAGCAAGGACTTCCTTTCTGGTATAAGGTCAGTTTTGAATAGGCAGTTGTAGCACCCACCCCGCGTCTTATGCCTCTTGCATTAATACTCACCTGGAAAAGCTATGAGAACCTTTAAATCTTTTAGTTCATTGCATTCGTCCGATTAGATACATACGAGGCACGACTCATTTGTATTCGGATACAATTTATATAACTTCTGGAAAATTTTCGAAAAAGCGCAGAATTCACAATCCCGCTCTGAGATAAGAACGCCACCAGCCGGATTCACATCGCCAGAATTTTGCACACTTGGATCCTGAAGGAATTTACTCCTTTTATGCAACTTATCGCTCTTTTTTCATTAAGAAGTATACACTACCGGTCAAAAGTCTAAGATCACTCGATAAATAATTTTTTTACCTTCTCAGCTCGATACCTCGGAGCTAGTTTGTCAGAATGGACTTTGATTTAGCTCAACTTGCAGTTCTTTTTACGCACTTTTGAATGTGTTGATGCACTTCTCGCTCTATCTCTGCAGCTTTGAGCCGAGCCAGCTAGAAAAAGCCACTTTTTTCACGATTCCACGTAAATTTTTGATTCCCTGTATATTCCACGGAAATCCATCGATCGAAATGAAGGTCATAGCATCTTGAAGTACTATTCAAGAGCTTCAGAATCTATAGTTGAAAATTGTTCTAGGTCGTCTTTGTTCTAAGTATTGAATGTTTTGATAAAGAAAAATTCGCAATGACAAAGAGGCCCACTACACGGAGAAATCGTTCTGCAGTAAAGTATGGCGGGAGAGCACAAATGGCGCGGCAGCGCACCGTTCGTGATCTCGCGCAAACATTCATGCCGGGCCACCCCGACAATCGTGCGCCGAGAACACTTTTTGTGTTCCAGCTCCGCATTTGCTGTGGAGCTCTCCGCACGATTGTCGGGGTGGCCCGGCATGAATGTTTGCGCGATATCGCGAACGGTGTGCTGCTGCGCCATCTGTGCTCTGCCGCCATACTTCACTGCAGAAAAATTTCTCCGTGTAGTCAGGGATCGTGTGGAAATGAGACTCATGAGGATATAACCATGCTTTCTCTGAACTTCTAGACCATAATTGACGAAAAAATCAGGGATAGTCCTTGCACCTCGCTCAGTATAAGGTTTATCATGATTTTCTAATGATTAGACCGTTTTCCAAGAGGTATCTTCGTTCACAAAAACAGCCACTACTCGGACCAGGAACAAGATAGGATGACTTTCAAGAACGGATTCAAAAGCTCTTGAATAGTACTTCGAGACGCTATGATTTTCATTTCAATAAATGATTCCCGTGGAATTTGCGGGGGATCGAAGATCTACCTGAAATCGTGAGAAAATTTCCTTTTCCTAGCTGATACGGTTCAAAGTTGCAGGGATGAAGCAGGGAGTGGATTAACTTATTTGAAAGTGCATGAAAAGAGCTTTGGAATGAGTTGTGTGAAAGTCCATTCCGAGCGACTAGTTCCGAGGTACCGAGCTGAGCAGGTTAAGAAATTATGTATATTGTAAGTGCTCTTGAACTTTTGACCGGTAGTGTATTTTCACATTTTGAGATGATACAGGTCACACGTTGGCGATCTGTAGCCATAAAACGGAGCTAAGCCTTGAAAATGGAAGATCCAATGAACTAACCTGTAAGTGAAATTCTATATCAATTACATGAGTGTACTTGGTCCGAGTTATGAGTTGGTTATTGATGAACAGAATGAGGCGAAGAGGTGAGAGAAAATAGTTCCCTATTACAGATGACAATCTTGTGAACTAGATCATCTCAGATTGTGAAGAAATACTTCTTGTAGTGGATGAAGATTGATTTGTTTCAAAAAAAGAGCCGATCTTTTTCGAACTAGGTGTACCCGGTTTGTAGCATCTAACCCAATCGCAGATTGTGAAAGCTGCGATATTTTCAAAAATTCTCGCTGCAACCGTCTGGGAGATCGAATCTCACATTTAGTTTTGAGAATTCATTTCAAAATCTACCCTTCGCATTCTGGGACTTTTTTTGAATGTTATCTCAAATTCTGGGACGTCCCAGAAAATGAGAATGAACGAGGGAAAAAGTCCCAGAAATTGTGTGAATCTCTGAAGTCATCGTTGGAAATTTATTCAATAATCTTCTTCATATTGTGGGACGTGTTTTCCAACATCTTTTCAAATTCTCGGACGTCCCAGAAAATATGAAGAAATGAGTGAAATATCCCAGAAAAGTTCGTCAATATTGGCCATCCTATCAGTGAAACTTTTTCATCTTCTGGGACTTTTCTCAGACGTTGTTTTTCAAATTTTGGGACTTTCGAAAAATATTTTTGAGTCCCAGAATTGGATGAAATATGAATAATACGTCCCAGAATATGGAGTTACATCGTCAATATATCGCGTCCCAGAATCTGGCGCTAAAGAAATATATATATATATATATATATATATCTGGATTGAATGAATGATTTGAACCCGAACTCAAGGATTAATGTTGACTGTGGTTCACTTTGGGTGAACTTCGAAAATTTATTCATAAATAAAGAAATTGCAAAGATTTACAATAGGTGTACAACATCACGCATCTTATCTTATACGCGTACCTTGGCTATTCACATATTGAGAGAGAGAGAGGGAGAGAGAGAGAGAGAGAGAGAGAGAGAGAGAGAGAGAGAGAGAGAGAGAGAGAGAGAGAGAGAGAGAGAGAGATCCGTGCCTACCGCACTGTGTCAGGAGATGCGGCTTACGTATTGGCGAGTACTCCGCCCATCCACTTGCTCGTCGCGGAGCGAGTGAGGATCTGGGACCGCCAGAAAGTGATCGGAGCCGAACGAGTACTCACTCCGACGATGAAGGAGATCATCCGCGACAACGAGAAGGAAACCACCCTTGAGCATTGGCAAACTGAGTGGGATTCGCCATTTGCAAACGGCAGATGGACGGTGCGTCTGATCCGTGACGTAGCCAAGTGGGCGGAACGCACCCACGGAGAGATGGACTACTGGACGACGCAGGCACTGAGCGATCATGGTTGCTTCGGTTCCTATCTAACCAGGTTCAAGAAGAGGACGACCCCAGCATGTCAGTCATGCGGGGACGAATGGGATGACGCCGAACATGCCCTGTTCAAGTGCAGCAACACCCGGAGAGAGCGCGCCGAGCTGGATGAATGGCTGGGTGCTCAACTAACACCTGAGAATCTCGTCCCGTACTTGCTCCGCAACCAGGAGACATGGGATAGACTCACCGGATACATCAAGCTGGTGATGACCCGCAAAGAGGAGAAAGAGAGGTAAGTAAGGCGCCTCGAAGCAGGCGAATCACAGTGGCTCTGCCGATTGAAACAGAAGAGGCCCAAATGATTCCAGGAGGAATCTGATGCACTGAAGAGGGAAGAAAGAAGAAAGAAGAGAGAAGAAAGAAGATGAAGAATGAAGAGATGGAAGAAGATCGAAGAAAGGGAAACAACACCTGCGAGTCGTGAGAAGAGAGACGCTCGATCCTGAGCGCGAGACGCCGCCGGCCCTGAAGTAATGCTCACGCGGTGCCGGGGCCGGATTGGTAAGTTGGTGGATCTCTCCCTTGTCCAATGGCCGGCGCCAACGGAGAAGGAAGAGAAGGTTTACCCGGTTCGGATGGCCGTATCGATGCGGATTCCAGCCCGGGACTGTTGGGGAGGTGCTGGCCAGCCGTGTTTGGCTGACCGGTGCCTCTCCTTCGTACGTCGCAGCGTATTTGCCCTACAACCACCTTAAAAAAAAAAAAAAAAAAAAAAAAAAGAGAGAGAGAGAGAGACACCCACGGAGTGATGGACTACTGGACGACGCAGGCACTGAGCGATCATGGTTGCTTCGGTTCCTATCTAACCAGGTTCAAGAAGAGGACGACCCCAGCATGTCAGTCATGCGGGGACGAATGGGATGACGCCGAACATGCCCTGTTCAAGTGCAGCGACACCCGGAGAGAGCGCGCCGAGCTGGATGAATGGCTGGGTGCTCAACTAACACCTGAGAATCTCGTCCCGTACTTGCTCCGCAACCAGGAGACATGGGATAGACTCACCGGATACATCAAGCTGGTGATGACCCGCAAAGAGGAGAAAGAGAGGGAAGTAAGGCGCCTCGAAGCAGGCGAATTACAGTGACTCTGCCGATTGAAACAGAAGAGGTCCAAATGGTTCCAGGAGGAATATGATGGACTGAAGAGGGAAGGAAGAAGAGAGAAGATCGAAGAAAGAAGAAAGAAGAATGAAGAGATGGAAGAAGATCGAAGGAGGAGAAACAACACCTGCGAGTCGTGAGAAGAGGGACGCTCGATCCTGAGCGCGAGACGCCACCGGTCCTGAAGTAATGCTCACGCGGTGCCGGGTCCGGATTGGTAAGTTGGTGGATCTCTCCCTTGTCCGATGGCCAGCGCCAAAGGGGAAGGGAGAGAGGGTTTATCTGGTACGGATGGCCGCATCGATGCGGAATCCAGCCCGGAAGCCTTGAGAAGTATCGGCCAGGCGTAATTGTCCGTCCGGAACCTCTCTGTGGCTACGTCGCAGCGTATTCACCCTACAACCACCTAAAAAAAAAAAAAAAAAAAAAAAAGAGAGAGAGAGAGAGTTCTCGCGGGAGAGAGACTGACCAATATCGAGCGTCTTTACCGCACACATTCCAGGCCGGTGCCTCGTACCCGGGGCCGACATATACCGAGGATGGGCGGCTCGCAGGCCCTTGATCCTGGGCTCGGTCCGGACGGCAACACAGCCATACTCCTGTAGGTGGTCACTCGATCACACACCCGCGTACGGCCGTCGACCGGGGCCAAGGTCGACACACACACACACGCACTAATGCATGTCGCGTGCGTCGCGTTACTTTATCGATCCGTTGGATAGATCAGCCGTTCGCTCTCACGCCTCGCGGCAAGCTGCTCGTCATCGCGACGACAGCTGTCCCTTTGCTCTCTTTTCTCTCTCTCCCCTCTCTCTCGCTACGCATCATCTGTTCATATCCTAGCCTTACGTTTCGGCTACCTGGATATATGCTTCGTGTCGGGTGTGGCGATTTACCTCGTCACAAGCTTAAACCCGAAGATGCAGAGTGAAAATATTTTTTTCGATACACTGTGCGTAAAAGTGCACTTTGCGCACAGATTGTCGACTTTTACTCACAGTTTATCGAGAAGTATAGTTAGATACACGTCCGTAAAACCTATTATTCGCGTCCGAAAAGATGGGTTTCCGGCCCGAGCCGCAGGCGAGGGTCGGAATCATCACGACGTCTTACGCCCTTGTATCGAAATGTACTAATTCATGTAGAACACAACTTTCTACATGAAAAAATGTACTTTCAAATCTCCCAAAGAGATAGCTTTTTGAGAGAAAGAATAAAAGATGATTTTCACGGAATCATCCATATATAACCGAGGTTCTATGAGAACCAGAACCCCAAAGTGGTTTTTGATAGGTTTTTTGCTCGACCTTTCAGATGCGCTGAACAGCGTCCCTCTATCTGCCGTAATTTTTGAGCCATAACGATTTGAGCGTGAAAAAAGTACGGAAATTTTACTAAAAAGAGTTGAAAACATTGTGACGAGGTAAATCGCCACACGCGACACGAAGCATATATTCAGATAGCCGAAACGTTGGGCTAGGATATCAACAGATGATCAGTCGTGAGAGAGAGGAGAGAGAGAGAAAAGAGAGCAAAGGGACAGCTGTCGTCGCGATGACGAAAGCTTGCCACGAGACGCGAGAGCGAACGGCTGATCTATCCGACGGATCGATAGAGCGACGCAACGCACGCGACATGTTTTAATGTGTGTGTGCGCGCGGGTGTGTGATGCAGTGACCACCTAGAGGAGTGTGGCTGCGTAGCCGTCCGGACCGAGCCCAGGATTAAGGGCCTCCGAGGCGCCCATCCTCGGGATATGTCGGCCCGGGTACGAGGCACCGGCTTGGAATGCATGCTGTATGAACGCGCGATATTGGTGAGTCTCTCTCCCGCGTAAACTCTCTCTCTCTCTCTCTCTCTCGACGGATCGACAATCAAAGCACGCGTGTAGATTAAGATGCGTAATATTCCCTGTCGAAAAAAATCAGCTGATTTATCAGCTGATTTATCACCTGCCGGATCACCTGACTAATCAGCTGATGAATCAGCTGATTATTTGGCCGATGATAAATTAGCTGATTTTTCGATATTTATTTTTTACTGGCCAGTGGAAAATCAGCTGATTAATCAGTTGATAAATCAGCTGATAAATCAGCTGATTTTTCAAAATTTATTTATTTAAAATATTATTATTTGCCCATTTCCTAAGCTATTATCCCATATTCTGTGTGGTTTATTATCATAAATGTAATGAGAAAAAACGTAATTGGGCAATTAAAATTTTGTACTTACCGGGATTTGAACCTCGTCCTTCGACTTTGTAGACACGACACCTAGCCAACTGAGCTATCGGGGATGTATTCATTCAGAGTACAAAACACGTATATGGGGCTCTCCTTGGTTGGGCCGAACTTAGTATGTTACCAACAATGTTTATGATGAATAAGCATGCGTACTCGCTTGATTAGCTTGGAGGACTATTCATCTTGGGGTAAGTGTACCTAATTTGCCCCATGTGTATATAATCTCCCTCCACGTAAGATCGTGGAAATGAGCTCTCGCAAGACTTAGCTCCCGATTTTTCTCCAAGTTACAGTACCTTTCATAAATAATGGATGATGTAGTGTCTCAATAAAACAGTGATATTTTCAATATAATTTGACTCACAGGAATTTTGAGAAGAGAATCTTAAGGATCACGAATATATCTATCGATCCATGTATTTGAAACATTCATTGCGCCCTTTTTGATCACCCGTGGTCAACGATGAAAATCCAAAAAATTCCTCCTTCAATCAATAACCTACGACTTTGGCGGGAGTGATCCGATCACAGAAAATGTTCATAGTATCTTGTAGATCTTTTCAAAACCTACATTTTCCCTTCCTTGAAGCTCTCTTCACGACCTTTGCTGTCCAAATAAGGAGCTTGGGGAAGAAACTTTGTATTACTTGGACTGCTTAAGGAGATACCGAAGCTGCTTACTGTTTCATTTCCCCTTGCGCCATTTTTGTGCAAAAATTCATCGAAAAAATATCATGGCATATGATTTCGACGTAAAGTAATCTCGTCTTCCAGGATAATTCATCAGATTCTGCCTTGAATGTGATCTATAAGGGCAAAACATGAAATTATACAATTTTCCCAATGAATCTTGAGAAACCGGGGTTGCCGTTAATCCAAGACAAAATCTGACCAAATATTCTGAAAGATGAGATTATTTTACATCAAAATCATATGCCATAATATTTTTTTGATGAATTTTTGCGCGAGAATAGAGCAAGGCGAGACGAAACAGGAGCCAACCGCGATATCTCCATAAGCATTCCATGTAATACAAAATTTCCTTTTCAAGCTCGTTTTTGGGCAGGAAAGGTCGTAGAGAGAACTTCAAGAAGAGGAAATTGTAGATTATGGAAAGATCTACCAGATCCCTTGAGAATTTTCGTGATCGGCTCACTTCCGCCAAAGTTGTAGGTGATTGATTGAAGGAGAAATTTTCTAGCTCTTCATCGTTGAGCACGGTCACTCAAAAAGGACGCAAGGAATGTTTTAAACACATGGATCAATAGATTTTTTTATGATCTTCAAGATGCTTCTTTTTAAAATCCCGTACGTCAAAGTATATTGGAAATATCACTGTTTCAGTGAGACCCTATTTGATCCATCATCCATGAACGTACTGTAAGTTAGCATGTCTAAAAGACGTCTCCAGTCTCGGCATAGAGTACTCTCCTGAATGAATCAATATTATAATAATCTATTCAAGTTCTGATGATTTATTATAACCTCTAGATATCGAAAGAAGACATCACCCTTTCTTCTAGAGATGCATTTCGATACCCCAGTCCAATCGAATGACCAGGCAATTTAAATAAGCGAGTAAAATATCCAAATTTGTTTATTTACTTTTCATGATTTTTTTATCATTCCCTCATATTGGGACGATGATCAACAGAATTTTCTCCATACGAAACTTACTGATTGTCCCGGAGATCCTCATAACCGCGAAATTTCCTACATCAAGTATGCTGTTCCAAAGTTACCCCAGTCCGGGTTTAACTTTGGAACATGAATTTCAGTGCTCATAGCTTTGACCAGAGATGACCAAATGGACTCCATTAGCCCCGCAATTGAAAGCTGAAACTGTAAGCTTTTGATTGATTAGAGATACAACCTATCAAATAGTGAATGTTCCAGCAACGTTTCCTGAAAGTTGTATTTGCAACCATGCAACGTTCCGAAATTAGTCGGATATATCGATAGTGTCCGAAACGTCGCATCATTAGGATGTCTACCAGATGCATGTTGCCTCAAGGTTTCTAGAACGTTTCTGGACGGTTCCGAATATGAGTGAACAATCTCATTGTTTTTCTGAGAGTAAGTGGACATGTTTCTGACTGAGCGCGACCGAGGGAATTGAAGGGGGATTGAGCTGATAGACTGCGGGAAAGAGAGTTTTAGAAACAATTTATTCATTCAATTAACAAAAAATTTTCCAAGTATTGGTTGTACAGGGAATCCCGGAAACCATTGTACAATCTTAGAAAAACGGCTGAAACGTCCAGAAGCGTTATCCGTTGAGGCAACCCGCATCTGGTAGACATTCTAATGTTGCACCAACGTTGCAGACACTGCATTTCCGACTAATTTTGGAATGTTGCATGGTTGCAAACGTAACTTTTAGGAAACTTTGTGGAAACATTCACTGTTTGGTGGGAATGCGCTTCTGATGCAAGAAGTACAAGTTTCGCGAGGTTTATAAGGAAAAGAATGACAATTTTGTCCCGAAATTACTCCCTGTTGACGGAATCTTTCACATAGAAGTTTGGATGTTTTTCTAAATAAATATATACTTCTTTCGTTCGATGAGGCATACGTAGATGCGGTTCACGTAATTCGGGAAGTCTTGGAAGAAACCTATCAAGATTGGTTTTGTGAAGTTGATCCTGAGGTATTATGGGTGATTTTATGGGGCGAAAGAGTAAAAATCACACAAAAACGAATTTCTATGAAACCCAATTTTTAGATTCTTGATATTCGGTGTGAAACTTTGTGTTCGTTCAGGAAAGAAAGAATGGTCCGGAATATCGTCGTGCTTTACGAATCCTATTCCAGCTAAATTTTACAAATCCTTCTTCCAGGCGAGTGACAATCGTCTGTCTCCTGTGCATTGAAATGTTGAGGACATTTCCTGCAAATGGACCACTTGGCAGAGTCAATTTCATGAATTGGACCCAGATTCACAGTGTCCTGAAGATCACGAAATGTCTATGACCACGGAGAGTTAGGTCCGAGGCATTGAAGACAGCGACGAGGAAAATCCACGCCTCATGGCGTCCGCCTATACTTGCCGCGCTCGTGCTGGGAGTTCAAACCATTATACATCAAATTGCAGCTATCGGTTTTGATGCATGAAATTGACTTCACCAAGTACTTATTTCGAAGGAAATTTTTTTGTCTTTCGATTGACATTGCTTTTGGGGGTTCAAATTCCTGCGAATGTGCAGAAAACACGATTTCCAGATACCTGAATAATATATTTGTAAAATAGCAAAAATAGCAACAACAAAAAAAACATCAAAATGCGGGAAAAGAATTTTGAGACCGCTTTTTTTCAAAGAATCGGATATTCCTCATGAAATGTCAAATTTCCGAAGATCTAAAGATTTGGGTGTCTGAGAAATTAATACCTTCATGCTATTCAATCTTTTATTGCTCGTTGAAAATACTTATGATCTCAGATCAACCTCACAAGACCAATTTCGATAGATTCTCTAAGACTTCATGGAATCTGCGAGACTGCATCTCCGTGTCTATAATCGGATCATTTCGTAGGAAAGCATACCGGAACTTTATTGTTGGAGATAATTGAAGAGGATAAGATTATAGATATACGAGAAAGTTTTATCATCCCACAGAAAAGTTCAAAACTCCGTCAAATGGCCCTCTTGTCCAGAGCTACGAGCAAAAACGAATTACCTGTAGGGGAGAGTGGGGCAAAATTGTACGGATTTTGCAGTGGGACTATCTGGCGATACTTGGAGCTAGGCGCGCTATGGGACTTTGAACTTCAACTATTGAATAGATTGTAAAAAAATTTTCAGACCCCTAGGTCTCAGCGTTTATACTTTTTCTTAAAGTTGAAAAAAAACCTGTCCAAATTCGCCCCGAGCTTGGGAGCACTTTTGACAAGTTTTGGGGACAAATTTGGACAGCCTTTCAAAATCGAGGTATACGGCATTTTTCCCTACCTATTAGAGTCGAGTTTGCTCATCAAAACACGTGGTAATAACCCAGAACCAAGAGGGAAACCCGCCTGAGACTTTTACATCCCCCCATAGCCCGAGCAAGCGAGCCATTTTTGTGTCATTTTGGAACGTTATTGAAATAGGCGCTTCATTGGTGCACTATCGTCTTCAGCAATCAGCAATCGACTCGTAGCATTCTAGAGTCGACTTTCATTCGTTCTTCTTCAAATTGAAGGTATTCATACTCGCCCCTACGTCAACGATCCCGCTGATAGTGTGTAACATTCAAGACAATGTTAACCAATGTGACAGTGAAAATGCGGAACTCCAGCACTATCTTCGAACACATAAAAAGCGACTTCTCGCCTCCAATCCGACTCTTATCACCGTCATTAGACATCGTAACTTCACATTTTTACCCATTTTCAATCATCTAAGTCACCCTCAACAACCCGCGCTTCGAAAGATTTGCACAAACGCATACGCGCCTCGATACGCACAATTATCTTCGAAAAACACGGACAGGCGATCGGTCGACCGACTTTAGATGGGATTTAGCATTGTCCAAATTCGCCTCTACCAATTCGTCCAAAAATGCCCCCAAGCGTTTTTTTCGCAGAATTGTGATCATTTGGGCCCAAGTGAACCGATTTCGGCCCACGACGGCTCAAAATCTTCGTTATGTAATGTAGTTCTTGACCCCCAAACGGCGATTGAGCTCGTCCACTTTCGCAGAAGTAGCGTGATTTTTCGCATTTGGAATATGAACCGCGCAAGGCCCTCAAAAAGCACCCCTATGTCAGCGTGGACTCCCAGTATCGTTTTGGGAGGTCTAACCGCGATAAAAACCATTGTCTGTGATGGTATTAAAAGAGAATTGATGCGGCGAAAGCCTAGACTCGCCTCTGACCGAGCTATCTCACTTATCCAATTTTGCCCCCGTCCAATTTTGCCCCACTCTCCCCTATATCTATATATATATATATATATGTATCACTTTTCAACATGGTCCTATATGGGTCATGTTAATCTCAGTGGCAGTATCTTTGGACAGGAGACCCATTTGACGGAGTTACTCTGGATTCTTCATTTTCTCGATAGTACAAGACTATAACAAAATCTTGGGGGAGATTGGCGACCCGGACCCCGTGGTCCCCCCTTAGTAGTGAAAGTTTGTTGGGTCAATCGAAAAAAAACCCAACGTGTTTTCGGAGTACTTGGAGAAACTTTCGCAACTTGCCCCCATTAAGCCATTTTCTCAACTACTCTGGTTTACCTCAATAATTTTTAACGTACATTATCTCATTCTAAAGCTTGTTTCAATACCTTCGAGATGAATTAAACTACGTTTAATTTCAATGAATTGGAGCTGAACTGTCTCACTTCTTCCAAAATAAATCATGGAAATTTGCGATAAGGTGTTTAAAACGCAATGCATGCCAACGCTGCACATTTGGACCTTTTCGCCTGTCCGAAACACTAGTTCCGACATATTTTGACGTGATAAACACGTTTTGAGAAGTTGCACTGCACGCCCTTTGAGATATACCTATGGGGGCAGGTTGGGTACTTTCCGTTGTTGGTACCCTAGTCATATAAATCATCTCCGTGTTTTGCACATAAAATAGCTCCAGATTCGAATTTTGCAACTTTGAAAAATGGATTTTAGGTCTTGAGACAAGAAAGCGAATGCGTTAAAGTACGTTAAGATTGGTTGAATTAAAAAAATTTCGCACCGGTTTTGGTGAACGCAATTTCCTCGGTGCTTTCTTGGGTAAGCAAACACGAAAAGTAGGAGAATCTCTGTATATTTTCTGGAAAACGCAGAAATGATTCAGGGTGATGCAAACTACTTTCTTTCTCATATTTCAACATAACAAACGTAAAAATATTGCCGGAAGGCTAACGGGCGCCCATTCCTGAGACCGGCATATGGGGGTAAATTGGGTACAGAGATAAGTTGGGTACGGTTACCTTAGGAAGTTATAGACCATGCTCGCCGAATGGATCCATCTAGGAACTCTCAAATATAGGCACCTTAATCGCAGTCTCAAGCATATGATCGATTACAGCTCTGATCCCAAACGAATGATTTCCGATAAGATCTGTCAATAGTACCCAATGATGATTCATGATTATAAGTTTTCTCTTCTGTCTGCTCTTGAATACAATAGCTCCCCATCGATGAAACAATGAATTTGTATTATCGTGGTCGGGAGGGTTTTTAACCCTCCTTCACTCTGAAACGGGGTGATTCTATAGTTTCCTAACTGAAATCAGATTTTCTTCGATAAATTCAAATTTGTAACGGAAACTTCATCCTAACCATATTTCAACGGACAACATTGGATTCTTGTATCAACCGATCGACAGAGAATATTTCAAAGACCCTGATTGATGTTGGATAAGTTTTCGTGACGACTTTGTGGGAGATATATTGAAATGGAGGAACAAGATTTCAGCTGGCTTACTTCCAAAAATGACCAATTAAATATGGCCTAGGAGGTCCAGCAAGTCGCAGGTCTCTCATTTTGATCATGCTGTGCCCTAGAAAGTCGGGAATCGTTCAAGAGGAAGCTGAGCGATATTAGAGGAGAAATTCTCCTACAAGGGGAACTATGCATTCGTACACAAAGGCCAACATAGACGCTTACTTGTATACATTTTAACATAACAACTTCGGAAAAAAAATCGGGAGCCAAGTCTTGCGAGAGCTCATTTCTACGATCTTATGTGGAGGGAAATTATACACATGGGGCAAATCAGGTACACTTATCCCAAGAAGCATAGTCCTCCAATCTAATCAAGTGAGTACGCATGCTTATTCATCATAAACATTGTTGGTAACATACTAAGTTCGGCCCAACGAAGGAGAGCCCCATAAACGTGTTTTGTACTCTGAATAGATACATCCCCGATAGCTCAGTTGGCTAGGTGTCGTGTCTACAAAGTCGAAGGTAGGGTCCCTAGAAGAGGGTCGAGACAAATGGTCCGCCATACTTCGCCCAGTCCGTGTTATTTACTATACCTATATTTTGACTCCGTCGATATAGGTATAGTAAATAACACGGGACTTGGGCAAAACATGGCGGACTGAAAACACCGTGTCTCGACCCCCTTCTAGAGACCCTAGTCGAAGGACGAGGTTCAAATCCCGGTAAGTACAAAATTTTGATTGCCCAATTACGTTTTTTCTCATTACATCTATGATAATAAACCACACAGAATATGGGATAATAGCTTAGAACATGGGCAAATAATAATATTTTAAATACATAAATTTTGAAAAATCAGCTGATTTTCCACTGGCCAGTAACAAATAAATATTAAAAAATCAGCTGATTTATCATCGGCCAAAAAATCAGCTGATTTATCAGCTGATTAGTCAGGTGATCCGGCAGGTGATGAATCAGCTGATAAATCAGCTGATTTTTTTTCGATAGGGTTGTATATTTATTGTAAATCTCCATTATTACTTTATTCATAAATAAATTTCCGAAGTTCACGCAAAGTGAACCACAGTCAACATTAATCATCGAGTCTGAGTTGGAATCATTCATTCCATTCTCACACACACACACACACACATATATATAGGTATACGTAGCTATCTCCGTATGAAGATGAATATATTCCTAAGAATTCCTCATCCTTTCAGGATGAGATGTATATGATATGGGTAATTAACGATAGGCTCATTACCCTATTGCATTGGCGCCCAACCTTTAATTAATTATTGTGCTCAAAAATTTTGTGTGACGCGCTTCGCGCGTGAATTTCGGAGCGAAAAAGCTCGATCAGCATTCGTAAAATTGTGATAAAATGAAAAAGAGCACAGTAATTAAAATCCCCCCCCCCCAAAAAAAAATTGAGCCTAAAGTTTAAAATATATTACAGTGTGAATTTCCAAGTAGAATTTCTTCTAAAATCTTTGAATGAAAGTAAAATTTTGAGAGACATAAAATGTGGAGAAAGCGCGCCAAGGCTAAATTAGCCGGCGAAAGTTAGAGTCAAGTACCTCACGCGTAAATATAAGATCGCGTGATGTGTATATAGATATAGCAAGCTCCGTAAGCGTCAACAAGAGTCGGGGGCAGTTTTTTCTCTATTAGTGGGAATGAAAGTTTTCAATTTCAACAGCGGAATAGAGGCGTCTCAAATTCAACAGACATATAAGTGATTGCGACTATAGATTTAGCATTTCAATTTTGCCTCGACCAGTTTTCACGCTTACGTCTGACCAATTTTTTATGATATGAGAATATTTTGCATGATAGAATAATGAATAATTGCGGCGTGATTACCACACGCGTAATATTGAAGTGATGAAATTTGGAAGTAGAGAATTCTGATTTCTGGCCTGTCTAAAATTTCAATTGTAGTAAGAGAAGTGAGAAAAATTTTGACAAAATGGCTGGAGCTCACATGGAGAGCCACATAGTGGACGATTTCATTAATAATATTGACGAAGAAACGTTAGATGAAGCTTTGGGTGAACTCTTGCTCTCTCGTGAGGGGACATTTAGGGCTCGAGTAGAACGGTTGCGTAGACGCGTTCGCGGTGAATATAACGAGACAGATTTTGATCAATATTTACTAATGGATCTGGTGGAATTAGGAGTCGCGCGAATGGAGGCATTGCCCATATTTTTACGCAAACTCACGCAGACAGTCCAGGATAGGCGTTCAATCCTTAATAGGTATGAGGAGGATGACATTTTTGCAAATGATATGAATGATGAAAATGTGACTAGGCGCAATCATCGAGTGCGCAGGAGCTCATTACGCGATAAATTACCGGATGTGCAAGTGAATGCGCAACGGTGATCGGCGTTAATCCAAAACAAAGTGAGCCCGGAAATTCAAAAAGCTAACGAACCGCCAACAAAATTTATTACGTTGCAAAATGAAGGTGGCAGGTTGTATGAAATTTCAATGCAGATTGCGGATAGTTGGAAAAATTCGTCAGACCGCGAAAATGCTGAGAATCAGATCATCCGCGAGAATATTTTAGATCAGACGGTGCGTTTTCAGAATAGCGTGAGATCGAGCGCGCCATTACAATCAAATACTCAACGACAAGCGAGAGAGCCAAGCGCCGAGCCACACAGCAACGCGCCAACAACTACAGATTTAAATAGGCCCAAGCGACGTAGTCAAATTTTACGAGAGCGATTACAGCAAGCATTCTTATAGGAAGGGTATGAAGCGTGCGGGACTCGAAATAAATCGTATAAGGGTAATGAAACGGGGCAAATTGAGGACGATGAGGGGATTCCTTCTAGTGATACTGAGAATGAAATTTCTTAGGATCAAGGGGAGAATCCGAGGCCCTCTTTGCCAAGACTCAGCGTCCATTCGCGTGTGAGTTGGGCAGCGGACGTTAATCAGGCACCGCAGCAAAATAACACGCAACAAACACAAGCAGCGCGTTCAGAGATTTATACACATACACAGAATAGATGCGATAGGAATGCGTCTGGAACGAGAGATCTCACGCGCACAGTAAAATCATGGAACCTTAGATTTTCAGGTTCAGCGAATCAGAGTTTGGAGGAATTTTTGATTAAAGTGAACGAGTATAGGGTGGTGGCAGGCATGTCCGAGCATGATATTTTGCGAGCAGTAGCAGTGTTATTGAGCGGCCCAGCGTTGAATTTGTATCGATTACGCGGTGGTAGCTGGCAATCTTGGACAGATGCGGTTATTTGTTTTCGCGCGCATTACCAGGACGAAAAATATTCAGAACGGTTAGCAGACGAAGCACGCGCACGATCACAAAAAGACGATGAGCCAGTTCATGAATACATCACAGCGATGCGTCTAATTTTTAACAGAATGCCGGAACGTCACCCGAATCGAAACAGGTGGAACGAATTTATTATAATATGAGAAAAGATTTTCACCCTTTGATGCATCGATACTTGCAAGCGGGTATTGAGAAATTTTCCAAAATTCCCAAAAAATTCCATACTTCAAGAAGCTACCGAGCTTGGAAAAGCTTTTTATGCGGGAAAAAACGGAGCACTCGTTCAGGGTAATGATAAGAAAGATAATGAAAGATCAAGTTCGCAAAAGCCTAAACATTCGAATCGAAACTCAAAAGAGACCCAAAATTCAGGTCAAGATAAGGAGAAAAAAATCTGAATCTGAAAAAGAGACGATAGATTTAGCGAGTGTCGAAGTAACAACTATGTCAGACGTTGCAAAATTGATGAATACTCAAATTCAAAAATTGGGAGAAGAACTTTTGCCGAAGCCGAACGGTCAGAACGCGAGTCAGATTAATAACGTGCAGAATCCAAATCAAAATAACAGGCAAGGTCAGAATAGAAGTCGACGTAAAGACCGAGGCGATCGGGGAGGCAATAATAACAACAGTGGCAACGGTGGCAACGGCCAGCAACAGAGTGCTCAAGCGGAGCCACCACCTCAAAATTTCCAAAATAATTATCCTCAGCAACAAAATTCCCAGACGCGTGAATTTTCCGCGAATAATAATCAAGGTCGAGGACAGAATCATTATCAAAATCAAAGTAGAGGTTACGATGGCAATTACAAGAGTAATTACTAGAACATTTATCCAAGAGGAGGTTATAGTGGAAATCGAGGAGGTGGTTATCGCGGGGGTTATCGTGGTAGAGGCTATGGTGGATATTATAATGATTGCTATTATAATAAATACCAGAACCAGGGCCAACCACCACCAATATAACAACAAAATGCGCCAGTTAATGCAGTGAATTAGCAAGAAAACGCGTCCGCGACGAAACCAGCAGTCGATGCAGGAAACGCGAAACCAGTGGCGTAAATGAGACCATTGCGTTAGCTACGTCCGAACAGATCTCAAGAGATTGCGAAGCTAGTCGATCATAATCTCAAGAAACTGCGAATACTTTTCAAGTTGATGCGACTAGGATTTTTAAAGCTCCTGATACGAAAAAACCAACGGATTATCCTCGATATTGGATCAACGTGAGAATTGGCCGAACAGAATTGAAGGGATTATTAGATTCGGTACCCGCACGGTCCGTGATAGGCAGGAGGTATCGAGACATCGCAGGGCAAATTGGTATTACGCTCCAACCCTCTAATTTTTTGTACGCTCGAATGGCGAACGGAGAATTAAAAGAGGTAGCTGGGGAATTGATCACTCCCATGGAGATAGCTGGGATAAGCAAAAATATGCCGATTCTTAGCGTGCTATCATTACCTGTAGATCTCATTTTGGGACTTGAATTTATCCGTTTCTTTGGGATGCACATCTTAGGTAATAGTGACGAGTATACATTCGCAGACCTTAAGGA
Organism: Eretmocerus hayati; assembly: GCA_029851415.1. NCBI lineage: Eukaryota > Metazoa > Arthropoda > Insecta > Hymenoptera > Aphelinidae > Eretmocerus > Eretmocerus hayati. The sequence continues at coordinate 64,692,231 of CM056744.1, read as the reverse complement.
CAAGCGAAAATTTGCATTTGAACTATTTTCAATCGAGTCACCAAAGCAAATGAATTCAGAATCTGAAATTCCAATAACACAGGAAGAAAAAATCTAGTCAAAAACAGAGGCGTCAAAGAACGCGCAAGAGCCACAATCGAGAGGTGAAGGTTTGAAAGAGTTGAGTGATTATGAAGCCTACATGCTGAAAAGAGTTTTAGGGAAATGTTTACCTCACCAGAATAAAGATGAGAAATTTTTGAAAGCAACTGATTAAATCGAATAGGAGATTCGAATCTTGGAGAGTGCACGTCCAGTAAAGCAAAGATATCCTGCGTTATCAGATAAAACGGAGAAAACAATGCATGCAGAATTTCGAAAATTATACGATGCAGATGTAGTTGAAAAATCAAACAGCCCTTGGAATAACCCGGCATTTTTAGTGAAAAAAGCTAATGGAGGGCATAGATTGGCAGTAGATTTACGGGTAGTCAATTCGTTAGCTGAAAGAGATGTGTATCCAACCCCGTATATGGACACTATCTTAAGAAAATTAAAGAACGCGAAATATATAACTACTCTGGACTTATCCATGGCCTACCATCAAATAAAGCTAAAAAAATTTTGAGGAATATTTGTGCGTTCACAATCCCCGGTAGAGGGCACTGGCAATTCAAAAGATTACATATGGGTCTAGCTAACGCTGGAGCCTGCTTTTGGAGATTAATTGATTCAATTATCGGAGAACTAGAGCCTTACGCGTACGGGTATTCAGACGATAGTGTCCTAGTGACAGAGACGTTTGAACAGCATTTAGAGCTATTAGAAAAATTATTGAATAGGATTGTGGGGGCAGGTCTTACGATGAATCGAGGGAAAAGTAAATTTTGTTGCCAAGAAGTCAAATTTTTAGGATACAGAGTGGACGAGCACGGTTTAAGAGTCGACCCCGCGAAAACAGCAGCATTAAAAAATTATCCGAGGCCTAAAAATGTCAAACAAGTGAAGAGATTCACAGGTATGACATCGTGGCACAGTAAATTCATCAGAAATTATGCGACGATTGTAGAGCCAATAAATCGTTTATTGAAAAAAGACGCGGAATTTGAGTGGAAAGAGGAGCAGGAAAAAGCGTTTTGTGAGCTCAAAGAAGCATTAGTATCTGCAGCCGTGCTCAGTATGCCAGTACCAGACGCTGAATGGTTCTTGCATACTGATGCATCAGATACTGGGATGAGATCTATGCTTACACAGAAAATTGATGGCGAAGAACGCGTAGTTTGTTACGCGAGTCGATCACTTCCAAAACAAGGAAGAGTTTGGTCAGTGACAGAACGAGAATGTCTGGCCATTCAATGGAGTATTGGAAAATTTAGGCAGTATATAGAGGGAGGAAAATTTACAGTGGTAACAGACCACAGCGCACTACAGTGGCTGTCCAACAAGAAAAAACCGGTGGGACGATTAGGCAGATGGGCCCATGACCTCGCGAGTTATTCGTTCCGGGTGATCCACCGCAGAGTAACACTTAATGTTGTCCCTGATGCGCTCTCAAGGATGTTTGAAGACGACACGATGAATATCAGTTCAGTCGGAGTTCTTGAGGAAACATCAGATGAGTGGTACAACAAGAGATTTTTTCAAATTTTGAAACATCCAAAAGGATACAGAGATTGGAAGATCATAGATGGTAGAATTTATAAATATAGGCCAGACCACGAATGAAATGAAATAATTGATGATTTAGATGCGTGAAAATTAGTGGTTTCAGAAGAAAACCGCGCAAAAATAATCAAAGAAAGCCATGGCGAGCCATCAGTCGGTCATATGGGTAAAGAAGAATCGTATAGAAAGGTCGCGCAGTCGTACTATCCGCCCGCTATTCACCTAGACGTGGTGAATTACGTGAAACATCGGGATAGTTGCGCGTTATATAAGATAGATCAACGCGGTCAGATAGGTATGATGGATACGCGCACAGTCGATAGACCAATGGAAATTATAGCAATGGATTTAATGGGACCATTCCCGAAATCGAGGAAGCAGTTTGAATATTTACTCGGTTCGAGTGTATTCAAGCGGTTCAGAATGCACTTAAAAATGTATTATGTACACATTATGGTACACCAGAAATTTTGATTAGCGATAATGGGTTAGAGTTCAAAAATGAATTAATAAGTAAATTCTGTAGAGAAAACGAGATAGAGCATGAATTCACCCCTAGTTTCCATCCCCAATCGAATCCAATTGAGAGGGTAAATAAAGACGTCAAGACTATGATAGCAATTTTCGCTAATAACCACAAGGAATGGATTGAATATATTCAACAATTTCAATTTTGTCACAATTCAAATTTTCCAAGTTCGACCGGAAAATCACCAGCGTTTATGATTTATGGATGCGAGATTGAGGCGCCAAAATTATGGAGAAGACGCGTGGAAATATTCGGAAAGAGCTTGAAGAATTTCATGGAAAAAAGGTAGTCAAACCGAATCAATAAAGGCATTAAAAGATTTGGACGGAGCAGAAATCAGTTCAAAATCAAATTCAGGAAATGAATTAGAGATCAAATCAGAAAATCAAAATTCAAGTCAGCCAAATGAGCGCTCGCGAGTCGATGAGCCCGAGAAATTTACTATTCAACACGAGAAGCTCAATTCAGATTTTATTGTTTCTCAGGATTCAGTAAAGAGTTGGTCAGATCGTATGAATAAGTTACTTGTGGTACACGACTCTACTATAAGTAAGATTGAAAAAGCGAGCGAGGAGCAAAGATCAAATTATAATGTATCAAAGCGTGATGTTAGATTTAAGATAGGTGATAAGGTACTGAAGAAGAATCAATTAGTGTCATCGGCGGAGAAGAACTTCACAGCAAAATTGGCCGAAAAGTTCACTGGCCCATATGAAATCAGCAAGAAACTGGGCAAAAACGTATATATATTGTCAAAGGATGGAGCTGAATTACAATCATCTATCCACGCCAAAGATTTGAAATATGCAAGCGTTGCATCAAGTCAGAAGTCAAGGAAGAATCCGCTCGAGCAATCATCAAATCAGCAGCAAACAGAAGATTCGGCATCGTCAAGTCTCGGCGAGTCTCCCCGCCCTACAGCAGCGCCACGCGCCCGGAGGTATTCCGGCTATTGCCGGCAGGAGCCGCGAGGAGCTGCAGGTGAGCAAACCATGCGCGAGACCGATCGACAGCCCACGCGCTCGGAAGGCCCAATAACGAGATCTAAATTAAAGGCTACAAGTGATTAGAGATGTTATAAAAAGGGACAAGTGACTAGGGTGTATATGAAATCTTTGAGTAACTAGAATGTGTATAGAGCTAAAGTGACTAAAGTGAGGATCAGAACTAAGTGAATAATATTGAGACTTAAAATTAGTGACTAGAAAGTATTCAAGACTAGATGAGTGATTAAAAATGGGACCTATAAAAGAGACAGTGATTAAGTGGTTAGCTAAAGACAGTGAAAATAATCAAGAACAAAGTGACAATAGCGAATCTAATACGCGCGCGAGTGAGCAGGGCAGAAACAGTGAGAGTGCGGGAGTGGTTGTGCCTTTGGACACCCAGGAAGCCGTCAATAACGACGCAAGAGTGCCGGCACCTAGCATCCCCATCGTGCTTGAGAGAATGCTACCCGCGCGCCAGCGAGAGGCTAGCATCACCTCCGAGTACATCGCTGAATTTTACGCGCGAAAACGCGTACGTGAAAAATCAGCTTCAATGCGAAGCTTGAAAGCCATGGCAGAGCCTTGAAGGGAAGAAGATCGTCGCCGGCGCGAAGCAGAAACGCGCGCGGAAACAATAACAACACCGACGCCCGAGTTCCAGGAAGAGCAGCCACAAATAAGAAAAGCGCGCGCCGATGCTCATGCAGCTACAGCGGCAGCTGAGCTCGACGGTGCCGTCAACAATGCACGATTAGGATTGGAGGTGCGATGTAGTCTCGCCCTTCAACTACATCAGCGCAATCATTTTCTGCAACTTCAAGAACGCGAGTACCAAGCCCGGGTGGAACGAGAGAGACAGCAAGTCTCCAATAGATTCGCGATTGATCTGCCTCGAGCCATCCAAAATGCCGAGCAGATGCATCAATCGTTGGAGTATAGAGCAGGTATGTTGGATGCGCGGGAAGAAAATCTCATGCAGCGTGAGGCAGCGTAGCAGTCCACGCGCGCGAACAACATTTGCAACGATGTAATAAAAACTCCAATTCTTCTCGATACACTCGGACTTTAATGCCAAAGTATTGTCAAACTTCTTCAAATTTCCGACGTTTCGGCTGCGTACATAACACCCCTCATCAGGGGAAATCTGAGCAACAGAATTCAATCACATTATAATCACAGGTTTTCTTCTTTTCACTTAAGACATACATGAGACAATTGTGAAATGAGGAAACTCATCCATCAAATTATAATTTTCCATAGAGCTTACTGAGAGCACGGCAGGGCTTTTGAGCAGTGAACCACACACAATATATGAACTGGATGACTCGTTTATTCAGGACTCGTTGATTCGTAGACTCGTAGATCAATTATACACAATACACAACATACACAGCGGAAAATCTCTTGAGGTTAAGTATCGACGTGACTGCTTGCAAACAAGGCTCACAACGAAGTGATGACAGTCGTGGGGTGGCGTAGCAACCAAAAACAGTTCCGTTGTCGACAAGAGACACGCGCTTATTCGAATAAGATTCAATACATATATATGTTGTATAAGTGAATTTCCAAAACTCCCTCCCTTATACAAAATTTGAATTTATTTGAGTATAACATCTTTCTAATCCAGAAAAATCATTAAGCATCTCTTGAAAATGGATTGATATAGAGGTAACATCGTTTGAAACTCAAGAACGTATTAAGCAATAAGTATTAGTCACGTGAAAATGATTGCAGCATCAATATAACCTTATAAATGAGGAAGTATTCATTATATCTATGATTTCCGAAATCCTCGAACTTTTATCATTAGGGGAACATCTCTTTCATATCTGCTCGTTACCTGTGAACATATAGGAACAAACATGTGTTGGTATTTAATTATCTAGATCCATTATGATTCGTAGTATCTCTGATTCATTTCGATAGTTTCTCTCGATTCTTCGTGGTCTGATTGATCGATTCTTTTAACATTTTCAATCCATGAATTGAATCCTTTTGAGTGCAGTCACCAGCAGATTGATGATTACACCTTATTGTGAGAAGATATAGATTCTTTCCCAATGTATCTTGAATCGACTCATCTGCTAAAATGAACTCAACAAACTTGACTCGTCACTAGATATCCTGCTTCGCAGGTTGAAAGAATTACATATTTCGGTCGTAACTCTCTCAAGAAATCATATTTCCAAATAATTTGATAGTGTGACCTCCACTTGGAGTTGGATCATCACAATCTCAAAATTTTGGATGAGCTGATGTCTCTACATTTCTGCCAGATTATGTGGAAATGATCCCTAGATTCTTTGTTCCTTTCGAATACCTAAATATTCTTTCAACGTTCTCCAATCATTGTCAGTAGCATTACTCTGTTTTCTCGCTAGATAATCCACAGCAAAAGCAATATCAGATTGGGTAGCTCCTGACAAATACATAAAGCAACCAATAGATACCCTATATGGTACTCTTTATCGTACCTCGACTCCTAACCTTGATTCGATACTAGACTTTTTAGTTTTATCATCGACCTGTTTCGTTATTATGAGAATATTCCACCTGGAATCTTGCACTCCGAATTTTTTGAGAATCGTTTGATTACATTGAGCGTGAAGTATTTGAATCGTCCCGTCTTCAATGGTTCTTTCAACATTCATGTCCAGGAATAATGTGACTTCATTGAGATGTTCCATTCCAGGGACTCTATTCAGATACGCACTTATTCGTTAGAATCATTGCTAGCGAACTTATGATCCTCGCATAAGAGCATCAGTAGGTGTGATGATCTCATCATTACTTCAAGTACGAAAGAAGAGTCCATGTAGACCATTTTCTGAATTTAGAACTTCGATTCCCTCCTTGAATCATATGCTGTATTCTGAGGACTCACTCCCGAGACTTGAAAATGACGTTTTCAGGTTTTCAGACTTGAGTTGACGAGATATTTCCCTCAACTCTTAAGCCTTCTGGAGTCTCTATAGATACTTCCTTGTCAAAATCTCCATTTCAGAAAACTGTCCCAACATCTTACTGACAGACCTGAAGATCGTATCCATCCACAATAGCAATAATTACTTCAAATAAAGATAACCTTATTACAGGGGCATATGTTACTTTTTCATCATGAATGATTCGATTTTTTAATCGTTCTGTGGAATCGTTCAAACATCCCATTAGGTTCAGGAATATATGTAATCAGGACTGTTCATCTATTAGTTCAACACCCTCGTTCGACAAACTATAGACCTCAGTGAATCTAGAATAACCGTCTATAGAAGTAATACTAATTCAAAATCGTCTAAGATGAGGCGTAGAACCAGATACTCCAATAATATCCAAGTCAATTACTTCGAGAAGACTTCGAGTTTTTGTTCTCACTTCTTGGAGTGGCAAAACCTCCATCTTTGACTTAACAGATGCTTTACAGTCCGAGACAGAATCATTGGAACGTTGCGTTTCCTTGAAAGTTGATTTTCATCTGAATCTATACGTTTCACCAAGGAATGCATGAAGTTGAAATGATACCTGAGCTGTTTCTCTAGATTTTTGCCAATGAATTCATTTGTACCAATCATTGAAATATAATACATAATAAAGGGGTGACATATCCAATTGAACTCTTAGTGAAATAGATTTGTTGTTGACTCTACTGAATTCTGCTGATTGTTGAGAGTATGCTTTACTGAATTTGAACCTTTCTCCCTGCCAATCAAAGAATCCGTATTTGTAGATTCGTTAGTAGCTCCCTCCGAAGCTAATGACTTTTCACCTTCATGACTCGTATTTGATTCTACTAGTGATCCAAGATGACGATCTACTCGAGCATTATACGAATAATTCTTCAAAGCAAATTCTTTTCCATAACGAGACTTATTATATCTGATTCTGCTGATTGTTTTGGACTCATTCTACCTGAGTTCTATCGTACTCCCTCCCAATCGAAGAATCAATACTCGTAGATTCATTAGTAGCTCCCTCCGAAGCTAATGCCCTTTTATTTTAGTAGAGACTCATAATGGGAAGCAAAAGAATCATTCTGAATGGATTTCATTTGGTTATTAGATTCGTATTTCAATCTTAAATCAAATAGTCCAGTTGGGCTTATTAAATGCCTCAAAGAAGAAACTCATCCATGAGTTCATTTCAAATCCCATTTTTTTAAGGGAGTTCACTCTTCATTAATGATAAGATTCATATTACGTTGATTCTTGTTTTGATTCTTTGAATCTCAGTCTATATTATTGACATCAGATATAAGTCGAATCTTACCTTGTATATAAGAATGGCAACCGCCGATCTTTTTGTGCAGTCTGGCAATCGTACTGGAACCAAGTGTCTGTTCCAATAATGAGCAATCAGTTTCTGCTCTGTGTCCCATTCTGGCGCAACAATGATAAATTTCGGACTCACAAACATTGTTGTTGACTCGTTGAACTCGTGCTGAATCGTTCTGCGGCCTATGTTGAGATTTAGACAGCTCGGATGGGTTAGTTTGACTCGTTTGAGATTCTCGATTCATATATTTGCTGTTTCCAGAGAACACATTTCTAATAGCTTGATGTCTTATACATCTCTCACAAACTTCTCGATTCATTCTAGATTTTCTTAAAACTTCAGTTCCATATTCAATTTGACTTCACTCCAATTTTTAGTTCTTCAAGCTCTGCACAATCAGACTTCCCAGAATATTTTTATTTGAATCTCTAGAAATTTCAAGAGCTTGTTTGTGAACATCCAAAACACACTCGAAATCCTCTGCATCTCGGAACATTATTACGAAATTGGTTGAGATTTGAATCGATCCATTCTAATGAGCAACCGAAGAAATTGTTCTTGGGAGGACCTCTGTTGTAGCTCTAATGCTTAAGATTGACGTAGAACAATCCATTAGTTTCGAGTTGATTGAGATGTAGAATCTTGAAGAAGAGAATTTTCAATTCGAACCGTTCCTTGGGTTTCCTGTAAAATCGTTTCTATTCATAAGTTTCATTTGTCTTGAATCATTATTCACTTCAGAGACAGGATAATAAGGTAAGTGTACCCAACTTGCCTCTGTACCCAACTTGCCCCCATATGCCGATCTCGGGCATGGGCACTCCTTGGCCTCCCGGCAATTTTTTTTCACGTTTGTTATGTTGAAATATGAGAAAGTGAGTAGTTTGCGTCGACCCCGAATCATTCCTGCGTTCTTCAAAAAATCTAAAGTGATTTTTCTATTTTTCGTCATTGCTCAGCTAAGAAAGCACCGAGGGAATTGCGTTCAGTAGAATTGGTGCCAAATTCGTTGAGTTCAACCAATCATAACGTACCTTAATGCATTCGATTCCTTGTTTCAAGACCTTCAAAATCCATTTTCCAGAATTGCAAAATTTGGATCTGGAGCCAATTTATGTGCAAAACACGGAGACGACTTGTAAACAAGGATGCCAGCATCGGAGTGTACCCAACATGTCCCCATATGTTTATCTCGAAAGGGCGTGCAGAACGACTTTTTTCACCACTCGGAACGTGTTCATCACGTCAAAATAGGTCAGAAATAGTGTTTCGAACCACCGAAAAGCTCCAAATGTGCGTGCACGGGGTTGAAAACACTTTATCGCCGATTTCCATCATTTATTTCGGGAGAATTGAGACAGTTCAGCTCCAATTGATCCAAATTTGACGTAATTTAAGGCATTTCAAACGTCCTCAAACAAGCTTCAAAATGAGTCAGAGCATGTTGAGAATCGTTGAAGTAAACCAAAGTTATTAAGAAAAAGGCTTAATGGGGGCAAGTTGGGTACACACTTTTGTAAACTCTCAAGAATCACCTTTTGGAAGAACTCAAACAGTTTGGCTCCAGTTGGTTCAAATTGGATGTACTCTAATTTATTTTGAAGGTCTTAAGACAAGCTTTAAAACGAGCTAAGGTAGGTTAAAAAATATGGAGATGGGCCAAAGTTATTAAGAAAATGGCTTAATGGGGGCAAGTTGGGTACACTTACCTCATAATGATGGACTCAGAGTTTCATTTCTAGGGGCTTTGGATCGTTAGGTGAATTACAATCTCTGAGTAGAGTCTTAATTCGTTCGCAAAAATGGAGTACTCTTCCAATTCGTTTCATTCGACTTTCGTACAATTTTTTTGTGATAGTCATGGAATCTAGAATCAACTCGTTTCTTTGGAGATTTCAAAGTTTACTCAAATACTTTCAGGAATCTCAAACTCTAGCAATTCTACTATAATATTTCGCTTCATTCCTATTCGTGTTTATGTCTATGTTGATTCTTCCTTTGAATTCATCGAGTCTTAATACATTCTCTGTGATAAAAGAATCATCATCGACAACAACTATCAAATCACAACTTCGTGGTTCAGATTTGGTATCCTTAAACCATAAATCAGAATCCATTCCTTCAGACAGTTGGTATTATCTGTCTCTATGAATTTCTGACGTGATCGAATCGTTTCTCAATTTTTCAATAGAAATCGATTTCGAAGTTTCTTCTCAAATTGAAGACTTGCGAATCGTATTCAAATCTTGTTCAGTTGGAATTGTTCGAGTTGTTTGAATCGTTGCAGAATCTTGAGTTGTTCTCATATTCGGTCGAATCGTTGAAGAATCTTGAGTCATACTTGTACTTAGTTGAATCGTTGAAGAATCTTGAGTCGTAGTCGTACTTGGTTGAACTTTGAAGAGCCTTGAGTCGTACTCGTACTTGGTTAAATCATTTGAGAATCTTGAGTCGTGTCTACTCTTGGTTGAATCGCTTGAAAATCTTGAGTCATACGAGTGATTAAGCTTGGCGTTGATTCATTCATTGGTCTCGAATTCGGTGGTTTGGAAGGGATCGTAGAATCTTCTCCTTGAATCACTTGGTCTTCGTTGTTTGCGCTGTAAAATATTCATGAATCATCATCTGGATTTTGATTCGTGTCAGGCCTGACTATTCAGATTCTTAGATTCTTTTTCGTGAGTTTATCCGTAACTATTCCAAAGGAAACTCAGAAATTCTTCACAATTTTACAGCTTACAGAATTTATCAGATTGGCTGGATTTACCTAAAAATTCTTCACGGCCACCAAAGTATCAACAAGAAGATGGAGAAAGAGGAAATTTGATATAAATTTTACTATTCTCTACATGAAATTCGTTAACATTCATTGATTCGATTTCGTTGGCTTCTTTCAGATCTAGGCTAACTTCTAATAAACTACATGTTCGTTCTGATTCATCTGCTCCACCTTCGAATTGTTGATCGTTTTTATCAGCTATCTGAGCTGGGATATGAAACAGGATTAGAATGATTCGTGAATAATCTTCCAAGATTCGTACGCTTCCTCGATTCTTTCTATTTGATTCTTATACCAGATATTGTTTTAATAATGTTTCTTTTTTCCGAGTGAACTGAAAACGCACTGCTGTTCCCAGATAAACAAGGAAGCAGAAGTTTTTGACTCATCTGCTGCATAGGCATTCATATGCACACCGCTCTCTGAAGATAATACCAAGCACTGCTGTGATAGAATCCAGATTTGGGTTGTACATGCACACATGAGCAGTGCAGACAAATTCATCTCCAACTCCCAAATCAAATACGAAAATTCACCGAACACAAGTTTCAATTCGTATTCGATTCCCAGTATCCAAATCCATATTGAAAACAGGAAATTATATTCTAAACCATCATTGTATCCTTCAAAATTCAATATATTATTCGGATTTGGTTCGGATTCTGTTGATTCGTAGATTCTTGGTTCGTAGACTTTTGAATCATTGAACCGGTCACATGAAAACACGGACATCGATGCATCATATATATATATATATATATATATATATATATCAGCCTAAGGTTAGGTTAGGTTAGGTTATAAGGGCTGGATGCGACGGGTGTCGCATCCACACTCGGAGGCCTGAGGCCCATTGTGATACCCTGTTGTGCTTTCGCGGGAGTCTAACCTTCCTATGTCCTTTTATCCTTTGGGCATTTTATGCCTTGGATAAATTCTATGAGCTTCTTAAGTTCCATCTCTGTTGTGTCTTCCAAGCCGTCGAAGTACTTGTGACCCAAGGTTTTGTGTCTTTTTCCTTCGAGCGCTTCGGCACAGGAGATGCTCAATGGTTCCCTCTTCCTCGTTACATTCCCTACAGAAGTCGTCAGCGGTCTTTCCCCATTTTTTGAGGTTGACCGCCGTGGCACAGTGGCCTGTGATGACTCCTGTTGTGGTTTGCACTACTTTCTTGCTGTGACTCAGCAGCTCGTTTGTTCTGCTGGACCCGATCTCCGGCCACAGAGCTCTGGAGATTTTACAGTCTTTTCTGTTTCTCCATTCTTGCCGTGCTTATTCCTGATTGTCTTGTCGATTGCATTCCTTATCGTTTTGATCGGCGGAAGTGGGTGGCTGATCGTTTTGCTCCTGTCCTGTTCCGCTCCTTGCTTTGCCAGTTTGTCTGCTATTTCGTTCCCTTCGACTCCAGAGTGTTCGGGGACCCAGCAGAGGCTGACTGTGCAGTCACGGATCCATGACAGAGCTTCCCGACAGCTAATCACTGCCTTTGATCTTGTTGTTTTGGATGCCAGGGTCTTGAATGCTGCTTGGCTATCCGTGTAGATGACTACGTCTCTTTTGACGTTTTTCATCCGGATTGTTCTTGCAGCCTTTTCGATCGCAAGAATTTCCGCTTGGAGGATGCTGCAGTTATCATTGAGTCTGTAGGACTCTGCGATTTGCAGTTCCTCTGAGTAGATAGCCGCGCCTGTGATTTCTTATAACTTCGCCCCGTCGGTGTAGACTGCGATTCCCCCTGTTTCGTTCCGAGGGCTGTTCTCCCAGTCTCCCTTGCTAGGGATATTGATCCTCATTTCTCTTCCGAATTGTGTCTGTGGGCTTTGATAGTCTGTACCTTGCATTATAAGCTTTGATACTTTCTGGTCTATCCTGCCTATTCTGTTGAGTATCATTGTGTGTCCGTGGTTTATTTGCCTCCATATGCCTGAGTCCCTCAGTCTGAGGGCTCCTTCGGCGGTGGCACTACTCACGAACATATCTATCGGTTGTAAATCCAGTATGGCTTCCAGCGCAGCTTGTGGTGTGCTTCTCATTGCTCCCGTTGTACCAAGTGCAGCGAGTCTTTGCACTTTTTCGAGACACTTCTTATTTGTGTCTCTGTCCAGTGCTTGCCACCATACTAGAGCTCCATAAGTGATTATGGGTCTGATAATCGATCTATACATCCAGTGTATTATTCTCGGTCGTAGACCCCATTTCTTTCCAAATAGTTTTCTGCACATATATAGTGCATTGACTTCTTTTTTCATCTTTTCTTCCACATTCCTTTTCCAGGAAAGTTTGGAGTCAAGGATTACTCCTAGGTCCTTTGCCCCTTTTGAGAGGGCAAGTTCACGCCCTCCTAAGGACGGCAGTCTGAAGCTCGGTATTTTGTATCTCCTTCTGAATAGCACTAATTCGGTCTTGGAAGGGTTAACTCCAAGGCCATTCTCTTGTGCCCACCTGGTGACTTCTCTTAGAGCAGATTCTATAATTTCACTGAGGGTTCCCGGATCGATCCCCGTTATCAGTATCACTACATCATCTGCGTATGCTATTATCTTTATCCTCTTGTCCCTCAGGGCTTTTAGGATCTTATTGATCACTATTAGCCATAGTAGGGGGGAGATGACTCCGCCCTGGGGCGTGCCTCTTGTTGTCCTTTTCCTCGTTGAGCTTCCACCTATGGAAGCCGTCACTACCCTACTTTTCAGCATCTCCATCACCCATGTTGTGGTGATTTCGTCTGCTCCTATTCCCACCAAAGCCTGGTGGATCGACTCGGTTTTGACGTTATTGAAGGCTCCCTCTATGTCCAGAAACGCCGCTAGGGTGTATTCTTTCTCGTCAAGGGATTTTTCAATTGTTCCCATTACTTCGTGTAGTGCTGTTTCCACCGACTTGCCTTTCAGGTAGGCATGTTGGTTTGTGCACTCTTGTTCTATATTTGTTGTTTCTCTGATGTGCAGGTCGACTAGTCTCTCTAGTGCCTTCAGTAGGAACGAAGAGAGGCTTATCGGCCTCAGGTCTTTCGCGGTCGTGTGGCTTGCTTTCCCTGCTTTGGGAATGAATGCCACTCCTACCTCCCTCCAGCTTTTCGGAATGTGCCCTACTATGAGGCTTTCTGAGAAGATCTTCATCAAGAGGCTCATGATAGTTCCCAGGGTTTTTTGGAGCATTATAGGCATCACTCCATCTGGCCCTGCTGAGTTATATGGGCTGAAGGAGCTGATCGCCCATGCTACTTTCTCCTCTGTTATGATTTTCTCCACCGCTTCCACTTTGTTGCCGTCGAAGTCCTTTTCTCCCTCTTCGGGGATTGTGGTTTCTTCTTCTAGGCATCCAGGGAAGTGTGTTTCCATCAGTAGATCCAGGGTTCCCTGTCCATCTTTAGTCCATGAGCCGTCTTGTCTCCGGATACTTCTTGGGACCGTTGGTCCCTTTGATAGTATTTTCCTGAGTCTGGCTGCCTCATTGGTGTCTTGTATCGACTCACTGAATTTTTGGAAGGATTCCCATTTGGCTGTTCTTATGTTGTCTTCATACTTGTTGGAGCTGGTTCGGTACTTTGCCCAGCTCTCCTCCGTGTCTTCTTCCTTCGCCGTATCAAATAGTTTCCTCGACATTGTCCTGAGTTTCCGAAGTTCGGGTTTCCACCAGGGGTTGGTGGGATCTCGACCGCGGTTAACAGGGCATGCTTTCAGGAAAGAAGTTTCAAGCGCATCGCTAAGTAGGTTGCAGCATTTTTCCAGTTCTGTGATGTTAGGATTTTCCGAGATCGTGCACTGGGTCCACGATCTCAGCCTTTTTTCCACTTCCCTTGAAAAAATGCTCCAGTCTGTCTTTTCGGGGTTTCGTTTTTTTGTTGGGATGTCGCGGTTGACCGAGAATAGGATCCTCCTGTGGTCCGGGAAGGAATTTTGGGGGGATACCCTCCAGTCGTTTATCACGATATCATCATAGTTGCTGGTCAGGGTTAGATCAATCACTTCCTCCCTTACCCTATTTACAAATGTGGGATCGTTCCCTCTGTTGCAAATGATGAGGTTGGTGGAGAGTATGAATTCATATATTGACTCACTTCTTTCGTTAATGTCCTTGCTTCCCCATTGCATGTGATGCCCGTTCGCATCACATCCTATAATCATCCGCCATCTTTCAGCCGTGGCTGCTGCTGCCAGGTTCCGGAGTGCTTCTGAAGGTGGGGTTTTCTCTTCGTATGGTACGTATACGGATGCAGTGATCAAGTTTGGCTTGTTCCTTTGCTCGTATAGTGTCACGGTCATATCATCTGTGCTGTGTTGTGAGAGTAGTATGAGCTGTAGTTCACTCTTCGCTACTATGCACGCTCTCCTCTTACCTGCAGTCTGGGAGAAGTACAGGCTATATCCTTTTGCCTTTAGACCCTTAATTTCGGCTTGATTTAGCCAAGGCTCTTGGATCAAGGCTATGTCTGTTTTCTCCTTGGACATTTGCAGCATCAGGTCCTCCGAGGCTGCTTCGCAGTGGTGCAGGTTAATTTGCACCACTTGCAGCCTCTGGGTTTGTGCCTTTGTCCTTATCTTTGACATTGGGAAGTCTCATTTTCAACGCTCCTAGTCCGAACTTGATGTTTCCCGATGTCTCTTTCAGTTTCTCAAGTGATTTTGCGTCAACGGCGATGACAAAGTCTTTGCCGTTGCCGCTTTTGCTCGGGGCTGGAGATATAACTTTCCAGCCTCGAGCCTTGAGTCCCTTGTTTTGCCTTCCAATGATCTTCAGTATGGTGTCCTCTTCTCCTGGAATTGGACGAGGGATCCATAAAGAAGTGAGCTGCCTCAGGGGTAGTTCCGACCTGGGTATGACCTCGAGTTTTGCTCCTGGCCAAAGTTCGCCGCAGTTGCCGACTACTTGCACCAGAAAGTCGTGCGGCTTCCTATTGCTGCAGCCAACGACCTTGACGCCCTTCTGGGGCCGGATTACGAACGAGCGAACGCACGAGCGAGCGGACGACGCGCACGATGCGCAAGATGCGCATGCCAAGTGCGAGAAACGAGCGACCGAACGACACGAGCGGGCGAACCGCGAGTACCCCCACTCCACCTCCCCAATGTAAAAGGTATAGGGGCCGGTATAGTGGGGGTACTCGCGGTTCGCCCGCTCGTGTCGTTCGGTCGCTCGTTTCTCGCGCTTGGCGTGCGCATCTTGCGCATCGTGCGCGTCGTCCGCTCGCTCGTGCGTTCGCTTGTTCGTAATTCGGCCCCTGCCAACCAGCTCCATCGAACTCGACCCCGTCGTCGCTGCCATCTTCCGGCCCTTCAGCGATTGCTACCAGAATCCTTGACTCTACCATAAGCCATCGCTCGGCCGTCATTTTGCCCTCAGGATCAGATCGATCGATGATGGCGATTTGAGATTCTTGCGGCGACTCAAAGCTGGTCGAGGGTTTTGCCTTCTTCGCTGCATTAGCCTCTTCCTCCGTCGATCTTACCCTTTTGGCCGATTTCCCCGTGGTTGGGGTTTGGACAGCGCGCTGTACTGGAGAGGGAAGAGGTCTCGTCGCGTTAGACCTCTGGAGCCTCTTTCTTTTGATCTTGGAGGGGGTTGCTGCTTCGTTTGCTGCAGCCTCCTCCTTGATCGTTTCTAGTGGCCTCGAGCTTTTCTGTTGCTCGAACCTTGCCACCACCTTCTTGTTGATGTCGATGTATTTCCTTCCTTTTTCGGAAAGTTCATCGTCATTCTTCTTGCTCATTTTCTCGAGGTACTTGACCGCTCCCCGATATCTTTTCGTAGGCATCGATTTTCGGTCAAGTGCCTCTTTGCTCGTGTTGCTCATACCCTCCTTTCTGACTTTGTCAGCCTCGTTCAGGAGCTTCATCTCGGTTTTGAGGTCCATAGCATCGCCGGTGCTTCCTAAAGACGACAGGTCGTCTTCGGTCGCTTTGTCGGTGTGTATGGCCCCCATCCGCGATGAGATGCTCCTTGGACTGACGTTGCCATCCAGGGGGGTAGGTTCTGTTCCCCCTGTAGCGTTTCGTGTTGATCCGACAGCCATGGGGTCCACTGTCAGCACGTTTCCATCAAGCAATGATGCCCCCCCCCCCCAGAATCCGAATGGGGCCCTGTCGCCGAAGCAAGTGGATTTTGACCACCTGGGGTAATACCTCTCTAGTCATTGCTAGCCATGGTTTCTCTCCCTCTACTAACTAACGGTTCCTTTGTCCGCGGTCGCTTATTCCACCTATCCACCAAGGTGTTATTCACGACTGGCCAGTGTGTACGGGTACGCCCTATCACTACTGGCAGTTCCACTATCCGCAACCCGTGGACGCGCCCGGTGGCATGGAAGATGCAAGGTTCCGGGTATATCAACCTAAGCATGAGTGCAGAAAATTTGCCTAGAAAATCCACAAGGAATCGCAGCGAAAATCAATGTGAGCAGCAACATTCCCACGCAACGAGTATACACATCCGTGTGCTCCGGTTGGATAACCGTGAACAGCAACATGTCTTGAGATCAAGCAAAACATGCACACTACGCGCGTATGTGAGCATCGAGATACGAGGTTATTGCAGCAAGTCGCATGCTCGATGAATCGTACTCAATATCAACCAACAAATCACGAAGAATCCCCTTCGAGTTCATTTACCGAATCGAGTCGCGAGATATACCCAACCCTGACACACGAGAGAGAGGAAGATAGCGCGAAAACAAGTTGTTGCTTCTAACGCGAGGATAATATACAATTGCGCGACGTCGACGCGACGTGTGATTCACAATGAAACCCTCGACTAGCAACCAGGACCGCAACCTCGACTATGATGCTCCTCTGAGATGCTGTTAACCCGCCACAGTGACATTTACATACGAATCCCGGAGTTCTAGCAAAAATTACACTCATACGACTAACCGCACTGTCGTATTGCTTAGTTGTACCGGCCGACCATTCTTAGAATCTTAGAATGTTTCACCAACTCGGGCTAAATAGCACACCATTGAGACATCGCGATTTGACTCCAATCGTGATCACGCACTTTTCACTCACCTCGAATCTACTTACTTGAATCTTTGCTGCTTCGAAGCTCTGCTGGGCGATGAGGCTCGGGATCTGCAAAAAGTTCTTCGCGCAGTGGAAGCGTGCCCTGGGCCCATAACCTGAGAGCACGGCAGGGTTTTTGGGCAGTAAACCACACACAATATATGAACTGGATGACTCGTTCATTCAGGACTCGTTGATTCGTAGACTCGTAGATCGATTGTACACAATACACAGCGGAGAATCTCTTGAGGTTAAGTATCGACGTGACTGCTTGCAAACAAGGCTCACAACGAAGTGATGTCAGTCGTGGGGTGGCGTAGCAACCAAAGATAGTTCCATTGTCGACAAGAGACACGAGCTTATTCGAATAAGATTCAATACATATATATATTGTATAAGTGAATTCCCAACACTTACCAAGGAAACAAGGTCAAAAGGTAGTTAGAGCCCGCGATTTTCATGTCAACGGGACTATTGTATTTTAACGAGTGTAAAATCTCAGAAATCTGGAAAGATGGAACAGAATTGATGAACACAGACAAAGAGCATGCAACGTCTGCATATTTTAAGATAATTTTAAAAAGTTTTAGAAATAAGAATTTCCAGTCAGCCACTTGCGCAGATGACCATCAGACCAGTCGTGTAAGTAGATTCATGCATGTACGGTGTGGTAATACTGATACTAACAATTGTATAGTGAATTATTGTGAATTAATCAATGTACTAATACTTAGAAACTGCTATTACACGACGATTGGGGAACTCGATATATATTTGTCAGGTCAGCTATATTCCACATCCTTTCCACGACGAACGATCACCGATATATCAATACTAATAGCTGACCAATCAATTCAAATTTGCGGTGAAATTTCTATTAGTATGCATGAATACGCGTGTCTATGAAATCGTCCAGTCGAGCCGCCGAAATTGGTCTTGAAGTGGGGATCTGGCGAGCTCGGGCATATAGTTAGCCGACGGACGAGTGCGCGGTCACTTGCGCTGGAACAACAGCAAAACTACAAAACGCCTGTATCGAGAGCAACACCAGGTCTCCCCAAGACCAATATAAGTTCAATATTGAGAATATCCAAGTGGTCCGCTTCGGCGAGCACGCGCATTATTATATCGCGACCCTCTTTGGATCGGGATAAATAGTCAACCTGGCGACTATTTATGATCCAAGGCGGGAAAAAAATTAATATTTTTACGTAAACGTGGGCAAAAGTGAATGCATCAGACCCAATTGGGCAAGCCGGATCGATCGTCTCTGTACCCAGGATGGGGTTAAGACTCACGAGAGGCCGACATTACGCAGCGGTCTGATGCCGGTTCGGGTTTTGAAGTAAAATCACCCGGTATACGCGTCGAAATCCAACAATCGAATAAATAAAATCTTTTCGTTCGGCCCACAATAAATATTCGCGATATTAAAATCTTTTGTGTCACAAAAATATAAGACACCCGCGAATAGGGCTCAATATTCATTTTACATGCGTACTAATGCGTACTGATTCGAAAATGTTACAGATAGACGTATTATTTATCAACTCCAAATGAGTCAAACTGAGGACGAAAACCACATCGTCGGCCATGGGAAAATTAAGATCATAATTGTCAATTCTATGTACACGATCGAGATCGTGGTTTTGAATTGTGTAGAATTGAATTTTAAAGTACAAAATCAAATCATTATATGAATTAGAGAAATCAAATCATGGTCAAACGAACCAAACTCTTTTCATGAGAAAATACCCAATACTTTAATTCCCAGAATATATTTTTCAATATTTTCAGGCCCTCCTTTGGCAATCGAGTTTTTACACATAGAGCCACTTATATACGTATAATATGCACTATTTTAAGTAGTTTCCGCATTAGAATAAATTTTATTGCACCAGCTATAGTAAAAACCTGCATGATATATTTTAGCCGTCGATTTCATAAGAATCGACCTTCGATCGATCAAATACTTGTTTCAGACGACGGCGTTATTCTATTTCACGATTAAATCGAGTAATAGACTCGATTACCTATAATTTAAGCCAAGGTACGTGTAATTATCACATACCAAACCAGAGAACAAGCGATTTGATCGATTGAATCGTTGGATTCACAAAAATGACTAAAATATAGCTTTATTCGTAGATAATTCAATCTATGTGCATTTTTAGTTGCTTATAGTTTTTAATATAAGGAACTTGTGGCCGTAGTATGCTCTTTTAGCATTGAACAGCTAGAGTGCAGTATTCCCAAAGAGCCAGTCCCCGATTGATCGATTGAAAGTACGAGGATTTCAATCGATCTAAGCAATAGAACGTGAGTATATTTGGATGTTCGAGAAGAAGCAGCCAAGCTGAGATCTAGTGCCGAATAATATTTTACGACACTCAATTGCTCGGATAGTTATAGATATATTCCTCTATTCCCAACCTCGCAAATGGTACCCCTGGTGGGACCAAACCTACATAAAATTCACTTTTATTTCGGTTGAAAAATCATTCGGAAAAGGGGATTTCTCATGAAAAGTTTCTTCTTATGATGTATAGATGTATTCATTAAATAAGTGTGATGTCAAAATCACAAACCGTCTATCTGTAACATAGTAGATTCAAAATTATACTTTTGAAGCTCGAACAGTCGAAGTACATTGACTCTGCATTTCGAAAGTTCGAGCAATAGAATCAATTTTGTCAACGTGTAGAGACATTGCCGAGATACATCGTGTTTGTTTACTTCTCGGAAAGCTGTGCATAAGCTCTTTCGTGGAAACAGTGTACCTACTGGATATATGAATGAGGAAAGTCACGCATGTATCTCGACAACGGGCTCATCTGTATAAGCTGCAAACAAAAATATTGCGATCAGCTCATGTTTCGAAAATGAGTACATCGACTTTGAGCGCATATATATAGCACATATACACTATAGTGTGGTATCGGGCAGTCTGTCTTTCTCTTATTCGTTGCCGCATATATAGTGAACGCCAGGTATACTGCATTATCTTGCATTCTCTGGGTTCTCGCGTTCGTAGATGTGATATATATATATAGTATATATATACTCTCTCGGGCTATCGGATATTCTTTCGACTTCTCTCATCCTTCGGCCGTATATATAGGACATATATACGATAATACAGTATTGTACCGAATTATACGTCGCGCTCGGGATATATACATATCTATATAGCTTCACGTACTCACGATGGGCCTCAAACGGACGCCTACGCGTAAAGGCAGCAATGCAAGTATATCATCGCGCGCAAATGCTGATGATTTATTACTGGATATTGAGCAACCGGAGGATATATCTAATGATATAGAATCAAATGCGCGGGCGACAAATGAGCAACGGCAAGGGGAAGTAGTAGACGAAAATCAATTCGTGCGACCAGATGATCCACCTGTATTACCTAAAAATACTAACACTGGTACATTGAATAAACAGACGAATAAGCATAAAGACAAGACAGTGAAAAACACACAAGAGCGAATGCCACCTCTCACACGTTCGGCTTCTACACGGAGTATTACATCAAATAATGGATTAGCTGGCGCCGCGGGTGCGAAGATTACAAAATCGTCGAAAAATAAGACCCGTGCAACGGATGATATCGGTCACGGAAATTTATCAGATGATTTGGACGGTGTATCGGATAATGAATTTTTATCGACTCGATCGGAAGCCGGCGGGATACGTAATGACCGACGTTGTCAAGTAGCTTCGAAGGAAGTACGTGATATTTTTGGTAAATTAGAAAAACGCACCAGTCTTTTGAAAAATTCTGTCGATCATTTGAATAACGAATACGATCGGATTTTGAGATTAAACGAACGGTGGAATGAAGAAGTACGGGATGTTAGAAATCGGGTTGCTACAAACGAACGGGATATCGTATTTTTATCAGAAAATTTGTCTTCTTTACAAGAGACTACATCCAAATTAGAGCAATGCACGTCGGGTTTAACCGATGCAAACGAAAAATGCTACGAACAAATTAATAATATTCGTGAACAGCAAAATACATTCCGTGAGCAAGTACAACAAGAACACACACGTATACACAATACATTGCGACGGGCACAGGTAGCACCAGGTGCTCGAACACTTTTTTCACCGCGTTTGAAATTCGATTTACCGACCTTTTCAGCCGCTCCAGCGGACAAACCTAGACAATTTTTAGCAGATTTGACTAGATATTTGTCCGTGGTAGATGATCATATTCAAACGTTGAAATTTGCATTGAATCAAGCGTTTAAGGGTGCGGCATACGAATGGTGGATTTATATAGAACCGCTGATCCTTTCATTCGACGATTTCAAAGCGAAATTCTTACAGCGTTATTGGAATTCCATCGCGCAAGATAAAATTCGTCAAAATCTTGATTACGGTTATTACAAAGCAGAAAACAATTTCTCGCGCAGTGAATACGTAATGAGATTATACAATCAAGTCAGACAATTGGATGACGCTCCTAATGAGAATTTTATTGTACGTAGATTTGCTAGGCATTTTGATGAAACTATCCAGCAATCTATTTTATTGCGCGATATTCAGAATATTGATGAACTGGTGAGACTATTAGATACTTTTGAATTGGCGGGACAATTAAACTCAGTAAAGCCAAATACAAAGTATGTAAATTTTAAGGATCTATCTTATAATCGCCAGAGTAGACTGTCGGATTATAATCAAAGAAAAACAAATGAACATTATCGTAATAATAACGATAACAACACACGCACACAACTACCGCGTGCTCCGACACCAGACCCAGCGCGGCATCGTAACGATTCCGAAACGCGTTCCACCGATCGCGGACGCGCACCATCCGCGGATAGGCAGATACCATCGCGGATAGCGCAACGGCCAACGGCTAATGATCGGGCAAACGCGCAACGGGATAGCAATGCACGAAATAACGCGGCGCGAGGCGCGGATAACGCGAATACGAAAAATAATTCGCGGTTTTCGGATAATAAGCGATCCGTGAACGAGACACATCTTTCGGAAAATGAATGTGAGGGCAGCGATAAATCGGAAAACGATCAGTCGTTGCAATTACCCCCATACAAACAAATCACACAGATTCACAGAATGTTTTGGTTGAAAATCGAAACGCATACACACCAATTGCAACGACGCGCACACTGCGTATGGGTAAAAGTCATAAACGAAGATCACATAAAAAAAAAAGAAATACGCTCCGGTAGCCGAGCATAGATCGTTGGAACGTGTTGGTGAAATTGAGAAATCGTTCGTTTGTCTCGAGGGGCAGATCGATAGGCCCACCTTTGTTAATAAAACCCGGGAAATCGATTCGGTTAGTAATCAGGTCCAGAGTAAACCTGCAGAAATACTTATATGTGAGGCTATTTCGGATTCAATTCATACAGACTGCGCTGAAAGCGAATTGTCGGTGAATTTGAGTCCGGTTCATACAGACTGCGTTAAAAACGAATTGTCGGTGAAGTCGGGTTCCTTTCATACGGACTGCGCTGAAAGCGAATTGTCGGTGAATTATGAAATAAGCCGGGCATGCGAGATGGACGCGGATTTTCAGACGGTATCTGAGAACATCGAATCTATTGAGCCTAGAGGGAGTAGTTCAAAGGGGATAACCGCATCCCTTCGATCAGATGATCAAATGAAAAACTCAGTTTCGTGTCAACAAGTGAATTCAGTTTATTCTCGGCAGGAATTATTGGATGAATCGCTATACGCGCAACACGAAATCGTGAAGGACAAAGTTGAATGTCCAGAAATTAAAATTATTATAGAAGGAATTGAAGTAAGAGTTCTTTTGGACTCTGGGAGTAAAATTACCTGCGTTGCTGAAGATGTGTATGAAAGGAATCTTGAACTTTGGAAATCGTTTCCTACTTTTCCGGTTACTGGGTTACATGCAAGCGGATTTACTGGAGAAAAATCCATGTGAATAAAACGTCAATTCCGAGCTAGCGTAGGAATTGGGGGAACTCACGTCGATATTGACTTTTTAGTAATTCCAAAGCTAATCCATGAATGTATTTTCGGGGTAGGGACGTTAATCCAACTTGATGCAAAACTTTCATTTCGAAAAAAAGAATTTGTTTGCAATATTAACAACCGAATCATTAACATCACATATGATTATCATCAGATGGATTCAATTGATTTCCAAAATATGAGGCAAACTTGTTCGCAAGCATATTTAGAAATTCAATCAATTCAAGAATCTGAATTCGAAATGAAATTAGATCAAACTCAAAAGATTGAACACGAAAATCCTACTGATGAAGAAATATTCAAGAAAGTAAATACCATGAATAGATCGAGCCACGATAAAGAACGAATGAGTGCGGTATTAAGAAAACGTCGTAGAGCATTTAGCACCGAACCGGGCCAATTTCAAGAATTCGAATATATGATAAGAATGAAAAACTTAGACCCATATAACGCGAAAACATATCCTATTCCAATTGCTTTAAGAGATGAAGTTAGCAATGAAGTTCAACGTATGTGGAATTTGGAAGTTATAGAGCGCGGGGAAAGCAAATATATTAACCCGTTAGTAGCCATTGTGAAACGGAATGGTGAGATTCGCTTATGTTTAGACGCTCGCGAACCGAATTCGCGATGCGAAATGGATCATGACGGGTGGGAAGATATCGATGAATTTTTTAGATCGTGTCCGGAGATCGGGATAATGTCTAGTTCCGACTTAGTAAGTTCTTTTTGGCAGGTCCGGCTTGCTAAGGCATGCCGGAAGTTTACCGCATTTAAGTTCAGGGGTTCGACCTTCCAATTTACGGTAACGCCATTTGGCTGGAAAATAAGTGGGGCAGCTCTTAAACGTGCCTCGTATTCCCTTCTACAAAAATTTGCCGAATTTGTGAAAGATTTTGTTGATGACTGGTTAGTTATTTCCAAGGATTTTGATCAACATCTTGAACACATAGACATGTTACTTGAAGCAGTCATAGAGGAAGGAATAACTTTGAGTTTTGAAAAAGCTAATTTGTGTAAAGAAGAAGTTAAGTTTCTGGGTCATATTCTTAGTACTCAAGGCCTTCAGCCCGACCCAGAAAAATTAGACTGCATCAAGAAATTCCCACCACCCAAGAATGTGAAACAATTAAGAGGTTTCCTAGGTCTAGTCCAATTTTGCGCGAAATTTACCAACAAGCTCGCCGAAGAAATGTCACCATTATTAGAACTATTGAGAACAGGAGTTAAGTGGCATTGGACTGAAACCCATCAAAGATATTTTGACCGAGTTAAAGAGCTGTTTACACACGATTTATTTTTGCTACATCCGAAAAGGGAACGCGGTTATATTTTGCATACAGATGCAAGCGCGAGTAGCATTGGTGCCATTTCATATCAAGAGCATGAAGGCGAATTACGTGTCGTATCTATGGCTAGTCGCGCCCTCCGTGGGCCTGAACGGAACTATTTTACTTCAGAAGCTGAACTTTTAGCCATTGTTTGGGCGCTAGAGAAATTCAGATCATTTATTTACGGAACAAAAGTCCAAATTATGACTGATCACAAAGCCCTTAAATATTTAATGACTTGTCGTTTTTTGAATGCGCGCCTTACTCGGTGGTCGTTGGTAATTCAGGATATAGATCTATCTATAGGGTATATTCCGGGAAAAGAGAACGTCCTGGCAGACACTCTCAGTAGAATTGACCACCCAACCGACGAACGTGACGAAAACGAGCTAATGATTAGTTTAATTTTGGCAAAGAAACCGGACATTAACATCATGCGCCGCATTAAAAATATTGCGGCAGAACAGAGGTCAGACGAAGTACTTGCCAAGATTATTGATCGATTGGAAAAGGAAGAAATCGTTCGTGATTATGGTATTTTTAAAAACATTCTAATCAAAGGTGATAAGAAAATCGTATTACCTAAATCTTTAGCTCGCGACCTTATTTTAGACATTCACGAAATGTATGCACATATCGGTGCTGTAAAATGTGCGAAAATGATTGAAGAAGAATTCTATTACCCTAATCTGAAACATTTTGCAACATTAACACTCCGACCATGCGATTCGTGTCAAAGAAACAAGACATACACAGTAGGGAATCACGTCGAGACGTGTCCAATAATACCTGACGGTCCGGGTGATTTAGTCTCGGTTGATTTTTTTGGTCCGTTACCCGTTTCTACCGGAGGTGTCAAATACATTTTTGTTGTGTTAGATGTTTTTACGAAATTCGTCGTGTTATACCCTATCAAGAAGGAGGATACGCGAACCATAATTCGTAAAATATTCGAGGACTATATTCCGGTACACGGCAAACCAAAAAGGTTACAAATGGATCACGGGACCGAATTCACTTCTTCCAATTGGCTGAAACGATTGGAAGAAGAAGGAATTCAAGCAATTTTTAGTTCGGTGCGACACGCGCAATCTAACGTGGTAGAACGTGTAATGAAAGAACTTGGGCGATTTTTCCGCACATTAGCAGAAAAACAGCACAAGTCTTGGGCTCGATGGGTCCCTATCATTCAGACGATCATGAATGAGGTGTACCACGAATCCATTCAAAGCACACCCATGCAATTGCATTTGGGTAAACCGCCAACGCGCGTGTGGAATCAATATATGATACGACCGGAAAGAAATTTAGCTACTCGTGAAGAACTTTTGGTATTAGCCGCTGAGAATCTAAGAAAAATAGGTTCGAAACGTGCTGACCTTCACAACGCATCTAAAATTATTACATCGTATAAACTTGGACAAGAAGTCTTAGTTCGTTCATGTAACGCGTCAGATGCAAGCAAGGGTATAATATCAAAATTCCTGTCCATTTATGAAGGACCATATATCATCACCAAAGTAATCGAGCCAGCTACGTGTCACCTAACTGATGAGTCCACCGGTACTTACCGTGGACAATTTCATTTTTCTTCGTTGCGACCATACTATCGATACGAAGCATCATGAAATGTTTTTTTTTGTTTTTGTTATTTTTGTTATAGTGCAACAAAATGGCTGGACGTAGGGAAAATAAGCATCATCAAAGGAATAAGTTCCCAGACCGTTAAAATGAAGCAAAACGAGAACATACACGAGATGACATTGAAAAGTTAGACTTTCGGAGTAGAGTCAATTGGAACCTGTCGAAGGAAAATTTGAGCCGAATTACACGGCTAGAATCACGCGAGAAGTTTAGATTGATCGAACTTAACGGGCTTTGTGCACGACTACATCGACTGGAAAAAGGTTTGGCGGCAGCCGTCCGAGACAACGACTGCCTCGAAAGTGAAGTTAGAATGTTGCGTCGCCAAATTTCGGACCAACACCGTCGAAGACGGAGATATCCATATTAACGTAGCTTACGTATATACATATATCTAGATCGAAGGATATAATTGAATTCGAATAATGAATAATGATTAGAATTAGTATTAGAACTTTATTATTGCACTCAACCCGAACTTAGTTTCTACATTATTACTATTTTTTTTTATTTTTTATTTATACCTTGAATTTTTGGATTACAGCTCAATCATGCCAGTCTCCCAATCAAAACGCAAACGACAACGGTTAAATCGTAAAATCAAGCGTTTGCAGCTACAAATAGCCCGTACCGAAAAACTTCTGAATTTTTCAACTTTATCCGGGAGATTCGAGGTTAAAGCCATGCAACACGCGGTCGAGATAACCCCGAAACTTCCAACAGAGTCGAAAAATATGCCCGCCGAAGAGGACTGCTTGATTATTGAAAATGAAATTTCTTGGGCTGATTTCGAAAATTTGAATTTAGATGGTTAAACCAAAAACGGATCATATGCGTCAGAAGATGCAAATTCGAAGGCTGAAACAACGAGCAAAGAAACGCTCAGCCCAGATGGTAGAAAAATTAGGTTTCACACGTATCGAACACCAGGAGAGATTATCCGAAGCTTTAGCAGACGCAGCTGTGGCCCAAAGGGAGGTGGAGTTGCTCCGAATCAAGTTGGCGGAAGCAGAAGCTGCTGCGGTAAAAGCACGCAAAGAGCAAGTTAAAACTATGGTGATTCATACTGAAACTGCTTACCAAAACTTGTTAAAAAGTTACAAAAAATAAAATCATTTATTTCAAGAGTCGTTTCGATAATTTTCTTATGTTGATTAGTCCTCAAATTTGTATAAAAGTAACGTTAAATTCCAACATATATATATATATATATATCTCTACATTTTTTTTGGTATCAAATGACTAAAACAGGTAAAATTATTGCTAAAGACTAGAGGTTAACGGTAATATGTTAATTCCAAGTTTAAATTATTTTGGTTTAGTGAAAGATGGAAAATCATCCATTACAATAGAATTAGAATCGTAGAGTCATACCTAATTTCCTGATGAATCCCATATATCAAACATCCTTATAACCACATCCTTACGGGGAGGTCAAGAGCCACCCATACGTCTGCTACTTTAATTTTTTTTTATTAGAGTATCATACTTATGGGAGGCGAACCCAATCTTCGGTTGGACCTCACGGATACGGCGAAGGCAATGGAGCCGTATCATTCCTTCCAATTCCTAAAAACCATTAGAGTTATTGAAGGGTAAAGATTTCGACCTACCCAAAGTTCGTTATGCCACTCTACGGATATTTGAAACCTATCCGAATAACGTAAACTGAAAAAGGAATGAGTAAATTCTATAGTAAAATCACGGGAATTTTTGTTACACGATCCGATGGTCTGATCTGAAAATTGTTTCGTTTTCTTTTTTAATTTATCTCCATCAATCTTCATGAATAAGATTCGACTCCAATAAATTGGGGGAACTATGCAACGTCTGCAATTTTCAGATAATTTTGAAAAGTTTTAGAAATAAGAATTTCCAGTCAGCCACTTGCGCAGATGACCATCAGACCAGTCGTGTAAGTAGATTCATGCATGTACGGTGTGGGAATACTAATACTAACAATTGTATAGTGAATTATTGTGAATTAATCAATGTACTAATACTTAGAAACTGCTTTTACACGACGATTGGAGAACTCGATATATATTTGTCAGGTCAGCTATATTTCACACCCTTTCCACGACGAACGATCACCGATATATCAATACTAATAGCTGACCAATCAATTCAAATTTGCGGTGAAATTTCTATCAGTATGCATGAATACGCGTGTCTATGAAATCGTCCAGTCGAGCCGCCGAAATTGGTCTTGAAGTGGGGATCTGGCGAGCTCGGGCATATAGTTAGCCGACGGACGAGTGCGCGGTCACTTGCGCTGGAACAACAGCAAAACTACAAAACGCCTGTATCGAGAGCAACACCAGGTCTCCCCAAGACCAATATAAGTTCAATATTGAGAATATCCAAGTGGTCCGCTTTGGCGAGCACGCGGATTATTATATCGCGACCCTCTTTGGATCGGGATAAATAGTCAACCTGGCGACTATTTATGATCCAAGACGGGACAAAAATTAATATTTTTACGTAAACGTGGGCAAAAGTGAATGCATCAGACCCAATTGGGCAAGCCGGACCGATCGTCTCTGTACCCAGGATAGGGTTAAGACTCACGAGAGGCCGACATTACGCAGTGGTCTGATGCCGGTTCGGGTTTTGAAGTAAAATCACCCGGTATACGCGTCGAAATCCAACAATCGAATAAATAAAATCTTTTCGTTCGGCCCACAATAAATATGCGCGATATTAAAATCTTTTGTGTCACAAAAATATAAGACACCCGCGAATAGGGCTCAATATTCATTTTACATGCGTACTAATGCGTACTGATTCGAAAATGTTACAGATAGACGTATTATTTATCAACTCCAAATGAGTCAAACTGAGGACGAAAACCACATCGTCGGCCATGGGAAAATTAAGATCATAATTGTCAATTCTATGTACACGATCGAGATCGTGGTTTTGAATTGTGTAGAATTAAATTTTAAAGTACAAAATCAAATCATTATATGAATTAGAGAAATAAAATCATGGTCAAACGAACCAAACTCTTTTCATGAGAAAATACCCAATACTTTAATTCCCAGAATATATTTTTCAATATTTTCAGGCCCTCCTTTGGCAATCGAGTTTTTACACATAGAGCCACTTATATACGTATAATATGCACTATTTTAAGTAGTTTCCGCATTAGAATAAATTTTATTGCACCAGCTATAGTAAAAACCTGCATGATATATTTTAGCCGTCGATTTCATAAAAATCGACCTTCGATCGATCAAATACTTGTTTCAGACGACGGCGTTATTGTATTTCACGATTAAATCGAGTAATAGACTCGATTACCTATAATTTAAGCCAAGGTACGTGTAATTATCACATACCAAACCAGAGAACAAGCGATTTGATCGATTGAATCGTTGGATTCACAAAAATGACTAAAATATAGCTTTATTCGTAGATAATTCAATCTATGTGCATTTTTAGTTGCTTATAGTTTTTAATATGAGGAACTTGTGGCCGTAGTATGCTCTTTTAGCATTGAACAGCTAGAGTGCAGTATTCCCAAAGGGCCAGTCCCCGATTGATCGATTGAAAGTACGAGGATTTCAATCGATCTAAGCAATAGAACGTGAGTATATTTGGATGTTCGAGAAGAAGCAGCCAAGCTGAGATCTAGTGCCGAATAATATTTTACGACACTCAATTGCTCGGATAGTTATAGATATATTCCTATATTCCCAACCTCACAAGCACATGGTAAAATCTCACTGGCATTTCACTCACATAGTTCTGATTGTAAAATTTGCATATTTTTGAGACTGATTAGTATAAATGTATGAAAAGGGAGCGCGACCAGGAACGAACATTGATGTTGATCATTCGATCACCTGATCGACACTGAACAGTAACGTGGGAAACGTGAGGACGACGAAAAGTCGGTAATGTCAGAATCTTGCGCTAGCGGTCAGCTGGAATTGATAGCCGCAGCAAGGTTTCTCTTTCTTGAGTTTTTGCGATTATGAGGGATGTGTGATTGGTTTGACAAGAGGCAGTTTTTCATCAATTTAACACAGTTTTTGTAGCTGTCTTGCAGGAACCTTGTGTCATCTGTTCTGTTCATATTATTGTTGAAAAATTGTATATTCAGCATCTCTGAAAACTCTCTGGTTTTCCAATGTGTTTCTTTGTCTAAGATTTTTACGTCCTCAAAATTGAGGGAATGTTTGTGTGTCATGCATGGCATGTAATGCGGTGGCATATTTTTTGTTTTGTCTTTCCGTAGCGGATATATGGGCATTTCTCTGGAACTTTCACACCTATTGGAATACAGCTATGGATAATGATATAAGGGAACAATCAAATCTATCAATCCCGATCGAAGTGAAAATAGCATCATCCGAGTCTCAAAATGATATATCTTCGGCCTCTGTATGATCAGGAGAAGTTGATTCATCCTAGCTCATTCAAAGAGAGGAAATGTGGGAAAGATCCTGTGGAAATACTTGATACTCTCGGGCAGTCTTACGGGTATTCTGGTGATGCCGCGCAACTTTTCGGGTTGATTGAAGCTGCATTTGGTGGGTAATATATTGAAGAAAACTGGCCCAAAAGCGCGATGGTGTGCTACCAATTCAGCCAAAACTGTATGACTTTGAAAATTGGGAATAAAAAATCAATCATGTCTCGTTCAGCTCAAAGATGATTACGCCAAGCTCCTGCCGTGACTCTGAACGTAATTTTTGGAATGTATATCTGAAGTAGATGCAATCGCGACGATTTTGCGACAAGTCTCGTGTTAGTGCGATATTTCTGTCTACGGCCGTTCTGAAGTGAAATAGAAAAAATGTGACTCATGAAAGACATTCAGTTTTTCTCATCCCACATTGGCGGATCGAGCTCTATGTTGGTAAAACTAATCGTGACCAGATGCCCTGACCTTACGAAGCTGCAAAAAGCCCAAGGCGTTCGTTGAAATTGTCAATCTTGCCAAATAATTGCTTACGGAATTCTGGAAAATCGGCGAAAAACAACTTTAAGTTCGACTTATTAACGTGATTTTGGTGATGCCACTTACTCTATATGAGTTCCAATAGTGGATTTGTAACTCTCAATACTACACAAATATGTGAGCAAAAGGTCCCAGGTATGCGTTGAGCGGTTTTCATTTTCATTTTTCATCAATTTTCAGCAAAGTGCAAAAGTTCCAGAGAAACGCTCATATGTTCTTTGATGCGTACTCCGAGTTTCCTCTTCGTTTGGCCAATATAGGACAGAGTACAATCGTGACAATCAATTTTATACACGACATCACAATTGTCACGTTCATCAAGTTTGTCTTTGCCCAATTTTATGTATTTTTTCAAGTTACTCGAATTTCTGTAAACGGGAATTATCTCTTGGTTATGAAAATACGCCTTGAAAGGTCTGGATTACTGTGGTATGTACGGTAGAAAAATTTTTGATTTGCAGCGTAGCATATCCTCCTTGGCCTTGATTTCAGTCGCAGTGAGAGGATTTGATAAGGAGTATCAACTTTTTTTAATGTGTTTCTTTATGAACTGTAAGGGGTAGTTGTTGAGGGTCAGGAGGTCAGTGATACGTTCGGAGTTTCTTTCATGAAATTGTGGGCTTGATAGTCGAATGACTTTGTCTACCAGCGAACAAACAATAGCTTTCTTTTGATGAATAGAGTGGTGAGACAAAAAATTAAGATACCTGCCTGATGATGTGGGTTTTTGGTACCAATCAAAAGTCGGGAATTCGTTCTCATGTCTGATAACCTCGAGGTCTAAAAAGCTGATTTTGTCATCAGTCTCCAGTTCAAGTGTGAACTGTAGGCAATCCGACTGATTGTTGAAAGTGTCAAGGACCAGACCAATATCGGATTCCTTGACCACCAGCAGGGCATCATCAACGTACCTCGCATAGAAGAGAACACTATCGCCGAGAGATTCTAAGCATCTTGTTTTCAAATATTCTAGGCCAATTTCGGCCCACAATGGGCTACTGTTTCCTCCCATTGGGGTACCACAGGTTTGCTTCCACACTGATCCATCAAATGAGAAATATGTGCTATTGAGTAGGGAAATAATGCCATCAGTGAATTCCTGTCCTATATTGGCCAAACAAAGAGGAAACTCGGAGAACGCATCAAAGAACATATATCCGCTACGAATAGACAAGACAAAAAATATGCCACCGCTTTACATGCCATGACACACAAACATTCCCTCAATTTTGAGGACGTAAAAATCTTGGACAAAGAAACACATTGGAAAATCAGAGAGTTTTCAGAGATGCTGAATATACAATTTTTCAACAATAATATGAATAGAACAGATGACACAAGGTTCCTGCAAAACAGCTACAAAAACTGTGTTAAATTGATGGAAAACTGCCTCTTGTCAAACCAATCACACATCCCTCATAATCGCAAAAACTCAGGGAAGAGAAACCTTGCTGCGGCTATCAATTCCAGCTGACCGCTAGTGCAAGATTCTGACAATACCGACTTTTCGCCGTCCTCACGTTTCCCACGTTACTGTTCAGTGTCGATCAGGTGATCGAATGATCAACATCAATGTTCGTTCCTGGTCGCGCTCCCTTTTCATACAGATATACTAATCAGTCTCGAAAATATGCAAATTTCACAATCAGAACTATGTGAGAGAAATGCCAGTGAGATTTTACCATGTGCTCTTTGTCTGTGTTCATCGATTCTGTTCCATCCTTCCAGATCTCTGAGATTTTACACTCGTAAAGAAACAATAGTCCCGTTGACATGAAAATTGCGGGCTCTAATTACCTTTTGACCTTGTTTCCTTGGTAAGCGCTATAGAAAATTATAATTCAATGGATGAATTTCCTTATTTCACAATTGTCTCATGTATGTCTTAAGTGAAAAGAAGGAAACCTGTGATTATAATGTAATTGAATTCTGTTGCTCAGATTTTCCCTGGTGAGAGGTGTTATGTACACACCCGAAACGTCGGAAATTTGAAGAAGTTTGACAATACTTTGGCATTAAAGTCCGAGTGTATCGAGAAGAATTGGAGTTTTTATCACATCGATTTTCCCAACGGATGAGGAGGGTTTCAAACAAATCACATTGAAAATTTGCACCGATTAGCTGATCGTTGGGCAGCAGAGTGCCGCAATTTGGAACGAATATCGCGCGAAGAAAAGGCACGCGCAAGATTTCAAAACCAGCGTGCGCCACCCCCTCCAACGCCTGCAAATAATCGCCGTTGGATATCTGCAACAATGCGGATCGACTTCAATTTTTACGCAAGAGCAGTCGCAAGATCGTGTAATCATTGAGGAGGTTGAGGATGAGCCACCCACACCAGCAGCTGTAGAGCCACTCCAGCATTCACACCAACAAAACAATGGTACGGAATAGAGGCCGATTAAGGGCTACCACACGGCAGCAGAGCGAGAAGTACGCATATTTATTACGCAAGCTGAGTGGATTCGTCGTGCAGAAGAATTGAATGAGGCATTCAGAATCAGGAGTATTGAGCAGGGAAGATTGAACAAGGCGAGGGCGGACAAACATTTTCTGCCAGGAGAACGTGATTTGGAGTGAGCACCATTAACAGCAGCAGGTCCATCATCATCGAATCAGCGCTCCAAGATCAAGAGTATTGTTAAGTTTGCTTTCGTCAATTTTGGAATCATTTTGGATCAGGTAGAATTTTTTTTAGGGAAGAAAATGCAGTCATTTTTTTCATAAGAATGCATCACTTACAACGCGTAATATATGATTTTGCGTTACGTGCGAAAGAGAGGAATGAACCGAGAGAGAGAGATATAGATACAATGAGAGAGACTCGTATTTATAGTTCAAGTATTCACATTATGTACAATGAATCAGGTCCTATCTACAAGATTAGTAATATATTTACATTATTTACAGGTAATCAGAGATTATTATCATTTCAGAACAGTATATTCTCAAGAGTCGAGAAAATCAAATATCAATTATATTTCTCTACCAGCAATGGACTGTATGTACAGATAGATAAGAATATGTGAGATAATGGATAGTGACAGGTGCGTGATATATGAGAAAAATGTTACGCTCATTAGGTTTTTTTTCACTCACTTATCTTACGCGGAGTAAAAGAGAGTAGAGTAAAGCTAATGATTTTTTGTTTTGAGGTTATATCTGTTCTCAGTTCAGTGAATCAATGGCTCCGATCGCAGTAATATTTCAATCTCTCACGGGCTTTGAGATTCAGCGGGGGGCTCTGTGACGAGGTAAATCGCCACACGTGACACGAAGCATAAATTCAGATAGTTGAAACGTTAGGCTAGGATATTAACAGATGATCAGTAGCGAGGAAGAGGGGAGAGAGAGGAAAGAGAGTAAAGGGACAGCTGTCGTCGCGATGACGAACAGCTTGCCGCGAGACGCGAGAGCGAACGGCTTATCTATCCGACGGATCGATAGAGCGACGCAACGCACGCGACATGTTTTAGTGTGTGTGTGTCGACCTTGGCCCCGGTTGACGGCCGTGCGCCCTGGTGTGCGGGTAAGTGATGTGGAGTGACCACCTAGAGGAGTGTGGCTGCGTAGCCGTCCGGACCGAGCCCAGGGTCAAGGGCCTGCGAGGCGCCCATCCTCGGGATATGTCGGCCCGGGTACGAGGCACCGGCTTGGAATGCATGCTGTATGAACCCGCGATATTGGTGAGTCTCTCTCTTGCGTGAACTCTCTCTTTATCTCGACGGACCGACAATCAAAGCACGCGTGTGATTCAAGATGCGTGATATTGTATATTTATTGTAAATCTCCATTATTTTTTTATTTATGAATGATTTCCCGAAGTTCACTGAAAGTGAACCATAGTCAACAGTAATCATCGAGTCTGAGTTCGAATCATTTATTCAATTCACACATATATGTATATATATAAAATATATATATATATATATATATAGGTATACATAGCTATCCCCGTATGAAGATGAATATATTCCTAAAAATTCCTCATCCTTTCAGGATGAGATGTAGCAGATGTGGGTAATCGACGATTGGCTCATTACCCTATTGCATTGGCGCCCAACGTTTAATTAATTATTGTGCTCCAAAATTTCATGTGACGCGTTTCGCGCGTGAATTTCGGAGCAAAGAAGCTCGATCAGCATTCGTAAAATCGTGATAGAATGGAAAAGAACACAGTAATTAACCCCCCCCCCCCCCCAAAAAAAAATTGAGCCTAAAGTTTAAAATATATTACAGTGTGAATTTTCAAGTAGAATTTCTTCTAAAATCTTTGAATGAAAGTAGAATTTTGAGAGACATAAGATGTGCAGAAAGCGCGCCAAGGCCAAATTAGCCGGCGAAAGTTAGAGTCAAGTACCTCACGCGTAGATATAAGATCGCGTGATGCGTATTTAGATATAGCAAGCTCCGTAAGCGTCAACACGAGCCGAGGGCAGTTTTTTTCTATTAGTGGGAATAAAAGTTTTCAATTTCAACAGTCGAATAGAGACGTTTCAAGTTCAACAGACATATTCAAGTGATTGCGAATATAGATTTAGCATTTCAATTTTGCATCGACCAGTTTATCGCTTATTGAACAAATTGAATAAATGATTCGAACTCAGACTCGATGATTACTGTTGACTATGGTTCATTTTCAGTGAACTTCGGAAATTCATTCATAAATAAGAAAATAATGGAGGTTTACAATAAATATACAATATCACGCATCTTAATTTCCTCGCGTGCTTTGATTGTCGGTCCGTCGAGAGAGAGAGAGAGAGAGAGAGAGAGAGAGAGAGAGAGAGAGAGAGAGAGAGAGAGAGAGAGAGAGAGAGAGAGAGAGAGAGAGAGAGAGAGAGAGGGCAAGAGATTCCACGGAAGACAGAGCTGAAATACCTCGGTGTATGGCTCGATGACAAGTGGTCGTTCAAGAAGCACATCCGGCCGCCCAGAAGGCGAGCAGGGTCGGTGCGGCGCTCCAGCGGGTTATGCCGAATATCGGAGGACCCAAGGGAAAGAGGCGCGCACTTCTCAACACCGTCACTACCTCCATCATGCTGTACGGTACACCCGTGTGGGGGAAGAGAGTAGAGAAGACCATCATCGAGAAGAGAATGGGGCCTGTCCACCGAAGAGCGGCCCTGAGGAGTATCCGTGCCTACCGCACTGTGTCAGGAGATGCGGCTTACGTATTGGCGAGTACTCCGCCCATCCACTTGCTCGTCGCGGAGCGAGTGAGGATCTGGGACCGCCAGAAAGTGATCGGAGCCGAACGAGTACTCACTCCGACGATGAAGGAGATCATCCGCGACAACGAGAAGGAAACCACCCTTGAGCATTGGCAAACTGAGTGGGATTCGCCATTTGCAAACGGCAGATGGACGCACCGGCTGATCCGTGACGTAGCCAAGTGGGCGGAACGCACCCACGGAGAGATGGACTACTGGACGACGCAGGCACTGAGCGATCATGGTTGCTTCGGTTCCTATCTAACCAGGTTCAAGAAGAGGACGACCCCAGCATGTCAGTCATGCGGGGACGAATGGGATGACGCCGAACATGCCCTGTTCAAGTGCAGCAACACCCGGAGAGAGCGCGCCGAGCTGGATGAATGGCTGGGTGCTCAACTAACACCTGAGAATCTCGTCCCGTACTTGCTCCGCAACCAGGAGACATGGGATAGACTCACCGGATACATCAAGCTGGTGATGACCCGCAAAGAGGAGAAAGAGAGGGAAGTAAGGCGCCTCGAAGCAGGCGAATCACAGTGACTCTGCCGATTGAAACAGAAGAGGCCCAAATGATTCCAGGAGGAATCTGATGCACTGAAGAGGGAAGAGAGAAGAAAGAAGAGAGAAGAAAGAAGATGAAGAATGAAGAGATGGAAGAAGATCGAAGAAAGGGAAACAACACCTGCGAGTCGTGAGAAGAGAGACGCTCGATCCTGAGCGCGAGACGCCACCGGCCCTGAAGTAATGCTCACGCGGTGCCGGGGCCGGATTGGTAAGTTGGTGGATCTCTCCCTTGTCCAATGGCCGGCGCCAACGGAGAAGGAAGAGAGGGTTTACCCGGTTCGGATGGCCGTATCGATGCGGATTCCAGCCCGGGACTGTTGGGGAGGTGCTGGCCAGCCGCGTTTGGCTGACCGGTGCCTCTCCTTCGTACGTCGCAGCGTATTTGCCCTACAACCACCTTAAAAAGAAAAAAAAAACAGAGAGAGAGAGAGAGAGAGAGAGAGAGAGAGAGAGAGAGAGAGAGAGAGAAAGAGTTTACGGAGCTCGCTGTCAAGAAGTGCGAAGCAATCGTGGTCACAAGGCGTAGGAAGTTTGACTTACCCCGGTTTTATATCAACGGGCAAGAGATTCCACGGAAGACAGAGCTGAAATACCTCGGTGTATGGCTCGACGACAAGTGGTCGTTCAAGAAGCACATCCAGGAAGCCGTCCAGAAGGCGAGCAGGGTCGGTGCGGCGCTCCAGCGGCTTATGCCGAATATCGGAGGACCCAAGGAAAAAAGGCGCGCACTTCTCAACACCGTCACTACCTCCATCATGCTGTACGGTGCACCCGTGTGGGGGAAGAGAGTAGAGAAGACCATCATCGAGAAGAGAATGGGGCCTGTCCACCGAAGAGCGGCCCTGAGGAGTATCCGTGCCTACCGCACTGTGTCAGGAGATGCGGCTTACGTATTGGCGAGTACTCCGCCCATCCACTTGCTCGTCGCGGAGCGAGTGAGGATCTGGGACCGCCAGAAAGTGATCGGAGCCGAACGAGTACTCACTCCGACGATGAAGGAGATCATCCGCGACAACGAGAAGGAAACCACCCTTGAGCATTGGCAAACTGAGTGGGATTCGCCATTTGCAAACGGCAGATGGACGCACCGGCTGATCCGTGACGTAGCCAAGTGGGCGGAACGCACCCACGGAGAGATGGACTACTGGACGACGCAGGCACTGAGCGATCATGGTTGCTTCGGTTCCTATCTAACCAGGTTCAAGAAGAGGACGACCCCAGCATGTCAGTCATGCGGGGACGAATGGGATGACGCCGAACATGCCCTGTTCAAGTGCAGCAACACCCGGAGAGAGCGCGCCGAGCTGGATGAATGGCTGGGTGCTCAACTAACACCTGAGAATCTCGTCCCGTACTTGCTCCGCAACCAGGAGACATGGGATAGACTCACCGGATACTTCAAGCTGGTGATGACCCGCAAAGAGGAGAAAGAGAGGGAAGTAAGGCGCCTCGAAGCAGGCGAATCACAGTGACTCTGCCGATTGAAACAGAAGAGGCCCAAATGATTCCAGGAGGAATCTGATGCACTGAAGAGGGAAGAGAGAAGAAAGAAGATGAAGAATGGAGAGATGGAAGAAGATCGAAGAAAGGGAAACAACACCTGCGAGTCGTGAGAAGAGAGACGCTCGATCCTGAGCGCGAGACGCCGCCGGCCCTGAAGTAATGCTCACGCGGTGCCGGGGCCGGATTGGTAAGTTGGTGGATCTCTCCCTTGTCCAATGGCCGGCGCCAACGGAGAAGGAAGAGAGGGTTTACCCGGTTCGGATGGCCGTATCGATGCGGATTCCAGCCCGGGACTGTTGGGGAGGTGCTGGCCAGCCGTGTTTGGCTGACCGGTGCCTCTCCTTCGTACGTCGCAGCGTATTTGCCCTACAACCACCTTAAAAGAAAAAAAAGAAAAAAAAAGGGAGAGAGTTTACGCGGGAGAGAGACTCACCAATATCGCGCGTTCATACAGCATGCATTCCAAGCTGGTGCGTCGTACCCGGGCCAACATATCCCGAGGATGGGCGCCTCGCAGGCCCTTGATCCTGGGCTCGGTCCGGACGGCTACGCAGCCACACTCCTCTAGGTGGTCACTCCACATCACTTACCCGCACACCAGGGCGCACGGCCGTCAACCGGGGCCAAGGTCGACACACACACACTAAAACATGTCGCGTGCGTTGCGTCGCTCTATCGATCCGTCGGATAGATAAGCCGTTCGCTCTCGCGTCTCGCGGCAAGCTGTTCGTCATCGCGACGACAGCTGTCCCTTTACTCTCTTCCCTCTCTCTCTCTCTTCTTTTTCTCGCTACTGATCATCTGTTAAGGGAGTAACCTCGGTACCGCGTGAGTCAAATTGATCGACTTTTTTCAACTTTCACAAATTTGCCTACATGTGTGTCTTATGTGTTAATCAGATCTCAATACACCCTCACATAAACTTGCATAAGCATCCGACTCACGAATCATGAAATATCAACCCCTGATTATGGGCGAATTTGTCTTAATTGTGACTTATTCGTGACTTCAAGCTGAAAATTAATCAGAACTTTTTTCCAAGCTAACCAAAGCTCGAAAAAAAGTTCGAGCACGTTCTTTGTATTAAGATATATAAGTGAGCAAGATTTGAACAAAAACTGATCGGTCAGTCTTTTATAGTCTAATAATCATCGCGATGCCCCATAAGACAGCGTGTATAACCTCTAAAAATGTTTATGCTGATGGCATAACTCAAGGGTAGCCAATGCTCGTGAAATTTTGACTGTGTCCAATTGACACGCAAATACATCTCTCTGCCAAGTTTGATCAAAATCTGATCGGTGGATCTTCTACTGAGGTTACTCCCTTAATATCCTAGCCTAACGTTCCGGCTATCTGAATTTATGCTTCGTGTCGCGTATGGCGATTTACCTCGTCACAGAGCCCCCCGCTAAATCTCAAAGCCCGTGAGAGATTGAAATATTACTGCTATCGGAGCCATTGAATCATTGAACTGAAAACAGATATAACCTCAAAACGAAATATCATTGATTTTACTCTACTTCCTTTTACTCCGCGTAAGATAAGTGAGTGAAAAAAAAAAAACTAATAAGCGTAACATTTTCCTCATATATCACGCACCTGTCACTATCATTATCTCACATATTCTTATCCATCTGTACATATAGTCCATTGCTGGTAGAAAAATATGATTGATATTTGATTTTCTCGACTCTTGAGAATATACTGTTCTGAAATGATAATAATCTCTGATTACCTGTAAATAATGTAATAGTATATTAAGCAACAAGAGCGCCAACAGATATTTGCGCACGAGTCACCGCAACGAGTGTGCAAACGCCTCATTTACGCACAGTTTCATCGTTTACGCAGTGTGCGCTAATGAGCCATTTGCACACTGCGTAAACGATGAAACTGTGCGTAAATGAGGCGTTTGCACACTCGTTGCGGTGACTCGTGCGCAAATGTCGGCGCCCGAGTTGCTTACGATATTTTTCGATACATTGTGCATAAAAGTGCACTTTGCGCACAGTTTGTCGACTTTTACTCACAGTTTATCGAAAAGTATAGTTAGATACACGGCCGTAAAACCTATTATTCGCATCCTCGTGATGATTCCGACCCTCGCCTGCGGCTCGGGCCGGAAACCCATCACTCGGACGCGAATAAAACGTTTTACGCCCTTGTATCGAAATGTACTATTTTGTTATTTCTGTGAGCAAAAATGTAACCCGCCTCCTAAAACACATCAAAAAATTAGGGGATGCTGTGAGACTTGGGCGTCGTCTCGAGAGTTTACGGACTTTGTTCCTTTTTTGCACTGGTGTGTACGAACTATCCGAGTCCTTTTTCCTCCTCAAACAAATCATGAACCATTTTCATTTGAACTACTTGGGATCCATGACGACTTTCTGAAAAATTTTGACAGTAGCGAGGAGTGACCGAAACATCACCTACAACGAATGATCAATGCATCTCAAGCATTCAGAGGAACATGGCATGACGGGGTCACAGGAGGGCAGAGGAGGGGGTCCAGGCGCGGAGCCCCGGCGGGGGTGCAGGGGGCGGAACTGAAAAAAAATTCTGAGAAATGTATCAGAAAAAACTCTACCGCCCATATAGTGTGTTACCACGTTGCTCAAAACTGTCGCTGGTGCTCGAAAGATCGAAGTTAGATATTCTTCACAACTATGTATGATGATGATATATAGATAGATGATGGTATAGAGTGATCAGAAAACAACTCAAGTCCAGTGCGCAAACGAAATTTGCACAGTGCGCAAATGCCTCATTTGCACACTGTTCTTCGTTTACGCAGTGCGCAAACGAGTATTTGCGCACTGATGCCTCATTTGCGCACTACGTGAAAAAATATTTGCACACCGTTGTGTCGGAATAATGTGCAAATTCGCTATTTGCACACGCACACTTGCGTCTAAAAGGCCATTTTTGCGCACAGAATAACAAAAATATATTACTAATTTTGTAGATAGGACCTGATTCATTGTACATAATGTGAATACTTGAACTATAAATACGAGTCTCTCTCATTGTATCTATATCTCTCTCTCTCGGTTCATTCCTCTCTTTCGCACGTAACGCAAAATCATATATTACGCGTTGTAAGTGATGCATTCTTATGAAAAAATGACTGCATTTTCTTTCCTAAAAAAAATTCTACCTGATTCAAAATGAATTGAAAATTGACGAAAGCAAACTTAACCATACTCTTGATCTTGAAGCGCTGATTCGATGATGATGGACCTGCCGCTGTTGATGGTGCTCACTCTAAATTACGTTCTCCTGGCAGAAAATGTTTATCCGCCCACGCCTTGTTCAATCTCCTCTGCTCAATACTCCTGATTCTGAATACCTCATTCAATTCTTCTGCACGATGAATCCGCTCAGCTTGCGTAATATATACGCGTACTCCTCGCTCTGTTGCCGTGCGGTAGCCCTTAATCGGCCTCTATTCCGTGCCATTGTTTTGTTGGTGTGAATGCTAGAGTGGCTCTACAGCTGCTGGTGTGGGTGGCTCATCCTCAACCTCCTCAATTATTACACGATCTTGCGGCTGCTCTTGCGCGTAAAAATTAAAGTCGATCCGCATTGTTGCGGATATCCAACGGCGACTATTCGCAGGCGTTAGAGGGGATGGCGCACGCTGGTTTTGAAATCTTGCGCGTGCCTTTTTTTCGCGCGGTATTCGTTCCAGATTGTGGCACTCTGCTGCCCAACGATCAGCTAATCGTTGCAAATGTTCAATGTGATTTGTTTGGAATCCTCCTTGTCCGTTGGCAAAATCGATGTAATAAAAACTCCAATTCTTCTCGATACACTCGGACTTAAATGCCAAAGTATTGTCAAACTTCTTCAAATTTCCGACGTTCCGGGTGCGTACATAACACTCCTCATCGGGGAAAATCTGAGCAACAGAATTCAATTACATTATAATCACAGGTTTTCTTCTTTTCACTTAAGACATACATGAGAGAATTGTGAAATGAGGAAATTCATCCATCAAATTATGATTTTCTATAGTGCTCACCAAGGAAACAAGGTCAAAAGGTAGTTAGAGCCCGCGATCTTCATGTCAACGGGACTATTGTATTTCTATAATAATAAAAATACAATATCATAAAAAGATATATAATATAATAAAAATTATATATAACAAATATAAAAAATATATATATTTTATAATAATAAAAAGGTTCTACTATTTCATGAGTTATCCTTTCGAAGAAGCTCTTGAGAGAGATTTAGGCTTCCTAGATTGAGATATTTTTAACAATATCCGTCGTATGGTTGAGATGGAATTTCGATGCAGTGGGTTTGAGAATGATTGAAAAAAGAAGTCTTTCGTGGAAATTTTGATTTTTTGGGAAATTCGGAATCTGTAAAGGTTGATTGAAAATTCGGTATTAACCAATCGATAAATCATGCAGGAGAAATTCCGATTTAGGTGACACAATTCACGGTGGGACTGTGTTAGGAGAAGATATTTATGTATTAAGAGTCGAAATTTGAGCAATTCCGCTTCAAAAACGCCATGGATGAATTTGATTGAGAGAGGGAAGCTGCTAAATCACTGGGCTATCAGAAATTGAATTGTGTCCAACTTGTCGAGAGCCAAAAGTTGATAAGGTGAACATCAAAAGAGAAAGAGTGTCCGGTATTGAACAACAGTTACACACACACGCACATACAAACACGGACAGAGGGGCGCAAAGATGAGTCTGTCTGAGTGATTGTAAAATTGTGTACCGTTTTGGGTAAGTACCCATTGGCATCTTGGGTCATTTGGGTAAGTACCCACCTGGATCGGAGGAATTTATAGTCCCCTTCCCTCCATGAAAATTACTATCACAATGAATACTCATTTTGGAGCCCTGTGCTTGGCCACTTAGTGAAGCATCCCAGCAGGCTTTATGACTTGGTGCACGGTGTTACACGAGACCTTTTTATAGTTGACTGGACAGGGCCTCGGAAGCAACGACTCAACAACCATGCGTCAAATTTATGACCATTGTCGTGAGAAGTAATATGATGACGCTTCGTGGAAATTAATAAGTATATCATGTCAATCAGGAATAAGGGATCCATATATTAAGAGCCAGTTGTGAATTCAGGAATTTGTACATGTAATTTCAAACGATGTTAGAAGGAATCTTGGTGGATCGATGGTCTGAGGGAGATACTCGATTTCTTGAGTCCTTCTTATACCGTATTTATCCGAATATAAACCGCACTCCCTTTCATCTACTGTAGAATTTAGAGAATAAGAGTGAGGATTATACGCGTGTGCGGCTTATACTCGGGGCCGCTGACAATTCATCATAGACGTGAACACCAAAACGCACCAAACTATTTGACTACCTACAGCAAGGATATTGTGCACCGATTTCC
Organism: Eretmocerus hayati; assembly: GCA_029851415.1. Taxonomy (NCBI): domain Eukaryota; kingdom Metazoa; phylum Arthropoda; class Insecta; order Hymenoptera; family Aphelinidae; genus Eretmocerus; species Eretmocerus hayati. The sequence continues at coordinate 64,648,411 of CM056744.1, read as the reverse complement.
TCAATTCTGTTAAAAATTCAGTCAACTCTGTATGAGGGGAGCTCAGGAATGGGTCCGGTTGAATGCGATTCCTTGATTTTCAAGTTGATGTACAGGGACTTGCGATAGATCGATTCCTAAGTTTTTGCAAGAGTGAGGCAAGTACTCTGAGATACGCTAAGGAGTGTATGAGCCGAAGAAAAGGAGTAATGATTTTTCATCGAAATAAGGTGACAACCTGTCCAACGCGTGTCACGGGAGGATACATCGATGCACATCTTCGTGGAAAAAATGAGTCATAACTTTGAATCATTAGGAAAATGTCTGCAGAGTTACAGAACCTGCTGTAATATGCTGAGCAATGAGAACTTAACGAATTTTGAGAGTTGGTCCGAGTGACACGTGATTTTGTTGATTATCGGGTATTTTCTTGCACTTGATGAGCTCTGCTATCTATCCACATCCACCAATCAAGTTCATTAATATTTTGTTCATATCATGAGTGATGATATCATCCATTAGAATTCGATATGTTGACGAGTTTTGATCCTGAAGAAGAAATTGAAATGTTTCACCTCGAAAATTTTGAAGGAGATATTTTCTTCGGAAACCCCACATGGGCGATTCTAATTTGAATTGGATATAGTTTTCCACATCATGAACTACCATTCAGAACAAGAATTGATAGGGGGTGTTGAGGTTCATTGAAAGTTGGTTCAGGAACACCGTGGGGTAGAATTGTTGCCGGGTAGGCACCGAGAGTTTCTAAATTTCCCCTCAACCTCGTCATTTTGAGGTATTTAGAATTGTTCTGGCCCAAGAATGACGATTGGCCTATGTTTGCGGAGTCATTTTCTATGATTTACGATGTTGAGAGAATAAGGATGACTTGCGAGTGGACCAGAAGAATAGAGTCCGCAGAATACCGACTGTTGCAAGAAATGACCTATGAATCAAATAGAAAAGGCATTGTATCTAGTTCTAATTTACATGATGGAGAAATTTATGATTCAAATGATAGAATAGGATAAGTATGCAAGTTCGGTATTAACCAATCAATGAGGAATTGCGAGGAACTTTTCATGTAGGTGGACTCAAATTGGATGAGTGAGATTGGGGGGAAGATATTTGTAGTAAAATAGTCAATTCATCAAAATTCTGACATTTCGAATTTTTGAGACACATAAATCGGAAACGGTTTAATACAGTGAACTGTGAATCTTTCCAGCGCATTCCTAGAAGGCCTTCTACCGTCCATATCAATTCCGAAGAGATCGGTTAAGGGGTTGATGTGAATGCGTTGAACAGAAAAGACACACCGACAATCGACACACGTCTCAGTAGCGACGTCGATTTTCCATTCTGAAAATCTACACTAACACAGATTCAGGTTCCACGATTTCCTTCCTCGCCCTGGGGTCTTTCAATTGTAGACAAAATTTTTCGCTCAATGATAATTGGAGGTAAAAAACATGATTATTTTATATGATCATTCATATAGGTTGTTGGTTATTTATGAAAGTAGTCGATAATTTGATGTGTGTGTTTTCCTGCGTTCACGCGTTCTTCTCAGCCCTTCAGTCGATCCTTCTCAAACCCATGTATGTAGTAGATGATCACCCAAGAACATTCTGAAGAAATTTACAGCTTCATCGATCAAATTTTTTTTCGCATCATGCGTCCGAAATAAAAGAATATGCTATTTTGGAAAAAAGTTTACAATTCCCGAAGAATATGTTCTAAAGATAGTCCCTAGAGAAATCCAGAGTAACCTGATGTAATATTTATTCTCGACAGAATCGATCAATTGGTTGATACGGAATCCCGTATTGATGAATAAAACATGAATGGCACGCGATTTTCCGTTGAATGATGCAGGATGTATGTTTCAAATTATGGGGATGGATGAATATGGATCATCCATATGAATCAGGTCGAGGAGAATCACCGAATGATGTTAGTTGTGGTGACGCAAACTTTGGTGAGAAAATTGTCGATGAAAATATTTGTGAATAGAATTGTCAGGTTCTCGAAGATATTGACTTTTCCATAACACAAAATGCAAATATCGGAAGTTATCTAATGGATTGAGCTGCAAATCCCATTTCAGAACATCATCGGGTGGTCATCTACCCGACAGATGAATTCTATAAAAATCAATTGAAGGGTTGTGGAGGACTTATGGATGTCAGAGAACAAGATACACACAAACAAGGCCAAAGACCGCGAAAGATAGATTTCTAGTGGTCTGGGAATGATCTTGAAGGAAGAAAGGTGACCTACAATCAAAAGATATTGGGGAGGAGAACAGGATGCTGGATATCGACTCTGTGTGGGCGACGATTTTTATGATATAAATTTAATTTGAGTTAGAAGATCCGAGAAAAATTCCTCGTTACGAGTACAACTCTTCCTATGTGAGGAAGCAAAATGTAGAACTCCTCTGTCAATGCTCATAGGTAGCAGAATAGAATTGCATTTCAGGTGGTAACTGTAGTAGGAGATCATTAGTGTGTATACAAGTCTGTGAGTTCTTTATTTGAATGTGGGTATAGAATATGTACGAGAATAATGAGAGGATTATCTCGTCAGATGAATTTTTCAACGTCAAAATTCTCAGAGAGAGCAATTTGGTTTTCACCATATTGTTCCTCTCAGCAAGATCTTCAGACTATAGATGACACTTTCTACTCGAAGATAGTCAGTGTTCAAGAAGAATGATGACTCGCAAAGGAAATTATGAGAGTATAATCTGGGAATTTCATTCTCAGAAGAATTTTTTATCCTCAGAGTATAAGGAGAGAGGTTCCGACCATTTCGTTCTCGACGTCGAGATCTTTCGATTTTGGGTTAAATTTTTTTTGTAGGTATCCGGTGGTTACGGAACATGGTGATTTGCAGAGGAATTCAATGTTTTGACATGTATGTTGTTCTTCCTTTGGTTCAAGAGTTCTAGTCAATCCTCCGATCATTCTCTCTGAAATGTCCATGAGTGATCGATCACCACGTCGAGGTGTGCTGGGAGGGTCCAAAGATGATTCCATTAAACAGTTTTCGGCATATGCGTCTTTGAAAACAAAAATGTCGGAAGTTCCCAAAATTTGATTCAATTTTTGGAAAATTCGTTCTAGAATGAGTTCCTGGAAAAATTCAGAGTAGGGTGATGGAATATTGATATTGGCATGATAGACTGGTTGGTTGATGAATAGTTTCGTGAAAATATATGGAAGAGGAATATTACGTGGTTCTATATAACGAGGTGGAGAATTTATGATTCCAATGATCGGAATGAATGACTATAGGAGGTGAACATTGACAAAGTAAATGAGAATGGCGGAAGAATCGGTGCTCGAGTGACAAGAAGTTTGATATGAGGACTGTGGACGAAAATATCCCTGATTGCAATAATAGAATTTCGGAAAATGTCAACAATTCTATGGTTGGAGATGGATACGTGAAAAGCTTCGATATAGTTAGGTGTTAGTCCATTCAGCACATTTCAGGGTAGTTATCTGTAACTCATGAGAATTTAAGGAAAACCGATCAAAGAGTTGAAGAGGAAGGGTGGACAACATACATACAGGCAGAGACAATGATGGTCAAAGATCAATGCTCAGCATGGAGGGGATAATAGTGAAGGCAAAGATGAGACTCACAATCAAACGATCCCGGCGAGATGGAAGAAATGGTCGAAGGTGACTCCCTATCAGTGGAAGTTTTTGGAATCAAAAATGGATTTCAGTGAAATAATTGCAAGAATTCCTTGTCACGGGGTGACGAATCAATGGGGGTGATAAATCAATGGGGTGGAGCGGATTGTAGAAAGCGGTGTAGGACGGATTTCAGAAGGCAATGTGGGCGGATGATAGGGAGAAATGTGTGGTGGACATTGAAATGGGGAGTGGAGCGGAATCTAGAAGGAAGTATGGCGCGGTTTTCAGTAGGCAGTGTTGATTTACTTGAGAGGGTCGAAGGGTTGATGAGGGGCACAAGACTGGGACTCAATACTTTCATAATAAATAAATAAGTATATTCAATTAACAACAATACAGAATGTTAAATGTTGCCGGCTTGGCTCTTCCAGCACAAGTAGTTGCTCTCTCTTCTTTCTTCAGCTCCGCTGCTGCGCGCACCACACTCATACATACATACATAAGTAGACTCATATTTTAGACTGCAGGTGGCACCACGCATCAGCCACTGCTTCTGGCAGACGACACATATAGTCATACAGGATAAATTTACTCACAATTCAACACGCCTCCTTAAATTCATCCTGTGAAACATCACTAAATATGCTTCAAATGTCATACGTTAAATTAGCCATTTCTCTGAACTTTTCAAACTTTTGTCGACCAAGAGACTTTGTCAATACATCAGCAATGTTTTCTTCAGACTCAACTTTCCTCACATCAATTATACCTCTCATGTAATTCTCATTAACAAAGTGATGATGTGTTTCAATGTACTTTGAATTTTTTGTAAAATTTCCAAATTTGGCAAGACTTATAGCACCTGAATTATCTTCATGAATTGGGATCGGTTTCTCCATTGGTACTCGAAAATCTACTAAAATGTCTCTAATGGATTTTAACTCACTGACTGACTCTGATAAAGCAACATATTCTGCTGCTGTAGAAGCTTTGGTTACACTACTCTGTTTCTTTGATTTCCAAAATATTACATTACCATATAATCTGATCAAATACCCTGTCGTAGACCTTCTATCGACTATATCTCCTGCATGGTCAGAATCTACATAGCAATCTAAGGTATCAACTCTCTCATTTCTTTTGTATATTAGCTTTAGATCTCTGGTTAAGTACAAATATTTTAAGATTCTCAATGCGTATCTGAAATGGGTTTGATCATAACAATTTTGGAATCTACTCAAATAGTTAACGCTGTAACTTATATCAAATCTTGTTCCTGAACTCAGATATAAAAGTGCTCCAATAAGGTTTCTGAATGGAATCTCGCTATTAGCAGACTGTGCAGGTTCACACTTCAAATTTTCTTCCATTGGTGTTGGTTATAATTTAGCATTCTCTATTCTATAACGCTTGGCCAATGACTCTATATAACTCTTCTGATCTAAAGTCATGATGTTGTTTTTATGATCATAATCAATGTTCATCCCCAAGTAGGTCTTAATTTCACCCATATCTTTCATTCTGAACCTCTTCGTTAACAATCCTTTTATGTAATCCAAGTGTTTAAGGACTTTACAACAGATCAACAAATCATCTACAAATAAAATCAAGTAAATTATTTGGCCTTGGATGTACATGGTATACAGACAGTAATCAAAATCACTCCTTGTAAATCCTATACCTTGCAAAAATTCATCAACACAGTCATACCATGCTCTTGGACTCTCGGATAGACCATATAGTGCTTTTTCTAACAAACAAACTTTATCTGTACCATCTTCATAACCTGGAGGTTGTTTGACATAAATTTCTGACTTTACATTCCCATTCAAAAATGCTGTTTCAACATCCATTTGATGAATTATCAGTCCATTCTGACAACTATAGGACAATAAAAGTTTCAAAGTTTGCATTTTGGCTACAGGTGAATATATATCTTCAAGAATTTCTTTCTGTTGGAAACCTCTAACAACAAGTCTGGCTTTCAATACTCCATTTGCTTTCAAAGTGTAAATCCATTTCAAATCAAGAGCTTTCTTCCCAGGTGGGAGTTTAACCAACTTATACGTTTGATTCTTTTCTAGACACTCGACTTCTTTATCCATGGCTTCACACCAGGATTTTGATTCCTCACTTCTTATAGCCTCATTATAGGTAACTGGACAATTTGCATTCACATAGTTTACATAAATAACACTATTGTACACACAATAATCATCAAATTTAGAAGGTTGCTTTTTAGATCTTTCTGATCTTCTCACGTTCTGCAAATTATTTTTCTCTACTTCAGGACTTTTTCTATTTTCTTCAATATCTGAAATGCTACTTCTGTCATCATGGGTTTCTAAATTTGAACTTTCTGATTCATCATCTCCCCTGTATCCCACTAAAGTTACATCCTTTTCTATTATTTCAACATGTCTAGCTACTACAATTTTGTTATCAATCAGGACTCTATATCCCACTTTTTCATATCCTACTAGGATTCCTAACTCAGCTTTTCTATCCCATTTAGAATTTCTCTGGACTTCTGGTTCCCTGACAAAAACTTCACTGCCATATAGACGTAAGTTACTGATATTTGGTTTTTCACCAATCAAAATTTCATAAGGAGTTTTCTTTTCAATAGTATTTGCTAGAGTTCTATTTTTCAAATAAGCAGCTGTCTTTATAACCTCTGGCCAGTACTTTGGATGCAATCCAGCTTCGGATAGTAAACATCTACCAGTATCCATAATTGATCTATTGTATCTCTCTGCAGTCCCATTTAATTCGTGGACGTAAGGTGGGCAAGGCTCTAAGTTTATCCCCTTATTCTTTATGAACTCGAGAATTTGGTTATTCATGTACTCTTTGCCATTATCACACTTCAAATGTTTAATTCTTCTCCCAGTAAGATTCTCTACCAAATTTACATATCTGACGAAACAATCATACACTTCACTTTTGCATTTAATTGTGTAAACCATAGCAGCTTTACTATAGTCATCAATAAAAGTTACGAAATACTTGTCACCGTTAAACCCTGGAGTACTGTGTGGCCCATTCACGTCTGTATGAACAATTTCTAATAACTCTTTGGCTCTATGGCGGTTATTCTCAAACGGTAGATTGTGCATTTTATTTTGGATACACGTTCCACATTTCATAAACTGTGACTCCAATTCATTTGGCAATCCTTCAACAAGTTTTTCTTTAGATAAAATGTTTAAATAATTAAAATTGACATGGCCCAAAATTCGATGATATTTTTCTTTGGAAGTCATTTTACCTGGTTCTCTTTTGGCTACATAATTTGCTTCTCTCTTCATTAAAGTACTACTCATTTTATATAAACCATTCTCTTTGTACGCGATTGCAATCAATTCATTTGTATCTAAATTGAAAATCTTTGATGTTTTCCCTATGGAAACTATTTTATTCCAATCTGTTACTTTGGCATAGCTGATAAGATTCCTATCCATTTCTTTGACAAAAAATACGTTTTTCATATTGATTCGTTTGTCCTCCCCTTCAATATTGAAACAACTAACGACATTCCCAATTTGAGTGGCTTTAAGAACTGTTCCATCCCCTATTCTAACCTCAACTGGCTCTCGTAAATCAATATAGTTTGAATAATATGAAAGATTATTTATGATGTGGTCAGTACACCCACTGTCAAGTAACCAATCTATTCTGTTCCCATCTACTCTAGAGCATGCAAAAATTTCAATCTTCTTATCGGGAGAATTCTCAGATTCATAGAATTCATCAAAATTATTCGTTACCTCTACAACAAATGTTCCTGCATTGGTATTATTTTGTCTCTCGCCACTATTATAATTACTCTGTTGGTGATACCAACCGCGACCTGATCCTCGACTATCTCGATTTTGATACATACCTCGGCCTCTTCCACGACCATTATGATAACCTCGATTGTTCTGTTGTTGATAACCGCCTCCTCGATTTTGGTATCCGCCTCCTCGCTGTTGATAGCCACCACCTTGCTGGTGATTCATCTGATACCCCTGTTGATATTGTTGCTGCATTCCTTCCCGGTTGTTACTTCGGTCCGATCTCTTGTTGGGGCAATGGAATTTTATATGGCCTGGCTTACCACAGTAGTTGCACGTTCTGGTTTCATGATTCTTCCTCTCTACTTTGAATACATTTGGACTCTGTCTCTGTCCTTTATTGTTATCACTTTTCTCTCGAATTTCAAACGTCTTTATCTTATTCTTGACGTATTCCGTTGTCCGATCTTCTGGCTTAAGAACATCTACCAGATCACCTATGTGACTCATTGAACTAGGAAGTGTTTTCAGCATGTAGTTCATCTTTTCTTCTTCTGGAACTCTTGCACCGGCTTCTTTCAATTCATTTATCAGTTTTTCAAATTCTGTGAAAAAACTGTCTGATTCTTCAAAGTCTTTCAATTTCATATTTTCTAACCCGTTTCTTACGCAAATTTGCATCGCCGTTGACTCCTTCAAATGAAACTCGTCAAATTTCTTCATAAGGTCAAAAGCCAATTCTTTGTCTTTTACAAATTCCATTTGCTCATTTGATATTGCTCCATATATGTAGTTCATTGCTCTCAAATTCATGTCATCCCAGTCTTCTTCTTTGTCTGCCGGCAATCTCGCTCTCTTCGCCACCTCATCACATTTTTTCATCTTCAAAAACAGCATGATTCTCTTCTTCCAACATGCATAATCTTTTCCATTAAAAATTGGTATTTTAAAATCGTCCATCTTCTCTTCGTTTTCAATTACTTTTATGATTCGACAAGTTTCTTCTGATACTTCGACCTCAATCTTACTTTCAAAAATAATTCTCTTTAGTAACAATACCTTCGATGTAGTTTCTTCAAATACTTTTTCAATAGTGCTCCAATTTTTCACCATGCGGCCGTGCACGTGCTACCGGTAACTCTAACCTTCCCTTCGTGGCTGAGTTCAGAGCAAACACAATTTTCTTCAATAATCTCGCAACCAACGACCTGCTACCATGTTGATTTACTTGAGAGGGTCGAAGGGTTGATGAGGGGCACAAGACTGGGACTCAATACTTTCATAATAAATAAATAAGTATATTCAATTAACAACAATACAGAATGTTACATATTGCCGGCTTGGCTCTTCCAGCACAAGTAGTTGCTCTCTCTCCTTTCTTCAGCTTCGCTGCTGCGCGCACCACACTCATACATACATACATAAGTAGACTCATATTTTAGACTGCAGGTGGCACCACGCATCAGCCACTGCTTCTGGCAGACGACACATATAGTCATACAGGATAAATTTACTCACAATTCAACAGTTATCTGTAACTCATGAGAATTTAAGGAAAACCGATCAAAGAGTTGAAGAGGAAGGGTGGACAACATACATACAGGCAGAGACAATGATGGTCAAAGATCAATGCTCAGCATGGAGGGGATAATAGTGAAGGCAAAGATGAGACTCACAATCAAACGATCCCGGCGAGATGGAAGAAATGGTCGAAGGTGACTCCCTATCAGTGAAAGTTTTTGGAATCAAAAATGGATTTCAGTGAAATAATTGCAAGAATTCCTTGTCACGGGGTGACGAATCAATGGGGGTGATAAATCAATGGGGTGGAGCGGATTGTAGAAAGCGGTGTAGGACGGATTTCAGAAGGCAATGTGGGCGGATAATAGGGAGAAATGTGTGGTGGACATTGAAATGGGGAGTGAAGCGGAATCTAGAAGGAAGTATGGCGCGGTTTTGAGTACGCAGTGTGGGGCGGATTATAGAAAAAATACGCTGCTAAAAGTAATTAGGAGAATACTTTCTCACGGCGTTATATGAAAAGTATCATAACGATTGAGGGAATATCCTATATTTTGAGTTATTCCTCTGAGGAAGCATTTCACAGAGCTTCGGGTCATCTGAAAATAGGTTTTCCCAACAATAATGATATCTATTCGGTTGAGAGGAAATTTCGATACAGTTGGTTTAAAGATGATTAAACTGGAAATCTTGGTAAAAATGATCTTTTCCCGGGAGAAACTTCATTTGAATAATGTTTTACGGATTTCGAGAGAATTTGGTATCAACCAATCGATTCAAAATGGTGCATAAGTGGGTCTTTAGGTCATTGAGATTGAGATGAATGAGTCGTGGAGCAATGATACGAGGGAAAGAAGAATATTAATAAAAATGTTCTACTATTTTTTGAGTTATCCTTTTGAGGAAGCTTTTGAGAAAGATTTAGGCTTCGCAGATTGAGATTTCTTTAACAATATCCGTCGTTTGGTTCAAATGGAATTTCGATGCAGTGGGTTTGAGAATGATGAAAAAAAAAGAAGTCTTCCGTGGAAATTTTGATATTTTGGAGAACTAGGAATCTGTAGAGGTTGATTGAAAATTCGGAATTAACCAATCGATAGATCATGTAGGAAAAATTTTAATTTAGGTGACTCAATTCACGGTGCGACTGTGTTAGGTGAAGATATTTATGTATTAAAAGTCGGAATTTGAGCAATTTCGCTTCAAAAATGCCATGGATCGAATTTGATTGGGAGAGGGAAGCTGCCAAATCACTGGGCTATCAGAAATTGGACTGTGTCCAACTTGTCGAGAGCTAAGAGTTGATGAGGTAAACAGTAGAAGAGAAAGAGTGTGCGGTATGAAACAACGGTTACACACACACGCACATATAAACACGGACAGAGGGGCGCAAACATAAGTCTCTGACAATTCCGGGGGGCCGTTAGGAGGAAAAGTGTTACCTACAATTGATAGACTTTGGTGAGGAGAAGAGAATGGTTTGAGGGTTTTTTTGATAAGAGGAATTTTGTTGGAGGATATATTGGTTTCACGGAAAAATTTGATCAAATTACCGTTAGGGTGAAAACAAAGCTTTCTCTTTGGAGGAAGCAGAAATGAGGCGGACTTTGAACAACAATGTGGGGCGGACTGCGCATGTCAGTGTGGGGCGGACAATAAAATGGAGAGTGGGGCGGATTTTTCATGGTAGTGTGTGGGGGATTTTCAACGTTAATGTGAGGCGGATTTCAGAAGGCAGCTTGAGGCATAATTTGGACGGGAGTGTGGTGCGGACAATAAAACGAAGAGTGGGGCGGATTCTGGATGGCGATGTGGGGCGGACAATAAAATCAAGAGTGGGGCGGACTTTGAACGACAGTGTGGGGCGGCGGGCGGTGTGGGGTGGTGTGGGGCGCTGTGGGACGAAAGATTTAAAAAGAACTATATAGTATACGGAGATATATATATATATATATATATATATATATGTACACAACGTAGGTTCCCGGGACTCTTTTTTGCATAAAGTATCAGTTTCTGGGATATATGTGCTTTTCCGGGACGTCCCAGAAGAATTCTATATATAATGTGGGTTCCCGGGATCCCGGAAGAAAAATCCCAGAAAACGATCGATGAAATGCAAGTTTTTTGGAGATCCCAGAAAACTCTAGAAATCCCAGAAACCAATCCCGGAAAACCCTAGAGGTCCCAGAAACCGATCCCAGAAAGCTCCAGAAATCCCAGAAACCGATCCCAAAAAATACGCTGACCATGACTTGACATGTTCTTGGGATCCGAAGAGTATTAGATCGTGAAATAATGGTCTACTGATCAGACCAAAAATGATGCAATTAAGAGCTGCTGAAGCGCTAGAATCGCCGCTTGGCAAAGTGTCTCTACACAGTCGACATCTCAAACCAGAATTTCTGCATCAGGTAGACGCTAGCTAGTGCATCTCGAGTTATGTGCCCGTGCAGTTTTGCGGGATATTTAAGGATTGAATAGGGATAAATCGCGTCACAAATCAACATGCAGCATCCATCTCCCACCACCCACCACTCCAAGTATTAAGAAATGATTCAAATAGTATCAAACTTGGCTTACAGTAGAGAATCATCGCGCGTGAACCGAAGTTCATGAATGGATACGTAATACAAGCATGATAATCTTCATGACGGATTTGATATAAGTAAGAATTGTGGCCAGTATAGAATTTCTCTCTATTCTATTTAATTTAGAGGTTCTTGACTCCGAAGAACTCAGTCAGTAAAGATTTGAATGGATGCGTGGAGATCCAATGTAGTTCGATTCTTCCCGGACTGGTATTTATTCACGGAAAATACTTCCTATGATGAGCCAAAATTCGTGCGCGTTCCAAAAACGCGACAGAAACGGAGTTTGAAGATTGGATTCGGGGTGCTTTATGTAAACATCAATATGATCGAGAAATTCCATAGAATTATAACTTAGTTTCAAGTTTTTCGAAGTTATAATAACTTCTGTTTCTATAATTCTTTGAGAAATTGAGGTAGTTTGCATCATATTCTCGATTGTCGGAAACACCATCATACGAATATAGAATGGTACGTTTTTTGACTTTGGATGAACTACTTAGGAGATCATGGTCGGGGACTTGGAAGACTCAATGATCCCTGAAAAAGCATCATGGCTCCTCTAACGGATTTTCTCGGGCGCAGATTTTCTCTTTACGAGAATCTTGTATCAGGAATGGTTGTGACGAAATGTAGTACTCGGATTTTTGCTTTTTTACTGCTCCATTCTGAAAATGGTCACCCTTTTTGCCTATGAATTGTCTGCAGGACATCCATTCTCTGATCCATGTACCGGAAAGAGTACGCTTGATCATGCACACACTCCTCCACATCTCACTCATCCATTGATGAATGTCTCAGTAGCGATAGGCCTGGCATGATGAGTCCTCTCGTGGATCTTCCCGGGAGCAGAGATTTCTTACGAGATCTCGTTTGGGGGATGGTTGTGACGGGATATAGTACTCGGATTTTTGCTTCTTTACTGTACCATTCAGAAAATGGTCACCTTTCTTGCTACGAATTGTCCGCAGGAATTTCATCCTCTCATCCATTCGCTGGCAAGAGTAGGATTTGTCTCAGTTACGCTCCCGCGAATTGCACATATCCATTGATGGATGTCGTCATAGCTATAGGCCTGGCATGATGACTTCTCTAAAAATCTTTTTGGGAGCAGATACTCTCCATACGGAATATCTTATCGGTCATGGTTGTGACGAGTGGTAGTCATCGGATTTTCGCTATTTTACCGTTTCATTCGGAACATGGTTACCTCTTTTACCCACAAATTGTCTGCAGGAAATTCATTCTCTGATCCATGAACCGGAATGAGTAGGATTCGACACGGATGAACTCCTGCAAATTGCACATATCAATTGACGGATACCGTACTAGTAGCAGTAGGCCTGGAATGATGAATTTCCAAGAGAATATTTTTGGTGGCAGATATTCTCCTTAGGGGGATATCTTAGCGGGAGTGGTTATGACGAGGTGTAATACTCGGATTTTTGCTTTTTTACTGTTCCATCCAGAAGATGGTCACCTTTTTGCCGGCAAATCGTCTGCATACCATTCATCCTCTGATCCATGGACCGGCAAAAATAGGATCCAACACGAATAAAATCCTGCTAATTGCACTCACAAATTGATGGATGTCGTCATAGTCGTGAGCTGGGCATATTACTTCTCTTAAGGATCTTTTCGGAGTAAGGTATTTTCCTCGCGGAAATATGATAGCGGGAATGGTTGTGTTGAGTTTTGGTACTCGGGTTTTTGCTCTTCTATTGTTCCATTCAAGTGATGGTCACCCTTTTGCCTACTTAATGCCAGCACAATATTCATCGTCTGATCCATGGACCAGCAAGAGAAGGATTTGACAATTCGCGGCAATGTAACCTTCTCAACTGAGCGATGGCAACATAGCGATAGTCCTGATATGATCACTCCTCTAACTTATTTTTTCGAGAACAGATATTCTCCTTACGAGTATCTCGTTCCGGTTATGGTTGTGACGAGTTGTAGTACTCGGAGTTTTGCTCTCTTACTGTTCCATTTTGAAGATGACCACCATCTTAGCCCACAGATTGTCGGTAGAAAATCGATTTTCTGATTCATGCACCGGCAAGAGTAGGATTTGACTCCGAAACACTCCCGCAAATTGCACTTTTGATTTCAGTTCTTATTGACAAATACTCCAAAGACAAGCCCAAACATATCCCATTGGTATCTTTCGTGATCACACACCTAACACTTTTTCACGTCTCGAGCCTCGACAAGAAGTATCCTCGTGTACCCATGTCCCCGTGCCACCGAACGAAAATATAGGGGAAGCAATGAGAAGAGTGGAGGATCTCGGTGCCACGGTGCCGTGCTTGCGCGTACTGCCCCCTTTCTTCCCATGTATTTTTGTTCGGTACTCCGGTGGCACAGGGACACGAGGATACTTCTTGTCGTGGCTCTTCCAACCTTGCGTGATGCGAGATTCAAGTCCGAGCACCGGTTGAGTAGACCTTTCTCCTACAATCGTGGGTCGGATACCGAACAAGACAAGTCGCTTTCAATGCACCTTCGTAAGGCATACGCGTTATGTAATTTGTAATCGCTTTGAAATCCAGAGAGGCGAAATTATCAATTCCCTGGATGCTTTAAAACGTGGTCTAATCCACTTTCTCCGAACCTTATCCCATGTGATACGACGGTTCCCGGTGAAGTCATTATGTATCGTTCAGGGTTCATAAATTACTGTTAGTGCGATAACGCCCCATCACTCGGTTATAGAGGTACTTCACGGAACGTATAAGTGACATGACCGTGGATGAGCTGGGAGTAGGTATCCGGTGTGCCTCAACACCCCCCCCCCCCCACGCTTGTTCGAGTAAGGGTTTCTAGTTTGCGTTGGAACCAGGAATCACTCATTCATTCTGGGCTCCGGGCCCCCATGTTTGCTAGAAAATCAGAAAAAGAATACCAATTAATTGTGCGTCTTGAGTGCTTACAGAAACTGGTGAAAAAATGGATTTCGGATGTGATTGTACTTGCAAAAAAAATGAATAGTCTAGTCTCCGAGTGTTGGGTAACTTGACTAATTTTTTCAGAACCGTATAGTCTGGAAATTGTACTCATGTTGCTTTTGTGAGTGCCAGAACCCCAAAATTTTAGATTTTTATTTTAGAAAACTTGAAAATATGCTTATTACTAGCTTTTATATAGCATTCAAACTTTCGCGCGTCTCGAAGCCAATGAGGTAGGCGTTTCGTTTTCTCTAGTGACGCGCCCGCTGTGAGTACACACACGAACATGTAAATATGTATACCAATACATAGAAACTTCAACTCGGCTCAGAAAATTCAACAGCTCGTTAGCCCATTGTGGCAAGCTTATGTTTAGTTGAATTTCAGAGCTGTATCGAGCTTGGTCCTCTAGCTTTCGAAATTCCATGTACAGAGTTTGAGTGAATGAATGGAGTATAGTTTATATGTACATGTGTATTTTCACTTATTGATTGTACAATAATCTCGATGCAGCTCGAATACGTGTTTTTAATGTCGGAACGGGCTTAAGTACCCGCCCCTTCGATAAATCGAACGACTAATTCAAGCCCCCCCCCCCAAGATATCCTGGATTAATGGGTCGGTGGCCCTAAGTACTCACCACCCTCATCCGAGTATATCTCAAAAACTTACTCTTTTGACTTTTGAAGAATGATATGTGAGTGGCCCTATGTACCCAATCTATTCTTCTTCAAAAGTCAGGCAATTTCTCTAAAGAATTCTCTCTTCGTCCAATGGGCTAAATACTCAAGGATGGGTAAAAGTTGATGGAGAAATTAGATTGATCACCACAGTATTCTATATTAATCTATGAAAATACTCACACCTCTATCGAAGTATCCCTGATACTAATTTTGATTATCCGGCTTTCTCCCGAGATCGGGAGCCCGTAATTGGTCTATCACACCTTCAATTGCGCGCAACTCCCTCTAATGGTGGGTTTTTTTCAGAAACAACCATCATTGTTGTCAATAATTGACAAAAACAGCTTCTCACCAAGCTACTGAGCAGAAAAGCGTGCAAAACGCCCATACGGGCGCATGCGCCGTACCACTTTTTGGTGTCATCTCTCCGAGTCGATAACTGCTATGAACTCGAAACCACTCAACCAAATTTTACACTCAATCTTTGTCATCTCCTCGGCGTTCATCTCCCACGAGGAATAGTTTACCATCTATGCAAAGCCAGTGTCATCTCTTCGGCGGTGATATCGCCCCATCAATATGATTCGACCGCAAACCACTGTCTAGGGTGATGACAGACAACGCGCTACGACACGAATCTCATGATACGACACCGCCCGACACGACACTGAATTCATTCCATCGGACTCGGAAATCGATGGATTGGATTTATTCCCATAATCTATGACTGATAATGGATAAAAGGATCAAATACATTGATTTCCGGGCCCGACGGAATAAATTCAATGTCGTGTCGGGCAGTGTCTTGTCATGAGATTCGTGTCGTAGCGCGTTGACTGTCATCACCTCTACGCGAAATACTGTCGTCTCTTTGACGTTCATTTCCCAAGAGGGATACTTTGGTTTTTGAGCTCAGAACAAGTGTCTGAGCGAATATGCAATCTCCTCCGAGAATAACACCTGAATAAATGCCCGTGTCCGTGGTGTGCACTCCCGCCGCGTCGTCTGCTGCGGCGGCCACATTTGCTACATGAGAACTCATTCTCCTCATTTCTCTTGAAAGTTTAGTTGCGCTTCGAGAGAGTCAAGATACCCTCTATTAGAGGAAGCTACGCACAATTGAACGTAACAAACGCACAATTCCCAGACTGTACGGTTCTCGAGAGAAAAATAAGCTAAGTTCTCCAGCATCCAAAAACTTTTTTATCGTTTTTGAGAAAACAAAAACCTCCACAATTGAATTCCAAACGGTTTCTGAACGCGCTTGAGACGCCTAATTAAATAGTATTTTTCCATGATTCTTTCGGGAACTCGGGCGCCCAAGTCACGAAGCCTCTATCCAGAGCCTGATTAGGAGAGCGCTCCCTAGCATTTGAGTGTAAGAACAAGCTGATGGCTTACCCATACAAATGAATGATTCTACAACGCTTGAGCTGAAGGCTCCTCTGGTGCGTTCGTTCTCCACCTGCAACCAGGTTCATCGCAACCAAACTCATCGGCAGGACTGGAGTTGCAGGTCTTGCTCTGGACGTTCGGCGATAAGCACCTTACGCACTCTTATATACTAATCGGGGTCTTTTGCCACCGCTTGCAAATACGGAGTTTGAGCTGTAGTCCGTCTATTGCGCATGTGTGCTCCTTTTCGTCCGATCCGCGAAGCCAATGACCGTGCTCGGATTTTAGAAACTTTTCCCTCTACGGACCCTAAAACTCCTGGGCAATCTGCTCCTCACTATTTCAGGCTCACTACCCTACATGAGACATGAGTGTAGGAATAAGCTGATTGCTTACCCATACGAATGAATGATTCTACTACGCTTGAGCTGAGGGCTCATCTGCGTTTCGTCCTCCACCTCATCAGGGTCCGGATTACAAACAAACGCGCGCACGCCACGAGCGAGCGAGCGCACGGAGCGAGCCAAAGCGCGAGAAGCGAGCGACCAAACGACGGAGCGCGAACATAGAGGTATTACAGATAGAGCAAACAAGGTATAGGCCTGCCCGTGAGAGGCGCGGAATCGCTGCTGAAGTGAGACAGACGATTAGAGGCCGTGGGCCCTGGCCACGTGAGGTATACCTATAAATAATGCGCGGTACGCATCTGCGCGGCATGCAGCGGACGGCCTCCTATCCTCTGTCTCACTCTAGGAGCGAGTTGCAGGTGGGGGATGGAACGCACGAGACTTCAGCTCATACTGTGTGTAGAGTCTTCATTCAGTAGTGGTAACCCACAAGTGTTCCCTACAGGAGGCTGGACAGACATCCATCTATTGCGTATGTGTGGTATTACATACCCTGTGGGGTACGTAATACCTCACATGCGCAATAGATGGATGACAGATCCAGCTCTCTTCTCGCAGTCGACACGTCGCGACGGCAAAAGACCTCGATTAGTATATAAGAGCGCGTAAGCAATCCATCGCGAAGCGTCCAGGGCACCACCTGCAACTCCAGCCCTGCTGATGACCCCGGTTACGATGAACCAGGTTGCAGGTGGGGGACGAAACGCATAAGAGCCTTCTGCTCAAAGCGAGTAGAATCAATTATTAGTATAGAATGAGCCACGAGCCATTCCTACATTGGTAACCCACGTCGTGATTGGAACGCAACTTTCATGGAGTCAGATCAGTCTGAAGCATATACTCATTTCGAATACGCTCAGTAAAAATCTTTCCTCTCTTTACATGTGATCCTTAGCTGAGCGGCGTTGTACCGCGACACGCAGATAGCCACAAAAGCATCGACTCGGCACTGCCATGGCACTGCGGCATGAGTCACGGAATGCGATGTCACGATGAATTCGCTCTCGGCATTCCCAGCTATAATGCGGGACCATGGATGAGAGGGAAGTGCAACTCAAATAATAATTGAAATCGTCCCGTGAACGCTTTGGCTCTGATGCAGGGGAGCGGTTGTTGGGTACATAATACCTCACATGCGCAATAGATGTATGACAGATCCAGCTCCTTTCACGCAGTCGACGGCAAAAGACCTCGATCAGTGGCCGCGTCGACATTGGATCTGCACGCGCGCCCAGTGCGCGCAGGATATGCGTGCGGGGAATGTGGGGTTTTTGTTTTTGTGTTCGGCCGGTGTAGCAGATCCCGTTCCTAGTCGTGCTGCACCGCTGCAGACGAAAAAGTTGTGCATGTGTATTGGTTACATTGATCGGTGTCTGTTTATGCGGTGTTTGATGTTGGACGTTTATTGTTAGACCTTCACTAGGTAGAAAGTGGGATGGACGGAATTTGCCCTACTGAAAGTTGTGGCGAATCTATTCCACAGGATCTCATCGGATTGTCGCAGGATCTATATGAATCTTGGAAGCAGCAGATTTTAAATAGAGACTCCACAACTCTAAATTATCCCTTGGTTGATGAATTTGATATCTCTGATACAGAGGAGATTGTGTGCATGCAAAGAATGAAAACAAAGTTGGAAACCAAAGAAGTGATATTTGAGCACTCCTCCACTATTTGCACCATCTGAAATTCTACAACAACTAACCCTGGAATCTCACATTTATCCATCCCAATTTACTCCTAATGAAGGTCTAGCAATATAAACATCTAGCATTAGCATCAAACACAGCATAAGCAATACACCGATCAGCATTACAATCATGCCGTCTGCAGCCATCTGCATAACTACCACTAATAAAAACGGAATCTGCTCGACCGGCCGAACACAGTAACAAAAACCCCAAATCTCCCGCACGCGTAACTTTGCGCGTGGATTGTGCGCGCGTGCAGATCTAATGTAGACGCGGCCAGTGTACAAGAGCGCGTGAGCGCTCCATCGCGAAGCGTCCAGGGATCTTATTGTGAAATAGTCCGGCGCACGTACGTACCTACCTACCTACCTACGCGCGCCCGCGGCGGTTCTCAATTTTTTTTGGTCATGGCGATTGAAAATAATAGTAGATTTCGAGATTATGAGGTTGTAGCTCGCTTTTGAGCGGTTGGTTTTCAGCCCGAGCCGCAGGCGAGGGTCGAAATAATCGCTCGGAAGCGGGGAACCTCATGATCGAGGCACGAATGCTATTTTATGCAATTTTGTGAGCACCCAAACATCGGAAAATTGCATAAAAATCATTTCGTAACTTTACAAATTGCTCTTTGTTTCAAGATAAATGCTCGATTCCAATACCTTAATTCTTTTTTGTTTCTATGATTTTTATTTATAAACCGATCAAATGAGGGTCTTGTCACGGTGCTTGTCGGCTGCTGCCACTCTTGAATCTACACTGCCGTTGCGGTGTTGCTTTGAGCAAGCACAAGTTGGCACCAACTTTGTCAGGTATAGAAGTTCTAAAAAGTGCTTTAGATACAATAAAAACACCTTAATCGCGTTCCAAAAAAACTCCTTATTCCTGTATTTTTTATAATTAATCGATATTGCATTCAACGCTGTGTGGGTTCCCCGTAGCTCGTACCGACACGCAAGTAGACTTTAAAAATTCCAATCCTCCTAATAAAAACTCCCTCTTCACAGTTTTGGCATCCGATAATTTTCTATTTTGCAATTCATATAATAATTCATCACACCTGAAGTCCAGGTCACCAGCTGTACTACGTTGCGTGATTCTTGTGGTGATCTGGACTTCAGGTGTGATGAATTATTATATGAATTGCAAAATAAAAAATTATCGGATGCTGGAAAACTGTGAAGAAGGAGTTTTTATTAGGAGACCTGGAAATTTTGAGGTCTACTTGCGTGTTGGTACGAACTACGGTGGGAAGCCACACAGCGTTGAATGCAATGCGCATAGTCATCGATTAATTATAAAAAAATACAGGAATAAGGAGTTTTTTTGGAACGCGATCTCAGAATAAGGTGTTTTTTTTTGTATCCAAATCACTTTTTAGAATTTCTATACCTGACAAAGTTGGTGCCAACTTGTGCTCACTCTTGCTTTGTGAGGGGACGTGTTTTACATGCGACTAGTGTAGAAACATCTGTTTCCAGGCGTCCTCGCTTGGCGAGAAAGCTTGGAAACAAATGTTTCTACGCTACTAGCATGTAAAACACATTACGTATCTCGCGTGGAAAACTTCGCGGGTAATGGGCCTATGCGGCGAGCGTGTGGATTCCGTGTGGCGGAATTTTATTTAATACCTACTGACCACGAGAATAAAGTAAAAAGTGATCTATTCCAAAAGAGCATTTATTATTCAATTAAAAGCAATTTGTTAAAAACGAATTTGTTTGCATTGTTAAATACCATGGCAAAAATAAAGATGAGAACCGCCGCGAGCGCGCGTAGGTAGGTAGGTAGGTGCGTGCGCCGGACACTTTCACAATAAGGACCTAGGGCACCACCTGCAACAATAGCCCTGCTGATGAGTCCGGTTACGATGAAGCAGGTTTCAGGTGGGGGACAAAATGCATAAAAGCCTTCTGCTCGAATCATTCAATGAGCCACGAGGCCCACGAGCCATTCCTACATGAGTGTTGGAATAAGCTAATGGCTCACTCCTACTAATGGATGACTCTACTACGCTCGAGCAGAAGGCTCTTATGCGTTTCGTCCCCCACCTGCAACCTGGTTCATCGTAACCGGACTCATCAGCAGGGCTGGTGTTGCAGGTGGTGCCCTGGACGCTTGGCGATGAAGCACTTATGCGCTCTTATATACTAATCGAGGTCTTGAGCCGTCGATTGCGGGAAAGGAGCTGGATCTGTCATCCATCTATTGCGCATGAGAGGTATTATGTACCCCACAGCCACTCCCCCCGCTTCAGAGCCAAAGCGTTCAAGGGAAATTTCTAATTATTACATATGCACTTTCATCTCTTCTACTACCTTGCTCGAGCTACAATGCCGAGACCGAATCAATCGGTCATTGCATCCAGTGCCGAAAGCAAATTCTACTGGTCACTGTGTACCGGGTCCCCACCCCGCAGTTAGCCGAGTCGCTGCTCAAAGACAAATACTGCGTGTCGTGGTTTCTCGGCGCATTGGCCTAGTGGCTTTATTAGAAGAGTGGAAAGGCTTACTGAGTGTACTCGTATTGAGTGTAAACTCAGAGTTGAATTGATCTGACTCCATGAAAGTTGTGTTCAATCACGTCGCGGGTTACCAATGTAGAAATAAGCTGATGGCTTACTCCTACTAATGAATGACTCTACTACGCTCGAGCAGAAGGCTCTTATGCGTTTCGTCCCCCACCTGCAACCTGGTTCATCGTAACCGGACTCATCAGCAGGGCTGGTGTTGCAGGTGGTGCCCTGGACGCTTGGCGATGAAGCACTTTATGCGCTCTTCTTGAGCCATCGATTGCGGGAAAGGAGCTGGATCTGTCATCCATCTATTGCGCATGAGAGGTATTATGTACCCCACATGAGGAGCGATGGTGGCGCCTCTAGCGGTCAAGTTGGTGTGTTGACCCAAAATGATTGTTAAAATATAAAACCAAGAGTAAGGAAACTGATAGTTCATCTAGCCAGGAAATAATTTTCTGCAAATTTAAAAAAAATCTCATCGGATAGATCAGTCTCTCGTTCTCGTATATTCATTTTTTCGAGCAACGTTACTTGTACTAGTACAATTCTGCTCTAAATGCTAAATTGGAATTTTTAAATTTGAAGCGAGTGGCACAGTTTCTTCAAATGGTATCAGTGTGCATCAGAACTCTTGACATAAATCGTGCCAGGTAACGTTTAAGAAATCAGTTATATCACATGAGAAATAGATTGTACCTTGAATTGAATCAATTAAAACAAATTGAATTGGCTCTGATTGGACTGGATGAATTTCCGTTCATGCTTGGCAAAAGTATGAAATGATACTCTTGTAATGAGAATAAGTGTCACCTCCTTAATAGAACAGTAAAAAAGCCAAAATCCGAAAAGTACAATTCCTCTCAAATATTCCCAATCGAATATCCCCGTAACAAGAATATCTGCTTCCGAGAAGATCTTCCCGACAACTCATCATGTCAGGCTTACTGCTATGACGACCTCGATCAATTAATGAGTGGATTTGGAAGGTTACATCCGTGTTGGATCATACCCTTGCCCGCGAATGGATCGAAGGATGAATTTTCTGCAGAAAGTCCGTAGGCAAACAGTCGACTATCTTTAGAATGGAATAGTAAAGGAGCAGGAATCCGGGTCCCACAACTCGTCACAACCATTTCCGAAGAAAGATTCTCACAGAGAAAATATTTGGTTCGGGAAAAATCCGTTAGGGAAGTCTTCATGACAGGCCTTTCTCTACGAGGACAGTCATAAACGGATGGGTTGGATGAGCGAAACTGTCACCGTGATGAATCCTAATCCTGCCCGCGGATGGATCAGAGAATAAATGTCCTGCAGGCAATCCTTGGGCGAAAAGGATGACCATCTCCAGAATGGAACAGTAAAAAAGCAAAATTCCGATTACTCCAAAGCGTCATATCCATTCTCGCGAGGATAATATCTGCTTCTCCAACTCGTCATGACCATTACTGATACAAGAATCTCGTCAGGAAAATATCTGCTTCCGAAGATGTACGTTAGGGAAGTCTCCATACCAGAACATTCTCTACGAGGACGTTCATCAACGAATCGGTTAGATGTGCGAAAGTGTCACCGTGATAAATCCTACTGCGGACGCGGATGGATCAGAGGATGAATTTTCTGCAAAAAGTCCGTAGGGAAAACGGTCGACTATCTTCAGAATGGAACAGTAAAGAAGCAGAAATCCGAGTCCCACAACTCGTCACAATCATTACTGAAGCAAGATTCTCACAAAGAGAATATTTGATTCCGAAAAAATCCGTTGGGGGAGTCATCATGCCAAGCCTTTCTCTACGAGGATAGTCAACAACAGATGGGTTAGATGTGCGAGAAAGTCACCTTGATGAATCCTACTCCTGCCTGCGAATGGATCTGAGAAGGAATGTCCTGCAGTTGATTATTGGGCGAAAAAGGTGACCATCTTCCCAATAGAATAGTGATAAAGCAGAAATTCGATGACTCCAACTCGTCACGACCATTCTGGATACAAGGTTCCCGCAAGGGGAATATCTGCTTGCAAGAAAATTTGTTAGGGAAGTCATATTCCAGGCCCATCTCCAAAAGGAGATTCATCAACGGAGGGGTTGGACGCGCAAGAGTGTAAGCGTGTCAAATCCTACTTCTGCCCACGAATGGATCGAAGAATGAATCATCCGCAGATGATCCTTGTGCGAAAAAAGGGACGATCTTCGGATTGGATCCATAAGAAAGCAAAAATCCGAGTACTCCAAATCGTCAGGACCCCCACCGATACGAATTTCTCGTGAGGAGGAAGTCTGCTTCCAAGAGAATACGTTAGAGGAGTCATCAGGCGAGGCCCATCTCTACGAGGACATCCATCAACTAATGGGTTAGACTTGCAAGAGTGTAATCCTGATGGATCCTAGTCCTGCCCGCGAATGGATCAAAGAAAAAATGTTTTGCAGGCAATTCTTGAGCGAAAAGGATGACGATCTACAGAATGGAACAGTAAGAAATCAGAATTCTGATTACTCCAACTCATCATGGACAATCATGCCAGGCCTTTCTACAAGGACATTCATCAACGGAAGGGTTGGATGTGCAAGAGTGTCGACGTGATGAATGCTACTCCTGCCTTCGGATGGATCACAGGATGAATGACCTGCAGGCAATTCTTCGGCTTGAAAGATAACTGTCTTAGGAATAAATCAGTGAAAAGGCGAAATTCCGATTACTCTAACTTGTCATGACAATTCCCGATACAAATATCTCGGAAAGAGAATATTTGCTTCTGAAGAAATCCGTCAGATAAGTCATCATGCCAGGCCTATCTGTACAAGGACATTCTTCAACGGATGGGTTGATCTGCGAGAGAGTCAACGTGATAAATTCCACTCTTGCCCGCGAATGGATCAGAGGATGAACTGTCTATAGGCAATTCTTGGGCAAAAATGTGACCATCTTCCGAAGGGAACAGTAGAAAAGGATAATTCCGATCACTTCGACTCGTCATGACCATTACCGATGGAAGAATCGCGTAAGAAGAATATCTGCTTCCGAGGGAATCGGTTGGAGAAAACATGATGCCCGGCTTATCTCTACAAGGACATTTACAACGGATGGGTACGATGTTCGCGAGTATGACCGTCACAAATCCTACTCCTGACCGGGAATGGATCAGAGAATGAATTTTCCGTAGACCATTTTGGGGCAAAAAGTGACCATCTGCAGAATGAATCAGTGAAAAAGCAAAAATCCGAGTTCACCAACTCGTCATGACCATCACCGATACAAGATTCTCGTAAGGAGAATATCGGCTTCCGAGGGAATCGATTAAGAGATGTCATCATGCCAGGCCTATAGCTACGAGGACATTCATCAACGGATGGGTAAGATGAGCAAGCGAGGATTGTGACGAATCCTACCGGCCGGTACATGGATCAGATAATGAATGTCCTGCAGGCAATTCTTGTGCAGATTGGATGACCATCTCCAGGATGGAACTGTAAAAAAGCAAAATGATCGATCACTCCAACGCGTCATGACCATCCCCGGAACAATATTCTCGTGAGGATAATGTCTGCATCCGAATCAATCGTGCATGGATGTCATTATGCCAGGCCCATCCCTACAAAGATATTCATTGATGGATGGGTTAGATGTGCACGAGCTTAACCGCGACTCAACCTACTCCTACCCCCGAATGGATCAGAGGATGAATTGTCTGTGCACGGATATTCAGCATAAGAAGTGACCATCTTCAGAATGAATCAGTAAGAAAGCGGAATCCCGATTATTCCAACGCGTCATGACCATTCCCAAATCAAGATTCTCGTCGGGAAAACACAGGTTCCGAGTGAATCTGTCTCTCTCTACATTGACATTCATTAACACATGCAGGTGCCCTTGAAATACGTTTACATTCCGCTGACGACAGTCAGCGGAGGAGACAGAAAGTGCGCATTTTCTCTTTTTCTCTTTTTCGCTTTTTCCCCTCCCGTGTATAAGCATAGGCGCCGTAGTTCCATTGCGCGCCACGGGCGGACAATGGCGCTAGTTCCACAGGTGAAAAAGAGCAAATGCGCACTTTCTGTCGAGGCCCTAAGAATCAATATCGGCTCTTGCGCCGTTTTTCATTAAAGTCATCCTCTTTTCAATCGTTCTCCTCGGATAACTCGAAAAGTTCGCACTTTAACCGGAAATGTGTACACATCTTTTGTAGATTTTGAAAAGTCGCATAAAAAAGGTTTTGCACACTTAAATCCGTAAAACGCACTCCGTTCGAGATTTCTGGGATTTTCATTTCGTCATTATGAATTTCCCGGAAAATCGGAAGGATATCAAAGAATCCGTGATAATTCGCGATTATCAAGCACTACAATTTATATCTTACACAATTGTTTATATCCTTGGTACGAGGCGCAAATATGCTCGCGGTGGCGGTCTGGGGTGCCTCTGGAGGTGCCAGAGGTGCTGGCGGTGGTGGTACTGATCCAATCGAAGATTGATACAGTTCTGGCGCCAAAGCATCATAAATTTTCCGTAAAATGGAAGGATATAAGCATAGGATTGTCCGGAAAATTTATGATGACGAAATTAAAATCCCAAAAATCTCGGACGGAGTGCGTTTCACGGATTCAAGTGTGCAGACACTTTTTATGCGATTTTTCAAGATCTACAAAAGATGTCTCCACGTATTTTCGGTTAAGGCGCGATCTTTTCGAGTTATCCGAGGAGGAGATTGGAAAGAGGATAAAAGACAAGTTTTTTGGACTTATATAAAGAACGGCCCAAGGGCCGATTTTGATTCTTTTCAGAAAATGAGCTCCAAAGGCTCCAGAAACATATCCCACAACAATGCCGTTGGTGGTCGCGGAATGGAAACGTATTCCAAGAGCTCCGTGCATGGGTTAGATGTGCAAGAGTGTGATCGTGACAAATCCTACTCCTGCCACGAATGGATCATAGAATGAATAGTCTGTATGGAGTGCTTGGGAATGAAAAGTGACCATCTTTAGAATGGATCAGTGAAAAAGCTAAATTCCAATTACTCGTGCAAGAGATTAACCGTGACAAATTCTACTTCAGTCCGCGGATGGATCAGAGGATGAATTGTCAGTAGGCAGTTCTTGTGCAAAAATGTGACCATCTTCGGAATGGAACAGTGAAAAAGTAAGAATCCGATTACTGCAACTCGTCATGACGATTTCCGATACAAGATTCTAGCGAGGAGAATATTCGCTTCCGAGCGAATCCGTCAGATGAGTTATCATGCCAGGCCTATCTCTACGAGGACACTCATCAACGGATGTGTTGAATGTGCAAGAGTGACACCGTGACAAATCCCACTCTTGTCAGCGAATGGATCAGAGAATGAATCGTCTTCAGAGGATTCTTGTGCAAAAATGTGACCATCTTCAGAATGGAACAGTGAAAATGCAGAATTCCGAGTTCTTCATATCGTCATGACCATCACCGATACAACTCTTCCGCAAGGAGGATATCTGCTCCCGAGGCGATACGTTAGAGAAGTCATCATGCCAGGCCTATCTCTACAAGTTCATCCATCAACGGATCTGTGAGATGTGCAAGAGATTCACCGTGACAAATTCTACTTCTGCCGCGAATGGATCATAGGATTCATTGTTTGTATGGGGTTCCTGGGCATGGAAAGTAAGCATCTTCAGAATGGATTAGTAAAAAAGCTAAATTCCGGCTATTCTCGCAAGAGAATAACCGTGACAAATTCTACTTTTGCCCGCGGATGGATCAAAGAATGAAGTGTCGGTAGGCAGTTCTTGGGCAAATATGTGACCATCTTCAGAATGGAACAGTAAAAAAGCAGGAATCCGATTACTCCAACTCGTCGTGACGATTTCCGATACAAGATTCTGTCCAGGAGAATATTCGGCTCTGAGCGAATCCGTCAGATAAGTTATCATGCCTGGCCTATCTCTACTAGGACATTCATCAACGGATGTGTTGGATAGGCAAGAGTGACACCGTGACAAATCCCACTCTTGTCCGCGAATGGATCAGACAATGAATTGTCTTCAGAGGATTCTTGTGCGAAAATGTGACCATCTTCAGAATGGAACAGTAATAAAGCAGAATTCCGAGTTCTTCATATCGTCATGACCATCACCAATACAACTCTTTCGCAAGGAGGATATTTGCTCCCGAGGCGATACGTTAGAGAAGTCATCATGCCAGGCCTATCTCTACAAGTTCATCCATCAACGGATCTGTGAGATGTGCGAGAGATTCACCGTGACAAATTCTACTTCTGCCGCGAATGGATCATAGGATTCATTGTTTGTATGGGGTTCTTGGGCATGGAAAGTGAGCATCTTCAGAATGGATCAGTAAAAAAGCAAAATTCCGGCTACTCCCGCAAGGGATTCACCGTGACAAATTCTACTCCTGCCCGCGGATGGATTAGAGAATGAATTGTCGGTAGGCGATTCTTGGGCAAACATGTAACCATCTTCTGAATGGAACAGTGAAAGAGAAAGAATCCGATTACTCCAACTCGTCATGATGATTTCCGACACAAGATTCTGTCGAGGAGAATATTCGCTTCCGAGCAAATCCGTCAGATAAGTTATCATGCCAGGCCTATCTCTACTAGGACATTCATCATTGAATGAATTGTCGGTAGGCGATCCTTGGGCAGAAATATGACCATGTTCAGGATGGAACAGTAAAAAAGCAGGGAGCTCATTACTCCAACTCGTCATGACGATTACCGATAGAAGAATCGCGTAAGGAGAACATCTGCTCCCGACGAAATCGGTTAGAAAGAACATGATGCCAAGCTTATATCTACAATGACATTCATCATCGGATGGGTTGGATGTTCGCGAGTATCACCAAGAAGAATCCTATTCCTGTCCGCGAATGGATCAGCGAATGAATTTTCCGTAGACTTTTTTGTGGCAAAAAGTGACCATCTTCAGAATGGGACAGTAAGAACGCTGGAATGCGAGTTCTCCAACTCATCATGACCATCACCGATACAAGATTCTCGTGAGGAGAACTTGGGCTTTCGAGGAGATACATTAAGAGACGTCATCATGCCAGGCCTATAGCTACTGGGACATTCATCGTCGGATGGATGAGATGAGCAATGAATTGTCGGTAGGCAATTCTCGGGCGAATATGTGACCATCTTCAGGATGGAACAGTAAAAAAACAGAAATCTGATTACTCAACTCGTATGACGATTTTCGATACAAGATCCTGGCGAGGAGCATATTCGCTTCAGAAAAAATCCGTCAGATGAGTCATCATGCCAGGCCTATCTCTACAAGAACATTTATAAACATATGGGTTAATGTGCGAATGTGTCACCGTGACTAATCCTGCTCTTGCCCGCGAATGGATCCGAGACTGAATTTCCTGGATGCAATTCATGTGCGAGAAAACTGACCAACTCCAGAATGGTTCAGTAAGAAAACCTCAAACCGAGCACTCCGATTCGTAATGACCATCACTGATACAATTTCCTTGTGAGGAGAATATCTGCTCCCGACGAGAACCGTTAGAGAAGTCATCATGCCAGGCCTATCTCTACGAGTTCATCCATCAACGGATCTGTTAGATGTGCAAGAGATTCACCATGACAAATTCTACTTCTGCCGCCTATGGATCATAGAATTAATTTTATGTATCGGATTCTTGGGCATGGGAAGTGAGCATCTTCCGAATGGATCAGTAAAAAAGCAAAATTCCGGTTACTCTCGCAAGAGATTTACCGTGACAAATTCTACTTCTGCCCGCGGATGGATTAGAGAATGAATTGTCGGTAGGCGATCCTTGGGCAGAAATATGACCATGTTCAGGATGGAACAGTAAAAAAGCAGGGAGCTGATTACTCCAACTCGTCATGACGATTACCGATAGAAGAATCGCGTAAGGAGAACATCTGCTCCCGACGAAATCGGTTAGAGAGAACATGATGCCAAGCTTACATCTACAATGACATTCATCATCGGATGGGTTGGATATTCGCGAGTATCACCAAGAAGAATCCTATTCCTGTCCGCGAATGGATCAGCGAATGAATTTTCCGTAGACTTTTTTGTGGCAAAAAGTGACCATCTTCAGAATGGGACAGTAAGAACGCTGGAATGCGAGTTCTCCAACTCATCATGACCATCACCGATACAAGATTCTCGTGAGGAGAACATCGGCTTTCGAGGAGATACATTAAGAGACGTCATCATGCCAGGCCTATAGCTACGGGGACATCCATCAACGGACGGGTGAGATGAGCAATGAATTGTCGGTAGGCAATTCTCGGGCGAATATTCGACCATCTTCAGGATGGAACAGTAAGAGAGCAGAAATCTGATTACTCAACTCGTCATGTCGATTTTTGATGCAAGATCCTGGCAAGGAGGATATTCACTTCACAGAAAATCCGTCAGATGAGTCATCATGCCAGGCCTATCTCTACGAGTTCATCCATCAACGGATCTGTCAGATGTGCAAGAGGTTTGCCAGGACATATTCTACTTCCACCCGCGGATGGATTAGAAAATGAACTGTCGGTAGGCAATTCTTGGGCAAAAATGTGACCATCTTCAGAATGGAACAGTAGAAGAGCAAAATTCTTATCACTTCAACTCGTGATGACCATTAGCGATAGAAGAATCGCGGGAGGAGAATATCTGCTTACGAGGGGATCGGTCAGAGAAGTCATAATACCAGGCTCATCTCTACAAGGACATCCATCAACGGAAGGGTTGGATGTTCGAGAGTATCACCGTGACAAATTCTCCTTCTTCCCGCGAATGGATCAGAGATTCAATTTTCCGTAGACAATTTCGGGGCGAAAAGTGACCATCTTCAGAGTGGACCAGTAAGAAAGCAAAATTCCGGCTACTCTCACAAGAGATTAACCGGGACGAATTCTACTTTTTCCCGCGGATGGACCAGAGAATGAAGTGTCGAAAGGCACTTCTTGGGCAAAAATGTGACAAACTTCAGAATAAAACAGTAAAAAAGAGAGAATCCGATTACTCCAACTCGTCGTGACGATTTCCGATACAAGATTCTGGCGAGGAGAATATTCGCTTCCGAGCGAATCCGTCAGATAAAGTATCGTGTCAGGCCTATCTCTACGAGGACATTCATCAACGGATGTGTTGAATGTGCAAGAGTGACTCCGTGACAAATCCCACTCATGTCCGCGAAAGAGTCAGAGAATTCATTGTCTTCAGAAGATTCTTGTGCAAGAATTTGACCATCTTCAGAGTGGAACAGTAAAAAAGCAGACATCCGAGTTCTTCAACTCGTCATGACCATCACCGATACAATTTTTTCGCAAGGAGGATATCTGCTCCCGAGGCGATACGTTAGAGAAGTCATCATGCCAGGCCTATCTCTACAAGTTTATCCGTCAACGGATCTGTGAGATGTGCAAGAGACTCACCGTGACAAATTCTACTTCTGCGGCGAATGGATCATAGAATCAATTGTATGTATCAGGTTCTTGGGCATGGAAAGTGAGCATCTTCAGAATGGATTAGTAAAAGAGCTAAATCCCGGCTATTCTCGCAAGAGATTAACCGTGACAAATTCTACTTTTGCCCGAGGATGGATCAAAGAATGAAGTGTCGGTAGGCAGTTCTTGGGCAAAAATGTGACCATCTTCTGAATGGAACAGTGAAAAAGAAAGAATCCGATCACGCCAACTCGCCATGACGATTTTCGATACAAGATCCTGGCGAGGAGAATATTCGGCTCCGAGCGAATCCGTCAGATAAGTTATCATAACTGGCCTATCTCTACTAGGACATTCATCAACGGATGTGTTGAATGTGCAAGAGTGACACCGTGACAAATCCCACTCTTGTCCGCGAATGGATCAGACAATGAATTGTCTTCAGAGTATTCTTGTGCGAAAATGTGACCATCTTCAGAATGGAACAGTAATAAAGCAGAATTCCGAGTTCTTCATATCGTCATGACCATCACTGATACAACTCTTTCGCAAGGAGGATATCTGCTCCCGAGGCGATACGTTAGAGAAGTCATCATGCCAGGCCTATCTCTACAAGTTCATCCATCAACGGATCTGTGAGATGTGCAAGAGATTCACCGTGACAAATTCTACTTCTGCCGCGAATGGATCATAGGATTCATTGTTTGTATGGGGTTCTTGGGCATGGAAAGTGAGCATCTTCAGAATGGATCAGTAAAAAAGCAAAATTCCGGCTACTCCCGCAAGGGATTTACCTTGACAAATTCTACTCCTGCCCGCGGATGGATTAGAGAATGAATTGTCGGTAGGCGATTCTTGGGCAAACATGTAACCATCTTCTGAATGGAACAGTGAGAAAGAAAGAATCCGATCACTCCAACTCGTCATGACGATTTCCGACACAAGATTCTGGCGAGGAGAATATCCGCTTAGGAGCGAATCCGTCAGATAAGTTATCATGTCAGGCCTAGCTCTACGAGGACATTCATCAACGGATGTGTTGAATGTGCAAGAGTGACTCCGTGACGAATCCCACTCTTGTCTGCGAATGGATCAGAGAATGAATTGTCTTCAGAGGATTCTTGTGCAAAAATGTGACCATCTTCAGAATGGAACAGTAAAAAAGCAGAATTCCGAGTTCTTCATATCGTCATGACCATCACCGATACAACTCTTTCGCAAGGAGGATATCTGCTCCCGAGGCGATACGTTAGAGAAGTCATCATGCCAGGCCTATCTCTACAAGTTTATCCGTCAACGGATCTGTGAGATGTGCAAGAGACTCACCGTGGCAAATTCTACTTCTGCGGCGAATGGATCATAGAATCAATTGTATGTATCAGGTTCTTGGGCATGGAAAGTGAGCATCTTCAGAATGGATTAGTAAAAGAGCTAAATCCCGGCTATTCTCGCAAGAGATTAACCGTGACAAATTCTACTTTTGCCCGAGGATGGATCAAAGAATGAAGTGTCGGTAGGCAGTTCTTGGGCAAAAATGTGACCATCTTCTGAATGGAACAGTGAAAAAGAAAGAATCCGATCACGCCAACTCGCCATGACGATTTTCGATACAAGATCCTGGCGAGGAGAATATTCGGCTCCGAGCGAATCCGTCAGATAAGTTATCATAACTGGCCTATCTCTACTAGGACATTCATCAACGGATGTGTTGAATGTGCAAGAGTGACACCGTGACAAATCCCACTCTTGTCCGCGAATGGATCAGACAATGAATTGTCTTCAGAGTATTCTTGTGCGAAAATGTGACCATCTTCAGAATGGAACAGTAATAAAGCAGAATTCCGAGTTCTTCATATCGTCATGACCATCACTGATACAACTCTTTCGCAAGGAGGATATCTGCTCCCGAGGCGATACGTTAGAGAAGTCATCATGCCAGGCCTATCTCTACAAGTTCATCCATCAACGGATCTGTGAGATGTGCAAGAGATTCACCGTAACAAATTCTACTCCTGCCGCGAATGGATCAAAGAATCAATTGTCTGTATCGGGTTCTTGGGCATGGAAAGTGAGTATCTTCAGAATGGATCAGTAAAAAAGCAAAATTCCGGTCACTCTCGCAAGAGATTTCCCGTGACAAATTCTACTTCTGCCCGCGGATGGATCAAAGAATGAATTGTCGGTAGGCAGTGCTGCTGCGATACGATAAAAATCGATAATTTGAAGATGTTGTTATCGAGCATCGACATTTCATGGCTTATCGATGTCATTATCGATGTCGAAAAATGTCGAAGGGCAATTGTCGTTATCGTATCGACCCTCACAATAATTCATCGACGATATTATCGATATCGCAGAGTTTTTTCAATTTCCCAGTGCGACCAGGGGTATGCCAAACGTACAAGAGTTTTCTTCACGTGATTTATGGATTACCCCGTGTGCCGAATGTGGCCGTGTGATCAATGTGCGAGTGTAAGTTTGTAAACACGAAACGCCAGGCGGAACCGTTACTTCAATCAGATATATCCTATTATTTACGCGTACTAATGCCGACGTCAAAGAGACTCCGTGAAGATTCAGATTCAAGTAGTTCCGATCAAGAAATTCGATCAAAGAAGAAATCAAAAAATTGAACCAACAAGCAGCCAACAAGAGGATATAGCCAAGCCAAGAGCTTCAACGAGCGATGAATTGAAAAATAGTGCGTCAAAGACAATAGAATCAGTGAAACATCAAATGTGTGGAGTATATGATTCTGCAATATTTGTTAACATGACTTCATTTGGAAATCTCGTTAACTTATCGTGCACCACTGGTATATGTGGCATATTATCTTACCTAAAATTAATGACTCATTTGGAATGATTCAGGGATTGGGGATACCAGAAATGACTCGTTTGACATAAGATCCAATCAATTGAGTCATTCCTATTGGATCATTCTTCAAATGAGTCATTTGAATATATCCCAAATCCCTGAATCATTCCAAATGAGTCATTATTTTCAGGCAGGGTATTCCGTTATATGATTAAATTTTCCGTTCATAACTAGTTGACTCCCTCACTCATTTCAATATTCTCAAATTCATACTTTGAATGTCATTCTAAGGATGATTCTGTTCGGATTGAGGAAAATAACCTCGATATCGATAATATCGCAACATGTCGCGATATAATGTCGATCGACAATTAATGTCGCTCAAGCAATGTCGTTATCGATGTCGAAAACAATAAGGGTTATCGATTTCGATGTCGATATCGTTTTTATCAATATCGCGATAAGACATCGACAATTTATCGATTATCGCGGCAGAACTAACTTCCATCATTTGGGAAAAGTGATCTGCAGGAGTGTATCTGGGACGATTCATGCCCTTACCGGTACATGGATGAGAGAATCATTGATTCTCAGACAATACTTGAACAAGGAGAGTTCCATTCTCCTGAATGGGATGGCAAGAGAGAAAGCATCTGATAACTGTGACTCGTCACTACCGTGACCGATACGAGATTATTGTAATTAGGCAATCTGCTTCGGAAAAGATCCATTAGAGAAGCCATCTTGCCAAGACCATCGCTATATTGAAATCCATCAGTTGATCGTGTGAATCGCGGATGTTGAACCATGCCAAATCCACTCTTGCTGGTCCATAGTTCAGAGGATGGATGGTGTAGGCAGGAAGGTGACCATCTCCTGGATAGAATAGTAAAATCGCAAAAATGCCATTAGTAAAATTCGTCTCAACCATCCCCGATGCGAGATTCTCGTAAGGAGATTATCCTGCTTCCGGAAAGATCCATGGGGTAGTCAGGCCTACTGCTATGACGACATCCATCAATGAATAGGGGCCATTCGCAGGAGTTCATCCGTGTTGAATCCTACTCATGCCGGTACATGGATAAGGAAACGAATCGTCTGCAGACGATTTGTGGGCAGAAGAGATGACCATCTTCAAAATGGAACGATAGAAGGGAGAAAATCCGATAGTTAGGACTTGTCACAACCAAGACCGACAACATATTCTGTGAGGAGAATATCTACTTCTAAATTAATCCTTCAGAGAAGTTATCATGACCGGCCCACTGCATCGACTCGACGACATCCATCGAGTGACGAGTGCAATTTGAAGGAGTGTAACCGTGACAAATTCCCCTCTAGCCCGCGAATAGATCAGAGAATGAATTTCCTGCAGGCAATCCATGTGCAAGGACACTGACCATCTCCAGAATGGATCAGTGAAAAAGCATATATCCGAGTACCCAACTGGTCATAACCATCACCGATACAAGATTCTCGTCGGGAAATATCAGGTTCCGAAAAAATCCGTTAGATGAGTCATCATGTCAGGCCCTTTCTGTACAAGGACATTCATCAACAGATGGGTTAGGTGTGCTAGAGTGTCACCGTGATAAATCCCACTCTTGCTCGCGAATGGATCAGAGAATGGATTGTCTGTAGAGGATTCTTGCGCAAGAAAAGTGACTATCTTCAGAACGGATCAGTAAGGAAGCCTAAATCCGAGTACTCCGAATCGCCACGACCATCACCGATACAATTTTCTCGTAAGGAAAATATCTGCTTCCGAGGAGATACGTTAGAGATGTCATCATACCAGACCTATCTCTACAAGTTCATCCATCAACGGATCTGTTAGAAGTGCAAGAGTTTCACCGTGACGAATTCTACTTCTGCTCGCAGATGGATCAGAGAATGGATTATCGATAGGCAATTCTTGGGCAAAAATGTGAATATCTTCTGAATGGAACAGTGAGAAAGAAAGAATCCGATCACTCCAACTCGTCATGACGATTTCCGACACAAGATTCTGGCGAGGAGAATATCCGCTTAGGAGCGAATCCGTCAGATAAGTTATCATGTCAGGCCTAGCTCTACGAGGACATTCATCAACGGATGTGTTGAATGTGCAAGAGTGACTCCGTGACGAATCCCACTCTTGTCTGCGAATGGATCAGAGAATGAATTGTCTTCAGAGGATTCTTGTGCAAAAATGTGACCATCTTCAGAATGGAACAGTAAAAAAGCAGAATTCCGAGTTCTTCATATCGTCATGACCATCACCGATACAACTCTTTCGCAAGGAGGATATCTGCTCCCGAGGCGATACGTTAGAGAAGTCATCATGCCAGGCCTATCTCTACAAGTTTATCCGTCAACGGATCTGTGAGATGTGCAAGAGATTCGCCAGGACATATTCTACTTCCACCCGCAGATGGATTAGAGAATGAATTGTCGGTAGGCAATTCTTAGGCAAAAATGTGACTATCTTCAGAATGGAACAGTAGAAAAGCATAATTCTTATCACTTCAACTCGTGATGACCATTAGCGATAGAAGAATCGCGGGAGGAGAATATCTGCTCACGAGGGGATCGGTCAGAGAAGTCATAATACCAGGCTCATCTCTACGAGGACATCCATCAACGGAAGGGTTGGATGTTCGAGAGTATCACCGTGACAAATTTTCCTTCTGCCCGCGAATGGATCAGAGATTCAATTTCCCGTAGACCATTTCGGGGCGGAAAGTGACCATTTTCAGAATGGATCAGTAAAGAAGCAAAATCCCGGCCTCTCCCGCAAGAGATTTACCGTGACAAATTCTCCTTCTGCCCGCGGATGGGTTAGAGAATGACTTGTCGGTAGGCAATTCTTGGGCGAACATGTGACCATCTTCTGAATGGAACAGTGAAAAAGAAAGAATCCGATCACGCCAACTCGCCATGACGATTTTCGATACAAGATCCTGGCGAGGAGAACATTCGGTTCCGAGCGAATCCGCCAGATGAGTTTTCATGCCAGGCCTATCTCTACAAGGACTTTCATCAACGGATGTGTTGAATGTGCAAGAGTGACACCGTGACAAGTCCCACCCTTGTCCGCGAAAGGATCAGAGGATGAATCGTCCTTAGAGGATTCTTGTGCAAGAATTTGACCATCTTCAGAGTGGAACAGTAAAAAAGCAGACATCCGAGTTCTTCATTTCATCATGACCTTCACCGATACAACTCTTTCGCAAGGAGGCTATCTGCCCCCGAGGAGATACGTTAGAGAAGTCATCATGCCAGGCTTATCTCTACAAGTTCATCCATCAACGGATCTGTTAGATGTGCAAGAGATTCACCGTAACAAATTCTACTCCTGCCGCGAATGGATCAAAGAATCAATTGTCTGTATCGGGTTCTTGGGCATGGAAAGTGAGTATCTTCAGAATGGATCAGTAAAGAAGCAAAATTCCGGTCACTCTCGCAAGAGATTTCCCGTGACAAATTCTACTCCTGCCCGCGGATGGATCAAAGAATGAATTGTCGGTAGGCAGTGCTGCTGCGATACGATAAAAATCGATAATTTGAAGATGTTGTTATCGAGCATCGACATTTCATGGCTTATCGATGTCATTATCGATGTCGAAAAATGTCGAAGGGCAATTGTCGTTATCGTATCGACCCTCACAATAATTCATCGACGATATTATCGATATCGCAGAGTTTTTTCAATTTCCCAGTGCGACCAGGGGTATGCCAAACGTACAAGAGTTTTCTTCACGTGATTTATGGATTACCCCGTGTGCCGAATGTGGCCGTGTGATCAATGTGCGAGTGTAAGTTTGTAAACACGAAACGCCAGGCGGAACCGTTACTTCAATCAGATATATCCTATTATTTACGCGTACTAATGCCGACGTCAAAGAGACTCCGTGAAGATTCAGATTCAAGTAGTTCCGATCAAGAAATTCGATCAAAGAAGAAATCAAAAAATTGAACCAACAAGCAGCCAACAAGAGGATATAGCCAAGCCAAGAGCTTCAACGAGCGATGAATTGAAAAATAGTGCGTCAAAGACAATAGAATCAGTGAAACATCAAATGTGTGGAGTATATGATTCTGCAATATTTGTTAACATGACTTCATTTGGAAATCTCGTTAACTTATCGTGCACCACTGGTATATGTGGCATATTATCTTACCTAAAATTAATGACTCATTTGGAATGATTCAGGGATTGGGGGTACCAGAAATGACTCGTTTGACATAAGATCCAATCAATTGAGTCATTCCTATTGGATCATTCTTCAAATGAGTCATTTGAATATATCCCAAATCCCTGAGTCATTCCAAATGAGTCATTATTTTTAGGCAGGGTATTCCGTTATATGATTAAATTTTCCGTTCATAACTAGTTGACTCCCTCACTCATTTCAATATTCTCAAATTCATACTTTGAATGTCATTCTAAGGATGATTCTGTTCGGATTGAGGAAAATAACCTCGATATCGATAATATCGCAACATGTCGCGATATAATGTCGATCGACAATTAATGTCGCTCAAGCAATGTCGTTATCGATGTCGAAAACAATAAGGGTTATCGATTTCGATGTCGATATCGTTTTTATCAATATCGCGATAAGACATCGACAATTTATCGATTATCGCGGCAGAACTAACTTCCATCATTTGGGAAAAGTGATCTGCAGGAGTGTATCTGGGACGATTCATGCCCTTACCGGTACATGGATGAGAGAATCATTGATTCTCAGACAATACTTGAACAAGGAGAGTTCCATTCTCCTGAATGGGATGGCAAGAGAGAAAGCATCTGATAACTGTGACTCGTCACTACCGTGACCGATACGAGATTATTGTAATTAGGCAATCTGCTTCGGAAAAGATCCATTAGAGAAGCCATCTTGCCAAGACCATCGCTATATTGAAATCCATCAGTTGATCGTGTGAATCGCGGATGTTGAACCATGCCAAATCCACTCTTGCTGGTCCATAGTTCAGAGGATGGATGGTGTAGGCAGGAAGGTGACCATCTCCTGGATAGAATAGTAAAATCGCAAGAATGCCATTAGTAAAATTCGTCTCAACCATCCCCGATGCGAGATTCTCGTAAGGAGATTATCCTGCTTCCGGAAAGATCCATGGGGTAGTCAGGCCTACTGCTATGACGACATCCATCAATGAATAGTGGCCATTCGCAGGAGTTCATCCGTGTTGAATCCTACTCATGCCGGTACATGGATAAGGAAACGAATCGTCTGCAGACGATTTGTGGGCAGAAGAGATGACCATCTTCAAAATGGAACGATAGAAGGGAGAAAATCCGATAGTTAGGACTTGTCACAACCAAGACCGACAACATATTCTGTGAGGAGAATATCTACTTCTAAATTAATCCTTCAGAGAAGTTATCATGACCGGCCCACTGCATCGACTCGACGACATCCATCGAGTGACGAGTGCAATTTGAAGGAGTGTAACCATGACAAATTCCCCTCTAGCCCGCGAATAGATCAGAGAATGAATTTCCTGCAGGCAATCCATGTGCAAGGACACTGACCATCTCCAGAATGGATCAGTGAAAAAGCATATATCCGAGTACCCAACTGGTCATAACCATCACCGATACAAGATTCTCGTCGGGAAATATCAGGTATCCGAAAAAATCCGTTAGATGAGTCATCATGTCAGGCCCTTTCTGTACAAGGACATTCATCAACAGATGGGTTAGGTGTGCTAGAGTGTCACCGTGATAAATCCCACTCTTGCTCGCGAATGGATCAGAGAATGGATTGTCTGTAGAGGATTCTTGCGCAAGAAAAAAGACTATCTTCAGAACGGATCAGTAAGAAAGCCTAAATCCGAGTACTCCGAATCGCCACGACCATCACCGATACAATTTTCTCGTAAGGAAAATATCTGCTTCCGAGGAGATACGTTAGAGATGTCATCATACCAGACCTATCTCTACAAGTTCATCCATCAACGGATCTGTTAGAAGTGCAAGAGTTTCACCGTGACGAATTCTACTTCTGCTCGCAGATGGATCAGAGAATGGATTATCGATAGGCAATTCTTGGGCAAAAATGTGAATATCTTCTGAATGGAACAGTAAAAAAGCAAAAATCCGATCACTCCAACTCGTCATGACCATTCCCGATACAAGATTCTGGCAAGGAGAATATTCGCTTCCGAGAAAATCCATCAGATAAGTCATCATGCGAGGCCTATCTCTACCGGACATTCATCAACAGATGGGTTGGATGTGCAAGAGTGTCACCGTGATAAATTCCACTTTTGCCCGCGAATGGATCAGGGAATGAATTGTCTGTATGGGGTTCTTGGGCATGGAAAGTGAGCATCTTCAGAACGGATCAGTAAAAAAGCAAAAATCCCGGTTACTCTCGCAAGAGATTTACCGTGACAAATCCTACTTCTGCCTGCGGATGGATCAGAGAATGAATTGTCGGTAGGCAGTTCTTGGGCAAAAATGTGACCATCCTCAGAATGGAACAGTGAAGAAGAGAGAATCCGATTACTCCAACTCCATTCTTTCCTTTGTGTATCCGCTCCCACAAGAATCTGAATGTCAGATATCACTGTACTCGTCCATAAGACGCCGTGTTAAACGGTTTTTGCAGAAACGCTAATAACTTCTTTTCCAGAAACTGAAGGCTTTTGAAATTTCAACTGAAGAACTTTGAAACCCTAATCTACATATGTGCCAGTTCCCATAATTTTTTGAACGTCAATTCGAGTACCGATAGTACTACCTTAATTAAACTTGTGTATTACTTCTGAATAGTTTTTGATTATTACATTCAATAAGTATGCTTTCTCAACAGAAAGTGGTACTTTTTCGTCTTTACTACTAACTTCTATACCAACAATTTTTTTATTTTCCTTTTTCGTAATTTTTGTAAGGGCGTAATTGAATTATTATATGCACTATCTTATGCTAAAATACCATATATTGCTCTGCCATTACATAATCTACAGTATATCATCAGCATTGTTTCTCTAGAAATGACTCTTTTCAATTTGGCAAGAAGGAAAAGTAGATATTGTTCGTTTCAGAATGTTTTGTATGTAATTTTTCCATTTAAACTGGCTATCTATGATCAAACCTAAATATTTAGTAGTCTCTACCTCTTTTACACCGATAGCTGCCGTAGATGTTCGAATGTCATTTGGTTTTTCATCATCGTAATTGTAAAATAAAACCTCACGAATACTGCTTCACTTGAGTTCAATACTAATTGATCCATTTCAAGCCACTCAGCTACCTTGAATAGATATTCTTCCATTTCCCTCGTCGCAGCATTCCAATCTTTTCCTGAAACGTATACCACAGTATCATCTGCATAAGAGATCAGATGGTTTTCACTTAGACACAGTAGAAATAAGAAATAGTGGCCCTAGGCGATAGTACCTTGTGGCATTCCTGTTTTAACAAACACTCTTATCAAGTTTCTCATAAATCATACGCTTGATTCAGCTATAGCGTCTGCAGTTCCTTTGTTTGAACAACAATGAACAAGAATTTTTTATGTGATTGTCGAGTTCTCAATCAACCAAACAGTATTGCGCAACTTCCGAACAAAATCACGATTCAGTTAAACTGACTTGTACGAAACTGCTCTCAAACAAAACTTGAAGTAGAAGTTTTCTCAGCGAGAATTGAAAATTTCAGTCGAGCTATTTCCGGAAACGGTTAGGTCTTTTATAGAGACAGACTAAGCAATCGAGACACGGTTCGCCTGAACTGACTTTGACCCGAAAGTGCTTTCCGCTAAAAACAGCTTTTGCTCCCCAAAAATACATGGAAAATGGAAGTTTTTCCAACAAGGATCAAAATCATCGCCGGAGCCATTTTAGAGAAACGTCGAACTGAAATATTTCGAGTTTGTATTTTTGTTAATCATAGCAAGCGCAATGTCACTCTTCGTGTGAGTTTTGTATATCCCTAATTATTGCATAATATTCCACTAGTAATCAGCGATTGATGTATGGGGTAGTTGAAATAAGGTTATCACTTATGAATTCGAGTGAGATTATTCCATTGATGATTGATCCTCCATTCTAAAGATGCATACTGTTATAAGCGCACACAGCCCGCCAAAGTTTTTTCTGATAATTGGGATTTTTCTTGTCAACTTCGTGGTTTTCCTCCGTCAGACTGAAGTCAAAATGGGATGATTCCATGGCCTGCTCACTCAAAAAACCGAGACCCATTTCCCTCTTCAGCACTAGAGTGGGAGTGGGGATCGTTAATTTCCCGTGGTCAATACTATTCTATCATGAACGATATTTAAACCTCCATATCTCCCCGTAATCGACGCCATGACAAACACCCAAGTTTGAAATGTGAAATGTGCTCGATTTTTGCTCATATTATTCTAAACAGTGGTATGCGCAGTCTATTAGAAACCCTTTTGGCTCCATACAAAAAATTGCTACATACCTGTTCGTTACTTTCCGGATAACATGAAGCATATTTTGATGGAATGAGTTCATAAAATTCGGAGTAATAGCCCAATTCTATCGAGAAGAATTGGAATAATTGTGAAAGAACGGCCTAATCGATATTTCTCAAAAACGGCTCCGGCGATGATTTTGATTCTTGTTGGAGAAACTCCCATTTTTCATGTAGTTTCAGAGAGCAAAAACTGTTTTGGCGGAAAGCACTTTCGGGTCCAACTCAGTTCAGGCGAACCGTGGAGAGGGCACTTTAGCGTTCGAAACGCGACGCGTCGTCAATTTACAGTGAGAAACCCATGAAAATTCTTGGTATTTAGCGCCTGTGCTTTTAGATAGCTGTTAGCGACCAAGACTTTGTTTTGATCTCTCACTGTGCGACGGTGGCACCTCTAGCACTCAAATTCGTATATTGCCAA
Organism: Eretmocerus hayati; assembly: GCA_029851415.1. Classification (NCBI taxonomy): domain Eukaryota; kingdom Metazoa; phylum Arthropoda; class Insecta; order Hymenoptera; family Aphelinidae; genus Eretmocerus; species Eretmocerus hayati. Next base: position 64,606,147 of record CM056744.1, on the reverse strand, counting down.
TAACAACTTCCAAAAATGGAGAGAAAGGATATTAATAGTATACCCACCCGCGGAATAATTTTCTGCAACTTGGAAAAAAAGTGTCATCGAGATCGGTGCAGAATTGAATCCACAAAGTTGCAGGAAATTCTTTGAACATAGTACAATTTTTCCCGGAAATTGACAATTCACCAATTTGATTGCTAGAGGCGCCACCGTCGCTTTTCGACATCTATAAAGAGCACTCTTGAGTACAGTGAGTCGGATTTTGGAAGGTCACCTGGCTCTGAGTAGATAGACAGATAGACCTTTATTCGACATTTGACGAAACATTGATCACACTCGAATTAAATATACATCATAAATATAAAAATGGATTTCCTTTTATAAAAATATATCACAGTTAATAAATCCTTTCCTGTCAAAAAACAATTATTTTGTCACAATATGTGATTATCACAAGGAATAGATGTAATTGAGATGATATAATAGTTGAGGGTAGGATGACTCTCGGAAGAACTGTGCGTACACTCTCACCCAAAAGTGAGTTGGTGGGAAAATACTTCCTTGTAGGTAGCATTCGATTTAGGTCTCAAACAAAGTTCTTTGAAATTCAAAATAGTACATTACGCGTCGAGTGCTGGAAACATTTTCTCCTTCGGGAAACCAAGCTGGACGTGGGCGATGGCACCGTCCAGCTTGGTTTTCCCGAAGGAAAAATGTTTCCGCACGAGACGCGTATGCAGTTTTATACGTCTGTACGCAGAAACAGCTTGTTTCCAGGCCTCCTCGCGTAGCGAGGAGGCCTAGAAACACGCTGTTTCTACGTATGGACGTATAAATGATTTTTCTCAAGAGGAACTCGATCCGTTTTTCGGGCAAATTATGTTCAAATAATGTTTTTCAAGTAATCAGCGTTCTACATTCCCGAAAGTATTCCTGATCAATACCCAAAGTTATTCTCTTCAGCGAGATGACTTGGAAAAGTCGATTCTATGCGGTAAAATTGATTTAACATCTTCAGGACTTTACTTCAGATCCCTGTAGAAAATTGCCCCCGCCGTTGGGCCGGCCCAGTTCAAGAATTGTTGATACGAAAACATGTCTCCCCTGATTACTGAGGGGTATGGTGTGATTTTTCCTCAAAAATTTATTGGATGGTATCTGATTCATTATATCTCCACAGCCCACTCAAAATCCTTTCCTTCCTTCACATTCGATAACCAGCATAATACGCTACAAAAAGACATTTGCAAAAAGCTTTCTGTTCATTCATTCATTTCCCAACCATTCATTTTCCAATATTGATAGTAATTTTGCCCAAAGATGGATTTCAAATCAAAATTAGGTATAAACCAATCTTTTTAGAATGATAGATAAACTTTGGGGTAATCTCTCTCTAATTTCCTTTTCGGCAGGCGCATAGAGCGCTGGAGAGTTAGGCGAATTCGACTGAGACATTTCTTTGAATTATAGATATTGAGTTTAGTCGTTCAAAAAAAATATTGATCATACGGAAGTGCGAATAATATCGGCATATGTAATTGTTTGGGAACAATCGTTCAAGAGATATCACAAAATAAGGGAAAGGTTCTAGAAATATGCAGAGAGGAGAAAAAATTAATATTTCAATTCAAGGTAAAAAATTCCTAGAGACAAAATAAATCGGTAGATAATGCTCAAGAAGGACTGGGTCCATCTACGGAAGAGATTGGATAATGCCTGGAAATTTCGAAGAGATCGGTCGAAGCACTCACGAAATTTCGAGTGACTTACAACGAAAAATGGAAAAAATGTTATGCGAAGAATAAAAAACCTAGCCGAATTCTGGATTAACCAATCTCTTAAAAATGATCGACAAATATTTAGACAACAATAAGTGTTAATTTATATTGAGAATCTTAGATGCTAGAACGTTTGGACTATCATGGTCTAAAAATTGTGTTGAAATTCAGGTAATCAAATTGACGTGGAAGGCGGAGTATTGAGAGGATGGAACCGCCAATGGACTGAAATCATCATTGATCAATTGAAAAAAAACCCTGAGAATTTGAAGAAGATCGCTCCAGGGGTTCAGGAGAACTCACGTGACAATGGGAAAACAAACTATAGACACAAATGCATACGGACACACACGAGGTGTAATTGACAATAATTAACAGGGAGCGTTGTACATCGCGGGGTGGGGGGGGGGGTGTTTGTGGGTACCATTCTATAGATCTCGGCGAGTAGAATAAGATGGGTTAACTTGTTTTGGAGTAGGGTACGGACTACGTGGTCAAAAATGATAAATTCGGAAAAATTTCGAGCGAAAATTTCCGTATCGATACAACACTTTCTCTTCGTGAGAGCAGAGAGCAAAATGAGGTTACGGTTTGTCAGTTTAGACTAAGGATTTCCTTGAAATTAGGCAGTTATTGTATTGTAGCATGGTGGATTTACTATAGTGTGTAAGTGTTTGTTATTGATTGGGGGAGAAAATAATGAGAATTTAGTATGATGTCTCAAAATTTCCATGCAAACGATAATAACTTCTCACGTGATAGCCATGGAGCTATACAAAAAAATCATTGTCCAAAAATTGAAATGAAATCAGACCCACTCAACGTAAGATCAGGCAGTCGAAAATTGCTCCAGTCTCAGGTCTCCTCCGAAATGAGATATATGTTTCTCAAGACAATTTTAGGGAACACGTATTTTTGCGTTTTGCCCTATCTTGTTCTGGCTCAAAACTATCGAATTTCTTCGATTGGAGTCGCAACATGGGTAATCGTGAAATTATCTTTTTCAATCGAACACTATGCAATTATTCAAGTGTGAGGGTACTGTTTGAAATGAAACCTGTTCAGGGTGGTTAAGTGGATCATGTTACATCAGAATTTTTTGGTATGGCAACACAAACAAAGAGCAAAATGTACAAGGATGGATTTTAACGAAAATCAGTAAAAGTTAAATTTCTCAAAATAATGATTTTTTTGCATGCCAATTTTTCTGAGAACTCAGTGGAATATGATGAATAGGATGTATTTGATCTGGGTTGCGCGACGTGGCGCTATAATTCATTTTTTGGGATTTTCTCAACAATCGGGTTTCGTGAGTATTTAAAGAGGTTATCATGAATTCAAGAGAATGAGATTGAAAATTAATGCACATATTATTCACAAAGTCTCCATTTTATTTCACAATCTTTCGTATCCGAAGGTTTTGACCATCTTAATGTTCGGCAAAGTTGTGAGCATTAGGAATTCCACAGAATGTATGTGATATTATACATGTAATACTTATAGATGTATATAATCACGTATGTGTATTCATATTTCCATATGTGATATTTCATCCATGGTTCAAAATATACTCGTCATCTTCGTGCAGATGGTTCCTCCCGAAAACTTCTCGGTGGACATAGAGCACTGCATAATTTATTCGACTCATACATTCTGTGAAATTCCCAATGCTCACAACTTTTCCGAACATTAAGATGGTCAAAAAACAGGTATGAGTGAAGGGCCTCGGTGACGTCATAAGGCTGAATGAATCAGTTGGTGCGCAACATCAATCTCCCGAAATCCCGTTACTTGGGTTAAAATTTGCGTAGAGAACTTTTAAAGAAGGGAAATGGAAGGTCTTAAAGAGGACTACAAACTCGTTTTCGAATCGTAAGGATTCAACTATTTCCCTAGAAATTGTTCCTGATTGATTGAAAAATTTTTTTTTCACTTTTCCAACCACGATTAAGGTAGTACTAGCGGTTCTCGAATTAACTATCAGAAAATTACGAAATTCGGCACAGTGGTAGATAAGTGTCCTAAACAGGCACACTCGAAATTTTGAAACGTTTGGGAGTCGGAAAGAAAGGTTCTGGACAAATTCGTAAAAGCCGATTAACACGGCGTCTTATGGGAAATGATCAATATTTTCATTTCTACCTACGAGATTTTGACGGGAGTCAACACACAGGAGGAAGAGTGCACGAAAAAGTATAGAAACAAACAAATCAACGATTAGGAGCGTAGAAAGAAAGATCTGAACCAATATGTCACTACTTTTGGCAGTTTCGGGGTTAGCTTGTCGTCTGCTGCGTGCATTCACCATACCTATATCGCTGGCGGAGGGGAGTCAAACGCGGGTATAATCTGCTCTTGGAGTCATCAGTATCGCTAGTACTACCTTGAAAGTATAAAAATCACACGAAAAAAATTTTTTCGGGGCATAAATCGAGAGCCTTTTTTAAGATCTTCAAGATGCTTTTCTCAAAATTCCCGTAGGTTGCATCGCCCCAGACAGATGATTCTTCTTGTCAACCTATGTGTTATTCATTATTCATGGTAGGTAGTGTAGGTGTCAGATTTGAATAATCGCGTGGGCACTGTTTGTTCTATAATAAAATAGATTTGTTTATAAAAATTTTGAACATCATTTTCTAAGGTATCATTTTCAAGGTTAATCAGTTCATCTCATACTGCCATAGAAAGGCTTTCGTTGATCAATGCATAATCAGCTTTACTGAAATCATACTAAGGGATCTAAAAATTCACTCCTTTTAATACTTCTAATTTCAATGAGAAATACTGTGGAATATGGTGAGCATCAACTTGAACTTAGTATTCATTTGTAAGTACGGGATTGACTTCTGGAGAGCAGAAAAGAAGGTCCAAAGTGTAATCTTTATGAGGCGAGAGGGGAAAATATTGCTTACAACTAAGAAGCAGTACAATTCAGTAATCGATTCCTCAACGGCTCCGATACTTCCACTATTCTTGATTCAGCATATCCAGTAATTCAACACAGTAAATCTTCACCTAGTGGTGGAACAATTTTATTGAAGCTGAAGTCTCCGATGGATAGAAGTTCTGAGTTTGCATGGCGTGATTGGATATCATTCCTAGTCATCAGAAAATCTTGATATACTGACGATAGTGACCGAGGAAGAATGTAAGCTGCACCAATGATGATGGTCTTTCTTCTAGTTTTGAGGTTCACAAAACCTTGTTCACAAGAGGTACCAGCCACTGTACATTTTGAGGCAATAATATTTTTCTTGATACTTATGAGTACTCCAATACCTTCACGGTAATCATTATGAATGTCGAGCCCGTCCCATCTAAATACCTTCTAGCTATAAAGGCCAATTTCTTCATTGTTTATATGTGGTTGGAGCCAAGTTTCGGTGAATACTATAATATCTGGTGGAATTGTGAGGAGACTGATGTTAGTCGCTAGAGTTTTTGACTTGGAATTAGACCTCTCACATTCTGGTAGTACTGTAATTAGTTAGTTCTCCTTCATACACTGAGTAAAAAGTGCGGCCGCCGGAGAACGATACAGAGACCCCTTAATCAAGAGTCTGACACGCTATTGACTGAGCTAGTCTGACCGCACCACGCGGTAGCTCATATATGTATTACGCTTGAAAAGCGGGCGCCGGAGTAGCTTGTGCCCGTAACATACCCCCTGGGCAGAAACGCCGATGTCTTCCTCGTCTGAACTTCATGCCGTTGGTTCCTTATTGTCAACTTTGTAGATCCCGAGTCCATTTCGTCGGTACAGTAGGTCTACGCGTGGGCAGTGCCACCTAACTATCATGATCATTATCCTCCGAGTATGCAGTCCATTTGTGGGCGGGGTTCATCCCACTTCTAACACCAGTTGTAATTATTTAAATTTCCTTCATGCGCCAAGTAAAAGGTACGGCCGCCGGGGAAGAAACCTGCGACCTCTTGATCAAGACTCTGACACGCTGTAGACTGAGCTAGTCCAGCCGCACCACGCGGTAGCTCTTATATGTGTCACACTGAAGAACATTAACGAATCCAAGGAAAATCATAATCCACTCCAAACTGCAGTTTGAGCATGGAAATTCCAACGTATATCTTTAGTTTATAGAAAAATGATCTAAAAGATCCCATAGACTTTCTCAGACCATGGAAGAAATGTAGACAGCTTCCTGGGATCCCATAAACTCACAAAGTATATATGTTTTATCCCAGAAAGTAACATTATATCTATCCAGAAATAGTCGACTGCAAAAGTTGGAGTTTTCTGGGATTTTTCGGTCTTCTGGGATCCCCGAAAAATATTTTCAACGAAATCCCAGATACCCACCTTAAGCGCAGGGTGCAAAATATAAGGAACACCTTTTCCTGGGAGGGAGAATCCCAGAAAGAAGTGTTCTCTCCACTTTGGATTTGCGTAGAACGTGGGTTTCTCGGATACCAGAAACACACAATGCATACAGTATTGATCCCAGGAATCACTGTAGTATATATTTGTGTCCTAGAAAAACGTTTTTTCCCAGCGGATCCCAGAAAAATCGTCCCAGAAAGTGGAAGATCCCAGATTCAGGTGTTGTATCTATATATATATGTCTCTATAAAATATATATGTGATGGAAAATTGAATGTGTACGTCAAGTTGGCAGTTCTGATTTCCGATTGCGATTTTTTTTATGGATTTGTATATAGGCATATCTGACCGTGGCTTAATTATGTTGATTTATATTTATATGCTGTGTGAATGTGAATCCTCTATATGAGGCAGTCCATACACGAAAACTTACCATTCATATATATGTTACGTACCAAGCCCGAAATCGTACAGTGTCAGGCTCTGTACAAAGAAGCTGTACAGAGCCCGACACTGTACAGCTGCTAATACAGAGCCTGCAATTGCGGGCTGTGTACAGCACATTTCGTACTGAGTTAGCTCTGTACAGAGATCTATGTACAGAGTGTGAGCTCTGTACAAGGTGATTGTACAGAGCCCGCCACACTTTTTTGATATCCAATGAGAAAATCTTTTCTGATATAAAGTTTCATGAGGAGCGGGATTCAAATGCTATTCTCTCAAGGTTAATGCAATAAAGAAAGGAAATAGTGTTCACACATGTAGGTTGTTTATTAGAGTATCACATAATGTTATGATTGTCAGCTGAAGTCACATGTCATCATGATACAGAGAAAAATTCATCTATTTGTTACAACAAGTATTTGAGTGGTGGCATCGCGAGTTGCAGAGGATATTCTGTTTCCGACACGCGCATCTTTTCGTTGTACATTTTGTTGTGCAATTACATTTTGTGAAGCCTTGTCCGCCACATAATGAAACCTGATTATTGATGGAACGCAAAGACATCGTAGTATTAGGAACTTCACTGGCGCTCACAAACGAAGTATTTGTAGGCATGACTTGATTGCGACTGTATAGATGAGAAATAATCCCACTCTGAGTGCCAATGCGATAATAGTTGTCGGGTGTCACCTCAAGAACCACACCTACGATGTTCCGCAGATCTCCCTTACTTCGATCGACATCAGGGATAGGTATTGTGACATTATCGCCAATTTGCAGGGGAGGAAATTTGCTATTACTGAGCAACTTCATTCGCTTTGCTTGATGCTCTAAGCCTTGCACGGCTCTTTTTCTCTTTTCTCTAATAGCATTTTGACGTTCATGAATTATAATTTCATCTAATGTCTCAGATGGTTGGTCGAGGATTGGAAGTAGGCCATCCCTCGTATCGGAATTTTGGGAACCAATTTCTAGCTCTGAATCTCGTATTCCAATCTCGAGATCTGCATCTTCTTCGTTCATCAAGTTTTGAGCCTGTTGTGTAGTCTCGTTTCCGGGTTGAGATGATTCGTCACACGTACCAATGGTCGATTGATTTTGGTCATTTTTCGAAGAGGGGGTAGGAGTATTCCTACTGGGGTCATTTTCATCACCCTCGTCAACTTCCTGAGTATCAAAATTCTCGTTCTCACCGCCAGCGTCGGGTGAATCACACGAATTCCCAACAATGTGGATTGTTTTCAAAAATTCATCAAGTTCTTCTTCAGTGCGGATGTTTGTTTTGAGAGACTCAGGCAAGATATGACTCAACCCGTTATGTGCTCTGACCCCAAAAAGAGCTTCAAATGGTGATTGCTGAATGCCCGAGTGGAGACTACTATCCTTCTTTAGTTGTACAAATCGTAAGCCTTCACTCCACTTTGTCGTCTGATTGTCTTTCATCCAAGCTCTCAACATTTCTTGAACATCGCGATTGGCTCTCTCGATACTCCCTTGACTTTGCGAATGCCGAGGTTTTCCATGAACTATCACGAGTCCTGGCCACATAACTTTCAATAATTCAATAAGACTGTTCACAAATTCACGACCATTGTCTGATTGCAAAATCACGGGAGCGCACATTATACAAAATATGTCGATCAAATGCCAACATACCTCAGACGCAGACTTTGTTTTCAGTGCTCGGAGGAGGAGAAATTTCGTGAAATTACATTGAACGTTGAGGATGAATGCGTAGTTATCATCCTTACAAGACTGCATATCAATTAAATCGACTTGATATCGCTTATTTACCTCTTTCGTGATTATAGGTTTCACAACCAAGCCTCTTTTAGGATGCGATCTTTTTTCCACACACGTTTTGCAACATGACAGGTATAGCTGGATAACTTCTCTAGTTATATTTGCATAGTGAGCTTTCAGATTATCATGCATTCGGTGTACACCTCCATGACCTGTTTCACTGTGAGCTTGAGCTAAAATTTCAAACACTTGTTGATTGTGAACGAAAAATCTCGTTTCAGTCTTCTGACTTCCATTCATAGGCTCAATCAATTTCTGTACACCATCCACTGAAATCACATCATACCTCCGTATTCGTCTATATTCGTGGCAAGCTTTTCTTGTTGTTTTTGCCTTTATTTCTAGAACTTCCTTTATTATGTCATCGTATCTCTTTTCATCCACAATCATATTAGAATTATCCTTGTAATTTATAGAGATCAACTTATTCATGAAGAGATTTTTCATTGGATCCGGGGTCTCGTTCATTGTTGAAATATATGCAGCAAATACTTGATAAATTCTGAAAATATAACAATCAGACTAGAACTACACATTTATGGGTGAACTCGGGCGGCATTTGTTGAAGAATAATATCACACACCTTGAAGCTTTTTCTTGACCACTACGCAATATGTTTCTAATATTCAAGAAATTGCAATAGATATTTCACCAGGAACAGACGTTCACGAGGAATTTATACTGCGCGTACACTAGCTGAGAGTTACACAGGTAACAACGAGCAGATGTTTGTGGCCCGCGACACTCACATGGCTGGTTTGACGATCAAAACAAAACTGCCTTGATAATTCACGAAACCGTCAACCACTACAAAGCCTTTATAATAAACATATTTCACACTATAGCTGTTTGGAGCTTTTCTCTTCATCAGAATCGTACATAGACGAAGGTGTTGTGGGCTCTGTACAATCACCTTGTACAGAGCTCACACTCTGTACATAGATCTCTGTACAGAGCTAACTCAGTACGAAATGTGCTGTACACAGCCCGCAATTGCAGGCTCTGTACAAGATGGGTTGTACGGAGTTGGCTCTGTACAGCTTCTTTGTACAGAGCCTGACACTGTACGATTTCGGGCTTGGTACGTAACATATATATATATATATATGAATAACTGTGGTTAGCCGTTTGAGGATTTTTGCGGCACCAACTCAGCTGTTTGAGAATTTGTGAGAACTTTGAGGACCATCCTTAAACTTCCACTTCGTGCGATAGGCCGTTTGAGGATTCTCTTTCATCTGAACTATGACGATGTGATCTGGGTTTAGGTTAACTGGGTTTGTATGAAATATTGTTTTTAGCGAAGTATTGTCATCTCCTCGGCGTTTATCTCCCACGAGGGATGGTTTAGTGTTTGAACGCAAAACGAACTCTAAGCAAACGTCTTTTATCTCCTCGGCGGTTATCTCCCACGAGGGATGGTTTAGTGTTTGAACGCATAACGAAGTCTAAGCATACGTCTGTTATTAATTCAACATTTTAATACGGAAACGCCATATATACCCATTTTGTGACTCGGTGAATGTATATATGAGAGAGAAGTCATAAATAGGTTATTAAAACTCTATATATGGTGAATCTTCAAAAATCCTTAAACGGCTGTATACACGTATTCATATATATATATACATATTGACCTGCATGCTGGGGCCGGCTCGAGGATATGAGTGTTTGTGTAGGTGCGTGTATGTGTGTTTATTTTATGATTTTGTATATGGTCACGAATCCGTGATTTGGTTCTTTCCGTGTTCGGTCGTACACAGTGGAGTTAGTCACTCTTGTGCTCAGGGCCTAAACGGAAATTACCTCACGGTATCGTTTTTTACGCTCTCGAACGTGTATTTATGTAAATGTATGTAAAGTGTAGTATATGTGAGTATTTAATTATGTAGTGGGTTCTGAATGTGTTTGAGTGTTTTTGTATATATATTGGGGTGATATATATTCATAGTTCATGTAGTATTAATTGAATGATCATATTATATGAATTGAAGAGAATTGTTTTGGAAATATCTGAAAATTGAATTGAGATACCTGTTCCAGCTACTTCTAATTAATTGTAATAAACATTAATGGAATGATAAATGAGAAGAAATTCGGATTATTCCTGAAAGGATAAGGAATTCATTTTATAATACAGTCTATGTATGTCTGTTCGTAGCCCATAGTTTCAAACTCACAATAGAATATACAATCCTACGGGTGAGTCATTGCTAACAGGGAACCTTCAAGGGATGTGTGTAGTATGATTCAGGATTTTAGGGATTCTACTTGGCTGGAATTCTATATTGGGATCCGTATGTTAGCTGATAAGAACACCTAATACTTGTCATTACCTCAGCACTTTTGTGAGGCACCCTTCCGCAGACGATAGTCAAGTGTGGGATTCTTTGTTTGTTTTTGTCACGTCATTTTGAAAGTTAAATTCCTCACTATAATGTAATTTTTCAAATTTTGCAAAATTATCTAGTATTTTGAAATGAACGTGCCCCATCGTCATGGTCTTGATTTGAATGGGGAAAAAGGAGTAATGTTCCTCACAGTCAATTTAAAACTATCGGAAATATTCTTGGAAAAAATTGGAATTTTCGAAAATCCAATATTATCTTTCCCTATTCTCATTATTTTACTGAATTTTTGTTATGGGAATCGAATTTTGTTGTAAGTTCTATATCTTATTAGGGATGAAATGACACAAAATGGAAGGGACGGCTGATGTTTCCGTCCTTTATGACTTTATTTGTAATTTGGAGGATCAATTTGACATTATCCTTACATATTCAATAAAACTAATTATTACACGATTATATTATATGACTAGGGGGGGGGGGGGGCAAGCCCCCCTGCTCGATCCGCTCGCCAACCCCCACGCAACCTACTTACTCCTCCAATAGTTCTGAAACATTGAAAAATCGAATTATTGATTTTAGCAAATCCTCATTTCGATGAATCTAACCTGAATTTAGTGAACAGTATCTTTCTGCTTGTTTCTCTTGAATGATTCATATCCACAACGACTTTTCTGCTTCGACTTCTTTCCACTATTTTTCTCAGCTATAAATATGAAAATCATCACACAAATAGTAAGTACTCATTATTTCTAAAATATTTAAGAACAATCGACTGTCTAAATATAGAATATGAAACTATTCATAAACAGTCTGTTATTCACTCCCTTCAGGATCAAAATACACTGAAAATACTGTACTTTTAGTTCCCTGAATATGTACAGATACAAACAGTGACTTCATCGGTTGATTGATGATGAACTTCTACATATTCGTTCAGAGAAGTTAACTGTTTCTATTGTGATCAAGCACAAAATTTTGGAAAGATTATAATAGAGATTAGTTCTTCGTATAATTGATTTGAATTCATAATCTACCAAATTGTATTGATTCGAAAATGATCATCTATTGAACGATATTATATGAAACTATCAATAACCCATGTTCTATTTACTTCTTACAGCATCAACACTCAGAATTCTGTCACTTCAGTCCCCAGAAATCTATATCAGTGATTCCGTTGAAAGTGTGATTATCCGTGTTCCAAGTTCCCCAAAGTTTCTGAGGGTTTGAATATGCATTATAAGAATTTTCTGGGGTGTATTCTATTGGTGCACAACTATGTCGATAGTTTTTGAGTCGATTCTAACGTCCCCGTAATTTGTAAAGCCTCATAAAGGGCCGAAATGTCAATTCCGTCCCCTGTAGAAAACCTACGTTTGATTTTGCATTCACTGCAAGGCATATTCAGAGTCGAATACCCTCATTTGTAGCTATGCACTTCAATCTGTAATACTTCAAACAACATATCCCACCACTTTGTGAGTCAAAATTACTCGCTTAGTTCGCGCACGAACATCCGAAATTTTGAAGACGGATTTGCACCGAGACTGCTCGCACAACACTAATTAGGTCAGCAAAGTTCTCGATAGTCTATTGAGCCTTCCTAACCAATATGGTTGATTTTCAGATACCCAAATACACCTAATTCTTGGGCGACATGAACCGGAAAATCGAATCCGCGGCCGAGTGCACCATATAAACGTGTTTTCCAAATGGCGTACAAAATTTTCGGTCAATTCCGTCCCCATGTTGTGTTCCTACCCAACGCGCTATATCGCTTTGTGGAACACATTTTCTTGGAGTATTTTGTTGCATTGGATCGAATTTATGCGGGAAAGAGTCTTCGATTAGTTGGCGAGCCGTGAGAATATTCCTGAGGCGAAATGTCAATTCCGTCCCCTTTACGACCTCGTTGAACTCGATATATCTTTGTCCGGCTTCAATTTTGAGCTACGTAGCTCTATGTCATTCTTTTTCGTGCCAGAACAAGTGGAAACTAACTGCAACGACCCATTAAAACCCATTGAAAGAATGTGCAAAACATGTGATTTTTAACATTTGAATTCATCGAGTTGGAAAAGGAATAGAAGATTGATGGATTCGATGTAAACTTTTCTTTTACTCAAGAGGAAGAAGGTAGGAACTATACTGCTCAGAGATGTTACGTTGGGCCCTCTCAACCACCTAGAATATGACAACAGTGATATGCTAGGTGGATGAGGAAAGAATAGTGGAGCTAAGCGGCAATCAGTGGACTTCAGTGGTAGTCAGTGGACCTTAGTGGATTTCGGTGGAGCTCGGTGGAGGTCAATGGAGTTCGGTGGGAATCAGTGGAAGTGACACAAATGGAAGGTAAAATAAGGGAATTTATTGAGTGGATGTCTGTGGGGCTCAGTGGGGCTCGGTGGATGTCAGAGGGGATAAGGAGGAGTCGGCGGGGGTCAGTGGCGATCTGCGGAAGTCAGTGGAGGTCAGTGGAGGTCAGTGGAGGAAGTGGAGGTCAGTGGAGTTAAATGGAGTTCTGTGGTAGTCAGTGGACGTTTATGGACCTCGGTGGACCTTCTTCCTTATGACTATATAATATAGAGAGATACTATCCAATTATACTAAAATATACGGATATATATTATATAATATAATACTGAACATTTCTAATAACTGTACAGATTACCAAAAAATATTATCCTAAGTATAATTTCGATACTTTTTGTTCACCTGGCTCCTTGCAGTTGTCGTTCCTGGCATTCTCCCACGAGGACATGAACATCCTGTCAATCCCTTCCCACCGCTTCTGAGTCAGCGGAAACGCCATCACTGCTTGCTCTCAAATGGCACCTGAACAATTTCGCACCATTGTAGCTGCATACACGCTGTAACAATGATGCAGAGCTGTTGAGCCCTGGGTCGTGTTCGATGTCTGTTTCAATAGATATAAAAACAATATTACATCATTTCTTGCCGGAATGAAATCGATTTATTTGTTTGTGTGTGTGAGTGTGAGATCGGGTACGTGTTTGTGTGTGTCTGGGTCAGAGTGTAAGTATGTAAGTGTGTGTCGAGTGTGAGTGGGCGCGTGTATTCGTGTGAATTTGACCGGGTATTTTATTCATTGAGGATTAATTTTTTCATTTGATAAATAATGGAATAATAACTCCCCTGTAGGTAGTTGTTGATACCACTGATCCATTGTTGTCTCCGCTTCATCATCTTTCCAACTTATTGTTGATTTTACTGGCATCCTCCCACAAGAACAAAATGCTCTTGATGATTTCTTATCACCAATCCTGAGCCTATGGGACATCGCTGCATGTCTTTAAACGACACCTGACCAGTCCCGCACCATTGTAGCTGTATGCATGGTAATACAATGATGCAGAATTGTTCTCCCTGGGTCGAGTTCGGCATCTGTTCTAATAAGAGTGAGAAAATACTATATAATTCTTCGCAGAAATCAAATCGACTTGTTTGTTTATGTATGTGGGTGTGTGTGCGCGCGTGTGTGTATGTGGTTGTAAGTGTGTGCTAAGTGTGAATGGGTGTATGTATTTATGTGTATTTGATCGGTTATTTTATCCATCAACAAAAATTTTTTCCATATGATGAATAATAAAATAACGACTTACCTGTGATTAATTGTCGATGCCATGGATCCCTTGTTGTCTTGATCCCTTGTTGCCTCCGGTGAACTATCTCCTTGATACAAAGGTGAGAGATGGTGCGCCGTGAGCAGAACAACGTGATGTGTTGTTCTGCTGAGCCATCTGTGGTACTTGCACGCGCGGATGAGTGTAAGTGCTGCTATTGCACGGACGCTCAAACGCCATGATTGAGAAATTCCGTACTACTGTAGCTGCTTGTATGGAGTAACAGTGGTGTGGAACTGTGCAGATGTGGATAAGTTCGGACACAGCTTTCATGTAGCTGAACAACTGTGTCTCGGCAGGTTGTGTATTGAACAACACCTACCGTTTACGTGAGCGCAGCACAATCTGGGAACCTTTTCCCTGTTTAGAGTAAAGACCAAACTCTGGGACTCGACTGAATACCTATTATGGTGGTATTGGGTAAGTGTGTGTGTGTGTTTGGGGGGGGGGGGGGTGAATGGATGTCTGTGTGTGTGTGTGTGTAAACGTTTGTGTGTGTGTGCACATGAGCGCAAATTCAAACGATTGTGAGTGGGTGTATGGTTGCGTAAAGGTTTACGTGTGTGTGTGTGTGTGTGTGTGTGTGTGTGTGTGTGTGTGACAATAAAATCAGGTCATAACTGTTACAAATCTCCAACTCATCCTGGTTGGCGCAGTGGAAATATTATTATAGGAGAGTTTCTATTCTAGAACGAGAATCGCTAAAATTTTACCAGGCAACTTTTCATGGGCGCTGTTGAGTCGGGCGATCGAGGAAAAAATTTTGTATGTGCTGATCTTAATTACACAATTTTTCCACAAGATGGTGCCTTGATCGCTCTTATGTGAATTCATAACTTGGCAACTGCAAGATACACGTATAACAGAAATCTATAGAAAACTCTGACGAATTTCGAAAAATCGAACGCTTCGAATGAAGTGAAGCCGAGCGAGCGTTAGCGAGCAAGGCAATACCGCTAGTGATTAATTGAGCGAGAGTGTAATTTTGGTATATCAATATTCAATTAGATGTGCGGCACGAATCTTACCGTCTGCAGTTGACGGGACTGGAACCCGTGAACTTTGGATTAGAAGTCGAGTATGATGACACCTGAGCTACTGACACTGATGCTGGTTAGGGAATAATAGTCACCCAAGCCTTGGACAAAGCATCACATCTGATCAAAATATACATTAGGGAGGAAGTTATTTCCCAATTCCAGCATTTCCTAGGAGTACATGCTTAAATCTTTCTTATTTGGTTAGAATATGAAAAAAAAACATCGCCGGGGCGATTTGGAGGTGCACTTGAAGTGCCCATTTGACACCATTTTTAACATCGGAAAGCCTATACCGGGCAATTCGCTCGCCTAATCCTCCATGTCTCTGTGATCACATTAATTTCTCATGGCGCCTCTTTGTTGCCTGGAAAATATCAAAACATACTAATTCGATGTGAAATTTCACGAGAAACTCGATGAAACTCCCAGATTTGACCTCCAAAGTGAACATGTGGTTGGATCAGCAATTTTTTGAAAGAATCACTCATAGCATGCCGAGGTCACTCTGAGAGTCAAATTTGAGAGTTCAATCGTGTTCCTCGTCGAATTTTACGTCAAAATAGTGGATTTTGATATTTTTCAGGTGACAAGAGGCACCATGAGAAGTTAAAACAATCACAGAAACATGGAGGATTAGGCAAGCGAATTGCCCGGTGACCGAATTGCCCGGTGAAACTATCAGTGATGACTCATAATATCAATCTCTGATTGTGTTCGGTGTATCGACTGAATAATTGAGAGATATTCGTAACTTGATTTGATTGAGAGATCGATATGAGTCTGAATTGTAATACTCACAATGTTTTTGAACAAAACGAGATTGTTATAAGCGACTCAATTATACATTTCTGGAAGAATTATGCTTCTTGAAGAGTCTCGGTCCAACCAGATCCCATCATCCACTGGCATACAAGATGCGAATTTCAACACGTTCACCGCGAAGGCTAGATCGCGATTCCGGTCTGGATTGCGAGAGAACAAATGTGCATTTCAGCACTTTCGGAAGCCAAACCTCCTGGAAAATCATTAGTTCGGCATCTATTTACAGTATTCATATGAATTTTAATGGGCTCCACCGATGGGGCCCATCGCACACAGAGCTGGCAACCATCTTCCTGTACGGCGTACCACTGGTGGGGCCCAAAAGTTTTCTTCTGATATGGAAAATATTCATAAGGATGATGAGTAGTATAAATGAAACCATCAAATTCAATGTAATGAGCCTCCAAGAGAACTTAGAGTTCAATATCTGTTCCACCCAGAGAATAATGTTTCATCATGGTTTTAGCGTGCTTCAGCATTGCTGAGCCTGATCTTGGGCTGCGGTTCATTGACGTTCTTCCAATTATTCCAAGCACGAGAAGTGACAGATTCGACCTGATCATTTTTTTTTTCATATCTTTAATGCCAAGAGTGTCACAGTGCATGACAATACACATAAGACAGAGCGAAAGCCATGCTTGGAAGATCCCACAATTTCTGATATAGCAGAAACTTTTTCTCGCGCGTAAATGGAAGATTACTCGAGTGAGGTTCGACAACTCACGTGTTTGGGCTTTGTTTGTAGATCTTGAAATAAGCTTTCGATTAAGCTAAGATACTTTGAAAATTGTCGAATCCAAAGTGAGTAGTCTGCTGATAATCGCTTAATTTCATGTAATTAATGAATCAATTGCATAAAAAACGAAAATCCGGGGAAACTCAGTGAAATCGAGTTCAGTACCAAAACTGCTGTGCACACATGTTCATTATCAAAAGGCGCGGCAGCACCTTGCTGGTGAGTATATAAAAGAGAAGAACATGTGAGAAAGAGAGAGAGAGAGAGAGAGAACGCGCAAGGCCACCGTGCCTCATATACGCTGAGTTAAGCCGTTTTAATCTCACACATTTTTTCGAACTTACTTATTTCATGCTTTTTTGGGTTCAGGGGTATCTCAATCCCTGTGAACCCGTTATTACGGTCCTCAACAAGGATATTGGCAAGTCATTTGGCCACTGACAGCGTTTAGTGCCAAGATATCTTGCTCACTAACTTCGACCCTTCCCAATTTTTCCGCGTCAAGATTTCAGACGTGTTACGACACCCGGAGTCGAACACAATCAATTGTTGGGGTCAGCCACGCGGGGGAATCGACTGCGACTCGCGAGAACACGGGTGATGTTTTGATGCGGCCGCGTGCGTAGCACACGGCGTTATTCTGCTCCAGCAGTAACATGTTCTAACTTGTTTGACCATTTTGATTATATTATGTAGAGATAACAGCAGAGACTGAATGCCAATTGATGCCAATCGTAGCACCGCCTGCAGCGAGCTTGTAGAGATAAGCTGTCATCGTTGGAGGAATAAGAGCCACCTATTGTTGTGGGTTCTCTTGTCTGCAGTGATTTAAGAATGGAATAGGACAGAATTTGTGTCATTCTCGCTGTTGTGCAGTGTCAAGAGTTGATCTTCAAGAATTTCTGGAGAATTTAGGATTTGATCGTGAGAAAAAATGAGTACCAGTATCAATCTACATTTCAGTAGTGTATTGACTTTCAGTTTCCTTAATAATTCAGACAGACCCAACTCTTGAGCTATGAATCGTGCATCTCAAAGAGAAGTTCATGAACCACTCAAAAGAGCACTCTTGAAGAAGAGTGCGGCCGATAGAATATCTTTCGTGTTGCTTTTCGTGTCTCAGTAAAAACCTGTCAATGTCCAACATATCAAGAGGGATCGTCGCTCACATTTAGATGTTGTGAGACAGGTCAGTTAATGACGACTGTCCAAGAACAGTTGTTGTGATATATAAGCACTGATCTCTGGTGCTGCTCTGGTAACTTTTGAATATCATACTTCCATTATGTAATACTCGAATGCAAAGGTCTCAGCTAGACTCTCACTCATATGGTATATGGATTTCACTTTCTTGGCGTGCCACTTACATTCTTGCCACATACATTGTGAGCGTTATGGCATAGGTTAATTTCTGAATGGGATCAGAAAGTTGCACAGGGTTCATCTGTTTCATCAAGAGTATTATAGAGTAAGAAAGGCACATTTACGCTCTTGGTGAGAAGTGGTAAGTTCAAATTGAAAAAATGATTGGTTGAGAAGTCAACCAATGAACAAACTAGATCCATTTATCTGTCTGGAAGTATCTCGAGAATCATTCCAGTAGAAATCTAAATACTGCTGTTAATTACTGACTCTGATCATGTGATAATGGTCAGTGTACGAAATAATTGCACACAGACTTGATTATTTAATAATTCAACGTATTCAATACTTGCGCATTGGCTGGTGTGAATTCTAAAGGCTAGCGCTTGTAAAAATCAATCATCACATTTTGACATGTCTTACAAACGCTGATTCAAGCACAAAAATACTCGGCTTACCTGTGACTACTGTCATGTTACTTGCTCTCTTTTCATTCAAACAATATGAATGATAGATAGGAACGTGCGATCCTTTCGGATTACATTTCTACTTGCTACTAATACAATGCTTATGAATATGCATGAGGCGCACGACCGCGCATGAAATAGTCGCACTAGCGGCCGTCAGTACAACTACTCACACCGTAAGGTGCTGCCATTTACAGATCTGGTGCGATATTCAAATCCAACAATAATGCTATTGAACCTTCATTTCCCTCAGAATGAGTTCTCACCGATTGCTCCAACTTCTTGATGTGTTACGAATAACTAATGTGCTACATGGAATTTGTTTCAGTTTTTGGTTCTTGAAAAATGTTGGAAAACAGATGTAGTGTCATAATTCTATGGTTTATCTATCAATTAGTTATTAGTTATTCACTTCGATAGTTAGCATCCTCTCTTGCTGAAGAGTGAATGTGGTTTATGATGTGGGAAATTTCCACAATCTAGAAGTTCCTCGTGATCCAAAAACTTTCTCTTGCAAGCACCATCAGAAGTGGGGTTTGCTGATTAATCACCTGATTTTTCATAATTTATTTATTGAAAATTTTATTACATTTGCCACTTCCCAAGCTACTTTTGCATGTTACTTGTGGTCAAGTGTCGTCTATGTAATGAGGAAGAACGTGATTCATTAATTAAAATTTTGTACTTACGGGGATTTGAACCTGGACCTTCGAGTTTGTAGACACGACACTCAACCAACTGCGCTATTCGAGATGTGTCAGTCAACAGTACAAAACAAGTATATGGGGCTCTCTCTCGTTGGGCCAACTTCAGCCTGTTACTGACGAAGTCGATAATGAATCAGTGATGCGAACTCACTTGACTCGCTTGAAGGGATACTGTTATTGAGGAGAGTGGGCCTAATTTGCCCCCTGTGCATAATTTTCCTTAACCGAAGATCTTATAAAATCTGCAGAAATACGCACTCGTAAGACTTGGCAAGCGATTTCTCGAGGTTGTAATGTTAGAATATCTAAGTGTTGACGTTTTGCATCTATCTTGAATGACGATCTTCGCTTCCTCAGTTCAAATGTATTGTTATTCGCTAATTTAGGTTTTCCCGTTACCACCGGTCACCATGCAAACTGGACTCAAAACTTCTCCCCCATCCCATGCACGATAAATCTATAATGATTCGATTCTTGAGCAGATACAAGAAAATCAGAGAAAAAAGGGGAGAAAATTCAGACTGCTTGGTGAGATGACGGAATCGAAGTTTTTAATGAAATTTTGATTCATCAAATCCCAAACACACCTCGCTTCAAGGTACAATAACTATCACAAAACTGAATCCAAAATCCATCTATAAGGTGTTATTCGAGAGATCGTACACTGTGAGAATCCGTTCAGACTCAAATCGTTTCGATTTCTGTTTCAAAATAGCGAGTACAGTCTTTCCTCGTTAACACGAACTCATCCGGCCACAAATTTCGTTCGTGTTAACAAGATGTTCGTGTTATCGATTTGTTTACACACAAATTAACACGAATTAGTTTGTGTAAACAAATCAGCCCGAATTAGTTCGTGTTGGAGAATTTCAACCCGAATCAGTTCGTGTTATTTAGGGAATATTTAATACTGTGATTCGATGAGCATTTATTCATGATAATATTATTCGTCATGAGAATCGGAAGAGTCAGTCAAAAAGAATATATCATCTACCAGTCTCAAGTGAAATCTAAGAATGCACGTACAAGTGATGTACAATTGAGGCTTCTTTGCAGAATTCCCGAAAAAATCGTCCAGCACGGCGTGCCCGTGGCGAAAGAAGTGGACCCCAAATGACGCTAAAATTCGGCAATGGCGATGTTTTCGTCATGCTTCAAAGTGATGAAATTTTGTTGGCTCAAAATCGGAACCGTACCTATTTCCCAGTTTTATCATAAATGAGTTTTAAGCTATCGAATGTCATCTCCTCGTCTTTTAGAGTCTTTCGGGGGGAACTCATTGGTCATGGTGTCGTGCCAGTACCATCCAAACTCGTTTGGTAACCAATTACCCAACAGGAAAGTACACTTTTGAATGGATATACAAGTGATGAATCGAAATAGAAATGAAAAACGTGAGTGGTATTAAAAAAATGATTGAAATACAATCAGGAGTGAAATGAAATTCATCACCGAATTCCTTGATAATTCAGACAAATTTCTAGTGATACAAAATTAATGAAGTAAATACACTATTCCTGGATCAATAACCTGTTCGAGATCTCACGATGCAGACAACTCCAAAACAAAACTAAATATGGAGGGAGGAGAACTCCACAACTACTTCTTGCAGTTTCTTTGGGTATGAGTCGAGGAGGGGCTTGACTTTCCTTCTTCCCCAAAATTTCAGAAACTCCCGATGAGCATATTTGCCTCTTGGCTTCCGAGTCAGTCCATAGTCTCAAGCCATTACCTTCATCAAGTAGTTCAAGAGGTTGCTTGAGGTGCCGAAAGAGCACATAGATTTTCAGAGTTTTTGATAATTTCCAGGAATTTTGATCCTCGTGTAGTTTGTCCAGTAATACATTCATTGACTCTTTTGGTACACGTTTTCTTGAGTGAGAATCGCGAAATGAAAATGTCATCCATCGTTCTGGATGCACTTTCTCAGCATTAATAAGCTAATATATAGCTGAAATATCAGCTATTACTCCCATGGGTCGTCAAACTGCTGATCAAATCAGCAAACGCTAAAATCATGCTCAAATCGATAATTTTGGCAAAAAAACTCCACAAATCCGGGTCCCAATATCGTCATGAACATATTAACGACAATTCCAGACCAAATCACGTTGAAATGAGGTGTTTTGGTTTGATACTTACTCAATTTGTGTCACGAGAGGTCCTGCTGATTACAATCAGCTATAAATCAGTGATTGTAGCTGAAAATCAGCTAATGTAGCTAAAATTCAGCTATAGTAGCTAGTCCGGGAGATGGTAAACTTTTTTTGTGTCACATTTAGTAAAACCTAGAATAGTGTTTAAAACATTGTTCTCTGTCTCCCGACCCCAGAACCGGCGTCAGACAGCCTAGTTTTGGTGGATTATTTTTTTATTGATTTTCAAAATGATTATTTTGACAGGTTTATGTGTCATAATCCGTAAAAGCTGAATATTTCGAGGATGATAATTTATGATTAGAGATACCCAAAAATGGCCGTCAGACCGCTCCAGAGTGGGGGGATACGCGTCAGCACAATTTTGGAAATCGATATGCGATAAGATCGTGTGTCATATTTAGTAAAACTTGGGAATTTGTAGTATCGTAGATCTCATGCTTCTCAACAAGATTTCAATCGTCAGACCACTCAATGGTGGGGGGTTTCCAAATCAGACTGCACTTAAGGTGCCGGGTAAGGTCACGGGAATAAGGGGTCAAAATATCAATAGAGGTCCGAAAAAACTCAGGCACGCTCTTTCTACCGTGAAGAATGGAATTCTCTTACTTTAGACCAAATTCTGTGCGAAACATGACCTACGGAAATTATATGATTCTCCAAAATTCTTTGGAGGTATATTTTACGTATGAGGATGTCTGAAAACATTACTGCTGGTTATCCTTGTACGCATCTACGACGATATTTCATATATTTCTTCAAATATCTCATTCCAAAATTTATTAATTGAAAAAAATTTGAGATTTTGAAGAAATTCCCAGGTTATTTCACCATATAAAATCATGCTTTTCTCCGACCTTCTTACGGTTTCCCCATTATTGATCGGAAAAAATTGGTTTTTTAGAAAAACTTGTTGAGGGGTAATTTGTAGATTTCTAAACGGTCTATAAGATGAGTTCATACACTTTCCCCCGTAAAATGCATCCTTTGGGAGTTTTTCTCGATCGAAGTTATGATCGAATTTGTTTAAATGAATTCGCTAAAATTGTTTATATTGTGTCCAAGTTATTTTTCCTAAGTAACAGAGTCGATTTTAAAAAGAAAAGGTCTCCTGGTACTCTTTCCTAAGTTTGATTGTTTCCGAGTAATAAGAAAAGAAGATTTCGCGACTTCCAAGTCGAAGTGATGTAGGAAAGTACTGCAATGAGGGTGAGAAGTTGCAAAATTTGCTTTTTCCAATACTTAAAATCGTTGAAACTAAGGCAAAAATACTAAGAGACCTTTTCTCTTCTGAATTGACTCAATTACCCAGGATGAATAATTAGGGCCCGTTATAAGCAAATTTAGCAAATTTATATAAACAAATTCGATTATAACTTTGATAAAGAATAACTCTAAAAGGATGCATTTCACGGGGGAAAAGAGTACAGATCAATCCTGTAGATCGTTTAGAGATCTACAAATCACCGATGTTTTTCCAAAAGACCGATATTTTCCGATTTGTGATGAAAAAACTGAGAAAAATTGGGAAAGCATGTTTTTATTGTTTATTCATGCCTTTCCCCAATTTTTGAACAGGAATTCTTAACTTCTCCATAATGTACTATTAGAACCGATGGTATAGCGGGGACGCAGGAGACCCTTCTCGTCTTCACATTTGCGAGTAATTGCGAGCGTGGCATCACAAATTTAATCGACATTCCGAATCGCCAAAGATTCAAGCAGAATTTGTTTTTACTGAACAAATTTTCGAATACGAGATTTAAAAAAAATATCGTGAATGCGTACAAGGATAACCAGCAGTAATGTTTTCAGACATTTTCATACGTAAAATATACCTCCAAAGAATTTTGGAAAATTAAATAATTTTTGTAGGTTATGTTTCCCACAGAATTTGGTCTAAAGTGAGAGAATTCCATTCTTCACGGTAGAAAGAGCGTGCCTGAGTTTTTTCGGACCTCTATTGATATTTTGACCCCTTATTCCCGTGACCTTACCCGGCACCTTATGGACCGTCTGATTTGGAAACCCACCACCATTGAGTGGTCTGACGATTGAAATCTTGTTAAGAAGCATGAGATCTACGATACTACGAATTCTCAAGTTTTACTAAATATGACACACGATCTTATCGCATATCGATTTTCAAAATTGTGCTGACGCGTATCCCCCCACTCTGGAGCGGTCTGACGGCCATTTTTGGGCATCTCTAATCATGAACTATCATCCTCAGAATATTCAGCTTTTACGGATTATGACACATGAACCTGTCAAAATAATCATTTTGAAAATCAATAAGAAAATAACCCCCCAAAACTAGGCCGTCTGACGCCGGTTTTGGGGTCGGCAGACAGAGAACAATGTTTTAAACACTATTCTAGATCTTACTAAATGTGAGACAAAAAAGTTCACCAGCTCCCGGACTAAGCTATTCGTGTCAGTAATAATCCGTTGGCTGAAATATTAGCTTATAATAGCTGATTCAGTCAGCTAACATTGCTGGAATCTCAGCTAATATAGCTGATTTTTCAGCTAAACGATATTCGTGTTGTGCCGTGTACAATTTCGTGATCAGCATTGGATCGAAGGAGATATAATGAGAGGGAGCCTAATATGACAAAATAAGTATATGTAGATCGAGAGATCTTTATTTCTCAGGAGTCGAGGTTGTGGCCGTTGTCGGTTTTCGTCATGAGGCTATAGCGAAAAACACCTGCTTAGCCTGGCCCGCTTCAACAACAGGTGGCCCGCTTTAACAACAAGTGGCCCGCTTTAACAGCAGGTGGCCAGCTTTAACAGCAGGTGGCCCACTTTAACAACAAGTGACCCACTTTAACAGCAGGTGGCTCACCTTAACAGCACGTGGCCCGATTTAACAGCATGTGGCCCACTTTAACAGCAGGTGGCCCGCTTTAACAGCAGGTGGCCAGCTCTAACAGCAGGTGGCCCACTTTAACAACAAGTGGCCCACTTTAACAGCAGGTGGCCCATTTTAACAGCAGGTGGCCCGCTTTACCAGCATGTGGCCCACTTTAACAGCAGGTGTCCCGATTTAACAGCACGTGGCCCACTTTAACAGCAGATGGCCCAATTTAACAGCACGTGGCCCACTTGAACAGCAGGCGGCCCGATTTAACAGCACGTGGTCCGATTTAACAGCATGTGGCCCACTTTAACAGCATGTGGCCCACTCTACCAGCCGGTGGCCCGCTTTGACAGCACGTGGCCCACATTAAGCCTTACTTCTCGATGTCTGAAAATTTCTCTGAAAAGAAATGTATCAATAACATGTAAAAAAATTTTCCGAAAAATTTCAACCAGCTGGGTGAATTTCTGATTCAACCCAATGGGTTTTTCAAAAACGTCGTAATCACAAAAATGAAACTTTTTTCACCTCCCCTCAAATGGAAGCAAGTAAAAAATCTATTTTCGAGCGGATGTGTTCCTGGGTTTGTCAGAAATTCTTCTGAATTTTGTCAATCAAAATTAATCACAATTGTTGGTTTTTAGCCATGTCAACTGTAGCCGAAGAAATAAGTAAAGGGATTAACAGCATGTGGCCCACTTTAACAGCAGGTGGCCCGCTTTAACAGCACGTGGCCCACTTTAGTGACATTGTTTGGAACTTGGAAATTGGATAATCAAGTTAATCCGACTGCATTTAACGAATTATTATGTATACCAGAGCCAAAAATTTTTACGAGACGCACAAAGCACGAAAAAAATCATCCCCTAACGGTGTATATCAATGCATATCATCCCCGTGATAGCTGATTCAATCAGTGAAAATCCGTTCACGTTAGCTGACGAAATCAGCTATTATTAGCTGATCTACAGCTACCCTAGCTGATTCGCGCTGAGAGAGCAGAAACATGTGATTTCATGGTGGACAGGCTAACAATCCCACGAACTCATCTATCGAGAAGTGGATGAGGTTGTCTCAGTCCGGCAATCATTTCATCCAAACACCTCCCCATGATAACTTTGAAAGTAGGAGTTTAATATTTTAGGCCATAGAAAAGCTTGTTCAAGTCCAAGGATGATCACTAAACCATTTCAAAATAAATGGTTGACCAATCCCTGCGGCATTCACATTTGAAGTTGAGGAATAATACATTTTTCGAGGACCAATACCTCAACTTTCTTCTCAAAGAGAGGCCATAATTTTGCGAGCGATAAATGTACAATTACTAATGGGATCCATTCTCAATACGGTGTTTCCTACTAATGACGTAAAATATGAATCTTCAGAACAATGCACTATCACAATCATACCGAAAAGTTATGAGGAACATGTTACATCTCTGATAGAACTTTTGCGAGTCTCCCCCCGGAAGACGCCAAAAGAGCAAAGATGACATTCGATAGCATAAAAATCATTCTTGATAGAAATCGAAAATAGGAATGGTTCCGATTTTGAGCCAATAGAATTTCATTACTTTTGAGTACGACAAAAACACCCTCGTTGCCAGATTTTAGCGTCATTTGGGGTCCACTTTTTTGCCAGGGGCACGCCGTGCCAGAGTCAGTTGATGAGACTGCGCGGGATACTTCATATAATATTCAAAAGATACTCTTTTAAAATTATCAAGGAATTCAATAGAAACATTCCTCGAGGTGACAGCATGAATATACAGAGTTTGCGAAGATGATATAACTGCAGATCTTGTGGGTGGCTCGATATTTTTTTCACATTCGTCGTCACTTCCAGAATCAATAGTTGACTGCTCACGCTTACTCATCGTGACGGACTGAGCTGACTCTGCAGGCTTCGCTTCTATTTACTACTTCGAGTTCGTGTTAACGAAAAACTTTGACTTGATGGGGCCGGAAAATCGTTCGAGATTCGTGTAAAAAAAATCGTGTTAACTCTGAAATCGCCCATAAGAGCACATACAGTTCTTGCGGGACGAGAATTGTGTTCGGGTTAACGGAAAATTCGTGTTAAAGTTGTTCGTGTTAACGAGAAATGGCTGTAAAACTATTCTCCCCCATAAAATAGTATTTGGTCAGAGAATGTTTAGAATATTCTTGTAGACTTCTCTGAAATCTACAAAGAAGATCCGATGGGAAATCTTCGAATGATGCGTCCATTTCGAGTCATGAGGTAATCTTGTTCAATTAATTTGAAATTTGCAGTATTTCCACCGCATTTCCACTCCATGAATCATGTTTGTAACAAATTCAGCCCACCCCAATATTTTTCAACGTCCCTGAGCTTGTTTTGAAACTTATTTCGAGAACTGTAATGTGCTGGAGTGAGTTTAATGTTGACAAATTAAATTCGAGTTATCTCAACTTTCCCGAGAGGTTATTTCGAAAAGTTCAGAAATGGTGTACCCAACTTCCCCCATCATTCAAATCACAATCAGAATGCATAGAATCGTCCATTTCGCGTGCAGCCATATTTCGAAATTTTCATCGAATTAAATCCCTATGACTCATTTTGACATGATAAACAAGTTCCGAGAGGTAAAAAAGTCACACTGCACGCCCTTTCGACATGAAGGCATCGGGACAAGTTGGGTATAGGGATTGGACATGGTTGTCGGGTTGCGTGCACACAGGCGTAAAATGGCTAACATTGGGTCTAGATTTAGCATTGGTAGGGTTAGGGCTCTTGTATTATTCGCGGCTAAGCTCATTCAGTCTGGCATAGGTCATTCATGCTTGAATCTGGTCTACTCGTTTATTGCGTCCGATGGGCATTTAATGACCGGGGATAGGTAGAAACTCAATATTATAAACACGGCCCCATGCACCCAATGCTAAATCTATACCCTAAGATGGCCATCTTGAAGGAAAAAACGCCTGTTTGACGGCAACCCGACAAGTGTGTCCAATCCCTATACTCCGATGCTGGCCTTGAGATTAAAATTGATCCCCGTATTCAACACATGGATTCACCTCAGATTCGACTTTCAAAAATTCAATACAAGGGTTTTGGAGTTCCTGGAACAAGAGATCGCATGCGTTAAAGCACGTTATGAGATTAATCGGGCCAAAAAGTTTGGGTATCATCTTTGCTAAACGCGATTTTCCTATCAATTTCTTAGTTATGCTACACGAAGAATGCAAAAATTGCTTTAGGTCTCGTGGAGAAGACAGAGTTCATATGGTGTTTGTCCCAATCACTCACAAAAAAATTACGGGGACGTTAACAATTGCTCATTCCTGAGATTAGCATATGTGGGCAAGTTGGGTCTATTTACCGTTAATGGGTAGGTCCGCGCGGGACATACCTACGAAAAAAGGTTATGCCTCAGAATTTTTTCTTAGCTCTTTCATCCGATTCTGTGGTACAAAATATGAACTTCTCAGCACCCATGGGATAATAAAAATGTTACAGGTATCTAGAAGGTATTTTACTCAATACTCTCGAATCATATGGACGGCTCCGGATCAGAACGGTATAAGTCCGTTTTGGTGGAAATTGAATTTTTGTTATGAAATGATAGAGACATGCATGTGAAAACATGTATGAACGACTCCGGAAATGAAAATGCATTCTGAAAGCATGTTCATTTTTGACACGAAAAAAGTTTCGACTTTTTATCCGGATCAGAACGGTACAAGTCCATTGTTCCAACTCAATAATATCGCTTTTGAGGCTTCCACGTTTACTTGTGGTGCTTCTCCACTTACAAGGGGAACACCAACCTGGTGGGCCCTCAATCTTGACGAAACTTTGGTAATCTTCTTGTTTTGGTGAGCAATGAAGGTATCTCCAAGGGCTTAATCCCATGGGCCTCCTATCCTGAGATACAGCTACAGAGATTACCATTGTCCATATAGGCCCATGTTAAAATGATACATATATAGATATACTGACAATGCTAACCTCCATGGCTGTATCTCAGGATAGGAGGCCCATTGAACGAAATCCTTTTTGGTACCTTCACTTCTCACCAAAACAAGAAAATTCCCAAAGTTTCGTCAAGATCCAGGACCCGCAAGGTTGGTGCTCCCCTTGTTAGTTAGAAGTGGTAGTTGACTCCAAAAACTACAGGTTGAGTTTGCTATGTTGTCCAAATGGTTGCATCGAGTTGTTTGGATGTTGGTGAGCCGAAGTCCGATCACTTCTTTGTTACGCGTTTTGCTTAAGGGGAGCCCTATGAAAGTAACAACCTCGGGGCAGGAATTCATGGCCCTGGGATCTTTTTAAAAAAACCCTGGAGTCTTTTTTCTCATCTCCCATCATCATTGATCAAGCCGAGTCGGCAAGTGATGATTTAAAAAGCGCAGTTATAAGAGCGATCGGCACTGAGGTTACAAAGAAATTTGATTTTGCATCATATTTTCATGTATCTTCTCTAACGGAAACTTAACTGCGTCAATGATACGCAAAGAACCAAGCCGTTCACTTCCTTTTTAGGAACGATGCCAATGGTAGAGAATACCTAGCTTCATTACAGTAAATCGGTTACAATTAACAGTCATTCTGCTGTGGGCTCAATCCTGCCGCCACTGGATACGAGTGAACCTCATTTGGGTAAATCTTTTAGATGGAGGTACTAGCCTCCCTAAATTGAGCAAGCTGCAACCAATTTGAGCGTCATTCTACAGTTTATCAACAATTCTTTTTAGTCGTCGAGTGAAAAACAGTCAGAGCTTATCGTTTGGAGTCCTCGATCGAATAAAAGTCTCTGCATTGCGACTTTTCTCATACAATCTCAAATTGCCTTTTTGAACTTAATCTGCGTGCTTGGTGGTTTCCAAAAAACTACATTTTGCACAGGGCTGGTTGAGTAAACTCTTTTTGACTGGATTGACGTTTCCAAATGAAACTTTGTTGACCTCAATGTTGAAAATATATTCTTGGTCATAATATCCTCAATGAGATCTCGTTGCAAAAGACTGTCTCGTCTGTCGATGAGATTGAATTGTGATGATAGTGAGGAAACTTGTTTACTGCGAAAAATAGTCGGGTTAAGTCATTAATAATCCAAAAATTTATCAGTTTATACCATTCTAACCCGGAAAATTTCGCCTTTATTTTCCCGCTAGAACTGGTATAAGTCCATACTTTTTTATCGTTTTTCGACCTTCAATGTTGAAACTCATGAATTCTCGACAGTTTCCATTCGAGATGGTAGAAATCCATAATATTGACTACTCTTCCCGATCTAAACTGATAAAAGTAAAATTTTTCGAAAAAAGTGGACTTATACCGTTCTGATCCGGGAAAAAATCGGAGAACTTTTCCAGATCAGAACGGGATGAGTCCATTTTTTATTGCAAAATGAGATGTATAAACCATGAAAAATTGAAAGTCATGGTGCCCCATGCAGAGACTGTCGTAGAAACACACTCATTGCATCATAAATAAAGCATAATTACTAATAATGATAATCAGAGTTTCCTTTATTACAAAAACTTTGAGGTGGATTTCTCAGAAATAGAAGAAATGGACTAACACCGTTCTGATCCGGAGCCACTCATGTATAACAATAAAGTTCCAGTATTCTTCCTACTGAATATATACTTCTTGAACCCGATTAGAGATACGGAGAGGAGATATTGGTCTTGAGAAGTTGATTCTACGGTCGGAGATGGATTTATTGGGAATGAGAGTAGAAAATCAATTTCCCAAAAACCCAACTTCTTTATTTTGAAGATCTGATATTTGAAGTGAAATGTTGTGTTCAGTCAGGGAAAATCATTTCAAAATCCGTTTCTCGCGTTGTAACGCCTCTTTCTGCTATTTTTACACATTCAATTTTCAGGTACTTGGAAATTGTCTGTTTATAGCACATGCACAGATGTTTAAATCCCCAGAACCAATTCCATAATTAAGCTAAGAAGATTTCAATTTTCTTCAAATAGTGACCACTTGACGAAGACAAATTCATCATTAAACTTGTAGCTGCATCGTATCAAAGATGAACCCTCATATACCGAGTGTGGCAAGCAGTCAGATGCCATCGGTCGGGAATTTCCCTCATCTCTATCTCCAATGCCTCCGATCTACCACTTGATAGTTAGCGAGATTCAATGGTCATCTGGGCGCTGTAACTCTGGCTCAAGTGCATGAAATTGACTTTGCCAAGTGGTCATCTTGAAGGAAATTTCTTTAGATTTCCCATACGATTGGTTTCCGGAATCCCAATTCTTGCACATACGCGGGGGACACGATTTCCAATCCCCGGAAAGAAAGATTTGTAAAAATTAACCAAAATGACTTCTTACAACGCTCTCTCAGCATGAATCAGTTAGATTCTCAAAGATTTAATCAGTATCATAAATCTCACTGATTAAATCAGTCAAACTTGTTCAAGCCCATGCGGTTAACTGGTTTCTCCAATTTTCCCCCTCCCGCACAGAATATCAATGAAAACATGTTGCCAATCATACAGACTTTTAATAGCGATGATAACTTTAATTTTATGCCAGATATCCATCTGCACCAGTTCTAATTGATGGATTAACTGATTAAATCATTCTATATTCAATGATTCATCAATTATAGTTGATCCCAAATCGACTAACTGATCTTCAGTGTATATGGACTGATTCGGTCAGTAGGATGAAGCACTAGTACATCAGTACCGGTACCCGACTTTGATTGTCATTTATAGACGCCAAGCGCCTTCAAATGCTCTACCTTGTTGATATTTTGTCAATTGGTCATGGCAAAAGACAGAACATGCTATACAGGCGTCCCTTGTTCAACGCGGTTTTGGTCAACGCGGTTTTGGTTATACGCGGTTTTTGGATTGCCACCTTTTTTTTGTTCAACGCGGTTTGTGACTTGTGCAACGCGGGTTTGAAAATGAAATTTTTGAAAAAAGCTTCGAATGACGTCAGCAAAAAGACGCAATCGACCGCAAGAACAACAAAAAATTGACATCGAATCTGTTAAGAGCTAAATCTTGTGAATAATCACACATATAACAGTTCTCGGCAATTTTACTTTTTAATGATCTCTTGGGTGAACGAATCGAGTCTATATTCATTATGATGAGTTATCAACTTTCTTAGACGAATACGTCTGATTGTTTGAACCTCTAACCAAAAATTTTAATTTTTGTTTACATAAATCTTGACTGTATTTTCAGCAAAGTAAAATCTAGAAAAAATTTCAAAATTATCAAGTCTTTTCCATAATGTCTGAAGAAAGAAAAAAAGTATCACCTTGCAAAAGCTCTCTCGCTGCTAAAAAGCCTCGGAAAGTGATAAACTTGGAATCGACAATTTTGGACCTATTGAAAACAGGTGTAAGAGTTGCACAGGAGTGGCGCGGAAATTTAGTGTACATGAATCAACAATAAGAACTATTCGTAAAAGTGAACAGAAAATTCGGGAAAGTTTTATGGTTCATCAGCAGTAACGGTGATTTCATTATTAGAAAGACTCTTACTTGATCCCAAATTCACAAAAAAAATCGGTCATAGTTGGTCGATCATGAGTCTTAGTACGCATCCCCTACTTCTCCATAAGACTAATGCTTTGTTCAACGCGGGAACCTGCCGGAACGTAACCCCCGCGTTGAACGAGGGACGCCTGTATTCACAGCATTATGAAACCCTAAATACTATAATATTTTAGCTATTTTGCACCATAACCTCTAACTTGCGACGAGTACTGATACACCACTGTACGGAGTCATCAAAATCGCTGACCGATTCTGATGGTAATTTTTAGCTGTCAAGCGGCTCCAAATGTTAATTGTTCATGGCAAGTCAAATAACCCCAACATTTACAGACAGTCTTCAGATGAAGTATTATTCATTTGAGAAGATATTATTTGTTGTAGAAGATGATGCTCCAAAGAGATAAATTATATTGAATAGGAGATTCTTTCGAAGTCAGATTTATAGTGCACTTGGAGACTCATTACACAGAGGGAGAATTCACAGAGACAATCCACTATGATAATGGCACAATTAAATTTGTCTTTGACTGCTTGTGACAATAAATACTAGCTCAACTTCGCTAGAAATGTACCTCAACACATGTCAAAGTACACAATTGTGCATAAATAGTTCCAGTAAGACATTTACATCTCCTAGCACCATATTCAATGTACCTTGTGTCCTCATGAATCAAGTCAGCATATTTGCAAGTGACTCAATGAGAGGTGCAGTTTGTGATGAGTGTTCCTTGGCTTGAGAATGATTGGTTAGATAACAAGACTTTCTTCCAACACCCTGAATCCTACAACCTCCTGAGGTATCCGGAGTTACTTATCTGATCTGAAATAATATTGGTTCCTGGAAGCAATTTTCTACACAGACGTAGCCAGATACACACGAAAGATGGTGGACTTTATTTGCTGAATGCATTGAAAATCTTTATCATCATAGTATCAATCACGTCATCATCCATTTTTGCTTATAGAACATCATTCACATTCCAAGTGATCATTTCAATATTAGTTCTGATTTTAATACAGCAAACTGGAGTATGATGGTACAAATATCCAGAATGTGAACCATATGAGGGGGTGGGTGGAAAAAGGGCGTAACCGCCATTATGCCCTTTTTCCGGACATCGCTTTTTTTGAGCCCCCATACCAAGGTGTTTAGAATTTTGATGAATTTTCTGAAAAATCATAATCTATTTTATTTCAATTAATTAGCCAATGTCGAAGATCTGAATCTATTTTTATTTTATCATAGGATTGTATAATTTACATTCAAACTGTCACGATTTGCGCGGCGTGACCGTCTGCTGACGCGTCACAGCCTATCTCTCTCTTTGTTTCACTTCCGCTCCACGCTTCTCTCATCCATACCTCGTTGGCCATGGCAGCGAGCAGCACGCTTGCTCTCGCTGCCACTTGTACACGCGTTTATTTGAATAAATATCAAGGTGATTTATTATAATTCGGAGTGCACTTATTAATCAACCTGACCCGCTATAAACTATTCAAACATTTTTTGGTCCTTCGCAAGCCGGGTCAGTGCCGCTGAGTGAAAAAGTGCCGAAGTGCAAAGTGCTCAGATTTTCACCAAACTGTGCGCGTGGGAAACCATTTTCAGTGCCGCGTTCGACTTGCATTAGCAAGTCACCACGTGCTCTTCACCCTCGATCTTGCGGTCGTTCTTTCCGCGAATGATAGGCCCCGATGAAGCTGCGTCTCGCGTCGATCCTGCGTATTCGCAGGGGAGCTTAAAGCTACATCGGGCAACCTTGGCAGAGTCGCCAAGTAGTGAGCGCGTGCACGTGGCGCATATAACGCGAGTGATCGTGCTGGACAAACCTAAGTGTACATGTGGTGGCCAAGTGACATTTGACGTTGAAGTGTACCCAACCTGCTCACAAGAGTGAGCAAAGTGGGCGGTGCGCTCGTGGCTAACCTGCCGTCGACCTGGGGAGCGGCGACGGGAGCAAGGCAACGTCAAGCCCTGCCGTATCGACGTAGTTGCAGTCACCGGCGCAGAGCTTCGAGAGCCTGCCGCTCATCACCAGTGGCGCTCCTGTCACTGTCTGCGGAGCTGGTCGACATCAGCTGCACCATGCTTCGCTCAGCTGCTACGTCACAGCTGATTTAAGAAGTAAGCTCGCTCCATATACTTCCTTGTTGTATGCCGGCTGGACATATATTGTAGCTGCTTGAGCTCCGAGCTTCTTTGCTCATCCTTTATATGACTCTGCGTCATTCTTATGTTTATTCCACTAATGTGAATATCCTTCTGTGCCATTCCACGATTTTTTCATGTGGTGTTTCTTTGAACTGAAAAATTCCGCAAAAATCTTTCCTGTTCGCACTGATACTGAAGTTCTGACTAAGTCTCTTTTTGATTGACTTGCACCTTTCTGCACTTCCAAATCCTTTCAAAATGGAGAAGTTTGTCGATGAACAAATGAACTTGAAGCGAAAGATTGCTAACTCTTATATAAATTTTACCAAAGAAGGTAAAAAGAAAAATCGCGGAACAGCTGAAGCTCGATTGGAGCAATTACAACCAAACTGGAAACTTTTCCAAAATAACCACAAGGCTATGCTTGAGGAGCCTACGGTTAAACTAAACCATGATTACTTTACTAATGGGGAACTAGATGTGACTGAGGATATATATCTCGATGCAGTAGGAGATTTCAAACAGTACTTACTCCAAGATACTCATTCATCTGTGCATACTGTAGGTGAAGGTACCAGCACTACTCAAGTAGTTATGACTGAAATCCAATCTGCGCGTCTAGCCCCTATTGATATCAAGTCCTTTTCGGGAAATGTCAAAGATTGGCCTCGTTTCCGAGAAATCTTTACTGCTACTATTATAAGATCCAATTTTTCGGATACTGTAAAATTCTACTATCTCAAAGCCCATCTAGAGGGCGAAGCTGCTAGCTTAGTCCAGGGTATAGCTATGGGGGATGAAGAATCTGACTTCAGAAAGGTTTGGGATGAGTTGACAGCTAATTACGAGAACAAACGTAGGATGATCAATGCCCATTTGAATAATCTATTTTCAGCAAAGCCACTGCAAAGCGCATCAGCTGATGAATTGCGGGCTTTGATTAATGGTACGACTAACCCTCTTTTGGCATTCCAAGCAATGGAACGGCCTACTGAATTCTGGGATGATTTACTTGTTTATCTCACAGCAAGTCGTTTAGATTGCGAATCTCGAAAACTCTGGGAATCTTCTCTCGGGCAGTCATTGAACCCTCCTACTTTTGAACAAATGAGAGATTTTATCAAAATACGCTTGGACATTTTAGAAACTATTGAAGCTAGTAGCTTCATGAGTATTCCTTCTGCTACCGGTGGCAACGGTCAGAAGCCGGAAAAACCTACTACTGATTCTACCCCTCAAAATTCACACCAAAGTGCAAAATCTCTGCACACTTCTCAATCAGCAGATCAATCTCGAATGAGAAAGAGCTTCTGTTGTCAGCAATATTACTATATTAGAGAGTGTGAAACTTTCAAAGCCAAAAACGTCGACGGAAGGAGGGCATTTGCTAAATCCAAGAAAAGATGCTTCAACTGTTTGGGGAATCACCTCTTTGACAAATGTCCAGCCCCAAATAAATGCAATAAGTGCCATCTTAAGCACCACTATTTGTTGCACTCTGATGGTACAAATGCAAAACCTGCAACTCCTCCTCAAAACATGATGCTAATAAAACTACCCCCTCTACCACTTTAACGAGCTCTCAGAGTGTAAGCTCACTCAGAAATACTGAGACTGTTTTACTTTCAACCGCTTGGGTTAGAGTTTCGAACAAAAAGGGGGATAGCACTTTTGCTCGACCAATTGTTGATCAATGCTCACAAACCAACTTCATTTCTGAATCCTTGTGTCAGCGTCTGAATTTACCAAAAAGGTCAGTCTCAGCTCCTGTTGAGGGGGTGGGGGCAAAACCAACCTACTATCAAGGCGTGGCAATAGCAACAGTCACCTCACGCATCGACCCCTGCTTTTCTTTCGATGTCGAGGCTATGGTACTCAAAACTGTGACCCGTTACATGTCACGTGTGACCAATGCAGCAGCTGACTGGGCTCACATCGAGGGACTTGAGCTCGCAGATCCCCGTTTCTCTGAAAAGGCTCCAGTTGAAATTCTCCTTGGCGCTGTACCTCATGCACAGCTCGTTGAAGAAGAGGTACTTGAAGGTGCGCCTGACCATCCTATAGCCACTCGGTCAAAACTGGGTTGGCTCTTGTCTGGGCCTACTGGCGAATTGTCTGCGTTGCCACGGCGACCCACCGTTCTCTACTGCTCTGCTGAGATTGAAGTTGACAACTTGTTGCAACGTTTTTGGCGACAAGAAGAGGTGACAATTAAAAAGCCCCTACTGACTGTCGATTAGGGTGTCCGTTACTTCCCAAGTTGGACGCAAGGCTTAGGTCGCCCCCTAGATCGTCTTGTTATCACCAAAAAATGATATCCCAACCACGACCGGTGCAAAAATCGACCTTTGAACCGTGCCTCTAGAGTCAGGGGCTTTTCCATATGGATAGTCCAGCATAGCTTTTTTGAGGTGCTCGGACACTCGTAGCTATTGCCCACCAACATCTCAATACGAGTCTAAACGGCATCAAAGGTGCTGTTTCCGACGTAAAATTTCATGTTGAATTCGAATTCATTGTTAGTTTTACCCTAAACGAGTCCCCAGACTAGTTATTTGATGCTTTTTAAGGAGAAAATGGACTTCTTCACGCGAAAACGCCCTCATTTTTGTTGTTTCCGACCTCCTGAGAGCTAGGGGGGTTTTGCATTGATCATGTTCCACGCGAAATTGTATGCAGGATTTGAATTGGTTGTTAATTTTAACCTAGGGGAGTCACCAGACTAGCTGATTAAAGTTTTTTGAGGAGTGAGAAGTGTTTTTCACGCAAAAAAGCTCCCATTATACCATCTGAAAGCTACGGATATCTTACAACAATCATCTATCACGTGAAATTGTACGCTCAATCGACATTCGTTGTTATTTTGCTCTTAGAAGAGTCTCCAGACTAGCTAATTGATGATTTTCGAGGAAAGAACGGATTTTCCCGCGCGTAAGACCCTACCTTACTGATAATTCTGACCTCTTGAGAGCTACCGACATCTCATAAGGATCATCTCTCAAGTAATAATTGTATGCTGGATTCAAATTCATTGTTAATTCAAGTCTAGAAAAATTACTAGAGCAGCGAGTTGATGATTTTCGAGGAGAAAATGCATTTTTTCGCCTAGAAATCCTCATGTTACCGCAATTCTCGGCCCCCTAAGTGTTAGAGTCGTCTCAGCCATCTCTATTCCAACATGAAATTGTACTAGGGGAAAGCGGGGTATGGTGGGCAGCTCGAAAATTTGGGCATCCCAGTTATGAAATACAAAAAACTATTTAAAAACCCAAATGTTCATGAATTCGCATCAGTGTATCACCTAGTTTTTCCCTGGAGAGTTACAAGAAATTTCAATATGTTTTGACCCTTCAAAAGCGTAGGTCAAAATTCGAGGTAAAATATCGCTTGTCACGCCTGTATGCACTCTACCGTTCGTGCGCCAATTCGATCGAAAATACTTGGCTACCCATCTCTCATCGGTAGCTCTGATCGTTAGCTTTAATTTCCAATTTGAATCGAAGTGATCCGATAAGTAGTTTTTGAGCAATAATAGTAATACGAAGATGAATGGAACGGGGTATAATGGACACGAAAAGCGGGGCGCGTTGACCAGTTCCAACATACAGCCACAGCACACGAGCTGCGTGGCGCCACCCAACCTACCCTAACCTCCGCGTCGCCTCGTGTTGTTGATATTCTTTTCCAGCTGCACCACGGATGTGATTGTTTATCGATATTATTGATAATTTCACCTCGATGTGAGTAAAAAGTGAGTGCTATCAATGCTGTAGGTGGTGGATTAGAAGCTGCATCACATAATATGACCACCAGATTCGTGCCATGCATCATAAACTCGTGTGTGCGAGCGATGGATCCGAGCTGTGACATCTTTTTGTTGAATAATCGAGTTTTACCAACATAATACGGCATGTCATAGACCTGAGGCATCAGATTAGGTGGAAAAATGTTCAAATATGCTAATGACAACAATTCTGTATGTGTAGTGTTATCATTTTACTTGAAAATCGTGAGTGTCCATCATACCCTACACGACTGTCCGCTATACCCCGCGATTGCCCATCGTGCCCCAATGATTAAGGTTTAGAAAATAGCATTTCTATGAGAATGTGCGAGTGAAAAAATTTTTAAAAAAATATTCCATCATTCCTGAGATGTTCTCTGTCGAATGCCCACTCGCAGATCCGATTAAAGTAAAAATCGTAGTTGCCAAGCGGGTTTTAATTAGCTATGCCCGACATACCCCGCTTTTCCCTATAGATTCAAATCCATTGTCAGTTTCCTCTCGGACAGGCGACCAGATATGCTAATCAATGTCCTCTCACGCAAAAATGGAATTTCCCGTATTGGAACTACAAAATAGGCACTGTCCGCAGACAACTGACAGTAACGGGTGGCAATTTCTTCCTTGACCATCTTCAGTTGAAGAAGTAAACTTCAAGGACTTGCTTCTTTGTGGGTAACTTATAACCCACAATCTGAGGTGAATAGTTTTCTAGCAAATACAGATCACCACGTAACTGATGAGATTGGGACATAGTCAACTGTGTTCATCGCTTTTATTCATCAAGAACTATTTATTGTATCGAGTAACAAGTAAGAATATCGATTGGCGACTAATACGGTTGAATATGAATCTTCTGTTAGAGTTTATTTCATGAAGGTGAATCTACAATAGACCCACGTATTTGCAACAATGGCGTTTCATCGTCGAGGCATCAAGACGCATCAGATCGGGGAAAGTAAATGAGGCGTGGCGGTGTGCTTGGATATCTATCACTGAAGATTGCACTGAAGATTGCAATTGACGGGGTGGGTGGAAAAAGGGCGTAACTGCAGAATGGTCATTTTGAGGAAATCAATAAAAACTTGATGGAAACCGCTAGAGACATAATTGGACGAGTTGAGCTCACTCATTCCGAAGAAGATGGCATTCTCGAAATAGCCTAACCCGAGCCGGGGAATAAAATTTGATTTTGAGCTTTTTTCAGCAACTTCAAAAAATGCAATTACGCCCTTTTTCCGGGTACAGGGTCGAATTTCGGTCCTTCTTCCTCACAAAAAGTGGAATCAAATCTCGAGATCAAGTCCAGTTATCTCCAAATTTTTTGAGAGTGTTCCTGGGCATTTTTTTGAAGATATCTGATTGCTAGGGGCTGTTTCGATTCATGCTCCACGGTTTTATGGACACGAAAAGCTTTCATCAGTCGTGTGGAAATGATGAGAGATTTTTTTCACTAGAGATTGGTGAAAAAATTCAATTTGAAGTCAAAACAACATGTTTTCATCGTTCTATTAGGTGAAAAAGCGTTTCCAGGCTCTGGAGAATTTTTAAACAATTTTTCCTCGGTAATTAGGCCCTTTTCCCAGATCCGCCCTCACTTACGCCCTGCTACAGAGTGATTACGCCCTTTTGAATTTTTTTAGTCAGGTACTTAAGTTCTTTTTTCAAATCCTGTTGGGCTAAGCAAAAGAGGAAGCCCTGCTTTTGACAGCAGTTACGCCCTTTTATCATCCTATCATTGCACTTACGCCTTTCATCTGCACAATGAAAGGGCGTAAGTGCAATGATAGAATGTTGTTAGGGCGTAACTGCTATGATAAGATGTTGAAAGGGCGTAACTGCTGTGATAAAATTTCAAAAGTAGGGCTTCCTCTATTGCTCAGCCCAACAGGATTTGGAAAAAGGGCTTAAGTACCTGACTAAAAAGATTCAAAAGGGCGTAATCACTCTGTAACAGGGCGTAAGTGAGGGCGGATCTAGAAAAAGGGCCTAATTACCGAGGAAAAATTCTATAAAAATTCTCCAGAGTCCGGAAACGCTTTTTCACCCAATATAACGATGAAAACATGTTGTTTCGACTCCGAATTGAGTGTTTTTACCCTTCCCTAGTGAAAAAAATTTCTCGTCATTCTCACACGACTGATGGAAGCTTTTCGTGGCCATAGAACCGTGGAGCATGAATCGAACCACCCCCTAGCAATCAGATACAGGCAGCCCCCGCTATTCGCGGTCCCGGTATTCGCGGTATTCGCTTATTCGCGGTATCTGATTTGTGGCATTCCCCGGTGTTTGCGGTGCCCTGACTCGCTTATTCGCGGTTTGGATCTGGATCTTCGAGATAAGTTAGCTCATGAAGCGTGAATTTTCGATAGATTTCATCCGAATTTGTTCTTCCAAACCAATTTTGTGATTGAATGTTCACCATTTCGAGGATGTTGATATTGTTATTGTTCCCCAAAACTGATTAATTCGTTATACGACACAGTTATCAGTGTACCTGTGTACTATCTGAATTCTACTCATGGCATCGTGTGTAGAAAGAACGCATATTTGTCAGTTAAAAAACAGGACAATGAACTTTGAGGCTTTCGGAAGGCTTGTTGAATTTGCTTGCCACTAGAAAAAATGGCCGAAGTTCTTAGAACTACCCATGGCCACTCCCCAGAGATTGTATGTTTGTCTATCGTGCTAGTCAAAAGTGTCTGAGCTCTCCATCCGCACGCTCGTGAATAGATTTTCCCAACTGATTCCCGGGTGGATTCCAGTAGTTCTTCAATCGTATCATACTGTTACTCCGTATCTTCCACATATTGAGTCAACTTGCTGAGCCTCTTACATGAATTTGTTGATTGAAGATGATGTGTGGATTTTTTGCTTACTCACAGATCCACATATGTATACGTAACCCCCCTTTTTCCATAAGGCCAAGGTCCTGGTATTCGCGGTTTCGACATTCGCGACATTTTCTTCATACACATTAACCGCGGATAGCGGGGGCTGCCTGTATCTTTCAAAACATGCCCAGGAACACTCTCAAGAAATTTCGGGGCGATTGGACTTCGCGAGATTTGATTCCACTTTTTGTGAGGAAACAAAGCCGAAATTTGACCCTGTATTCGGAAAAAGGGCGTAATTGCATTTTTTGAAATTGCTGAAAAGAGCTCATAACCAAATTTAAACCCCGGCTCGGGTTGGGCTATTTCGAAAATGCTATTTTCTTCGAAATAAGTCAAGTCAACTCGTCCAATTATGTCTGTAGCGGTTTCTATCAAGTTTTTATTGATTTTCTCAAAATGACCGTTTTGCAATTACGCCCTTTTTCCACCCACACCCTCAATTATCTAAGTCCTCAGCGATCATATCTGTATTGGTTTCTCACTGTGGAAAATATTCCGATGCCGAGAATGAGTGGGAAATGGTTCGGTATAGAATTTTACTTTTCGGAAAATGATTTGATCAGGTCACGTTCATGATGGATGATGGGCAAGTATTCGGATCAACTTGAATATCTTCAACCTCAAGTGGTCGCCTCAAGCCATCCGTTGCTGTCAGTTGTCTACGGACAGTGACAATTTTGTAGTTTCAATACGGGAAGTTCCATTTTCGCGTGAGATGACATTGATGAGCTAATCTGTTGGCCTCTTCGAGAGTCAACTGATAATAGATTTGCATCTAGAGTACAATTTCATGTTGAAAAGGAGATTGTTGAGACGGCTCTAGCACTTAGGAGGTCGAGAATTGGGGTAACATGGGGACTTCCAGGCGGAAGATCGCATCTTCTCCTCGAAACTCATGAACGAGCTGCTCTGGTGAATTTTCTGGTGATTAACAATGAACTTGAATCCAGCATACAATTATTACGTTAGAGATGATCCTTGTGAGATGTCGGTAGCTCTCAGGAGGT
The DNA here is from genome assembly GCA_029851415.1 of Eretmocerus hayati. Taxonomy (NCBI): domain Eukaryota; kingdom Metazoa; phylum Arthropoda; class Insecta; order Hymenoptera; family Aphelinidae; genus Eretmocerus; species Eretmocerus hayati. Next base: position 64,564,298 of record CM056744.1, on the reverse strand, counting down.
CAGGAATCATAGATTCCATTTAAAAACGACAGATGAAAAATAGTGATGTCTCGGATCGGTTTCTCGTGGTTTTAGTTTGATTCTGTCGACCGAAATATGAAGTTTCCACCCACCAGGAGATCCCAAAAAAATTTCGGAGACGCCTGCGGAGCTATTTCTGTCTCGCTTCTTGATTCTACCGGAGCATCAAGATCATGATCTTATTCTACTAAATTGAATATATCTCGAGTTTGGCTCAAGATGATGCAACGCGGTTTGCACCATTCAAAAGATCTTAAAAAATCCTATCGAAAATGACCTTGGAAATTCTTTTTCAGCTTTTTCTGGCCCTGATCAGGCAAAATCCGGAAAAATCAGTCAAACCTAATTTCCTATTAGCCCGAAGTTAATATTTCATTGTTATGCGTTTTTGGTCAATTTTCTGATGGTTTATTCTCCGACCAATCAGAAAACAGAGATTTCTGCGCATGCGCGTGGTTCGCCGGATTTTCTAAGTAGTTTCAATCAAAAGCCGAAGAAATTCCCTTCAAAATGATCTAGTGCAGAACTCCATTTAATCGACTGGAACTGAAGATACACGATTCTTCAGACATCGAGATCATTAACACAACTAACAGCATTGATGCAAGAGAAGGCGTCAAGGCTCTGGTTCACGATAGATAGGTCATCTCGCTCTGGCCATTCTTCTTTTTCAATCAAGTTGCCGTAGTTTCTGACTGGGAACATGGAATTGACTTTTGCCAGGGGTCATCTCCAAGAAAATTCCCTCAGCTTCCCATTGGAACTACTTAAAAATTTGGCAAACCACGTGCATGCGCAGAAATATCTGTTTTCTGATTGGTTGGAGGATGAAAAATCAGAAAATTGACCAAAAAATGCATATCACCGTGAAAAAACAACTTCGGACTAGTTCCATTGCAAAGATCGTGCGATTTTTCATGAGAAATCATATTTCTGAGAAATTGAAAAAATGGCTGTTTGAGATAATCAGGTTTGCCTGATTTTTCTGGATTTTGTCTGATCAGGGCCTGAAAAAGCTGGACGAAAATTTTTGAGGTCATTTTCGATAGGATTTCTCAAGATCTTTCGAATGGTGCAAACCGCGTTGCATTATATTGACCCAAACTCGAGATATATTCAATTTAGTAATGAAAGATCATGATTTTTATGCTTCGGTGGAATCAAAAAGCGAAACAGAAATAGCTCCGCAGGCGTCTCCGTAATTTGTTGGGACCACACGGTGGGTAGAAACTCCATATTTTGGACCACAGAATCGAGTCAAAACTACGAGATACCTATCCGAGACATCACTATTTTTTATGTGTCGTTTTCAAACGGAATCCATCAAATACCATTGAAGTGGGGTTCACCACGCGGGAGAATCCATTCTTCCCTCGAAAATCATGAATTGGATAGTTTGGCTACTCTTCTAGGAGGAAGATGACAATGATTATCGATTGAACGTTCAATTTCACGTGAAAGATGATTGTTTCGAGATATCCGTAGCTTTCAGGAGGTCGGAAACAGCTATAATGGGAGCTTTTTTGCGTGGAGAACACCTCTTACTTCTCGAAAAACATTGATCAGCTAGTCTTCTAGGCGGAAGAATGCATTTTCTCCTCGAAAATCATCATTTCGCTGCTCTAGTAATTTTTCTAGACCTGAATTAACAATGAATTGGAATCCAGCATTCACTTATTACTTCAGAGATGATCCTTATGAGATGTCGGTAGCTCTCAAGAGGTCAGAAATATCAGTAAGGTAGGGTCTTACGCGCGGGAAAATCCGTTCTTTCCTCGAAAATCATCAATTAGCTTGTCTGGAGACTCTTCTAAGAGCAAAATAACAACGAATGTCGATTGAGCGTACAATTTTACGTGATAGATGATTGTTGTAAGATATCCGTAGCTTTCAGATGGTATAATGGGAGGTTTTTTGCGCGGAGAACACTTCTTACTCCTCAAAAAACTTTAATCAGCTAGTCTGGTGACTCCCCTAGGTTGAAATTGACAACCAATTCAAATCGTGCATACAATTTCACGTGAAAAATGATCAATCCAAAACACCCCTAGCTCTCAGGAGGTCGGAAACAACAAAAATGAGGGCGTTTTCGCGTAGAGACGTCCATTTTCTCCTTGAAAAGCATCGAATAACTAGTCTGGTGACTCGTTTAGGGTAGAACTGACAAAAAATTCGAATTCATCATGAAGTTTTACGTCGGAAACAGTACCTTTGATGCCGTTTAGACTCGTATTGAGATGTTGGTGGCCAATAGCTACGAGTGTCCGAGCACCTCAAAAAAGCTATGCTGGACTATCCATATGGAAAAGCTCCTGTCTCTAGAGGCACGGTTTAGAGGTCGATTTTTGCACCGTTTGCGGTTGGGATATCATTTTTTGGTGATAACAAGACGATCTAGGGGGCGACCTAAGCCTTGCGTCCAACTTGGGGAATAACGGACACCCTACTGTCGATGAGCAGCGCTGTGAGGACCATTTCGTTGACACTCACTCTAGGGGATCCGATGGAAAATATATTGTGAGACTTCCTTTCAAATCTGATCTTGGAACTTTCAAGCCCGAACAAACTCTCTTCCCTGCTCGCCAATTGCTTCATAAATTGGAGAACAGACTGTCTCGGGATAAAAAGCTATCAGATGCTTATCATGAGTTTATGGATGAGTATGAGGATCTGAACCACATGTCTCATTCTTCTACTATTGCTGAAGCCTCTGATCTTACTGGTCATTTCTTCTCGCCACACCATGGTGTGCTTAAAGAAAGCAGTACCACTACAAAGTTACGGAGTGTATTCAATGGATCCTTCCGAACTCCTGATAAAAAATCTATTAATGATTTCTTGCATGTAGGTCCTAATTTACTCCCTGAATTGCCCGATTTCTTACTCAACTGGCGAAAGTATCGCTACGCTTTCACTGCGGACATCGAAAAGATGTTTCGTCAGGTCTGGGTTCATCAGGATGACCGTGCCTTTCAATCAATTTTGTGGCGTAGATCATCCAACCTTCCAGTCTCTATCAACCGCAAGGGGGGTTGGGGCATGGCGCCTCATCCCTGGGGTGTGACGACCCTCCGGCCCCAGTTACCACCCGCCGGAGCGAGGAGACCGCACATCTCCATCCGGAACCACGGGAGTGGGTGAGTCTAGGGACTCAAATTGGGATCGCCCTCGGGCGATAACAATGCGAGCCCGTAAGACTCATCCATCATCCCGAGGGACTCTTTGGGCTCTCAGAAAGCCTAAAAGTGTCCCAAAACCCCCCACCGAGGGGTGGGCATCGGCCTTGTGCTGGGGGCCGTGCCCGGAAGTCGGTAGTCGGGGCGGAGGACTGAGCCATCACCGAGCCTGGCTCGGTGTTGGTCATCCTCCAACCCGACGCGCTGGCAGGACGTATCCCTGCCCCGGACCCATGGGGGCAACCGGGCTTGAGCCGAAAGGCAGGGACCCGGTAAACGAAAGGCAATATCCCTTCCAGTCTCTATCTTTCATCTAAATACCATCACACATGGTATGACCCCTAGCCCCTACCTTGCCAATAGAGTTCGTATACAACTAGCTCGTGATGAACAAGAAAGTTACCCTCTCGACTCAGATGCACTTGAGAGAGAGACGTATATGGATGACGTTGCATCAGGAGGCCATTCTTTTGAGTCAGCAAAAAGTAAGCAAACTCAACTCATAGAACTCTGCAAAGTGGGCGGCTCCAATCTCAGGAAATGGATTTGTAACGATTTTAACCTATTGATCGATCTTCCTGCTTATCTACTTGCTTCCCAGAACAAATCAGGAAAATCTGAATCTTATCCCGATGACTTGAAGGAAAACTCTGCTTTCTCTGTCCTGGGACTACAATGGTTTCCTCAGTCTGACATCCTAAAATTCAACCAGGGTAAAACTACGCCTGTCCAAAAATGGACTAAGAGGCTGATTCTGTCAAAAATTGCCAGCATCTATGATCCTTTGGGATGGCTTGCACCCATGATTGTCACGGCAAAAATCTTCATGCAGGAATTATGGATCTGCAAGTACGGATGGGATGAAGAACTCAGACCAGATGACCTTGAGACTTGGAATCGTTGGTACTCACAACTGTCCATTTCCTCTATTGAAGTGCCCAGATGGATAGAATATACTCAAAATCCAACGGTTTATGAGCTACATGGCTTTGGTGACGCCTCAAAGTATGCATACAGTGCTGTTGTCTATCTCAGAGCTGTCTCAAATGATGGTATCAAGGTAACTCTACTTCAAGCCAAGACTCGAGTTGCACCGATCCAAACAGTCTCTATACCTCGACTGGAGCTTTGTGCTGCCTATTTGCTCGCACAATTAGCCTCAACTCTTCTAAATTCTTTCAATATACACGAGATTTCAGTACACTTATACTCTGATGCAATGGATGTATTGTATTGGCTAAAAGACCATCCTTCTCGGTGGCCAACTTTCGTGGCAAATCGCTGTTCTGCCATACATACACTTCTTCCTCAAGCGTCATGGAAACATGTTCGCTCACAAGAAAATCCTGCAGATCTCGCCAGTCGTGGCAATAATCCTGATGAGATGCAATCGGCTAGACTATGGTGGACGGATCCTGATTGGCTGTCTCTCCCTATTAGCGATTGGCCTCTTTCGAGGCCCATTGAAGGATCGCAACAGTCGAAAAATCAGTCTGTAAATTGTCTGTATAGTCTGGACCTTGCCACAGAAGTTCCACACGCTTTCATCGCTGCAGGAGAAATCTTCCCCTTTGCAGAGCTGCTTGATAAAGTGTCGTCATTTCTCCGACTGACTAACATCACAGCGTATCTACTCAGATTTCTTTCTAAAACCAAACCTGACTTATTCAAGCCTGATGCTACGTCTGATCTATTTCAACACCAGAACTGGGCTAATGTTCAACAGTTTGGGACTTATATATCGTCTCAAAACCGTGAACGAGCAGAACTAGCTTGGGTGTATTTTGTACAGAGAACTCATTTCTCTCACTAAATCGCCTCCTTGATCACTGATGTTGAGTTATCTAAGTCTCGCCCTCTCTCCAAGTATTGCCCAATAGTAGTTGAAGGTATCTTGAGAGTTGGTGGCAGGCTGAAGCATTCATTGCTTGAATTTGATGAAAAATGCCTTATGATTCTTCCATCTGATAGCCCTTTCACCGAGATGATTGTGCGCAGATGTCATGCCATTACGCTTCACGGCGGGACTCAGATTACTCTGGCAACTCTTCGTCGAGAGTTTTGGATTCCCAAAGGTAGGCAAATTGTCAAAAAGGTCACACGGTTGGCCTGAACTGACTTCAACCCAAAGATGTTTGCCCCTCAGAATCGATTTTTCTCACTTCAAGTACATGATAAATGGAAGTTTTTCCCGCAAGAATGAAAATCTTTCGTCGAGCCGTTTTTGAAAAATGTGGAATTTATGGTTTTTCATTGGAATTTCCATAGTAATCTATCCATGCACGATTAAAATGCAGAATTTGTTCCTTCGCCAGAGTAACATCTAATGATTGGCGTAGTCAATTTTATTCTCATGCATATGATGAAATATTTTGAAGCAGAATCTCTGGATTGGGCAAACGCTTGTCACGTTCAACGTGAGATAACTCGAGGTTATCCCGCTTTCAAAGGAAATTCTTGCAAGAAATTGCTGGAAAATGTTGATCTACTTCAGACTTCGAATCGACCCCGCATCAAGAAATTTGCTCAATCATCCAAGGATTTCAAGGAAGTAGTGAGTTCGTGTTTCGGGAATGAACTGGAAACAAATTATAGATCGTGTGTAGGAACCTTTTGAAGAAGTTATTTAGAGTTGGAGATTCCACTTTCCCCGAGAGTTCACGCGGTATTCTTCCACCTTGAATAGTTCTGTGGGATGAAGAGGATGGGCCTCGGATTCTATAGTGAGCAGTTCATGGAATGAACAAATTTTGACTTCAACTTGACATGAAAAAATTGTATGAAGCAAAAATCCTCAATATAAGGAGAAACTTGTTACAGCTTCGTGTGTGTACAACAGTATGAACAATCAAATTGTAATTTATTATTCATAAAATTGTTCCACTTTGAAGTGCGTTTTTTCTCACGAACTTCCGAGCATTGATTATTGTTGATCTATACTTTCTGGATAATAATGATACACGCAAATATGTATCAAAGGTCGATTTCGAAGCTCATCTGTAATTATTCTGAAAATAATGTTTAAATCAAGATTCAAAATATTTCAATTTGACTTCTTTCGATTGTAGCTCTGTCGGATGTTCTCATTCATGCGGGAAACAACTACCATTTATCACGTACTTGAAGGCAAAAGGAGAAATCTGAGTAGCAAGGACCTTTAGGCTGAAGTCAGTTTAGGCCGACCGTGCGACATCATCGCTTATCTCTCGACATCGTCGGATTATGGATATTTGCCTGCACTATAAAATCGTTTCTTAAAACTATCCCTTTGATGGATTTTAACGTATTTCGATGTAATTAAGAATAAATTTCAGGGAAGTCGGCCGACAACTGCATTTTAATCGCGCATGGATAGATTAGTATGGAAATTCCTATGAGAAACCATAAATTTCACTTTTTCAAAAAACGGCTCGACGAAAGATTTTCTTTTCTGCGGGAAAAACTTCCATTTATCATGTACTTGAAGTGAGAAAAATCAATTTTGAGGGGCAAGCATCTTTGGGTTAAAGTCAGTTCAGGCCAACCGTGGTCATCTCCAACTGTGCAGTCTGCATTCGGTACAGAGCCTCAATTATGTACCAGAGAATGGGACACTTACCCAGACCCAGAGTACAGCCAGCTCGTCCTTTCCTCAAATCTGGTGTGGATTACGCAGGGCCTATTCCCATTCGTCCAGCTCCAGGGCGAGGGCGAGTATCAAGCAAGGGTTATGTTGTGGTATTCATATGTCTGTCAACCAAAGCAACTCACCTAGAGGTTGTCTCCGACTATACGTCGAAAGGATTCATCGCTGCATTTCGCAGATTCAGTGCTAGGCGTGGTCACTGCTCTGATCATTTTTGTGACCAAGGCACCAATCTTGTAGGTGCAGAAGTTGAATTACGAGACATGTTTCAGAAGTCTAGTACCTTTTCTTCGCAAGTGTCCGACGATCTCTCAAAATTACAGACCAACTGGCACTTCAACCCCCCTGGTGCCCCGCATTTTGGTGGTATCTGGGAGGCGGCAGTGAAGTCTGTGAAATTTCATTTGAAAAGGGTGATCGGTGATCATACCCTTACTTATGAGGAGCTCTCTACACTCCTCAACCAAATCGAAGCCATTCTGAACTCCAGGCCCCTTGTGCCTATGTCAGATGATGTCCAGGATTTGAGTCCTATCTGTCCATCACACTTCCTGATTCAGACTGGCTCATTCATACTACCAGAAAAAGATGTCTCTGAAGACAAAATTCCAACTGGCGAGAGATGGTTGCTCGTACAGCAAATGCAGCAGCAATTTTGGAAGAGATGGTCACGCGAGTATTTGCAATCTTTACAGCGCAGAAACAAATGGACCTCAGTCGTCCAAAATTTGCAACTCGGTGACCTAGTCATCATCAAAGCCGAAAACACACCTCCTGCTACCTGGCCCTTGGGCCGAGTGATCGAGATACACCCTGGAGATGATGGTCTCGTCAGGGTGGCTACAGTGAAGACCTCAACGTCAAAATTCAAGAGACCTGTCACAAAGCTAATAAAGCTTTGCAGTGGCACTGAGGTCTAAGCCAGTATGTTCCAGAAGAAGATAAAGGCAATTTTGATGCCTATATTGATTGATTTTTTGGCCATATGTACATATTTTGATTTTTTTCTCTTATTCTTCACTTCATGAAGAAAGTGGGCGGAATGTTTAGAATTTTGATGAATTTTCTAAAAAATCATAATCTATTTTATTTCAATTAATTAGCCAATGTCGAAGATCTGAACTCATTTTCATTTTCTAATACGATTGTATAATTTACATTCAAACTGTCATGATTTGCGCGGCGTGACCATCTGCTGACGTGTCACAGCCTATCTCTCTCTTTGTTTCACTTCCGCTCCACGCTTCTCTCATCAATACCTCGTTGGCCATGGCAGCGAGGAGCACGCTTGCTCTCGCTGCCACTTGTACACGCGTTTATTTGAATAAATATCAAGGTGATTTATTATAATTCGGAGTGCACTTATTAATCGGCCTGGCCCGCTACAAACTATTCAAACACAAGGTCTACCAGCCTCCGAAATCCGTTTTTCGTAAGACACCGAAAACCGTCTGGCAGATAAAAGGGCGTAACTGCCATTACGCCCTTCGATCTGCACGATAAAAAGTCGTAAGTGCTATGATAGAAAGTTGAAAGGGTGGAACTGCTATGCTAAGATGTTAAAAGGGTGTAACTGCTGTGATAACATTTCGAAAGCAGGGCTTAATTTCTTGCTCAGCCCAACGGGATTTGGAAAAAAGGCTTAAGTACTTGATTGAAAAGATTTAAAAGGGCGTAATTACTCTGTAACAGGGCGTAAGTGAGGGCGGATCTGGAAAAAGGGCCTAATTACCGAGGAAAAATTTTATAAAAATTCTCCAGAGCCTGGAAACGCTTTTTCACCTATTATAACGATGGAAACTCGCTGTTTCACCTTCAAATTGAGAGTTTTTACCCTTTCCTAGTGGAAAAATGTTCTCGTCATTTTCACACGACTGATGAAAGCTTTACGTGTCCATAGGACCGTGGAGCATGAATCGAACCACCCCCTAGCAATCAGATATCTTTTAGAACATGCCCAGGAACACTCTTAAGACATTTGGAGACGATTGGACTCGATCGCGAGATTTAATTCCAATTTTTGTGAGGAAGAAAGGCCAAAATTTGACCCTGCATTCGGAAGAAGGGCGTAATTACATTTTTTTAAATTGCTAAAAAGAGCTCAAAATTAAATTTCATCTCCCGACTCGGGTTAGGCTATTTCAAGAATGTTATTCTCTTCGAAATAAGTCAGGTCAACTCGTCCAATTATGTCTGTAGCGGTCTCTATTAAGTTTTTATTGATTTTCTCAAAATGACCGTTTTGCAATTACGCCCTTTCTCCACCCACCCCCTCATATGTGAATCAGTAAAATGGGAACAGATCCACTGATGAATCAGTCTATATACACTGATTCATTCAGTGAAAATTGATCCCACTTTACTGACCCGATCAGTGTATATAGACTGATTGTCAGTTAGATCTGACTGATCCATGCTGAGAGAGCGCAGAAAAAGTAATTCAGGACCATTTCTTCAAAAATAAAACATGCTTTCCACATCAAATATCACATATTTAAGGATCTCCAAACTTGAGTTTCTGAATAAATATTTTTTTTTCTCTCTCTCTCTCTCTTTTGCTCAATAGAACCGCCCATGACCTCAGGATCAACTTCACAAGACCAATTTTGGTAGGATATTTTTAAGACCTTTTGAACTTTGTCAGCCGTCATCAGTCCAATGAAGTAAGGTAAAGAAATTGGATTGACTCCGCGATGAAGTATACACAGAAAAAAAACTTTGGTCGCACGGTCATGCGTTTTGCCGTATGATCAAAGAGTGGTATTGCCAGTAGAACAATACCGATTCTGTTATGGCATCAATCCATCAGAGTCATTTGGCAATCTGGTATCACTGCCAGAATAAATAAGTACAGCTCGCATATTTTGAACGCCCCGATACTCAATGGAATCGCAACCACATCCCGATCATTTTACTACGAAAGCCATCCAAATTTGCGCGTAATAATATAGGTGGAGGATTATTATAATCCAAAGGTTTTTTGAGGGAACTTATACCAGATTGCTGCAATGACGAAATAATTTTGCTGTGGTGACAATCTAGTCACCACAGCATTGGTCATACGGCAATATCACGTAATAATACAATTGCATTATTCAGGCGGCAATATTTTATTCTCAGTGTTTGAGTAGTTCCGTTGAAACTTTGATATTTAGAGGCCGAAAATATGCCAACCCCAAATCTTACTTGGGGAAGTTTTAAGATGTATTCTACGACTTTTTGAAACGTATAAAGTACGAATGAACTCACGCACGAATGTAAATTTTTCCACTCCTCGGTACCATGAGAATAACATGGATAATACGGTAGCGTCACACGGTACCTGACATTTTGAGCTACACCCGCGAACCTGATATTTGACACTAAAATTGATCTCACGGCCTAACGGCTCAAGCTACAGTCTTGAGGTTCTGGGGTTTTCATTTGGCCATCAGATACTTTGGGCAAAAGTTACTAGGGCCTCGGTAATTTCGCGTTCAAGGGTCGCACTAGTACCGTACGGAACTGTCATGAAAATTTAGCAAAGCTAGATTTTTGCAGAAAAGTACTTCGCGATGTGTGAAAATCAATCTTTCAAATTTCCGATTCTTGGGGGCATGGAAAAGTTGCGCCTCAAAATTTCCGTTGAGGATAAATTGGTACGAGAAGGCCTGGAATGAGTCAAATAGACTTTTATCTAGGGAAAGTGAGGGGGTAGAATTTTAGGTAAAATTGCGCCACAAATGTACGTGCGCGTCGTGCATACAATAAAAGGTCTTTAGGCTCTTATAGCAGAGCTATTTGATGCTTGATAGCACTATATTTGATGTATCTGCCCACCCGAAACTCAAACGAGCCACAACGCGACGCTTCACACTCACAAAGGTCGAAAGAATAAAAAAACCACAGCGCACGGAAATGAAATTTTGACACCTTTTATGATGATAATTTTTTGGGGTAGCCCTGGATCGAAGAACTATAGAGCGATTCCGTCAAGAAGAGCACCAAGACATACGTCAAAAATGATCATTCAGGAATCTTTGTCTAGCGAAGATGAGGTGACACGCGTTTTTTTGTTTAGCCCAGATCGACTGTGCATCGGAGCTATGCGAATTTCCAATTTAGAGCCGAAAATTGAGTTTGGCATTCTCAAATTGATAAAAGCTCCACAATTCCGTCCCTAATGGTTCTTTCGAGATGGGGCTTGATGGGGAATATCAAGAACAGCGTATTCCATAAGAATAGAATTCTATGGTGCTCAAAATTTCGCATAGAGTCCCAAAAAGCGACAATCTGATGAAAAATGGGGAAATGCAATCACTCAAATTATCAATTCGTATGATTTTGAATTTTTTAATGATGAGACTTTGAAAGATGCCAAAAATGATGCATTTGCTCCGGTAGGCGGTGAGAAAAATTTTCTGGAAATGAATGAGGAAAACCAAATTATCGTTGCAATTCGGTAACAACTGTCGTGGAAAGGTCTATTTCCTCTTCCAAGAGTATCTTCATCCTATGGAAGTGTCCCAAGATGATCAATTTCGGAATCTATCGTTGAATTCCGTTTTTGAGTGATTACAGCTCAATATAACGGTGGATCGCGGAATTGATCATCTTGGGACACTTCAATGGGATAACGATACTCTTGGGAGAGGGGATGAACTATCCCACAACAATTGTTACCGAATTGCAATGATAATTTGGTATTTCTAATTCTTTTCCAGAAAATTGTTTTAGCGCTTCCCGCGAATTTTTGCGCCTATCGGTGCAAATGCATCATGTTCGGCATCGTTTGAAATACTTTCATTATGAAATTCGAAGGGATACGAATTCATATTTTCGAGTGATTGCATTTCTTCATTCTTCATCAAATTGTCGCTTTTTGCGACCCTATGCGAAATTTTGAGCACCATAGGATCCTATTGTGATGAAATATTGTGCTTGATATTCCCCATCGAGCCCCTTTCCGAAAGACCCATTAGAAGCGAAGTTGTGGAGCTTTCATCAATCTCAGAATGCCTATCAGTAGTAGTGAATCTAGAGCACACGGCAGACACGGTTTGCTCTCCTCCTGGGACAAAAATCCAAGATGGCGGAGAGCATCATCAGCCACCCTACCCAGGTCGACCAAGACCCCACCCTGGTATAGGTGTACGTCAAGGTCACCTGGATAGGGTTCTGATGACAACTCCAATGTCCCAGGAGGAGGCCCGCGTCGCACCAGGTGCTCCACCAGGATCCTCCGCTCCCTCCCACCCCCTCATCACCCAGCGCGCGGAGATGCTCTTGCATCGGGCGCCCACAGCGGAAAGGCTGTGATCAATACTACCACGCGCCCGCTGTAAGCCCACGGCTCGCGCCGACGCAAATCCCTTTCCAAGCTCGCGCCGTCGCGGGCTATCCCTTCCAAGCTCACGCCAATGCAAGCTCGCTCGCGGCAAGCCCTCGTTCGGGTGCAAGCATGCGCAAGCTCGCTCGCGGCAAGCTCGCTCGTGGCAAGCCCTCGTGGCAATGGCCGAGTCTACATAAGAGCGCGAGCGGGGTCCAAGAGCGCTCTCGCGGGGTGCATTCGCTCTCGCCGCTCAATAGCGCAGGTTTTCTTATATGATAAATTTCGTGCAAAGACTGACGGGGTGGTCTCGCACTACAGAAACACAATTCTAACATCAAAGCAATGAATCATCACGAGGGGGGGGGGGGGCTCAATCCCGAAACTCAAGAAGCCCCCAAAACCGCAAACACTCGGAAACTGGGCCTGAGAAAATTATTCCCAAAATCTAAGGAAGTAACCAAACTATTGCAAACATCCCGATGCTCCTATCGATAAACCAGCCGGGAACCAAAATGCGACCAAAAGTGAATCCCAAAACTCACTAAGGTAATCAAACTCGCTAATACTCGAATACTAGAACCGAAAATAGTGTCCGTGGGAGGAATCAATCTCAAAACCCAGAATAACAAATAAACCTGCGATAAAACCAGGATGTTAATGACAAAATTTTCTGATTACAAGAAGAATCGATCGCAACACCCCGAAAGAAAATAAATGAACTCAAAATTCTATCGGGGCAGTAATCGATCCTCGAATCTGACATAAGCTTTCAACAGAAATTTCAGGCCGAGCATTCGCATGTTTGCGGTTTTGGAGGCTTCTTGAATTGCGGGATTGATACCCCCCCCCCCCGTGATGATTCCTAGCTTTGATGTTAGAACTATGATCCTATGGTGCAAGACTATCCCTTCAGTCTTCGCACACTATTTTGAAAAATGATTGAACCTTCGTTGCAGAGCGGCGAGAGCGAGCGTAAGAGCGCGAGCGGGGTCCAAGAGCGCTCTCGCGGGGCGCATTCGCTCTAGTCGCTCAAAAGCGCAGGTCTTTTTATATTATAAAATTTGTGCGAAGACTGACGGGGTAGTCTCGCACTACAGAAACACAATTTTAACATCAAAGCAATGAATTATCACGGGGGAGGGGGCCTCAATCCCGAAACTCACTAAGGTAATCAAACTTGAAAGAAGCCCCCAGAACCGCAAACATTTAGAAACTGAGCCTGAGGAAATTATTCCCAAAATCTAAGGAAGTAACCAAACTATTGCAAACATTCGGATGCTTCTATCGATAAACCAACCCGGAACCAAAATGCGACCGAAAGTGAATCCCAAAACTCACTAAGGTAATCAAACTTGCTAATACTCGAATACTAGAACCTAAAATAGTGTCCGTGAAAGAAATCAATCTCAAAACCCAGAATAACAAGTAAACCTGCGATAAAATCTGGATGTTAATGACAAAATTTTCTGATTGCAAGAAGAATTGATCGCAACACCCTGAAAGAAAATTAATGAACTCAAAATTCTATCGGGGCAGTAATCGATCCTCGAATCTGACATATTCAGCCCGAGCATTCGCATGTTTGTGGAGGCTTCTTGAGTTGTGGGATTGATACCCCCTCCCCCCCGTAATGATTCCTAGCTTTGATGTTAGAACTCTGATCCTATGGTGCGAAACTATCCCTTCAGTCTTCGCACACTAATTTGGAATATGATTGAACCTTCGTTGCAGAGCGGCGAGAGCGAGCGCAAGAGCGCTCTCGGTGCGCGCTCGCTCTCTTATGTAAACTTGGCCTATCCCTCGTGGCTATTCCCGCGCGTCACGCCGCTTGCTGACGCTCGAGGCTTTTCACGACAAACTTTTTTGCGCGCGCGCCCGATTCCCTACATGGAGTAGTGTTATGCTTGAGGGGTTTGCATGCCATATGCGAGCGTGAGCCGCATGCATTCAAGTCGATGTAGGTACGGATAGGGATCTCAGGCGTCGATGGCTTTGCACCCACGTATCGGTCGCGTTGAAATATTTGAAGACGCGTTGAGCGTCGAAGCAATGCCTTCCAAATCTCTTCGCAGCCCGCCCATTTTTCTTGCTCGCGCGTGCGCATCTCGGTTATAATCCTTATGAGCTATACTGTAGGCGGGATGCGCGCGAAGTCTTGAAAATGAGCATGAGACAGAGGAATGCATTTTTGCTGATCTATGTGGAAAAGCCTTTCCACATAGCAGCTCCCTCGAAGTTTGTCGTTTGAGACTACTCACCTGTACCACGATATAATTACTTCTTTTACAGACGATCCTATAGAGCGCTTCTAGTCGTGAAATTTTCAGTAGTATATTTTGTCTAGTATGTCATACAGATTCTGACGCTTGTGTCCCAAGGTACGTGCTCACATAGCGAGTTTTTCGAAAAACGGGTGTATTTTGTGATCTTTAATTAGTGGGAAGCAATAGTGCTGAAATTGATTCTGTTTTTAATTGATTTCAATTCTAAACATGGGTGAAATTGTGTTGATCTTACACCTTGACGAGAAAGACGTTTACAAGGGTGAGTATATCAATTACATTCATCGGAAACAGTAGAATGGTATAAACAAATTGTGAAAATTTTTTCAGCCGAGTTGAGGTATCTCCATTATTTGCTACGTGCTAAAAAGCGCTCGTCTCGGGAGAATTTTTTGAAATTTTACCGGTCACTTCGGATCCATGCGCTGACATGGCCTAGCCGGCGCATGCATACTATTGTGTATAAAGCCAGAGGCGCTACTCCTCCAGGTGCAAGACAGGCGATACACGTTGAAGACGTGTTGCCACTGTTAGAACGCAGTTTTTTTCATAAGGAATACAATGACAACGATAAATCATGGGTATCTCAATTGAACATGCTCGAAATATGTTTCCTTATAAGAGATTATGATATACATCAATTCGAAGTGATAAATATTCATGATTTACAATTGTAATGATTTCAGTTTATTAACCATCATTCCACAACAACTCTGTATAAAATAAAATTGAGAATTAAATCATGTCAATTAAAATGAATACTGATTCGAATTTTTTAGTTTTGACCTTCTGACCTATAATTTCCATGAAGAATTGTATATAGTTTGCTATGTTTTTTCGTATGTGTGCCGCATTGGTCAAGATGTGGCTATCTATATTGTGAGATGAGAATCTTAGTCATGATTTCAATATAAGTTCGGGGTCACTATCCACCCTCTTTTCCTATCGATTGGAGAAATAGTGTAGTATATATATTGATTTGACTGGGTCATGGGGTTTGAATGAAACGCAATAGATATACATTCACACGCGCAAGCACGCCCTACGATACCTTTATTCATTCAATTCTTTCAACTAGATGAGATGATCATATTTTCGATTTTTTTAGTATTTTGATTTTTATAATATTCTTATTTGAAAACAATCATATCTTTTGATAACATCAATTTTGGTATAATGATATTCACAATCGTCTCGCATTTCATAGACACTCATTCTTAACATCAAAGCACATTCATTTTTCACAATTTTGTCATACTGATATTTACAATATTCATAACAAATGCAGAGGAATATGATTACAATTGTAAAACAGCAAAGTTTACTCAATTACATTTTATGATAACAAATTTTTTTTTGCCTTATTTTTTAGGTATTTTTGATCTTTCATATTTTTAATAGTCTATGAGGCATTTAATAACATGAATAGCTCAATGTTTGCTGTAAAACTATGAGTATACGAGCACCAATCCAGCAGCTCAAAAATATTTTTCCGATACTAAGTCTGTGGCGTACACCAGATCATCAATACAGAGTTCGCAGGTATACTCGAATGCGCGGCAAGATATAGCTATACTAAATACATGGAGGCAGATATAGGTATACTCGAATGCGCGGCAAGATATAGCTATACTAAATACATGGAAGCAGATATAGGTATACTAGAATGCGCGGTGAGTAGAACTATACTAAATACATGGAGGCAGATATAGGCATACTAGAATGCGCGGTGAGTAGAGCTATACTTCTGACCCTGGATCTGTGGCATACACCAAATCGTTAATACAGAGTTCGCGGGTAATATATTCAGCTATTGCATCGATGCTCGTATACTCATAATTTTTCAATATCATAATTCTTCAAATTTGAATTCGAAATGATTTTACGAGACATTATATTTTTTCAAAACACTGGTACATACATTTAATAAGAAAAAATCGTAAATGCATAGCATCTATAAATTTTCAGTGGAGAACGACACATTTTATCCCTGCCTGAAAGAACCAACTCGTCTCAGACGACTCGGCTCGATCTAGTTTTGTCAAAATTTGTGTCCAAATCGCAACTGAAAGAACCAGTTGCATGAACAAAAGGTTTATTTATAAGGGTGGACCAAAAAAAGAAACAAAAAAAAAAACATCGAAGTGAGAAGGTCCGGCCGAGATCCGGGCGCGAACTCGCGGACGATCGAATCGTTAGATCCAAAGTCCGACACCTTACCTCGGGGCCAGCGAGGAAGATTACAGGCAAGCGGGAAGTGGCCAAAAAGTCGCTCCGTAAACGAATTAGCGACCACGGACGACCTACTCGCTAGAAAAGGTCTTACTTTATATTTTCGAGGGTGCTGAATACGAATATGAACTTTGTCTTTCTCTAAAATTGAAGGAATCATGTCAAAATCGACTTTTTAGGTGAAAATGAGAAATTTGAGATTCTTAAAATTTTCGTGTTCATCTCGCTTGATCTCCGAGGTGGATGAATATATCTCCTTGAAATTTTGGGGTTACCATTTTGAACTCATTTGAAAGGCATTATAATTAGGCCTGAGTCTTCGGAGCATCTCCCGTCTCCTTGGGAAATTTCTGGAAAATTTTTCTCCGGATTCGTCATATTCATCATCAAAAGCAAACGTTGAGTGAGAAATTGTTCAGAATCGCATCCTCTCCTATACGATTTCAAAGTTAATGACCCAAAGAAGTTCTTCACATAGCTTTCAGATCGGGAAATTCAACGAGTAAAAACTGACTCGACTTTTGATACGAAGGCTTCGCCGAACGAGACTAGCGTGGGCCTAGTGTGATGAATTTTGAGTGTGCTACGCGTATTCAAAGATATGTTTTGATATTTACTGAGGTTTTTCAATCCGCTGAATCGATTCCGTTATGTATTCTGTTCGGAAAACGTAGCGTTTGATTGTTAATAACAATTTTTATTGCAAAATTACAGTTCTTGGCAATTCTTTCGAAAAATTTCCACTTTCACGGAAAAACACAAGAGACCAAAGTTGTAGATCTTAAAATTTCCTGCAAAAAAAGTTCGTCACAAGTTTCCCGGAAAATCCAAGTCCGAGCCGAGGAAAACGTGGAAACGCTTCACGGTGTCCTTGAACCAACTTTAAATGAGCCGGAAGACCACCTCGCCAAATATTTTTCAAAATGATTGTTTAGAGCTCAAATATCATCTTCCAATTGTTTTTAAAATCGCCTACGTTAGGATTTTCAAATAAATCAGGTTTTATGATTTTTCCTGAAAAAAACATCGGAAAATGACTTTTACGCGCTTTGCTGATGATGAACGCTTGATTCTATGCTTCAAATTTCACAAAAATCTCGTCAGAAAGTGCAGATGGTTCATGACACCCTATCCGAAACGATTCGCAATGTAATGCGTAGAGGAAGAGATAGGATACGCGAGTTGTGGCCAATGCTTGGGTAAAGATTCGAATCGCAAATAGAGAGGTCCAAAAATCCATATTGAAAGGTTTCTAGCATGCTTACGCCTCTCTCTCTTTCTCACCTTTTTCCACATTGGTCTCGAAAATATGTGAACAAACTCTCGGCAAGGCCCTTATAGCGCAACAAAAGCTCTCATTCAGTGCAGGTACATCACATCTACATCACTCCTTGCGTCTGAGAGGGAGGGGGGTCCTATCTTAGTTCTAAGGTGCGATGTGCTTGCTCTCATGAGAATCGGCTCAAGTTTTGGATAAAAAGCATGAAAAAGAAGTTTTGAGTGCAGATGCTGAGTGAGAAACATGTAAAATTGTTCCAAAGTGTTAGGCATTTGATGTTCAAGATGATAGATTGCCTATATCTTTATGTCAGACATAGGTAAATCAGATACGGGCAATCTATCATCTTGCACGTCAATCGCTGAACATTGTTTGGAGCAGTTTTCCATGTTTCTCACTCATGATCTGCACTCAAAACTTCTTCTTCATGCTTTTTATCCAAAATTTGATCCGATGCTCTTCATGAGAGCAAGCACATCGCACCTTAGAACTAAGATAGAACCCCCCTCTCCCTCAGACGCAAGGAATGATGTAGATTTGATGTATCTGCAAGCTCTCCCGAACCTGAATGAGAGCTTTTGTTGCGCTATAAGGGCCTTGCTGAGAGTTTGTTCACATATTATCGAGACCAATGTGAGAAAGGGTGAGGAAGAGAGAGGCGTAAGCATGATGGAAGCCTTCCAATATAGATCTTTGGACCTCCCTATTTGCCATTCGAGTCTTTACCCAAGCATTGGCCATACTTCGCGTATCCTATCTCTTCCTTTACGCATTACATTGCCAATCGTTTGAGGTAAAGTGTCATGGACCATCTGCACTTCCTGACGAGATTTTTGTGAAATTTGGAGCATATAATCAGCATTCATCATCACCAAAGCGCGTGAAAGTCGTTTTTCGATGTTTTTTTCAGGAAAAATCATAAAACTTGATTTATTCGAAAATCCTAACGTAGGCGATCTTAAAAACAATCGGAAGATGTTATTTGAGCCCGAAACAATCATTTTGAAAAATATTTGGCGAGGTGGTCTTCCGGCTCATTTAAAGTTGGTTCAAGGACACCGTGGCTTATTCTCGCACATGATACGGGCTGATAGGGGTCGGGTAATATAGCAAGGGAGCTGACGATTTTTTTGTGCCACATTTAGGGATAGCTGGAAATGAGATATATTGCGTGCAACAGCTCAACTAGGCGATTGGCGGTGTTCAGCGATCTGGAAACCGATACGAACCATTTTTTATTGATTTTTTTATAATTTTTTCAAAAATGTTCGTATCCCATATGTCGGTATTAATGGAACTTGTTGGAATGGGTAGATCACGATGAGTAATGACGAAAAACGATGTTCAGCGATCTGTATATGGTGACGAAAATGTTCAGCGCGGCGTTTGAAAATTTTTTTGTTAACGACAAAATGCGTTGTTGATGAAATCACTCCAATATTTCACTAAATCATTGTTCCTATTTTGCTCTATTCAAAAATCATAAAGAATAAATTTGCACCTGTCTGTGACGTCCTGTGACGGTCACAAAACCGTCCGACGCTCGTACAGGTGCGCTAACGTAACCAGACACGAAAGAAATCGGAAAAAATTCTATAATGCGTATAATGGCTACATTATCGTATTAACATTTAATCACTTTGATGCAAGGCCTACAAATAGTAAAAAAAATTTCATGCCCCGACCGAAATAGGCCAACATGGCCTTTGCATGTTCATATGCCATTTTCTCAAGTTATATGGGAGTTACAAATTTTTCCCTGAGGACCTTTTTTGTTCCCCTTTATGTGATCTACAAATTCATATCCTACCTTTTTTTCTCCAAAATGCGGTCTTTTCGAGATATAAGCGTTCAAACATCGAAATTGGCCTCTTGCTGTATCTACACGAAATAACACCTTTAAGCACTGAAGATTGTTGTTTTATCCCAAGTAAATATTTATTATCAAAGAATCTGAGTCAGTATAACATTATCTAGAGATCCTACATAGCTATTTATTGTTTGATACAAAGTTCGAGCGGCATTAGCTTCTATCTCAATCAAAACTCTCATCATCAAAATCAGTATCGCTCTCGTTGTCGCCCCCATATTCGGCTCTGTTTCTCCAATATTCGATGTCATGCTGCAAATCTGCGTTTTCATCCTCCTTCTCCTCCGTTATATTTCCTGCAGAGTAAAAAAAGGATAGCTAAGACCAATTTCCTTGTTCAGTGCACACCACGATTACACACTTTTATTGAGCAACCGAATTTATAAAGAGATGCATGAAGAATAAGTCGGAAATCTCTCATGCTCAGAACGAATATCAAAGGTATCGACGAACAATTCCGGGTTAGCAACATTGAAACTCTGGGGGATCAAGTTGATACATCGCAATGGATTGGAGAAAACGTGATTTTTTCGCGACGAAGTAAATGGCAAGTTTATCAATTAAATGAAGTACGTCGCAGTAAAGTCATGTATGCCCTCATAGTGACGAGTCGTCGACACGGTTTCATAGTTTGATATTGAAACAAGAACAATGCGGCTTTCGTGATGTTCATTTTGATCTGAATCCGATGGAGACGTCAAAATCAGATTTGATCATTTCATTTCAGTCCAAAATTGTAGAATTGACAATCAATACTACATCATGAGTTTCTCGATGCATCTTCTTAGCTTACCGTCAACCGGGGTTACTTTGGAACACGGGGGGTAACTTTGTAACAACCCATGAAAGAGTGGTTATCACGCACAGTGCGTTAGGCAGATGATCCTGAGACTCTAATACCGATTTCTTCTACTTGGGGCACGCATAAACAATGTTTTGCACCAGCGCGAAGGCCTCCAACAGCTTTTAATCCGTTTGTAAGCTGACTTCTTCAAAATTACGTTTTCAATTCAACAAGCAGTCTCTCGGGAAAAGTGGTGTGGTTTCGACTTTTGCAGGTCGAATCCAAGGTAACTGAGATAGATTTCACTTGTCTGTACACATATCTGAATGAATTCATTGTTGCATTGGAGTATTTTCACAAAGTTTCAATTTTGTAGAGTAAAAACTGACGAGTACGTATTGTTTAGAACGGGAGCGGGTGCACTTAATAAATTGTACTCCATAGTTTGAATGAACAATTGAACTATATTGTAGAAACTAAAATAGGCTCATTACATATTGAGCGAGGTGGTGCGGTCGGCTGCTGGACGGAAACTGGCGAGAGCCGCAGAAGGCGACAATCGCAACGGCGCTGAACTTGAATGCGAACGCAAAATGGCGGTGGCGCGCCAAGATTCAAACAGGTATAAGAGCAATGAGAGTAATACTAAACATTCCGCCCACCTCGATTGATTACAACTTAGCAATCGATGACTTAAGTAAATCCATTTCACAAGAATATCAGTAAATTTACTTGAATGCAAAAAGGATATAATGCAAACGTGGCACTGCCAAAAAAATAGAAATCGAAAAGAGCAATAGGCTCAAGAGCTATTTCGCTCTGAATTGGAAGAATAATCATATCTGATGAAACAAAAAGTTCAGTATCTCTCAACTGTTCGTACTTGAGAGTACCTTCTGACTGATGAATATCAAATATAAACTAAGGCTATTATATACATTGGAAATCTTTCTGCTGAATAAACAGAAAGGAATATCTTCATCATCGAAAAAGGAATTAAAAGAAAATCGAGCATTTTATCAATTCGATTGCACAAGAGGTATGCTAAATTCCGGCTACCCGAGTCAGCAGACTCAAGAAAAAGGCACGTTCATCCTCGTAGGAGTGAACGTCCTTGGCAACCGCACAAGGGACTCTAATTCCATATAGTGATCGCCAGATTGCGAGACACTAACCTAGTGCTCACGCACCAACGGGTCACTGATACTACTTTACTAAATGGCTCTAAGTTGCAATCTGAAACGAATTGAAACTCGAAAACTCTACGTTCTGAAATCTTCAACAGAATCAATCACTCAGTGTCCTGTAATTCAGAATTCAATTCTCATCACTTTCGTCTTCGGATGCTACAGGAACAAGTAGAACGAGCTAAACAATTGGTCGAGTGAACGCAGATGTGGCTGTACGAAGCTTGACTACTCGAACTCGTCCATCAGAACCAGGGCAGGTTTCTGTGATCACAACTAAAGGCCAAGAAGCAGGTGCTCGGCACTCATCCCGAATCAAGACGACATCTCCAACTCGATAAGTTCTCGAAGGAAACCCGACACAAATGGTCGAAACGACCATTTGTGTCGTTCCTGCAGTACTTGCAGATAATCCTTGGACCAAGACGACCAAAATTCCTGAACTAGCTGGGTCATCCTTTCGGTATCGCTTGCCAACCGAAATTGGCCCTGATGGAACGGATGGCTCTGGAATTATAAAGGAGGGCCTTTGTATAAGAAAATGCGCAGGTGTGAGCGCAGCGAGATGAGAAGGATCATCTCTGAGAGGCGCAAGGGGCCTCGAATTTATGCATGCTTCGATCTGACTGAGAACAGTAGAGAATTCAACAAGGGTTAGTACGTGATCACCAACTATCCTTTTGAAGTGATGCTTGGCGGACTTGACAGCCACCTCCCAAATGCCTCCGAAGTGAGGAGCAGACGGTGGGTTGAATCTCCATTCAGTTCCCATGTTGGTCAGATCGATCGCAATCACCTTGAATTCTTCGGAACCCTCATCGAAACGCTTTTGGATCTCGGCCTCTGCACCAACGAAGTTCAGCGCGTTGTCGCACTCCAATCTCGAACAATGCCCTCGTCGTACAGTGAAGCGTTTGGAGGCGGCAATAAAGGCTTCTGAAGTGCAATCCTCTACAGCTTCCAAATGAGCGGCTCTTGTGCTTAGACAAATGAAAACACAAATATAAGCTTTCATGGTGCCCCTACCGCGAGTTTTCGTAAGACGTATTTTGAACGGACCAGCAAAGTCCACACCAGAATACTCGAACGGATAAGCGGGAGTGACCCGTACCTTGGGAAGATCTCCTATCTATTGAGTTGACAATTTTCCTGAATAGCGGAGACATACCGTGCATTGAATTATTGCGATCTTCACTGCTTGCCTGCCCTTAAGTATCCAAAACTGATTACGTAGACAAGTCAATGTCAGTTGCGTCCCACCATGCTGACTCTCCACGTGCGCTTGCCTGATGAATAGAACAGTCAGTGGACTGTGACATGGTAGAATCAAAGGATGCCTTGCCTGGTAGTCGAGAGAAGCATGCCGAAGTCTGCCACCAACTCTCAGTAGCCCTTGATCGAGAAATGGCCGTAACTTTAGCAGGTTGGTATCCTTGAGTTCCCTTCCCTGCTCAAGGCCTCTGAAACTGTCACCAAAACTATTTTTCTGGTCGATATAAAATCATCCATGTATGATTCATCTTGAATGATTTCAATAGCTGAGGCGAATAGGTGCCCGTAATCTTGCGCTAATTGGCTTAAAACTCGAATGGCTAGATATGGCGAACACTTTAACCCGTACGTGATTGTTCTTAGAAGGAAAAAAGAACTTCTGAATCTGAATTCTCTCTCCAAAGAATCATCTGCAAATGACGGTCTCTAGGATCAACCGAAATTTGCCGAAACGTTTTCTCTATGTCAGCAACAAAGACAAACTCATATCTACGCCACCTCAAGATCAGATCAATCAATTCTGGGAGCAAGTCCTCTCCAGTAAAGAGTAGATCATTCAGAGACGTACCGTGAATAGGATTTGTCCCATTGAAAACAACTCGTAGCTTTTTAGAAACTTGAAGTACGCCGTGATGTGATAGGATATGACAACGTTTCAACTCTTCAACTGACAACTTTGGAGATCTTTTCATGTGCGCAAGTTGCTCATACTCTGCCATGAATGCACTGTATTTCGCCGCAAAATTCGGATTTTTCTCAAATTTTCGCTCCATGGAAAATAAAGTTCTCAAAGCTGTATTGTAAGAATCGCCCAAGTTAAAGCCTAAGCTTTGGAATAAATCCTCCTTGAGCGGTGACCGAACCATGTAACGACCGTCAGAGGCTTGTGAATGAGTTTGCCGAAAATGTTCTACGCATTTGCGATCGTCTTCCGACAATGTTTTGCGGACCGGTGCAATTTCTTCTTGTTTGAAAAACCGATCAAGAATGGAATCCAATACCGAGTCATCAACCAAGTGCAAATATGAGGATTGCGATTCTCTGTTCTCGCCCACTGATGAAGAAACAACCCACCCCAACTCCGTATTCGTAGCGATTGGTTGATTCAAAGGATCGAATTTTGCGTTCTTCACTCCCTCAAGCACTATTTGAGCGTGAATTCTGGCACCGAGCAACATATCGATCGATCTAGATTTTAGAGATTGAGGATCAGCTAATTTCAAATTCTTAAGATGATCCCATTTATCCTTCCCTAATGAGACAGAAGCTCTGTCGCTTGAAATCTTGGGAATTATGTGCGCTTGAACGTCACACGTGAATTCCGAAGAAAACCTAGGCCTCACAGTAAAGTTAGCAGTACCTCTCGAGAAATACGTGTTGGCGTCTGCTATCCCTTTGATTTCAACTTTAGATTTCATTCTCCATAAACCTAACTTCTGACAAGCATTCTCCGTGATAAAGGAAGATTGCGAGCAGTGATCAATCAAAGCCGTGAGATAGAAATCAAAACCGTCAGCTGATATCACTCTCACTACCGCAGTGAGCAAAAGCACAAAACCCGAACCTATCACAGAAGTAAGACAAGATGTGGTTGTTGAGTGAGAATGCTCACCCGTTCCCGAACCCTTTCCATCTACAGGGGAGGCAGAACCACCCCCTTTTTGAGCACTTTGAGGATCACTTGGCTTCTGAGAATCCTGATGTATGAGACTATGATGTTTCCCGTTACATTTGCGACAAAGTTTCTGGGATTTACAGAATCTTGCGCCGTGAGAACCGAAGCAGACGAAACATAACCTCTTTTCCGTCACAAAAGCCCTACGATCAGCCACACTTTTAGCCTTGAATGAATCGCACTGCGAGAGGTGATGATTCTCCGAACAGGAGGGGCAAACCTTCTTAGCATGGTTGGAATCCGTATCCGTAGCAATGGAGTGAGTCTTCCCACATACCGAGGGCTTAGCTGGTTGACTACTATGGGGTTTTTGTATACTCTCAATTGATTCTAAAGTAGCAAGCTGATCTTTAATGAAATCTTCTAGCTGAGCTACAGAAGGAGGAACATTTGTTTTGCCCAAATGCTTCTCCCACTCTCTCCGAGTTGCTGCATCAAATTTCGAAACCGAAAAATATACGAACAAATCCTCTCCACATTTTTCCAATAGGACGATCTATACCATTCAAGAAGGTCCTCGTTTCAAAAGAACCCGAATAAAGCTTCTTCATTTCAGCATGTGAATCCGTTTTCAAGGGCTTCAAAGAGAGAAAAGAACCGAGCGATAGATTCACTAATCCAAGTTTATTCTCATAGTAGTCGCATAAATCTGACCAAGCTTTATGTAATTATCCCCAACTATCTCAATCCCTTCAATTTTATCCAAGGCTTCACCCGAAAGTTTAGTTCTCAAATGATAGAACTCCACAACTGGTTCCGTTTCCCTGCGATGGACCAAAGATTTGAACAAATCTCTAAAATTTGCCCATTTATTAAATTTCCCGGAAAAAACGGGAAGATCAACTTTGGCGAGAGAGTAGGAATTTTCCGTATTTACATGCTGTACAACGGGAGCAACGTTGTTGACAGCCGAAGCATTTGCCTCACGTTCAGCTCTATCTCTATCAGCAAATTCATCTAAAACCTGTTGAAAATCCGATTTATTTGCGAGATATGATTCTTCTACAAAATCCGGGATTTTGATTACGAAGTAATCATGGTCCAACAATTTGCTCTTACTTGCCAAGATCTCATTGTGATTGTGAATGAAAGTCTGATAATGAGTAACCAGATTATCCAATCTGGTCGTGGCACTAGCTTTAGTCATTTTAGCTTGACCTAGAGCCTTGTAATTGCTGAATGAATTTTCAATTTTAGCCTGTGAATCCAGCTGTTGTTGATAAAGAGCGTCCATTGTGAATCAAGATGTTACTCTAATAACTTGAAAATCGATCCAAAATTAGGAACAAAAATCCCAAACCGAAGAAACAAAACCGAAGAACCGAGCCGATAATCCGAAAAAATCTCGAATTCTGCAGGTTAATCTAGCCCCCAAAATGCTAGAAATTTTGTTCAGGAAGATGGATAAAAAATGCCAGAATTCTGAACAGAATCAGGCGAAACTGAACCCGAGATAAGAAATTTTTCAAATCTATGAAAGATTTGATGGAAGCACCAATCTACAAATTTCTTCCGACTATTTACAATTATTCACAATATTTACAGAGAGAATGAAAACCTCTCTCCTTGAATAACGAACTGATCATTTTTGAGGTTATCAAACTCGAAAAAAGAAACTCGAAATGAGATAACCTAAACTCGAATTACTCAAGCCGAATATTCATATGGCTTATCTCATACATCCATCCTCTCACTCACTCGTACGGCTACATCAGCTTACGCACGGCGACGAAGATTGCCGAAGTCGACAACGTGTGATGCGCTGGAGCGCGGCGGTGTATGACGACGAGCTGCTTATGGGAAGTCGACGACACGTAGCAATCGCACTGTTGTGAAGCCCTCGCGTCGCTGAGTGCCGTTGCCCCGCTGCAGCTGATGAACAGCTGCGGATAGCTTTTGTCAGCTGTGTTGCCAGATGTCGAGCTCAGTCGCCAAGCAACACGCACACCAATGTGGGTCACACACACGGATGACTCACTACAAAAATCCAACAACTTCAGTATATGCCCATATGACATCAGTAAATTTGCATTGCAAAATCAAAATGGATGATTCAAAAAATTTGAAAATGTACAAAGAGTACAAATCTGATATAAATTGCAACAAAGTGTGCAAAATAAACTTAATTTCAGAGCAAAAAGAAATCTCGGAATTTTTTTTTGAAAATTGACAGAGGCTAAGACGGCTGTAAAAATGAAAGTAATCAAAAAAACAGCTTATCCCAACGATCCCACGATGTATCCCTCGTTGCCCAAGAATCCTCCTGGATTCCCAGGTCGTTTCCGTCGTCTCCAAGGGGTGCGGTGACTATTCCCTCATGACCGATATGGAGGTTAGCCTGCACTCCGCTGCCGGTGAACCAATGCTCCAGAATCAGCAATCGAGGAATAATTCCCATCCGCCGGCAGAATACAGCTTTTCACATACTGCTGTAGGCCTTGAGGAAGACGCCGCTGGTTGCCCGAGGAGACTGCCGACCACACACAATCACTATAAAATTCACCTCATGGTGATGCGAATCCGTTCGCATCCACGTCAATTTTCACCACTAGCTCCAATCCGGTACACGAAGGACCAAATGTTTAGAACGGGAGCGGGTGCACTTAATAAATTGTACTCCATAGTTTAAATAAACAATTAAACTATATTGTAGAAACCAAAATAGGCTCATTACATATTGAGCGAGGTGGTGCGGTCGGCTGCTGGACGGAAACTGGCGAGAGCCGCAGAAGGCGACAATCGCAACGGCGCTGAACTTGAATGCGAACGCAAAATGGCGGCGGCGCGCCAAGATTCAAATAGGTATAAGAGCAATGAGAGTAATACTAAACACGTATTTTTTCAGAAACTGTGGTAACTTTGGAACAATTGTTCATGTACTCTCAATTATTTTCCAAGATCTGTATCATGATAAAATTCTACTTATTTGAGTAGTTGTTGATGAGAGCTTCATAAGAAGCCAAAGAACGTCTTATTTCGATCCACGGAACCCGAGTTTAAACAGTTTCTGTCAGGAATTGACTGTGGAGGTATGTTCCTCCTGGGAAGTTAGCCGCAACTCAGGCAGTGAGATATGCTGAAGGTGTCTATGCTTTATTATAGATGTAAAATCCAACAAAATGGACTTCTACAATAGGTCAATGGAAAGTCAAGACACTCAGCTTTCGATTACTGATGATGAAAATCGATTGCGTGACCTAGTTTATGAATTAATTGACGAATAAATTATGATAATAATTTCTGTTCCAAAGTTACCCCAGTCTGTGTCTAATTTTGGAACACGACTTTCAGCGCTCATTGCTCCAACCAGAGATGTCCAAGCGGACCTTATAAGCACCGCAATCGAAAGCTGAAGCTTTCGTTTGACTACAGATACAATGCGCTTCTGATGCAAGACGCACAAGTTTGGCGAGTTTCAAGGGAAAAAATCCAAATTATGTTCCAAAGTTACCCCGATTGAGGGTATATCTACTAGGTATGTATGTGAAATGCAACAATGACATCAGTTAACACGTTCGCTGCGACGGGACCCAACGGTGGAACCCGCGTGTTCCCATTTTTGAATCTTCCCCGATGCTGACTTGGTCGGGAAAGTTTCAAAAAAAAATCTCAAGTTGTGGTTGACTTCATTGAGGGGTTGATTAATAAGCCAAAAGAGAGTTCAGCTCCATATGGGCGTTCCTAACGAGTTGAGTTGGTTCAATTCGGGACCGTCATAAAATTACGAAGAAACAGCGAGACAGCGAACGGGGTAATCAGTACAAGGGCTAATTTTTTACCTTCCACATGTTTGTCGGCCATCTCTTGATTCAGCGCAGGGTCATCGGGCGTCATATCATTTGTGGCATGCCCGCGGGCCGGCTCTTGACTCAGAGCATTCTCGTGGGCTCTTTGTTGATTCGGAGCATGCTCGTTGGCCGTGTTTTGGTTCACAGCATTTTCGTGGGCTGTCTCTGGATTCAGAACATGCTCGTCGGCCGCCTTTTTATTCAGCACCTCCAAAATTTTTTTAGGCATTCGAGGACCCTCAAACCAATTCATGGAGTATTTTCCATCCTGCTCAACCCAACCAAAGTCTTTCGGATCCCTCGCCGTGGGGCGCGACCGATGGGCATGTCGCCACAAGTTCGATATGTAAGCCGACCTACGGAAGTGTTGAATGAATACTCCCTCACATGGAGGCAGCCTAGCCGAGTCGTATTCGTACTTTATTTTTGAAAAATTCTCCTCAACTCGCTCGCATTTGTAAGTTCTTTGAAACATTGCAAATCGCACTGCATTAACGCTTGGTAACACTCTGTTGTTCATTGAGTATAGATGGCATGTAAAATTCTCGATGATGCTCGCCAAGTGTTTTGGGATTCCATCGTCACCAAGCGCGGTGAGAGCTTTCATGTACGTGGGATCAGTTTTACTTAGGTTTATCAACATGTTCAAAGGTTTTGTTCTATACATGCCATAGAAGCATGGATTGTGATCGTTTCCAGTAAACGCATGGATCCCAGGCAACGCATTGCAAATCTCTCCCATCGAATTGCGTAGATCCGTCACATTGATGGCTTTCCGTGCCTCACCAGTACCAAAATCGAGCCATACTTGCACGTCATCATTCAAGTGGTCCATGTTTCCCAACATGATGATCAATACGTCGGTATCGGAGCATCGAATAACGACACGTGACGAGGCTGGTACTTGGCACGCGTGGAACACGAGTTTAGTGTCTGCCTCCTCGTGATCTGGGCACGAAAGGTGAGGCATATTCGTTCTGTGCACTTTGCCTCCAACTACGGCAAATTCAAAGCAGCTTTCGTAATTGATGTAAACTTTTCGCTCCCCGAGTATCTCAGCATACTCGTCTTTGGCCCACTCTCGCGTCAAGAATTTGACAAGTACTAATTTGAAATTGACATTTCGCAACTCTTTCGACCACTCAAACGCACGATTTTGCTGGCTACCTCGAATTTTTCGGTTAGCTAATGGCTCTGTTCCACGAAGGGTGTGCTCAGAATCTTTTATCGATGGTGAAAAGTAACGGTCAAAAACTAAAACTATGTGATTGCCCTTGAAGTTCAACGATGATGTTAAGATTGTCTTCGCTATGCTGCCGAATTTGATCGGTACATCTTTCAAGATGTGTAAAAAGAAGTACTCATCAATCAGAGTATAACCGATGTCAGATGGAAGCTCCCAAGAAGCGTTGCCCAAAATTACCTTAGCAAGAGCTGCCTTGTCGGTTTTCGTCGTGGTGCCATCAGGGTGAGCAAAGCAAGAAGGAAATTCGGTTAATGGGAATTTCGAGACATATTCCATGTTCAAGTCCTTGTCTAGCGATATACCCAATAGCCGCCCGAACATGTCACACTGCTCCTTCAACCCTTTGGCTTTAGTGACCACCTTGTTAACTGGTTGGGGGAGCACGCTCTCGAACGTCTTGTACTGATTTCTAGTGATTACCCGCTCGAATCGGGTAGGGTCAGCCGAACATTCAGCTATGAATTGCTCTCGCATAGCCGTTCTAGTTTTCAGGATCCCTAAGAGACTTTTACTATATTCGTCATCGAGGGCTTTGCCAGTGGAGATATTGTCAAGTTTGTCTCTGTCAAGATCGGCAGGAAATGGATTGATGGACTATTGGAACGCGCTGATCAATGAGTCAAGTTGTTTTCAATTTTTTTGCACGACACTCGGCTTCAATTGAAATGTTACATCTTCTCCTGAACGAAGGTTAAGTCGTTTGGTCGTGTGCGCAATAACATCCGCCTGCAAGGTGTGTGTTCGCTCATGAGGAGCTAATGGATGCGATGGGGTGGAGAAATAAATACTCACAAATACAGAAGCTTATGCTAGACAGTTTTTTAATCATTTAAATCAAAACTGGGCTCATTGCGCGAGCCCTACAAAAGCGCGTGTGTGTGCTGCGACGGTAAAACGAAGAAGAAGAAGGAAGTGCGTGCGAGGCTCCGAATTCTTGCAGCGGAACACTCGAAACGCGACGCGCCACTTAGGGCCGTATCAACTGAATCTACACAGATCATGAATGATTATATTTAAGAGTCATTCTTTTTAATATCGCCAGGTTTTGTGTCGGGGGGTCAGGGATTTTTCTGTAACTTTAGGTACATGTTGTATATGATGAAAGAAGATGGAAAGCACAGTTCTTAGGTCCCGAGAGTCATCCGCGCGAGTTTTGCGCCCTATTTTCGTTTTCAGAATTCGTGAAAAATTCGATTTTTCAACTTTTTGATTGATTTCTCACCAGTATGGAACCCAATAAAAAAATCATCCAAGACACATATTTCGACGTGAAATAAGCTGAATTTTACGAAAAAAATACTCTCAGATCCGTCAAAGATGAACATAACCTCAAAAAAGTGATTTTTTTCAGGAAAACCCAATTTTCAAGCCTTAGGCCCTATTTCATCTCAAATTTGACATTTTCATCGGATTCCTCGTCAAATTTTACGTCGAGAACCGTTTTTTAGAAATTGGGCTGAGGATGGGTTTGGCCACCATAATAATAACTTTAGTAGCAGGACCGTGAAAATAGGGCTAAATTGTTCGTTTCGGGAGGGACACTTATTACACTGGACAACAAAATATTGGGTCAGAAGTAGCTCATTGATCAAACAATGACTTTTTCGTGTATTTTTCGACGTAGAAACCGAATCCGAAACCAGTTTTGCACCTAGACATCAGGAATTTTTTCAAACCGCGAAATACTGAGCTTCTAAAAAACTGCATTTTTAGCGTTTTTTTGATGATTTTGTAGATACATGATTTTGATGGTGCAACCTTGCAGCGGGCTTTGAGCGTACCCGGACTATGATTTCTCACGTATTTTGACCTGCTGAACACGATGAAAGTTGTTTTAGAGGGCTAGCATGCGTTCGAAACAAATGACAAGCTGATTTTTCGAGTTGCTATCAGGAGAGTTTGGACAATTTCGTGATAAATCTCAAAGTGATCATGGAATTGATCAGAAACACCCTCTGCAATTCCACGAGAGCGCATTCTTTTTCTATCTGCACACACACTAAGGGAATGATGTTTGCAGTCGCCTAAAAGTAGATTAGTCAAATATACATGTATAATCCCGAAAAGAAACTTTTGATCTATTCCGAGATCTATTCCTCGGGTTAGTTCAAGCCTCCTCGTATTGGATCAATGCTCGAGTTTTTTTACTCAGAAGCCACTCAAACTACTAGAACAATGTCATTTTGTTGCTAGGATACGGTATCAGAAGTCCCTGAGACTTAAACTCGGTTTAGGTTACGTACGTTCCGTAACTTGACATACCATGAATATGTAATCAACCTAGTTATATCGTTTTTCACCCTAAGCTAATGTGGGCACTCCAATGATTCTATTCTGGAGGCGAGTGAATAAGAACATCCAGCGTCAGATGTGCCATCTTGGGCTGGTTGCAAACGACTATCTATATGCACTCAGAAGTACATGAGACTAGGCAACTACAAATTCGACTCATTACGAGAAAGCTTGAGCTTATCTCAGGAATTAGATCAAAAGTTTCTTTTCGGGATTATACATGTACATTCAACAAATCTACTTTTAGGCGACTGGAAACATCATTCCCTTAGTGTGTGTGCAAATAGAAAAAGAATGCGCTCTCGTGGTATTGTAGAGGGTGTTTCTGATCAATTCCGTGATCACTTTGAGATTTATCACGAAATCGTCCAAACTCTCCTGATAGCAACTCGAAAAATCAGCTTGTCATTTGTTTCGAACGCATGCTAGCCCTCTACAACATTTTTCATCGTGTTTAGCAGGTCAAAATACGTGAGGAATCATAGTCCGGGTACGCTCAAAGCCCGCTGCAAGGTTGCACCATCAAAATCATGTATCTACAAAATCATCAAAAAACGCTAAAAATGCAGTTTTTTAGAAGCTCAGTATTTCGCGGTTTGAAAAAATTCCTGATGTCTAGGTGCAAAACTGGTTTCGGATTCGGTTTCTACGTCGAAAAATACACGAAAAAGTCATTGTTTGATCAATGCGCTACTTCTGACCCAATATTTTGTTGTCCAGTGTAATAAGTGTCCCTCCCCAAAAGAACAATTTAGCCCTATTTTTACGGTCCTGCTACTAAAGTTATTATTATGGTGGCCAAACCCATCCTCAGCCCAATTTTCGAAAAACGGTTCTCGACGTAAAATTTGACGAGAAATCCGATGAAAATGTCAAATTTGAGATGAAATAGGGCCTACGGCTTGAAAATTGGGTTTTTCTGAAAAAAATCACTTTTTTGAGGTTATGTTCATCTTTGACGGATCTGAGAGTATTTTTTTCGTAAAATTCAGCTTATTTCACGTCGAAATATGTGTCTTGGATAATTTTTTTATTGGGTTCCATACTGGTGAGAAATCAATCAAAAAGTTGAAAAATCGAATTTTTCACGAATTTTGAAAACGAAAATAGGGCGCCAAACTCGCGCGGATGACTTTCGGGACCAAAGAACTGTGCTTTCCATCTTCTTTCATCATATACAACATGTACCTAAAGTTACAGAAAAATCCCTGACCCCCCGACACAAAACCTGGCGATATTAAAAAGAATGACTCTTAAGCAAACATTCGCCGAGCGCACACTTAGAATTATCATAATTTTCAATAATCAGAACCATATATATATATATATATATATATATATATATATAATGATAGAATTATGAATCGGAACATTCCGCTCACCTTTTTTTTGCGAAGCAGGAAAACGACAATTGATTGAGATTCATAATGAACAGAAACCAGGAAAAAGCTCTTTTTGTTAATGAAACTCAGATTAAAGATCATAGGCTGAAACGAATGAAAAAATCTCTCCTCATTGAAATCAGATAAAACACAAAGAATTGGGCGATCAAAAATTAATAATCTAGAACACAAACTGATTTGGATGAAACTACTTGAGTCATATAAAGCACAGAAGGTGCTGCCTTAGAGTCTCATTTTGATCCACTGCACTGGATCACTTTCACTGAACAGCTTCACAAGCTTGTGAATCGGTCTCTGGAGCTGGTTGGTGGCGGTGCGAAGAGTGACAATGCGAATGCATCCATCTTTGCCAGGGTGCACTTGGAGTATGCGGGCTAGTGGCCAGCGAGCTGGGGGCGTACGCTCGTCCTTGATGAGTACAATATCGCCCAAGTGCAGATCTGGAGCGCCAGCCGCCCACTTGTGTCGTTTCAGGAGCGTTTGCAAGTATTCCCTGGACCATCGCAACCAGAAATTCTGCTGCATCTGCTGGACTAGTCGCCAACGTTCGAGTAGAGGGATTTTCTTATCTGTCAGGTCAGGTTCGGGAATCAAGAATGAACCACTCTGGATGAGGAAATGCGCAGGTGTAAGGGGCCTGGCATCCTCAGGATCATCGGTGAGAGGCGTGAGGGGGCGTGAGTTTAGAATAGCCTCAATTTGACATAGAAGGGTACTGAGCTCTTCAAATGTCAACTTGTTCTCCCTGATCACTCGATATAAGTGATACTTCATAGATTTTACGGCTGCTTCCCAAATTCCACCAAAATGCGGAGCAGATAGAGGATTGAAGTGCCAGTTAGTCGATAGTTCAGACAATGAGCCAGCAATCTCATTGACCTTTTCCGAGGTTTTCGAAAACAGCTCTTTCAATTCATTTGCTGAACCTTTCAAATTGGACCCTTGGTCACAATAAACGTCGAGACAATGTCCACGGCGAGAAGTCATTCGGCAGAATGCAGCCATGAATGCTTCTGAAGTGTAGTCTGACACGCATTCGAGATGCATAGCCCGGGTGACCATACATATAAATATCACAATTTAGCCCTGATAGGATTTGGGCCCTCGACCAGGTGAGGTGCGGAGCAACAGAGGACCAGCATAATCCACACCGACCTTGGAAAATGGGCGAGAAATTTGCACTCTACTCACTGGGAGTTGACCCATGAGCTGATGAGAAGCAGTTCCGCGATATCGTATGCAAACATTGCGCTGGTGTATCACGTTTTTGACAGCCTGGCGACCTTTGATAATCCAGAATTCTTGCCGAAGGGTGGCAAGAGTGACTTGGGTACCGCCGTGCAATGTCAAGGCATGATGACGTCTTATGATCAGTTCGGTGAGAGGGTGTTTGTAAGGGAGTATTATGGGGTGCTTTTGATTGTAAGAAAGTGCTGAATTTTGGAGCCTTCTCCCAACCCTTAGTATTCCCTCAATAATGTCAGGGGTGAGCTTGTGCAACTCGTGATTTTTGGGAAGAAAGCCGCCACCAGCAATGAGTTGCTGTTCAGGTGTGTAAAGGGCACTCTGAACATGACCAACCCAAGCTAGTTTAGCGCGCTCTTTCTCCTCATAGAGTAGGTGCTTATCACCTACACGCACTTGAGCCCAAGGTTGATTTTGTATCAACTGGGAATTCTCAGAAAGTTTGAATAAATTGGGATTCAGCACGGAGAGGAATCTGAACACAAAAGCCGTTGTATTTATGAGTTTTGAGAATGAAGACATCTCTTCCAATAGATGTGACACTGGGTACAGCACACTACAGTCGAGGAATGGAATATTTACAGTATTTACAAAAGGAGTTGTAGACATTTTGACGTCAGCAGGCATTGCAGCTTTCAATGGGATGGTTTTGAATTCAGGCCACTGAGCCTGAGGCATGATAAGCCATCGAGGTCCATCCCACCATAACTTCAGATCAGACATTTGTTCTGGGAATCGACCTCTACTGCCAATGTCGGCAGGGTTATCATGAGTTCGAACATGTTCCCAGCGAATGCCTGGTAAGAGTTCCTTGATTTTTGCGCATCGGTTGGCTACAAATGTAGGCCAACGAGATGGTTGATCGTTCAGCCAATGTAATACATCCATAGCATCTGTCCAAGCATGGATTTGCAGATTTGGATATTTCACAGAAGATTGAATCTTGTTGAGTAGCTCAGCAAGCAGAACAGCTGCACAGAGCTCTAGCTTGGGAATTCTAACAGTTTTAATAGGTGCTACGCGCGTTTTTGCTTGAAGCAAGTGTACGATAATAGTGGAGTCTGAGACTATTCTTAGATAAAGAACAGCACAGATAGCAGATTTTGAAGCGTCAGCAAAACCCTGCAACTCATACGTACAATGGTCGCCTGTATAGTTAATCCATCGGGGAATTTTCAGATTTGATATTTCAGCTAGATGAGTATACCAACGTGACCACTCGGCAGCATTATCTTCAGATAGTTCTTGATCCCAATCGTACCCAGTGATCCAGAGTTTTTGCATAAAAATCTTTGAGGTTATGATCATAGGCGAAAGCCAGCCTAGAGGATCAAAAACGCTAGCTATTCTTGACAAAACAGACCTCTTTGTCCAGGTTTCAGATTCGTCTACAGAGATTGGCTTGAATTTGAAGACATCCTCATGTGGAAGCCAATACAATCCCAAAATTGAGGAGACGGATTCGTCACTTGACGAGAATAGATTGCTACTCGATGCAGAGGGAGGTTCAGCAAGAAGGTCATCAGGCAAGCAAGATAACAAGCGGTCATCGCTTGCCACCCTCTTGCGAAGGTTGAAACCACCCACTCTGCAAATGCTGATCAAGTCTTGTTGCTTGATCAACGCAGCTTCCAAGGTGTGATCGCCAGAAACGACGTCGTCCATGTATGTTTCAGATTTTAAGGCTTCAGCGCTCAGAGAAAATTGCTCGTGCTCGTCTTCGGCGAGCTGGATTCGGACTCGATTGGCATGGTAAGGACTGCTCACGATACCATATGTGACGGTGTTCAACAGGTTGACAGATATAGGTAACGTAGGATCTTTGCGCCAGAGGATGGACTGCAATTTCCTATCCTCTTCGTGAACCCAGATCTGGCGAAACATTTTCTCAATATCCGCAGTGAATGCGTATTTGTAAGTTCGCCAGTTGAGAATCAAGCTGGGCAAGTCAGGCAAGAGATTTGGGCCCACGAATAAAAGATCATTTATTGACTTGCCAGATTTAGGTTTGAAAGAACCATTGAATACCGTTCTCAATTTAGTCGTGGTGCTACTCTCTTTCAGTATACCATGGTGAGGTAAGAAGAAATGGCCAGACGAATCAATAGAACGGGAAATATCAGAGTAGCATGACATATGCCCCAGCAATTCATACTCGTTGAGGAATTCATAGTATGCATCAGAAAGCTTTTGATCGGCAGCAAGTCTTTTTACAAGTTTGAAAAGTAGTTTCTTAGCTGGGTAGAAAGACTCACCAAGATTCAGAGATTCAACATTATAACGTAAAGGCAGTCTCACGGTATAACGGTCATCTGCGCCCCTCGTGTGAGTAGCAACAAAATGTTCCTCACATAACTGTTTTTCCGGACGCTGTTCATCAAGAGGGAGTTTGGACGAGGGACAGCCAACCTCTTCTTGTCTCCAAAAACATTGCAGAAGTTCACCAATTTCGACATCAGCAGCGCAGTGGAGAACCGTTGGCTGCATGATCAGCTGATCGCAATTGGCAGTGGGCCCAGATAATATCCAACCAAGATTAGTCTTGGTAGCGATCGGTTGGTCATGATTGCCTTTGCGGAGTTCATCCTCGACTATGAGGGCGTGCACTGCGGCACTAAGAAGAAGTTCGACTGGCCTCGAGTCTGTAAAACTCGGATCGGCCAACTGTAGTCCATTGATATGGTTCCACGTGTCAACACAACCAATCACTCTTGGACGGTAACCCGAAACTTCTTTGATGACGAGTGCTTGAAGCTTGGCTACGAACGAGGACTCGAATGCAGCTTGGATAGTCACTCCAGTAATGCCCTTGGCATAAGACTGTCGACTACCAAGTCCTTGAACTGGGACTGATACATGCCTTTTGAGTAAGTTGAGCCGTTGACACAACGATTCAGATACGAATGAGGTTTGTGCGCACTGGTCGATTAGAGCTCAAGCCAACACGACTTCTCCTTTTGAGTTTGACACTCTCGCCCACGTAGTTGCCAACAAAATCGCATTTGGCTCGAAACTTGGGTATTGAGAGCTACAACATGGTTATGGGAGGGAGGATTGGGCTGAAAAGGAGGAGAACTAGCCGAAAACTTCGCGTTGGACGCTTGAGTGCCTTCAGTGGCCATTGCCTGAGAGTTCTCTACATGGAGCAGCGAGTGGTGCTTGCCACCACAAGTGTTGCATTTGAAAGGGGACTTACACTTTTATACAAGTGAGAACCAAGGCAGTTGAAACATAATCGCTTGTTGCGAGCAAATTCTCTTCTGCCATCTATTGTCATGGACTTGAAGGAACTGCAATTGGATATGTAGTGGTCTTGGTCACATAACGAACACTTTTTGGGTCTTTCGTTTTGAGTTGTGTGAAGAACCTTAGCTCCAGCCTTTAGAGCATTCGAACTATTCTTCTGAGCGTTCAATTGAGGTTTACTTGGTTTGGCATCCGAGCAAGCAGATGGAATGCTAAGCATCTTACTATGTTCTAGAGATTCGAGTGTACTCAGCCTTTTTTTCAGAAATGACTCTAATCTCTCAGAAGTAGGGGGTTCGGCGGTGTCTCCAATGGCGGTCTCCCAAAGCGTGCGAGACTCTTCATCGAGACGACTGGCGGTTATGAAAACGATTAGATCGTCCCAAGACTCAGTCTTGCGCTTTTCAGTTTTGAGCGCAAGGAGAGGGTTGACTGTTCTATTGATCAGAGCTCTCAGCTCAGCTGCTGACCCGGAAACAAGAGGTTTGACAGAAAAGAATTTTTTGAGGTAATGGTTCACCATACGCCTCTTATTTTCATAATGTTCTTGAAGCTTGTTCCAAGCCTGTTCGAAATTATCCTCATCGAGAGGTATCCCTCGGAGAAGTTGTTCTGCATCACCTGAGAGATGCGTTTTGAGATGGTAGTATTTAACCACGTCTGAGAAATGAGAGTCTACAACAGTGGCATTGAAGAGATCTCGGAATTTATGCCAATTAGACCAAGTCCCATCAAAGACATCAATAGTGTGTAACTGAGGGGATTTCAGGATGTCGGGAATTCTAGGTGGGAATGACAATTGAATACAACAAAGTTGGAATACATTAAGAATAATATGTACAAAAGAATTAATAATGATATATTCAATTGCTCTCAGGCCTTGGCTAATTCACTGCTACTCTAATACACTGTAATAACCCTAAAAACTGTTGATAGAAATACAATTCATCTGAAGTTACTTGAACGGAATAATACGGGTACTGTTCTATTCATCTCAAGAGCTCCTTGCGATGAGCAGCACAGCGACTGGCTAGTGAACTAGTCTGCCAGTGGACTCCTGACAGCGACATTTGATGGAGCTCCCACCAAATGCCTTCACCCCGGTCGGTTTTCGCGGGCGGGTTATACAGGATACAATATCCTAACTAATCTTACATATCTTGGTGCTCCCAGGATGAGAAGATCTAGGATGGCTCATATCCAGAGCTCCTGGATAACATTTCTGCCTCGGTGCTCCCGAGGTCTATCTATCACGACTCTAGAGCTCCTAAAGCCGAGGAAGATCGAGAGAGTTAATACTTGGAGCTCCCAAGATTAACTAGTGAGTTGAGCCCGAGCTCCGGGCCGACTGACTCTGCTTCTGCGGTTGGGCTGGTTTCCTTCCTATGGTCCTCTGTTCCGCTTGTGAGAGAGATTGGCGTCCACCTGGCGGTGACTGGTGTAAGCATACAGTTGGCCTGGTGCCTGTGGCATTACTGCGTGGGCACGCCGATGCTTAGCGGGTTGCGGTAGTGTAGGGGTACCCGTCGCATCCCCCTCTTCCTTCGGAGAGTGAGTCTTACTCACTTTTACTAATTCTGCTATCGGGAAACAGGTTCTAGTTCTAGGGGCGACTAGCTGTAATCGAATTCTAGAGGTTACCCATCTGTTTACTGGGTTCTAGGTGTGTCTAGCTACGGATTTCCTAGGCGTCTAATCTTCATCTGACTCATCTGAGTCATTGCTTCGGTACGGGGAAAGGTCCTTGACATGAATGTGGGTGATTACGTTGCCCTCATCGTCTTCTAGGTCGAATATTACTGGTGAAGTTTTCTTCCGGATTCCGTACGGTCCATCTGCTTTCTTGTCTAATGTGGCGTTATAGTGTTTCGCTTTGTTTGATAGAGTGTGGAGTTTCTTAAGGACTAGTTCACCTATCTTAGGTTCCCATTCTCGCCGTCTTATGTTGTAATGAAACCGTTGTTTCGTCAAGCTGCGTGCCATATTCGCCTTGGATAGTTCTAGAGCTTCATGCATTCGTTTGAACCTGTTTTCTGCCCCAGTTCTACGACCACCTACCTCCTGGCTCAGGCTGCCGGGTGTGGATAATTCCCTCCCGTGATTCAGGTACGCGGGAGAGAACCCAGTCGAGTCACTTGGAGCGGTGTTGTAGGCAAACGAAATTTCTGAAATCTGCTTATCCCACGTTTGTTGTGATGACTCAATGAGCTGCTTGATCATTGTTTTTATAACTTTGTTGGTCCGTTCAACTGGATTGCACTGCGGTGCGTAAGCTGGCGTCCTCCGATGTGTTATTCCGGAATTATTCATCATCTGTTGGAATTCCTTTGATCTGAACTGTTGACCGTTGTCACTGACTATGGATTTAGGTACTCCATGGCGAAATATCACTTGTTCCTGCAGAGCTTTTATGGTCGCGGTGGCTGTGGCTTTCCGTAATGCCTTCAGCTCGATCCATTTCGTGAACCTGTCCTGCATCACCAGTAGATATGCGTTACCGTTTGTGGATCGTGGTAAAGGTCCGATGAAGTCTATTGATACCATTTCCCACGGATCGTTGACCGTGGTGGCATGCATGTGTCCGGGTGGTGCTTGTTGACGTGACTTATGTTGTTGACAGCTTCGGCAGTTCCGGACGTATTTGGTAGTTTCACGGAGAATCCCTGGCCAGTAGTAATCCCTGGATATTCTGGTTAGTGTTTTGGCGACTCCGAGATGCCCCGCCGTAGCAGCGTCATGGCATTCTGTTAGCACTCTCGTCCGTTCATCTGATGGAACGCATAGTTTCTACTCCTCGTGATTCCCTGCGTCGTTGACGTCCAGCGTGTGTAGTATATGGCGGTATAGACATCCTCCTTTGATGCAAT
Organism: Eretmocerus hayati; assembly: GCA_029851415.1. Taxonomy (NCBI): domain Eukaryota; kingdom Metazoa; phylum Arthropoda; class Insecta; order Hymenoptera; family Aphelinidae; genus Eretmocerus; species Eretmocerus hayati. The sequence continues at coordinate 64,523,497 of CM056744.1, read as the reverse complement.
ATTCGGGATTGTCTTGTGGGTTATCCATGACTTTCTTCAGCATGCCATTATACCATTTGCATTGGACTAAATTGTTTACTTGGCATGATTCCACTGGTTGTCTAGATAGCGCATCGGCGACAATATTATCTTGGCCTCTTCTATATTTGAGCTCGAAGTCCCATTGGCTGAGTTCCAAAGCCCATCGCGCCAGTCGTCCTGAAGGGCTCTCTATGCTAACCAACCACTTTAGTGACTGGTGGTCTGTTAATACTCGAAAATAGTAGCCCTCAAGGTAGTCTCTCATTTTCCATATGCCCCGTTTGACTGCGAGGCATTTGAGTTCTGTCGCCGAATAATTTTTCTCTGCGTTGTTCAATGACCGACTAGCATAGGCCACCACTCTTTCTTCTTCGCCTTCCCCTTGTGTGAGTACAGCTCCCAATCCAGTTTGGCTTGCATCGGTCTGTGAGGTAAACAACTTATTCCAGTCAGGGTATGCTAGCACCGGGGCGTTAGCCATCTGTTTCTTTGGCTGATCAAATGCTCTCTGCTGTGCGGATCCCCATTCGTACCTAGTTTTCCTTTTTAGCAGTTTGTTCAATGGGGCTGAAAGTTGTGATGCATTCTTTATGAATCTCCTATACCAGGATGTCATACCTAAAAATCGTCTCAGTTCCTTTGCGTTTTTAGGCGTATCCGGCATTTCTATGGCCGCGATCTTTTCAGGATCCGTCGTAAGTCCGTGTTTGTCTACAATATGTCCCAAATATTTGAGGCTTTCTCGTGCGAAGTGACATTTCTCCCAATTTGGTACTAGATTTGCCTCTCTCAACCTTTTCAATACTTCTCGTAGGAGTTTAATATGCTCTTCAAATGTTTCCGCTATGATGATGATGTCATCCAAATAGGCGAAGACGTGTTGTGCTAAATCTGGTGTGATTATTTTATCTAGGAGTCGTTGAAAGGTAGATGCTGCCGCATGTAGGACGAACGGCATAACCACGGACTCGAATAGGCCACGACCCGGTACTGTAAACGCTGTGATCTCGCAACTTTCCTTGGTTAATGGAACCTGCCAATAGCCATTTTTCAAATCTATCGTTGATATATATTTTGCTCCCCTTAGCTTGTCGAGTGTTGCGTTTACCTGCGGAATGGGGTAGGCGTCTTTCTCTGAGTTATCATTCACTTTTCTGAAGTCTATGCAAAATCGATGCTTCCCGTTCTTCTTCTTGACGATTACAACTGGTGAATTCCATGGGCTATTTGAAGGTCTTACTACTTTATTCTCGAGCAACGTATCTAGTTCTTGGTTCATAATTTCTTGCTTCGCTGGATTGCATGGTCTGTGTTTTTGTTTGATCGGGTTTTTATTTCTCATACGAATGGTGTGATCAATCAGTGGGGTGACCCCTTTTATTTCCGCGAATCGTCCTTTTTCCTCTTCGATGATCTCTTGTAAGGTTTCCTCTTCCTCCGATGATAACTCCGCTAGTCCTTGAAAGTTTGTTACTGTGCAGATGTCCGGCCCCTTCCCATACCCTTAAATAATAATGATATATTCAATTGCCCTCAGGCCTTGGCTAATTCACTGCTACTCTAATACACTGTAATAACCCTAAAAACTGTTGATAGAAATACAATTCATCTGAAGTTACTTGAACGGAATAATACGGGTACTGTTCTATTCATCTCAAGAGCTCCTTGCGATGAGCAGCACAGCGACTGGCTAGTGAACTAGTCTGTCAGTGGACTCCTGACAGCGACATTTGATGGAGCTCCCACCAAATGCCTTCACCCCGGTCAGTTTTCGCGGGCGGGTTATACAGGATACAATATCCTAACTAATCTTACATATCTTGGTGCTCCCAGGATGCGAAGATTTAGGATGGCTGATATCCAGAGCTCCTGGATAACATTTCTGCCTCGGTGCTCCCGAGGTCTATCTATCACGACTCTAGAGCTCCTAAAGCCGAGAAAGATCGAGAGAGTTAATACTTGGAGCTCCCAAGATTAACTAGTGAGTTGAGCCCGAGCTCCGGGCCGACTGACTCTGCTTCTGCGGTTGGGCTGGTTTCCTTCCTATGGTCCTCTGTTCCGCTTGTGAGAGAGATTGGCGTCCACCTGGCGGTGACTGGTGTAAGCATACAGTTGGCCTGGTGCCTGTGGCATTACTGCGCGGGCACGCCGATGCTTAGCGAGTTGCGGTAGTGTAGGGGTGCCCGTCGCAAGTGATTGGGCTGAACTGAGCGGATTGAATTTCAGGCATGACAATATTTGTAGTATTGCCACGAGCACCCACAGTTCTAACATCGACATGCTGTGCGTTGAGAAGAAATCCCTTAAAATCACCTAGAGCTATTATATGAGCTTCCTTCGCTTTTTCAATAATATCTTCAGCAAAATACCGATGTCCTCGATCAAGATCAGGAATTTGTAGAATTTTCTCGTGATTTTCCTTCATTTCCAACCAATACTCCTCTATTTTGGTCATACGAACCTCAGCGCCACCTACTTCCATTTTTTTCTTACCCTCTTTTTGGAAATTAGTCCAGGAGTTTGTAATTTTCCTAAGGACAGATTCCTGATTTTCAACAAGTTTATCCATTTTTTTTGGATATTTGAACAAAATACTATGAATGTGAGAGATGAGAATGGGTACAGCCCGTTAGACAGTGCGTGGGTATTGCAATTAAAGAGAGATTGCACTCTTCAGTATGCACAGTAACTCTCGAAAAAATTTCTCAACTCACCACGTGATTGTATCGAAGAGCAACAATAAAGTTACTGGATCAACCAGTGATAGAGGGAAATGCTCTCCAATGTATTAGAGTGTGACGTAAATGTCACCACAATGAGTGCTTGCACTGGCGCAAAGCGTCTATATATACAGAGTATTTACAATATGTGCAGTAGTGTGAAATCGGAATGATCTTACTTGTTTATGTTGAGCGTGCATCGTCGCGTGCAACTTGCGACGAACAGCAAACAAACGCATCGACTGTATGTTGACAGACAGTCGCACACCAAGACACCAGCTGTTGCATGCGCCGACTGCAGCGCGATCGGAACGGAGCGGCTACCCGAGGAACTGCGTAACAGCAATCGCCGCGGCCGTCGGTATGGCAGACATCAATGTTGCCTTCCCACCTCTGTCCTCGTGACCGCTCCCCAGGTTGATGAGATCTCACCCTGCCCAGCTCCACACGTCCCACAAGACCGGGACGTTTGCGGGGAAGCTGCTGCAAGATGCAGATTAGATGCACTATCTTTTTTACAGCACACACACACACACACTTCAAAATGTCACTCACTGATGCGAAAATGAGCACACCCGGTGATCTCGGCTCCTCGGCCAAAATAGCTGAATCAACACACAGCGAAACACCATCGGGGGCTTTCTCAATTGTCACTCGCGTTCTACAATGTCTCCGATTTGGTCTTGCACTATAAAGCACACGCGATAGTAGCGTCAAGCCTCGTACGACCATCAAAATGGCGACGTTGGCGTCACATTTCGGAGCACCGCGAGATTCTCAAGTTTTTAAGCACTGTGCACTGTCTCACACCCATCGCAATCCGGCTCGAAGGACCAAATGTTTGCTCATGAGGAGCTAATGGATGCGATGGGGTGGAGAAATAAACACTCACAAATACAGAGGGTTATGCTCGACAGTACTTTAATTATTTAAATCAAAACTGGGCTCATTGCGCGAGCCCTACAAAAGCGCGTGTGTGTGCTGCGACGGTAAAACAAAGAAGAAGATTGAAGTGCGTGCGAGGCTCCGAATTCTTGCAGCGGAACACTCGAAACGCGACGCGCCACTCAGGGCCGTATCAACTGAATTTACATAGATCATGAATGATTATATTCAAGCAAACATTCGCCGAGCGCACACCTAGAATTATCATAAATCTCAATAATCAGAACTATAGATATATATATGAATATAATGATAGAATTATGAATCGGAACAGTGTGACTGTCTGCCCAACGCTGCACGGCACCAAGATTGCTCATTATGTTACGCGTCCCGGTCATTTTATTCGCACTGCCATTGTTGATAGTGGTCTCCAGAGTTAGATCGTCATCTACACGAGCGAAATCTTTATCAGTTTTTCTAACACCTTACGAATGTCTCATTTTATCTTCTAGTTCGGGGTGAGTATGATCAATGTTCATGAGGTTGTCATGGTACAATGTGAGATACCTCGCGTAGTTCTGATGATTAAAGGCAAAGAGAACATTCGTGAATTGAGGAAGTACGTACATGAGCAGATCGAAATCGGACGTTTTAATGGCACGTTTCAAGCATCAAGATGTTGCTTACCATCGCATGTTGCTTAGCATCAAGATGTTGCTTCTCCAAGAAGAGTACCGCAAGGGGGGTTGGGGCATGGCGCCTCATCCCTGGGGTGTGACAACCCTCCGTCCCCAGTTACCGCCCACGGGAGCGAGGAGACCGCACATCTCCATCCGGCACCACGGGAGTGGGTGAGTCTAGGGACTCAAATTGGGATCGCCCTCGGGCGATAACAATGCGAGCCCGTAAGACTCATCCATCATCCCGAGGGACTCTTTGGGCTCTCAGGAAGCCTAAAAGAGTCCCAAACCCCCCACCGAGGGGTGGGCATCGGCCTTGTGCTGGGGGCCGTGCCCGAAAGTCGGTAGCCGGAGCGGAGGACTGAGCCATCACTGAGCCTGGCTCGGTGTTGGTCATCCTCCAACCCGACGCGCTGGCAGGGCGTATCCCTGCCCCGCGCCCATGGGGGCAACCGGGGTTGAGCCGAAAGGCAGGGACCCGGTATACAAAAGCCAATATTCCTTCTCCAAGAAGAGTCTGTTTTTTATGAAATTCGTATTTCTCGAACACGTGAATGATCTCTTCATCGTGCATATTAGGGGAAACTTGTTTATGTTCCATAAAATCTTTGAGGAGCTGGTCGACTTCACCTGACAAAGACCAATCGTTAGCATCAAGAAACGATTGAAAGTGTAACAGTTCCAACGCCAGATATGCAGAATGATGCAAGCGCTTGCATCGGCTGTAGTTTTTGCCGGATATGAAACTGTAGGCTGAATCTGTTCCCATCAGCTCTGCATCGATGAGAATAGCGGCAAGACCACATTCGTACACGTATTTTCCAAGGGCCACGTTGTAATTGAGTTTTATATGAAAGGTACCTATGTGGTGAAAATTTTCCTTCAAAGTAGGGTTGAGATGTTGCTGGCTTGATTGGAGCTGAAATGCAGTTTTCGCGATGCCAAGATCGTATGTGCCCTCGATGTAAGGAGCATTGCTCTCTTCGGCAGCCTTCGCGGTGCGGATCATCGTTTCTAGGACGACTGACGCATCTGTGGGAGAGTGGTTCACGGTTGTCAAATAAAATACTTTCTGTTTTGGCGACGGGTCGTGGTGAATCAAAGAATTGTATCCAAAGAACATGGGCGTATTTGGAATCTCACGATAATGTGTCAAAACCAACGTGAAATCAATTCTGCGTGCGCGATGTACGTTTTCGAGATTGACTTGGCGATATGGGTGGTCCAGTGCTAGCAAAGTTTGCACAACGCTTGATTTTCCGGAGACGATCGGTAAATCACGTGTGATGGACTCGTAAGTCCGTCTTCTCTCTGTTGATGGGGGGTCACAGTCGTCCAATGGATAGGGCGAACAAGAGCGACTTGATCCGGGTTGAGGCGATGGAGCCGGTGATGGTGCGTTCGAATGAATTGGCGCTTTCGGTGAGGAGTCGTTGTAATGTTTCAACTGGCAAAGAATCTACATCAATCAGGATGGCAATGCCAACAGTTGATCTGACGATGGATTCTTTTCCGCGGGAATCGTAATACCTTTCATAATCATCCCACACTGGCTTTGGACACAGATCGGCGTGCCTAACGAATCCATCCGGTAGTACCTCATCTCGATTTTTGGATGAATAGGTTGCCTCGGTTTCAAGTTCACACAATGCTGTGTGGCTGGCAATGTGACCCTCTTAGTTTAATATGGTGACAACTTTTTTCGAATTTGTGAGGCTTTTAATGGTCATCCCTAACGTAATGTGCTCCGGAGTTTTCAGTTTCCCTCTTGTAACATTATGTATGGCATCATACGCCATGGACTCAGATGCAATGGCTCTTCTTGGACTTTCTTCTGGATCTACAGGGGCATTTAAAAGCACTTTGAAAAAATCAAGCAGATCTGGGGTATGGTGCACTCACCACGGATCAGATCAGCAACCTTGAGGTCAGTCGGGAGTGGGTTTTTCTGAATATTCAATATATCTCTTCGCAAAGCGAGTGCTACCGCGTGTCTACTATTTCGTTTATAGAAGTCATCCATATCTTTTGGATTTATGACAACAGCATTTGCCGGTTTAACAATTTTCCTTTTGTTCAACAAGCCAATTTCGATCTTTTTCCCAAATTTGTTGAGAAGTTTTTCTTCAAGGCGCCGTGTGAAAAATCTTTTGGGTGATCTTTCATTGTTGTAGTGCTCGGCTTTAATTATTCGCAAGTACTCATCCTTCAGTGTTTGTAAGAAAATAATTCACCCTGCACGGACTACGTGGTTCTCGACGTATTTGCAGATGTTTTCAAAGGCTCGCTGATTTATTGAGCGAATTTCATGCCATTCTGTATCACCAATTTGTTCTGCATTTTTTTTGTCACGTGCACGTGCGTATTCCTTCCAGCAAAGGTCATGATAATAAGTCCGCACTTGTTTATCGATGCCCTCGGTTAATCGCTCGAGGAATACCGTATTTACCCGTGTAAAAGACGCACCTATAGATAAGACGCACCCCACTTTTTGGGGGGAAAAATCGGAAAATAATAAGAGCCTGTAGATAAGACGCACCCATGGATAAGACGCACCCCGGTTTACTAGGGCCCGGAGTGAAAAATTTCAGATGAAACCGGGCGAATGAAGGACAACAGAGATTCATTCGATATATCACAATGCATTTATTGTCCACTCTCTCGATTTCCAACAGCTTCAGCTTGTCGCACAACCTTTGGTTTGAAAGCACTTGTATATGAATTTCTCTTTTTGAGCTCCATATTTGTAATCTCGCTCAGCTGTTGGGCTACTGAGATTCGACAGTGTACTGATGTTATCGAATGTTGATGAAATATCATATTCATTCGCGATGTGGCAATGCTGTTATGACGATCACTTAGTTTTCGATGTAATTGAAATACGTACACGAAGTCACACAACTGCGCGTACATTCACACGTGTTGACGATTGTGAACAATTTCAAGAATACGCAGCTGAGTATGGTGGTATTCTATACATTTCTGGTGCGTCTTATACACGAGTGCTGCCAACAAATTTTCCGCACAGAAAATATTAAGCACCTATAGATAAGACGCACCCATAGATAAGACGCACCCCTGTTTTGGAGTGCTCAAAACTGATTTTTTGGTGCGTCTTTTACACGGGTAAATACGGTACCTTGTCATCCAATTCTGTTGCGTCTGCTATTAATTTATTTCGTGCCTCATACTCTCCAAATATAGAAGTTTACGCTCTAAGTTATTGACCCTTTTCCGTGATTTACGACGAAAAAAAACAAACTATACATTCTTTTGACTGTTCTGAACTCTCCGTTGACTGTTCTCTATCCCCATCATGGCTCGCATTATTGACCTGAGCATCCCCGTCATGGGTCGCATTATCGACTTGATCATCCCCAACGCGTGATTCCTGTGACTTTTGGTTGGGCTGATTGGATTGAAATGTGCTCAAGGATAAGTGAGGGGACTCATTACTCTCCTGTTCACCTTGCTCGTTTGGATTGTCACCCAAAGGAGAGACACCGAAGCTCCCATAGCGGACCAAGGCTTCTACGCAGTTCGAATATGACACCTCTTGAGTGTTATTGCTGAAATGAAAGGGATAACGAATTTACCTACTATAATTTGAAATAATAGCGCAGAGAATGAAGATGTGATAAGAATGCAAACAAAGTTCAACAGACGACCAGTATTCCCTTATTAAAATTCATGCATATTCTGTTGTTATACGAATTTTAATGGGAGATGCTCGTCTGCGTGCAAAAATATATCTCGCATTGTAGTAAAATTAATCAATGTTGCTGTCATTTCATTTCACTTTAGGGTTACGGGTAGATTGGGTATCTATGAATCGACCTCATTGGTTAGAAAAGCTCAATAGACGATCGGGAACTTTGCTGACCCAATTAGTGCTGTGGGAGCAGTTCCGATGCTAACCCGTCTTCAAAATGTCTGATAGCCGTGCGCGAGCTGAGGGACTAATTTGGATTCGCAAAGTGGTGGATTATGTTATCTGAAGTATCACCAATTGAAGTGCATAGCTATGTATAGGGTTTTTTGACTCTGCAAATGCGTCGTCATGAATTCGAAAGTCCGAAATCGGCTTAGTATAGGATACGAAATGGACATTTGCACCCTCTATCAAGCATTATAGAATACAGAAACGTTAGTATCGTCTCCAAAAATATTGACACGGAAAATCCCACTTTCGGCGGAATCACTGATATAGAGTGTCTTACCTCTGTTGAGCTAAAGCAACTGTGTTCTCGGAGGCGTCGTTTGTGGAAGGGTTGGCTCCTGCCAAATCCTCGCCTTCAATAGCCTCATGAGAATCAATGTCGTTGCCATCGTCAGTTGTGCTATCAGAGTCATCGCATTGTACAGGAATCTCTGCTGGTGCTTGTTCATGTCTCGCTCTGTAAATGATTTGGAGTTCTCATTTGAGAAAGCTCTGCATCCTCTGGATAGAGGGTCTTCATTTTGTGGTGGATTTATAAAGAGTGCTAGGCCAATGAGCTTAGTTTCAGTTCTGAAACACTTGCTTCATATGTAATTGTATACACTGAGAAAAAAATGAGAGATTTCGAAGAAAATTTTTGTACTTTGAATAAATATACTGTCATATCCTCCTAAGCAAACATGATATGATCATTATCAGAATGATATCGAAGCCTGATTCGCAGCCCAGGAAGAACCGAATGACTATCAAACTTTTTACCCAATCATAAAAACACTTGCAAGCATTTTAGAGAAAATTATTTCTTCAATTCGAGTTTCAAGCGTGATAAAAAAGTAGAGGTGGTACATTGATGCCTCCCTCTCCCAATCATGAAATTTCCCTCAAAGCACAGCGAAACACAGGAAGCGTTCTGAACTTCAACCGGAAAGAAGTAGGCCGAAGCCACGAAATACTGATGTGAAATCGATAGTTTTGAATTTGAGCTAGCGAGTTCGAGCGAAAATTATCACTCATGGAAATGAAAGAACGAATTTCCATACATATAAATCGATTAGTCATCTTGGCTTTCGTGATACACTATTGGGAATCAGTCTCTCAATATTTAAAAGTTTCACAATAATCAAAGCTATTCCTCAGGCCAGCAAAATAAAAAATCGTACCAAAATTACCTAATTTGACGATAGTTGAATATGATCAACATTGAGAAGAAATGATAAGCATGAGCTCAACAATTGATGTTTTGGTTTAGTCACAAAGGTCATAATAATCTTGCATTACGAGACATGAACTGGAGCCAATACTCCATGTAACGTAAGTGTCGACGCAGAATAAGAATTATCGTCATTCGTTTCCTAAATGCACTCATCTTTAACGTGTAAATGAAACACTTTTTCCTAGGCGCCTTAAAATCCAACGATTTCTGAAGATGCATGTGTCCTTGTATACGCTTTTTAAGTCCACACAAAGGAGAGCGAACTAAATATACACGCATATACTTCCAACTTTCAATAAGGGCCAGTCATACCGCACCGGGCTCGAGAAGGAAATTGGGGTGCTCACTATATACCTGATGCGCTCCGCTTTTCTGTCCTGACGCGCAACATATACGAATTAAGAGTGATTGTAAGAGAAAGAGAGACAGAGAGACACACAGATACATGTGATGTCGGAGCCATCATCAAAAAATTTTTAATTTCTTTTCGCCCACGAGACAAGAGAGATCCGTCCGTATATCTCTCTTGCCTCGCTGTCGAAAAGTGTCCCCATTTAAAATCATTTTTATCGTCGGGCCACCGCCACTTCAATTCTCGGGTATCTAAATTCACGGCATAAGTGACAGAGTTGAGCAACTGCGTATCGTCTTTTCCATTTCGTAACGGCGTAGCCTAATATTAAGGCGATGCGGTCACCGTGCAACCCGGAAATTATATCCAGGATGCACTGTTTCTTTTCAAATTACTGAATTATTATACTGATGTTCCAAAGTTACTTGAAAGCATAAATATAAGAATCCCTGACCTTAGATTAAGGAGAAATGAAATTATATTCTTTATAAAGAATGAAGTTGATGATAAAAAATCTAGTATTGTAAGGATGATGAAACTAGCAAATCTACATTATGAATGGTATGAGTACGCTGGAATAACTATCTCGGCATTCAAAGGGATTGCACGAGAAAAATTGTTAAATTTTGTTGATTAAAATCTTTTTACCTCCAAAGTTGAGAGTTATAGAGAAAATTCTGATTTATAATTTAAAGGGTTGCCAAATGAATTATGAGCTCCAATCGAATGGGCTTAAAGTTACTGATTTATTATACTATTATTATTTTATGTTTAATGAAATGTTCCATTCTTTATTAGATAGTAAGTAAAATTGTATTTTTTTATATCTGCAAAAGGTCTTCGGGACCGTCAATAAAATAAAATAAAATAAAATAAAAAATAAAATAAAATTATATCTTATTTGGATGTAAATCAAAAAATTTTCTCGGAACGAAGTTGGAGACGATTTTTCCATTACGTATTATCATCTGAATTGTGGTGGACAACTCATTATTTGTCACGAATCACAAGGCTATCACTAATAAACGAGAATAACTTGCCCGCGGGTACTTTCTAACCTACAAATTGGTACATTTTCGTTCACAAAACTCTCAAAATCTAGTCCGATTTGGGCCAAACGAAGAGTTATCCAGGCCAAGTTAGATGATAATAAAGCCTGGATAACTCGTCGTTTAGCCCATAATGGAAAAGATTTTGAGAGTTCTGTGAACAAAGTTCAGCGTGCACGGTGACCGCATCGCCTTAAGGCAACACGCTGAAGATAGACAACACCCTTCGTGACCCCGATTTCATTCAATTTCCAGATTGTATGGGAATCGAATGGAAAGCGGAGCCCGAAGCGTGATTAGCTTTCAACATCGGGCGCAGCTGTGAACGATAAAATATACCAATAGCTCTCGGTATCACATGCGCCGCATCTACTCTTGCAACTCTTAAGCAAGAGCGACAAGAAATGAATGACGGAAGCCTCGTGTTACAAAGAGCTCACGTATATGCATTGGGCCGTTTACGACTTTCGGCGCCAACAAGCGGCGATAGTAAATAAACGGGCCTACTGGATTTGACTTTTCCGGGAAGCGAGAGAACCCGAGACACAAATGAATGACCGATAAACAACTGCCAACGTTTAGGAGGCATCGGTAGATGGTCATTGAACCTGACCTAAAATGAGGAATTTTGTAGAAAAAATGAATACTTTAGGCTTTCAATGAGAATTACTATGAAAATTTGGGAAAAAAGATAAACTATAGAAGCACTATAATCATGTAACAATCAGCTCCTAGAAAAAATTATATTCAAACAAAAAATTAATATTTGCATAAAGATTTTAATTAAGAATATAGACTATAAGAAAAGAGAGAAAATTATAATCAAACCAAAAAAAGGAAGATTACAACATTGGCATTATAAATCAGCCAAATTAGTTTGAGTTATATTCATGTAAGAATGAAAAGAATATCCAGCAAAAATTTCAATTTTTCAAATCAAATTACAAAAGAAAACAAATGCATCGCCTCTACCTCACAATAGGAGACTGACATACTGGAAAATAGTACAATAATTCTACAATCATTTAGCAGTAAGAAAAAATATGTAATAGCTTAAAAATGGAACCCGTGCCTCCATCTAGTAGACGTAAGAGTGAAAATGCTTTTCCCCTTCTTGGGAAATGCATACGTTCCAGCAGAGACGCCCGAAAGAAGATATTGAAAAATTCAGGTGACTCTGGCGGAGCGGATGATTATTGCCCCCTCCCCACGATAGGTTATATATGGGGCCATACCTCCGAATTCTTTACACTTCGGTCTCGGACGTAGACAAGAAGTTTTATATCAAATCTTGTATCAAGTTTTTTTCAATAAAGTCTATCACTATTTCACTTCAATTATTTTTTTCTCTTCAAATAAAAAAATCCAAAGTCATTTAAATTCCACCATTCTCGTGGTTCAACCAATTCGGAAAAAAATCGTGATCGAGAAATCTTGGAAGCCGCTAAACAGCATCAGCAGCAGCAACCACAGGAACAGCACCAGAAAGGGACGGAGATATCATTCAACTGAACAAGGTCAGTTTTTTTCAAAGTTTTAACTAACCAAAATATGAAATCCTGAATGAGCTATTAAAGAATTTACGACGTACCCTACGCACGCAATATCTATGCCACAGTTTGCCTGAGGCTAGAAATTAACGGGCGAGGAACGTTAAGAACAATTTTCTATGAATAACGTAATGCGACGAATCGTTGCGTTATTCTAGAAATGTTTCCTAAAACAGTCAAAATTCGCGCCATAGGTTACTAACAACTTTCTCCGAATCAGCATTCTTCATTACTTACCCGAGTTATTCGCGGAGTTCCGCGAGACTCAAAAATAGTAAAAATCATCGCGTCATACGCGATGTCACATACACGCACGTCGTCACACTCGAGCGTGCAAAATGGAATTTTCCGAAAATTAATGCATAGTCGAGTACGCTAAAAAAGGAATCCTTACTCTCACATTGCCGTTGTGTCTTACTGTTTCATCTTACATTCGTTCGAATCTGACCGTCACATAGAAGACACAGCTGTTTGTTCATGTCAGAAAATACGAGGATGTCAAGAGTATTCGACTTCAATAAAGGTTCATCGTCTAAGAATCAGACAAATTGTGTGTTACACGTCTGAGATCTCTCATGAGTGTTTATCTGCAGTTCAGCTGCAAATGATAATTGTATATGATATCAAATCCCGCTTCAGACGAAGCGCTTGCTCATTTTGAAGATTTTCATCTCACATTTGTTGCATCTTGCGGTAAAAACGAAATCAATCTGAAGGTAAGGATTTTTTTGTAGTGTACGCGGATTAGATTCCAGAGTGATTTTTGGGTGATATATTTTATAATGTACTTACTCGGTACTGGTAGATACTCGTTCGGACGCGTCAGTATTGTCACCACGGAGTAGTTTTTGCAATCACGGTCTTTGAGAGGCGGTCACTGCGGTGAATTTCTGGTAACAAGGCTTTGCATGGTAGCACTCGACTTTATTCACCGATTGGGGTAGTTGTACGTGCTGATAATTCCGTGTCGTGTCACGCCGTAATTGTTCAATCGTTCGACATCTCGCGAGACTTGACTCGTTAAACATAGTCAACTTTGCACTTTTTTGCCACAAAGAACACATAACGGTTCAACCGAATCCATGGCTAATATTTGAGTGACCCTCAAAACTGAGATCGAGAGCACACGCGATCGTGGTGCTGCGCAATTACGCGTCTATGCTAGAGCTATGCCCCACTTCAACTATCGTGGTGCTGCGCAATTACGCGTCTATGCTAGAGCTATGCCCCACTTCAACTATCGTGGCGCAGCTGCGGCCCTTCTCGTCTGGCCCTGATGCATGCATAGTTCAATTGCGCGCAAGTTCTGCGCACCCTCCGCATCTATCACGGAGGGCCTGCTACAATGCCGAAATCATGATGAGAAGGGCTATGGGGGCATACAAATGTCGGGCCGTTTGTATGCCCCCATAGCCCTTCTCATCATGTCTTCAAATACAGTGGCACGCAAAATCACGTTGATATTTACTCATACTTGAAATGAAGCAAGGATATCAGATACATACAATTCATAGAGGTCGTATTGGTGTTTTTTGTGTTGATGCGACAAAAGGACGATTTCGATGTTTGAACCCTTGTATCTCGAAAAGACCGCATTTTAGAGAAAAAAGGTGAGATATGAATTTGTAGATCACATGGAGGGGAACAAAAGCTTGAGGTCCCTAGGGAAAAATTTGTACCTCCCATATAACTTGAGAAAATGGCAAATGAACATGCAAAGGCCATGTTGGCCTATTTCGGTCGGGGCATGAATTTTTTTCACTATTTATAAGCCTTGCATCAAAGTGAGCAAATGCTAATACAATAATGTAGCCGTTATACGCATTATAGAATTTTTTCCGATTTCTTCCGTGTCTGGTTACGTGAGCGCACCTGTACGAGCGTCAGGCGATTTTGTGACCGTCACAGGACTTCACAGACAAGTGCAAATTTATTTTTTATGATTTTTGAATAGAGCAAAATAGGAACAATGATTTAGTGGAATATTGGAGTGATTTCATCAACAACGCATTTTGTCGTTAACAAAAAATTTTTCAAACGCCGCGCTGAACATTTTCGTCACCATATACAGATTGCTGAACATCGTTCTCCGTCATTACTCATCGTGATCTACCCATCCCAACAAGTTTCATTAATACCGACATATGGCACAAGAACATTTTTGAAAAAATTATGAAAAAATCAATAAAAAATAGTTCGTATCGGTTTCCAGATCGCTGAACACCGCCAATCGCTTAGTTGAGCTGTTGCACGCAATATATCTCATTTCCAGCTATCCCTAAATGTGGCACAAAAAAATCGTCAGCTCCCTTGCTAATACAGCGTTATTGGATTAGTAGGCACCGTAACGAATCTCATTTTATGGCTAAATAATCAAAATCATTTTGAGAAGACATAAATGCACTTGGAAATGCTTACGTCTTAATCGCGAAAAACCTAGACCATTTTGAACTTGATCAAGAGAATGAGTAATGCTTGTTGCTATACGCTACGCTATATAAGGAAATTGCTACTGTTAGTTCATGGAGATTCAATATCAGATATTCAAGTATCACGGTATGTGTGTGTGGTATGCTGAGTATGTTCACTCGTGTAGGAAGTAGTTTGGCCTCGGGTACTTATCCCGAGGATCGTAAGCATAGGAACCTAGGTTTTTTATCAGCTCGTAGTCTGATTGTTTACTTTTTAAGATGCTCCGGTTAGTTTTGTCATTAATTATCAAAATGGCCGCAGCGCATCCGTGATAAGCGCTGCAATTTTGTTCATCTTCGCTTTCAGCTCAAAATGCATCCCCTCCGAGTAAAACCACTTTTTTGGCCGGCTTTTTCCACATTTTTTCATTCTGGAGGATGCCACCCTGACAGACAGCTCGGAGGCATCTCGAGGGAGAAGGATTTAGAAACTAGATGTGAAAAGCTACAAAATGACCTGTTGCAGAGTTCCAAAATCGTCCGTTTTCACGGGGTGATTAATATTGTCCCGTGGCCTTTTTTTCAATAGTGTGCGACGGAGGCTCGAACCAACGTTTGTTCAGATCTATGCAAGTCGAACGTCTTAGATCGCAAGGCTGAAGTCCTACTGGTAGACTGGTGAATTGGTTGCACTAATTAACAGATTGAATTAAACCTGCCCGCGTTCAAGTCAAGATCCTCCTCTTTTGCATCACAAACGTCACGAGCCGCAGCTTAAAACGGCTGAAGTGTTGGGTTCTCAACTTCGAATGTTGCATATTCTCTCACAGTGAGTAGGACTCTGCATCGAAGATTCCAGCTGAACTAACCACTCGTGAGTGAAACGCCCTCCTGGTCGATATGAACCACGTATATGACATGTCCTTTAAGAGCCAAGGAAATTGACTGATACATAATTGGTTCCGCGTAATTCTGAGATTCGATCCTAAGAGGCGCATGTGGATGATTTGGAGGTGTGGTGTTTGGGTAGAACTAGGAGATATGAATTACACTCTTCTGATATCTTGAACCGTGTCTTCCAGCACAAAAGGAATCTAAGATCCAGTTGTCATTGTCCAGTCCCATAAAGGAATGGTCCACTAGGCAATCTGGTTGCCCAAAGTTTCAGACTCTGTCCTGGCCACATTCATCGAGCGCTTTCAATCAAAGAATCGATGTTCGTGACAGTATAGTACTTTTTGAGTGCGTAGATTTCCTCCCGTTTTGAACTACCGGGTTTTTCTCAGGATGTTGAATGATGAAAACCAACAAGTCCGATGATTAAATGACTGGTATATTGAACTATTGAAAGATCTAACCCACATTTTCCGTAGGTGGACGAGACTGTGATAGCTCCGAATCCAGATAGAGCTTTCCATAATGAACAATCCAACGATACCCTCAATCTAGCTATGATTTTCATCCCTGACGGATTTCCCACAACTGGTTTTCTGATGGAGAATCTCGATCCGGAATGTCTACAGGCGTGAGTATCCACAATTAGGAATCCACGAAGATAAGATCGATAAGACAAAACCCCGGAGAATACATATCTTTGGGGGTCTGCCTTCGCTACTAATGCTATTCTGAGGTGACCAATTCTCTTAGTGGTGTATTCTGTGACGGTGTAGAACAACAACTCCAGGGTTCCAGAATTGCTCTTGCACGTACCGAGGAATTGAGTTGGATCCTGGACGATATTGATCGTTGGAATATTGCGAATCTCCATACCATCGATCCGAATGATATACTGGTATTGGGGCGGATTGAGGAAACTCAGCGATCATTCTCAATCCTGGAGATTGGGTAACTGTCATTGGCTCGTTTACTAAAATAACTCGTCATCAGCCCTCACTGCAAACAAAAACCGGATCATTTCGAATGCCATTGCTGGTGGCTGGAACGTACACAAATAGCCGCTGCACTGGATTGTGTCGTGGTCTTGGTCTGAAACACTTAGAGTGGGGGGGGGGGAATGGGGTCAAGTGGGCCACATAATTTGACGAGGCTCTCAATAATTTGTTTCAACTTTCGGGGAGATTCAAGAGGATGTCAGACCTTCGCGGCTTACCAGGTGGGCTGGCGCTACTTAGTTTATTCTGAGTGTAGGTGGCGACACTTAGAATAAACTTGTCATATTTAATTTTTCATTGTTGGTAACACTGATGGGATGTATCCAAATCCAGGGGAGACGAGTTGCTGAAGCAACAGCCTGCGCTCCAAAGCTGATCATTTGCATTCACAAGCGTGGAACTTTTGAGCCACACTCCAAAAAGAGTGAGTCTTAGCCATCAACGTATTTACGTTTCTCTACGGGAGTGATTTGAGAATTCTCTCCAGAAAAGTATCCACTTTTCAAATCAGAATGGAAACACAAATTTGTATGTAGCACCCGACATATTCACGCTCACAAACGTGAAGAATTCGAGAATACTCTTTAGAAAGAGTAATTTTTCCCAAGGCGAGATGAATTCGGAATATCCATATCGCTGCATTCTACCCATCCAAGCTTACAAACTTAGATAGATTGGAAATACTTCCTAGAAAGAGTCTTTTTTCTAAAACAAGATGAATTCAAGAATTCATGTTGACTGAGAGACTTTACTCATCCTTCAACAAGAATGAGACTCTTCATCAATGTCGGAAGATTCCTGATCAACATCAGAAAATCTCAACTCCTCGAGATTTACTATCTGACAGTTCCAAAATTCATGCTCGAGAACAAGAATAGATCGGGAGCTTCTTTACAAAGTAGGTTCATATTTCCAAATAGACAAAATTTGCATTCTTATTCATCAATATGGATTCAACTGAGTCATTGGTCAATACGTTTATGAGCATACAAAATCACATTCATATAGGAAAAGTATCCAAGCTTGCACACCAAGTACTTATATTGACCATTCTATTCTATCACTCTATTATTCTATGAGGCAGTCTTTGGACTGATCTTGGTTCTGGGGATTCTCCACGAACTAGGAATATTTCGCCTAATTCAGGATGTTGGGATTGAACTTCATCATAATTTTGAGTCATCAGGAATCTGGTGAGTTGACCTGACAAATCTTCGGTTGATCTATGGTCTTTTACGATGACGTGAAATAGGTTGCTACTTCAGGAATGCATTTATTAGAAAATTCCCATGAATCATATTATTTCAATGTAGAAGAGTAGACCTTATACACCATTTCTACGCTGACCTTCTGCAAGGTCATCCCCCTGTAGACCCCCTTAAAGTCAACCCGAGGGTCCCCGATGATGTCCATCAGGGTTATCCTCGGGTTGACCCCAAGTCGAGGTCCTCGATTTCTGGGTCATCCTCGGTTGGGTCCCCGATGATGTCCAGAAACCGAGGTCTACCTGAAGATGACCTTGCACCAGCGTAAGAATGGTGCATCTACTATTGTGCGCGTGCGCCGTGATGTTACGTAATATCCCCGATTTATTAGAAAGAGCACTCGTTTTTGGTCGTTGTGTCTTTATACCGTCTGCATTCATCCCTTAATACTATAGCACTGCATTCATGTCTTAATACTATAGCAATGGCGAGGGCGATGGCGTTTTAGGGTAAGAAACATGGTGTAATACTATCTCGCTATGTTAAAGAGTGGATTAGCGTGGGTACTAACCTGACGATGCTGCCACCTAGTTCAAGGTCGTTACCTGGAGCGAAAAGTACGTGTTGTCTCATTGGTGTTCAGCCTGCGACTGATGCTACTTTTGTGGGGAAACGCTTGTGTACGGTGAGAGGTGGTTGAAAATCGAGTCGATCTTGTGAATAGCCCGATTCTGTAATTCATCTCACGCGTCTGTCTTGAGCTCAAAAAGAATTTGAGTGAGCTCACCGCGCCGCGTCAGGAATGATTCGAAATGTCTTTCGATTCTCTTTTGAATATGAAGCGGAAGATTATTATTCACACAAGGTTGTTTATAGGGCGAGTTTGTTTTCTCGTAAGACCACATGTTGAAATCACTGAATTCGGAAGCCCAAAAATATTTCCATGAGCAACCCAGGACTCTAAAATTCCATTCCAGTAATACGTGCACTGAAATTGGGTATTCGTATGAGCTAATCCATTCACGTCTACCTGAATAAAAAAGAGATGTAATACTTCGAAAAAATTTATTCATTCCTCATACCATGCAGTTACTCAGATAAATCGATAGTGTACACAGAATATTTTCATTCTATATCCATGTGTTGCCTCAATTTATCTTGTAGATCTTTCACTGTAGTCGCAATCTTATCTAGAATGTCCTCATATGAGTCATGAATCTTTTTCTCCAATCTTGAAATTTATATGGTTGCTCGTTCAATTTCTCGTTCACACTATCAACGAATAATCTCACTTCATGGATCTGATGCGGTAGTTTATTCAAGTTATCAATCAAACCTACGTCCTTAGCTTCGAGATTTATCCTAGTTCCATCCGTATCACCTTGAAGCTCTTGCGTGCGCCGCACCATGTCTTTGATGGAGGCTTCAAGATGATGGTTCTTGAGATCAAACGACCCAACATTTCGTCTCATCTGATTCTCCATCATTTTCTGTTTTGCTTCTATGCCTGCTACCATAGGTATAATGCGTTGATCTAATGAGTTTTGAAAATGTTCAACCCGTTTTTCTATCCAAAATTTCATATCGACTACATCGGTTCTTGTTTGATGGAATTGCTCTAAAGACTTCTCCTGTTGACCCTCAAATCGATTCTCCATCTCACCCATCTGATCCAAATTCTCAATTACTTTCTTGAACTTTTTAGCCGAAGGTTCATTGTGCTCCCTCATTATTCGAGCAATGTTGGATGTTGTATCCTTCATGAAAAGATAGTCAATCTCCATATTTTTCAACTTTCCTCGATGATCTCGAATTCCGGTTTCGTTTTTCTTACAGTTATTCTCATGGTTTCTCATATATCCTGCTCGCTCTTTTATATTCATGTTAAATCCATGAATGTCAGTTGCGAATTTTCAAACATCGTCGCTCATTTCTCTTATCTGAATCTCAAGGTCACTAACGCTCATGATCAAATCACTCTCCGATGAGTTCATGGACATATTAAGCATTCCACCTATTTTTTCAACCAGTTTTGCTTCACTTTCATTGATATCGTCGATGAATCTTGTACCGACCTCATCGATAATACCTATCATGGAATCATCGAGACAATAATTTCCTTTACCTTTGATGAGTGCAGCTCTGGTGATTGCCTGTATGATTGATTCGGCTCCTGTCACCATATTACGTTTCTCACTGGAATGACTATCCCGTTGAGTTGGAGCTGAAACAATGTGTGATGATTAGATCATGAAAATTTTCGATGTGATCTAGATCATTGATGTACATGCTTACCACTCGAAGGAGTAGACATCTCCTTTCCCCGGAACGATACTCCTCCTGTTTGTGATTCATTCCCACCAATCTGTTTCTTATTATTTCGCAATGAATCTGGACCTTCAGAATCTTCAAACGAATCAGTAAGTGAACGAGGAAGGTGATCTTCCGCTTGTTCTCCATCTCTCCATGTACGATACTTCACATTCATGTGCTCCATATTTATCTGACTCAAAGACTTCGTGAAGAACTGTCTAGGTGAAACGATACAATGAGATATCACCCCAGGAGTCCCCACCTTTTGAACCACGAATCTTCCCTCACGCAATTCATCTATAACCTCTATAATCTCATTTTCAAAATTTGAATTACCAGCCTCCGTGGATCTGAGCAGAAGTTCAAGACGATCGACTAACTCGTTCGGATCATCCCAGTAAACATAGTCTACATCATGACCTTGCTGTAATGTCATCCATTCTTGTTGATTCAAACCCGTGCCCGAGACTTCCGTAGATCTCAAATCCGAGACCGGTTCCTTATCCACTGGGGAGAGTTTTCCTATTACGTTCTTGTATTTCTTCCCAGTATTCGGCTCGACTCGTCCACTAGGACTGTGACATATTCGAGGGGCTGAAGTGACCTGTAGTATCTCTTTATATACTTTGAGATCATCTTCCGTATACCCAACAGATTTCTTCTTGAAAATTAGTTCAGAAAGACCCGGTGTACCCCGAACTTTGAGATTTTTTCTAATCATAATTCCACGAGTATCATTCACAAAACCGAGAGATTCACTCCCCAATATGAGTATCTCATCATAGTAATGAGGTCCATTTCTGTCTGATTTCGGTGAAGCTGTTCCGTGTAAAATTGACTTACAAGGGGAGGTCCAATCTTGTGGAACATGGATCCTTATGAAACTCTGGGAATCATCTTGTCTTGGTGAGAAATGAAGGTATTTCCATGGGTTTGATCCCATGGGCCTCCTATCCCGAGATACAGCTGTGGAGGTTAGTGTTGTTAGTATATCTATATATACGACTTTACAACATGGGCCTATATTGGCAATGCTAATCTCCATAGCTGTATTTCGGGATAGGAGACCCATGGGATCAAACCCTTGGAAATATCTTCATTTTTCACCAAAACAAGATGATTCCCAGAGTTTCATAAGGATCCGTGTCTCACAAGGTTGGACCTCCCCTTGTTAATGGCATCTCAGCTCCCTCATTCTCGATCTCCATTGGTACCAAACTATAATCAGCATCATCAACGTCATCATCGTCGGGGAGAGGGATACTGGCTGTTTTTTGCATCATAGGAAGTTCATGGAACCGTTTAATGTCATCATTGTGTGACTTCAGTGGTGTGGACATCATATGCGGTATGGAAGTATCTATCAATTTCCTCTTTTGGACTCGACCTTGCTGCGTTGAGGATCGGGATAGCTTCGGTGTAGCTTGATACAGACGATTGGGTACAACCTCAGTTTCAATTGGTTCTATTTTCTCCTTCACGAGTTTTTCCAAAGGCTCAACTATTGGTTTGAAATTTTGAATATTCAACGACTCACGTTCTATCTTCCCGACCTTGTGATCCTTGTGTTTTTTTCGGATGTCATCACTAGCTTCTGCGATCTGGAGCTTGAAATCATCCTTGCTTTTACGTTTCACCTGTTCCCTACTATATTTAGACCCTTTCTTAGGTTTCAATATCTGTTTCTATTTCATCTCCTGAATCATGACGTAGGTGTTGCTCGGAGCAGCGTTACGCATATACTGGTTATCTCCCATTACAATGAACTCATTAAACCCTCTACGATATCTCCTACCATTGCATTTACTCTCTTTATCTATAACTATAAAACCATTTTTACTGCGCCAACACTCTGTACACAGCTCTTTAAATTCATTGAATGACATGTCCAGATTAACGTGATTATCATAGATATGTTCCAAGTATGCTTCGTCTTGTGTAAAGATGATCAGTAGATTTGCATTCTCGCGAATAAGATGTTTGGATATACGAGGGTACGTCTAACGAAGATAGAAACAATCAACACACGAGTGCCTACCTCTAAAATAGTATGCAGCTATAATATTCTGTTTACAACATGCTACGTCATCGAATATGAATATAGAATTCGGTTTCGCTTGATTGGGTTCTAAGATGTCTTCGTTGTTGGAAAATATATGATATCCGATCCCATCTCCCTCCGAATTGGACATTATAGCTCTCAAGAACCGATACTTTGGTTGTTGAAGCGATTGCGAGTAAACATAGATATTCTTGAAATTCAAACCCTGAGGACTTATAATGAGATTCAAGATAGCATTCGTCTTACTGGATCCGGATGATCCACATACAATACAGCGTATTTCATTCGGTAGAGGTCTTCCATGTCTCCATCTCGTATTATTCATATCCCCTTCAATCTCTCTGTCAATATCAATCAGTTGGATCCCTTGAGGTTGCGCCACGAATTCCATGATGTCAGCTTGATGATATGGAGGAAACTAAGAGCCTTCTAATATATAGGTACCCATTTATATGAGGTACTCTAGTATTGATCACACCTCCGATCTTGAAACATCGAACAGAACGTATGAATCAGTCAAAGAGAGGTCGAGGCTTCGTAAATTGTGTCATCGATAGTCTCCCATTCGAGCTCTATCTCCCGGATTATAATTACCGTGGCCCAGGAACGAAGTTGGGTGAACGATTCAGGAGGGGAGATCGTGGAATCAACCTGCTTGACGAAGCTTGCAAAAAATACGATATTGCATACAATCAGTTCAAAGATTTGGATCAACGTCACGCTGCCGACCTTGAACTACAACAAGAAGCTGATAAACGCCTGAAACTTCAAAACGTATCTTTATCCGAAAAACTCGGAACTCTTGGAGTTGTTGCAGCTATGAAGGCAAAACGAAAGTTTGGTATGGGTCTAAAAAAGAAGAGAACAAGTGTTAGAGTGAAGAAAATGAAACAAGGCCCACAAAAATTCCGGGAACTGATTTTTGCTAAACGAGGAGGTTTTTACCAGCAATTGTACTTGCATTATCAGGTTTAGGAGCTCTTGCTTCTCTATCAGGAGGAGTCACGAATGTTGTCAGAAGTATTTCCGAAATAAGGAATGATCGTAAGAAATTAAATGAAATAATCCATCACAATAAGGCAATGGAGGAGGGAGGATTGTATTTGAAGCCGTACGGAGCTCCAAATTCGACCCATAAGAAACGTGGAGGATCGTTGAAGAAGCGTCAGCGTGAACGTAACTCAAAATCAGGAAGGAGAACAAAAAACTGAAGGAGTACGGTGCGATGACTGGTAAAGAACTATGCGATGCTGCTAGGAATATTCCATTCTTCCGAGGAGTGTTTACAGTTACACAGTTGAGTCATATTGGTGAATCAAGAACAAATGAGTATATGATCATTAATTTGAGCGAAGGAGGTACACATTGGTGTGCCTTGTCTAAACGTGGTAACATTGTTCCCTATTTCAATAATTTCGGGAATCTTAGACCACCAGTAGAGGTAGTACGGTATCTTGGACCAGATTGTCGCATCGTTTACAATCGTCACGTCAGAATTATAATCAGAGCAATAGGCATCTTGCATTTTCTTGAACAAAGTTTCGGCAAATAGAGAACTGACATGACTACAAAAATTATTCGGAAATGATCATATTATGGGAATGTACGTTGAAATAAACGCGATATGTGGGAATTCGGGAATTTTCTGTTGTCAAAGGGACTTGAATTTGAGTCTGGAGTTTTTCAGGTTTTGAATTGGCGCCATTCAATATGGCGGCGACTGCACATGAGGCACATGACTTCAGAGTGTTTTCTACGATGATTCTGAGGCAAACTTGCGTTTCTGTACCGCGAGCTCCTATTATTAGAGTAAAATAAGCTCTCGATTGTGATTCAGATGAGAATTTCCGATGAAAAATGTCATCACAACAGTTGGGGAATTTAGTGGCACATGTGCAGACGCCGCCATATTGGATGGCATCAATTCAAATTGTCGAAACTTTAATGATGATTTAAAAACCATAGAGGCGTCATAAAATTTTCAAACTTTTTTTCCTTCACCTATTCTGCCACGAACTCTCAAAATATAACATTCCCCGGAATTATGTCAGTTCCCTATTCAAGCAAATCGAGATAGGTAGGGTGCAGTAGGAAAAAAAAATCCCCAAAAATTTTTTTCAACTCACGCAAATTGTTTGCAAGTCTGATGACTTGCGCTGTGCGACGTCACTCTGACAAAGTCGTCGACTGCCGCTTTTGTATGGCGTCTTGCAATTTCTTTGATCCTTCCAGAAAAAAATTTGGCAAATTCGAGCAAATCGAGACAAGTATTGTGCAATTGAAGAAAATATCCTAAAAATTTTCTTTGTCTCGCGCAAATTGTTTGACAGTAGGATGACTTGCAGCGTGTGACACGATCGTCTGACTTTCAAACAATTTGCGCAAGTTGTAAACAATTTTTGGGAATTGCTTTCCAATTGCACCTTACTCATCTCGATTTGCTCGAATTTGCCAAACTTTTTTTTTGGGGGGGGGGGGGGTCAAAGAAAAATGCAAGATGCCTATTGTGCCAGCTCTGTATCGATTTTCTGCGTAATTCAAGTTTTGGAGGAGAAGTTGGGAGACTCTGATACTTCTCGATATAAGAGGACGTATTGTCAGGGTTATATTTAGTTATGTCCCGATCAGTGAGCGTCTCGGGTACTGGACCAATCATCGAATCCCCACTCGATCTCGATGATTATATGAGAAATGAGGACCTTGATCTTGCGCTACTAAATTTTGTGGTCTACCACGCAGAACCAAATGTTCACTCGTTGAATAATAAATTCTATTACGATAATGACAAAGTCATAGAGATCCCACTTGGATCTTACGAGGTGAAGGATATTGAAGAATACATTCGAAAGATCCTTCAACTGCAAGACGAGGGAGAAGCCGACAGAGAAGTGAGACCTCTATTACGTTTAGAAGGTAATAGGAACACCCTGGAGTGCGAATTACGATGTGACTTTGATGTAGATGCCACAAAAACGAACAATATTGAAATTCTCTTGGGTTTCTCAGATCCTGTGACAGGAAAGGGAGAGATATTGAAAGCAAAAACGTGGCATACATCATCTCTACTCGTTAGAATCACAGGAATGAACCCAATCAGAGTTGAATGTAATATGATCAGTGGGTCATACTTCAATAGACGTGAGAGTCATTCAGTGTTTGAGTTTGCTATGAATGTTCCTCCTGGGTTTCGATTGAATATAATTCCAACCGAACCGCTATACCTTCCAGTTCACACCAAACCAAATAACATCACCTTCAGAATTATAGATCAGAGAGGGGAGCTGGTCGACTTCCAGGGTCAGGAAATTTCAATACATCTACGAGTGAGGAGAGATGATTCCATATAATAGACCGGGGCTTCAGTCTTCCAGCACAGTCGCTCGAGTTTCGAGAGAGGCAACCACACCGTCGGATCCACAACACCCAGAGACCAAAAAGAGGAGCAGGAAGTCTTTGAGTCCGAAGAGTGTCCGATGTCTACGGTCATTAGGGTTCAAGGTTAGCAAGAATGGCGCTGTTCCAAGATCCAATCGAAGTTCTGAGTCACCCCGTTAAAGATAAGCGAATCATCAGGCAAGATGTGAGATCATATACTCCTTATAACATCATCAACATCTCAGCCATCCATGAGATCAGAATTCGTATAAACTCGGATGATTCATATCGTCTACCGTGTGAGAGTTTCTTGTACATGGAGGCTACTGTGACCGCTAACAATGTCGTAGGCGAGCCTAACTTCAGACTGGAGAACTGTTGGCCATATTTCATGTTCAAGCATACTCAATATCAAATAAACGGTCATGCGATTGATCAGACGAGAAATCCAGGTATCACAACTGTTATGAAAAATTGCTCATCATTAATATCTGATAACGAAGAATCTGCTCGATCTTATCAATGGCACAGAATCCACGTAGAAATAGCAAATGGAATTGAATACAATACTTGTGTACCACTAAGCAAGCTTTTTGGTTTTTGTGAAGATTTCAAACGTATAATTGTAGGTGCGAAAGATGAACTCATACTAATTCGATCGAAAACAGATGATAATTGCTCCAAAATCACTTCAGATGCTACAAACCCAAAAATTCCATTGACTAAAATCCAACGATGGATGCCACACGTCTATTTTAATGATAGGGTTAAGTTAGCGATGCTCCAAATTCAGAAGGAGGGTTCATTTCTCCTCATATCTTCCCGTACATGGGAACTGTTGGAGTTTCCTATGTTACAAGAGACAACGGAATAGATTTGGGCGATGAAATCTTCAACGCAATTGGAAAAATCACGATTCATTGTATTAGATGTACAAACAGATAGGAAAAATTACAAGAAAAAGAATAGTTCGTGTTTCGATCATTGTAAAATCGCAAATATAAAGCTATTTTCGAACTCGGAAGTACATCCATACCAAAGTTTCAACATTGACTGGACAAACAAAACTTACACTGAATTTGCCTTTGAGATGTTCAAGTCCTTCAAATATTCATATTACCAAAATAAGTCATTGAAAGATAAGTCCATTCTCGACTATGACGCTTGATCATCTTATTATTGCATGCTCCCCATTGACTGTTTGCGGCAAGATAAGTACAAATGTAGACGTTCGACTAGAGTTCGAAACCAAAGAGAATATACCAGCGAATACATGTGCTTACTGTCTCATTTTCCACGATTAATTCATTGAATACAACCCACTAACGAATATTGTTTACAGAGTCACATAATAATTGACTAGCGATATTGCCTTGCTCGCTAACGCTCGCTCGGCATCACTTTATTTGGGAGACTCGATAGTTTTGCGATTTCTAAAGGTATTTTAAAATTTTTAGAAAGTTGTTAAGGTAGGTTTTTTAATGGGATTCTTCACTACTAAGACTATTGATTAATAAAAAACTTCTGAAGCTTTTAAGAATTAACTTTCCCATACAGGTTCACGCACGCAAGCACAAAATAACTCTCCAATGTTCGATACGACTGTTGTTTCTACATTTTCCAGAAGACTACTTTTGGAAAATGTAGAAACATATTTTTGAATTGATACTTACTTTTGAATTCATCGAAGAAGTTTCTATATATTATAAGAAACCTTTCAACTATACGTGAATGATGAGGATCTGTAATAAAAAAACTTGAAAGAAAAATTTCCGCTCTAGACTCAATTTCTAGACGCACACAGCTGATGAGGACTTCCATCTCAATACAAATACTTGTCTACATATGTGACATTCTCAATGTTCCGCTCTGAATTGTCGTAAAATTATCTCAAAAAAAGACCATAAAATGAAATTCTAACGGAATGAGGATAAAAGAAAATGAAGAAAATGATGAGATAACTCAAAGATAACGAAAAGATAACTAAAAGATGAACAGATAACCGAAAGATGACGTTGAGATAAAAAGATAATCAAAAGATAACTACCAGATAATCTTAGATGATAATATAGACGAAGATACAATAGATATTCAGATACACGCGACATCGATCTTGAAAGTCGTTAGAGGGAGCTGATAAAAGTATATATAAAACTGAAGCGGCGAGTAGAGCCAGTCTGTCTTAACCCATCGTGGGGTGAAGTCAATGCCGCTCCTGATGATCGAGGAGTCACTTCGGAAGCCAACCTCCAGGAGATACGGGATCAATCGAAGTCTATCACAGGGGACTTCACAGGTGAGTAATTTCATCTAAACAATTGAATACACAAACATTTAAACATATAACTTCAATAATTATATAATGTTTCGTTCAAGTTGTAGCATCCAACAGTATGGAGCAATCTCAACTCCAGTCTCAACTCATCATCATTCGGAAATTCCCGGAGCATCATAGGAGGCTGCAATGGTGAGTCTTTATTGATCACTCAATCAATAATTAATTGATCAATTAATATTAATCAATATGCATAAAATGTTCGATACACTCACTCATATGAATCCACAGTTACACACACACACACACACACACACACACACACACAAACACGAACTCACTCACATACATTCACGCTCATTCACTCACATATAAATATACCTACCACACAATTCACTAACACATAAACAAATTCAGTTGGTCTATGAACAATAATATAACTTTCATTTTATTTATTTTCAGCCAATAGATCAGTCCAACATCCGATTGCAGCTGATAATTCAGATGTTAAAGAAAAATGACTTTGCCACTGGAACAGTCAAGGGTCATATTCAAAGGCTGCACTGGTAAGTAATAGAATGATCTTTTGAATGATCAATGATTATTAATATAATCTATAATTTTATCAATTAATAGGCCTATAATAAATCTTTCAACACACACACACTCACTCACCCACCCACCCATACACGCACATACACAATTAATTTCAACATTCAATACCTATACACAACACCTCCCTCATAATTCTATTGACACACACACACACACACACACACACACACTCACACACACACACACACACACACATCTACTCGCACACACACACACACACACCCACCCACCCATATATACACATATACACACAAACGTCTTCAATTGTTTTATAGTAGAAAAATAATACGCTTTAATGATTTTTCATTCTACAGCACCACGGAGGCCGAGAGAAAGTGTATCCCGCTAACCCATTGGACAATCTCAGTCAACAGGAGATTCTCAACAGGAAATACGTAGTCCAGGTGATTCCAAATCATTGAAGATTATTGAATGTTCTGAATGATAATGTAAGATTCTTATACTATTTGTGGAAAATTATAAAAACTTCATGAAATTTGTAAAGAAATGTATGTATATTGAATAATCCAATAAAATTCGACAGAGGCGGGACTTTTGCCCGTCTCTCCTCTCTCGTCTCCATTCATTTCATAGGTTTAGTTAGAATAAACTTTCGAATAATTTTAAGTCACTTGAAAAGGACTATAAAATGATTTTTGCTAAGGTTTGACAAAATTCAATTCATTTATATTCAAATTTCGACCATTTTAATTGATTGCAAAATTACACTTAATTTAGAATCAAGACCATGACAATAGGACAGAATTTTCAATAATGATAATCTTGCGTCACAGTAGAACTTTTCCTAATAATCAATCGACTTGACATCCACATACGAAGAATCCAGTACTCGACTATCGCCTGCGGTAGGGTGCCTCACAAAAGTGCTGAGGTAATGTCAAGGACTCGGTGTTCTTATTAGCTGACTGACGGATCCCATCAAAGAATTTCCCCCCAATTGAATCCCTACATATCTGAGTCATTCTACACAGAACCCTTGAAGGTCCCCTGTTAGTAAATGACTCATCCATAGATTTGTACATTCTCTTGGAATCGTGAAATTCTGGGCTACGAACGCACATACTCTGACTGCATTATCCATCATGCAATAATTGAACAAAATAGAGAAAAGATTCTCCTGATAATAACTTTTAGAAGATTTTGCAATCAATTAAAATCGTCATCAGAGATCAAAGTTTTCCTTTTTTTTCAATACTCTCACCAAAATAGAATAAGAGATAATGATAAACTTTTTAATAACTATTGTTGCGAAATGGATTTTACACTGAAGAACACTAACAGTCTCTCATACAACACCATTGATGATTCAAAACAAACCAGAAATCACATCAATCATAATTAAAACACTTCAATTCACACTGATGAGAACGTTGCGGTGACTCGCCTAGGCCATGACTCAAGAGTGATTAACTCCGCTGAGAGCGACCAAAGCGAAAAATCCAATACAAACTCTTCAACACCACACTCATCACATATATAGGCTTTAATGCAATCAACTAATCACACATAGCACTATTGAAACACCCACTTTACACTGATGATAACGTTGCGGTATCTCGCCTAGGCCATGGCTCAAGAGTTATTAACTCCGCTGAGAGCAACCGAAGCGAAAAATCCAAAACTAATCCATCAACACTTCACACACAACATGATAAGACACTCAAATCAATATAACAAAAAATCTAACAATTTCCATAATGCAACAGAAGAAATTTATTCATTCAAATTCATTAATAAAATCTTTCTAAATAATTATCAAATCTTCTAAGGAGTACCCAATGCATAGTTGAAAAGATATTCAATAACCAACTTTTTTCATGGTAAATCACTCAAGTGTTTCAGAAAAAATCATGTAAATTAAACAACGATTGAGTAATACCATCTCTTAAAAAATTACATAGTACATAAAAAATCAATCACTCCAATATTAAATTGGAGTGATTGATTTTTGTATTAAACAATTGTATTAAACAATTGTATTAAACACCAAGGAAATGAAAATGTATCAAAAAATCACTCGAAAAAAGAAAAACAACCGAAAAAAAAGTAGAAATAATCAAAAACGACTGAATAACTTAAAAATAATCATAAGATAACCAAAAGATAAAAAGATAATCAAAAGATAACAATAAGATAAAAAGATAATCAAAAGATAACTTTAAGATGATCATAGATGATCTTAGATGATCTTAGATGATCTCAGATGATCTTAGATGATCTTACATAGTAAGTACTTAGACACTCGCGACACATAAGGGCTATTGTCGCTCTCAAAATACCAACTCATATTTTTCTCCGTCAAGTTGGCAACCCTGCTTACGATTTTACGTTGGCAGCCCTGCTCGGGGGGATCCGGACGGACGGGATTTTGCCCGCGGCTTAATTATTGTAAAATTTTCACAAGCAGGTGTCATGCTCATCGGGGGAAACACTATCCCTTAAGTCACTATCTCTCGAGGATGGGACAACAATGACAACTCTAGAACAGAAGGAGAACCCCAAAATTCTTCTCGTTCATCTACAGGGTTTCAAACACCGAAATTTTTTCATTGTAACAGAAGCTGTCATACTAAATGCTGCAGAATCGAAATATGATCAATGGTTATTTCTACCTCCATGTGATCTCAGTCATTCAACTCCGAATGATCAGAGACAGGTGAGATGGTTGATTAGACATCACCATGGTCTCCACTGGAATCAGGGAACTACCGAATACAACAAGGTGCAAGAATTTCCGAAGAAGTTCTCATGAGAGATTACAGTGTCGATACGAACGTTCTCCTATTCGTCACTGGAGCAAAGAGAAAGATGTGGATACCACAACTAGCTCCTACATTTGCTAGAACATCCGAAAATGTATACTTGTTCAATATTCATGACGTATTTGATGTACCTGACGGTTTTTAGCAAACGTCCGAATTCATTTACGACTCTTGTGAATTCCATGACCATCAAATCTTTGCATGTGCTCTCAAGAACGTATATTATCTGTCATAATTTCTAGTGAAACCTCCCCGAAAAGTATAAGAAGAATATTTGTAACGAGCTCTACTCAGTACTACAATGAACGTCGACTTATTCGGAGGTGGTGTTGGAGAGGGTCTGAGCTACTTCAACGATGGATCACACTTCTCATTAGACCGGAGGATAAGTAATAAGCAGAAAGAGTTGGGACACAAGCTTTTCCTACAGAAAGTCTCGATTGGAGGAATCAAGCAAAAAGTTTCCATAATGAAAATCATACATAAAAATTTCGAGATATCCAATACAGCGGACTCGACGTAGATCGCTTTGTCCATCTTTATTTGACGTTTTTTCAACTCTATCGCAACAAAGAAAACGATTCGATGAAATATTGCATTGGAAACATATTTTTCGACACCACTTTTTCGATGATGCCGTAGAGTCACCAGCTTGACCTCAATCCGATTACAAAAGTTTTCCATGGACTTACCGAACACGGAATTAACCAGCAGTTTGGAAAGCTCTTTGCGGAAATCCGACGTTGCTCTCCTACGTAATTCAGTATTCAATGTGATGTAAGGTGCTAACAACTCGGACTGTTGAAATTCGAGAATCCTGCGTACTCTTTCAAGCTGAAGGCCGTTTGCTAGAGCATGCTTTAACGCACAATAATGAATGACGTATCTCTTTTTGTCGTATAGAGTTGCACACAATTTCTCAATTTTTTCATTCTCAGTCCCTTGCGGGGCTATCTTTTCGGGACAGGATGGAAAGTCCGAGTGTTTGTAATGAATATCAGTCGGGTATATCAAGTCCACTTCGAGTATGTAACCTAAATCCGAGTCACCGCTGATTTTCGATACATCGAAATTTTTTGGGTTCATCACCCATTTGAAACCTTTGTAAGGAAGCTTTGTTTGCATTGCTGTTCCGTAGAGATTGCTCATATCTAGATAAATAATGAAATTTGAATCTTGGCTTCCGTCGAAAGTCTTCACGTATTTATTATTAGCAACAGCATGACGCTTCGAGCACTGACTCAGACCTCTTCTAATCGATTTTTCTAAGAAAAGTACCATGTCAATGTTAGTCAGTAACTCCATTTCTACTCCAGTCTCGACGAGTATCACGTCCCAAGCGAAACACGGTAAAGTGTAGTAGTGCGCGGGATCCAATGAATAGGTCTCTAGACAGCTATTCTTGAAGTCCTCGAAGATGTCTGCCAATAACATGACATCGGTCTTAAGGTAAAGATCTGAGTAGTCCCACGCAATGATTGACATTCAAAAATCCTCCAAATACCAATCGCATGCTTATAAGACTGAGAGCCTAACTCCGAATCTGCGAGTGAGTTATAGAGTTCCCCGATTGAAGGTAGATGTTTCATCGAGTTTCGCTTCGCTATCTATGGCATCGTAACAAAAAAAACCTTTTTTTGTGAGGAGATCGAATACTTCCTCATCATTCTTAGTGTTAAATAACTCTTCTTGGAATTGCTTCCTCGTCATGACCATATCTCTTTTGGGAAGTAAAGATGTGAATTTTGGGAGGCCCGAACTCAAAAATTTGAAAGAATCTATAGATAAGAGTATCATCTTGGAATCACTAAAGTGCTTTGCGAAGGAGATATATGTAGTTCTCCATGTTTTGGGATATAATCGTCAGCTCTCCATCAATAAAGTAATTTCATGCCCTTATCGGGAAGTGGGCGTCATATCTTGCTGAGTTATGAAAAATAACGAGAACAATAAATTTCTCTTGGTACAAGAGATTGCAATAAACGTAGGCAGCGCCTCTGAACCGTCCTCTAGCATGATGTTTTTGATCACGTACCTTGATCTCATCCGGGTAGAATATCTTCTCACATACGAGTAATTCCACGCGAAACAGACCGACGAAAAAGGGTCATGTCTCGGATCTTTTTCTAAGTATTTTCAATCAATTCTATGGTCCAAAACATGCCCTTTAACCTGACCATGAGGTCCATGAAAAATTTTTCCGGCCCATGGCGAGAATTTTTGAAAATAATGTAAAATCCTTTTTTCGTAATTCCAGCAACTTTTTTCCACTAAAACGCGAATAAGTCAAGTTTGTTCGCAGATAAAGACACGCGGTTTACGGCATTCGAAAGGTTTTCAAAGAATCTATCAGAATGCATTCCTAGAACTTGATTTCGAGATATCGTACACTATTGTCGAGCAAAAAGTCGAAAAACACGAAAACATTGATTTCTCGAAAAGCCATTTTTTTTATTCCTAAAAATTTGTTATTTGATGTAAAATTTTGTGCTCTTTCAGGAAAAAATGGTCCCAAATATTTTTTTCGAGTCCTGAAGCCTATTTTTGCTATTTCTCGCAAATCAGTTTTTCAGGCGATGAGAAATCGTTTATTTCCTGCGCATGCGCAGGAATTTGGGTTCTTGGAACCAATTGCTTCAGATAGCCAAGAAAATTTCCTTCAAAATGACCACTTGACAAAGTCAATTCTATCGATTGAGACCGAAGCTACAACGTGCAGAAGACCACTGAATGTCGGCAACGACCAAGAGGTGGTCGAAGACAGCAGTGACCGAGATCCGCGGACGATGGCCTTTGCCTATCGATGCACTCGGGCTGAAGCTTCATCTTTCATACGTTGTAGCCCCGAGCCAAATTGATGGAATTGACTTTGTCAAGTGGAAATTCTGGAGGAAATTTTCTTGGCTCTCTAATGAGATCGGCTTCAAGAACGCAAATCCCTGCGCATGCGCAGAAAACACACGATTCCCCATCGCTTGAAAAACTGATTTGTGAAAAGTAGCAAAAATAGGCTTTAGGACTCGAAAAAAATGGTCGGGACTATTTTTTCCTGGAAGAGCACATAACTTTGAATCAAGTAAAAGATTTCCAGGGATAAAAAAAGATGACTTTCCGAGGAATCAATGTTTTTGTGTTTTTCGACTTTCCACTCGACAATAGTGTACGTAATCTCGAAATCAAATTCTTTTTCAAGTTGTTCTTCAAGGGAATACATTTCGATAGATTCTTTGAAGATCTTTCGAATGCCGTGAACCGTTTGTCTCTATCTGCAATCAAACTCGACTTATTTGCATTTTAGTGGAAAAAAGTTGCTGGAATCATGAAAAAAAGGATTTTATATCATTTCCAAAAATTCTCGCCATGGGCCCTAAAATTTCTTCTGGATCTCATAGTAAGGTTTAAGTGCATGTTTTGGACCATAGAACCGATTGAAAATACCTAGAAAAAGACCCGAGACATGACCCTTTTTCGTCGGTCTGTTTCGCGTGGAATTACTCATATATGACACGTTGTTGCTGCTTGGAATCCCGCTCCATCCTCCTCGCTCATGTTGAGAGGTGGGGATATGACAAACAGCTACGAATGAAGCAGTGATACAGTTCAATATATCATAACATCCATCATCTATATCAATCTTACCTCTTCCGCTTCAAAGGAAATCCTCTCAACAAACTCCCGAGCACAGTGCTGTCCTCTATATCTCTTGTAAAAGTATCGAGTCTCATCGAAACGATCATGAAAGTGGAGTCCAATACTGCATGGTTCATGTTTTTGAGAAGCTTTCTCCATCAGCTTGGATCTGGCCTTCTTGAGATTTATTGAATGATGTAGACAATTCTCTTCGTCGTCATCATCAGACATCATCTGAACATCTTCGTCATCTGTATTTGAATCCAATTTTTCATTCATTTCGATGGGCAGGCACTCAAAATCTGCGTAAACAATATAAGGCGAATCCTGTTTCTTCCAGTGATTGGTAAATCCTAGAACCGCTCCTTCTGGTCTTGGTAGAACGATTTTACACTCGTTTGCGGTTTTACAGTCTAATGAGTGTCTATTGAGTTTTTTTCTACTCGAAAACGAATGAAGACAAGTTTCACAGATGTACCTTTTGTGCATGTCCTTGTTGATCCCACTAGGAAGAGGCCTTGAGAGGTGTTTTATTGTGCAAAAGTGTGCTCTATCTTCGTCCTCTGATAAGAATAAATTGACATGCCTTGTCTCTCTTCTGTAGTACGGTATGAACTATATGAGGTTTCTCCCTGTTCATACACCTCATAGATATTCATGTAGATGTCATTATCTTCCCCAAACTGTGGGATGTCAGCATATGATATCGGGAAGTCTTCCTCGCGCAATTTCAACCCCAGTTCTCTGTTCTTCCAATGAGGATAGCTGTGGAGCTTATTTTGAGAGGATGATCCATCCTTCGCAGGATAAAGTCCTACCATAACCGAATGAGCAAAACACTGATTTCCTCCACACTCGATGTTCACCACAGCATGTTTCTTCTTGAAAAACTCTGGTAGTTCAATGTATGATGCTCCGTTGAGGCGCCTTGTTTTGGTTATATTTATTTCAGACTGATATCTTTTCCAGGGACCATCCACTCCTAACTTCTTCAAACTCAGATAATTGATCATCTCTTGTTTTCAAATTCTTCTCATACCATTTCTGCAGATACGACGATATGAGGAGCTCAATGTACGGACTTTTGGAATGCTTCATCTCTCTTTTCTCATCCTTGATACAATAATATGCATCGAAAAGTAGGGAGACTTTGGCGGATTTATGTTCCAGTAGGAACGATTCGACGTATGGGATGATGTGCAGAGCCGCTTCTTTCATAAATCCAGGAGGAACTATGTGTTTTACATTACTCACAACAGCTGTCCTTGCCCGCCGCTTGAAAGCCGTCTTGCTTTCAAAAAAATGACGTTATTGAGCTGTCGTCAATGGCTTCTCTCATTCGAAATCTTGAGGATGCGT
The DNA here is from genome assembly GCA_029851415.1 of Eretmocerus hayati. Classification (NCBI taxonomy): domain Eukaryota; kingdom Metazoa; phylum Arthropoda; class Insecta; order Hymenoptera; family Aphelinidae; genus Eretmocerus; species Eretmocerus hayati. Next base: position 64,487,167 of record CM056744.1, on the reverse strand, counting down.
AGCATTCGACCTGTCTCACTCTCCAAGGCCTCCTTTCTCTCCGTCCATTTTGATTCACTATTCTGCTTGATTCGTCCCAAGACACCTTTGATGATCCTAAACAGATCGAATGCGTCCATCTCAATCTTCTTGCTGTTTCGTATTCTTCTTCTTTCTCGGAGAGAAACGTTTTTTCTCGTGAGCTCTCGGAAAAAGGGAGGATATCCTTCTCCATGAGACAAATTGTCCCGTAGATATCAGCCACCCTCACGAGATTGTGCTCCCTGAGTACGACTGGTGAAGTGTATACCACCACAGATTTATTTTTACCAATCCGTAGACGTGCGCACAGTGTTCATGTAATGACAGAAAGTTTCTTCTTCTCACCAGAAAACCCAAAATTCAAGCGTTATGCCACATCAAGTGAGATGCGGCGAACTCTTAGTCTGTGCAATGATTATGAAGGCTTACCGGATAAGCTGATGAAATGGGCCTGAATGAGGTGGGTGAGGTCTCAGGCTAGTGGTAATGGATCGAGAGAGAGGAAATTCGTCAATGATCGTTAACATCAGAGTCAAGATCAGAGTGAGACTCATGCATTACATGGGCAACTACATCAAAAAGCGAGGAGATATTCCGAAAGGGAAATCGCTTGTATATATTTGAACGATCATTCAGGTGCAGCGAGCCTTGCGTTGTTGAGGTATCCTGCCGATAAAATGATCCCACCGTCTCTTGAGAGCCAATGTTCTGAACGCAATCAATACCACATGTGGTCAGGAATCGAATCAATCAGTAGATGTATGCATACTGTTCGCATATTAACAGAAAGAATTTTTTGACCCAAGACGCTAGAAATTGAATCGTCATCATATTACATCAAAGGACACACACCAATCAGCTAATCCACGCTATAATCATGAAAACGAGACAGATAAACCGATGTACCGGATCAGGAAAGAATTGGGCGAGGTGAGGGCTCTGACTATGAGCAATGAGCCAGGCGTGTATATTTGACAATGAACGTTCACATCAAAGAGAAGATCAAAGCGAGGCCTACGAATGACACGGCGGAGGCCTTCGGAAAGCGGGTGAGCGGTTCGAAAGGGAAATCGTCCGTATATTTTCGGACGAGTTTTCAGGTGTGGTGAGCATGGTGTTATTGAAACGAGGCTGACTAATGGATTCCTCTCGTCGCCTCTCGAAAGCTGATTATTCGAGCGCAATCATTACCACATGCGGTCGAGGATCGTTTAGGATGACGTGGGCAAGAGATACCTCTCTCGCTGGGTAGATTAGGTCTACGCGTTACTGTAGAAAAGGAATCGAGGATGCTAGAGGATACATCTCCAACTGTGTCGGAGTGACTGACCTTGCTTCTATTGAGAAATGTATCTTATGATGACATGTGGTTTCTTTTTCCTCTGAATTCTCTCATTGCATGTAAAGGCGAAATCGATAGTTTCGAGAGTCAAAGTGTCTCGGAGTGAAGAAACTACCATTGGGAAGTGTATGCTATTTTGACGTGGATTTTTGATTTTTTCTGGAACAAATAATGCGTCCCAGAACCTGGAGCTTCACAAATATATATATATATATATATATATATATATATATTCTATACACAGTTTTCTCCCTAACTTGAAACTATATTTCGTTAAGTTATCGCGAAGAGAAAGATCTCTGATACCAATTCTACATCATGCATCTTAATGATATTTCTATTAATATCATAAACTACAGGCATAACAAATAAGATCTGAAGGGAGTGCAAAATTTCATTTCCTTCGTATGCATATTTCATCTTCAGAAATGCCCAGAGAAAAAAAGAAAGAGATTGAATATATACATTCTGGAACATCGCACTTTGTCACTTCTGTCATCTTCAAGTATGTATCCAGCGTTTGTACGCGTCACTTGGGTGTTGGATTATTTTTTATATGCGCATAACTCATGCGGCCAAGTAGTCCGCATGAGTTATGCGTGATCGACAAAGGTCTAAGACCTTAAGGATAGTCTACGTCTTGTGTCGGTAATGAATATAATTGTGGGTGCAATTGCAGTAAAACATGTATGGCTTACGTTTCTTGTTGAGTATTCTCAGGAAGGGCTGGGTATAATGAGTTTATCAATGGTACTTGGGCTTTGGTCACAGAAGTAGACTCTGGAATGGCGGGAGGTGGTGATAGTGGTCTTGCTACTGATCTGTGTAGTGTGCTTATATGTGGCGGGTGTTGTGTTTTATCTGTGCAGAAGCGTATTTGTATTTTTCTAGTATGTTACTTTGCCAAATCGAAATGTTCCCATGCAAAGTATAGGGTTTCAAAGAAGGATATAGAAGAGCCATAGAGACCTATAAAGAACTATGAAGGACTGACATTTGAATTCTTGTTATAGTTTTATTTTAAAATCGGTGAATCCTGGTTCTTTCTGATTTTGATATTAAGAGAAAAAAAGAGTGATGACTGCGAGTAAAATGTTTTCCTGAATTCATGGGGTCAGTTTGTGTCGAATTGTTGAATCTCCGGCGAGCGTAAAAATTATGAAGCAATAATATGAGAAGTTGAAGATTCCGGTACAATACTATTGAGGATTGACTTCTGGATTGTTGATGCGAAACCAATAAATGTGTCTTCATATCTTTCTGATATTGGTCTGAATTTCCTGGAAGTGGAAAGTGGAAGAGTCGCGAGAGAACTATCACCTAGCGTTCGAGTCCTCAGTGGTGTATACATCCTGCTAATATTCTGGAAAAACTTCTCCTCATCGGTTGATGTTATGAAAGGTTCTGAGTTACCTGCTTTGAGCGGAAAATATTACGAGAGAATATATTCGATCAAGCATTTCGAGATGGAATATGGTCGGGGTTTTTCCTGGATCTTCGTTTTGATAAAATTTCTAGAGTATTTATCAGATGCTCGTATCGAGTTCACGGATTTTGTGGAGATTGCATTGAGATATTCCATTTTCGTATGGAAGAGTGGTTTTTCACGATCTCTCAGCATTGGCGTGACATTGGGACGGTTATCTTTGTGCTCGACACACTTTGAATTTCTGAGAATAATGCCCGTCCTTTCGTAAGCACCGATCGATGTGCGCTGATTTCTGGGATTCAATGGAAGCTCTGGAGGGTTTTCGGAAGTTTCAGGTAGAACACCATCACATTGGAGATTAGTCGGTTCTGGTCTATCATCGTCGTGATAGAACCTTTCATCTGAAATGATTTGGGTTTGTTGATAATCGTCCTTAAGTTGTTGGGTGGAGCGAATTTCTTTGGAGGGTTCAAGGGAAGTTTGACTGATTCAAATTCCTTCTGCTGATGTTTCTTATTATCTATGTATTCTGCATCCAGTGTGGTTGTCACTTCTTCACAAGTGACAAGAATTGATATGCCACATTCTCTCAAATATTCAAAAAGTCCATTTCTATCCCGGAACCATTCAAATGGATTTGAAATGAGGAGATGCAGGTCGCTCAGAGTGTTTGGTTTCTGGGTAATGGTCCGGGAGTCCATGAGAAATGAGACTCCGATTTGTAATTCGTTTGAAAGATATTGAATATATTTCAGTCTTGCGAGCACGTCTAAATTCCTGTAAAGTTGGTGGTAAATTGGATCGACAGCAAGGCATGGATCGGTAGGAAAATTGTGACGGGCATCGTTGAGAATTTCATGCGACTGAATATATACTATCTCAAAATGGTTACCATTCACTTCAACAATCCGTTGACACGATTCATCAAAAACAGTTGTTCTGATGAAACATTTTGATACGTGTTCAGTTATTTCGTTTACGGATGTGAATTTGAGGTTTTCAAAAGCATGAAAGGCTGATCCGGACAGATGATCAAGGATATGACTCATCAAACTTTCATGGAAGTATTGATGTGGGGCGATGCATCTTGCTTTGATAACACGAGCAATCAACTCTACGGGGCTGATGTTGTGTCCGTCAAATGGTACAAGGCACTCCTCAACTGCATCGCGAGGATATTCGAAAATGGGGTCCTTCATTGTTGTTGATACATCGATTCATGGTAGATTCGAATCTTTTTATACAGAGAATGGCGAACATATTCACACTGTGGCATCTGCAATGACTATGATGTCCATCAAAGATTTATCTAATCTAGGAGAGAGAGAGAGCGCCATGGTTGATTCCCTAATCCTGCGTTTCCGCGGAGCAATGGGTTTGGTGTTGTAATACTCGAAGTTACATGCCGTGCGTTATGAGGTGTGTGTACGTAGTTTGGTTGTAAGTGATGCGTGATGCGTTACAGAGTGATTCGTGATGCATTACGAAGTAATGTGTTGTGCGTTACGGAGGGTTTTAGTGAATTTTGAACTTCAGCGTATCAGGAAAATTGTGAATGGTCGAGTCACAGTCCGTTAAGTCAATAAAAGGCTAATTATGTGCAAATAATGTTGTCAAAACGTGAATTTTGAGACTGAACAAAATGTGTGCAACAATTTGTTCATGCAGATATGACGGATGGACTAATGTTCGAAGATACGCATTCCAGATAATGAGTAAGCGCAACAATATGTTCCCTGCAAGGGATGCCAAGATGTTATGACCGGACTTGATGGGTCCGTGTAACAGATATATTTATTTCAGTGTGGGTTTTTGGAACATAAAGAGCGAACTGCTCCGTTGAGCTTGCTTATACTCACAGTCTCTTCCTGTATATATACATATTTATATATAGATATATTCCTGTTTATCCCGAAATCAAATTAATGTATATTGATATATCAAATTTGAACCAAAGAATGTTAATTATTACTCTGAATAATTTCCTCTAAAGATCATGGAAATTTGTATGCATCCATGAGGGAATGAATCAGATATATATATGGGTAATTCTGCCAACTGAAAAATGTCGTGGTACGCAAGGCTATACGCTCCGTCTGTACCAAAATGCTTGTCCTCAATCCTCAAACATGGTCCAAATAGTGCCAAGATTCAGTCTCAATTATTACTTAGCACCTACCTCTCCACTAAAGGTCTCAGAATCATGGAATGATAGGCTTTTTGTAAGAGTAAGTGTGTGGTTTTCACTACCATTGCCAGTATTTTTCAGCGTGTAACTCAAAGGACCCTATCATAAAAAATTTGTTCAAAGCATCAAACACCATCTCATCAAACCACACTATCACAAAACCAGATGCAGATAGGTGTGTCTATCGATAAAAAAGTTTCAGGGGGGTGTTTTCAATGGAAACCCGTGATTCGATCTTTTTTTAGTTTCCGCATTCACACAGCATTACCCAGAAGACCTATTCTTTTTTCCCCATCGGAACCACAGAAAATCCATCGTCTAAGTGTCACCAACATAATGCTTCAAACCAGATGTGTGTGCCTATCGTAGAAGGAATCTAATCGCAACTCTAACGCGAGCAAAGTGTTGCGTGAATCGGTTGGAAAACACAATAAAATTGATGGCACATCGCAATATGGACAGATGGCTCTTCTATTTGTCTCTTGAAAGTTTGGTTCCACAGTGAGGGATGATAGAGATGAATGTGTCTTTTGAATTTCGGCCTTGGGGATCCTGGAAATTCACTTATATGGTGGAATTTCATACGATCGTGACGTTTCTGAAGTACGTGAACATACGCTTGTCATCCGAGGATGGGATTCTGGTTGGGTATGGTCCTAGGCATCTGTACTACAATAATCGTAATTGTTACCTCCGAAACTTTCCAATTTTATTCTAAAAAGTGCTCCTCTTCGAAATTTTCTAGTTTTTATCCTCGATAACTCAAAAGAAATGCTTTTATCGCAAAAAATGTAGAGCAACTTTTTGCAGATCTTTGAAGAATGATTAAGGAAGATTTCTATACATTTTCCCGTCTAAGCCAGTCCATTCCCGTAATGAGAATATTTACATATTTTTTTCTGTTATTATTCTCGGTTTTGGTTCCAGAACTCGAAGGGATTTTACTTTGCTGCAAAAAATGTTCAGTTCATTTTTGTAGATATCGGAAAAACCAACAAAAAAGGTATCTGCACATTTTTCCATATAAGAAGTTTCACTTGTTTAATGAGAGTATATTCGTACTTTCATGTTATTTTCCACGGTTTTGGCCCCTCACCTCGACGGGAACGCATTTGATGGAAGAGTGTGTAGATCATTTCCTCAAAGATCTTGGAGAGATACGCTTTTTGTTCGACACACACTCTTTGACAGGAAGCATCATGTCAACGTTACTGAAGTATCTTTCTCTAGGATCACCGCATTGTGAGGAGTGACGAAAGGAATATGGGTTACTGGACACTCAGAACGGTTTATATAGAAAGATGTATGCAGACGCCTTCTGTTGTCTTCCAAGAATCTGTCGAATAGAATTTTTTAGTATAGGGCGACTAAAACGCCCTCTTTAGTCTCGGCTGCAAACAGGGAATAAGCGTGTACTCGCCTTGATGATAAAAATAGCATACTTCCTTTGCACAGCACGCTGCTGTAAAGTACGATTATTTCTTCTCGTGACATTCGAGTGAAAACTATCCCCTCTCAACTATCAACCAGCCATAGGTTCTGCAGCAAGAACGAGATTGGCACGCAGTTTTTCTTTTAATCGATTAGTCTGACTCGACGATTACAAATATCTCAATTCCTCTTGAAAAACTGGGTAAATTTTTTTCTTATAAACAAAATACTGCCAATTTTATGGATTTTGCGCACATGTAGAGAAGTTTTGTTCGGAGAGAAAGAACTCTTGAACAAAAAATGTTGCATTTGACATTTTCCGTATGATCCAATGCATCATTGAGAGATAGTTGATGGAATTGTAGGATTGATTCTCTAATAATCACGACATACCCATGTTACCTAGAGAATTCCTGATTATTATATAATGTATTTCCTGGCCATTTATTCCAATTATTATGAGAGTTTATGTTCATCATGGGACGGTTTATTTTTGAACAATGAATGATTCTGTAGATAGAGTGGATAGAGTGCAATATCCGCTTGGTTGTAATATTTGAACCATATTAATTGAACAATTCATAGTCTGGCTCATTGGTCGTCGCAGACACTTCTTGCTTTTGGGCTTGTTTCTAGGTCTGTTGATTTCAATTTCGATACAACAAGGGTAAGGTTCTCGGAGTTTAGAGTACATAGTTGAACTCTTCCGAGATTCTGAAACAGCCAGCGACTATTTTCATTGCAATGTGAGACGTTGAAAATCTTTTCTTCGTATTAAAATTGATTTTTTTGCTAGAAACTAGCCCAGACATCGTCAGGATCTCATCCCACGGCATTTTCAATCACATATGTTGAAAGTTCAGTCCATTTTACGTCGATTTCATGCAGTGAAAATTCTTCCAAATCATGGTTTCATACTGAGAAATGAGGTAGGAGAAGAGTAGAGGAAATAATTTCTCTAGCATTGTTTGATTGACGAGATATGGATCTCCCGAAAGACCTTATCATGGAAATCGTGTACTCAGGGGTTTATTACTCCTTTTGGCACTTGAAACAAGAAAAACTATCAGTGTGTAATGTGCCTCAAAAAAATTTCTTCTTATCTAAATCTTAAGTTGGCGGAATTACCCATATATATTTCGTAAAGAGACAACTTTGTTTTTATTCAAGAGAAAATAGAATTGATTCGAAATTAAGTTCATTAAAATACATAAATGCAACCTTAATACTATATTTCGAATGATTAGTTTCCACAATGATGGCTGTTGACTCATAATAAGTCACCTCAAGTCTACTCTAGGAGTTCAATGACTTCTCTAGAGGCTGATCTTCAGTACAAAGGGGAGGACGAGTTCTGGTCCGTTGAATGTTGAAGGTCTATTTCGAGCTGTCCCTTCTGCAGCTCGATTGAGGACTTATTGTAGTGCTGGCCCTACTGCAGTGTGATTCAGGACTTATTGTAGTGCTGGCCTTTCTGCTGCTCGATAGAGGACTTATTGTAGAGCTTCTGGGTATCGCCGTATCCAAAAATGCGTGATCAAGTCTTGTTTGAGTTCACTACTCGAAGATCGTCGCTTTGTTGCGCGATTTCTATACGCGCGTGGGCGATACCCAAGTGAACACTCAAACACTTACTAACGGGTCTGTACAAAGACTGATCAATTAACTGATGCTAATGTTCAGTTCTTATAGTTTTGAATGATCGAGAAATTCGACCTGCTTTTGACCGTGCGCGTAACTCGGAGTTACTGTGAGTTACGCGTATGGCGACAACGATGCGCTAAATAACTTTGATTGCTTAATAAAATGGAGGTCACACGAAAGCAAAACCTAATCGCAATTCAGCATTCTCCTTTTGTTTGGGCAATCTGGGTCACCCCGGGATGGTGGGACGCCACAAATTAATATCAAATCCTCCAGAATTTTTAATTCTCTTCTAGAAAAATTCGCAACATTTCCGATTGATTGTGAGGACTATTATCCCACACTCATTCACTTTAAATCAAGACCACAACGATAGGACGGACGAGATGGTCGATTTTGAATATCTGATAGATTCTTTATTCTTCAAAAAATTACATTGCATTGGAGTGGAAATGTACAATTCCAAAATGACGTGACAAATACAAACGAAGAACTTAATACTCAACAATAACGTCAATGACCGCATGACTACCGAGACTGGGTAGCACCTTAGTGTCGTAGCTGTATATAAGGTCTTATTCGTCAGTCCACGTGAGATCAATCCAAGTGCGAGAAGTGGCGGTATGGAAATTTGTCGCTCCGTGTGGAACGATTTGAAGTGATAGTTCCTCCGATATCCTGCGTAGAGTCTTAGCATCCGTGTCGGTATCAGACAGTGAATTTGCATTCAAGTCCCTTATGATGATTCTGTGACTAAACTCGCCACACAGGAGGCCAAGGGAGCTAAACAGTTCAGTATCCTCCTGCATGGCGACTTCAGAGGGTCTGTAGATTACACCTACTAGAAATGGGAGAGGAGTGCCATGTTGTACGCTGCAATACAGATACTCTAGGACGCCAGATGGAGAATTTCTAGTACGATCAGCACCCGATTCATCAGCCGCCCGCCGACCCGGGAGGATGCGCACGCCAGTGATGTCTCCCTTTTCCAGCAAGGAAAGGATAGTGCCGAGCACTGCAAAAAAAATGTTCTCGATGACTTCTTGCGAAGCATTGAAATCGGGTTTTAGTGCCTCCATAATTGTAAGTTCGGAGTTTCCAAGAGTTCCACCATCGGCGCTCGCCCCCCCCCCCCCCCCCCCCGACTACTAACAGACGACTGGGGAACCGAGCCCAGAGGTGGTGGAATTGAGGGACCCGATGGAAGTTGAGAGTCTCCAGCGGTGGTATCTGAATCAATGTTTCTAGATTGGATAATTTTAAGAATATCTTCCGTCAACCGCACAGCACTCTGGATCTCATTGATAGTGTGAGTCAGACAAGTAATCTGACTTTCAAGCTTAGAATTTCTCTCCAAGAGGAGCTTCCGATCAAGGATCATCTCATCCACCTGAGAGCCATGTTTCTTAATGAGTTCCTCAAGAACCGACTCACGTGCTTGACTTTCCAAATTTAGCTCAGCCTTTGCTGGAAGGCGAGCCGATGTACTAGGAGCACCGCTGAGTCGGTCAACGAGCGATTTGATCTCGGATTGCTGGTCTTAAAGAGCATTGAGTTGCTGAAAAATGAGATCTAGTTCACTCACCGGAATAAGGATGTTACTGATGGCTAAACCTGAGGCTGCAGCAGCAGCAGAGCATGGTGTAGAAGGCAGCGCCGATGTCGTCCGCAAAGAAGTGTCTGAGATACTACAACCACCAGTGATGTTGAATGGTGATTGAATGATGAGAGTCTCGCCAGCATCAGTGACTCTCGGCAGACATATCTCCGATGTTCCGGATGTATCTCGTGCAGGAGAGTTGTGAGGCAGCGTTGGTGGTGGGCTAGTGCTCTCTTGTGATGCCTGAGACCGCGGCTGATTCGTGACTGACTCCTGAGGTGTGATTTTCACGGGCAACACTTTTCGCTCTTTCGAATCCGCCGCCGAGTTGATGGTGCTTGCGTGAGATGACGTACGCGCATGGCTAGGGCCAGCAGCTGGCGCAGCGGGCGGAGGCGAGCGAAGAGAGCGAAAGTGATTTGCGTGAAGGGCTGAGTCGGTGAAAGGCGTAGTTGAACAAAGCACTTATTGAGACAGACAGTGCCGTGTATGTACTCTCGAAATTCTATGCATATAATGAGAATACATAATCTCCCCTTAATTCTATCCTCGTCTTGAAAAACTATGGTGCGTCAGGAAGTGATTGATGACACCCATTAGCCGTGCCTCTTAATCCCCCAAAAGATCGAACAATCACAGGTTACGGATTAACACCCCCGTAGCCCCGCCCACAATACCACGTGACTTCCCCAACCCCTCTGTCTGGACATTGGATACCATTATTGCTCAGGGATGTAAATATTCGAATGGTCCTTGCGCTGAACGGCTCGTGAAAGGTTTCAGGAAGGATTCATTGTATCCTTTTCATGAATTGTTAGAGGAAGCCATCGTGAAAGCTTTCAGAAAGCTGTTCACGGTGAGCTTGAACCAAGTTTTAATCCGACTGAAAGAAACTCCCAAAATTCCAACGGGATCTTCAGAAGTGGGTCGAATTAAGTTACCAAAAAAATTTGTACCGTAAGCCGATGGACGAATTTCGAATGAGACGACTTCCAAGTCTCTGAGATCGAAAAATGTGGTATACGGGCTCACGATCATCACGCAACTCATCACACGATCTAATGATGCTCAATTACCGTATTCACCCGTGTATAAGACGCACCCATAGATGAAACACACCCCACTTCTTGGGGGGAAAAATCGGAAAATAATAAGAACCTGTAGATAAGACGCACCCATAGATAAAACGCACCCCAGTTTCATGGGATTCGAGGTAAACAATTTCAGATGGAAGCGGTTACGATTCAGGAAGCTTTTCTTTTTCATAACGTCACTTCCGCACACAAACTTCAGAAACTTCGTTTATTCTGTCAGCCTCTCGATTTCCATGAGCTTCCGCTTGTCGCACAACCTTTGGTTTGGAAGCACTTGTATACATGTTCTCTTTTTGAACTCCCTATTTGTAATTTTGCTCAGCTGTTAAGCTACTCAGATTCGACACCGTACTGATGTTATTGAATGCTGATGGAATTTTGAATATTATACAACATGTTTCAGAATTCGTGTACACCCCGGCAAAATTGGGTAGGGGTGAGTTGGTTGTTTCCATAGACATAGCAAGATATAGACTGCGGGTCGGGATCTGGATAGTGGGACCTCGAGAACACACGATTTCGAGTGAGAGAGCATGACGCAAGAGTCACGTCGCTCCATAAGAGAGCATTGCCTCTTCTGCATCTGTCTCACTCGCACGCAGACCCACGCTGATAGCCCGCAACTCGCAGTCGATACCTTCCTATGTCTATGGTTATTTCGATTGGGGAGATCGAGAGAGTTTGTTATAATTTCCTGAATTTGTAACTGTCATGTGAAAAAACGTATTCTTTAGCGTTCTGTCAGTAACGCTTGGTGTATAATGCTTAACGGCTAGCATCATACCAAAGCGTTACATCGTGTATTCTGCCTGGTTATGGCTCGGAGGGGTGTGTTTGTCAGCTGCTTTAATGTTGATTATGAACCTTGATTTATTTTCGCGAGCTGATGGCGTTGGGAGATTACAAATTAACTCGGTCTTTGCGCGAAGACTTTTGCGAGGCGTCCTTCCAAATATTTTTGCGTACGCGAAAATTTCCGCGTGCGCGGAAACCTTGCGAAGCGCCATCCTGAACATTTTCGCGTACGCGAAGCGGATATGATTTCGCGTGCGCGAATAATTTCCGGTCTGCGTGCGCGAAGGCTTTTAGGCGGTGCCTTTCCGAAAACTTCCGCGTACCCGAAGAATGGAGCCTTCGCGTACGCGTAGTATTTCTGATTCCGCGTACGGGGTTACGGCAAAAAATCACGGTTCCCAATCAACATTGAAGCAGCTGACAAACATACCCCTCCGAGCCATAACCAAGCAGAATACACAATGTAAGGCTAAAAATACGTTTTCCACACGACAGTTACAAATTCAGGAAATTATAACAAACTCTCTCTCGATCTCACCAATCGGAATAACAAACTCACCGCTACCCACTTTTTCCGGGGTGTACACGAATTCTGAAACATGTCGTATACATTTGCAATGTAGCAATGCTATCATGACGATTACTCAGTCGTCAACGTAATTGAAATATACGTACAGAAACTTTCAATTTTTCGCGTACATTCACGCGTGTTGACGGATGTGATCATAGTTTGAAGGATATGCAGCTGAGTTTGGCGGTATTCTATACGTTTCTGGCACGTCCTGTACACGGGTGCTGCCGACAGATTTTTCACACAGGAAATATTAAGTACCTATAAATAAGACGCACCCATAGATAAGATGCACCCCTATTTTGGAGTGCTCAATACTGATTTTTTGGTGCGTCTCATTCACGGCTAAATACGGTACTCACATAACACTCTCGTTCCATCAATTTTCCCACGAAAACATACAGAACAAATACGTGGTTGAGTCTTGAGATGCCCAAGAAGGAGGTATTTAGATATGAATCGTCATGAAGGGAATGTTCTGAGGATCAGTAAGATATACGTGGAAGATTATCAACTCATTCACTTTTTGATCTTCTCACACATGTAATAACTGAAAACTAATAAATTTTCAACAAATCATACTCATGAGCGAACATACGGAACGGAGTGATTCGTGTGATCCGCGCTTAGTACTTCAATTACTCGTGCCAATCTTCACGTACGGACTCCGTACTAAATCTGACTCTTCATTCACAATCCTATGATTGAGTTATAACGAGCTGAAGAACTGAAACTGAAATAGTGAAAACTGCGGAGCCATCAAGTTCGAGAAATCACGAAACTTTGCGGGGAACATGCCTCATCTCCTTAAGTGTTGAGGTTGGCATTTGAATACAGTTTAGGATAAAGACGTATTCTTGCAGAATGGACCTCCAACTTGAGACTACAACCCACTCTACACCCATACATGTGCTGCTGACAGGTGTGAGAATATCCCGTGATGATGATCTGCGATCACTTCTCAGAAGAAAAAATCGACGATATTTTTCATCTCACGACTGCGCTGTCTGACCATTTATATTTTTGTGAGTAGCGCCTGATCCTTCATCAGAAAACGGAGGAATCTGAATGACCCAAGTCTATGTACATTGAACTGTCTTCGATTGGAGGATGAGTGACGCATCCAGGAACAAACGTAATCGCTTCATGGAATCAAGTTTTTCGAGGTAAACACGAACGAGACGGGTCATATCAGTCCGGTTCCTCTTGTGATCGCTGATTTCTATCATACATGATACCGTATGAGTGATTGTGTGAGCCAATATCTCATTGTTGACTTTAATGAGTCATCTGTTTTGAAGAATTTCTTAGAAATTCTCACGACTCATACCATATAATCCATAAGTACCGCTCCCGGGCAGCTAAACATCCACACCAGTGTTTTCTGTATATTTTTGGGGAAGGATTCATGTAAAACAACGGTATTCTATAAGTTATTGAACATTTTTGGATTATGTGATGAGTTGCGTGATAATTATGAGCCCGTATACCACATTCTTCGATCTTAGAGCTTGAGAGTCGTCTGATTTGAAATTCGACCAACGGCTTACGGTGAAAAATATTTTGATAACTTGTTTTGACCCACACATGAAGATCCCGTTGGAATGTTGGGCGTTTCTTTCAGTCGGATTCAAATTTGATTCAAGCTCACCGCGTGTTGGGAAGCATACATTGAAAGTTTTCCCTGAACTTCCCACCTGTTTGTATTCCATTATACTGTACTCATCACGAATATTCTGTGCGACACTCGCAATGTAAACACTTGACGTGATTACAGACCTTTTATGTCTGTACTTCGATTTAAAATATGTTTTTAAAGTAATTTCTAAAAATGTGTGGTATGTGAATTTGTCTTTCATGAAGCTAAATTGTGATCATGTGTGTGGAAAAAATTGTGCTTTGTTACGTTGTGATTCTCATTTACAGCCTGATGAGGTCAGTGAAATGCACTGACGAAACGTCGCAGAATATATCTTTTTGCCAAAGAAAATCGTGTATTTCCATCAACACGATCCTAGTCCTCCTAGATCGAATCAAGAAAACATCAACGAATGTTTTCCCTGAAAGTTTCAGTGAAACCTTTCAGTGCTGTCTGGATGATGTGGTTATGGAGCTATTCTTCTAGCTTGTGAGGGCGTTGTTAATCGTTTTGATCAATCTTCTCATCTATGACTCCACTAACTTCACCGGTGGAATTCGTTTCCGGTCAAGCTCCCTATAGAGCAGGTGCTCCTCGGCTGTAATAGCCCACTCAGATGCGACTATCATTCTAGATCAGCTGTATTTGACTAGTCAATCTTTGTGATAATTAAGCTTTTCTTTGACCAAAGAAATTAAATGACAGTTATGTTTCGAAATGTAGATACTCTTCCGTGTATTCCTACACTTTGTTGTGTTGGCAAATGGGGGATATTTTTCACTAGATACCTCTCTCTACTCAAATCACGTGACTCGAGGGTCCATCGCTAATTTGGGAGGGAAGAGATATGTGAAGAAGGAAAGATTAGCCGAGCACGGAGCTCTTTTCTTGACGCTTGAAATACATGAAAAATGTGACATTTTAACGCAAGAACGACAATCGTAATCGCTCGTGTTTCCGAGAAAAGTTTATTTTAAGATTCTCCTATGAAGAAATGAGTGTTGACGAAATGAACCTTTGTCGCACGAGAACAGCGGTCGTAGAACTCCATCCGCCATCAACCTTCTTACATAATAGACCTCATAGATCCATCAAATACCCCTTCTGAAATTGAATTAGTCGGGAAATGCGTCATGAAGTGATTTTGAAGGGGGAATAAGTAAGTCTGATGTGATAACGGGAATGGGCCTCATCCTACGTCCGTGGATGTGACAGAGAGACGAGAACACGGTAGATGGAATGGAAAATGACGATCAACTCATAAAGAACAGCTTGTCCTAAAAGAGGATTGGAAAACAGAATATCCAATGCGAGGTATCATTTTCTTGATTGTGACTCAACTGTTACGCCATATCAAAATTCTTGAGGATACACTCTGGAAGGTCTCTCGAAGTTGTTGGACTCAAATCCTGTGATTCCTTCCAGTAAACTCAACTAGTTTGGGAATATTCTGAGTCAAAATCACATTCAACGTGTGGATTCTTGCATCATTCGTCGCAACAAAATTGGGTCAAGATAGCTGGTATGCGGAATTTACAGAAGTTCTCTCTAGCAGGATAGTTTCAATTCCAAAATCAATAATCTTGCCATTCTCGATATTCGTCGAAGAGATCGAGTAATAATGTAAAAGTTTCAAAAGTTCGCAACTCCAATATGACTCTCAACTTCAAATATTAGCTAATTGTTGGAATTTTCCGCAAAGAGTCACAGGATTTGGTTTCAAAATGTTGATGAGACCACTCGCAATGTACCCTGAAGAATGTCATGGTGAATGAAGTAGAAGTAGAGTCCCAGTCCAAAAACACTTGAAAATCTTGTAACTTCCGTTAAAAATTTTGTTTCTCCAGTCCTCTTTTTAGGGCAAGCCAGTTTTTTATTAATTCATTGGCCCATTCCCATCATCATGTCGGACTAACTCATTTCGCCTTCAAAATCACCTCATGATGCATTTCAGGACGAATTTAATATTCATAAGTGGAAACCGATGAATTCATGGAATTTGACATGTGAGGAAGTTGAGGGTGAATAAACTCTACGACCGCTGTTTTCCTGAAACGAAGGTCCATTTCGGGAAAACTCAATTTTTTCATAGAAAATCTCTCAGTGAACTTTTCTCGGAAACAGGACTGGTTACGATTTTCGTTCGTGTGGGGAAAAGTGACATTCATCATGTATTTTGAATATAAAGGAGGAATTCCTAAGGGCAAGCACCTTTGGGTCAAACTCATCTCTAGAGCACCGTGCGAGTGGAAGGAAGACTGCGTCGTATACTTCTGCACTCACACACAAGTTCTCTTCCTCGGCGGTTCTCTCACCCACAGCGGTGCGGGGGCTTATATTGTGGGTTCGAATACTTCAGCGGGACGGAGCGTCTGACATTTCTGTAATGAGGCTATCTTTTTTCTGTATTTTCTTCGACGGGCTACGTTTTGCCCTATTGGGAAAAAAGCATGTAATGCGCATGGCATAAAGTCATGATGTCACGTTCTCTAGAAAACATGAGTCATGAACTTGTCAATTCGTGAAATGAGCCGGAAGGAGTAACATGACATCATGGAACCTTGTCATGAACATTCGTCATGGAGTTTTGTCATGAATTTACACAATTTTTACATACTTTGAGGCATGTCATGGGACCTTGTCATGATCTTTTGTCATGATTTTACGAATTTCTTACATGCTTTCCCTGCCTAAAGGAACCGAGTCGGCTTAGCTAGTTTCAGATAGCCGACTCGGCTCCATATATAATTTTCTCAAGATTTGTCCATATCGCAACTGAAAAAGGCAATTGTATGGACAAAAAGTCGATTTATAAGGGTAAAACCCATAAAAAAAGAAAAGAAAACATTTTGGCCAAGTTTTTCCCAAATTCGGAAATTCCGGCCGAGACCGGGGTACGAACCCTCGACCTTCGTATCGTGCCAATTCCAAGACCGACACATTACCTCGGGGCCAGCAAGAAAGCTTAGGTCACGAGTGTTAAAGAGCTCACATAAAGTGTGGGTCGCTATAGCTATACCTGAAGCACACTTTAAGTGTAGCGGGCTGGTCGCTATAGCTATTATACATGGTAAGCGCTTCGTTGCTCATATACACATTCATGCACTCATCATGTATGATGATAGCGAGCAGAAGATTGTCGCTCCCCGCATTCAGACGGCGAGCGAGCGTGGAGTCCAGCATGGGCACTAGACTCTATTCACTAACTTAGGATTTTTTCTCAATTTTACTGTTGTTTAGGGAAGAACTTGGGACGTGCAAACAATCGCCATGGAGACTCCTCGCTCGCTCGCCGTTTGGATGCTGGGAGTGACAATCTTCTGCTCGCTATCATCATATATGATGAGTGCATGAATGTATATATGAGCAACGAAGCGCTCGCTATTATGTGTAATGGTTATAGCGACCAGCCCGCTACACTTCAAGTGTGCTTCAGGTATAGCTACAGCGACCCATACTTTATGTAAGCTCTTTAACACTCGTCACCTAGCCTTTCTTGCTGGACCCAAGATAAGGTGTCGGGTTTTGAATTTAAACGATTCAAAGGTCGTGGGTTCGTACCCCAGTCTCGGCCGAAATTTCCGAATTCGGGAAAAACTTGGCCAAAATGTTTCATTTTCTTATGATTTACCCTTATCAATCGATTTTTTGTCTATCCAACTGCCTTATTCAGTTGCGATCTAGACAAAAATCTTGAGGAAATTATCTATGGAGCCGAGTCGACTATCTGAAACTAGCTGAGTCGGTTCCTTTAGGCAGGGGAAGCATGTAAAAAATTTGTAAATTCATGACAAAAGATCATGACAAGGTCCCATGACATGCCTCAAAGTATGTGAAAAATGTGTAAATTCATGACAAAAGTTCATGACAAAGTCCCATGACAACTGCCCATGACATGACCCAGGCCCCGGGAAATCCGGGAAATCATGACGAAAATCCATGACAAAACTTCATGACAAATGTTCATGACAAGGTTTCATGATGTCATGTTACTCCTTTCGACTCATGTCACGAATTGACAAGTTTATTACTCATGTTTTCTAGAAAACGTGACATCATGATTTTATGTCATGCGCATTACATGATTTTTTTCAAAAGGGCGACGCTGGCAATTCTCCAGTCCGGCAAGGTAAAGGAAACAGAATCGGGACTTGCTTCCTTTGGTCACTCTCCGCTAGTTCACGCTCGCCAACCATGATGTCAACTGGGGCTCGCCCTTATCTCTCCCTTCGTCATGTACACACACTTTCTCTCCTAGATGTGACTCCCATCATATTACAACCGGCATTCCTCGAGATATCTCTAGAGGCTTCTGATTTAATCAAGGTAAAATTGAGACATTTTCTACAATGTTCTTCGAAAACTCCCAAGTGATCGCATGAGAATATTCCCTTCGAGTATCTCTTCGAAATATTCTATGCGTTGTGAGACATCATTTGCCTCACAAGTTCTATGAGATGATGATATCGATTGGCAGGGAACCCTCGAGACTATTCCTTCTGTCATTTATATTTCAAATGATGGATAGGTAGATCTTCAAAGGACGTTGCATATCAACTTCATCTGTTGTTTATCAAGTATTTGCTAAGGTGTATCTCATTTCAGGATGTAGCCAAGTCCAATGATGGAATATTTGCCATATTTAACACTGGCGATAAGACCAGCACCACGAATGAAGAAGACGGAACCATTGGATCCAGTAACGAAGATGATTCTCAAAGAGGTTGTGGTGGATGTGGACGGAATGTTAAAGACCGTTTAATAACTTGTGTTGGGGGACGAATTTGGCATTCAAGGTGTCTTAAGTGTTGTACATGCTCAAAACCTCTCCACGATCAACATTCGTGTTACCTCCGGGATACGAAAGTATATTGCAGACAGGATTATCTGATGTAAGTGATTTCATCATATTTTGTACTAACAGTGCCGCAAGGAAAAAGTTTCGGACCGATTGGGAAGAGGAATGATAACGTCTCACCAACAAGAGCACCTCCCTCTCCAGCAATCATCTATATGCAGGATTTTGATCAAACGTCCTGATCGTATTAGAGGCATGTGAAAGTCACACGTGTGACGCCATAGGTGATTGCCCTTGTCGGTCAATCACTCTGTCGTCGGTTCTGCAAGACCGATCGCTTGATGCATACCGCGAGGAATGCATCGCACGATGTCGTTTGGCTGACCTTTGCACTCTTACACTGTGCGACACGCGACGAGTCAAGGGAATATAAGCCTCGCGCGCGCCGCATCAGACCGCTCGGGGACTCCCATTTCGGGAGTACCCATCATCACTCTATCTCAAAACACGCAGATTGTGTATAAGTCATTCTTTCATTCAATATATATCTATATTTTACATCATTTCCACGAGTCATTTCACTGGTCGCCGACACCCCACGTCACAGGGTCCTGACCCACAAAATTCATGGGTCAAGCGAATTTTGAAAGACGAACCTGGGTGCGAGATATCGACCGAAACAAAAAGTGTTGGTGGAACGCCTTTTCATCGGCACGATTTTAGGAGTGTAAAATGGTATATTTTTTGACGGAAATTGAAATGAGTCTCCCTCATTGTCTCAGATGGAATTTTTGATTGCATATACTAGAAGTTCAGACAATTTCACGTCGAATCCATGCGATCCCAATTTTCCTTGACGGCTCTTTTGCACTCAGAAAAAGACCCCCAGAAAAATTTCGTGAATGTGTCCTCTCAGCAAGCGCTAGTAGGTTGAATGTCTATGTGCTTTCGATTCAATGTAATTTATTGTGTTGTAGATCCTGTATGAGGGCATGAATTCAAACTCTGCAGGTGGTCATTTCATAGGGGATTTTGTCAGCTTTTCGTTCAAATTAGTCCCAAGAGCCTACGTTTATGCGTAAGCGCAGAAGATGATATTTTCCTGTTACTAAGGAAATTCCATTTTAGAAAACGGCTAATAAATCGCTTGGATCACCCCAAACTTCCCTGAAACCATGCTCTTCAGGAAGAAAACAAAATTCCACGTTCAATATGTGATTTCCAGAAGAATGAAAAAATGGCTCCTTGAAGAATTAGACATTTAGTGAAAAACACTGTCTTAGCTCCAGGAGCCCTCCAAAGTACTGGAAAAAACTTCGCAACAATGTTTCTGAAAGGTTTCCGGACACCTCTTCAGACGCCGCAAACCGCAAGATCGTACCTGGCAAAGAACTCAAGATATCCATCATTTTGGCGAATAAAAAAGCATTGATTTTTACATGATAAATTTCCACTTTTTGACGGACATCCGTGCAACGAAGTCTCGAAATTTTCTTTGGGTCCCATAGATGATCCAAATTCCCTATTTTGGACTTTAGAATCGAACAAATAAGGTTGAAAAGAAATCCGAGAGATGACCCTTTTTCGTAGGTCGCTTTGGCGTGGAACCCATCATATATGAGTGTGGGGCGAGGCACCGGTGAGGACTCCCGTCTCGAGGAGAATGTATCAACGCATGAGTTGACATAACTCCATCCTTATGCATGAATAAACTCAAGGCTTCACGATTTTCTGCCCGAGCATACTGATAGTGGATGACTGGTGCAATAAACAAGGGTCTTGCTCAGATTCATTAAATAATTTCAAGTATTTTTCTTATATGACATCTAGTTGGTATACGACTGGTGCAATGAACAAGGATCTTCTTCAGAGTTTTTCAGTACTCGCAGGTATCTTTTCTTTCGTGGAATCCCGTTACACCTCGGCCCATGCTCACATTTCGCATAAATGTATAATCGCGATACCTTCTGTGCGTGTCTGACAAGGGGAGACCACGGGGTCCGGGTCTCCAATCTCCCCCAAGATTTTTTTACAGTTTAGTGGTACCTAGAATATGAAGAGTCCAGAGTAACTCCGTCAAATGGCCCTCCTGGTCGAAGCTACAGCCTATGACATTAGCATTCTTCATATAGGCCCATGTTAAAAAGTGACATATATAGATATACCGACAATGCTAATGTTCCTGCCCGTAGCTCTGAACAGGAGGCCCATTGGACGAGGTCACTCTGGATTCTTCATATTCTAGGTAGTACCAAACTGTAAAAAAATTTTTGGGGAGATTGGCGACCCGGACCCCGTGGTCCCCCCTTGTGAGTCGCCTTTTTCCATTCTTTTTCGCATATTGAGCAATAATATGTGATAAAACGTATACAAAATGTTTTTTGGAACGTTTTAGGACGGTGAATGTGGTTTGACCATGTATGAGGCATAGGGAAAGTGGTGCACGGAACTGACATTTGCGATTTTCGACATTTTCTTGTCTAGCAAGGAATCTTTACGCGATGGGACCATAAAGTCTTACAACATATCTTATCCACGATGACAACACACGGGAACGTGCATGATCGAAGCAGACGGTTTCGCTGCTGTTCCACTTGATTCGCGCCCGCTGATCAGTCTGACTACTTTGAAGAAACGGATAATTACGGCTGCCATCATATATAACTCATTGCCGTTCTGAATTTATCTCAAGTTTTAGAGAACTATCAACAAATAAGGGTATTACTATCGTCTACGAACTTGAGAGAATTGCGCTATGGAGTGGAAGTGAGAAAAAACGAGCTAATCACGAAATTATAGAATGAACTATAACTGCATGCCTTACCACAGGAGCAGCCGACATCTGTACAGCGCTAATCATGGAAGTTTCTTCCTCTAATTTTGTGGGATTTGGCTCCATAGCGCGATTCTCACATGCATTTTGTTGACGCATACAGAATATGAAGGGATTTGGTTGAGTAAAACTCGAGATATTCACAGAACGAATTTGGGTCAATCTCCCTAGCTTTTTCAAAATGGCCGCGGACTACGGCCACGCCATGAAGCCCTATTTGATCGAGAATTTGACATTCTTATCGAATTTCTCGTCAAATTTTGAGTCGAAGACCGTTATACAAAGATTGGGCTAAGGATGGGTTTGGCCATTATATGTGACGGTGGGATATATCTACCGTCGTCCTCTCTCCTAGGCCAAATAATCATATTAATATAAACAGAATATCATAACTATCATCATTACAGTGATGACAGGAGAGAAGGAGAGAACAGCCAAACGTAAGAGATTGATTGATTGATCGATTCCTTTTTTATTCGTCCGTAGACAAAATGATATTTAAATTACATATGGTTACATATGTCGCGTGTCTAAAATATATCTCAGTTATGGGATCATATATTTGACCAAGGATTCATCAAACATATATAACAATT
The DNA here is from genome assembly GCA_029851415.1 of Eretmocerus hayati. Lineage (NCBI taxonomy): Eukaryota > Metazoa > Arthropoda > Insecta > Hymenoptera > Aphelinidae > Eretmocerus > Eretmocerus hayati. The sequence goes on along the minus strand of CM056744.1, from coordinate 64,465,186 downwards.
TGTGACTAGTAAGATTACAAAAAGCACAAGTGTTCTACGAAAATGTAAAGATAAACTGAAGTTTGGAAGGTCGAGGGCCCGACTACATACCACAGAGTAAATCAGTCTAGTGACAGAAGGTCACGCATACTTAAGTGAAAAATCAAAGAAAAGAGCCCAGACGTACTAAAGATTGAAGTATTGAATCTTGTCCATATCAATCCTCTGACGAGGTTGCGTCAATGGAAATTCCTTTGATGCAACTTTGAGAACTGACAAGGGGAGTCCGGAGTCTCCGGGTCCTGAAATCTCACCAAAATTTTTTTTACAGTTTCGTACCACCTAGAATATGAAGAACCCAAAGCAACTCTGTCAAATGGGCATTGTGTTCAGAGCTACAGCCTATGACATTAGCATTGCCCATATAGGCCCATGTTTAAAAATGGTATCTATAGCCATACTAGCAATGTTGAAGCTTCTGGCTGTAGCTTAGAACAGAAGGCCCATTCGACAGAGTTGCTTTAGATTCTTCATATTCTAGGTGGTACAAAACTGTGAAAAAATTTTGGTGAGATTTCAGGACCCGGAGACTTCGGACTCTCCTTGTGAGAGAGACCCCGTAGGGGGCTTTGAGTGTGACTTTCGGGCTGCACTTGGGGCTTGAGGGAGCTGGTTGAGCGGACGCTTCCATCATTTCAGTTTTGTAATTCGAATTTTTTTGCGCGCTCCGTTAGTGGCGCCACTCCACCGGGGTTTATCTTCTATTAGTCACGTGTGGCTCGGATTCGCTTCACTCGGGTGAGCATCGAGCAGTGCTGCCTGCGCCGGCCTGGGGACCGTATTGCACATGGGCTTACCTGACCCCTTGTATTTCATTGTGATAGAGCTTAATACTCGACCTCCCTAAGATTTTGTAACTCTAAATAAGTAGTGAATAAACTCAAGTTGTTATAGTCAGAATCGGAGTGTCAGAGTACAGTGCTTTCTGTCGATACCCCTCCTCCCCGCAGCACAACAATGGCGATCGCTTAGAGACCACAAGTCTCATTGCATGAGGATCCAGAAGAACGAGTTCCAGGTTACAGTATCCAGAGTCTCTAGGTGCAGCACAGACAGGAGTGACGCCCCTCCGGACCCGAGTTCTACACTTACACTCACACATACTACACCCTACATGCACGATACTCACGCCTGCTCAAGCACTACACAAACATACCAACATTACCAACATTATACAGGACACGCATCACACAGAACACCACACCCGTGCTGGTCTGGTCTGGGGTCGGCCAGCATCCGATTCCAGACCCTGGAAAAAGAAGAAACAAGATGATGTCCAGCATTGACGGCAAGAATTCCCCAAGAGGAGCAGGGCCCCATTCGGATCTTGGGGGGGGGGGGGGCAACGATGCAAAACGCACCACCAGTGGCACACTTGGCTGGTGGAATCACGCGTACAGCTACAAGCGATGTAAATACGCTGCAGGTGGAAGGAGTGGGAGAGAAAAACCTACAACATGGAGAAGCTGAGCTCACCCCTAGCAGGAAGAGAAAGGGCCTGAGTGATGGAGCAGGGAAGCGAGTGCTCAAACAATCAGAGCTCACATTTACGAGTCAACGACGGATGAACGCAAAGGTTGCAGCAGGAGCACGAGAGGCGGCAGAGAAGCTGCTGAAGATTAATCCCGCAATCGGGATCCAGATCACGCAACCGAGCAACGAAGTTGATGACGCCGTCAACTTGAGCTCAGGCTCGAGCCACTCCGACACTACTATGGGGTCCCAGGAGAACGAAACAACCCTGACTTCTGGAAACGGTTTGCTTGAGAAGAGAGTGCACGATGAGATGCCTGGTGGGATAGAGATTGACCCTATCCCCTTATCTAGAGATGTGGCACGACCTAGGTGTGGGAACGAGGCAGACGATCTCATGGGGAAATGGGAAGACCTGAAAACATGCCGGGACGAGACGGAGGAGGAGACATATCTCCTCCTCGAGCACTTCAACTTGGTTATAGGGATAGTCGAGTCCGTCTCCAGTAATTCAGGAGGGACCAAGAGCGACATCGAAGAACTCAAGAAGATCGGCCATACGCCCGAAGACCTACTTCTCAGCAGACGAGGCGAAGCGGGATGCTTTCGAGACCATGCTCCTCGAAACGGAAAGGACCCTGATAACGAGGAGGGATTTGCAGCCTCCGGCCACAAAAGAACCGGCATCGTCGGGTAGTTGCTTCCAGGGAAGGGGGGCAGAGGAACCGGAATCGCGACCGGGGCAACAGTGCGGTTCGAAGGGGGTGCGATACGGACCTCCACCGGGAGGTCCCGGAACACCGCGCTGGACATCAACGCCCAATCGGCCCGAGCAGAATGAGCCTTGGAAGGGAGTGGTGTCAAAAAAACAAGCGAAATAGGCGAAGAAGAGTGGTAGATCGAACGATGCCGCCGGAAAGAAAGCAAAAATGAAGCCGAGAAGGGTGAAGCCCGAAACCGTCCTCGTCACGGCCAACGAAGGTGGGCTAACCTACGCAGACATGCTGCGCAGAATAAAAACGGATGACCTCGATGAAGAAGTAGGCTCTAAGGTCACGGGCATCCGCAAGAGCCAAGAAGGCCAAGTCCTTCTTGAACTCAAGAAAAGCACCGATGTCGCCGCCGTCAAGGCAGCTTTGGCACCAGTCGTCGGGCAAGAAGGAGCTGTCCACTGTCTAGCAAACAGTACGATCCTCGAGGTGCTCGGAGTCGACTACGATGCCGACATAATCAAGGTGCGGGATGAGCTCGCGAAGGCCCTACCAGAGAACGAGAAGGGAGCCGTTGTAGTCAAGTGTATCCGAGGTGGCTACCGCAGCACCCATACCGCTGTTGTCTCGATCACAACGAGACTGTCCCACCATCACCTCGACTGGAAGGAGCCCAAGGTTGGATGGGGCAGAGTCAGGATCCGCGAGAAGGGTGGCATCCGACGGTGCTATAACTGCTTAGAGTACGGCCACAAGGCCTCGGGGTGCGAAAGAGCGAGGGCTGAGGGATGGAAAACCAAATCTCTGCTTCCGATGCGGCGAACCAGGGCACCTCGCCGCGACTTGCTAGGAAAAACCAAAATGCCTGAGCTGTGGGGCGATCGGGTCCAAATCCGACCACAGATCTGGGGCCAGAAATTGCACTGCTTATCAGAGGGCAAGAGTCACATATAGATGCGGGAAGAGAAGGAATGGCTAGTTTCATCCAAGCTAACCTCAGGAAGAGCGGGGACGCAGGCGATCTCCTACACGCTGTTGCCGAAGAAGGAGGGATCGATGTTCTGATTATCTCCGAACCGCCTCGAAAGCGCGAATTTTCTCGATCCACATCCGATCACTGGAGGACCGCCGTAATCCAGATTATGAATCCTGCGATCCGTGAGACTGGACCAGCTGTTGGTGGCCGCGGTTTCGCTCGAAAGACCATAGGGGGCACAGCAGTCTGCAGTTGCTACTATTCGCCGTCGCTCAAGACGCACGAATTCGAAAACGAGCTCCATGACCTACAAGAGGATGTGAGGCGATGGGGGGGGGGGCAGTTATAATCGCGGGGAATTTCAACTCCAAGGAACCGACTCAGAGCGGGGGGCCACGCGATAGACGGGGGGTAATACTCGCGCATGCCATGGAGGCATTAGGATTAGTGCTTGCGAACGAGACGGGGGTTATCACCTATAACCGGCACGTTCACTCGGTTCCGGGGGGGGGGGGGAGGTTCATCATCGGTCCTCGACCTGACGTTCATGAGCCCGTCGCTCATGGAACTAATGACATCGTGGGAGGTCCTGAACACGGAAAGATTGAGTGACCATCGACATATTTGGTTTCGGCTTAGGACTAACAGACAGAGACAGACGACACGCAGACCGCGACCGACGGGGTATCAGGTACGCAAGCTGGATGAGGGGAAATTCCGGGAATCGAAGAAATAGCTGAAGATCTCCCGATGAACATCATCGTGGACGAGGCTGTGGATATGGTGAAGGCCACCATCACAAGAGCTTGTGACGCATCGATGCCTTGCAAGACATCATGCTTTTGGAAGAAACCAGAGTACTGGATCACCGACGAGATGGAAGCTCTACGAAGATCAAGCAATAAGAATAGGAGAACTGCGTGGCGATCAAGGAGGCTGGAACGACCATCACTGGCGGAAGATGACAGGGCGTATAGAGAAGCGGAGAAGGCTCTCGTTCTAGCCATCCGGAGGAGCAAAGAGAAGTGCTGGGGTGAGTTGTGCGACATGGTTCATGGAGACCCGTGGGGTATGCCATACCGCGTGGTTATGTCCAAGGTCCGATCCCGGAGGGGCAACCCAGCACCGACCGATGCAGCTACCTTGCGCAGCATCGTGGAAGACCTCTTCCCAGCGGAAGAACCTAAAGTCCCATTCTCTCTGGAGAGTGACGACCCCATCACGCTCTTTAATATGCAAGAGCTACTCATAGCGGCGAAGAGGCTGCCAAACGGCGAGGCCCCTGGCCTGGAAGGCATTCCAAACAAGGTTCTAAAACTGGTCTTCAATACAAGCCTCTTGCAACATCTGTCTGAGCGCAGGAACTTTCCCGGACGAGTGAAAACGCCAGAAGCTGGTCCTGATAACTGAAGGTCAAGGAGGTCAACGCCCTCTCAGCATGCTCGACAATATTGGGAAAATGTACGAGAGGATGGTGCTCAACAGGGTGGAGAGAGCCTACGAAGAGAGCGGCGGGCTATCACCAGTGCAGTTCGGATTCTGGAAGGGACGAAGCACTGTGCACGCAATCAAGGAGGCCCGAGCACGGGTTCAGGCGTCGGTAGGGAACCCATACCAAGCAAGAGAAGGATCCTGTGCCATCATTGCATTGGACATGGAGAACGCGTTCAACTGCGCGAGCTGGGAGCGAGTTTATCAATCCCAAACAGGTAAAGTGCCGCCCTATCTACTAGCCGTCACGAGTGACTATCTCCGGAACAGGTACCTCGTGTATGACACCGACGAGGGACAAGAGATTCGGGATGGGAGTATATTGGAGCCACACCTTTGCGGTCATTTTGAGCGAAAAGTCAAAAAGGGTTTTTTAAATTGGCTGAATTAAATCGGCAACTCAATATCCCACCCAGATTATTATTCTAATTGGTAGTATTCGTATCGAAAAACATAGTCGCACAGGTCTGAGGTCGAATAAAAAAAATCGATTTTTTTAAATTGAGCTCAAAGTTTGGCATTTTTGGCGTTCTCTCAAGACCTTCAAAATGACTACTTGTAAAAGTCGATTATCACGTTTCTAGTGGGAGCTACATTACTTTGAAGCAAGCCCAAAAATCGCTAAACTGTGATCTCAGCAAATAGCTCCTAGAAGTTGCTAGGCTTAAGTATCGACCATGGACAATTTTTTTCTCAAAAGTACTAGTCTGAAGGAAAAGAATGCGCCCTGGTACGTCCAAAAATGTTGATTCTAGTCAGAGTTCTGATTTTCCAGAAAAAGACCAAATACGCTGCTAAATGAGATGAGCAGAATGCTTTCTCTTAGCGAAATAGTTTAAGAGGTTCACTGAAACTAATGAGAAATTTGCAAAACTGATCAAATTCCAAAATGATGATTGGGATTCCTACAAAATAGTTATATTTTTTAATCTAAATTAATTGCATTTCATATCACACTCACAATCCAAAGATTGGATCCAACCAATCGATGTAGGATGAGGGAAAAGTATCTCTCTAGTCCATTAAAAGGTGGATAGATTAGTTGTAGAGGGAGATATGAGGATGAAATGAATTTCAGCTGCAATTTTCTTCTAATATTTTGGGTTATTATTACGAGATTCACTTTTAGGGGAATTAAGATGACCTAAACTAGGGTTTTCCATGGAATATATGTAGTATGGTTGAGGGCAAACTTTAATATAGTTGGTGTAAGGATTATAAAAATGGAGTATTTTGAAAAAATTTGGATTTTTCGGGAATAAATCGGATTTTGAATGTATTAAAACGGATTTTGAGAAAATTCGGTATCAACCAATCGATTTAGAACGATGAAAAAGTATCAACTTAGTTGAGTAAAATTTGAATGAAGTAATTCAGAGGAGAGATATGAGGAAAGTATGAATATTGAAAAAAATATTTTTGTATATTTTGAGTTATCTTTTGAGGAAAATAGTTATCGGGATTTGGGCTACCTAAAGTGAGGTTTTTTTTAGCAAAACGTGTAATTTGGTTAAAACAGAATTTCGATAGAATAGGTCTAAAAATGCTCAAATTGCTGTTTTTGTTGGAAATTTTGGTTTTTTTTATAAAAATTTACGTTGATGGAGTTTGAATGGAATTTCGGTATTAACCAAAAGATAGATTGAGCCAAAAAAACCATAGCCTAGGTAATCAAAATTGGGGTAAGGTGAAGTTAGAAAGAGATATTTTAGTATGAAAGTACACAATTTCAGCGATTTTACCTCAAAAAACGTTTAAATCAGATTCGATTTGGAGAGGAGACCAGACAAATCACTGGTCTCATCTCTGAGTGATTCTCTACAACTTGTAGAAAAGCAAAAATCGATAAAGTGGAGTGTAGAAGAGAAAGCGTGGCGCAAAAAAACAACACACATACACACACACAGACACAGACAAAGGGCCGGAGAGATGAGTCACTGGGGGGTTTTCGAGGATTATGAGGAGAAAAGTGTTACTTACAATCGTTAGATTTTGGCGAGAGGAATAAGATGGTTGAAGCACATTTGTGATAAGATGAATTATGTTGAAAAAAATATTGAGTTGAATGGAAAAATTGATCAAAAATTTGCTGTGTCGAAAACAAAGCTTTCTCTTTAGAGAAAGCAAAAGGGGCCTAAAAAGGACCTTTTATAGGCCCCAGGGCCCACGGAGGCCTTAGAAAAAATCCCAAATAATTTTTTATGTACTATATCATTATAGTACTAACGGGAAAAAATTTTTATGGATTTATTCCAGACCCCCTTGGTGCAGGCATTCGTCGAAATGCTCCGAAATGGCCCCTATATATACTCATAATAATAATAATTTCAGTGAATCACTGTTTTGGTCAAGGACACTCAGTATCACCATTTGTGACTAGTCAGGGCAAAATTACTCATTATTCTAAGTACAAAATTTCGTAATTAAAGAGGGATAAGGGCTCACAGTCATATCGCAGATTATGCTTCATCAGTCGGATGACAGGAGGTCACATGTAAAGAAAAGAAAAAATATTGCTACAAAGTAGAGCCCAGCCCATCACAGATTGAAATAGTGCTTCTTCTCCACATCAATCCTCTGAGAAGACAGTGTCATTAAGAAATCTCCCAAAGACTCTTCAAGTAGCGATACTTTCCTCAGCTGCCGAAAACCCGGAGGGAGAAAGTTCCACAGATGAGCACATTGAACTTGGAATGATCTTCTTCCATACTCAAGTCTCATATTGGGGACTTTGAGTACTCGCTCTTCTAGATCACCACGTGCAGGGCGTTCGGATTGGTACCTGGTGAACATCGCAGCTAGGTAGCCAGGTTCTCCAAGATGCATAATCTTATGCATTAAGAGTGCTGCGAAGTACATTCTCCGCGAATCAGTACGTAACCAACCCAGACGCTCCCTAAACGGGGTCATGTGCTCGTCTCTTCTAAGATCAAGAATGTATCTCACACATGAATTGCTCAGTCGTTGTATCCGTTGCCGCTGTTCGTCCGTGGCATCGAGGTACACGACGGTCCAGTAATCTATATGCGGTTGAACCAGAGACTCGACTAGGTGAACTCGGAGTGGTCTGGTGATACACGCCCTAAAAAACCGCGAACCATAGAGGGCTCTGTTTACTTTCTTAGTTCATTGATCAATGTGCGGTTTCCACGTCAGCTCGCTGTCAAGTGTAACACTCAGACTCACGACAGAGTCACTAAATGGGACAAACACTCCGTCCTGTATCCCAACCCTAGGAAAGTTCATGCGCTGAAAGTCTTTAACGTTCCTCTCGGAACTGAAAAAGATCGCCTTGGTCTTCCCAGCGTTGAGGCGCAGACTGGAATTCTTGGCCCAGTCAGCAACGAGTCACTCTATATCCCCTAGTCGAGCAATCCCCTGGTCGATGTTCTTCTTATCGACTTGTAGATGAATCTGGAGGTCATCCGCATAAATAAGTGGTTAACTGACTTTCCACTCAGTAGCCCGGGCAAGTCATCCACATACAGACTAAAGAGAAGAGGCCCGAGAACAGACCCCTGTGGAACACCCAGATTGGTTTCTAGCCAATCAGATTCACCTGCCTTCGAAGTGATTTGTTGGGTGCGACCCTGTGAATACGATTTCATCCACAGGAGTGCCGATCTCGAGGAACCGAGATGTTGTAGCTTCCTCAGTAGCTTGGATGGTGGAATTGTGTCGAATGCTTTGCTAAAGTCGAACAGTAGGAGAAGAGTGATCTTCTTTCTCTCAATTCCTACTCTGATGTCGTCTGTCAACTTCAGTAGTGCCGTCTGGGTACTGTGATGTTGCCTGAAACCAGCCTGGAGCGGATCAAGTAATTTCTCAATCTTTGAATACTCCGTGATTTGGTCATGTGCGATTTCTTCCAGAACCTTGGAGAGGAAATACAGCAGCGCTATGGGACGGAAATCCGAGACTGCTGATGAAGCTGCAGTCTTCTCTAATGCAATCAGCTGCGCTTGCTTCCAAGCCTCAGAAAAAACGCCATGAGCGAAAGAGGAATTGAAAATATGCACTATAAGATCACCAATACTCGGAAGACCTTTCGCGATCACGCTTTGGGGTATTCCATCCGCCCCACGGGCCTGGGAGGAGGAATGTTTAATGGCAAGGACTACATCATTGAAATTTGTGGTCTTAAATTTAAACCCCTCATCCGGTGCCGAACTAATATCGTCCATTGCTCCATTAATATTTTCGTGAGGCGAGACAGAGACCCCAGCAAAGTGAACGTTCAACTCATCCGGTGTGAAACCGTGAAGTTCTTCCCGTTTGCTCTTGACAAGAGGCCAAGATTGCCCATCTCCTTCCAGATGTTCTTGTTTTGATCAAGAGCGTCCGTGAGGTGGGTTTGAAGGAAGGAGTTATGCTCTTGTTCAATGCGCAAGTCAACCTCTTCGCTAAGCTGAAAGTACTCACTTTGAAGCTCAGGACACTTGCGTTGGTTACGTTGCATCCGCTCTCAGCGCTTGCGCGTCGTGTCTCGCTTATTCATGAGCACTTTCAACTCCGGACCAATCCAAGGAGCATCATTTTTCTCCGGATTCATAGTTTTCTCCGCCGCTAATTTGTCCAAAACGGTCTTTAAATCCTCATTCAAGCAGTAAATTGCATCTTCCGAACTGGTTCCAGCATTTTCAAGAGCTGTCCAGTTGCAGCGAAGCAAGCGGTCATTCAACATCTCCGGAGTGATCTTAGGGGAATCCCTACAGGTGGAGGAATTTTTCGCCGGAGTGGGAGTGAAGACGCTGATGGTGACGTCAATGACCGAGTGCCTGCCGAAACTGGGCAGGAGTCTGTTTTGAAAGTCGGTAATGGTGTTGTTGTCATCCACGTAAATATGATCAGGGAGAGAGAGAGAGAGAGAGAGAGAGAGAGAGAGATTGATTGATTGATTGATTGATAACCTTTATTCGCCCGAGGGCAAAATTAAAAAATACAGTAGCATAATTCACATATGTTACACCTACATAATAAAAAATGAAGATGTATGAATATTTGTCTTGTTGGTCAAGGAATATGAGAATTATCACAGAAAGTGACTAGTCATTTTAAAGCATCGAAGGATGCATCAAAGTCAATTAAGAGAATGATAAGATACATTTTCATATACACATATCAGTCTTTGCAAGAACGATCGAGGAGGAGAAAACATTTTCATGTAGAAAGGCATATAAAAGGCTTAGGCCAGCAGAAATATCACAGGAATTACAATTCAGTGACAAAATAGCCACGTATAACTCTTTTTAAATAGGAAACGCTGATTGAAAAGAGCCCAAGCCTATCACAGTTTAGAGATCAAAATAATGCCTCCTCTCCACATCAATTCTCTGGGAAGACTGGGTCAGAAGGAAATCTTTCAAGGCCTCTTTGAGAGAGAGAGAGAGAGAGAGAGAGAGAGAGAGAGATGAGATTATATTAGATTAGTTTATCAATGGTACCTTGGGGTATCACCTTATGTGGTACAGGTAGCAAATTCAATATACATAACGATATTTTTCGTATTGAGAAGAGTATTAAGAATCAATCTAAGATATGAGATTACATAACGAGTTAATAATTACAAAACTTATGATTTTACTAAGCAGAGTACAATATAATCAATCTCTATTATGAACTGCGAAAGAACAATGCTACAGTAATCAATAATGGAGGATGAAAGATCCACTGAAACCAAATCAACAGCACATATTGCGCAGATCGAAAGAGAATTGGCAAGATCTAAACAGTAGGATGGTTTGGTACATTGAAATACCTTAACGTAGCTATGCGCTGTACGCAAACTGAAACGATCTTAAAATGCACAATTCAGAGTGGAATAAAGCTGGCGAATTTATATTCTGAATGAAGAGAGATGAAGAGCTAGCTGTTTAGGAGTTTCGTTTTTCAACTGTGAAGCAATCTCTGGAATATTTGATTGGAGACAAAAAGCACACAGAGAGTGAATTACAACGATTATCATATTAAAGGCTGAGGTTGAAAATTTTCAAGGTCAAGCTCTGAAAAAATTGGTACAAGTGACTCATTCTTTGGAAATTTCATACAAACAGTAAGATTTCTTACAACGGGCTTCTGAATTTTCAAGCGCACACTTACAGAATTCGCTTCCTTGAGCAAATTGTGAACTTCTTTGGGCCACAGAGGGCTACAAAAAACGTTCGAATTATTGTTATAACCAAAGATATCTTTGACAGTTTTCTTTTTCAATCTAGATGAGTTCAAGATGAGTTTATCTCGAACTATACTCGACGATAATTGCACGACGATAGCTTTAGAGTCAGATTTGTTGATTTCCGAAGAGCATGAGGTAGAATTGAAAACTGGTGAATGTACATTGTGGAAGTGAGGACCTCTCCAATCTCTCACATTGACAACAAAATTTCCGAGTTCAGGCTGATCCATAGCATGAAATACTTGAGATACTATCTCGGTTTTCAACAAATTTAGATCGCGAGGTATCCCTGATTGAATGACTTCAGCTGAGTCTACTAGAGTAGTTTGATGAGAAACTTTAGAGAGATCATTACGAATTTTAGATATATCTTTTTCAATCGCAGTAATTCGACTTCCTAGTCTGTCCTCAATTTCACTCAATTTTGATAGAACTTTTGCTTGAGAAGCGTTGAAATGAGAGATAAACATCTTGAAATACAACGACATGTCAGTTGATTGATCAGCATTCTCTGAGTTGTTCTTAGATTTAGACGATTCACACGCAGTAATATAATCTTGTTGAGATTCACTCACTGTGGATAAATGTGGTGCCATTGTAAATGCGTAGAAGCAACACAAAGTCGGATCAGCTGTTAGGCGTAAGCAAAAACGTCGACCAGTAAGTGGCTCAGTTGAGGAGAGCAATCAGGGTCGAGGCGGTGTGGATCAGGCTTCAGAATTGGCAATGCAGGGATCTAGTTGAGATGGCTGCCATCTATTAGCTAACGTCGAAACTTCGAAACCTTGACGGACGTGGACGAGATTCTGAGTAGTCTAACCTCAAAATCCGAAACGTGGTGGTGGAAAATCAGATGGAATTTTGCAAGATGCGGAGATCCACAGAGATTTATGGATCTAGCAAATTCTTGCAAAAATTTGGCGTGCAAGGCTCTGTAAAAGAAAGGCCCGGAGGCACTTTGAGGCAAAAAAATCAGTAAAACACAGAGAGGTACTAGAGAAGGCGTGTGATGAGACTCACCGAGAGAGAGAAAGAGAGAGAGAGAGAGAGAGAGAGAGAGAGAGAGAGAGAGAGAGAGAGAGAGAGAGAGACCCCGTAGGGGGCTTTGGGTGTGACCTTAGGGTTGCACTTGGAGCTTGAGGGAGCGACGCCCCTCCGGACCCGAGTCCTACACTTACACCAACACACACACTACACCATACATGCACCATACTCACGCCTGCCCAAGCACTACACAAACATACCAACATCATACAGGACACGCATGACACAGAACACCACACCCGTGCTGGTCTGGTCCGGGGTCGGCCAGCATGCGATTCCAGGCCCTGGAAGAAGAAAGAAGATGATGTCCAGCATTGACGGCAAGAATTCCCCAAGTAAAGCGGGGCCCCATTCGGATCTTGGGGGGGGGGGGCCCCCAACGATGCAAAACGCGCCACCAGTGGCACACTTGGCTGGTGGAATAACGCGTACAGCTACAAGCGATGGAAATACGCTGCAGGTGGAGGGTGCGGGAGAAAAAAACCTACGCCATGGAGAAGCTGAGCTCACCCCTAGCAGGAAGAGAAAGGGCCCGAGTGACGGAGCCGAGAAGCGAGTGCTCAAACAATCAAAGCTCACATTTCCGAGCCAACGAGGGATGAACGCGAAAGTTGCAGCAGAAGCACGAGAGGCGGCAGAGAAGCTGCTGAAGATCAACCCCGCTATCAGGATCCAGATCACGCAACCCAGCAACGAGGTTGATGACGCCGTCAACTTGAGCTCAGACTCGAGCGAGTCTGACTCCACTATAGGGTCCCAGGGGAACGGAACAATCCTGACTCCTGGAAACGGTTTGCTCGAGAGGGGAGTGCACGATGAGGTGCCTGATAGGGTGGAGATTGACCACATCCCCTCAACCAGAGATGCGGCACGACAGAGGAGTGGAAACGAGGCAGGCGATCTCATGGGGAAATGGGAAGACCTGAAAACGTGCCGGGAAGAGACGGAGGAGAAGACATATCTCCTCCTCGAGCACTTCAACTTGGTTATAGGAATAGCCGAGTCTGTTTCCAGCAATCCAGAAGGGACCAAGGGTGACATCAAAGAGCTCAAGAAGATAGGCCACGCGCTCGAAGGCCTACTCGCGACAGACAAGGCGAAGCGGGCTGCTTTCGAGACAACGCTCCTCGAAACGGAAAAGACCCTGAAAGCGAGGGGGAATATGCAGCCTCCGGTCACAAGAAAACCGGCCGCGTCGGGTAGTGGCTTCCAGGGAAGGGGGGCAGGGAAACCGGAATCGCGACCGGGACAACAACGCGGTTCGAAGGCGACGCGATACGGTCCTCCACCGGGAGGTCTCGGAACACCGCGCTCGACATCAACGCCCAATCGGCCCGAGCAGAATGGGCCTTGGAAGGAAGTGGTGTCGAAGAAACAAGCGAGAAGGGCAAAGAAGAGCGGTAGATCGGACGATGCCGCCGGGAAGAAAGCGAAAATGAAGCCGAGAAGGGTGAAGCCCGAAGCCGTCCTCGTTACGGCCAAACAAGGTGGGCTAACCTACGCAGACATGCTGCGCAGGATAAAAACGGATGACCTCGATGAAGAAGTGGGCTCTAAGGTCACGGGCATCCGCAAGACCCAAGAAGGCCAAGTCCTCCTTGAACTCAAGAAGGGCACCGATGTCGCCGCCGTCAAGGCAGCCTTGGCACCAGTCGTCGGGCAAGAAGGAGCTGTTCACTGTCTAGCAAACAGCACGACCCTCGAGGTTCTCGGAGTCGACTACGATGTCGACATAATCAAGGTGCGGGATGACCTCGCGAAGGCCCTACCAGAAAACGAGAAGGGTGCCGTTGTAGTCAAGTCCATCCGGAGTGGCTACCGCGGCACCCAAACCGCTGTTGTCTCGATCGCAACGAGACTGGCCCACCATCTCCTCGACTGGAAGGAGCCAAAGGTTGGATGGGGCAGAGTCAGGATCCGCGAGAAGGGAGGCATCCCACGGTGCTATAACTGCTTAGAGTACGGGCACAAGGCCTCGGGGTGCAAAAAAGAGAAGGCAGAGGAACGGAAACCAAAACTCTGCTTCCAATGCGGCGAACCAGGGCACCTTGCTGCGATTTGCAAGGAAAAACCAAAATGCCTAAGCTGTGCGGCGATCGGGTCCAAATCTGACCACAGATCTGGGGCCAGCAACTGCACTGCGTACCAGAGGGCAAGAACCACATATAGACGCAGGAAGGGAAGAAATGGCTAGCTTCATCCAAGCCAACCTCAGGAAGAGAGGGGACGCAGACGATCTCCTACACGCTGTAGCCAAAGAAGGAGGGATCGATGTTCTGATTATCTCCGAACCGCCTCGGAAGCGCGAATTCTCTCGATCCACATTCGATCACTGGAGGACAGCCGTAATCCAGATCATGAATCCTGCGATCCGTGAGACTGGACCAGCTGTTAGTGGCCGCGGTTTCGCTCGAAAGACCATAGAGGGCACAGCAGTCTACAGCTGCTACTATTCGCCGTCGCTCAAGATGCACGAATTCGAAGACGAGCTCCATGACCTAGAAGAGGATGTGAGACAATGGGTCGGCCCAGTTATAATCGCGGGGGATTTCAACTCCAAGGAACCGACTTGGAGCGGGGGGCCGCGTGATAGACGGGGGGTAATACTCGCTGATGCCATGGAGGCGTTGGAATTAGTGCTCGCGAACGAGACGGGGGTTATCACCTACTACCGACACGACACTCGGTCCAGGGAGGGAGGTTCGTCTTCGGTCCTCGACCTGACGTTCATGAGCCCGTCGCTCATGGGACGTATGACATCGTGGGAGGTTCTGGACACGGAAACATTGAGTGACCATCGACATATTCGGTTTCGGCTTAGGACTGACAGACAGAGACAGACGACACACAGACCGCGACCGACGGGGTGGCAGGTACGCAAGCTGGATCAGGGGAAATTCCGGGAATCGATAGGAACAGCCGAAGATCTCCCGATGAACATCACCGCGGACGAGGCTGTGGATATGGTGACGTCCACCATCACAAGAGCTTGTGACGCATCGATGCCTCGCAAGACAACATCATGCTTTTGGAGGAAACCAGAGTACTGGATCACCGACGAGATAAAAGCCCTACGAAGAACGAGCAATAAGAAAAGGAGAACCGCGTGGCGATCAAGGAAACTAGAACGACCATCACTGGGGGGAGATGATAGGGCGTACAGAGAAGCAAAGAAGGCTCTCGTTCTAGCCATCCGGAGAAGCAAAGAAAAGTGCTGGGGTGAATTGTGCGACATGGTTAATGGAGACCCGTGGGGTACGCCATACCGCGTGGTCATGTCCAAGGTCCGACCCCGGAGGGGCAACCCAGCACCGACTGATGCAGCTACCTTGCGCAGCATCGTGGAAGACCTCTTCCCAGCAGGAGAACCCAGAGTCACATTCCCTCCAGAGAGCGACGACCCCGTCCCGCTCTTCACTATGCAAGAACTACTCATAGCGGCGAAGAGACTGCCCAACGGCAAGGCCCCTGGCCTGGACGGCATTCCAAACGAGGCTCTGAAACTGGTCTTCAAATACAACCCAGATTTACTCCTCGACCTCTTCAACATCTGTCTGAGCGCGAGAAATTTCCCGGATAAGTGGAAACGCCAGAAGCTGGTCCTGATACCTAAAGGTCAAGGAGGTCAACGCCCTCTCAGCATGCTCGACAATATCGGGAAAATGTACGAGAGGATGGTGCTCAACAGGGTGGAAAAAGCCTACGAAGAGAGCGGCGGGCTATCACCAATGCAGTTTGGGTTCCGGAAGGGACGAAGCACTGTGCACGCGATCGAGGAGGTCCAAGAGCGGGTGAAAGCGTCGGTAGGGAACCCATACCAAGGAAGAGGAGGATTCTGTGCCATTATTGCGTTGGACATAAAGAACGCGTTCAACTGCGCGAGCTGGGAGCGAGTCTATCAATCCCAAGCAGGTAAAGTGCCGCCCTATCTTCTAGCCATCACGAGTGACTATCTGCGGAACAGGACACTCGTGTACGACACCGACGAGGGACAAGAGATCCGGGAACTGTCCGCCGGAATTGGACAGGGATCGGTTTCCGGGCCGTTCAACTGGAACACCCAGTACGACAGTTTACTGTCTATTGAACTGCCCGAAGGAGTGATAATAGTGGCTTTCGCGGACGACGCGGGGCTCATAGTCTGGTCCGACAACGAGGAACTCTTGGGTAGACGCGCAAACGAGGCGCTGGCCCGAGTCTACGAGTGGATGATCAGCAGGCTCCTAGAGCTTGCTGTCAAGAAGTGCGAAGCAATCGTGGTCACAAGACGCAGGAAGTTTGACTTGCCCCACTTTTACATCAACGGGCAAGAGATCCCACGCAAGACAGAGCTGAAATACCTCGGCGTATGGCTTGACGACAAGTGGTCGTTCAAGAAGCACATCCAGGAGGCCGCCCAGAAAGCGAGCAGGGTTGGTGCGGCGCTTCAACGGCTGATGCCGAATATCGGAGGACCCAAGGAAAAGAGGCGCGCACTTCTCAACACCGTCAGCACCTCTATCATGCTCTACGGTGCACCCGTGTGGGGAAAGAGAGTAGAGAAGATCATCATCGAGAAGAAGATGGGGCCTGTCCACCGGAGAGCGGCCCTGAGAAGTATCCGTGCCTACCGCACCGTGTCAGGAGATGCGGCTTACGTATTGGCGAGTACACCGCCCATCCACTTGCTCGTCGCGGAGCGAGTGAGGATCTGGGACCGCCAGAAAGTGATCGGAGCCGAACGAGTACTCACCCCGACGATGAAGGAGATTATCCGCGACAACGAGAAGGAAACCACCCTTGAGCATTGGCAAACTGAGTGGGATTCGCCATTTGCGAACGGCAGATGGACGCACCGGCTGATCCGTGACGTAGCCAAGTGGGCGGAACGCACCCACGGAGAGATGGACTACTGGACGACGCAGGCACTGAGCGATCATGGTTGCTTCGGTTCCTATCTAACCAGGTTCAAGAAGAGGACGACCCCAGCATGTCAGTCATGCGGGGACGAATGGGATGACGCCGAACATGCCCTGTTCAAGTGCAGCGACACCCGGAGAGAGCGCGCCGAGCTGGATGAATGGCTGGGTGCTCAACTAACACCCGAGAATCTCGTCCCGTACTTGCTCCGCAACCAGGAGACATGGGATAGACTCACCGGATACATCAAGCTGGTGATGACCCGCAAAGAGGAGAAAGAGAGGGAAGTAAGGCGCCTCGAAGCAGGCGAATCACAGTGACTCTGCCGATTGGAACAGAAGAGGCCCAAATGATTCCAGGAGGAATCTGATGCACTGAAGAGGGAAGAAAGAAGAAAGAAGAGGGAAGAAAGAAGGAAGAGAGGGAACAATGAAGAGTGAAAACAGAAGATGCCGACAAGTGGCCGAAGAGAGAAGATGGAGACGAGGAACGCTCGCAATCGAGCGCGAGACATGCCGCTCATCCTGAAGTAATGCTCACGCGGTTCCGGGATGAGATGGTAGATGCAGGTGGATCTCCTTCTTGATTGCCCGATGCCCTAGGTATCGGACATCGAGGGGAGAGGGATATTACACGGCCGGGCCCACCTCTCGGTGGGCCCCACCCAAACCCGTGTCCCGCCTGGTATGGCCTGCGTGGGCTATGCGTAGTCCGCGTATGCTGAACCAGTCCGGTGTCTGGGGACGGATCCGAGGGATCCTGAGGCAGATTTTGCCCTCTAACCACCTTAAAAAAAAAAAAAAAAAAAAAAAAAAAAAAAGAGAGAGAGAGAGAGAGAATGTACGAGAGGATGGTGCTCAACAGGGTAGAAAAAGCCTACGAAGAGAGCGGCGGGCTATCACCAATGCAGTTTGGGTTCCGGAAGGGACGAAGCACTGTGCACGCGATCGAGGAGGTCCAAGAGCGGGTTCAAGCGTCGGTAGGGAACCCATACCAAGGAAGAGGAGGATTCTGTGCCATTATTGCGTTGGACATAAAGAACGCGTTCAACTGCGCGAGCTGGGAGCGAGTCTATCAATCCCAAGCAGGTAAAGTGCCGCCCTATCTCCTAGCCATCACGAGTGACTATCTGCGGAACAGGACACTCGTGTACGACACCGACGAGGGACAAGAGATCCGGGAACTGTCCGCCGGAATTGGACAGGGGTCGGTTTCCGGGCCGTTCAACTGGAACACCCAGTACGACAGCTTACTGTCTATTGAACTGCCCGAAGGAGTCATAATAGTGGCTTTCGCGGACGACGCGGGGCTCATAGTCTGGTCCGACAACGAGGAACTCTTGGGTAGACGCGCAAACGAGGCGCTGGCCCGAGTCTACGAGTGGATGATCAGCAGGCTCCTAGAGCTTGCTGTCAAGAAGTGCGAAGCAATCGTGGTCACAAGACGCAGGAAGTTTGACTTGCCCCACTTTTACATCAACGGGCAAGAGATCCCACGCAAGACAGAGCTGAAATACCTCGGCGTATGGCTTGACGACAAGTGGTCGTTCAAGAAGCACATCCAGGAGGCCGCTCAAAAAGCGAGCAGGGTTGGTGCGGCGCTTCAACGGCTGATGCCGAATATCGGAGGACCCAAGGAAAAGAGGCGCGCACTTCTCAACACCGTCAGCACCTCTATCATGCTCTACGGTGCACCCGTGTGGGGAAAGAGAGTAGAGAAGACCATCATCGAGAAGAAGATGGGGCCTGTCCACCGGAGAGCGGCCCTGAGAAGTATCCGTGCCTACCGCACCGTGTCAGGAGATGCGGCTTACGTATTGGCGAGTACACCGCCCATCCACTTGCTCGTCGCGGAGCGAGTGAGGATCTGGGACCGCCAGAAAGTGATCGGAGCCGAACGAGTACTCACCCCGACGATGAAGGAGATTATCCGCGACAACGAGAAGGAAACCACCCTTGAGCATTGGCAAACTGAGTGGGATTCGCCATTTGCGAACGGCAGATGGACGCACCGGCTGATCCGTGACGTAGCCAAGTGGGCGGAACGCACCCACGGAGAGATGGACTACTGGATGACGCAGGCACTGAGCGATCATGGTTGCTTCGGTTCCTATCTAACCAGGTTCAAGAAGAGGAGGACCCCAGCATGTCAGTCATGCGGGGATGAATGGGATGACGCCGAACATGCCCTGTTCAAGTGCAGCGACACCCGGAGAGAGCGCGCCGAGCTGGATGAATGGCTGGGTGCTCAACTAACACCTGAGAATCTCGTCCCGTACTTACTCCGCAACCAGGAGACATGGGATACATCAAGCTGGTGATGACCCACAAAGAGGAGAAAGAGAGGGAAGTAAGGCGCCTCGAAGCAGGCGAATTACAGTGACTCTGCCGATTGAAACAGAAGAGGCCCAAATGATTCCAGGAGGAATCTGATGCACTGAAGAGGGAAGAAAGAAGAAAGAAGAGAGAAGAAAGAAGAAAGAGAGGGAACAATGAAGAGTGAAGATAGAAGATGCCGACAAGTGGCCGAAGAGAGAAGATGGAGAAGAGGAACGCTCGCAATCGAGCGCGAGACATGCCGCTCATCCTGAAGTAATGCTCACGCGGTTCCGGGATGAGATGGTAGATGCAGGTGGATCTCCTTCTTGATTGCCCGATGCCCTAGGTATCGGACATCGAGGGGAGAGGGATATTACACGGCCGGGCCCACCTCTCGGTGGGCCCCACCCAAACCCGTGTCCCGCCTGGTATGGCCTGCGTGGGTTATGCGTAGTCCGCGTAAGCTGAACCAGTCCGGTGTCTGGGGACGGATCCGAGGGATCCTGAGGCAGATTTTGCCCTCTAACCACCTTAAAAAAAAAAAAAAAAAAAAAAAAAAAAAAAAAAAAGAGAGAGAGAGAGAGATAGATAGATAGATAGATAACCTTTATTCGCCCGAGGGCAAAATTGAAAAATACAGTGGCATATGTCACATATGTTACACCTACATAATAAATATATAAAAAGTATAAATAATTGTCTTTTTGGTCAAGGAATATTAGGATTATCACAGAAAGTGACCAGTCATTTTAAGGCATCGAGAGATGCATAAAAGTCAGGAAGAGAATGATAAAATACATTTCCATATATATATATATATATCAGTGTTCACAAGAACGATCGAGGAGAGAGGACATTCTCACGTAGAAAGGCATATAAAGGCTTGGTCCAGCAGAAATATCACAGGAATTACAATTCAGTGGCGAAGTAGCCACGTATAACTCTTTAAAAAAAAGGAAACGCCGGTTGAAAAGAGCCCAAGCCTATCACAGTTTAGAGATTAAAATAATGCCTCCCCTCCACATCAATCCTCTGAGAAGACTGAGTCAGAAGGAAATCTTTTAAGGCCTCTTTGAATACTGATATTTTCCTCAGCTGCCGAAAGCCCGGAGGGAGAAAGTTCCACAGATGAGCACATTGAGCCTGAAATGATCTTCTTCCGTACTCAAGTCTCATATTGGGAACCTTGAGTACCCGCTCTTCTGCGTCACCACGTGCGGGGCGTTCAGATTGGTACCTGTTAAACATCGCAGCTAGGTAGCCAGGTTCTCCAAGATGCATGATCTTATGCATTAAAAGTGCTGCGAAGTACATTCTCCGCGAATCAGTACGTAACCAACCCAAACGCTCCCTGAACGGGGTGATGTGCTCGTCTCTCCTAAGATCAAAAATGTACCTCACACATGAATTGCTCAGTCGCTGTATCCGTTGCCGCTGTTCGTCCGTGGCGTCGAGGTACACGACTGTGCAATAATCTAAATGCGGTTGAACTAATGACTCGACTAGGCGAATTCGGAGAGGTCTGGTGATACACGCCCTAAAAAACCGCAATCCGTATAGGGCTCTATTCACTTTCTTAGTTACTTGGTCGATGTGCGGTTTCCACGTCAGTTCACTGTCAAGTGTAACACCAAGACTCACGACCGTGTCGCTGAACGGAATGAACTTTCCTTCCTCTATCTCAACTCCTGGCGAGTCCATTCTCTTCAGGTCTTTGATATTCCTCTCAGAGCTGAAGAAGATTGCCTTGGTCTTGCCAGCGTTGAGACGCAGGCCGGAACTTCTGGCCCATTCAGCAATTAGTCGTCCTACTTCCCCTAGCCGAGTGATGCCTTCCTTGATCTTAGTTTTCTCGACTTGGAGATAAATTTGAAGATCATCCGCATAGAATAGATGATATACCGACTTTCCATCTAGCAAACCAGGTAAGTCATTAACATATAAGCTGAAGAGTAAAGGCCCGAGAACGGATCCCTGTGGAACACCCAGATTGGTTTCGAGCCAATCAGAACTACCGGATTTTGAAGTGACTATTTGGGTGCGGCCTTGTAAGTGTGATTTTATCCACAGGAGTGCCGACCTTGAGAATCCAAGGTTTCGGAACTTCCTCAACAGCTTTGACGGTGTTATTGTGTCGAAGGCTTTGCTAAAGTCGAATAGTAGGAGTAAGGTGATCTTCTTCCTATCAATGCCTACTCTGATGTCATCCGTCAACTTTAGCAAGGCTGTCTGGGTGCTGTGGTGTTGCCTAAAACCACTCTGGAAGCGATCAAGAAGTTTCTCTACTTTCAAATACTCCGTGATTTGGTCATGTGCAATTTTTTCCAAAACCTTGGAAAGGAAGCACAGCAGCGCTATGGGACGGAAGTCCGAGACCGTTGATGGAGCTACAGTCTTTTTCAATGCAATCAGCTGCGCTTGCTTCCAAGTCTCAGGAAAAACGCTATGAGCGAAAGAGGAATTGAAAATATGTACAATAAGATCACCAACTGCCGGAAGAGCCTTCGCGATCACGCTCTGGGGGATCCCATCCACCCCACGGGCCTGCGAGGAGAAGTGTTCAATAGCAAGGACTACATTGTTGAAATTTGTGGGCTTCAATTTAAACCCCTCCTCCGGTGCAGAGTTAATATCGTCCATTGCTTCATTGATATTTTCGTGAGGCGAAACGGAAACCCCCGCAAAGTGAGCGTTCAGCTCATCCGGTGTGAAACCGTGGAGTTCTTCCTCTTTGCTCTTGGGCAAGAGGCCGAGATTGCGCATCTCCTTCCAGATGTTCTTGTTCTGATCAAGAGCGTCTGAAAGATGGTTTTGAAGGAAGGAATTACGCTCTTGCTCAATGCGCAGATCGACCTCTTCGCTAAGCCGAAAGTATTCATTTTGAAGCTCAGGACACTTGCGCTGGTTGCGTTGCATGCGCTCCCAGCGCCTGCGCGTCGCGTTTCGCTTATTCATGAGCACCCTCAACTCAGGACCAATCCAAGGAGCATCATTTTTACGCGGGTTTATAGTTTTTTCCGGTGCTAGTTCATCTAAAACAATTTTTAAATTTTCATTCAAGCAGTGAATTGCGTCTTCCAAACTGGTTTCGGCATTTTCAAGAGCTGTCCAGTCACAGCGAAGCAGACGGTCATTCAATATCTCCGGGGTGATGTTACGAAAATCCCTATACTTGAAGGAATTTTTTGGCGGAGTAGGGGTAAAGACGTTGATGGTGACGTCAGAGAGAGAGAGAGAGAGAGAGAGAGAGAGAGAGAGAGAGAGAGAGAACAGGGAAGGAGGGCGAATAAACCGGAATCGCGACAAGGGAAACAGCACGATACGAAGAGGACGCGACGCGGACATCCATCGGGAGCCCTCGAAACACCGCGCTCGACATCGACTCCTAATAGGCCCAAGCAGGACGGGCCTTGGCAGGGAGTGGTCTCTAAGAGAAATACAAAGAGGGCAAAGAAAAGCGGTCGATCAAGTGACACCGCTGGAAAGAAGGCAAAGATGAAGCCAAGAAGAGCGAAATCCGACGGCGTTCTCGTCACGGCAAACCAAGGTGGGTTAAGCTACGCAGATATGCTGCGCAAGATAAAAACGGATGACCTTGATGAAGAAGTGGGCTCTAAAGTCACGGGCATCCGCAAGACACAGGAAGGACAAATCCTCATTGAACTGAGGAAGGGCACCGACGCTGCAGCCATCAAAGTGGCTCTGACACCAGTCGTCGGGCAAGAAGGGGCCGTCCACTGCCTCGCGAATAGCATGACCCTCGAGGTTCTCGGAGTCGACTACGATGTCGACAAAACTAAAGTGCAGAAGGACCTCGCGAAAGCCCTACCAGAAAACGAGGATGGAGCCATAATAGTCAAGAGCCTGCGAAACGGCTCCCGAGGCACCCAAACAGCGGTTGTGTCCATCCCAGCGAGGCTCGCTCACCGCCTCCTGGACTGGAAAGAACCCAAGGTGGGATGGAGCAGAGTGAGAATCCGCGAGAAGGGAGGCATCCCACGCTGCTATAACTGCCTAGAGTATGGCCACAAGGCCTCAGGCTGCAAGAAAGAGAAGGCAGAGGAACGTCAACCGAAACTCGGCTTCCAGTGTGGTGAACCAGGACACCTCGCCGCTACCTGTAAAGAGAAACCAAAATGCCTCAGCTGCGTGGCTATCGGGACCAGATCTGACCACAGGTCGGGCTCCAGCAACTGCACAGCCTACCAAAACGCGAGGGCGACATATAGACGCAGGAGGGGAAGAAATGGCTAACTTCATCCAAGCCAACCTCAGGAGAAGTGGGGACGGTTGTGACCTCCTACACACTGCCGCCAAAGAAGGGGGTATCGATGTTCTGATCATCTCCGAACCGCCTCGGAAGCGCGAACTTTCCCGTTCCACATTCGATCACTGTGGGACCGCTGTAATTCAGATCATGAATCCCGTGATCCGCGAGACTGAACCAGCTGTTAGTGGCCGCGGTTATGCTCGAAAGACCATAGGGGGCACAGCTGTATACAGCTGCTACTACTCAACGTCGCTCAAGACGCACGAATTTGAAGACGAGCTCCACGACCTAGAAGAGGATGCGAGGCAATGGGGGGGCCCAGTTATAATCGCGGGAGATTTCAACTCCAAGGAACCGACTCGGAGCGGGGGGCCGCGCGATAGACGGGGGGTAATACTCGCTGATGCCATGGAGGCATTGGGATTAGTGCTCGCGAACGAGACGATGGATATCACCTATTACCGTCACGACACTCGGTCCCGGGAGGGAGGTTCATCATCGGTCCTCGACCTGACGTTCATGAGCCCGTCGCTCATGGGACGTATGACATCGTGGAAAGTTCTGGACACGGAAACACTGAGTGACCATCGACATATTCGGTTTCGACTTAGGACTGACGGACAGAGACAGACGACACGCAGACCGCGACCAACGGGGTGGCAGGTACGGAAGCTGGACGAGGGAAAATTCCGGGAATCGATAGAAACAGTCGAAGATCTCCCGATGAACTCCGCCTCGGACGAGGCTGTGGCGATGGTAACATCCGCCATCACGAGAGCTTGCGACGCGTCGATGCCTCGCAGGACTACACCACGTTTCTGGAGGAAACCAGAGTACTGGATCACCGATGAGATCAAGGCTCTACGAAGAACGAGCAACAAGAGAAGGAGGACCGCATGGCGATCAAGGAAGCTGCAACGACCATCGCTGGCGGAAGATGACAGAGCGTACAAAGAAGCAAAGAAGGCTCTCGTTCTAGCCATCCGGAGGAGCAAAGAGGAGTGCTGGGGTGAACTGTGCGACATGGTTAACGAAGACCCCTGGGGCACGCCATATCGCGTGGTCATGTCAAAGGTCCGACCCCGGAGGGGCAACCCAGCACCGACCGATGCAGCAACATTGCGCACCATCGTGGAAGACCTCTTCCCAGCAGGAGAACCCAGAATTACATTCCCTACAGAGAGCGAAGACCCCATCTCGCTCTTCACTATGCAAGAGCTACTCATAGCGGCGAAGAGAATGCCGAACGGCAAGGCCCCTGGCCTGGATGGCATCCCAAACGAGGCTCTGAAACTGGTCTTCAAATACAAGCCAGATCTACTCCTCGACCTCTTCAACATCTGTCTGAGCGCGGGAACTTTCCCGGACAAGTGGAAACGCCAGAAGCTGGTCCTGATACCTAAGGGTCAAGGAGGTCAACGCCCTCTCAGCATGCTCGACAATATCGGGAAAATGTACGAGAGGATGGTGCTCAACAGGGTGGAAAAAGCCTACGAAGAAGGCGGTGGGCTATCACCAATGCAGTTCGGGTTCCGGAAGGGACGGAGCACTGTGCACGCGATCGAGGCGGTCCAAGAACGGGTTCAAGCGTCGGTAGGGAACCCATACCAAGGAAGAGGAGGATAATTCTGTGCCATCATTGCGTTGGACATGAAGAACGCATTCAACTGCGCGAGCTGGGAGCGAGTCTATCAATCCCAAGCAGGTAAAGTGTCCCCCTATCTACTAGCCGTCACGAGTGACTACCTGCGGAACAGGACCCTCGTGTACGACACCGACGAGGGACAAGAGATTCGGGTACTGTCCGCCGGAATCGGACAGGGATCGGTCTCCGGGCCGTTCAACTGGAACACCCAGTATGACAGCTTACTGTCCATCGAACTGCCAGGAGGAGTGATAATAGTGGCTTTTGCGGACGACGCGGGACTCATAGTATGGGCTGACAACGAGGAATTCTTGGGTAGACGCGCGAACGAAGCGCTGGCCCGAGTCTACGAGTGGATGATTAGCAGGCTTCTGGAGCTCGCTGTCAAGGAGTGCGAAGCAATCGTGGTCACAAGGCGTAGGAAGTTCGACTTACCCCGGTTTTATATCAACGGGCGAGAGATTCCACGGAAGACAGAGCTGAAATACCTCGGTGTATGGCTCGACGACAAGTCGTCGTTCAAGAAGCACATCCAGGAAGCCGCCCAGAAGGCGAGCAGGGTCGGTGCGGCGCTCCAGCGGCTTATGCCGAATATCGGAGGACCCAAGGAAAAGAGGCGCACACTTCTCAACACCGTCACTACCTCCATCATGCTGTACGGTGCACCCGTGTGGGGGAAGAGAGTAGAGAAGACCATCATCGAGAAGAGAATGGGGCCTGTCCACCGAATAGCGGCCCTGAGGAGTATCCGTGCCTACCGCACTGTGTCAAGAGATGCGGCTTACGTATTGACGAGTACTCCGCCCATCCACTTGCTCGTCGCGGAGCGAGTGAGGATCTGGGACCGCCAGAAAGTGATCGGAGCCGAACAAGTACTCACTCCGACGATGAAGGAGATCATCCGCGACAACGAGAAGGAAACCACCCTTGAGCATTGGCAAACTGAGTGGGATTCGCATTTTGCAAACGGCAGATGGACGCACCGGCTGATCCGTGACGTAGCCAAGTGGGCGGAACGCAACCACGGAGAGATGGACTACTGGACGACGCAGGCACTGAGCGATCATGGTTGCTTCGGTTCCTATCTAACCAGGTTCAAGAAGAGGACGACCCCAGCATGTCAGTCATGCGGGGACGAATGGGATGACGCCGAACATGCCCTGTTCAAGTGCAGCGACACCCGGAGAGAGCGCGCCGAGCTGGATGAATGGCTGGGTGCTCAACTAACACCTGAGAATCTCGTCCCGTACTTGCTCCGCAACCAGGAGACATGGGATAGACTCACCGGATACATCAAGCTGGTGATGACCCGCAAAGAGGAGAAAGAGAGGGAAGTAAGGCGCCTCGAAGCGGGCGAATTACAGTGACTCTGCCGATTGAAACAGAAGAGGCCCAAATGATTCCAGGAGGACTCTGATGCACTGAAGAGGGAAGAAAGAAGAAAGAAGAGAGAAGAAAGAAGAAAGAGAGGGAACAATGAAGAATGATGATAGAAGATGCCGACAAGTGGCCGAAGAGAGAAGATGGAGAAGAGGAACGCTCGCAATCGAGCGCGAGACATGCCGCTCATCCTGAAGTAATGCTCACGCGGTTCCGGGATGAGATGGTAGATGCAGGTGGATCTCCTTCTTGATTGCCCGATGCCCTAGGTATCGGACATCGAGGGGAGAGGAATATTACACGACCGGGCCCACCTTTCGGTGGGCCCCACCCAAACCCGTGTCCCGCCTGGTATGGCCTGCGTGGGCTATGCGTAGTCCACGTAAGCTGAACCAGTCCGGTGTCTGGGGACGGATCCGAGGAATCCTGAGGCAGATTTTGCCCTCTAACCACCTTAAAAAAAAAAAAAAAAAAAAAAAAAAAGAGAGAGGGATTGGATTAGATTAGTATTTATTTGAGTCACGGGGTACTACCCCATCTGACCCTGAAGATTCATACATATGCGCATAGAGAGAGATTGATTGATTGATTGATGTCCTTTATTCGTCATAAGACAAAATATAACCCACATATTTTTACATATGTTGCATAATTCTAGAAATAATTGAGTATTCAAAAATTCAAAAATGAAAAGAAAAGGTGTAAGATATATATAACACAAGCGATTTGGTCAAGGACAGGTACATATCACAAATTGTGACTAGTCATTACAATTGCGAATTCGCATATGTCTAAAATCTGAGAGCATGGGTTCACAGAAGAGAAAATATCACAGTTTGCTTCAGTCAGGTGACAGAAGGTCACGTAAAACTAATCGTAAGCTAAAAATAAGAACCCAAGCCTATCATAGATTAAAATAATGCTTCTTCTCCACATCAATCTTCTGAGGAGTCTGTGTCATCAAGAGATCTTTTAAGGCCTCTTTAAACAACGATATCTTCCCCAGCTGCCGAAAGCCCGGAGGGAGAAAGTTCCACAAATGAGCACATTGAACCTGGAAAGATCTTCTTCCATACTCAAGTCTCATATTGGGAACTTTGAGTACCCGCTCTTCTGTATCACCGCGTGCGGGGCGTTCGGATTGGTACCTGGTAAACATCGCAGCAAGGTAGCCAGGTTCTCCCAAATGCATGATCTTATGCATTAAAAGTGCTGCGAAGTACATTCTCCGCGAATCAGTACGTAACCAACCCAATCGCTCCCTAAACGGGGTGATGTGCTCGTCTCTCCTAAGATCAAAGATGAATCTCACACATGAATTGCTCAGTCTCTGTATCCGTTGCCGCTGTTCGTCCGTGGCGTCGAGGTACACGACTGTGCAGTAATCTAGATGCGGTTGAACCAATGACTCGACTAGGCGAATCCGGAGAGGTCTGGTGATACACGCCCTAAAAAACCGCAAACCGTATAGGGCTCTGTTAACTTTCTTAGTAACTTGGTCAATGTGCGGTTTCCACGTCAGTTCACTATCAAGTGTAACACCGAGACTCACAACCGTATCACTGAACGGGATGAAATTTCCATCCTGTATCTCAACCCCTGGCAAGTCCATTCTCTTCAGATCTTTGATATTCCTCTCAGAGCTGAAGTAGATTGCCTTGGTCTTGCCAGCGTTGAGACACAGGCCGGAACTCTTGGCCCATTCGGCAACTAGTCGTCCTATTTCACCCAGCCGAGCGATGCCCTCCCTGATTTTAGTTTTCTCGACTTGGAGATAAATTTGGAGGTCGTCCGCATAAAATAGATGATGTACCGACTTTCCGTCTAGCAAACCAGGTAAATCATTGACATATAAGCTGAAGAGTAAAGGCCCGAGAACGGAACCCTGTGGAACACCCAGATTGGTTTCAAGCCAATCAGAATTACCAGATTTTGAAGTGACTTTTTGGGTGCGACCTTGTAAGTATGATTTTATCCACAGAAGTGCCGATCTCGAAAAGCCAAGATTTCGAAGTTTACTCAACAGCTTAGATGGTGATATCGTGTCAAAAGCTTTACTAAAGTCGAAAAGCAGGAGCAAGGTGATCTTCTTCTTGTCAATGCCTACTCTGATGTCATCTGTCAACTTTAGTAGAGCTGTCTGGGTGCTATGGTATTGCCTGAAACCAGTCTGGAAGCGATCTTGTAATTCCTCTTGTTTGAAGTACTCCGTGATTTGGTCGTGTGCGATTTTTTCCAGGACCTTGGCGAGAAAACACAGCAGCGCTATAGGACGGAAGTCCGAGACTGTTGATGGAGCGGCAGTCTTTTTCAGTGCGATCAGCTATGCTTGCTTCCAAGCCTCGGGAAAAGTGCTATGAGCGAAAGAGGAGTTGAAAATATGTACAATAAGATCACCAATAGCCGGAAGAGCCTTCGCGATCACGCTTTGGGGAATCCCGTCTGACCCACGGGCTTGCGAGGAAAAATGTTTGATAGCAAGGACTACGTTATTGAAATTTGTAGGCTTAAAATTAAAACCCTCCTCTGAAGCCGAATTTATATCGTTCATTGCTTCATCTATATTTTCGTGAGGTGAAACGGAAACTCCCGCAAAGTGAGCGTTCAACTCATCCGGTGTGAAACCGTGAAGTTCCTCCTCTTTGCTCTTAGGCAGGAGGCCGAGGTTGCGCATTTCCTTCCAGATGTTCTTATGTTGATCAAGAGCGTCTGATAGATGGTTTTGAAGGAAGGAGTTACGCTCTTGTTCCATGCGCAAGTCGACCTCTTCGCTAAGCCGAAAATACTCACTTTGAAGCTCAGGACACTTGCGCTGGTTACGTTGATTTCGTTCCCAGCGCCTGCGCGTCGCATCTCGCTTATTCATGAGCTCCCTCAACTCAGGACCAATCCAAGGAGCATCATTTTTTCGCGGGTTGATAGTTTTTTCGGGCGCTAATTCATCTATAACAGTCATTAAATTCTCATTCAAGCAGTGAATTGCGTCTTCGAAGCTGGTTTCGGCATTTTCAAGAGCTGTCCAGTCGCAGCGAAGCAGACGGTCATTTAGCATCTCCGGAGTGATATTACGAAAATCCCTATAAGTAAAGGAATTTTTTGGCGGAGTGGGAGTGAAGACGTTGATGGTGACGTCTATGACCGAGTGCCTGCCGAAACTGGGCAGGAGTCTGTTTTGAAAGTCTGTAACGATGTCATTGTCATCTACGTAAATGTGGTCAATCCATGTATGAGATGTATTGGGGGTGTGTTGGTGAGTCGGGCCATGCTGCACTATCTGCAAGGCAAGTTCTTCCGTCAGTGCAGTCAGTGTCTTGGTGTCAGGGTGAGCAGTGTCTAACAAATCCGCGTTCAGATCTCCCATTATAATTTTGTGACTATAATCCCCACACAGTCGGCGTAACGAGCCAAACAGCCCGTCATCCTTCTGCATGGCGATTTTCGGGGGTCTGTAAATTACCACGACTAAAATTGGAGGGAGTTACCCTGCTGTACGCTACAGAAAAGAAATTCAGGAACACCAGGTTTCCCTGGGCCAAAAGTTTTAGACGAAATTAGCTTCTCTACCTTGAAATCATTGCGTACATACAAGGCAACCCCACCACCCTCTCTGTTTCGAACCTGTCTCAACAGAGAAAAACCCGGTATCTGAACGAGACTGTCATCCACATACTCATCTAGCTTCGACTCAGCCACCCCAAATAAATGGTAGGAGGGATCGTTGGCGACGAGCAAGCGTAGATGCTCAATCTTATCTGTCAGGGAGTTAAGGTTGATGAATCCCGCTTTTAAGGAACCTCCACTCCCTCGTCGCTCCTCAGCAGCCGTATTTAGTCAAGGAGTCTCCACTGATTCTGCTGCCGGAACCCCGTTTTGCTCCGGAACGACTGTGCAGCTCTGGTTGTTGTTAGAGGACGCACGAGTACGTTTTGGAACACTTCGACAGGCCGTTTGAATGACCTGCAGATCAGCGAGGGACTCGAACGTGTGCGCTCGCTCACCATTCTTCCGCCTAACCCAGAAACGTCCACCGCTGTGCCAGACGTATCGTAGTCCCAAACCGCGTGCAACTGACCTCGAATGTATATACTTCTTGTACTTTTCGCGGGGGAGCATTTCATTTATGAAGATTTTACGGTCTGGCACATGAGCTTCCACATCTGGATCAAGTAGATCAGACTGGATGTTATTAGCCGTGAAATAATTATTGGCGATTGAACGTTTAGCCCGAATCACTTCCCCGACTAGTCGGCTACTGGAGAGTTGGACTACGCATGATGGTAAAGAACGCGAGATGGCAGCTGGGGCTCGGGAAGATGGGACCGAATCGCGATTTCCAGTTGGAGGCCTCTCCCCAGACGCATGCCCTGGTTGCAGGACATGAACATCAGCAATGTCTGCCCTCTCCAGTGAGGGGAGGATGGACTTGAGCACTGCGTAAGAAATATCAGATAATTGTGCCGGTGAGGCCATTGAATTTTGCTTTCAAAACTCCATTAATAATCAATTTACAGCGCTCAAGGCCGTCACTGCCGTGTCCTTGTCGCTGCTTCCCAGCGTGTGAGTGGGGGGACTTGTCCATCCTAGGTGGAATAAGAGGAAACGAGGATTGATGTGGCGATTCGACATTACTATTCTCGTTAATTCTACATTCTCTATCTCGCAGACTACACTGGTGACCTTCTAATAGCTCAGTCAGAGTGGAAAGATGGCCTTTCATGGTGGTATTCTGCTCCAGGAGAAGCTGGTGATCCAAGCGAAGCTCCTCCAGCTGGGAGTTCTGCCTCTCGATAAGTCTCTCGAGAGAAGATACACGTTCCAACAGGCGATCATCCACCTCTTTCACTGCTGGCGTGAGAGGTGGAGAGAGAATGGCAACGTTTTGTCGACTCACGAGAGATTCTATTTCGACGAGCTGATCCCGGAGCATGTCATATTGTTGATAAAAGAGGTCCAGTGTAGACTGCGCTATAAATACCCATTCAGGTTCAGGAGACTTCGTCGTTGTCGATGCTGATGGTACTGCAGGTTGTCCCGAGATGTTGCGGCTGTTACTTTCTACCGACCCAACAGCGTGGTCCACAGGTGGTATGGTGAGCAGCGACTGGGTGGTAGCATTGAGCCGCGCGTCCGTTCGCTGCTTTTGAAAATTCGCGGGCTCTACTGTGTTGGACTGCTGCAGGGTGGCGCCACTTGACGGAGACAGATCTGCAGGCGATAGCATATCCCCCTCTAGCGCGAGCTGTGGCCTTTTGGTGGAAAGAGAGGCATTGGTGGTGGGGAGCTTCGCGCTGCGGCGCGCAGCGGTGGTATGCTGCGGAGCGGGGGGAGACAATCCTGACGCAGCGCGCGAGCTGAGTCGCGTGTGTGAGATGGGCTGATTACTCACACGTCTTTGCGAGTTCGTATTCTCCTTCTCTCTCCCTCTGGCTGTTTGCATGCTGAGGCGAGGAGTCGTAGTCGTCTGCTTCGACGCACTCGATTTCAATTGTGCGGCTGGAATTTGACTCACCTCCAGACAGCCTTTGCATGTGTCTGCTTCTCGGGATGAGATCGAGCACTTGACATGTGCTGATCCCTTGCAGATGCTGCATTCTTTGCTGCCCGCGCGCAAGGATTTGTGGCATTAACAGCAGGTGTTGTCACTCATCATGCAGCAGACAGCAAGGCGGTGAGGCGAGCCAGCGTAGCAGACGACCTCCGAGCATGCGCAGAAAGCTCACTTCCCGCGCCAAGCACTGCCAACTCGATGTTGTTGTTGGAAATTGCAGAATTGGAATTATTCCTCCCAGGCTCTAGTAGGAGCCATGCAGTGATGCTCCAGTGGTATGAGCCTGCAGGAGGAAGTCCAATCTGCAAAAAAGTGCCACTCGGGACGACGTTTTGGTGGTCAAAAAGATGTTCAAACACGGAGCGATGTTAGATGCG
Source organism: Eretmocerus hayati (assembly GCA_029851415.1). NCBI lineage: Eukaryota > Metazoa > Arthropoda > Insecta > Hymenoptera > Aphelinidae > Eretmocerus > Eretmocerus hayati. The sequence goes on along the minus strand of CM056744.1, from coordinate 64,432,841 downwards.
TGTGGAAGCACTTACCGCCAGAGAGAGAGAGAGATAGATAGATAGATAACCTTTATTCGCCCGAGGGCAAAATTGAAAAATACAGTGGCATATGTCACATATGTTACACCTACATAATAAATATATAAAAAGTATAAATAATTTTTGGTCAAGGAATATTAGGATTATCACAGAAAGTGACTAGTCATTTTAAGGCATCGAGAGATGCATAAAAGTCAGGAAGAGAATGATAAAATACATTTCCATATATATATATATATCAGTGTTCACAAGAACGATCAAGGAGAGAGGACATTCTCACGTAGAAAGGCATATAAAGGCTTGGTCCAGCAGAAATATCACAGGAATTACAATTCAGTGGCGAAGTAGCCACGTATGACTCTTTTAAAAAAAGGAAACGCCGGTTGAAAAGAGCCCAAGCCTATCACAGTTTAGAGATTAAAATAATGCCTCCTCTCCACATCAATCCTCTGAGAAGACTGAGTCAGGAGGAAATCTTTTAAGGCCTCTTTGAATACTGATATTTTCCTCAGCTGCCGAAAGCCCGGAGGGAGAAAGTTCCACAGATGAGCACATTGAGCCTGGAATGATCTTCTTCCGTACTCAAGTCTCATATTGGGAACCTTGAGTGCCCGCTCTTCTGCGTCACCACGTGCGGGGCGTTCAGATTGGTACCTGGTAAACATCGCAGCTAGGTAGCCAGGTTCTCCAAGATGCATGATCTTATGCATTAAAAGTGCTGCGAAGTACATTCTCCGCGAATCAGTACGTAACCAACCCAAACGCTCCCTGAACGGGGTGATGTGCTCGTCTCTCCTAAGATCAAAAATGTACCTCACACATGAATTGCTCAGTCGCTGTATCCGTTGCCGCTGTTCGTCCGTGGCGTCGAGGTACACGACTGTGCAATAATCTAAATGCGGTTGAACTAATGACTCGACTAGGCGAATTCGGAGAGGTCTGGTGATACACGCCCTAAAAAACCGCAATCCGTATAGGGCTCTATTCACTTTCTCAGTTACTTGGTCGATGTGCGGTTTCCACGTCAGTTCACTGTCAAGTGTAACACCAAGACTCACGACCGTGTCGCTGAACGGAATGAACTTTCCTTCCTCTATCTCAACTCCTGGCAAGTCCATTCTCTTCAGGTCTTTGATATTCCTCTCAGAGCTGAAGAAGATTGCCTTGGTCTTGCCAGCGTTGAGACGCAGGCCGGAACTTCTGGCCCATTCAGCAATTAGTCGTCCTACTTCCCCTAGCCGAGTGATGCCTTCCTTGATCTTAGTTTTCTCGACTTGGAGATAAATTTGAAGATCATCCGCATAGAATAGATGATATACCGACTTTCCATCTAGCAAACCAGGTAAGTCATTAACATATAAGCTGAAGAGTAAAGGCCCGAGAACGGATCCCTGTGGAACACCCAGATTGGTTTCGAGCCAATCAGAACTACCGGATTTTGAAGTGACTATTTGGGTGCGGCCTTGTAAGTATGATTTTATCCACAGGAGTGCCGACCTTGAGAATCCAAGGTTTCGGAGCTTCCTCAACAGCTTTGACGGTGTTATTGTGTCGAAGGCTTTGCTAAAGTCGAATAGTAGGAGTAAGGTGATCTTCTTCCTATCAATGCCTACTCTGATGTCATCCGTCAACTTTAGCAAAGCTGTCTGGGTGCTGTGGTGTTGCCTAAAAGAGAGAGAGAGAGAGAGAGAGAGAGAGAGAGAGAGAGAGAGAGAGAGAGAGAGAGAGAGAGAGAGAGAGAGAGAGAGAGAGAGACCCTGGCTCGGGGGGATGAGCCGGCTAGATATGCCCAATACGTAGGAGAGCCACGGGGTCAACGGCCTATGTGAGAAAAGACACCTCGAAGAGATTTGTGAAATACGATGAGTATGGCGTCAAAAAATGATAGAGCGTTAAGCAGGCAAGTGATTATATACTCACAGCGCCACAGACGGAGAGAGAGATTGATTGATTGATTGATTTGTTTATCCGCCCGGAGACAATTGAGTCCCATAGGGTACTTTGCCAATCACATTGGTTCATAAAATTCATTAAATTCATAAAATCTCTAAAATTCATCATTACAAAATTTCAAATGAAAAGTAACAATTGTGACGTAAAATTAAAATGTTTTGGAACGGAGTTCCTTTTCCGCCGTCAGGTGCGGAGTAAAATCGCAGGAGGATCACGTGACCGACATAATTTGGCCGCCATATTGCGTGACGAAAATGTGTGACACGATAGATATAAGTATACTGAATTATACGTATATATACAGGTGCACCGCAGACCGTACAGCAGCCTAAGGGACAAAACGGCAATATATAGTTAGATCGGTGATCGACAGTTGAACAGGTGCATGCCTGTGCGATAGCTAGAGCACCCACCACGCCGCCGTGGTAGCAGGAGCAGACTCCTGGTGCACGGCAATTCGCAAGTCGTCGAGGCCTCGTTGTGTCGCGAACCGTATCGCATCATCATCGCGCAAACCTACCGATTTACGAATCACTACGAATGAGCAAACTCCTGGTGCACGCCAAATCGCAAGTCGTCGAGGCCTCGTTGTGTCGCGAACCGTATCGCATGATCATCGCGCAAACCTACCGATTTACAAATCACTACGAATAACGGACTCACAGCAGAAGTGCATCGGGTTGTGCCTTGATGATGTTTGTTTATAGACGACGTCATCATGAACATTGAACTTCAGCGTACTGCACACCGAATGTCATACGATACAGTGACTCCTAGTGTGCTACAGTCAAGAATGAATAATCTTAGGTTCTGAGCGTCTACAATAACAAACATCATTTTACCTATATCTGAGAAATCCACTCTTGAGAAGTAGCATTTGGAGGATGGTTGAATAATGTGAGTTTATGAATCTGCTATGAATCTTATGCCATGAGTCTTCAATCAAATTTAGAAATCCTCCTCTAATACATCTCCCAATACTCAGATAATTTCATCCATCACTGCTATACAAATGCGAGATCTTTGCAACTCATAAATCTGTTGCAGTAATAAAATGCTCTAAGTCCTTGCTCGACACCATAAGTATAACAGATACCAAAACATTTCTAATCGATGGTACTCTCCAAAGATACATAGAGGTGTAGCAAATGAGATTCTACAACATGGGTTTGCAATGTAAGTATGTAAAACTTATCTGGGTCCTCACTCGCAACTATAAATTCTTTGCGCATACACCACTCTACACTCAAATATTTACCTATCACTCCAATGATAATGGAAATTGCTGAATATGCAACAGCTCATACTTCATATCCTTCTTCAGTTTTGGTTGAATATGCAACTAATCATCACTCGACACCATGAATGAGCCTCCACATCATGGATCTGCAATGTGAGGATCTAAAAGTGACCTGGGTCCTGACTCGCAACCATAAAAACCATTGCGCATACATCAATCAATACTCAAATCTCTCTCTATGACTACCATGATAATGAAAAATTCTTGAATATGCAACAACCAATACTTCATACCCTTTTTCAGTTTGTAAACATACTCTGGATCCTCATCAGACACCATAAGTATTTCAAATATATGTTACGGCAAGTACCAAAGCTCTCACAACTGCAAACAAGACTTCACAGGATATCTTAACAATGTAAGTTTGAAAATAATGATTTGGATCCATACTTGCAACCATGAATTCTATGTCCATCCCTACTGAAAGAGGCCGAGTCGGTGAACGAGACGGTTGACCGAGTCGGTGTACGGAGTCGGTGACTGTTTCAGTTTACCGACTCGGTCACTTCGCAGGGAATGGTCCCAAATGCCACGAAACGAACAATAAATGATAAATCATCGTCAGAGGTTAATAGAAAAATTAAAAAAAAAATAGAAAAAAACATGCCCGCCTATTTTCACAATTTTGACGTGAGTGGGGTTCGAACCTGCAATCTCTTGCTTACGAGTCCAAGCACATGTGCCCGGGGCCAGCGAGACATGTTACGAGAGAGGGCTTAGTGAGCGTACTTGGAGTGTGACTCATAGGAAGTACCTAAGATCTGTTTATCATCAGTTTTATCATGAGTTGATCATAAACTCTGGCACCAGAGCACTGAGTCAAGCCGTAGCTAGGATGGGACTTGGAATATTTCTAGATCTGGCTGCTTGACCGAGTCGGTTGACCGACTCGGTCAACCGAATTCAAACTTTCACGGGAAAGCAACCCGCATAGGACTTGGGAATTTCCGAGATTTGGCTGGTTAACTACCGACACGGTACACCGACTCGGTCAACCGAATCCAAATTTTCACGGGAAAGTAACACCGTGTCGGTTAACCAGTCAAATTTTGAAAATTTTCCTGGTTTTATGCATGTTGCTTTCCCGCGAAAATTTGAATTCGGTTGACCGACTCGGTCAAGCAGCCAGATCTAGAAATATTCCAAGTCCCATCCTAGCTACGGCTTGACTCAGTGCTCTGGCGCCAGAGTTTATGATCAACTCATGATAAAACTGATGATAAATAGATCTCAGGTACTTCCTATGAGTCACACTCCAAGTACGCTCACTAAGCCCTCTCTCGTAACATGTCTCGCTGGCCCCGGGCACATGTGCTTGGACTCGTAATCAAGAGATTGCAGGTTCGAACCCCACTCGCGTCAAAATTGTGAAAATAGCCGGGCATGTTTTTTTCTATTTTTTTTAATTTTTCTATTCACCTCTGACGATAATTTATCATTTATTGTTCGTTTCGTGGCATTTGGGACCATTCCATGCGAAGTGACCGAGCCGGTAAACTGAAACAGTCACCGACTCCGTACACCGACTCGGTCAACCGTCTCGGTCACCGACTCGGCCTCTTTCAGTAGGGATACATCACTTGACACTAACATCATTTCCCATCACATCAATAGGATCGCAAAAAGTGGAAAATGTTCACAATGACATACATGCTAGATCAGTTTGTTGAGATGCCCCGAATCCTTACTCAACACCATGAGTTCTTTGCTTATATGTTTTCTAATGTTGAGATTATCTGGTATTAGTTTCATACTAATTATTGAGAATGTTGGCAACAATGTGTATTCCATAACGATGTAAGCTTTGTGGAATTGTGCTGTGTCCTCACTCGACACCATAAATTCTTCACGCATGGACCTTACATCACTCAGTCCATTTTCCATCAGTTTCATACAATGGAGAAATTTACACCACAATCGTTATACCCATTCATCCGCAGATCCGATAATGAGTGCGTGAGAGTGTTTGATCATGATGATTACAATGAGTGTTGTATGATGAAATGAATCTGTTGTAAGTTTTGTCAAACTTAGTACATTTGACTATTTCTTCTTATAAATGGGAACTATATGTATATACATGGGATGTCAAGTTAGGCTAGATGCTCATGAGAGCTCATCCGAGTACCGCCGAAATCGCATATTCAGTGTGGCCTGGACCGCCAAGTCTGGAGGTTGTATACAGAGAGCACAGTCAAGAGGCGCGGTAGCGCCTCGCTGGCGAGTAGGAGCAGACGAAAAATCGAGCGAGGCGCTGTGCCTATCTATACTTTGAATTGGGGTTTTTTAACCTCACACTTTTTTTCTACTTGGATTATTAACCTCTCAACGTTGCTCATAGAGCTCTGCAATGCTTTAGCAAAGCCTTTCTGAAGCGATTCAGAGTTCTGTACAATTATTTTCTCAATCCAAGCACTGGACGCGTTTTATTCAGCACCGCAGACTTCATGCCTTCGTTTTACATCTCAGTTCGACTTCTCCAGTCCCGCACTTCGACTCGAGAAATATCGAAACATCTCTGCTACACATGTGTTGGGTATGTAAGATGGTCGAGGAAGAGAGAGAGAGAGATGCAGAGAGAGAGAGAGAAAAAGAGAGAAAGAGAGAGAGAGAGAGAGAAAGAGAGAGAGAGAGAGAGAGAGAGAGAGAGAGAGAGAGAGAGAGAGAGAGAGAGAGAGAGAGAGAGAGAGAGAGAGAGAGAGAGAGAAGCGCGTGCGCGAGATCTTCTTGTCCGGTTGACGGCAGTCTGCAATAATGAGGCCGTCTGCTGCGTACCGGGCAACGTGGGCACCGACCAGCTGGTTTGTTTTTGCGGATAAATGAATTTTCGAATTATCTGAATTTCTCGCTTCTATAATTATTGCATCAGATGTAGATACTCGAAACTAGCCACGACTAGAGGTGACGTAAAGATCAAAGCGCCATGCGAGAGGGACAGGAAGGAGAGATTCGTCTGCTTTGTTGTGTTTTGTGTGTTCGTATCGGCCCTGCAATATTGCTCTTGCCTGTAGCTGCATGGCTCTCCAGATTGAACTGAACAAAATATACACTGATAGTAGTGTATTTTTTCATGGAAAAAATGACGGAGCCGTGTGTAAGAAATTCTCAAGTGCGGTGGGGACAAGTGCTTCGGAAATTTGTGGTTACCCTTGGATTTTCATAACCAGGAATGTGAGATCCCCCCCCCCCTCATTCACTTTTTTTCAAAAGTAAAACTAGGCCGGTATATCCGACATGGTTTAAACTCTTGGAAGGAATGAGATCTAAAAAAACCATGTCGAGTATTTTTTGAGCCGATTTGTCACGATCAACATATCATTACTGGTAGAGACTAGAGCCACTTTCCTTCAATCAAATCTTTCTTTTAATTCATCCTAATGCTGGTGGTTCGACAATTTCTTACTAGTTAATTGTCGATGAAACGACCCGAAGTTTAGCTGAGTAGAAGAGGTACAGGGGAATATCGAAATAGAGAAAATATAACTGAGTATGATATGAGATTTTAGTGAATCATCATGAAAATAAAATGAAACTCAGTTATATTTTCTCTATTTTGATATTCCCCCGTACCTCTTCTACTCACCTAAACTTCGGGTCATTTAATCGACAATTAGCTAGTAAGAAATTGTCAAACCACCAGCATTAAGATGAATTGAAAGAAAGATTTGATTGGAGGAAAGTGGCTCTAGTCTCTACCAGTAATGATATGTTGATCGTGACAAATCGGCTCAAAAAATACTCGACATGGTTTTTTTAGATCTCATTCCTTCCAAGAGTTTAAACTATGTCGTATAAAATTTGAAGTTTTGATGTACTGGAGATAAATGGCTCTTTTCTAAACCTCATACTCGCCTAGTTTTACTTTTGAAAAAAAAGTGAATGAGGGGGGGAAGATTAATATATTACGTTAGTGTAATTGCTCTCTATGGTTATTAACAACCCTCTCACCAAGTTCCTCTCCTCTTCGGGGTCCTGTCACGTTTGGATGATTGTTATGCAATCATAGTCACTATGTCACCAGAGACTCATTTATTACTCATGTTTCAAGCGTAAATTACAAGCATGTTATAAAGACATGTGCTTCGTGCCAAGCGCCGCTAACAACTAACTCCTCACACATTCATACACTACCACATTCATACATATGCGCACGCTGGTAAATCCAGACGGGCATATGTCACATCTTCCCTTTTTTGAAATCAAGTTACCTACTCATTCAGATCAAATGGCTCTCTTATTTCTCGGCCACTGCTTGTGACTGTTCTACTAGCCTCTGAGTTTTGGCTTATATTTTGCTGGCTATCGGCGACTTTCGTATTGCCTATAACGTTTTCTTGGCCCATTTCTGCACCTTGGATATTGGCTTCAGTAGCCTCACCTTGCAAGCTCTGAGAGATCAGATCGTCATAGTCACTATTTGGTTCAAATTTAAAATGACAACCTTTATCTACGTTGAGTTGGACTCTATTCCTAGTTATTATATTCCAATGTCCATTTCTTATCTGATATGATGTAGGGGTTTTCCCTTTTTTCTGCACTTGAGCTGGTTCCCAACTATTTCCGTGCTTGTACCTTACAAAATCGTTCTCTCTCAGTTCCGGAAGGTTTTTGTAGCTTCGGTCATGGTAACTGTTCTGTTTTCTTTGTCGTTCGAACAGTTTTTCTCTGAAAGTTGAATCTTTTTTGTTCGCTTCAGAAAATTTCGGCAACACTCCTCTTACATTCCTGCCTAGCATTGTCGTGTTTGGTGACTGTATCTCATTTGAAATTGGCATGTTCCTCAGTTCCAGAAGCGCTAGATAAGGATTTCTTCCGTCATACGATGCTTTCTTCATAATTTCTTTGACTGTTTGAATACATCTCTCTACCATGCCGTTGCTTCTAGGGTAATATGGACTGGATGTCACATGATCAAAATTCCAAGCTTTACTGAATTTTTAAAAAGCTGGCTATCAAACTGTGGACTATTATCTGATTTTACCTCTTTAGGGACTCCGAATCTTGAAAAGTAGGATTTTAAGGTCACTATCACAGACTCAGTGCTTTCATATTTCAATAAACCCACTTCCACATATTTAAAATAGTAATCTATGACAAGAATATGTGCTAACTGATTGATGCCCTGTTGAGAAAAACTCGTGATGAACATCACAATGTTCATGACAACGAAAATATGCGATGAACGTTGTCACTTTTGTCTAATATCATGGCAACGTTTTGTGGTGATGGAAAGGTCACCTTGGAAAACTCATCACGTTGGTTTGCGATGTATGCATGTGATGTCGTGGAAAACTCGTGAGGTCCGAGCGTAATGTTCGGGACGTATGTGATGACATTTTGTGGTGATGACTAACCATAAATTCCTGTCGCTTCGCGTAACTTTGCGATGGGAAGTTGTTATGATTATTTGTCGTGTTATCTATGCAATGGTGCAACGGAAAATTGTCACGTTTCTCCGTAGAATATGGGGAAATTGCCATGATATCTTACGATGTTCATAATCACGTCATCACAGCCTGTCATAGTCATGTCACGTAACCCCACGTCATGGAAATCTGTCATGGTATCCGGTTATGTTTGTATGTGAGGTTTCCTGAAGATGTAAAAATGTTATGCTTCTCGACCATGTCAGCGGCAAACGTGTGACGACATCTCACGATGTCCGCCTTACCAACTTTGGATGTCATGTTCTACGATCGAGGGGAGTTCTGTTGTTCCTTGACCGTTTCCTGATACCGCAAGGGGGAACTCATGTCCCGGGGTGTGACGACCCCCCGGCCCCAGTTACTCGGACACCGTACCAGGCCCGAAGCTGGTAGGGGGAAGACTGGCCCCGAGACTGGCGCTCGGCGCTTTGACTTCTCCCGGAAACCGCAAGGGGGTTGGGGAATGGCGCCTCATCCCTGGAGTCTGACGAGCTCTCGGCCCCAGCCATCGCCCGGCGGAGCGAGGAGACCGCACATCTCCATCTGGCACCACGGGAGTGGGTGAGTCTAGGGACTCGAATTGGAATCGCCCATGGGGGCAACCGGGGTTAAGCCGAGAGGCAGGGACCCGGTATATAAAAGACAATATTCCTTGACCATTTCCTGGGGACATGTCATGGCATCTCTTCTCCGATGTCATGTTTGCACAGAATTTCGTCATGAGAATCAGCAATGTTCTCTGAACATGTCTGAGGGAACCATGTCATGATTTACCGTGATTTTCGGAAACCATGCTTCTTTGTAATGGAAAAATGTCATGTTCCTCGGCCATGTTCTAGGAAGTTCTGCCATGACATCTTGTGATGTCCTGTATGGACGGGATATCTTGTGATGGAAATAAGCGATGTTCTCTGAACATGTCTGGGGAACCATGTCATGGAGTACCGTAATGTTTGGGAACAGTGCTTCTTTGTAATGGAGAAATGGCATGTTTCTCGGTCATGCTCTAGGAGGATATATCATGACATCTTGTGATGTCCTGTATGGCCGGGTTTTCTTGTGATGGGAATTAGCGATGTTTACTGAACATGTCTGAGGGAACCATGTCATGACGTACCGTAATGTTTGGGAACAATGCTTCTTTGTAATGGAAAATTGTCATGTTCCTCGGCCATGCTCTAGGAAGATATGTCATGACATCTTGTGATGTCTTGTATGGACGGAATTTCTTGTGATGGGAATTAGAGATGTTTTCTGAACATGTCTGAGGTAACCATGTCATGACGTACCGTAATGTTCGGGAGCAATGCTTCTTCGTAATGGAAAAATGTCATGTTCCTCGGCCATGCTCTAAGAAGATATGTCATGACATCTTGTGATGTCTTGTATGGACGGGATTCCTTGGGATAAGAATTACCGATGTTTACTGAACATGTCTGAGGAAAACATGTCAAGACATACCGTAATGTTTGGGGATAACGCTTTTTTGTGATGGAAAATTGTCATGTTCCTCGGCCATGTTCTAGGAAGATAGGTCATGACATCTTGTCACGTCCTATATGGACGGGATTTCTTGTGATGGGATTAAGCGATGTTCTCTGAACATGTCTGGGGAACCATGTCTGGGGAGCATTGTTCACAAACATCACTATACGTCATGACACGGTTTCCTCGGACATGTTCAGGAAACATCGCTAAATCCCATCACAAGGAATCCCGTCCATACAAGACATCACAAGATGTCATGATATATCCTCTTAGCGCATGGCCGAGAAACATGCCATTTTTCCATTACAAAGGAGCATTGTTCCCAAACATTACGGTACGTCATGACATGGTTCCCCAGAGATGTTGAGAGAACATCGCGTATTCCCATCAGAAAAAATCCCGTCCATACGAGACATCACAAGATGTCATGACATATTTTCCTAGAGCATGGCCGAGGAACATGACAATTTTCCATTACAAAGAAGCGATACGCCAAAACATTACGGTTTGTCATGACATGGTTCCCTCAAACATGTTCAGAGAACATCGCTGATTCCCATCACAAAATTCTGTGCAAACATGACATCGGAGAAGAGATGCCATGACATGCTCCCCAGGGAACGGTCAAGGAACATCACAACTTCCCTTGATCGTAGAACATGACATCCAAAGTTGGTAAGGCGGACATCGTCAGATATCGTCACACGTTTTCCGCTGACATGGTCAAGGAGCATAACATTTTTACATCTTCAGGAAACCTCACATACAAACATAACTGGATACCATGACAGATTTCCGTGACGTGGGGTTACGTGACATGTGACCATGACAGACTATCGTGACGTGATTATGAACATCGTTAAATATCATGGCAAGTTTCCAATATCCTACGAAAAAACAGGACAATTTTTCGTTGCACTATTGCGTAGATAACAGATCAAATAATCATAACAACTTCCCATCGCAAAGTTACGCGACGCGACAGGAATCCATGATTAGTCATCACCACAAAATGTCATCACAAACATCCCGAACATTACGCTCGGATCTCTCGAGTTTCCCACGACATCACATGCATACATCGCAAACCAATGTGATGAGTTTTCCAAGGTGACCTTCCCATCACCACAAAACGTTGCCATGATATTGGACGAAAGTGCTAACGTTCATCGCATGTTTTCGTTGTCATGAACATTGTGATGTTCATCACAAGTTTTTTTCCAACAGGGTGTAGAATATGTCCATTCCTACTTCTCCCCAGCAGTTGTGAGGTATTTCATGTGGCATTAGACTTTCTTGAGTGTTGTTTCTTTGTAATTTTCGACAAGCTTCACATTTTGCGATCATGTCCTCAATCTCCCTAGTTATGCCTGGCCAAAACACAACTTATCTTGCTCTGTATTTGGTTTTTCCTATGCCCATGTGATTATAGTGCAGTTTCGCTAATACATCTTTCCTGAAATTATTTGGTACAACGATTCTCTCATCTTTATATAGCAAGCCCTCATGCTCAAACATACTCTCCTGATAGGTATGAAATGCTTTGCAGTTATCAGGTACGTCTTTGATTTCTGCCGGCCAACCTTCTTTTATCAATTTTAGCACCGTTTGCAATTGCTCATCTGAGCCTGTTTCTTTTATATACACTACCGGTCAAAAGTTTAAGCTCACCCAAAAATTTTTTTTTCAATTTTGTGAGTTGAACTACTCGGCTCTATTTGACCGTAGAGGACTCTTCTGTAGCTCATTTTGAAGGTTTTTTCACGTACTTTGAGATGGCATTATTCATTTTTATCCGTACGGATCGGGATCTTTCCAATTTGAGCTTGGAAAAGTGTCAATTTCAACGATTTTTGAGAGAATCTTTTGGCTCCTGCCAATTTGAGCCACATGAATGTTTCAATATGAGAGTTGAGGGATACAAAAGTACCAGTCTAGAGCTTCAAAATCCGTTTTTGAACGCCCCTCTACGCCACTTCCAGTCCGAGCTATGACACTTTCTCTGAGGGAAGATTTTTCGCAAAAACTAGCACTCCAATTCGAGAGAGATACAGAGACGCATTTTTATTAAGTATAATCATCATTTCTGTCATCTTTTATCTATATCTTGATTGAGGAAACGAGAAACCTTTGAAATATGCCCCAAATAGTGAATTTTCTCGTCATTTTTGAATCCAGGTGCTAGTTTTTGCGAAAACTCTTCCCTCAGAGAAAGTGTCATAGCTCGGACTGGAAGTGGCGTAGAGGAACGTTCAAAAACGGATTCTGAAGCTCTAGACTGGTACTTTTGTATCCCTCAACTCCCATATTGAAACATTCATGTGGCTCAAATTGGCAGGAGCCAAAAGATTCTCCCAAAAATCGTTGAAATTGACACTTTTCCAAGCTCAAATTGGAAAGATCCCGATCCGTACGGATAAAAATGAATAATGTCATCTTAAAGTACGTGAAAAAATCCCCAAATGAGCTCCGGAAGAGTCCTCTTCGATCAAATAGAGCCGAGTAGTTTAACTCACAAAATTGAAAAAAAAGTTTTTGGGTGAGCTTAAACTTCTGACCGGTAGTGTATATATATCTTTCACCTTGTCATCCATATGCTCTGAAAGCTTTACATCCAAAATATGCGTGTCTACATCTTCCAATTGTGCTCTCGACAGGACATCTGCTATGAATGACTCTTTGACTGGTTTATACGTAACCACCAATCCATATGGTTGCAGCCTCATATGCATTTCCTGTAATCTCATCGGTATATCTGACAAGCTTTTGCCAAAAATGGGGATCAGCAATTCATGATTGCTTTCAACTATTATTCTGCCACCTACTATATACTGGTGGAATCTTTCACAACCAAAAACTATTGCATATAGCTCTTTTTCTATTTGAGCCCAATTCTTCTGATTTGGTGTGAACGCTTTTGAGGCGTATGGTATTGGAAGATCGTTTTGCATTAGCACCGCACCCACTCCGGTGCTGCTGGCATCAACACTTAACTTACAGTCTAATTTAGCATCATAATATTGTAAAACCGGTCATTTGGTAAGATATTCTTTAATTTTAGTGAAAATGTCTTCATGTACTTTTGTCCATTCAAATGTTGCATCTTTCTTCATCAACTGTCTTGAAGGGGCTGTCAGTATTGACTCATTTGGTACGAATTTGGCAATATACGTCAACATACCAAGCAATCTCTCGACGTCATTTGCATTTCTAGGCTGCTTCATCATTTTTATGGCCTCTACTTTTTCAACGTCAACCTTCAAGCCGCCTAGTGTAAAGATATGACCTAGAAACTTTATTGATGAGCTACCGAATTCACACTTCTTTAAATTGAATTTGACATTTGCTTTTTCAGCGGCTTGGGAGACTTGTTCTAAAATTGATAAAAGTTCTTCTTCGGTATCTGCATAAATCATTATATCATCTCTAAAAATTTCCAACTTTCTCATATGACCAAATATGTTATGGTAGCATCCGTCAAATACGTTTGATGCTACTGTGGTCCCCGGAGGAAGTCTCAACCATCTAAATTTCCCAAATGGGGTCCCGAAGGTTGTCAATTTTGACCTTCTTTCTGTTAGAGGTACTTGTAAAAATGCATTTGACGCATCTATTCGGCAAAAAAATTTTGCGCCTTTCGTTTCTGTATCTAATTCTTCGAAAGTTGGACATTGCCTTGGATGCCGTATTAACGAGATATTCAAATAGTACGGATCTAGGACGATTCTCAATGATCCGTCTGGCTTCCCTACTATCAAGACTCTATGGACAAATTCTGTAGGTCCGTTCTCTCTAACAATCACTTAGTTTCTCTCCATGGAGGTTAGTTCTTGCTTGAATTCCTCTAGTAGTTTAAATGGAATCGTATTTCTATTGCAAATTTCCCCTTCGTAATTTGGCTGGAGGTGGAACTCATATTCAAGATTGATTTTTCCAATACCCTCGAAAATGACGCTATATTTTTTTGTCATCAGTGAAATAGGATTGGAGAGAGACGTTACATTTTCTTTGATTTCGTGTACTCGTTTGACTAAATTCAGCTTTTCTATCGTTGGTCTGCCAAATACTGGCACGCCTTTACCCTGTGCTATATAAAATTGTATGTTCTACAAGTTATTTTTCACCACACAATCCCAATTTATTTTACGAACGATGAGTGTTTGAAATGAGTGTTTGTAACAATCTCGGATGTGGGATGGCGTCGATCGGTATCAGGAACGATTCCTCAAACCCTTCCGCGACCGACATCCTACTCACTCATCTGTCACAGTCCTTCCTTATTACATCCATCGACAACGGATTGTTTCGATACACTCAATCACCCCTCTAAAGTAGCGGTAGTCTTCCAGTTAAATACAATATCGTTAGACAAATTTCGAACCAAAACTCGCCTTCTATTTCTCAAACATCTCAACTCTCCCCACAGAGCAAATCCCCTTTTTGATTCCGGCACTAATGCTGAGTATCCTAAACTAACCGTTACTGCCCGCTCACATTTTTATTATCCATTCCATGAGCTGTATCCGTACAAGAAAAACCAAGAGACCATCTACACAATCCAGTACGAATAGAAGATGAGTCAAGATCATGCAGTTCTGCTTTGAAGTATTCTCAGCCGAGTCTCCAGAGGAAGTCTCGCGCCGACCCACGTAACACTAGGACATTCAAGGGATTCGTCATCGTAAATCACCGATAAATACCCTAGGTGAAACAAACCTCAACCCGCAGATCTTATTCACTGCAGTACTGTCGATATTGCGCAAGCCAAAGAATTACATCCCCAACTCCACCAATTCAGTTGAAACTTTGTCAGCTGTTGGATATTGAAGTCTCCCTAATTTCAAAATTCTTTAACATCATACGATACAGAGTTGTAACAGAAGAAAGTATGAAATCCTATGCAAAGCTCTCGAGTCAAATATCCCCCAAACCATAAGAAGAGTGCTTTTCTTATAAGATTCTTTTTTGTAAATTTCGAACATGAAAATCTTCCTTACATTCCCCAGTATACACCTCAGCTCCTTGGGAGTTTGCCCGGCTATACATGTACCAAACATTATCATCTATCGAATGTCCATCAAAATCTTCAAGGGCGATCAAGTTGCTACGAAACTATTTCAAGCGAGTCCTCCATTTCTAACAATTCTTCAAATCCTTAGCTTGACTCTGTTCCCGTGTATGACTTATCGAACTGACTGATTGACCACTCCTTCGTTTCCTTTCAGACGACATGTGGACCGTCCATGAATGAACACCAAGAGCCTCGATTTCTATCCAACTTGAGCATTCAGCCTCTTCCGCCTGGTTTACTCTAGACTACCGATGTACCGCAGCATGCTTCTTCTATGGCCCTCATCTATTCAAATGATTGCTAACTGTCATTGTGGATGGAAAATAATTTAGAATAAAATCACAAACATATTCTTCGAGTAATTTTGTTTTCAGAGCGTGTTCTTGTTTCAGTAGAGTATAACTTTTTATCATCAGCACTATTCGTCTACGAATAATCCTGTCCAAATATTTAACAATTAATAGATTTGTGAGTAAATCACTGTCTGTTTCATACAAATAAGAATACTAAAATCACTGTAACGCACGCATCACCTGTCAATGATTTCAGATGAGGACTTTACCTCACGAGGAAAATCATTACACCGAGACCTGAGGAGATGGCCGCATTGAATTCTGATACAATTTAAACAACACTCTCATAAAACAACTAAATGATTTGAATAATTCTCACTACTGCTACCGGTAAATGTACATGTTTGAGGAGGAATAAAACCTTCAACTTGGAAATCACAGAAGTGTTTCTAGTTCTAGCATCACTGTGAAAATGATTGACAGCCAATTGACAGATGAGGGATGAGAATGAATGACATCAGTAAATCAATGTAATAATTCTCTAAATATTCTAACTCTTTTTTGATGCTACTGTTATTGATGCTGCAGGATCTTCTCTCGACAATGACTAATCATAACTGATCAAAACATTCTCACATGATTAGAAGTTCATAAGAAAAGTTTAAATGAGCGATGAGTCATTCTAATACACGGAACTCAATAGGATCAGGTAAATAGTGTGTACTTTAGTAGCTATCAGTCTTCATCATCTTCACATACAGCAGCAAGTGTAATGTGATGTGTGTTGAAATAGTAATATTTAGGTTATGGGCAAGATAGTATAGATTCTACGAATCATGACCCTGTTTCAGTGATTCAACAATATCCAAGGGCACTTCAACATCAGAACGTGGTAAGTGCTCTTCGTCGAAGATACTTTGATCTGTTTCCGATTGTGTAACAACAGAGCCATGGAGAGAGAGGAACTTTGAATATGCCACTTTATCAGTTCATGAAGATCAGAAACAATCATCAGGATATCTCCACCAAAATCTTGTTGACAGGAAAAGGTTGAAGTGACACTGTCAGTGGAATCTATGATTTTCCAATAATCTTTGAGTCGGATATAAGCCTTTCATGAGCAATTCCACGTCAATTCAGCAAGGTTTTCTCTGACCTTTTTTATCTTTCCTATGTTCTTTTCCCGTTTCATAGTGTTGAAAAAAGAAAGTTTTAACACTTTATAGGGCCAAAAAAAATTTTTTGCATCACCCGGGTCTGTACAAGTGGTTTTGCCATAAACCCAAGATTTGAAACATTGCCTCGGCAATTTGCGTATAACTTTTAACCATCCTTACCAATCACAATTTGGCTCACGGCATTCGGAAGAGGAGTAAAAAAACCTATCGATTTATTACCTGTAAAGCCTTCTAAAAGCCGTTCTGGTCCTTGCCAGACTAAAAGTAGCCTCGATTCACGGTGTAGCCCATATATAAATTGGGACTTTTCCAAGCTCAAATTGGAAAGATCCCGATCCGTACGGATAAAAATGAATAATGCCATCTTAAAGTACGTAAAAAAACCTTCAAAATGAGCTCCAAAAGAGCCCTCTACGGTCAAATAGAGCCGAGTAGTGAAACTCACAAAATTGAAAAAAAAAAATTTGGGTGAGCTTAAACTTTTGACCGGTAGTGTATTTTGACCCCCAGAAAAAAAAAATTTTTAATTCTTTTTCCGATTGATATTGTTCTGACCTATACGTAAAAGAAATTTGGAGTATTTCTTCTGAGATTTGGCGTCTCTGGAATTTTTTTTGTGCGTAAAAATGTCAAAAAAAGTAGAAAATGATTTCTCATAAAGCCGGAACTCCTTGTAGAGCTCTGAATTTATTTTCATCGTGTTCACCGAGTCATTTTACGTCGAAAATGTATTCTCTAAGAATTATTGGAGTCATTAAAAGTCGTCAAAACACTGGGAAAGCATTTTCAAAGCACATTTTTAACAGAAAATGGCCTCACCACCATACCCATTAGATTTGGGGCTCGTGAAACTATCTTCAAACGATTGCCCTTGAAATTTCCTCCAAAATGACCTATTTTAAAAGTCTATTTGATGCACTAAGAGTGGATTTGTAGCCACTCGAATCAAAACAAGAATGTCAAGAATAAAATCTGTGAGCCCTATGTAGCCTTCTCATAAATTCAAGGACTCTTTGGCAGCTGCGTACCACATCATTCAAGGGAATCGACTTCGGCAATAGGTTTTTTGGAAGGAAATTGACCCAGCTTTGCTGCCGAAGTCGATTCCTTCAAATGATGTGGTACACAGCTGCCAAAGAGTCTTGAAGTTATGGGAAGGCTACATAGGGCTCACAGATTCCATTCTTGACATTCTTGTTTTGATTCGAGTGACTACAAATCCACTCCTAGTGCATCAAATAGACTTTTGCAATAGGTCATTTTGAAGGAAATTTCAAGGGCTATCGTTTGAAGATAGTTTCGCGAACCCAAAATCTAATGGGCACGGTGGTGAGGCCATTTTCTGTTAAAAAATGTGCTTTGAAAATGCTTTTCCAGTATTTTGACGACTTTTAATGACTCAAATAATTCTTAGAGAATACATTTTCGACGTGAGATGTTTCTGAAAGATTCGTTCCTATTATCACTCATACACCTCCTCTGCAGCCTCTGGCCGGGTATCTTTTCCTGATCCTGCCTGCAAACTCGTCATTAACGACTAAAACGTGAATGGCATCAGTATCGACTGCATCAGGTACGTCGACGTTAATCCTCCCTCACAAACGGGATACACACCAATTGAACCCCGACATGAAAGTGTCGAGTCGAAGCGCTCACCGTGCCGGGACCGCGCCGAGAGCAAGCTATGACCGACAAAACGTGTCGAGAAAAGCATCGGCTGGAGGCGAGTGCGGTATTTTCTGGAGCAAGCTTGAGTTAAACAATTATTTCCACCAAAGACAGACATTTACAATTCATCGAAAGACCAAGAATTCAGCAAAGCCCTCGGATTGCATGAGGCTATACCTTATCTCGATCGACGGGATCGGCAATTAGTCAAACTGCGGGTCAATGGGATGATTGAGTTTGATTGACGAGAAGTATTAGGAGGGTATGGATCATTTGGACCATGATAGTGAAAGGAAAAATCACTTACCTCGAAATGGCTGGCTCTGGGCTTCAATCCATGGTGATGTGAAACATTCGAGTAAGTGCTGGGGGTTTTGTGAAATTGGATGTCGAATGGGAACCCGCTTCGAAATTTTGGAAGCTTGAAGCCAGCCCGGAGTCTCCGCAGAACCGCAACCAGACACGCACCGGAGTGCATTCAGGTTTCCAACAATATCTGATCTTTAAATAATTGCAAACACTTCTCGGATTAATTCATTAAGTTAGCGCCCTTCCCAATAAAATTCTCAATCATTTGAGCCTTGTTGCGCCTCAAAACTCGTGATATATTTTGCGAAATTTGAAAGATGGCAATCTCGAGCTATCACTGCCGCATCATGGGATACACGCGTCATGGGAAATTGCTTTTTTCCAAATCTCGCAGAATATGCTACGAATTTTGAGACGCAACAAAGCACAAACGATTGGAAATTTTACTGGAACAGTGTTTGCAGCTATTTAAAAATCAAATATTGTTTGAATTACGCTATGCAAATGTCCGTGGTGCCATCTATGGAGTAGTATACTACTTATAAGAAGTACGGACTGGTCTTAAGGATTATGAGGTGACTCGCACACGCGGTGCCGTACCAAGCCTGGGCCTCGGCCTGATGGGTGCAGATAGAGAGGCTCTTAGCGTTTCTAGTACGTTCTTGCCGCGATATAGGCATAGATACTCCCAACGCCAAGTCGGTGGCTACCCCACGCTATTGCAACCCAAAAATCACTTTGAGAGATTCACTCAAAATCCTGCACACTGGCAACCTATTCCTTTGTTCATGTCATTTGACGCACCAATCCAGGCAGCGTCGATCTCGTACTTTGTTATGAGTATTGAAGGGTAAGTTGGTTCTCAACTGACATGACCCGTAAGAATACTCATAAAAGAGTTTTCTCAAAAAATGGTTCTACAGTAGAACTTCTACTCGCGATTTTCATTTGCAAGCCCGTATTGTCTTGTTCTTCCTATATCCGTTATCCCAGTTTAGTCAAGATCTGCGTGAGCCACGTTCAGCCAAAGAATTATTTCTACCAGGGACTGTGCAGGGCTGGTGTGCAATCCTTTAAGAAACTAAAAATCCAGTACAGCCCTCTAATCACATGAGGCTATAACTTATCTCGCTCGACGGGTTCGGCAGTTATTCAAACTGCGGGCAAATGAGATGATTGAGTTTGATTGACGAGAGGTATCAGGAGGATATGGATCATTTGGAGCATAATAATTTAAAAATGAAATCACTTACCTCGAGATGGCTGGCTCTAGGCTTCGATCCAAGATAACGAGAAACATTTGAGTAAGTGCTGGGGGTTTTGTAAAATTGGATGTCGAATGGGAACCCACTTCGAAAATTAGTTTCATAAAAACGATATCCCGAGCTAATTCTAATATGACATTAGGATTTCTCCACAAAAAATCTCGCAACAGGCTACCACTACACGAATATCATCAACTATATAATTTTAATCATCCAAAGTTATGAAAGATTTTTTGATAACTACACAAAAAACCTCGCAACACGATAACATGATACAAACTTGGCTTAGTATTTCTCCACAATAATAACGTATACGGAAATTCAGTCCACAGAAAATTAGTACACGCAATTTTTCGGAACAAATAACTTGTACACGTGTGGTGACTTGCCGAGTGGATGAATTTAACGTGGAGAACATTATTGTGTTGAGATAACAACAAAAAACGTGTGGAGAATCATACCGAGGGAAATGAGCTTTGTGGAGAAAACCAGTGAGGCGTGAAATGTTGCACACAAAAATTATCTCATGGGTTTTGTCCACAACAGACTACTACACATGTGGCAATCTTCCCCGTGGACAAAACTTACGGGGAATGAATATCTGAAGAGGATCATCATGTGGACAAAATATGTGTCATCATATATTACTGTGGTCAAACTTAACGAGGGCTATTCATCCGTGGCGATGAATCCTGATGACAACTATCTATGAGTAGAAATAGCATGTGGTCAAAACACCCTGTTGGCAAGCTGCGTGGTCAAATCGTATGTGACCAAAATATACCGACTCGAATGAGATCGTCTGTATATGAGCTTAGGAACGACGTTACTGGCTCTAATTCAGCGTTTGGGACTAGTCTGGACAAATCATGGAAACCGATTACATTCAGATCTGCACCACTATCTAGCTTCATATTAGTCTCATTCACTGATTTTACAAATTTTATTTTTTCGTACAAGTCATCCTTAATTCCTAGAATTCTCAACATTCTCTCGTCTCTTATCACTCCCACATGCCCCAACCATGTTGGCTCACTCGCATCATTTGCATCTTTGCACTCCTCATTCACTAATAGTACATTTCGATACAAGGGCGTAAAACGTTTTATTCGCGTCCGAGTGATGGGTTTCCGGCCCGAGCCGCAGGCGAGGGTCGGAATCATCACGAGGATGCGAATAATAGGTTGTACGCCCGTGTATCTAACTATACATTTCGATAAACTGTGAGTAAAAGTCGACAAACTGTGCGCAAAGTTCACTTTTACGCACAGTGTATCGAAAATTCACTTTTCGCAATTTTCCGATGTTTGGGTGCCTACAAAATTGCGAAAAATAACTTTCGCGCCTCGCACACGAGGTTCCCCGCTTCCGAGCGATCATTTCAACCCTCGCCTCCGGCTCGGGCCGAAATCCGATCGCTCAGAAGCGAGCTACAACCTCATGAACTCGGTGCGAAATATACTATTTTTCACCCAACACATATTCTCGTAGTGATTTGGTTTACCGCACAAATTGCACTCTCTTCCCCACGCCGGGCACTCTCTTGGTTTGTGATGTTGGCCACACCTGGAGCAATGGCCGCGTTCTCGCCGCTGCTGTTGTGGGTGCTGGCGCTGCTGCTGCTGAGACAGCTGGCTATTTGCTGCCCGCTGCTGCGATGATTCACCGCTCCCTCCGCGTCTCTGCTGAGGCTGTTTGCCGCGTGCTCGTTGCCCTCGTGTTCCTCCATCCATTCTGCTTCGTCTCTGCATATCTATGGCATCCACTGTCTGTGTCGCATTCTTCTCTAACACCTTCATCTCTTGATCGGCTATATCTGCTGTACGACAAATTTTTGAACAGCTATCTAGATCTAACTTGTCCGCGCTGAGCAGCTTCTTTCGCACACCGTTATCTCGTATGCCGCATACAATCCGATCTCTGATCAGACCATCTTCCAGACTGCCAAATGCACAGTCCAGGCTTAGTTTTTCCACATCGCCGAAGAAATTTTCAAACGATTCCTCTGGCTCTTGCGCTCTATTGTTGAATATGTATCTGCAAACTGTTTCGTTTTTTTTCGGTGTGCAGTAGTTTTCGAATGCTTTTATCACTTGTTCATATTTCTCCTTGTTTTCTTCTCCAATCTCGAATGTTTCGTATTTTTTTCCGGCCTCTTCTCCCAGTGAGTGTAGTAGTATGGCGATTTTCACAGCATCTGATTTTTCATCGCTTTCTGTTGCCAACATATATATTTCGAAGGCTCCTCTCCATTTTTTTTCAATTTTCTGCTACATTTCCCGCAAATGATAGCGATTTAGGTGCCTCGAGAGCTAGATTTGTCGCTGTTGTCGTTGCTGTAGCCATACCTATTGCTTCCTGGTCCTCTCCTTCCGATGAAGACTCCGATGACTGTGGTTGTCCCGTGCTGGGTCTTTTTTGCCTCTCACACGTGGTCACCTAACCTCACTCGCTTTTTGGCTGCACATGCTTCCTTCACTCCAAACGTTCAACACTCATTCCCCGACTGCGCCATGTCACGTTTGGATGATTGTTATGCAATTATAGTCACTATTTTACCATAGACTCATTCGTTACTCATGTTTCAAGCGTAGATTACAAGCATGTTATAAAGGCATGCGCTCCGCGCCAAGCGCTGCTAACAACTAACTCCCCACACATTCATACACTACCACATTCATACATATGCGCGCGCTGGTAGATCCAGACGGGCATATGTCACAGGTCCCTCAGCAACAGGTCATGGGCCCAGACATCGTATCGTCTGCGGTGAGACCCTGACCGAGGAGCAGTTTCGAGAGTGAACCGTCTTGGTGCCGTGAAGAAGAGGTTACGTGACCGCGTGCGTGCAAGTTTGGAGCAGCACGAAGATGGCGAGTCCGCGAGTGAGGCAAATGGCAAGCAAGTAGTTCGACTCTGAGTTTCGAGATCGCCGTTTGAACTCCTCCGATTCAGAGCTGCCACCGTGAGTTCCTAATGCTTAATTATTTTGCAAGTGAAAGGAAGTTGTTGGAAGTCCTTCGAGCGAAGACAAATATTCCGCTTTCGACAGATGAGAATTTTCGCGAGCATAGTAATCAGTGACGTGAAGCTTACGGAAACTAGTGCTTTTCGCCGACAAGTAATGAGTGATTTTTCCTGATGCTCAAAAGTGAAATTGATGGATGTGAGATTCCCATCGTTTTTGATTTTTTGGCGCAAATGGTAGTGCCACCAAAAAACGTGTCGACGATGATGCCGATGGAAAGTTCCGGAAACAAAATATCGTCCGATGTGCTCAAGAAGGAGCAAGTACGAGACTTTCAAAGTCAGTTATGTTATAATAGCCACAACAGCAATATTAGCATGCAGAGTTCCATGTCGCGAAGGAAATGGTTGTGCTGGTCAAGTGTAGATCAAAACAATGGCTCTTTGGGCAACAGAAGCAGGGGTTTGGATTTAAAATTTGTGAGATGTTTCGATTGCAATAGGTATGGACACCGTGCTCGACATTGCCTCAGTGTAAACAGAAGAAGCATAAAATATTCGAGGATAAATATAGATGATCTTGGAATCGATCGTGGAGGACTAGTGTTTGTGCAAATGAATATACACAAAATAATTGCAATTACACATGTATTGCTACGTTTCGTCCACATATTTCGTGAACCTCTTCAGGCTGTAACATAAGATTAAACACATAGGAAAATTTTTGTAACAAGATCACTAAGCTCGAGATTCACAATATAAAATCACAATATCCACATACCTAGAAATTTACAACATGGTCACATAATTATTTTTATATAAAAACGTGGAAACTCACTGCAATGTGAGTCCAGTTTTACGTCAATCTTTCGAGTATTGCAAGCAAACTGTTTGTTATGATGGGAAATGTAGATAGAGAGGAGAGGAGAAGGTATCATGTGGTAATAGAAGGAAGGGAGGGATGAGGAGTGAGAAAGACCAAGCGAATACAGCTGATAGTATATATATGTATAAGATAGAACAATAAATTATTGTAAGATCGATCTATAAACTTGATTCAAATGACAAGTGTCATCTTTCAAGTTGATATTGTTTTTATCAGAATTTATAAAAATCATCTCTGAGAGTGTTCTTTTATAAAAGTTAGGTTCTCTATCTAAAATCATCGTATTTTTCCAGTCAAATTCATGGCCTAAATTCTCTCGGTGCAATGATACTACTGAATTGGGCGTCTTGAAACTCATGTGTTCACCAATTCTGACATCTAAGGCCCTTTTTGTCTCACCAACGTAACTTGCTTGACAATTTTTGCAATTGATCTTGTAAACTACATTAGGATTTTCAAACTCCTTTAGTGGATCTTTGCCTAATTTCATCACTTTTTCGAGACCTTGATTCATTTTTGGTACTGTTATTATGTTATGTTTTTTAAAAACATGAGTACATTTTTGGAAAAAACTAGGTCGATATGGTATGCTCACTTTTTGTAAGGCTGAAATTGTACGTTTCCTCAAATCATTGTTACGACGATTCTTGTTTTGGAGATTTTTCAACTTTTGAAATCTATTTTTTTAACATTTTTCAATAAATTCTATGGGATAATCATTTTTCAGCAGTAATTTCTTCACAAATTTGATGTTTCAATTGTGAAATTTAGAGTCAGATAACGTAATTGCACGGTCAACTAAATTGTATATGATATTTCCTTTCAACTGCGTCGGATGGTTGGACTGAAAATTTAAAATTCTATCTGAAGTTGTGGGCTTGTGATACCAGTCAGTAGTGATCTTATTATTCTTCCGAATCAATTTTAGATCTAGGAAATTGATGCTGTTATTTCTCTCTAGTTCATGAGTGAATTTCAGACTAGAGTCATATTGATTAAAGACATTGAGTACAATATCAACTTGATTTTCTTTGATACATAAAACAGTGTCATCGACGTAACGAAAGTAAAATAATGGCACGCAGTCATACTGATTCCCTAAAGTTGCTAGACAATCTGTTCCGAGGTCTTCCATTACCATGTTTGCAAACAGAGGCGATATGGGGGAACCCATCGGACTACCTGAGACTTGTTGGAAGTACTGATCATTAAATTTAAAAAAAGTGTTTTGAAACAATAATTTTACGCTATTACACACTTCATCGAATGGAATTTTACTTTTCAAGTGTATATCATTGTGACGTCGATCCAAACTGATGAGAAGTAACCTGAAAAGAACATTAGTGAAAAGAGATATCACATCTAATGAAAGAAGGATATAGCCATCAGGTATATGTATGCCTTTCAATTTTCTCTTCAGTTCTGAACTGTTATTGATATGAGACTTAGGAAGTTTTAAACATTTTTTCAGCTCGTTGTAAAGAGTAACAGAGAGTGGGTAAGTTGGACTATTGACAGTGCTAATGATAGGTCTCAATGGATTGTCGATTTTGTGAATTTTTGGTAAGCCGTAGGCTCTGGCTATAGATGTGTCGGTCAATATAAGAGCATTGGGGTGGAATTTTCCGGACAAAAAGTTCTGTTCATTCCAGTTCTTAAGCACATTTGAACATTTTTTTTTCCGGACTCGCGCTAGCGGGTTAAATTTGACTTTCTTATATACTTTTTTATCAGAGAGTAACCCTTTCATTTTTGTAATATATTCTGATTTTTGCATGCACACCGTCACATTACCTTTATCTGCTCTAGTGAAAAAAATATCTTGGTTGGCATCGAGAAAGGATTTGGTCTCATTGAGCTTACTGATGAACTTTTTGTCTTTAGAACTAATGTGAGTTTGTTTTTTCTTATGAAATCTGATAATATTGCAAACTTGTTTACGAATTGAATCTTTCTCTACATTACTGAGATCTCCTAATCTGAGACAAGTCTCTATGTTTTTGACCGTGCTAACAATGTCTTTAGTTCCAAAAGTAGAATCTATACTAAACTTATGCCCAAGTGATACAATATCTATAACGTGATCAGGTATTTCGACTCCACTGATGTTTTTCATCCAATGTCTTTTGTTTGTAGTGAGATGAGTGATAGGTGGTAACAATGCTCTGAATTTTCTCTTGTGTACATGATTTGATTTTGACTGTACATGCGTAAATCTTTGTTGATTAAGCTCGAAAAATTGATCCAAGACATTTCGATCTATGTTGGATTCATATAGCGAAGATTTGAACGTGTCGAGGTTTTGGTTTAGAAAACGAAGATGGAAATGGATATCTCTGATCTCATTATTCAACAGCCGCTTCGAAACAGTTTGAGCGAGCGACTTATTCAAGTGTTTACTCGACTCACTCTGAAATGTCACTTGATTGATGCGATGTTGTATACATACCAGATGTTTTGGCACAACATCACTACTTCTACATTTTAATAGAAACCGACGCCTCGAGACATTTTGAGCGATGTGAATATTGGTTTGGATGTACTTCTTCATCGTGAAAACGACTTGATGAACATAATTCCCCCGTATGGGAGAATTATGGTCATCATGGCAAGCAAGTAGTTCGACCCCAAAAAGAGCCTTAGATGTCAGAATTGGTGAACCCATGAGTTTCAAGACGCCCAATTCAGTAGTATCATTGCACCGAAAGAATTTAGGCCATGAATTTGACTGGAAAAATACGGTGATTTTAGATAGAGAACCTAACTTTCATAAAAGAACACTCTCAGAGATGATTTTTATAAATTCTGATAAAAACAATATCAACTTGAAAGATGACACTTGTCATGTGAATCAAGTTTATAGATCGATCTTACAATAATTTATTGTTCTATCTTATACATATATATACTATCAGCTGTATTCGCTTGGTCTTTCTCACTCCTCATCCCTCCCTTCCCTCTATTACCACATGATACCTTCTCCTCTCCTCTCTATCTACATTTCCCATCATAACAAACAGTTTGCTCGCAATACTCGAAAGATTGACGTAAAACTGGACTCACATTGCAGTGAGTTTCCACGTTTTTATATAAAAATAATTATGTGACCATGTTGTAAATTTCTAGGTATGTGGATATTGTGATTTTATATTGTGAATCTCGAGCTTAGTGATCTTGTTACAAAAATTCTCCTATGTGTTTAATCTTATGTTACAGCCTGAAGAGGTTCACGAAATATGTGGACGAAACGTAGCAATACATGTGTAATTGCAATTATTTTTATTTTTATTTTATTTATTAATATATATGGGCAGTACTGCCCTCATTTCAGTGTTACACAAATTAGTACAATATAGAAAATATCTTTATATCTAAAATATTTATATATATATACGATTATTATAACTAGCGTGCAAGGATAATCCGAATAAACAATTTTGGTGAATTATTCTAACTCACGTGTTAGAATATCATAAAGATTAGAAGATTTAAGTGACAAGAGCAGAGAGGACTTGAATGATTCTAGTGCTTCTTGATTCCTTATCTCCACGGGAAGACGATTCCAATAACGCCTTAGTCTATTAGTAGTAGAACTATGAACCCAATTAGAATTGTTGAAGACTTGTTTCACCGTTCTAATGGAGCGCAACTCATACTCAACAACTCTTCCAGTGAATAAAGCATTTACTTGTACGCTAGAGAAAAGTTCGTTTTTTAATTTGAATGCAGTAACACAATCAAGAAAGCAATGACGTTTTGCTAGTTCAGATAAATTGAATTTTTCTCGAACAGGAGAATACTCATGATCTGTGAAATGCATTGGGTTTTTATCCTTATAACTCAAGTAGCGAAGCATCTTGTTTTGAATTCTTTCTAATTTAGTTTGGGTCTGTTTCGTATTAGGTGCCCAAATGTTCGACCCATAAGTCAATATAGGAATAACAAGGACTTTATATAAATAAACAATAGATTGAGGATTTGTAAAATCAGATGTCGATCGCCTCAAGAACCCAATAACTTTTAAAGACTTCTTTGAAATTTTGTCAATGTGTTCATCAAATTTAAGACTCGAATCAAATATGATTCCAAGATCCGAGATGCAATCAACGCGCGCAATTTCTACATCATCAAGTTGGTACTGGTAATTCATAGTTTGTTTGGATCTTGAGAAGGATATTATGGCACATTTTTTCTTATTTATACCCAAACCATTACTATTGGCCCAATCATTCAGCAAAGAAAGAGCTTTCTGTAGACGACTAGCATCAAGTGGGGACTTGATAGTGGAGAATATTTTTACATCATCAGCGTAAATGAGAATCTGAATTTGTGGCATCTTCTCTACTATGTCATTTATATATATTATGAACAAGATTGGGCCTAGATGTGACCCTTGTGGTACACCTGATAGAGATTCAAAGGATTTCGAAACGAAGTTTGCTACTCTTACAGCTAATTTTCTCTCAGATAGATATGATTCAAACCACTCAAGTAACTTCCCGTTTATTCCAAAATTTCTGAGTTTACTTACTAAACGAGAGTGATTCACTGAATCAAACGCCTTAGAAAAATCAATGTAAATAGAATCAACTTGCTCGTAGTTACTTAAGCTTTTCGTTAAAAAATCTTGGTAAAGGATGAGGTTAGTTATCGTTGATTTCCCTTTTTGAAATCCATGCTGATTCTGAACTATCTTGCCCATAAGAAAAACAGACAATTGATTTGCTACACATGCATCGAATTATTTTGTGTATATTCATTTGCACAAACACTAGTCCTCCACGATCGATTCCAAGATCATCTATATTTATCTTCGAAAATTTCGAGGACGATTCCAAGTTTCCAATCAACAATAAAATATTCGAGTGTTGAGAGTAGAGTTGTCCGTTCAAGTGATCAAGGTATCAAAGTTGATGATGACCAGGCTAAAGTTTATTACGCTTTCTCAGCGTGTACATCAAGTGATGGAAGTTGAAGTGACTCGTGGTTTCTCGATTCGTGTGCATCCGCTCACATGTGCAACGATCGAAAGATAATGAGGAATTTGAAGTTCCTGATAGATTACAGTACTGTAATATTGGCAGATCAAGGAAAATTTCAAGTTCAGGCTCGAGGAGAAGTTTTACTTCGAGTTAATGTTCCAGGTGAAGATCCGCGAGAAGTATTGTATGTACCCGACCTTGCATCGAATTAAATCTCAGTGGGAGCAGTTGACAAGAATGGATGTAGTCTCACGTATGAACAAGGTGAATGTAAAATTTACAGCCCTCAAGGGATTTTGGTAGCCACCGGTTTTAGAATGAAGAATCACACGTGTGAAATGAATGTGAAGCCAGTCTCAGTCTCACATAAATCTCAAGTCGAGATTCCGAAGAAAAGTATGCATGGACTAGTTCAAGAAGAGAACTCTGAGTGTCCAAGATTGCAAAATGATGAAAATTTGATCAGTCCTTTTGAAGACTCTTGTTGTGACGTGGTATTTCAATTACGGGTCACACTCATTTATATTCGACGGACTCTTAGCCTAGGATGCGGGTTTCGCGCAATGAACGGCGAACGCAATTCGGAAATTCAACAGCAACTCGGCCTCACTGCATCACTTACCGTGAATTGATCTGAAAATCGAAAAAGGGGGTAGGGGACGCACACACTCTCGAAGAGATCAAATACAGATTTTACAGTAAATAATTGGCCTCTATTCTGGAACGCTGCTTCTACGCGGACGATACGAGGAATTTAACATATTCTAGTTATATTCGCGACAATTAACGGCCAAGATTCAGAATAAATCAGTCATTAGTAATTGTCTCTTTCTCAATAAAATGTCCCTTAAAATTCCCTGTGAAACACGAAAATTCACTGCACAATCCTGAAAATATTGAGTATAAAACACTTCGCTAACGGCCTGGGCAATTCACTATCGGCCTAGTCAATTATTCAGCGGCCTAGTCGACTTTGCTCACGACGGACTCCAAATTCAAGGAGCACGCTGCTCCGAACTTCACTTAAAATGGCCGCCCCACGCTACGAATAATTACCACGTTGGGATAATGGCCAACTGCTCCAATTTATGGAGCACGAGCTCCGCAATTACCGGATTTTACTGGCCAAGTATTCCGCGATTACTCAGGGTGGCGATCCACCGGGGGTACGGCCTTGCTCGTCGTCGTCCGGACGACAGCATCACTGAATTCCCACGCGACGTTTCCCCCTCAAAAGCACTATCTGGTACGCGCACTATGTCTTCACGAGGGTTCACCTCGACTTATCGGCCTCTGGTTACAATATTTGCGGCCCCCGGGGCGTGCTCTTTCATCCCGCACTGTTCGGCCTTAGCACGTGTTCCCCCAGGAGTCCGGATCGGCTGGGAGTCCGCAGGGGTACGCGCGCACGAGGCTCAAGTTACGGCCAGGACGAGGGAATTCACATTAGTAAAATGAGCAATAAGAGGACTCACCTTTACTTTCCATCACTCTCGATAATTGCAATTCTCTGTTCATAATTTAGACTCTTGAAGTCGTATTTCAATTTTGTGGACTCTTGGAGTCTCGTGTGCAGTCCTCCGGGACTCCTGGGGGCACACGGCAAACACAAGGGCGGCTGAAAGAGCGAGGAGCACAAACGCGTGCACGCTAGGCAACTGCTACTCAACAACTGGCCTAATGGCCGACTTCTTCAAGTTAAAGTTCCGTCTTCTTCAACGAAGAAGACGCTCTCTGATTGGCCCAATGAATTCTGTCCGGAACATTGGCAGCACCCTCTATCGGGGCTGCGCGGCGAAATTTGAAGTACATAAGGGCACATTGCGGCCAATATGCGCACGGGATTCACGGAATTACACGGCCAAATAGCACGGAAATATATGTACGGCACTGCCTTTGGCCTCCACTCGTACCGTCTTTCATCTCACTTGCACCTATAGTAAGCATCGGCCGGCGTGGAGGCGCTGCGCAGCTCGCATTGCCTCCAGTTTCGGCCTTTCACTGCACCCGATATTCATTACATGGCCTTGTATACCTATATCTATTCTCGGCGTGTAGTACTACAGCTATATAGTACTTCCCATGCATCAGTATATCTATGTGGGCTTCTGCACATTCACGGCACGCTCATATGTACATAACATACTACTACAATCAGTGTTTCGGCCTCACCTGCACACATATGTATATGTGTGTGTCGCCTGCGTTGTGAGTTCTCATCTCGAGACCGATGTCCGGGTCTCTATAATTTTCCATGTCGGCCTGCTCAGGTATACCCGCCATGAGCCATACTACACCATCCGGTTTCGCCCGCACGCCGGCAGCAACAAGTTGCCAGTGTGTCGTCTGCAAGACCATGTGTCAACATCAGCTCCGTCGTCTCGTCCTCTGGTGAGCTACTCGGGCTCACCCGCGTCGGCCTGCGGGTCACCGGTGTCATGGGTGACCGGATACGTGGTGGTGTGATGGTGTGCGGGTGCATTTTCGTCCAGGTTATGCGTGGGTGCATGCAGCAGGTACTACATGCACGCATAACCACAACAACAACAACACGATGCAGCTGATACCAGGCTGTTGCGTATGAGACCGTGGTCCGGATGGCAGCAAGCCGGGGGAGTGCTGCACTAAGTGAGCAGCATCGTCAGCAGGTCATCAACATCCGCACTCAATGTAGTGCTATTCGTCTCGGCCTCCGTCGTCCTGAGAAGGGCGCCCCGGTCGCAGCATCTCTGCTGTTATCTGGTGCGCGATGTGTATGCACGTCTTGCTTGATTGAATGCGGATTCAATCATCAAAACGCTCACTTTCGGATGAATGCCCTAAAAATCGCGTGTGATTACCAGAGGATGACGCAATACGGGGTCTGCGGGCCCCGGTTGTTACCACCAGCATCCTCTGTTCGGCCTATATCCAGGTGTACCATAATAGGTACACCACGGATACATCATAGTGATGATCACGGCAAGTTGCCTGTACGCGGCCTTGGGTACCCGGGTAGCCCACCCGGGGCATAATCCTCCTAAATTGTTGTCGTCATCGTCGACCACCGGCCTCCTATAGTGTGATGCCCGCGGCAATCAGCGGTGCGAGTGGGGTTGCCGGCCCACAGGCATACTCACGATAGCGGCAACTCGATGTCTCGGCCGTCGTCATCGTTGCCTCGAGCAGCAGCACCTCAACAGAAAAAGGGAGTATTCCCGGTGAATACTCGGTTTCGAGGCTGCTGCTCGAGGCATGACGAGAGAGTCACATTTTTATTAAACCCCAAAAGGCTGTGACGATTATATCGTCACATTGTTTAGTTCCAAGCAGTCATCTAGCAGCAAAATTCAACTCTTAGGGTAAAAGAATCCTCAGATTGTAAATCAGCAGATGATATAGAAGAAGTCCAGAAGAAATCTGTTGGGCTGAGCAAGAACAGCCAGAATGATTTAGTTTCAGTGAAGAAATTGACGAGCGAGAAACCTAATCCTCTGAAACTTTCGAAATTCTCTCCATGTCGGATGAGACAGTCATATTTCTACAAAAATGTATACAGTATGAGCCAAACAGACAAATTGAGAAGAATGCTGATGAATCCAGCAAGTAGCAGACCCAGAAGTTTGTATCAAATACATACTTGTACAAATTGAAAGTCGACGAGGAGGAAGAAATTTGATGAGTATGATCCAGTTGCCACTGCGGAAGGTGTATGAACTTTATTGAAGATGCAGTATCCAGGTTGGCGTATGTTCCAGAATCACTCCTCCGGCATTTCAAGAAGTAGTCTGCAAATTCCGGTATGAAAGGCTCTTTGCGGAACTCAGTGAAAAGTTGTGCTAATGTCCTTTCTAGTGAAGATAGTGAAATCAGTGGAGAGTATGATTGGATGTGAGAGACGTACTTGTGTACATTGATTGGATGGATGAGTGAAAATTCTTGTAAGCGTCTACAAGAGTATGTATCTTTAATACGCACAATATAGTGTGAGAGATTTTGTTGAGATCAGATTGATCCAAAGGTCATAATTGTAAATGACGAGATGAACTCAGTCTAATCTTTGAGTAAATTCAAAGCTGATTATCAAATCAGAGTTTTTCAAACTCCAGTCAAGTATTTTCTGTTGATCCATATAATAGATCATCGTCATTGAATCAGTTCCCTGTTAAACTCCATTCGAGTAATGTTTTACTTTGAGTTGATGGTCCAGATTAGTCTTTTAGAAAAATATTATGCATGACGAGATTCTAGTGCAAGCCTTTAAAGAATTGGCTGAAAGAAGTGAGTTATGAATCGTTTGAGTTGATATTTATTGTAAAAATACCTGAGTGTACAAATTATGCACAAACGAATAGTTTAATTACACACAGTTGTGATGCTATCATAAATGGATGATGGTTTGATTAAGGCTATTTTGCCAGTAAAAGTATTTTCGATCATCGATTGATGTTGTCAAAAATGTATTTGAATCTTTCTGTGTTCAGTTAGAATTGTCGCTGAAGATTTTTTCAATTCTTTGATTTCTGACAAATTAGAGTCAGGGTAGTCGAGATTCATTCTGATGATCTGAATTGCAGATGTGATTAGTTAATTCACATTCTGATGAATGATGGAAACTTGTAAATATGAATCCAATGAAGAGCCAAATTTGTTTCGAAAGATCATATAAGATGATTGTTCATGTTCATATGCTTGATTAATGAAGTTAAATTCACTGTCACATTTGCATTGATGGAAAGTAAAATCTTTTGAGATATATTCGTGTATTGAGGATTGATATTCCTAGACAGTTTTCAAGGAAAAAGATCAGGTGGAAAACTTATCCTTCAGATTTTTTTTGTTGATCAGTTAAATGATTCATACATGCTCAATTCAGGGAGCGTATGATGATTTAGATTTATTATGAAAAGTTGATTGAGCTGATGAAAGATGTAAATGGAATTTATTTCAATAACATGATGATATTTTTGTAGTAGAAGTTCAATCAAAAAGAAATTCGACTTCAAGGATTAAACTGTGTAATTGGGATATATCTTTAATCTGCAAAGTGAGACAAATTCTGTCTCTTGAAGTTTCTCGAGAATCTGTGCTTTTCTACTCCACGATTTCTAAGAGAAAAAAGGAAAATAGAGAAACATGAAATGTTTTGTTGGTTCAGATTCCGTGAAGTGCTCTCCTACGTAATTTAATGAATTTATTCCCTTTTCTGATTTCTTTTATAGCAATTCATCATGGGGCCCAAATTGAGCCACGTGAGACTCTATCAGTTTTTGATTGGAAAGTGGGCTAAAGATTTTTGAAATAATCTCGAAAGTCATTTTCTCAATGAGTTCATGGAATGGAGTGAATTTTTAGTTGTTGGCGTGAAAAGGCTAAGTCGCTCCTAGAATGAACTTTTGGGTTGTATGAATTCCCGTTCCTGATTTTTGTCAATTTTTATATTTTTTGAGTTGATTGCATTCATTTGAGAATCAACATATTTTGTTGCAGTATGCAATCAGCATGATACTTGAAGATTTTTTCTACTTATGAATCAGAGATTGTCAAATGAGGGAGCGTGTTGTAAGTTTTGTCAAACTTAGTACACTTGACTATTTCTTCTTATAAATGGGAACTTTATGTATATACATGGGATGTCAAGTCAGGCTAGATGCTCATGAGAGCTCATCCGAGTACCGCCGAAATCGCATATTCAGTGTGGCTCGGACCGCCAAGTATAGAGGTTGTATACAGAGAGCACAGTTAGTATATTACGTTAGTGTAATTGCTCTCTATGGTTATTTACAACCCTCTCACCAAGTTCCTCTCCTCCTCGGGGTCCCTCAGCAACAGAATCTCATTCTCTAACTAACTTGCTATTTTTTTCAGTAGGTTGAGTTGAATACTGTAGGGGCTTTTTTAATTCAAACTTTGTCTGACCTTCAGAAATGCGTTACGTGTGATCAAATAACGCTCATTCTTTGCCTCACTTTGTATTTTTTTAGCTCATTGAGTATTATAAGAAATATTTGAATTCTATGTTCCTCAGACCCAATTAGCGCCAGATCTGATAGGCCATTGTGCAATAGCTGAATTTCTTGGAATATGTAATCAATCTTCCTATTTCTTTCTGTGCTTCGTCTTTAGAGGCATGAAACGGAGATCGCAATCATTGCATGGATCAACTCAGCCAGAAAAAGTTTGCAAATATAGTGGCGCAAGCTCTGACTGCACAACACATGAAGACTCACTGGACACTCTCACGGATCGGAGGTGACTTTTTTCTTTTGTCTTCTCTTTTACCCACTTGCGATTAGATGCATTTATCTGCAACGAGATTGTTCACTATTTATTTTCATATATTCATTTGTGCCAACTCGGCGAATGCAGAATCTTCATCATAATTCTCTGTTTGTCTCCTTATTTCGTACACGTGAACGATTAGGCATACGGCTACAATGCCTAGAGAGAGTGCAGTTCAAAGAACCAAGGAATACCGAGAACGGATCAAGGAAGCGAGAGTTGAGAATGATGTACCAGGAATTATAAAAACAGGGGCACAGAGAAGTAAAGAATGGAGACAACGTAAGCGTTCGCAGAAAATGGATGATAATGATTTGCACGGCATGAAAATCCAAAGCCACCCTGTTGTGTTCCGCCAATCCATCAGTCGAAAAGCGGATTTATTCCCGAATATTCATGGTGATCATATCAACAAGGACTCCAATACAAGCCATAAACGTGTACCCGTACCACCAGCTGTCCTGCCTCAAAATATGTTGTTCACGGGTTATCCGCAGCTCAGCCCTTTTCGACAATCTCTATTGTATGCCGTTTTTATTTCATTATTTTTCATGCATGGATATCAATTCAACTGCGCTCTGCTGTCTCGCCAGACATCTAATCATTCATGTGCTTTTATGCATCCAGAGGCAATGCTTTTGTAACTGTTGTGATTATTCATCAACCTCCAGCTCCTTATCAGGATTCTCGGAACATCCCTGGAATGACTTCTAGACCACATCTTCATCGAGAATTACATAAGGGTTCAGTGGCTGCTCATGATCCTATAGTTTTTACTCATTGCTACATGGACCTTCACGAATTCAACTCACTATTCTATATTTCTCATTTGCATATGGTGGATTCCGGTTGATTATTATTATAGTGCATCACTGTTTGTTGGGCATAATGAGATTGTGTCTGCCACGGGTAGTAATGATGGAAGTGGACTGGGATTCGCCCAATTGTGGCACGAGACTCATGAACGTGAACGAAGTACAAGTCCACTTCGGGATGAGGTACACGTACATTCGTCATCAATAGCAGGGAATATATCTGTCCGCTCAAACACAACAAATGCAGAACGGTGCAGAAATTATAGACTGAGGCAAAAAACTAGAAATACAGCAATCGAGAAATGTTTACAAAATATTACGAGAATGTACAACTCACGTGATTGCAATAATTTCATTGACAAACATGTAATGATTGACGATCCGGAAGGTGATAGTGATCAACAGTTGAATGCAAAATTATACGTAAAAATGAAGTGGATTTAAGAAACATAACTTATCCAGAGATTCATTCCATTTTTACAGACATTTAACTCACAATGAGTTGATTGCAGAGGCTTTCGTACATGAACCAGCGATTCAACATGTACATTCACAGACCAAGGAAGTTCAGATTGAAGATGAAGAAATGATTGAAGAGTAAGAAGTATTCAATACATTTTGTTAACACGGTCACTGCTGTGGGCCTCACGGGTAGGGCCCACGCGTCCTTTTCTGTGTGCGATGGGCCCCACCTATGAGGATTTCCATGGAACTCTTAACTATTGACCCTCTGAAATAAAGCAAAATTTTTTTCAACGCACACGTTTGAAATGGGTTTCATGTGATTCTTAGACCTCGAAAACATGTGAAAAAAGTGGTGCCACTCTCTTCCAAGCCGAGGTATCTGGTTCAGAACGACATGTACGGAATTTCACGCTTGAAACATTTGTGAATCAACTTCAATCGAATAGATTCGATTCAAAACATTGTCTAGACGATCGATACGGATTATATATTTTGCCTGACTTGACTTTAAGATGAATTTCATCATCGATCTCTCCGAAATTCGATATGAATTTCCAAAATCAAGTCAAGAGCTATGAGTCTCATCTCAATCTCTAGAATACACTGTGGTGTTATTTTGTCCATATTTCAGCCGTATACTATGTAAAAATCAAGAAAATCGCGATACCATCACATTTAGAGGCTTATTTAGCTTACCATCCGGATTCAAATATTTCTACTCAGCCTCTCACTTGAATACCGATCGACAATTGCAACTCAAAACAGTGCGGTTATATCCTTTTTGTGATGGAGAAAAAAGAGCACAAGGTCCCAATCCTGTGCTTCGCGTCTCCTGAGTATGACATCAAAAAATGACCATTTTGAAAGCCAGTGGCGCGATAACTTTATGAGCTTTGAAGCTTCATAAAATTTGTCCGGATCAACGCACACTCACAAACCAAACGGTATTCGATTCGTCTTTTCTTTATCTTCGGAAACTCATTGCTAAATTCTCCGTTTCGCACAAGGTATTTCATCAATTTCGTGAACAATAGCGAGAAAAAGTTTTCCCACAAAACTCGGTTACATCGATGAATGAGAGCTAATATCATAGCCAAATCAGCGCACACCTCTGAAACAAAGATTTTTTCAAAATATGAGATTAGTAGATGGATATACCATTCCACCGAAGTAGTTGAGGCATAGGTATTTTAGTTACAGCCTTATCAATTCAAAAAATCGCGTTGGTACGTTTGTAAACTACCCAAAAATCATCTACTGCGGTCTGCTATTGTCAAATCGAGATGCGTTTCAACAAAAAAGAATGTAGTCATTATTGAATGATGCAAAATACTATAGAATGCCATTCCTGCGCACTCCGAATAGTTCAAAATACTCCTGGAACACTGCAGTAACACGAAAGTTAAAAGTTCCGTGGAAATTCTCCTATGAGACCTGCCTTCAGGATTCTAAATAGTACAGAGCCATCCTCGCTCAGCTATTTTGGGAATATGTTTAGAATTTATAGCTAACTGGGATAGAATCTTACCATCGTATCAAATTACCATATTTTGCTTCGTTCCAGTGCATCGATCCATCCTCAGGAAATTGATTTGGATACAGATCAACAACAACAAAGTGTTCTTCAAATCGTTGATCCTATAAACAGTTATCCAGATTACAACAAGCATGTGAAGGCACATGCTTACTTTTACAGACAGTTTACTTTGAATCCATTTGGTTATGCATGTGCCGTATGTAATCGTCTCTGGTTCAAATCAGATTTGACCATGTCTGATTCGAAACACGCAGAAATTCTTGAGAATATTATTGAGGTTGGGATAAAGGATACTATATCAAATGATTAATCACTCACGTTATGGAGACTCTCAATGATATTGTGCAACAATTACAGAATTTCGAGAACGGATCAGCTGTGTCACTATGCAAAACATGCTTGACAGCGCTCAATAAAAACCAAATACCCAACTTAGCAACCTACAATGGTTACAAATACCCAGAATATCCAACGCATCTACCACAACTTGATACCATCTCGGAACGTTTGGTATCTCCTCGTATACCGTGCATGCAAATTAGGCGCTTGAGGAATTATAATGGACAAGGTCCATTTGGTATCTATGGTCAAGTGGTGAATATTGCTATTGATATCGATACATCTGTCAAATATTTGCCGAGAAGTCTAGACGATGATTACGCGTTCTACGTGCATATCAAGAAACAATTGATACACAAATCTAGTTACCTCGCAGGACTCGTAAAAAAGAGTGATGTGAAACAATGGCTAAAGTTCTTGATAGATACCCCGCTTTATCGGCATTATGACATAAAAATTGATGATTCTTTTTTCGATGCTCAGCATGCCGAGAATATTCTCATCAATGAAGTTACTGAAGACATTTCTGTGGAAGAAATTATGGTAGCTCAGCAACGAACACCACTATGGAATGAGAATAAGTACTTATGCATCGCTCCAGGAGAAGACAAGGTTCTTTTGAGCTTACTGTTCGATAAACATGCGGAAGAGCTATCTTTTCTTGGTATCTATCTTGGACAATTTCGTATTTACAGAGAAGGGACAAAATCGACACTTTTTCCGCAAGCAACTAGTGAGCTTTGACGCGCGGATCGACGGGGAGTCACTCCTAACCATCTCCTGTACGTGGGCGTTAAAAATAATGCGGAAACGAGTCAGTGATGCTCTAAGCGTCGCTTTTAGACATGCAGGATTCACAAATGTGATTACCAAAGAGATGATCATGGATCAAGAGTATATTAATTCTTGTATCGAATGTAATATGACATTTTTGAAGAGTATACCCAACTCAGCTTGATATTGGGCGAGCAGAAAGAAAGACTTATCTGCAATAATCCGACAGCTAGGAAAACCGACATTTTTTATGACTCTCAGCGCAAATTAAATAAATTGGACGCTACTCCTGAAATTGCTCATAAAATTACGAGATCATGGATTTGAAGTTCCAGATGAGGATTTTGAAGCTCTCAATGCTATGCAAAAAAACGCACTAATCAACAATGATGCTGTTACTTGCGTGATATATTTCAATAAGCTCGTCAGTTCGATAATGAAAATACTCAAGTCTACTTCAGTATCCCCATTCGGTATTTATCGAGTCAAAAAAGACCTTGTGCGTTTCGAATCCCAGCATCGTGGTAGTCCTCATGCTCATATCCTCCTGTGGTTACACAATGCCCCAGAAGATGTGATGGGTGCAGATTATGATGCAACAATCGAAATGATTGATACTTCGATTCCTGTTTCTGCTTGTGAAGCTTGGGGTCATTTGCAAACCCATAAACACACATTCACCTGTTAAAGAAATTTTGTAGGAGATAACCCCCAGAAATGCCGATTCCATGCTCCATTTCTCTCCATACGAGCAACTTGTATCTTGACTCCAATGCAAGCTCACGAAGAAAATTTCGTTGCTCTCAAAAAACAGTACACTGCACTCAAGTCCAATTTGGAGATCAACGATCACGATGACTTCGAAGGATTATATAGTGATAATGGGATCACCAGTGATGATTATTACGAAAGTATCATCAGAGCTGAAATAACTAGGCCCCGAGTCTTTGTTAAAAGACTTCCGTCGGAGAAGTGGCACAACCCATTCAATCCTTTCGTTCTCTATATCCTCAATGCTAACATGGACTTACAATTCATCATTGCTGAATTTTCTGTAGCACAATATGTTGTTGAATACATAAATAAAAGCAATCGAGGTATCAGCAACTTGCAGAGAAGCATCATCAAAACAATGGACGAGAATCCAGATTTTGATATCGTGAAGATTACTCAAAAGTTATCGGTCGATATGTTGAATGGAGTGGAAATGTCATCACAAGAGGCTGCGTGGTACTTACTTCGCCAACCCATGTCTGAATCCTCAGTTGCTGTCGTGTACATCCCGACTGTCTCTCCTGACAAGAGGCAAAGAATCGAAAAATCTGCAGAAGATTTAGCAAAGCTTGATGACGAATCCACTGACATATGGAAAGAAAACTCCTTTGACAAGTATGAGAAAAGACCTCAAGATATGGAGAACGTTACGCTTGCCGGATTCGTACCCGAATGGTATTTAAACAATAAAAAGGTATGGGTCAGGAGAAAGAATGGACGCAAAATCATCAGATATGCGAATTATGATATGACGACAAATTTCGCGAACTACCGCAGAGAGATGGTATCATTAAATTTACCATTCTGGAATGAATATAATGATGTTTTGAAAGATGAAAAATATTTACAGCTATATAATTCTAACTTAGAGCTGATCTGCGAGAACAGGAGAAAATTTGAATTTAATTTAGACATGGAGCAGACCATACAGATCTGCAGGAAGTTGTGCCGTGAAGAGGATGAGGTTCGCAACTTGGACAACAATCAAGATAGCGAAGTCCGATTGTTCCAGGATGGAAAACCCTATCAGCGTCTCCTTCATGAGCCCTCGTCAGATTTGAACGCGGACATCAGATCTGGCGTTTTCAAGGAACTTGGTGCGATTGTGAAGCAAAGGGAAAATCTCCTATCGCTTGACGATTTCTGTTCTCGGATAAGATCAGTCAATCGTTTGCAATATGCTGTCTCCATGGATGTGATATATCAGTTACAAGAAAAGTCTGTTCAGGCACTTCCAATACAGGTATTTCTGACAAGTGCTGCAGGGTGTGGGAAAACTTGGCTTACTGGATCATTAATGGAGATTTACAACAGGTTCGCGGGACCTGATCCAGCGTGCAATGCATATGTTTCATTCGGTTCTACTGGTAACGCATCTGTCGCTATTGGTGGTACAACAAAATATTTTTGCCTTTCAACGCAAAAACTGTCCAGTTGTATCGGTCGTTATTCCATAACGTTAAAGCCGTATTTGTGGATGAAGTTAGCATGGTCGGTGCTCAACTTCTTCAAAATATCAACGACCGTCTACAACAGATCAAAGAGAAATTATAAAGACAATTTCGGTGGCTTAGACATATGGTTAGTGGGTGATTTGAGGCAGTTACCACCAGTGAAGGCTACACCAATTTACAAATCCACTAACAAAACAATGACGGGACCATATCTGTGGCGCAGTCTAACATTTCGTGAGTTGACAGAAGTCATGCGGCAGCGACCACGAGAGCGAACATGGAATTCTTTGGAAGAAATCGGCCCTGTAGGTGGCCACCACGCAATCTGGCCACCGTGAAGAATCTATGAAATAGAAGAGATATGCCTCGTCAATTGAAAATTGATTGGCGAGACGTGGATGATGATTCAGCTTCATTGGGAAACTTTCCTTGGGAGAAAAAAGGATTTTCAGAATTCTTGGTCAATTTGGAAAATCCATTCTCTTGTATTGTTATTTCGGTTGAGTGCCAGAGAATTTGAGGAATTCATGCAATACTTCAGATATCGTATTTCTCATATTTCCATTCCTGCAGAGTGAGAGGAATTTCCAAGAAGTTTTGGAAAAATTTGAAAATTCATTATTCATACTTCCAGTTTGGCGAAGTGCTAGAAGATTTCGTAAGATCCCACAGTTTTAAGGATTTTGTTTTTATAATATCATTTTGGCAAAGTGCCGGAGAAACCTGTAGATTTTTTAAAAGTCTAGCGGACTTTTTCTTCACATATCTATCCTGGTGGAGGTCAGAAAGATTCCGAAAATTTCCAAAAAGTTCAAGGAATCCATTTTCCAT
The DNA here is from genome assembly GCA_029851415.1 of Eretmocerus hayati. Classification (NCBI taxonomy): domain Eukaryota; kingdom Metazoa; phylum Arthropoda; class Insecta; order Hymenoptera; family Aphelinidae; genus Eretmocerus; species Eretmocerus hayati. The sequence continues at coordinate 64,390,784 of CM056744.1, read as the reverse complement.
ATCCTCTTTCTGTCGCGGGAGAATCCTCGAACTCTCGGAAAAATTTAGAAGTCAATGTCATTTCGGCGAAACGCGGGAAAACCGTGAGATTCTCGCTCAATCATAAGCTGCTATGAATCATCCTCAAACGAAGATTACTCGCCTCATCCGTTGTAGGGGACATCCGTAGGTTCGGTGATAGATTATACTTGTACTCATCATATCAGTCTTGCGTTGTACTTGCTGCTCAACCTGGAAGTCGTAGGCCCGGTGTACGCCCCTGCGTCGTTGCTGGTCTGAGTCTCGTTGATAACCTCGAGAATTCCTAGTCCACACGTGCGTCCCGGCATTGCATCGGCTCATGCTCCACGCTATTCACGCGAAGGGAACAGCCCCACTCTAGTTGGGGCGCCGCGTCCGAATGAATCCGAGATGAACTGACTCGATTCCTCGGGCGCTCACCCGAGCTGAGTAGGCGCGTTCGCCTCGAAAAAACAGACGTGATGTGGCTGATCAACTTGACCGTTTGTCCGGTCCGCGCAGACATTTTTGTTTGTCCGTCGTACAGAAATTCAAACCGAGCCTACCGATAGAAGTCACTGTCAAAACATGCCCACGTTCCTGTCACTTCCACTATTCTATTTCTAGATCATGATAAACTTGAGAAGGGCACTTTTTGCACAGTACTTTGTGAGATACAGCTGTACGTGACAGACGAACAAAAAGGTCTACGTGGAAGGGACTACGTGGGCATCGCGTCTGTTCTCTCGAGGCAAGAACGCCTACTTAGCTCGGGCGCGTGCTCAAAGATCCGAAATAGTTTATCCCGGTTCTCATCGGACGCGGCACCCTGACTAGAGCGGGGCGGTTCCCTTTGGGTGAATAACATGAAGCACGAGCCGATGCGATTTCGTGGCGCATGCGTAGACAGAATATTTTCCAGAAGATGAAGAAGACACAGAATAGCGGCGTAGCAGGAGCGCGTATACCGGGCCAACAATATTCAGGTCAAATAGCAGTCACAAGGCAAAGCTGATATGGTGAGTACAAGTATAATGAATAACCGATCCTACGTGGGGCTCCTAGTACGGTTGGGGCGAGTAAACCTCGGTAGAAGATGATTTATAGTGGCTCATGATCGAGCAAGAGTCTTAAGGGCATGCGGTAGCCGTGCAGCACGGCCGTCAACTTCCATTCACTACTTATGTGGAAATTTTGATAAGGCAAAGTTTGAGATGAGTTAGCTAGTTATTGTTATTGTCCGATTTATTTTCGACGGTACATTTTCCACCACAAATCATTAGATCATTGCAGAGAAGGTAGAACCACTGGGTGTCTGGTACATCGTAACCTATAATATACACACATTCTTGTTCCAAGTATTCTCGAATTCTTTTGCGATTTGAGCTAAACGACGAGTTGAGCCATTCAAGTTAGATGATAGCAAATGTGGCTCAACTCGTCGTTTAGCCCAAATCGCAAGAGAATTCGAGAATACTTGGAACAAAATTCAGCTTGCACGGCTACCGCATGGCCTTAAGAATGTATGAAATTGGCCTTTCAATTTTTTCTAGAGGATAAATCCTCTGCGGCGGCCATATTGCGTGCGTGTGGTGGCCGTCGAAGTGGCCATTAATGGGACCGATCTTTCCTGAAGAATTCCATGGCCGCTCTGACGATCACCTATTTCCAGTAGGGCATGATCCTCCCTCCTCTAGAACCACCCGCTCGTAGCACTCTCAATTATGTTCTCCCGAATAGTTTCTCCAATTTTGAGTTTGGCTGATGTAATTTCACATGTATTCGGAAGTAAAATCTGGACGTACATTTACACGTCTCAAAGTTCGTGGAATTCCATGAGATGGAAGTGGGCCATTCTCTGACCCTTTTTTCCATATCCAATTAGACGTCTTTACCTAACCACCTATTCACTGTCATACCCATATCCTTCTTCACAACCTTAATATGGTGAAGACGGACGTGTCATTACACATCTAAATGGACGTGTAATGGTATATGACAGTTTTCAGTAGGGCGTGGTGAAACCTATTCATTATTGTTGTTTCATTTCAATATAATGGAGAATTGACAGAACACGATGGTGTTCTTTGTTCTGAGCCCTAGATGTGAGAAGTGCTTGTTGAGGTAACCAAATCATTACCAATGATGGAATCTTTAACCAAGAATTTTCGTTATATGCGGCCCATTGCTCTGCATCTAAACGTTTCCAAATCTGTATTTCAATCTACACAAAATGAAGCATGGAATTGAGAAGGAGAGCCATACAATGTGGTGATTTGTTGGCTGTTTTGACTTTTGTTGTGAAATCCACTACTTAGTACTTAGAGTTTACTACAAAAGTCAAAATTTCCTGAGGTCTCATTGATGTATCAATGTCAATTTTGGTCTAGCCTCAATTTGAAAATCCTAATATACTTTGCTCAACTTTTGAAAGCATGGACCAAATTGATCTAAGTTATAGCAGGTTGTTGAGATCTCAGCTTCAACTTGTGAGATGAAAATACTTGTCGACAAATCCCATAATCTGTTTGGATCAGAGCAGTGTAATATAGGTAAACTGTGACTGCGCTTACCGATATCACACATTCTTTGATCCCAATCATTAAGTGCAGGGTTGCATCTAATAATGAAAAACCACTTTCAATCTTTAATCATATTTCCCTAAAAGTTGGAATAATGGGTTACTCGTATCATCTCACTTCCACTCCACACATTTTGCAAGCACTTCCCACGTTGGTATATACTTAATTCTCATCAATTAGAAGTAGGAAATACCAACGAATGTGTGCTATGACCCTAAAATAGAGCAAAAGCTAGGTAAAAAATCAGGGAATATCATGTAATGTAGTGGCTTGCCGTAGAAGAGTATTTGTTCACTCAGAGATTTGAGACAAAATTCGATATTTTCCTGCAGCGTGTAGTCATCGTTGTCAATCTCACTCCTGATCTATAAATTTGTATGGATTCATATCGACTTTCTAGAGCTTCAATTGAAATGGATTGAGTAGTGAAATCCAAAGACTGTGGGGGAAATATCACAATGCAAGTTAGATTAAAATACACATTCATCGTCAAAAGCCCCAATCTGCCCAAAAGTGTGTTTGTGTGCTTCTCTGGACAGAGTATCAAGTCCGAATGAATAAGATATTGCTCCCATATCTGGAATTTACAGAGATTCATTGGATCATGACATCCTAAATCCAACAATTCAGTGAATTTCAACAAAATTCTATCTCGATTCCACTGTGATGCACTTCATGAACCTCAAGTATCAATGAATCCGAGTCAAATTTGAACTCTTCTCATGTCTTCCACCGTAACCTTCTGAAAAAGTCCATCCAAGGCCAAGAACTCATCATTTAGATGATAGTGCTCAATACTTAAAAGAATGATGCAATTGCAGTTCAAACTATCTCAATTACTCAGGGGCTTATTGGGGTGTATCTTCATCGGTATGGTTATAGGATGAACTTTTGAAAGCTTGAACCTCGATTATTAGTCAATCAAAGTTTCAGTTAGTACTTATCAATATTTCCGTATATCACACCAAGGACAAACTTGGAACTCCGTTTCTTACGCGTTTCTCAAACGCACACGATTTTTTTTTCATTTCGGAGGGTGAATAGTTAAAAGTTCCTTGGAAACCCTCATAGTAGATATTATATATTGGTGTCAATTATTGGTAGGGATGATTCAGAGTATTGTGCATTACTATTTTGCTCGAAGAATACGTATCAATGGTCATCATTGCCAAGTTTGCAAGGAAAAAAAAATTGGAGCTGTTGGAGTGCTTTCCAAGACACGCGTGTCGGACATGACGGGGCATCTCCAGCCGCTCTGATGCGGACAGTTTTTTGCCGTGGAAACTCGCTACAATACTGTTCACAGCCCGAGATATTCATAATATTGTCGATGGATCATCCGATGTCACGATCATTCATGATCCAGAGTCGAGTACACATTCCGAGTAGTACGCTCTCAGCATCAATCAGCGAATATATAGATGGATTATCAGCTATTACTTCCACGGGTCGTCAAGCTGCTGATAAAATCAGCAAACACCAGAATCACGCTTAAATTGAAAATTCTGGTAAGAAACTCCACAAATCCGGATTCTCATAGGGACGTGAACAAATAAACGACGATTCAAGATGAAACCACGACCGAATGAGGCATTTTTGTTTGATATTATCTGAATCCATATCACGATAGGTCCTATATGATGAATTCCACGCCAAAGCGACCTACGGAAATGGGTCATCTCTTAGATTCTTTTTTAACCTTTTTCATTCGATTCTATGGCCCAAAATAGGAACTTCGAACCACCTATGGGGCCCAAGAAAAATTTCTCCTCTCCATTGCACGCATATCCGTCAACAGACCCAAAATTTATCGTGTAAAAATCGATGCGCTTTTATCCACAAAAATGGGAATATTTCGAGTTTTCGAATAGCTATCGATTTGCGGGTTGCGGCATCTGAAAGGGCATCAAAAAAGCTATCGGACACGTTGTCGAAAATTCCTTTTCTGTGATTTGGGTGCCTCCTGGAGGCAAAAGAGTGTTTCTCACTAGAATGTTGATTTCTCAAAAAGCCATTTTTTTTATTTTTTTAAAATCATATACTTGACGTAAAATTTTGCGTTCTTTCGAAAAAAATGAGTTTCAGAGGAGTTTGGGGTGATCCAAGTGACTTATGAGCCATTTTTTGGAAATTCGATTTTCCCGGTTTCAGAAGAAGGCAATTTTCTGCGCATGCGCACAAACGTAGACTTTCGGCGCCACTTTCAATGGAAAGCTAACAAAATTTCCTATAGAATGACTACCCGCAAAGTTGAAATTCATGCACTGAAACGCGATTTGCAAGGATTAATTATGTCGAATCAAAATCACATGAAAATTCAGCCCATTAACGCCTTCGTGGCGCCTGCTGAGATGACAAATTCACGAGATCTTCTCGGTACTCAATTTCGAATACGAAATTAACCTGAAAAAAATTCGGACCACATGGTTTCAACGTAAAATCGTATGAACTTTCAAAATATGCGATGAAAAACCCCGTTTGAGGCGAACCCGAGTTGCTACATTCGATTTTTCGCAATTTTGAATGTGAAATATCGTATTTTCTGGCAATAATTGAATGTAGCACCTCGGGTTCGCCTCAAACGGGATTTTTCATCGCATACTTTAAAAGTTCATACAATTTTCCGTTGAAACCATGTGGTCCGAATTTTTTTCAGGTCAATTCCGTACTCAAAATTGAGTCCTGAGAAGATCTCGTGAATGTGTCATCTCAGCAGGCGCCACGAAGGCGTTAATGGGCTGAATTTTCATGTGATCTTGATTCGACATAATTAATCGATGCAGATCGCGTTTCAGTGCATGAATTTCAACTTCGCGGGTAGTCATTCTATAGGAAATTTTGTCAGCTTTCCATTGACTGTGGCGCCAAGAGTCTACGTTTGTGCGCATGCGCAGAAAATTGCCTTTTTCTGAAACCGGAAAAATCGAATTTTCAAAAAGTGGCTCATAAGTCACTTGGATCGCCTCAAACTTTTCTGAAACCCATTTTTCTCGAAAGAACGCAGAATTTTACGTCAAATATATGATTTTAAAAAATTAAAAAAAAATGGCTTATTGAGAAATCAACATTTTAGTGAAAAACACTCTTTTGCCTCCAGGAGGCCCCCAAATAGCAGAGAAGGAATTTCCGACAACGTTTCCGATAGGTTTTTTGATGCCCTTTCAGATGCCCCAACCCGCAAATCGATACCTATTCAAAAACTCGAAATATTCCCATTTTCGTGAATAAAAGAGCATTGATTTTTACACGATAAATTTTGGGTCTGTTGACGGATATGCGTGCAATGGAGAGGAGAAATTTTTTTTGGGCCCCATAGGTGGTCCGAAGTTCCTATTTTCGGCCATAGAATCGAATGAAAAAGGTTAAAAAAGAATCTGAGAGATGACCCCTTTTCGTAGGTCGCTTTGGCGTGGAATTCATCATATAGCTGATCACAATCAACTCTGAATCAGTGATTGAAGCTCGCGGTGCTCTCAAACCGACTGATATTGAAAGGTCTCTGCTCCTCCGAGATTTTTCTAGGATCTCTTTCAGCATGATTTCTGGATCGTTTTCGAACAAGAACCTGAATATTTCGTCGACCCGTTTCCTTAAACTTTTCAATTCACAATTAATTCACTCATCTAAATCCAGTAGTATGAATACCGGTATAGCGAGACATAACAAATGACGTCACCGCTGATATTATCTCATCAGTGACGTCACGGTGGTGTGGGGCAGTGGAGTCTCACCGGGTGGCTCATCTTATCTCTTATCTTATCAGCGCGGTGGTGTGGGGCAGTCGAGCGTCGGCGAGTGGCTTATCTTATCACTGACGTCACCGAGGTCAGCGTGTGGCGTAGTATGTTTTTATCTCTATCGGTTAGTGGATCACGGCGATAAGGAGGGGGTAATAACATTAGGAGCGGCTGGCGCAAGCCACTATCTCATCAGCTGATGGTACTCACGCATTGTTTACAATAAATTGGTGGTGCGCCCAAGCTCATGGGGTGGGAGTAATGAACAAAAGGTGGGGCCGAGCAGCTGATGGTCAAAAGTCCCGCTGGTGTAGCGTGTGTATAGATATAAGGTAAGTGTACCCAACTTGCCTCTGTACCCAAGTTGCCCCCATATGCCAATCTCGGGGATGGGCACTCCTTGGCCTCCCGGCAATTTTTTTTTACGTTTGTTATGTTGAAATATGAGAAAAAGAATATGGGACCGAACAGCCGATGGGCAAAGTCCCGCTGGTGTAGCCGAATGTATAGCTATATATAATGCCACGATATATATATATATATATATATATATATATGTATATATATATATATATATATACATCCATATAGCTATAAATACTGGGACGCCGATATGGATTCATAAAATCTGGGACGAAAAAGAGTATATTTTCCCAAATACTGGGATTTTTCCAAGAACGTGTAAAAATGGAAATTTTGGGTTGAAAGTATTTTTTTATTCAAACACTAAACCATCCCTCGTGGGAGATAACCGCCGAGGAGATAACAGACGTGTGCTTAGACTTCGTTTTGCGTTCAAAACACTAACCATCCCTCGTGGGAGATAACCGCCGAGGAGATAACAGACGTGTGCTTAGACTTCGTTTTGCGTTCAAAACACTAACCATCCCTCGTGGGAGATAACCGCCGAGGAGATAACAGAACTTTGCTTAGAAAGTGGTTTTTTTCAAAATATCACGAAATTTTCACGCGTCCCAGAAAATAGCAAAATATATTATTCGCCGCGTCCCAGAATATATGAATCTAGAAGGAGGCCTTCCGGGACGTCCTAGAATTTAGAACGCGTCCCGGAATTTGGCAAAATATCGCTGAAATGACGTCATCGCGTCCCGGAATCTCTAGTTAAAGAAGTGTATGTATATATATATACATCCATATAGCTATAAATACTGGGACGCCGATATGGATTCATAAAATCTGGGACGAAAAAGAGTATATTTTCCCAAATACTGGGATTTTTCCAAAAACGTGTAAAAATGGAAATTTTGGGTTGAAAGTATTTTTTTATTCAAACACTAAACCATCCCTCGTGGGAGATAACCGCCGAGGAGATAACAGACGTGTGCTTAGACTTCGTTTTGCGTTCAAAACACTAACCATCCCTCGTGGGAGATAACCGCCGAGGAGATAACAGACGTGTGCTTAGACTTCGTTTTGCGTTCAAAACACTAACCATCCCTCGTGGGAGATAACCACCGAGGAGATAACAGAACTTTGCTTAGAAAGTGGTTTTTTTCAAAATATCACGAAATTTTCACGCGTCCCAGAAAATAGCAAAATATATTATTCGCCGCGTCCCAGAATATATGAATCTAGAAGGAGGCCTTCCGGGACGTCCTAGAATTTAGAACGCGTCCCGGAATTTGGCAAAATATCGCTGAAATGACGTCATCGCGTCCCGGAATCTCTAGTTAAAGAAGTGTATATGTATATATATATATATATATATATATATATATATATATATATATGGTAGCGTGAGGTGATATTTTAACGCTGTTGGTCCATATACCAGCGTATATGAGTAAATAGTTGTAATATTTGAATCCTGTGCCAGAGAGCGATCGCAGCGCCCCTCTGGCGATAACAGAGCATCGGTAATCATATCCACCCATGGTACCGCGTGATCTAGCTGCCTCACCGGCCTCTGAATTTTACGCGGCAGATATATTATACTCCCAATATTTTCGTACACAAGGTTGAAGAAAACAATACTCGATGAGCTTATCGGTTGCCAGATTACGGATCATTTTACCCATATTATTTTACGCCTTGGCCAGGATCTGAACAGTGGAATAACATCCTATCGCTTCCTGTATGGGAATATTTTACATTGCTCAGAAACCGTTGGTACTATCGATACTCATGTTTCCCCCCGGCAATATATGTATTATGTATCCGTACACATGAATGAATGGAAAGTATGGGCTTATCGCGATGAAAATTATGGAGCATTTCTCGAATAACCCTTCATACCAGTATGTGAATGCCAAAATAATCTCTTCTCGCTCTCGTATATGATACATCTCGGTGTACATTTTTTCGAAATATCAGTGAGTCATATCCTTGGGTAACGATCCACACGTGTAGAACCTTGGGCTAAGCGTCGATTATTGTTTTGAGTAAGCATATTCGTGGGCGGAGATTTCGTGAGCAGGGTAATTCTCTACACGTGCCAAATGCCCTGGAATGGTCAGTCTCGTGACAAATCTTGAACGCAAGACACCGGTAGTGAAGAATGGCAAGTCCCGTGGAAGAGCTTCGTGAGGCAGTCCTCGCCCTGGCGGAGCGCCTCCGGTACGACAACGCGGGTGTGTGGCGGCGATGCACCCGTGAGTGGTTTAGGAGAATTCGGCGAGAGGATGTCTGAGCCACCTACTCAGGGAGTTCCGTGTGTTGCTTGGGAGGTGCACATTTCGAAGCATCGCCCGACTGCTGCATCCAGTATTTATGCGGTCACGTTATGTGCTCATGTTCGTTGGGGACTACATAGTCTAAGCGAGGATGGAGGACCTCCAGGTTCTTCGAGAGGTGATGAACGAGTACCGCGAAACTCTCGGTGAGTACGATTTTATTATGAAAAATTCAATCATGATGAATCGACCCGGCGCTCGAAGCATACAAACCAGATGATACCTCCCGCGTGCGAGTGTCGAGTGCGGTTATTGGAGTGTGAGTTTTCCGGGGGCCAATCCGCGTTGCACAAGGAGTTGTGGTGCAGCCAATGCCGGTGATGCATTCATAGTGCAGGCGCGCTCCCGATGTGAGTGTAGATAGGGCATATATATATATATTATATATATATATCCATATACTCGAATGCCTGTATTAACAAACGGTCTAGACCGATAAGTAACGTCGACCTTGCTAACGAAATTACATTCAGACGTGCCGTCTCTCGATTGTCTAGTCAGTCAAATAACCGCGCCTATGAGTCGTCAGTTGATTATTAAACGAACGCGCGCTACCAATCTTGAACCGTGAGTGTATGCATGCGCGTGTATATGCATTTGCATTCACGTTTATTGTAATTTTGATTGTTTTTCGCGGAAAAATTGGATGAAAAATCGAATTTTGGGTCATAACTCGGTCCCTGTAGCTCCAATCGCAATTCTGAGTGCAGATTACCTGTCGGTTCGAGCCTTTCATTGATTTGGGGGGGAGGGGTTTAACTGAAACTGGTGTCAGAAGTCCAAAATTCCAATAACCAAATTCCCAATTTTCGCGCCCTCACTACACAGAGTAGTTATACTGCGGCGAGAGAGAGAGAGAGAGAGAGAGAGAGAGATTGTAGATTGTAGATTGGTTTTTATTTAGGTACCTTGGGGTATAACCCTATCTGGTACAAATAGCAAATATTAGTTTACATATATATTTAAGTATAGAATAAAGTAATGCGAGGATTGTTCTATATGTTGAACATAATCATGAATTTTTGCACTCATGTTTATACATAGGTATGCAAAAAGATATTTGAATTACGATTGGTGCAATTGATTTGATACAATTCAGTAAGAAAAATGGAAGTAGCAAAATTGGATCTTGATGTGGTAGAATAAGTGAGAAAGGAGTAACAACAAAAACCATAATCTCTCACAAGGATGTGCACAGGAATTGTGGTGTAGTAGAACATATATTGAAAATGATTTACGATTCGCACGCGTCGCAATTTTTGAAATCACATTCGTAGGAATTACGGCTATTCGCAGATGTGAAATAACTCAAAAACTTGTCGGGTCATATATTTGGCGATATTTGGCCTGCAAAATTATCAAGATCAAGTTCTGAAAATATAGGTATAAGTGGCTCATTTCTCGAGCGTCTCAAGCATACAATCAGATTTTTTACCACAGGACTTGGATATTTGAACTGATCACTAATAAAACGAGCTTTTTTAAACAGGTTATGAACCGGTTTAGGCCACAAAGGGCTACAGCTGATTTGAGAGTAATTTTCATGGCCAAAAATATCCTTTATCGATTTTTTCTTCAATTTAGGTGAACTCGAAATAACTTTATCCCTGACTGTAGGTGAAGATAACTGTATAACAATAGCTTGGGATGAGTCACTATTTTCGGTTTCCTGAGAGGTCAAGCCTGAAGTGGAAGTTGATGAAGATTTATTTCGAAAACTGGGTCCTCTCCAATTTCTAACATTGATCACAGCATTTTTAAGCTCTGGCTCGTTCAAAGCATCAAAAACTCGACTGACTATCTCAGTTTTCGAGAGATTTATGTCATGAGGAATGTTCGTTAGAATCATTTCAGCTGAGTCGACTAATGTCGTTTGCTGAGAAAACTGGAATAGCTTATCACGGATATGCGAAACATCTTTTTCAAGCAAAGTTATTCGATTTTCCATCCTGCTCTCGATTTCATTCAATTTCGAAAAAAGTTTTTCTTGACAAGCGTCAAAATGTGCAATGAATAATTTGAAGTAAGAAGGCATTTCATCTACATGATTAGAGTTCTCTGAGTTGAGTTCAGATTTGCATGATTGACGCGAAGTTAAACGATGTTGTTCGGTGGAACTCACTGCGAAATTATTCGGACCCATGGTGATATGTTGGAAACGCAGGTGCAACACAGAGTTAGAATCAGCTGTCTGACTATGTTCTCAGGCGTCTGCTAGCGTCAGGTAGCTCACTAAGGCAGAACACGCTGGGTGGACAACACGTGTGAATCAGGCTTCAGCGGAGTAGATAAGGCAGGAATTTGCTCGAGATTACTGCCATCTAGCGTTTGATAGGGAAACTTCAATGACACAGCGAAACAAGGTCTGTGCAGTGTGCAGCTCAAACTTCTAACCTCAAACCAGGAACGTGCCGATGGAAAAGCAGATGAAGTTCTCGCAAGATGCGTAGATCCACAGCAATATATGAATCTGACGAATCCTTGCGAGATTTGGCGTGCAAGAGTCTGTAAAAGAAATGCCCGGAGGCAACTTGCGGCAGAAAAATATTAAAACACAGAGAAGCACTGAAGAAAGCTTGTGATGAGACTCACCGAGAGAGAGAGAGAGAGAGAGAGAGAGAGAGAGAGAGAGAGAGAGAGAGAGAGAGAGAGAGAGATTAGATTAGATTAGATTAGTTTTTTTATTTGGTACCTTAGGGTATTACCCTATGTGGTACAGGTAGCATAATTCGATTACATAACAATAAAAATAGTGTAGGAGAGTATTGGAATATATCTTGGATAATGAGAATAATTATCGATTTTTGCGCAATGCTGATGTTCTAAGATGAGATTCTGATTGAAATAGTATGATAAACATGATTAGCATAATAGGGGAATTAACAAATAATGATAAGTTTCATACATAACAGCTGAGTTTTCGAAGTAATGATAAGGAAGTTATTCGATAGAAACTTCTTTCTTATACAGAGATCAATACCGAGAAAATTTCACTTGAAATGGATCAAGCAAGGAACAAAAATAGATAAATTGTATTGATCAGGTGATGTTTTGCTGCGTTTGAAAATTTTCAAGATCGTGCTCAGAAAAAATTGGCATGAGTGGCCCACTCTTTGAACACTTCATGCATACAATGAGATTTTTCACCACAGGCTTCTGATATTTCAAACGAACACTGGTTGCATGGGCTTTTTTAAGCAAATTATGAACTTCTTTGGGCCACAGTGGGCTGCAAAAAATTTTTGAATCACTTTCATAACCAAAGATATCTCTAACACTTTTCTTCCTCAGCTCAATTGAGCTTGACATGAGTTTATCTCTAACTATCGCTGATGATAATTGGAAGACAATTGCTTGAGAATCGAGAGCTTTTCTTTTCAATGGATCTGGGTATAAAGTTGAAACTGATGTGTTTACATTTCGAAAATCAGGACCTTTCCATACTCTTACATTGACAACAAATTTTTCGAGCTCTGGCTCATTCATAGCAATCAAGACTTTAGTCACTATCTCTTTGTTTGAAAGGTTCAAGTTACGAGGAATATCTGTTACAATCATTTCAGCTGAGTCGACTAGTGATGACTGTTGAGAGATAAGAAAAACTTTTTCACGAATTTTTGAAACATCTTGTTCAAGTGCGGTTATTCTATTTTCCATCTTAGCCTCAATTTCATGCAATTTCGAAAAAAGTTTGTCCTGACAAGCGTCAAAATGAGCAATGAACATTTTGAAATATGTTGGCATTTCACTCGAATGATCAGCATTTTCTGAGTGAGTCTCAGATTTGCGAGATGAGCACGAGGTCACTTGATCTTGTTGAGAGGAACTCACTGTGAAGATATGTGGAGCCATGGTAGCGTGATAGATACGTGGATGCAGAACAGGATCAGAATCAGCTGTCACTGCGATCAAAAACACTCAGGGGCAAACACGTGTGAATCGGGCTTTAGAGGAGTTGATAATGCAGATATCTGCTTAAGATTGCTGCCATCTAGCGTCTAGCGGTGAAACTCCGACGAAGCAGCAAATCAAGCTCTGTGTAGCTCCGAGTCCAACCTTATAACCTCAAAACAAGGAACGTGCTGGTTGAAAAAAACAGATGAATTTCTCGCAAGATGCGTCGATCCACAGCAATATATGGATCAAACAGATCCTTGCAAGATTTGGCGTGCAAGAGTCTGTAACAGAAAAGCCCGTAGGCAACTTGCGGCAGAAAAAATGATGAAATACAGGCACGCACTGAAGAAAACGTGTGATGAGACTCACCGAGAGAGAGAGAGAGAGAGAGAGAGAGAGAGAGAGAGAGAAAGAGAAAGAGAGATAGATAGATAGATAGATAACCTTTATTCGCCCGAGGGCAAAATTGAAAAATACAGTGGCATATATCACATATGTTACACCTACATAATAAATATATAAAAAGTATAAATAATTGTCTTTTTGGTCAAGGAATATTAGGATTATCACAGAAAGTGACTAGTCATTTTAAGGCATCGAGAGATACATAAAAGTCAGGAAGAGAATGATAAAATACATTTCCATATATATATATATATATATCAGTGTTCACAAGAACGATCGAGGAGAGAGGACATTCTTATGTAGAAAGGCATATAAAGGCTTGGGCCAGCAGAAATATCACAGGAATTACAATTCAGTGGCGAAGTAGCCACGTATAACTCTTTTAAAAAAAGAAACGCCGGTTGAAAAGAGCCCAAACCTATCACAGTTTAGAGATTAAAATAATGCCTCCTCTCCACATCAATCTTCTGAGAAGACTGAGTCAGAAGGAAATCTTTTAAGGCCTCTTTGAATACTGATATTTTCCTCAGCTGCCGAAAGCCCGGAGGGAAAAAGTTCCACAGATGAGCACATTGAGCCTGGAATGATCTTCTTCCGTACTCAAGTCTCATATTGGGAACCTTGAGTACCCGCTCTTCTGCATCACCACGTGCGGGGCGTTCAGATTGGTACCTGGTAAACATCGCAGCTAGGTAGCCAGGTTCTCCAAGATGCGTGATCTTATGCATTAAAAGTGCTGCGAAGTACATTCTCCGCGAATCAGTACGTAACCAACCCAAACGCTCCCTAATTCACTTTCTTAGTTACTTGGTCGATGTGCGGTTTCCACGTCAGTTCACTATCAAGTGTAACACCAAGACTCACGACCGTGTCGCTGAACGGAATGAAGAGAGAGAGAGAGAGAGAGAGAGAGAGAGAGAGAGAGAGAGAGAGAGAGAGAGAGAGAGAGAGAGAGAGAGAGAGAGAGAGAGAGCCTGCTTGGGTGGGATCAGCGTGCTAGTGGGGATAGGTGGAGGTGGAGAGAGACTCGACTACGGAAACCCGTAGAGACCTGTCGGACCCCTCCATCGCGCGCTTGTTTTCACGGAGGCCCGTAGAGACCTGGCAGACCCCTTCCATCGCGCGCTTATTTTTACGGAGGCCTGTAGAAACCTGTCAGGCCCAGCCATCGTGCGCTTGTTTTTTACGAAAACTCGTATGGTCGAGATTTGTCGCATGGTCGAAGGGTATGTTCAACGTTCGGGATTTTATGAATATGAATGAGATTCGTTTATGCATTCAGTGAATGATTTCCTTCTTTCGTGTTCCAGCTCTCGACCGTCTCCTACAACATGCCAACGCAGGTGATAATAACGACAGCGGCAGTAACAGCGATGACGATAAGGTTATCGTCGTGGACGGGCCCGCCATCGACAGGGCCGTGGCGGAGCTCCACGAGATGATGGTCTTCGAGAATGATTCGGGGGTCGGAGGCGACTCCGATCTTTCGAGTGTAGAGGGGGAAGAGGAGGAGGAGGGGGAGGAGGAGAAGGAGGAGGGGGAGGTGGATAATGATGATAATGATGATGAGGAGGTGGCCATTGACGTCACCAATTCTGAGGATGAGGACGTCGACATTGTCGTCGAAGACGATGGTGTGGTCCGCGATATTGTGCCACAGCCGATGGAAGTTGGACGTGAGTTTCTGACTTATCGAACGTTCTGGAATGATGCGTTCATATTTTCATGTGACTTTTCTCCATTTTACAGCAACGACGATGAATTCGTGCTCGTTGTCGACACGGAAGATGATGAGAACCGGGTGCGCCGCGATAACTCAAGAGCGGTCGTCGATGAATCGGACTCTCGGGCTAGCGATGGCCCTGACGTGGCGGAACAAGTTGTCGTGGGGCATCCTCCCGTGGAACAACTTGAAGCGGAAGATCTTCCGATGCATGAGAGACTTGCCGATATCTATCCTATTTCTCTGCGAGACGCTGTCGCGGGGTTGAAAAGGTATACCAGCGATTCCGAAGAAAAAGAAGCAGAAGGACGCTCTCACGCAGCCATGGCTGAATTGATCCACCCCCATCACCAGAACATGCCTCTATCCGATAGTAGCGACACAAGCGATGACGATGGAAGCGATCGTGCATCCCCAGGTCCAGTTCCAGGTGCGATACCGATTGAGCAGGTATTCCCTGAAGTAGTGAGAGCTCGAGAACTTGAGCAAGGTTGGCGAGATGCCATGGAAATCATAAATGCCGGCAACCAGTACCCGTTGTAGTTCCAAGAATGGCAGCAATTACAAACTGACTCCTTGCCGCAGCTCCTACGAGCTCAAGGTTATCAGGCACCATTTGGCAATCTCGCGCATGTCCTACGAGAGCGTGACGCACAATTTGGATTCAACGAAGAGCATCGGGAAATGCTGATTGACTTCTGGTACCAGCGAGATAATTCGGCAGTACAGAACCAATTAGGCTCACGTTAACTTTGGGTCGATGTGGAGGCCCGAATTTCCACTCGATCGAGGTGAAATTTTGAACACTCTCCCAGTCCATTAGGGAAAAGGGGATAATGCGGTCAAGAATGAGATCATAATGATAGTCTTATCATTATAAGGTTTTTCCATTTCTTGGCCAAAATTGATCAAACTTCATATTGATCGATAGAGAAAAATTTTTCCAATCCAGAAATGTAACGGGATAGACTTTCTGACTATTGGATGATATTATAAAAGGACTTCCAACCCTCTAAGAAAAGCCGACACAGAAGTAGTTAACCTTGCGTTTTGACTTTTAGAGGCACATCGGACCGATACCATCGGTAAATTCCGCCGGAAAATATGAGTCCGCAGCCAGGCTCGGGTCATAAACAACCCTCATAAAGCCATTATGAACTAACTCCAGCCAATTTCTGAGTAATCGAAATAATGAAATTACCGCCATTATGATTGCGAAATCTGCTTGCTGATACTAGACTGATCACTTACAAACTTGAATGGGAGAAATCGGATAAGATCAACTATAAAAAATGATGATCGGCGATATCACTACAATCGATATTATCTTATCAGATATTGACCGATTTCGACCATTTAAGTCTCTAAATGATCGGCTTGAAATCAGTAAGCATATTCCATTATCAGAGTGTGGTTAATCCAATTATTTTGATTAGTCAAAAATTGGATAGGAGATGCCGTAATGACTTTATGAGGGTCGTTTATTACTCAAGGCGGTCCCGGTATCAGCAAGCAGATTCCGCAATCAGAATGGCGGTAATTTCATCATTCCGATTACTCAGAATTTGGCTGGAGTTAGTTCATAATGGCTTCATGAGGGTTGTTTATGACCCGAGCCTGGCTGCGAACTCATATTTTTCGGCGAGATTTACCGATGGTATCGGTCCGATGTGCCTCTGAAAGTCAAACCGCAAGGTTAACTACTTCTGTGTCGGCTTTTCTTAGAGGGTTAAAAGTCCTTTCATGATATCATCCAATAGTTAGAAAGTCTAACCTATTACATTTCTGCATTGATAAAATTTTTCTCTATCGATCCATATGAAATTTGATTAATTATGGCCAAGAAATGGAAAAACCTCATAATGATAAGATTATCATCATAATCCCATTTTTGATCGCATTATCCCCTTTCCCCTATCGAACTGGGAGAGTGTTCAAAATTTCACCTCGATCGAGTGAAAATTCGGGCCTCTACATCGACCCAAAGTTGACGTGAGCCTAACGGGTGCAGTTAGATTCGCTACTATCACGGGAAAAATATTGATCCGTCACTAATTTGAGAACTCTTCCTTTGGAGAGAAAGAATTGGCGAAGTCATCGAGCTAACTCACTTGGTCAAAGCTTGCCCGGTTCGGTTGGTATGGCCTGGTCCAGCGGCCGTAGCGAGAGATGACTGACGCGAGTTTCATTGGCAGATAATATAAATTGCGAAATTTCTCTTCCTCCTCTCAGTTGTCAACATAGACGCAAGGTGGTAGCATGCATTCACGAGCTGTATTTGCGGACCTATTTCATGTGGTAAGACTCAGTGGGTCCGTAGATCTCTCGTCCGTTTGCCGGATATTTGTAACGGGCGCTTCGATCGAATTCTATCTTTTACGCTAAATGGCAGGAGACCTACTTCGGAGATTTAAAACCGGGTATTCCCGGCATCCAAATCGAGTTTCGAGAAGGTCTTCCTCAGCCAACCGACTACTCGAACGACAACGAGAAGAAGAAGCTGCTGATCCTGGATGACCTCATGCGTGGATCGTCGAATGACCTGGTGTTGGATTTATTCACAAAGGGGTCGCATCATCGGAACATCAATGTCATTTCCATCACGCAGAATATGTTCCATCAAGGCGAAGCACAAAGAGATATTAGCTTGAATACGAAATATTTGGTTATTTCCAAAAACCCTCGAGACAGGGCGCAAATACAGCATCTAGCGCGTCAAGTTTGCCCGGAAGATCCCCGATTCTTACGCGACGCTTATCTAGACGCAACGAGAGAGCCACATTCGTACCTTTTTCGAGATCTTTCGCAGAACGCTCTCGACGAATTCAGATTCCGCACCGGGATCTTTCCTGCTGATAAAGTCCACTATGCTTACGTACCAAAGTATATAAAATTGAATACCTGTGGAAGACTACGATCCGAGAACAAGTATTGGCTTCACATAGCCGAATGCACCAGCTTATCGCGAAAGATGGCTGAAGTAGGATCGAAAAGCGCGCGTTTGCCCCGTAAGCAATCCACGGAGAAACCCATTGCTACTTTACAAGCTCTCCGACACGCTGATCCCCGTCAACGAGCTGTGCTGTTGCGCGTAGCCAATCAGATACTCGTAAAGTGTATTTGCGAGTGCGCTCTTAACGTGCTCCACGGTGTTGTATCTCTGAAAGATAACGACGAGGAAAGGCTCCGACGGCATAAGAACGTATTACAGCAGTTGGCTCATGAAAGTACATCGGATCGTCGCAAAAAGAAGAAGACTATTGTTCAGAGTGGAGGGTCGTTTCTACCGATGCTATTGAGTCCGATTCTCGGCGCTCTGGTTACTAAACCTATACAGTGACATGGACAGACTCCGTGAAATGGTCGTTGTGCCCGAGACGACGTTGGATCGAATCCAACGCCAGCAGGAACACCACTCGGCCCCGCGAACGTCAGATACCCCAAAACCATCTGATGAAATGGTCACGGAATCCGTTCAAACGCCTGGTGACCCGCTTTCGAGACTCGACTCGGAGATGTTTGATATTTTCCACACTAAAAAATTTGGTACGGTTGACGAAAAAAGCAAACGATATCTGCCAGTACTCCAACGTTTTCTCGTGTTGCGCGACGGATTAAACGAAAAGTCCGAAACAGCAGAATCAAACGAGCCAGATTCCGAATTATTACCTCTGAGTGAGCAAGAGATTTTAAGCAATATCCCGCGCTTATACAAATCCCGAGCAAAGAGACTCCTACATCATTGGAAGATAGCAGTGCCTGGCGGGCTTAAGTAGGACGACACGGGTACTAATACCATAGACGGTCACACGATTCAAGCCTCCAATATCATCAAGCTCTCGAACGATGTCGTTCGGAAACGACCCATCAAAAGAGGCAGAAAAGCAGAGAGAGATGAGGATAGCAGCGCACTGCCCGTCGGGCAGCTAGAATTTGTAAAGTTTATAAGAGTTAGCGGTACCCCGAACGAATTAATCGGTAACGCAAACATCGTGCGAACAGGGGAAAGGCTGACGGACCCCATGAATACAGCAAAACGGCGCGTCGCACGCTCAGTCCCTGATCCCTGGGCCGAAGCAGCTACAAGCCTCAACGCTAGTTTAGCGCAAGACGCGTCACCTACAGCGAGAGAAAAGATCAGGAAATGGCAGCGAATGAATCTGTGAAGAGAAAAATGTGCGACTACTCGGAGCAGTATTACGATCCCAGCCACGAGGCTGGCTACGCGAGTGCACGGAACTTGCTACGCGTAAACAGAAAAGGTAACCCCCTCGCGGACGATGAAAAAAGAGAGAAAATAAGTGTACAAATGGCTGAGCAACCAAGATGCTCATATCCTACACAGGCCAATCCGCAAGAGATTCCCGAGATTACGATATGACGTCACCAACATCAACGACGTATGGGGATGCGATCTGATGCAACTCATAACGCTACAAGAATACAACGACGGGCACAATTATTTCCTTGTTGTCGTCGAAGTGCTGAGTAAAAACGCGTGGGTAGAATTACTTCGCGATAAGACTGCTTCGGCCGTGGGAACCTCGTTCAAAAACATCCTCAAGAGTGCCAAAGTTCGCATTCCAATCTGCTTACGATCGGATCGCGGTAAGAAGTTTGTCGGTGGCCCGTTTCAGAAGCGTCTCAAGGAGCGAGATATCAGTTTCAGAGTTGCGAGGAATCCCGATATCAAGTGCGCGTGCGTAGAACGTCTCATCAGAACAATCAGAAAGCGTATCTGGCGATATTTTACTCACAAAAACACTAAGCGCTACATCGACGTCATACAGGATATATTACATGCCTACAATCACACTTCGCACACTAGCACGAAAATGAGGCCAGTCAAGGTCACGATTCATAACGCCAGAGTGGCCAGAGAGAATTTGGAACACCGTGCGCTGAGCCAAACCGCGAACCGAAAAAGAAGCGGGAGATTTGATGTTAAATACGCGGTCGGTGATTACGTACGCATAAGTCGCACGAAACATACGTTTGAGAAAGGTCACGAGGGAAACTACAGTGGAGAAATCTTTCAAATAGGTCGGGTTTCACTTCGTCAGAATTTGTACACGTACGAGCCCCAAGATTTGAACGACGAAATCATCGACGGCTATTTCTACACCGAAGAACTCACCCTGGTTGGAAAAAAAACGTTTGGTGAATGATCAGAATTTCAAAGTAGAGAGTGTCGTAAAATCCAGCGGACGTGGTAGAAATAAAGAAGTACTTGTCAAGTGGCTCGGATATCCTGCCAAATTCAACAGTTGGGTAAAAGCTAGCGAATTAGAGTCGATTTAAGATACAAGACTCGCGATGGAATTTCAAGATGATTTTTACTTGGTCCTGCCGAGCAACAGCAGCATGCAATACTATCCCGACAACGCAACGACGTGCTTCACTACCCATCTGCCTCGAGAGATTCATCTCGCGGGTGATTGGCGTGTTGGCCTCGCCGAAATCCATATGCACGATGATGCACATTCAAGAGAACGAAAACACGTACATTTTCAATAAATCCGGAGGAGAATCGCCGGACGATGGTAATCAGAAACTCTACTACCCGGTCGGTATGTACTCTACGATTGAACAAGTGGTCGCCGGAATCAATAGCTCGCAGATAGATGAGAAACATCACGTATTCGAACTGCTGACTTGCGGAAAGGATTTTACGTTTTCAGGCGAAATTGCTCGTGCACACAACCGCATTACACGATTTCTAACGAGAAAATCACCCGCATCTTTGGCTTCGAAGATCCCGAGCAGCGAAACACGGGTACATTCAAAACATCACCCGACACCATTGTTGCGGGGACAAGACCCGCTTCGTTGTCTCGAGCAATACCAGACCAGCTATTTGTCTACACAGATATTTGTGAGCCGTATACAGTAGGTGACACCCAAGCCGGGCTACTAAGAATCGTCGCATTGGACGGTTCTAGATACGAGTTTGGTGGGAACATTACGAAACAGTTTGCACCGATTGACTACATCCCTCTGCTCCAACACGGTATCCAGAGGATAGAAATAGATATAAGGAATCAACACGGGCACCACATACCATTCAAGTACGGTACTCTGACGGTTAACCTTCATTTCAAGCGCAACCGCTAAAAATTGTATCATGAGTCATTGCGTAGCATATGACAAGGATCAAATCGGTGGTGGTGTGGAAAGATACTTCACGGGATCCACTCATCAGCGCGGCCGAGGTGTCGGTGCTTGGCTTGGCGGGCTCGCAAGAAGGATTCTACCGTACATAGCTAGGGGCGTCAAAGCGGTGGGTAGAGAGGCCATGCGTACAGGCATCGACGTATTAGACGTCGTGGCGAATAACGGCGTGAACTCTACAAATTCTCTGCAAAGCCGAGCTGAAGGATCTGGTAAGAAGCTTAAAAGGAAAGCAGCTGAGAAATTGGCAGGAATGATGAAAGGTTCTGGCTATAAATCGCGAGCGGCAAAGCGATGCCGACAGTCTCGTAAAACGCGTGGATCCGTGTGCACCGTAGCCTCTCGTGGCAGCGGTAAGATAAAAAAGAGAAAAGTGACTCAGAGCAAAGCTAAAAAAAAGGACGGGAGGTCATCTGTGGCACGGAAGACCCCGAGAGTGAGGAATTTTTCGGATATCTTCGGCCCGCACGGTATCCAGAGTAGACATGGCGTTCTTAGGCCGAGTCTACATAGACGCGCTCACCCTGGGCGCGCGCGCTCTCTCCGCTCGCACTCTCCACCCAAACACCGGAGTAGTTACCGGAATTGGGATTTGTAATCTTTTGACGAGTGTTCTCTTTCAATCGGAGTATCAGCGTGAGAACGTGAGATAGTAAACGGCCAGTTCATCACGTAAATCGCCGAAAAAATTTATTTGCATCTAATAGAGATCGAAGAGTGAGAGACTTTGATGTCGATCGATGTGCCTGATACCACCACTCCCAACTTCTCAGGTTCCTAACTCGCGGCTCATTCAACAATCTTCAACATTACTTTGGGCCTGCATTGAGACTATCTCCAGAGACTGTAAAATGAGCAAAGGTGTGCAGAATTCTGGTTAAGACGAATCGAGCTATTCCATGTACACCAAAGATCAAATTTGTGGTACAAGAGTCACTGCTCCGTAAACTTGGGACATCTCGATTGTTCTTATGCAGGATTTCATACACTTTAGCTTATTATTTAGCTTCTGGAATAAGTACCACTGTACAACGAATATGATGCTGAATATTGCTGAATGTTTCACAAATTGGAGACCTGATGAAAAATTGGGGGATGCTTATATGAGACACAACCACGCCTCTCATTTTCTGATCTCTATTCGATGCAAATTGATTTTTTGATCGATTCACGCAGAAGACTGGCCGTTTTCCATCTTACAAACTCGCGCTGATACTCAAGTTGAGGGGGAACACTCGTCAAAAGATTTTCAAATCCCATTTCTGGTACCTACTCCGGTGTTTGGGTGGAGAGTGCAAGTGGAGAGAGCGCGCGCGCCCCGAGTGAGCGCGTCTATGTAGACTCGGCCTTACATACTCACTCAGATAAGTGCATGTCGAGCAAGCTGGGCATCTTTTCCCTGCCCTCGACGCAAACTTCGATCGAAAGCAGCAGTTTCCTGTATTACAAGCTTGTTTCTTTGCTGAAAGACGAGAGTGACACCCCAATCGAATTCGTCGTCTGTTCTGCTAGCGAGCATTACCTGGATCTCGCTCACACTATGCTCCATGTGCAAGCAAAAATCATACCCGTAGCCGCGGGAGCCGAGAATCGTAAGGCAGTGCCCATCAACAACTTCTTACACTCGCTATTCCATAAGGTTGATGTATTCCTCAATCAAAAAGCTTTTCGCCACCCAACAACGCCTACCCATACCGCGCCTACTTGGAATCTCTGCTAAACTATAGTCCTGCAGCAAAGGAATCCCGCTTAGCATCGTGCTTATGGCGAGAGGACACGAGCAACAAGTTCTATGCTGCTGCAAACGCCGAGGGAGAAGCAGCCAACAACGGACCAGCCTATCGTCAGTATTTCACGTTGGGTGGTAAAGTTGTCGACATGATTGGCCATTTTCATTCCGATCTGTTCAACCAAGACCGTATGCTCATCAACGGTGTGGAGATAAGAGTACGTCTGGGACGGAGCAGAGACGCCTCCTGTCTCATGGAAGCCTCCGACGACGGCCGATTCAGCGTTCAAATCAAAGAATTATCTCTCGTGGTTTGTCGAGTTGAAAAAAGCCCCGGAGTATTAGTGGGACACGCAAATGTGCTATCCGAATCAACGGCCAAATATCCAATCACCAGGGTCGAGGTAAAATCCTTCACGATGGACACGGGCATCCTCGGAGATACATTGGACAACGTGATTCTCAGGCAACTACCTAAACGCATCATCATCGGATTCGTGGACAACAGAGCATTCAACGGAAACCGACGAATGAACCCATTCAAATTCCAACATTTTGAAATCAATTACTTATCGCTATCCGTCGACGGTGTTCAGGTTCCATGCAAACCACTACAGACAAAGTTCACCCGAAATAATCAACTCTACATCGATACTTACAAACCGCTCTTTTTGGGCACAGGAATTCACGTTGCAAACGAGGGTATAGGCATTGAACGACTCAACTACATACAGAAGAGGGAACTTTATCACAGCGTTTGATCTGACTCCCGATCTATCAGCCCACTCGGCAACACATTGGAATCTCGTTTGCTCGGGTAGCGTGCGCATAGAAGTCCGATTCGACGAGTCGCTCGCGCAGACCATCAACTGCTTAGTTCACGCCGAGTACGACAACGTCCTCGAAATCGACGTGAGCAGACAAATCATAACGGACTTTAGCGGATAAGGTGGGAGAGAGGATGATGAAGGAGATGCGTATATAAGGATGGCTGCTGGTCGGCCGAGAACATCAGTTTGCTCAGTTACAAAATCGACGCTCCAAGCTAGTAACCATGGTCATGGATTTTTCCATCGATATTCACGGTTTTCGAGATGTGACCAGGCAGTTTGTCCCCAAAGAAGTCGCCGTGGTGTCGCTGCCGAACCGCATCGTTCAGCATCGGATAGTGAAACCACCACACGCTTTCGATCTCCTCACGGAGGATATGAAGATTACCAACAATTACTGCACGAGCCGAGTTCACGGATTGGAATGAGTAGATGAAGATATATCAATTGACAAGCTGCGCGCTCGGTTCATCGAAATTGCGAGGAATTCGGGTAATATATACGTCATTGGCCTTACAAAAGCATCAACCTCGAGCAGCACAGAGGACCGAATTCCAGACAGCTCAACAAGGTATTCATCGGGAACGTGACGTGTACTTATCCCGCTCTCAGAACAGTGAAAGACGAGTTCAATCAAGCGGAGAATAGATGTGCTCTGTACAACGCTGAACAGATCAGAAAGTGGCTTCGTTCAATTCTACCGATTGAGATTCAAGATCGACCCGACATTAAGGAAGAAGACGTTCGATTTGCTCTAATGTACCACGAAATACTCTCAAGGAAAACTGCAACTCTCCCAAGCCGTGAAACAGTGGACTACATCATACGTAGCCCGCACGACCGCCCTCAATTTCCCCTCGGCAAGGAGGGTGTCAACGACATAATTGACGGTCCGACGAATGAATCTACATCCACATCCACAACCAGCGATGAACACACGCCAGGTAACGCAAGCGATTAGAGGCCTGGAACCAAACTCATTTGGTGTCTGCGCAGCAGATCACGTGTCGAAGACCTTGAGTTTGCCTGCCACCATCGTCTCGAATCTGGATACGGCGAACAAACTGGGTTCTCATTGGATTGGGATCTACGTTGACAGGAGGGGACATGGCAAAATTTCGAGAGCAACGGTCAACCACCCTTTTCACCACATCATCTCGACCGTCTCAAAAGAAACTGCAACCGCTACGAATGGAACGAGGAATCATTGCAGAGTTATGACTCGCAAGTTTGTGGTGAATATTGTATTATGTTTCTATATTTTATATGCAGCGGTGGTACTCTAAGCGCGTTTCACGAAACCTTTTCTCTCAACACCGGTTTTCAATCATCCCCAACAACGAAATTTGGGTCTTTTCCCAATAAAATCGATATCTCTCGGATCCGTTTGAAGATACGGATATGCGGTTTGCGGCATTCGAATGGTCAGAAAGATAGTACGGGAGCTGGTGAACTTTTTTGTGCTAGATTTGATAATACCTAAGAGGGTGTTCAAATTAAAGCGCGAATTATGTGGATCACAAAAATCACTTTCCGCACGCTCTATAGTGGGGCTAGACTTTCTTTTCGATTTTTGAAATAATTACTTTTACGGGTTGATGTGTCATATTTGATCAAAGCTGAAACTTTCAGGAATGACAGATTATAGTCTAGAATCACCAAAAACAACATTTCGCAGGTTCGCAGATGAGGCAAATTTCTTGCGGAAGCGGATGAACATTGAATTACAGCGAGCATTTGTGTCATATTTGATAATACCTGAAACTTCCTGCCAATATAGATCTTGCGTTTTTAGACAAAGAAATCACTTTCCGCAGAAGTTTTGATGGGGCGTTTCTCAAAATGGCGGTGCTTTGGGTTTTTCAGTAAATGACGATTATCTTGCGATCTTTCGGTCTATCAAAAAAAAGTCCGAGATAAAAGTTGTAGAGGCCCCAAAGACGAAGAGAATGAACCCAAATACGTTGATCTAGGATGATCAGGGTGCCCAGGAATGAAATAAAACGTCATCCGCCGAGTACACTGACGGGAGGGGGGAAGTGTGCGTACACTTGGCGGTAGTTGATTCTTTCCGAATAGGTTAAACAGTTCCTCACAGTTTCGTCGCTCTCATGCGAATTGAGCGCTCCGCCCGTTTTCTCAACACATGAGAAAGAGAGAGAGGTCCGAGCGGCAATCACACTTGTGGAGTTCTAACCTCGAAATATTGTCTCTCTATGACTACATCTGAGACTTTTCTCTTCTTCTCGTGTGATTGGAACTATGCCCAAAGCCACTCCTGCACAATAGCAGTAAGATGTAACCTTCTCGTTGATGAAGAGAAGAATTTTAAGAGGATGGTCCGAGCGTCGCGCAAGTTTACGTATCGGTTTGAATCGCATGAGAGCGACGAAACTGTGAGGAACTGGTTCCCCCATTCGGAGAGAATCAACTACCGCCAAGTGTACAACGGTAGGCCGCAGGGCATGTTTACGCGGAGCCCCATCGATGATTCTCACGTCAATTCCTGGTAGTGGTTACTTTAATGACACAAATGATGGACCACAACAACCATGCCGATAACGTGAGTCTTTTGGAGAGCCGATGAGACTGCACGACTTTTGATCAGATGTTTGTAGAGGTCGTTGTTGGTCTAGTGACAAAGCTTTTGCCTCTTAAGGCCAGGCCGTAGTCCGCCGCGCCATATTGAATTTAGCCCTGAATCCGTTCGGAGGATAAGTCGAATTTTACTCGACCAAATGACTTGGAATTCTACATACATCCATAGAATGCATGTCTCAATTGCACTACCAAGCCAAATATGTCAATTGCACTCAAAAAAGTATCCAAACGAGATGTACACAAACGTCATCTGCTAGAGAGCGGCAACCTACGACGTCTCGAGTAAACCTCATCTGGATATTTTCTTTCAGTGAAATTGACATATTTGGCTCCGTAGCGCGATTTAGACATGCATTCTATACATGCATGTGAAATCCTAAGTCATTTGGTCGAGTAAAATTCGACTTATCCTCCGAACGGATTTACGTCTATTTAGCGGACTACGGCCTCACCTTAAGCAAGAGTTCAAATCTCACCTGTGTCAATTTTTTTTCCTTCTTTCAAAAAAAGAACTATATCTATAACACTTTCTTCATTGTGTATGTCAGGAACCTAGTCGGTTCCCAACTAGCTATATATATATACTCCGCATATGGGAGTATATGTGTATACCATATAGGCATAGCTGGTAT
Source organism: Eretmocerus hayati (assembly GCA_029851415.1). Classification (NCBI taxonomy): domain Eukaryota; kingdom Metazoa; phylum Arthropoda; class Insecta; order Hymenoptera; family Aphelinidae; genus Eretmocerus; species Eretmocerus hayati. The sequence continues at coordinate 64,363,784 of CM056744.1, read as the reverse complement.
TTTAACGTGTAGATGTACCTTGTATTGCAAGCTATAGATATACTATGTCTCTCAATTTATAAGCATACAGAAAGCGGAGACTTCGAAAAGCTAGGAGAAGCTTCGAGAAACCGCGAGTAACGCCCGCGAGTCTAGACGAGGGGTGCAAAGACAAAGCACTGCAGCGCCTCACCTGCATTTCTCCTAGCCACGATCGAAGGAGAAACGCGGAGTCTGAGAGAGTTTAAATGGAGCTCAAAAGCTCTGGCAAGGAGCTTAGAACCGCATTACACCACGAGCCTCCGTCGCGTACACTCGTCCTTAGAATCACGCGCCGGGCTTCTAGTTCTCAGTACGAACTCACCTACCAACCTGACCACATCGTGTATTGAAGTCATTCCGAGTCGAGTACCTCAGCCCTTGACGGACTCTACTCAAGTAGAATCAACCCCAGTATTTTGTAAGGTCTCTCTCTCTCTCGTCATTTTACTTTCGGACAAATAAACGCAGCTGTAGGGATTCCCTCGGTATTTATTCCACTCCCAAATTCCCACCTACCTACCTGTCGAGTCAGGACTCCCCAGGTGCAGTATAAAAGAACCCACGTTACGAATTCCCGTAACAAACTGGTGTCAGAAGTGGGATACTGCGTGGAAAAATTCGGAAAATTCTTCACCGCGTCGCGCTCCACCCGATTCAACCGCACACAGCTGCTACTGACAAGGAGCAAAGACAGGAAGGATGTTCATCTGGTCTACCTGCTCCATGGTCTATGCAGCATCTGGGTAAGTAATTTTATCATTTCCCGGAATTTTTGTCCCTCGTGGGGAACGTCGCGAGGCACAGACTTAAATTTTCAGAAATTTTTTGGGAGCCAAGTACAATCAAATATTATTATATATCAGAGAGCATTCATACAACAATAAAGTTGTATGCAAATTATAATTAAACTCTCTTCAAGCCAATAATTCAAGGTGATAATATTTTACTGTATACGATAGCTGGAGCCGAGCTCACCCGCAGACAACGGGTGCCCAATAGTAATACTTTTCGAACTCGCAAACATTTCTCACTTTCACCCTGACTGGTACTCTTTTATTGACGCGCTATAAAAGAATAGCAGCTATAAATTCATATGAATTCTTGAACCCAAGTAATAAAATGGCAAATAGCCGCGGGGTTGAAGATTATCAAGATACGATGGGGAATCTCTCTGATGCCGCGGCAGGAAATAAGTCAGACGTTGAATTTGAACGAGGCACCGAAACTTCTGTCCCTCTAAGCATTACTAATGTGAATGGTGTTATATATATGAAAGAATATTTTGGGAAACGATCCATAGAGGGGGATCCCAAGGCCGAAAGGGTCATGCTAGCGCTTATGAACGCAGATGTAGGTCTGCAACAGCCGGGTGGATTACATATGGAAATTACTCTTCGCGATCTGGGTCGAATGCTTACGGCGGAGTCTGAATACTTCGATGACGGGGAAATAATGGTGTTGATGGATTTGAGAGAATTTCTGGAACAAACACAGAATTCGAACGGGGTGCGTGTAAAAGTGGGGGATATACCTGGCAATAATGATTATGATGAATTTCGAGCAGAACGGATATTCGCGGAATTCTCGCGATACGACGGACAAAATGAAGAAATACTCAACAAACGTGACGCAGACATGCGAAACTCTAATGACAATAATACTGAAAAATCTACGGGCTTAACTGGATATACAATGCCGGGAGAATACCCGTGGCCTCTCGTCAGTGACGATGGATTGCAAAGGCGGTTTGATTATAGTTCCAGCCAACGGCCATTCGGGGGCCAAGATGCTGAGTCGCAGAGGTATGATGGTCAGGACCCTTGCTCCATGCATGAGGACATAGGGTCGCGCTTCAGGAATCGGCCGGATAGGGTCGGTACTGAATTGCATAGGATAAGTAGGCCTATGTTCCGTTATCAGCTTACCGAGAGCATCGATGCGGAAACGTGAAAGTTTGCCCGCCAACGTCTTCCAAATGGTCAAGATGCGGAGATGCATTATTCAAAACCTAGTAAGACCGCCGGCCGACCGCTCACCGGGAGCCTTGACGCTGAGATGCATTATTCAAGGAAATCAAACCAAATCGAGCAATCCGGAGAGTACGAAAAGCCACGTAAATGTAATATAGAAAAATCGTCGTTTGAAAATCGAACCAAACGACGCTCACGCGGACAGAATAGACATTATGACAATGAGAGCGCAGAGGAATCTGAAATTGATGACCAAACCTATGAAAAACCGCACCGACCCAACCGTTCGCGTCGTGATAAATTTATTAATGAATCTAAACGGAGTAAGAAATACCGACACTCTGAACGATCGTACTCTTCAGAGACTGAAACTTCCAACACCGACAGTGACGATGATTCACACGAATACCCGAAGAATACATCAAAATACAACAGATACGGTCGAATAGAGACGAGTGACAGAAAATCTGATTCGAACGTTCGAGTTCGCCGTTCAGAATCCCGAGGAGCGATGGCTCAGTCTAACCCAGATCGCCAGCTAGATTCTAAATTTCGCTTAACGCTTAATCAAGCTTTGAAACAATTTCCTCCTTGTGATGGCAATCCAGACATGTTGGCACTTTTTCTCCAGTCCGTCAGATATGTGGTCGACGAATACGGTCCAGACTCAGAACCGTGGGTTCTTTCAACCCTAGCAAGTAAACTCAAAGGTCGTGCAGCCGAGGGTTACACTGCGAGATTGACTCAGTACTCGTCTGTAGAGGAATTATTGGCCGATATGACTATGCAATACAGCGGGGTAGGGGGTGCAGACAGAGTATTATCGGAGTTAAAACTAGTACAACAAGGAGAAAATGAAAGTGCAGGAGATTACGGCTTGTGCGTTCAAAAACTCCATGGCCGGTAACTTAATGTCTATGACTCGGATCAAGAACTTAAAAATTGGGAACGAGAAAATTATAAAACAAACGCGGATAGCGAGGCCCTACAGCAATTCATTATCGGTCTTTCGGGAGCATTAGAACACCATGTCAGATAAACAAATCCCAAAAGTTTACGCGAAGCAATCTCAGAGGCAATGAATTTCGAGAACAAAACAAGTGCCCGTTCGGTATTTTCAAGTAAGAGTAGCCCTGAGATGAGGAGAGATAATACGATAGTGGCACTCATGGATACGCTTGTCGAACAAAAGTTAAGAGAACTAACTGTGAATACATCCCAACCAATTAAACCAATATCAGTAGAACGAGCTTCAGTAAGAAGCGAATGCAGGCGTTGTCACGTGGAAGGATATTTCGAACGCGGATCGACAGAAATTTGGGATACAAAATTTTTCAGATATTGTAGGGAGAATGGTCACGATTTGAACGAATGCCGATCATTAATACGATCAATTGACTCCGGCAATATTTTCCAAAACGAACCGCGAAACCAAGATCGGAGCATGAGTAGGTATGACAATTCAGGCGCATCAGTTGCCAAAATGGCGTCAATCCCGACTACCCAATATTCTCGGACACGGGTCGAATGTAATTATTGTCACGTCCAAGGACATTTTAGTGAAGACTCCTCAAAGAAAATCCGAGACTCAAATTTTTGTAATTATTGTCATATACGTGAACACGATTGAATGATAGTCGCTCTTGAGAAGATGCCATCCAACTAGGTTTCATTTCGAAACGTCAGATAGAGGTAGCACAAAAGTGGCGGGACATTCCGGCGCGTCACGACTCCTCTTCTGATAGGCCAAGGAATAGATATAACGCCAGGCGAGGCAACTCTAGATTTGATGCATCACATCATGATAACCACAAAGATGGCGGGGATCAAATGACCAATTATGAGGGTAGAAATACGAACCCTTATAGTAATAATTCAGATACTGATCGGAATAATGACACTAATCGACGTGGATATTTTCGCCACAAATACACGAGCCCTAATCTGAGTCATTATGGGGATAACCGCGAAAACAATGTGAGAAAGCCACAAGAGAATTTTTCGCTCAACCAAAGACATTCAGAAAATTACGGGCATCAGAATAACAATGACAACTCAGAAAATTACCGTTCAAATTTTTTCAATCAATATGAAAGAAGTAACCATCTCACGGGGAATCGCGTGGAGTGAAATTCAGTAACGCCCCATGAACATCATCGTGACGGGCCCATCGACTAGATGGATGTCGAGAGCACTCAGTTCGATTGCTAATCCCAGCTGACAAATTTCCTCATGACTGAAATTCTCTTATTCCAGGAATTTCTCGAACGTTTGAGAACTACAATGTATGAACCATGAGGATATTAGGAATAGACTGAAATCAGCACGGCTTCTCTCCAGTTATTAGCATTATGTGGTTAGAAACCACGCATATTTTGGGCAATTATCGGAGTGGTTAGAACCCACGATGGAACAGAGAGTAATGTGGTTAGAATCCACTCACTCTCCAGTTAAATTGTTTGAGAGGTTAGGTACTACTGGAATAGAGTCATTAGATTGTGATGAGAACCCACTCACTCATCAATTGGTTTATTCAGAAAGTTAGAGCTTAATGAAACAGAGAGCAATGTGGTTAGAACCCACTCACTCTCCAGTTGAATTGTTCGCAAGATTAGATACTGCTGAAACAGAGTGACGTCGTTAGTGTTTAAAGTTCGGATAGCGGGAAGTGAAATAAAAAAATCAGAGGTCTCAATTTTACTGATTAAATGAGACTTGAAAAAATCTTGGATGCACTCAGCGCGAGTGCTACATCGCGAGGAGATGTGCACGGCTCGGCGGCATCCAAGGAAGAGGTTTAGGCAGAGAGAAACCCCATCACGTATACTACGCCGCGCAGGGCCGTAGTTAGTGATTTTCTTGAGGGGCAACTGAAAAATAAATTTAGAACGCGTACAATGTTCAGTATCTTTCGAAATGAAAAGAATATGCCGTACACATCTCAATATTTGGATAAATATTCAATATTATAAACATCAAATTCTGAACAGTTAGAACCCACTCACTCTCGAATTAGATTATTAGGAAGGTTAGAACTCACTGAAACACAGTAACGTGGTTAGAACCCACTCACTCTCGAGTTAGATTATTAGTAAGGTTAGAACTCACTGAAATAGAGTAATGTGGTTAGAACCCACTCACTCATCAGTTAGATTGTTTGTGCGATCAGAACATACTGTAACAGAGCAATGTAGCGAGAACACACGAACTTTGTGTTTCTCAAGGGACTGGAAACTGCTATACTAGTGAAGATTGTGGTCAGGGGCACAGATTTTCTTTAATAGTTAAAATGGTTGAGATTTACATACTTGAGAGATTATTGTGGCTTTGAGCCACTAGGGTTCAGAGCTTGTGGCTGGAAAACCAAATTGGATGGGCTACAGAGGAAGTAGTAATTCATGCTGAGAAAATAGTGTTTTAATTCATTTGAAGGAGACATGATTGAGAAAACAACGATGCTAAGGGAATGAACTGCATCTTTCACGTGGTCGGGCCCACGCTTGTTCTGAATTGATATCGTACACATAGCGGGCAGTAAATTGAAGCAAAACGTGTTATCTAAATATGAGCATGGGGGTCAATATGGTTGAGGCTATGCGAAAAGGTTGCCAGAGCGTTATCATTGAGTGCTGACCCCATCAAACGGGATGCAATATCGGAAATGTATCTTACCAATAATGAAAGAGGAACCATTAGGATTGTCAACAGCGGATGGTGTAATATGATAATTTCGCTTTTGATAGGGCATTCGGTTCTGACGAAATACTTCAGCATAGAATCATTTGAGTTGCTCGTAATTCGTCGATATCCAGAATAATTTTTATAGAAGTTATAAACAAAAATTGAGGACGAAAATATATCTTATGAATCGAATGACGAAGAACTATTCGAATTATCCCGGGGTATATTGTAATCAATCATAGTTGATTGTTTTAATTACGCGGAACTATTCATGATCTCACAATACGAGATCACAAATGAATTGACAGCTTCTGACATCAAAATATTTAAAAGCCGTAGTCACTCGTTGATTAAATGGAAAAGAGTTATCGAGGCTAAAAGAACACTCATGTGTATAATCTTTTATATAACACAGTCCATGGATTCGATGCAATCTGATTCATTTTGGTACTGAATAGAGCACGATATTCCTCCAAAACTCTTGTGAGAGTCACTTGTATGGACGGAAGGAAGTTCATGATTCCACAATTCCTGAGTCGGATGAATACATTTTGTTTTGTTGAGTGAGATTGACTCATGAGATATTAGTGTACCGGAAAAGAATGGACGTGGGATTCAAACGATTAATTACCTCACTCGTCAATAATGAAATGGAAAGCAAACTCATCTAGTTTTTGGTGAGGACCAATGATAATTCGGACGCATTAGTTACGTCGAGAATGCGGGAAAAATTTCATACGAACAAAATGGTATGATAGAGCAGCAGAAAATATGTCGTTGGATAATCCATGTCCCTCATACGAATTCCTCAAGTTCTAATATTCTAAAAAATCTGCTTCGCGGACGATTCCTCCAGCTCTGTAAGTCGTTAATGAGTCAGCTCACTGAGATGCTTGAGGTATCGAGTTGAACTCCGAAGTGGTGACTTGAGTTACTCGCTGGATCTTCAGGATGCACAGAACTCTATCTAGCGTGGATATATTAGTGCAGGTGATGGCCAAAACAGTACTCATGAAAGAGTGTGACTGGAGTATCTGCTGGGGCGAATCATCTCGCTTACGAAAATTAAACCGGTGTTTCTCGATGGAACGCTATATAGCGTGGATATACTAGTGCAGGTGATGGCCAAAACAGTGCTCATAGAAGAGTGTGACTGGAGTATCTGCTGGGGTGAATCATCTCGCTTAAGAAAATCAAACCGGTGTTTCTCGATATGACTCGGTTCTGAGACTCGCCATATTGAAAATCAAAAACGCCAAGTGATTTTACCGCGGACCTGAAAGGTGATTGCGGAAAATGAAGCTGCTGAAGATGGGATAAATCGACAGTAAAACAGAACTGACAATATACTAATCTGACTCCAAAATATTGCAAATAACTCAACCTTCAAGAGAAGTGGATTATTCCCACTATATATCCCTCTGGTTGCCGCGCGGAGTAAAATACCGATATTCATGCCAATATGATAAGTCACGGGAAGAAATAGAGAACGAAGCTTTGATGTGGCCCCATCACAAAGCAGGTGAAAAATCTTGCTCGATGTGCAGACAAATTTCGATTGACCTACCAATTACTGGCCAAGTTTGTTTCAGCACTCGTGGGAAAAGTGGGAAACTCCGGGTCATTCTTGCCTTAAACAATAATGAAGAGGCGAAGTGATAATCTCACCTCCATCCTTTCGGTGATCGATACTATAACTCATCAGTCCTTGGCGGTTTGAATAGATAGATTACTCGATTTTTGGAGAGATCTGTGTCAAACTAGATCTCAGGATTTCCTCTCGTCCATTCTAATGAAGATCAATGAATACAATAAAATTGTCTTATAATTTTGAAACACATCCGAGAATATTCAGTGGTGCGTCATGACATGACCCTCACGAATGAGCATCGACGCTCTTTCATGGTTTTCAAAGATAACACGCTTTGAGTAAATTATCCAAAATGGTTGGGATTTTGAAAATTGTTAAGTAATAATAACAGACGCATGGGTGATGAATAGGTTGATTTCTATAAGGGAATCTATATTCTAATTTTTTTCAATGCGGCGAACGGACGCCACATCCATTTTAGTTCAATTTTTCCAGATGTTATTGATCTACATATATACGACAGGATCTCATCTTGCGCTAAATGGAATGGAAACGAATAAATAACGACTCAATGAATGATAGCTTACTTGGAACTCATTTTGAAATTGACGGAATGAAGGTATTATCATCATTCCGTACCATTCAATTCACCTCAATGGAGCGTTTGTCCAAAATATCTGAATATCAAAATTTTCGAGACAAATTCAATAGACGAGAACGTTAGGGAATGTTCACAACGATGAAACTCGAACATGACAGGAAACTTGGTCCAAAGGTTGTGAATCAAAATAGCCACGCATAAGAAACTTTATGGAATAGACTTTGTGGAACTCTTTGGAATAAGTTTTCACCAATGTATCCACGAAGCAAATTGTGATTGGTTTTACGAATGTAAACCAGCTCGACAGGATCTCTACAAAAACTGGCTCTCGAGGAATAAAAATAATTGGAATATAAGCAGGCTAATAAATCACATTTTCCCATTAATATCAGAAATTACGATCGCATGGAAACATTCACAATGTCCGATTATTAATCGAAGAATTTAATAGAATGATTGGCTCTAGAAAGTTGAAGTTACCTACATAACTAAATTCTTTTTTGAAGTCGAAACTCACTGGAAGATCTCAAAATCTCAGAAATCATCACAATAAGGGGGAACACAAACAGTCAAAAATTCCATCGCTCAATTCTATGCTGTATTCTGGTTATTGGGGGAAACCGGGAATCAGATGAATTTACATAGTAATGCCCAATTTCTCTTCTAAATACATTTATGTCACATTAAACCGCGAAAAGTGAAATAATGGTTACAGGTTGAGATTGCAACTCTTTCGCAGGAAAGTTTCAGAGTAGATTCGTGGAGAAATATCCAATTAATGATATTAGCTTGTGATCACATGCACATTTTGGAGATTAGATCATTTGAAGTGTTACACCAAACGGCACATTGAACGCTGAATCACAATCTTGAGTTGAATTCCAATACTCATAGTAGTTGATCATAAAAAGAAATTCATGGGTGCATAAATAGTACTTGATACATACTTCTTATGCACTCAGTTTTCAGCGAGCAACAGAAAATCTTCGCCGTTAATGTTCCAAAGTTTTTCAGGCTCCTGAAGAGTGACAATGGATTTAATTTATGGATTCGACGTAGGTCTGTCCACGCATTTGGCAAGATGACAATTATTTCCTCCGCAAGCAAAACATAACTCACTGAGAGTAAGCGTGCCTTGAACATTGCCAGCTGATGATTGCACAGCCGCCTCAATATCAGTTTGCACATATTTATCTCGACTTCCATAGATTGTAGCGTTGCTCGTCAGATTTTGGATTCTTTCAAGTTCACAAAAGGCTAAATGACGAGCATAGCCCCTGGCCGACTGTGGCTTATCGCGTAAAGGGCATGGTCTCTGACATTTTCTCTCGTGATATTTCAATTCGACAAAGCTCTTATTGCATTTGTGACACATCTTCTTCATTCTTTTTTTTCGTTTTGAGCCACAACTCTGCAAATGAACAGTCAGATAGGCTTGAGATGCGTAATTACCTTGGCATCTGTGGCACACGAACAATCTCTTGACGGGGGATTTCCTGTGCAAAAGCTTCAAATGACGCTGCATCTCTGCTTTGGTATGGAAAATGCAGGGACATTCCCGAGCAAGACACGGATGACCATTTTTGGATACAGAAGATAGGAATCTGATCGCACTCTTTTTGCACGCACATCTAAAAAACTTTTGTGCTGACTCGCTCTAACGCCTGCTCCCAAAATTCATTGCTATACTTTCGTTTTCTTCGACATTCACTACTTGATGAAGCACAAACTGATCAACAACGATCATGTCACCTTCGTATTGACAGATGACTTCATATCGGATTTTATTCTCTCTTTGAAATACAGGCGTAACCACGAAGCATTTGTGATTAACGGAAGCCGCGCAATTCGTTTTCCATTCGTGGACACCTGCTCTATTTTTCATCAGATCTTGTGCTATTTTCACCATTATGGAATTGAATTTCGTGTTATGAACCAGGGTTCTTGAGGTTCATGTGGTATGGGTCCTATTCTGTCCTTACCAGACCGTCGGGTCAGTAAGTTGGGGTGCAACGTAATCTCTGAATGACAAGTCCAAGATGTTGAGTGCAGTATAGCTTTTATTCAAAGGTAAGTTATAAATCCGAGAGAGAGACTGTTACAACTGTTTGTTATTGCCCTGAGGAGTATCCGTGCCGCCCTGAGGAGTATCCGTGCCTACCGCACTGTGTCAGGAGATGCGGCTTACGTATTGGCGAGTACTCCGCCCATCCACTTGCTCGTCGCGGAGCGAGTGAGGATCTGGGACCGCCAGAGAGTGATCGGAGCCGAACAAGTACCCACTCCGACGATGAAGGAGATCATCCACGACAACGAGAAGGAAACCACCCTTGAGCATTGGCAAACTGAGTGGGATTCGCCATTTGCGGACGGCAGATGGACGCACCGGCTGATCCGTGACGTAGCCAAGTGGGCGGAACGCACCCACGGAGAGAAGGACTACTGGACGACGCAGGCACTGAGCGATCATGGTTGCTTCGGTTCCTATCTAACCAGGTTCAAGAAGAGGACGACCCCAGCATGTCAGTCAGGCGGGGACGAATGGGATGACGCCGAACATGCCCTGTTCAAGTGCAGCGACACCCGGAGAGAGCGCGCCGAGCTGGATGAATGGCTGGGTGCTCAACTAACACCTGAGAATCTCGTCCCGTACTTGCTCCGCAACCAGGAGACATGGGATAAACTCACCGGATACATCAAGCTGGTGATGACCCGCAAAGAGGAGAAAGAGAGGGAAGTAAGGCGCCTCGAAGCAGGCGAATTACAGTGACTCTGCCGATTGAAACAGAAGAGGTCCAAATGATTCCAGGAGGAATCTGATGCACTGAAGAGGGAAGAAAGGAGAAAGAAGAGGGAAGAAAGAAGAAAGAGAGGGAACAATGAAGAATGAAGAAAGAAGATGCCGACAAGTGGCCGAAGAGAGAAGATGGAGAAGAGGAACGCTCGCAATCGAGCGCGAGACATGCCGCTCATCCTGAAGTAATGCTCACGCGGTTCCGGGATGAGATGGTAGATGCAGGTGGATCTCCTTCTTGATTGCCCGATGCCCTAGGTATCGGACATCGAGGGGAGAGGGATATTACACGGCCGGGCCCACCTCTCGGTGGACCCCACCCAAACCCGTGTCCCGCCTGGTATGGCCTGCGTGGGCTATGCGTAGTCCGCGTAAGCTGAACCAGTCCGGTGTCTGGGGACGGATCCGAGGGATCCTGAGGCAGATTTTGCCCTCTAACCACCTTAAAAAAAGAAAAAAAAAACTGTTTGTTATTCTACTGATTCTACGATGGTGTGAGAGTATCAAAGGCTTAGATCGTCCTGGAATGCTGCTGATTGCGGAGTCTACGCTACGAGTTTACGTGGTCGACTGTGATTCTAGAAGCCTAATGTACGCGGTGAGAGTCCGCGGTCAACTGTTAGGACAGAAGCCTGAATCAGCGTTCTTACGCCGCTTTTATACTCGTTTCCACATCGAGGTCGAATGCGCGTCGGCGCCTCTGTTCTCGCGCCTACTCGCGTCAGTGCGCTCTTTCTTGAACATTCTAGAAGGCTCCAGACTCGCGTCTCTGAGTCATGGCTATCAATTCTTGCACACGCGGTTCGTGACGCTTAGTTGCACCACATTACAACAAATACCGCAATAGCTGGAGCTCGTGTTTCTAGATCTACTCCATGACGCATTGGTATAGATTTCTTGCACGTGCGGCTATACCTGCACCACATTCCATTGAATCTCGCAATAGCTACAGCTCGTAGGCATGGAGCTCAGACTAGCTCCATGACACTCGCGAAGTGATCTTTGGCAATCAGTATCCATATTTTTCCTGCCTGTTCCTCTGCAACTACGCATAATAAGGACACTTTCAGCGTATTCATCTTCCGGATGAATTTCTGAGAACGAATACTTCCTAGCATAATAAACTGAAGGATGTAGCGTGCCAAGGGTAGCTTCATTATTCGGATCGAGATCCTTAGGACCATTGTGCGCAATATAACCGGGCAAAATTCCCTGGAATGGATTTATGTCACCTTGGAGAAGTTTTTCGTTCCTCAAATGAATCGGATTCACTTTCTTATTTGCGTTGGGTTCCAATATGGCCTCAAACATCTCTTTGGCCTCTGTGAGAGATTCAATTTTGCCATGATTCGGAACATGGTACGGAACCTTGTCAGAGAAGATAGAATGTATAGAGATATCTGCTTGCAAAGTAAAATATTATGAACATTTGGTACACATTATGTACCTGCAATCGCTCTCAAACAGAGTGACTGGTGTCTAGAGATTTCATGTACTCCTTGTAATTTATATATACGCCTCTGTAATTGGATCGAGTCAAGGTTTGTCGAGGTGAAAAGGCTGTAGGCCGGGCTGCAAACTTTTTGCACCACTCTGCAGCAACGTTTGGATCATCAGGGGCCACAATGCCCATGCACTAGAAATGCGATAGAATAGCATCGATGAATGTGAATGATAGGTGGAATAATTGATAATATTAATAAATATGGGATAACTTACAACGTATCCGCCAGATTGTGCTTTCGGACCCTTATTTTCTACTCTATCTCGTCATGCTTCAGAAATATTCTGTGTCTCAAAATATGCAACTATATTTTGGCGTTCACCACCTGGAGGTGATTGGCGAAATTTATGGACTTTCCTCCCGCCCTTTGGCATCTACACTTAGATTGAACGACGTTAACGATTGGTCGAGATAAAGCTCATGATGGGTTGAATCTCAATTTTTTTATACGAGAAAGACAGATAATGATCACTAAAAATCACACTCGAGACACAAATAAGATTCCCAGCGATAGATAAAAATCCCAAACCACCTTAATTCTGCATTATCAAATGAAATCAAAAACAGCAAATCCATGTTTCACTATAATTGATTCACTAAACCAAAGATGGTACAGTTGTAAGTGGGGATAGTATTAAGGTTGTTTGAGTGAGGATTGCTCAAAAATGTTAGTGCTGTGAAATGAACTCACCTTGATGCGGATGTGTGGAAATGTTAACTGATTAAACTAAAACCTCCAAAAAAGTTCATGCAAACCACAACCAATGAGAAATTAATGCGTGCTCAATGGAGAATGATGTAGGAATTTTGTGGAGCGATGCAATGGAACAAACAATAGAATCGAATGCAAAGCAATCTGCCAAGTATTCTCACTGTATTACCTACGAAACAAGTCAAGGATGCTGCAACGAATCTTTTCGAATAATACTATATATATATCTATCATAGACAAATAGGCATTGAAGGAAAATCGAGATTACACCCAAAAGGAGTCAATTAAATCAATATCATGCAAATAGAAATAAAAAACTAAGGGGGAATTCAGAATGCAAGTATAAGTCAGATTGCTTCGTTGTGTTGCACGTCGTGTGCAGGGAACTTACGCAGTGCAATGGTTATATGAGGTAACCATGATCGAGTGTAAACAGTAGAGACCAATTATTGAGATGTTTCCCTATCGCTGTTAGTCGATTCTGGGCTGAAATAAATATTCCTTCTTTAATCTTAAATCTGGATGTTATGTATTTGAAAGACGTGGGTGTTTAGGTTGAGGAAAGCACAAGTCGTGATGTACTAATAACTATGCACTTTACTAACTGATATGTTGAAGAGGCTGAATGTGATACAGTAGAGATTGTACATATGATATTACTCGTGCTACATGCTGACGCGAAGTGTCTCCTCTCGCGCAGCAGCCGCGGCAACTCGGGTACTGCCATACGCGCATGTCCACGCACACATTCATGCATTCACACGCACTCATATATGTAATCATATGATGAACCCAACACTTCCCCTTGTGAAAAAATTACATTTCTTGTAAAGAAGAAGAAAAAAAACTCTTTTTTATCTAGTGGGAAGCTTGAAAGTAATGAAGAAGAAATCTCCTTTTTGTATGTGATTGAAGACAGCAAAAAAAGTTTCATTGGAATGATCGAAAAAAAAAAAACATTCTATCCTCACTGAGAATTCATAACAAAATCACGTGAGTGACCAGGCCGACGTACTTCTCGCTGAGGTCTAGCCAGAGGAGTATTTATTTCTATTAGGCAAAACGCGGATTTGTTCCTCTGGATCGACATCATAACCAAGATCGGAATCAGAACTATTTACACTTGCTAAACGTATTTGGTCAACGTGACGTCGCCATACTCTGCCATCGTGTAGCAGAATCTTATAATGTAGTTTACCTAATCGGTTTACAATTCTTCCAAAACACCACTTATCACTTCCAGAATAGTTTCTTGCTGCGACTTTGTCGCCTAGCTTGAACCCACTGCCCTTCGCATCACTATTCACAGAATCACTTTGCTTCTTTTGTGAAGTCTTCATTATCTCTAGCATAGTACGCATTTTTCTACCAAATGTGAGCTCTGATGGAGCTTCTCCAGTCGATGCATGTGGCATGATTCTGTACTGGGCAAGGATGTTCAATAATTCAACATCTAGATTTTCTTTATCAGAAAGTTTTGACAAGGCTTGTTTGATAGTTTGCACATATCTTTCAGCTTGTCCGTTAGTAGATGGATGAAAAGGAGCCGTGAATTTGTGAGTAATACCACGATTTTCTACGAATTCTTTGAAAGTTCTAGAAGAAAAAGTAAGACCATTATCAGAAACGATAGTTTTTGGAATGCCAAATCTAGAAAAATAATCTTTCAAAAAAACGACTGTAGTTCCACTGAACATGTTCGGCACAACATAGACTTCTGGCCACTTTGAGTACGAATCGACTATGATGAAAAAGATTTTACCCAAAAAGGGACCTGCAAAGTCAATATGAATTCTTTCAAACGGAGCTGTAGCTGGTTCCCAAATGTGCTTTTCAGCTTTTGCAGGTTCATTTCTATGCAATTGACAAACTGTACAAGTTTTAACCAATAATTCAATATCATTTGTAATCCCTGGCCACCAGCAATGCCCTCTTGCTAAGCTTTTCATTTTCACAATGCCAAAATGGCCAACATGTAAATTTTGAAGTACTTTTTGTTGTAAACTTTTTGGAATAACAAGTCTATGGTTGCGTACAAGAATACCCATTTCAAGACTGAATTCTTTCGGATCAATATTCCAAGTATCTTTTGCACTTAAAATATGCCCTTTTTGTAAACTGGAAATAACCTTACGTAATTCTAGATCGTTTTCTGTCTCACGCAGGAGATTATTCGCACTAATTAAAATCTTATCAACTGTGTCTATAAAAAATGCTTCAACAACATCAATACTTTCCCGTTCCTTCTGTAAAGGGGAAGGGAGACGAGAAAGGCAATCAGCATTGGCATTATTTTCCGAACGCTTGTACTTGATGTCATAGTAGAAACCTCGTAAAAAGATCGCGTAGTGCTGCATTCTCATAGCGCTATAAATCGGTAGACTTTTGTCTTGAGAAAAAATTTGAGTCAAAGGACGATGATCTATATGAAGAGTGAATTTGGTACCGTAAAGGTACTGATGTCAACGTTTTACCGCAAAGACAATGGCAGAAGCCTCTTTGTCTATTTGACTGTACTTCCTCTGTGTTTGATTTAAGCTTTGAGATACACAAATGACTGGACGTTCGCTGCCATCAGGATATTGGTGTGACAACACGGCGCCAACGCCAACGGGGCTAGCTTCCGTGGCTAAAATCAAAGGTAATTTAGGGTCGAAGAATGTTAAACATTTATCACTTGTGAAAGCTTCCTTTGCTTTGATCCAGGACTTTTCTTGCCGTGGACCCCATATGAAATCTACATCGTCTCTAAGGAGTTCGTATAATGGCTGTAGAAGTGTAGATGCATTTTCTATAAACCTGTTGTAATAGTTAATCATACCTACAAAAGATTTCACTTCACTCGGATTTGAAGGGCGTGGCATATTCAAAACTGCGTCATACTTAGACTCATCCGTACGTATACCATTCTTATCTATGATGTATCCACAGTATTTTATCTCACTCATACCGAAACAACATTCCCTTTCATTAATTTTAATATTATGTTCATCAAGAACTTGAAACACCGCTTCAACAATTTCTTTGAATTCTTGTAGATTTCTAGCGGCAATTCTAATGTCGTCCAAAAGACATTTTACCCCTCTGATTTTATGTAAAATTTTCTCAATTTCTCTTTGCCATTCGGCCGGCGCAGATGCAACCCCATACATCAAACGTAGTACCCTGTAAAGCCCTCGATGAGTATTAATTGTGAGAATTTCAGAACTTTCTTCATCTACTTCTAATTGTAAGAAAGCCCATTCCAAATCAATTTTTCCAAAAATGCAACAACCGGCTGAATCTGTAAAAAGTTAGTCTGATGTAGGGAGCGGATGTTCTGTAACGTTCAATTGAGGATTAACAGTTACGCTATAATCCCCACAGATGCGCACGGTGCCGTCGCTTTTAAGAATAGGTACTATGGGTCTACCCCATTCAGAAGAATCAACTTTTTCGTAAACTTCTTCGCTTTCTAATTTATCCAACTCCTTGTCAACAAGAGGGACGATTCCAGTAGGGAGTGGACGTGGCTTGAGAAACACTGGTTTTGCACCTGGCTTGAGAGAAAGTTTAACTTTTGAATTTTTGACTTCACCAAGCTTTTTGCTGGTAAGGTTTTGATACTTTTTGAATAAGCTCTCGATGAAAAAATCTATATCCTCAGCATGAACATCTGGAGTATCAATACTAAGAATTGGGGCAAAAATTTGTTGCAAAGAATTTTTGAATAGAATGAATTGACGTATCCACTCGCGTCCCATTAGGGGTGAACGTTTGACCGGAGTCATGTAAAGATTAAGTGTAAATTCTCTATTCGCAAATATAACATTCACAGATAAATACCCAATCACTCGAACGTTCGTACCGCAGTACGACACCAACTAAAGACTTGTAGACCGCAGCTCGTATGGCTTGAAGAGTCGTTGTGCTTGGCTGACCTCCATCAAGGTCACTGCCGAGCCAGAGTCTGCCTCGAAATTGATGCGATGACCGTTGACTTCGACGGTGGTGTAGAATTTTTCTCGATGGTTCAGCTGTTCAGGCAGCAGAGGTGCAGCATCTACAGCAACAACCTCCTCGATGTGTAAAATATCTTGAATTTCATCATTGTAGTCGAAGTTGTAATTTTCCTCTAACGTTTGCACCCGTCCTGTAGTAGACGGACAATGGAATTTTTTCTTGAAGCATACCTTCGCCAAGTGTCCTTTGCGTTCGGCACTCTGCATTCTGGAGCATCATGATCGGGCGAACCACACCGGGAGCACTTTTTACCTGCTGAACTTCGATTGTTTGACGTAGCGGGCTTTGAATCGGAACCCGAAGGTGTATCATTCTTTGGTTGATTTTTGTTCTGGTTCTTGCGCACATTTTTATTTGCATGTAAATAATTCACGGATTACGTGGGCTTTGAACTTACTGTATTAGTTTCCTTTCCAGAAAGTTCCATCGCGAGTGCAATTTATAACGCTTAAGTAAAAGTGAGATCAGCTGTCTCGAGCAATTTACTCTGCATGCGCCTACTACGCAGACCAAGAACAAATTGATTCCGTAAAGCTTTTTGAGAGTACGAACTAAAATCACAAGTGGTACTCAACTTTGTAATTGTGTTAGCAAAATCTTGAACGCCTCCTCCATCCAGCTGCTTCCTCGTGTGAAATTTGAAGCACTCCGCAATTTCAAGCGTTGCTGGAGCGGACAGTTCCTTCAATTTGGCGGTAAGAGCGGCGTAGTTTTTCTTGTACGGATCCTCACTGCCATAACTGTCGCACAGCGTGTCGTAGACTTTTTCGCCGACGTAGTGTAGTAGGAGAGGCACTTTTTCTTCTTCATTTGTAATTTTCATGATTACAAAACTACCCTCAAGGCGCTGTATCCACCTGTCCCAGTTGGATGAGCCAGGCATAAATGGCTGTATTTGCAAGTGATTTGCAGGCGCCAAATTTTGCGCGGCAGCAGCAGCCTCTGCCATTATGTAGTACTTGAATTTAAATTGAGGGTTACCAACGGACAATCAACGTCTCGTTAGAATCGAATCGAAATGTATGTAAATGCACGAGCACGAGGTATCACTTCAAAGAGCACTAAATCGCGAGCCACAATTTGTTCGTAGAGACTACCGTCGCTACAAGACAATTCGAATAAAATGCGTTGTAACGCGTGCTATAACGTAAAAGCACTGTAATGTACATGCACTGCACCACTGTAATTGGCACAAGTGCGCGGCTGATCACGCTGCTGCGCTAATGGCCGCCGGCTCACACTTTTGCTCCGACACGAGACTTGCACTGTTCACTCCGAAGATGTAATTGAAATTCACGATCCTCGTCGCCACTTGTTACGTATTTGAAAGACGTGGATGTTCAGGTTGAGGAAAGCACAAGTCGTGATGTACTGATAACTATGCACTTTACTAACTAATATGTTGAAGAGGTTGAATATGATACAGTAGAGATTGTACATATGATATTACTCGTGCTACATGCTGACGCAAAGTGTCTCCTCTCGCGCAGCAGCCGCGGCAACTCGGGTACTGCCATACGCGCATGTCCACGCACACATTCATGCATTCACACGCACGCATATATGTAATCATATGATGAACCCAACACTGGACGATCGACATAGTTTGCGGTACCGATGAGGTATATCTCACACTATCGTGGAAAAATATTATACCAATCTAATATGAATGCTTTAAGTTCCGCTGTATATGTGCGGAGATCTAAAATTTAAGCGAGGACAAGGTCAGAGAAACGAGACTGCAGGTGGATGGAAGCCAAAATTAAACAATAACGCATTCATCCAACGGAATGTTTCAGAAA
Organism: Eretmocerus hayati; assembly: GCA_029851415.1. Lineage (NCBI taxonomy): Eukaryota > Metazoa > Arthropoda > Insecta > Hymenoptera > Aphelinidae > Eretmocerus > Eretmocerus hayati. The sequence goes on along the minus strand of CM056744.1, from coordinate 64,345,106 downwards.
TGATTTGATATTTTCCAGTAATCCAATATCTTTGGAAACCACAGTCTCACCATCACGAAACTCTATTTGCTGTTTTGAACTTTTGGTACTATACACTCATCCGGTGCTCGGGTGCGGCAATGTGTTGGCCTTCGCGGACAGAGTGAGCCGACTCTCCTATAACGCTGAGTATGATCACTGAACTGACCCTCATATAATCCCGTGTATAGTCAGACTACGATAATTCTCATAAAGCGCTGTGTATAAACAGAGTGCACTGCTTCTCATATAAATCCGTGAATAACAGACACGCGATCTCAAGGACAGAGTGAGCAAGTCCTCATAAGAACCTGTGTATAACGCACACGCGCTCTCACGGATAGAGTGAGCGAGTCCTCATAAGAACCTGTGTATAACGCACACGCGCTCTTACGAATAGAGTGAGCGAGTCCTCATAAGAACCCATGTATAACGCACACGCGCTCTCACGAACAGAGTGAGCAAGTTCTCATAAGAACCCGTGTATAACGCACACGCGCTCTCCGGACAGAGTGATGGCTTCCTCATATATATAAGCCCGTGTATAACAGACATGCGCCCTCACGGATAGTATCTACATGGTATCGCCATCACACGGATCAGTGGGTCACAAAAATATGAGTTTGAATAAGGGTCATCTTCCGACATTTAAACTGATTAACTCATTCTTCCTACAGGCACCAACACATACACTACTGTGGTTTGTGTAAGAACAGTACAGTAATGATGACTTGAAGTAACTCTCTACCTGCAACACCTCAGAAGACATATCAGCTACATCAAAAACTTTCAAGCGACAAACTCCTTTTTGGCATTTTTGTTGCAGAATGTATTCATTCTGCCATACACTAATGTTATCGAGTGAACCAAACAGCTTATGCTTCCTCTATTGAATAAGCCTGAACACATGAGAGCCACTCTTTGAATCAATTCATTGCTATCGTATGAGCCAAAATTATTCTGTCACTTAATGAGCCAATAAACATCACTCGAATGATACTTCAAATTCTTCTTATGCAAATTTTAATTCTTATATTTCAAATTCTTATCAACAAAACTAAAAAACAGTGTTAAAAACCAGATATACTCACCAATAAAAGTTGAAAACCTCATCCATTCCTGCCATATCAAGTACAAAGATACTGCCTGCTGTACTTCAAATATGGATCAGCTGACCATAGAGCCCTGAGAGATCTCTCAGATGCATGGAAAATTGGATTGCTAATATTTAAATGAATCACAACACAGGTAGAATCTAATCAGATAGACACACAATTACTGCAATGTTGAATTTGCATTGATCCAATCATTGAACTGGAAGTGATGGATTCAAGGAGGATAACTAATATATCAATCTCAAACTGTAGCATGAGCAGTATAAGAGATGCTCACAGGCAACTGCTGATGGATAACGCAACTTGATGCAACTCATGGGCAGAGACTCTGTGTGAGGGAGGAACCTAACCCTCCCTTACGCCTGTCAAACTCTCCCTCTCTCTCTCTCTCTCTCTCTCTCTCTCTCTCTCTCTCTCTTCCAGAAGAAAATTCCATTCTTCAAGCAGGCTTTGGAAGAATTCATTCTATCGCAACCCTCCCAGAAGATTGACGTGGACAAGAGACAATATCAATCTTTGATACGTCCGAGCTCTTTTCTTTGGTATTTCATTTTTCTTCTTTTTATATTGAATTGTTAGGTATATGTGACCTTTTGTCACTAGACTGAAGTACTCTGTGATATGTAATTGGGCTCCTGACTTTTAAAAAACTGTTTAAATTCTAGTTTATTCACATCTGAGTGGATTTCTCGCGCACTCTGTGCAATCTGACTAGTCACGAATTGTGATATATGTATGATGAATCCCTGACCAAATATATACGATTTATAATATATGTATTTCCGACGCGTGTCATATGTAACCATATGCAATTGGCTATTTTTTGTCTACGGACGAATAAAAAGGAATCAATCAATCAATCTCTCTTGTTGTATATGCTGCCTTATGATGAAAATGAAGGGCCATGGAATAGTGAATGGAATGTTGGAGTTAGATCAGAACTAACAAAACTATGAGGATCCCAAATATTTTTTTGGAAAAGGTAGAGAATGCCTCAAGCAAGAGGTTTCCTTATTATTGAGATGAAGTTCTAAATCAATTCATTCAATTTTGTTGAAAGGAATAATATTGGGTTCATGATAAGAATTTTCAGTCAATGAACTCTTTTGTGAGTGTCAATGCCAAGAAAAGTCTGGAGATAGTTATCAAAATATTCATTCTGCTTGTTGGAAACTTAGGCGTAAGGATCAAAATAGTAAAAGAAATTCCAGGTGTATAAACTCCATACAGCTTTGGAATGGCTGGGAGTAATTAATGTCATCATGCAGATGCTCTCATTAAGAAATTATCTCATTCGCTGGAAATGTTAAACAGAATTCAAAATAGGACTGATTATCTTGTTCTATGATAGCACTTGTCATTTGACTATCAAGATGGCTGCATACATGAGAACAATATTCATTCATTTTATTATTACTCACAATATCTCAGCAAAAGCAAAACGAGAACCTTTAAACATTTTGAGATGGGTTTTTAGAATAGCGCTTGACAAATATTTTGAAATAACAGGTATGATTGAGTGATAAACAAAGTCAGACGTGAGAAGTGGTCCTCATCCTTTTTTAACAAACACTCACAGTCTTCTGTCACCAATAACACACTTGATCACAAACTCAAATCATTTGCATGACACAGGTATGGGTGGCCGAGTGATGGCATGTAGACACATCTTGATGTTTTGGTGTATAAAGCTTGAGCATGCTGCCATCTAATCAGATAGCTGTGCCACTCATTTGGTGTGAGAAGTTGCACGACATTTGCATGCTAATATCGTATGGCACAGTTCACTCACTTATATATTCTCCAAGTCATCCACTAGCATTGTACCCATGTGTTGAAATGAACAGAATGTCAATTTTTGATCTAAACATTTCAAACTTCACTCAGAGCTCACTTCAAAACCTGAAATATTAGGCCGATGTTAAAGGCACGTCAGATTCTTAGAAACGGTCATCGTTCCACTGTTTCGGCTGCGCTGTGTATACATATATAGGCGCTGCGCAGCTGGACATGTTTACTCTTGTTCGTGTCACACGCGCATATCTCCCCCTAATATATAGTAGTAAGAATGAGATTCCTGTGAATTCCCCTGAATTCCTCTGAATTCCCTTGAACTCCCCTGAATTCCCTTGACTGCCTTGAATGCCCAGGAGGGCCCCTGAGGGCCTCTGAGGTCCTTTGAGGTCCCTTGAGGGCCCCCGAGGGCCCCTGAGGGCCCCGAGTGCCTCTGACCAAATAACCTAAATTACGTTCCATATTCACCTTAGGGGCTGAGAGATTCCCCTGAGATCCCCTGAGGGCCCGTCAATTTTTCTGAGCCCCTGCAGGTCCCTTAGTCTTGTCAATTTCCCTCTGCAGCCTTCTAGAAATGATCTCGTTCTCATCATCATTATTTTCCGTCTCATTATTCAATTATTGCAACATTTAAAGTGAGCTTGGGTTACGAAGAAGATGTATATTTCTTCCAAAAAAATGTGAATTAGAAAAATCTTACAGTATATCCGAGAATCAAAAATCAATAACCAAAATCTTTGTGTGACGGAACACTCTTCCACAACATAAACTTCATTTTCCAGAATCGAGTTCTCAATTTCCATCTTTTCACCACCTAACAATTTCAATTCATCTTCAGCCTCCACTGTCACATGTACGTTGAACCTGTAAAGACCACTCAATGAAATCAATTTCGAAACGATTCTTTCCACTCTTATCTGATTGATCAGAAAATTACCTCTTCTCTTGTAAGTCACCGCAAACTTCTAACTCCACTCCACGATCGTACGTATCAATTTGACCGTTTCCATCTTTCACAACAATAACATCAAGTTTGTGACGTATATTTGTGTACACTCAGAATTCCACTTTTATTCTTTTCATTCCTTTGAACGCATTGATCCTTCAGATAAACCTCTATCGCTGGAGAATCGACAAGATTTGTGTGAAAATCGTGTCATATAGTCGAAACATCACCAATTCAACTCACTTATTGTTCCTTTTTTCAAAGGTATATCTTTAAATTTCATTTTGTTGTATATTCCAACGTCATATTCGCGATTCTCTTGTTCAATTCGATGATATTCTCGTTATGAGATGACAGAACAACTCTATTCGTAGAAATATCTCCAGTCATGTCTTTGAATATGGTTCTCCATACATCATCACTTATACACGTATACTCAATTTGATATGATGATTAATTTGCTAATATTATCCTCAATTTCGTTCAAAGTTAACCATTCTGTACGCACCTCACTAATTCACTCCCATCGCCCTTTTTCTGGAACTCAGATTCGCGAAATACTTTGTCAACATACGCAACTATAGTTCTGTAATATCAATGTCATTAACATCTCTAATCATAGATATACATATCAATTAACTGAATTACTAACGTTGTTTCATCTCCAATTTGGACTCTATTCTTCGAATAATTGAGTCCAGGAATTTTTCACATTCGCTGTGAATTCTCGAAATGAATATTCTCTGTTTCATGCAATGCTATTATTTCATCCGAACACTCAATTCCTGTAGATCGATCTGATCATTTTGAGCACTTGCCGTATTCTTCTCCAACCTTTTCCCTCGAACTGTTCGTTCAAACACCACAAGATTACCTGCTCCCTCAGTTCATATACTTGTATCGTTTCCCCCAACTCCAGATTTCACTCCATCTTAACGGAATTTGAGAACAATATACTTGAATTTCCAATCATATATGACAAAAATATCAAACATCAGATACCCCGTCCCAAACAACCTTTTCCGATCTCATCTGAACCATCGAATCTATTTTCAATAAACGAATTCTTCTGATCTCTTCACCGAGGAAGAGCAACGTAAAGCTGTCCATTGGAGAGAATTTGTCGTTTTATATAAATATCAACCTCATCTAAACTTCCACGTGGAGACTTATTAATTGTCATTGCCAATACCGAGACCACAGGGAGCTGTTCCCTGTGAACTACAAACGGCAGGAAAGACTCACCCTTGGTTAGTGTTAGCTTGGGTACGAAAACTATTGTCCCCATATTCTCCCCACTTATCACTTCCGCTTCAATATCATGCTTGTACAATTACCTAATCTTTAATCGAACCCCATTACATAAACCCTTCGCCACTCTCAGATTCCGAATCATCAGATTCCAAATCAACATCACAATAGCATTTACGTTCAAATCAAGTCCATGTGGAGTTAAACCGTCTCTAATTCTATTCAGAAACTCGGTTGAATATTCCAGATGAGTGTGCTCCTCGGTTTGATCTACACCTTTGTGAGTCGCATGATCAACGCTTAGTAAGATGGAGTCGGACCATCGAACATTTCCAAGATTTTCTTATTCAATTTTATGATATTTTCTTCATGAGATGACAGAACAACTCTATTCGTAGCAATATCTTCATTGATGTCTTTGGATATGGGTTCTACGTACATCATTACTCTTCCGCTCAGGTCTCACTTTCACTTCATCAATTCTACCCTCACCTCTACCAGAAGGATGTTAGAAAAATCAGGTCCTTAGATCTCAAATTTTTAGTCAGCTTCATTATATTAAACAATTGCCATAAGGCTGACGATGTGATAATTTCCTGGATTATAGAATGTCTATTCCCATTGGTCAAAACTGGCAGGATTTGTCTGAAATCCCCGCCTGAAATCACCAATATTCGACCAAAGGGTGAGTCATTGTAAAAAGCGTCACGGAGTGTTCTATCCACCACCTCCAACGCTTCTTTGGGAATCACTGATGCTTCACCCGAGATGATAACACCTGCTTCCCTCAATTTCTTCTCATCGGCATCAGATTTCAAAAAAATACTCTCAATACTTTCTAGATCCAAGGGTATTCTGAAGTATCTATGACTTGTCATACCTTGTGGTGAAAAAAATCGACTCAATACTCGTACACGCCATTGGCAGAATCTTCTTCTTTTGGGATAAAAAATATTAAATGAGAGACCTTTACAAGGAAGTTTCTCCACAATCTCCAGGACCATCAATGAAACTGACTAGACTTTCATTACTTCTTAAGTTACTATGGATGGACTATTGATTCTCCACTCCTTTAAATCAATAATCAGGAGTAGCGGGGGTTGGCGAGCGGAGCGAGCAGGGGGGCTTGCCCCCCCCCCCCCCTAGTACGTATATATAGAAGTTCGTCTATTATTATGGACTGGAATCATGTTTGTTAGTAACAGCGATCTTGATATAGAATAGAACATCCATCATAATGTTTTATAATTATGAGTGAATAATGTAAATTAGTGCGAATACGCCAATAAAACCAGGGGTGAGGGGTCTGTAAAAATCTCAAATTTGATGAAAAATTCCATAATGTTATTTTTGAAATTGAGAAAATAATGTAAGTTAGTAAATACACCAATGAAACCAGGGGTGAGGGGTCTGAGAGAATTCCAAAATTGCTTAGAAAATCTCGTAGAAAATTCAAGCTTTTGGAATTGAGTAAATACTGTAAGTTAGTAAAAACGCCAATAAAACCAGGGGCGAGGGGGCTGCAAGATTTCAGAATTGATTAGAAAATCCATGATAGTATTTTTAAAATAATAAAGTAAATAAGTTGAATCTGTCGTATAATTGAGTAGTTAAGATTTAAGTTTTTTTCTAATGCACCAATAAAGCAACAAGTATGAAGTCCCAAGAATCCCACAATTATTCGTCGTCCTCGTGATGTGAAAAAAGAGATTTAATAATAATAAAAAAAAAAAAAAAAAAAAAGTTGCTTAACCGGGAATCAATCCATGGTCGGCAAAACTGAAAGCGCACACGCTAACCACTGAGCTATCAGACTGGTTGCAATCGAACGATCAAAAAGTGTACATATGTCGCAGGTCCCAAAAAAAAGGTGGAAATTCAAATTAATGAGGACCATAATACGTATGTAAGCGTTTTAGGCAGAAAACTCTTTCCTTCATTGTAAATCTCTTGCTGGACGTGTAGTAGTTACTACAGTATATACTATATAATATAGGAACGGCGGAACAAGGGACCTGACGTGCCTATAAGATTACCCAAATATTAAGTTGTCGCATCAGTCCAACTCAACTGTTATAAGATCACCTTCTTAGTTACAGTTTGATCATACCTAAGAGGAATACTTGATTGCTGTCCCATCTACTTTTTACTTTACACCAGGAAAAATGAATAGACGCTAAGTGACATGAGCCAATACATGGCGTATATGCTTATGATGGTACAGACTTGATACACCAATCATGACTCTGTGATAATTGGTTGGGATAATACATAAGACCTGAAAGGAACCAAATGTCGCATTAGCTCATCTCATATTTTTCATCAAAATGACCACATTGTGATTCATACATGCCTGAACATAGAATTAGGATCACTCTGTGGCTGATATATAGCCTTCTAAATGAGAATTATGATGTCCGTCAGAAGCAGAAACAGCTTGAGTCCATAGTATTAAAGTTTCGTTCAGTATAATCTATCCAACTATAATTCCTGGCATAAGTTTGGCAATGAGAATGACTTTTTTTCTCCATCACCACTACTGTCTGAAGTACCTGAAAAGAATAAACACAAAGTATTGAGTTCTTTTGAATAGGGATATAATAGTAATGTATAGAGTTGAAAGAATACATATCTGATAAATAAACAAGCCACCAAAATGACAGCTAAAACTTGTCACTCATGATCAAAACACTGGGATGACTGTCTGCTAATCTGTACCACAAAACATTAGCGATCCTCCAGGTAGTGATCTGCGGATGATCAGCTATATATATTGTGGGGAACACGTTCAGTGGAACGTAGAACGCGCGCTTGTTTGAAAGTGCAGCAGCTTCGCTGCATCACTCATGTATCTGAATTTTGCGGTTAAGGTGATGCGGTTGCCATGCACGCTGAACTTTGTTCACAAAAATCTCAGCATCTTTTCCAATTAAGGCTAAACGATGAGTTAACCAGGCTTCATAATCATCTAACTTGGCCTGGATAACTCTTCGTTTAGCTCTAATTGGGAAATATTTTGAGATTTTTGTGAACGAAAATGTGCCTGTTATATGGGTTAGGAACTACCCGCGGGCAACTTATTCTGCTCTTTTTTCGGTTTTCTCCATCATAAGTCGAAAATTATTGGTTTCCCGGGAAATCTTATGAAGAAGTAATTTGAAGATCTTCAAACAATCCCTAAGAGTAATCCACACTCTTTCCCTTGCAAAATGCATTCCTTTGGAGTTGTTCTTGATCCAAAGTTGAAGTCGAATTTGTTTGAATAAATTCGCAAAAATTGTTCATAACGGGTTCAAACTATTTTACCAAGATGATTGAGTCGATTTTCCACAAAAAAGGTCTCCAGGTATTTTTTCCTGAGTTCGATCGTTTTCGAGTAATGAGAAAAGTGGATTCCGCAACGTTCAACTTATAGTGCAGTCATCGCACTTAGGAGTGTAAGTTGCGAAATTTGCTTTCTTCATCACTCGAAAATAATCGAAATGAGGCCAAGAGACTCTTTCGTTCGAAATTGACTCAACTATCTCGGAAAAACAGTTATAGAACTCGTTAAGAACATTTTTGCGAATCTATTTTAACGAATTCGATTATAAATTTGATCAAGAATAACTCCAAACGGATCCATTTCATGAGGGAAAGAATCTTTATCATTCTTGTAGATAGTCCAAAGATCTACAAATCATTTTCGACGAATTTCTCCGAAAAACTATTTCGAAAAATATTTTTCGAGTTATAATGGAAAAACCGAAAAAATGACAAAATTGCATGTTTTTGTTGTTTATTCATTCCACTCCCCCATCCCGTTTTCAAACAGCAATTCTTATTAATATTGGTTATTAGATGAACAACCTATTATTCGAGCCTTTGAATCATATAAAGATGAGGCTTCAACACCCGTATATTGGGCCGCGCCAATAACACTAACAGTACTTCCAGGGCAGCTGTATACTCGCCAGGGCCCATAGCCGCGTGTATTAGGGGCGCGGAATCTGGTTTTGCTCTAACCGAGTAGAGCTAAAAGACGTAAGCGTATCCGCAGATCACTACCTGGAGGATCGCTAACAAAACATTGACTAAAATTTCTGCTAGATAAGTCTGCAATAACGCCCTGGTACAGGCACTGCGTCCAGTGGAGCACGTCCACGCATGAGACTCAGAGTAATAGTTTGGGATTAGGGATATTAATGAATGAATAATTGCGCTAAAGCTGGCAAGTGGAAATGCGAATATTCACTATCGCGTTAGGCCTACACTGAGGCGTTTAAACTCATGAACAGGTGGGATCTGAAGTATGAAATAACGCGCATGCGTAATAGCCGAGTATTACATACTTACAAATAGAACGAGCGACAATCAGGTTCGGTTGATCGCGTCCGATTCAGGCTCTGAGCTATCGTATTACTCGTCAAAATAAGGGTGGCCCGCAATAGAAACATGGGGGACTAAGGCATTTGAGCAAGTTTGATCTGAATCATCATTGATTTCTCACTTCAGCTTGATAAAAGACATTATAGGGCGCATTACAAACCGGTGTGAAGAATTAAAAGTTATTGACAAATAATCGCATAGATTTCAAAAAGAATTTTCTCTCGGTCCAGTACCCGAAGAATGAAATAATATGATTTTATTTATTCTTGAGCCAAATATACGGCAATTCTGGGAGGAAATCAAAGATATCTCAGTTTGGGTGGCTCCTATTGGAAAAATGAAGATAAGTAAAATAGTGTAATTCGTCAAGAAGCATCTTTTTGCTCTTCTGTAATTTTTCGCGAAACCTAACCTAACTCGAATTAAGCGGTGAAAACTATTTCAGACCATTGAAAATAAATTTTCATCAGGCCCAAATGTTGTTGGGTGACTGGAAATCAATGCTTGCGGGCACTGTTTGGCAAATCAATCGAACCTTGAGTCTCATGACTCTAATTATATGTACTGTGAACGGTGTTTAGCTAGGCTCGGGTTGATTTCTTCATGACGAACAATTTAATTCATTACAGAGTGATGAGAATCAGCAACATTTGATCCAATTTCTGTCAATATCAAAGATGCTTTCTTCGTACCTTTCATACTAGGAGCAAGAGTCTGTTGCCTGGGGGGAATCCCTTAACTAATCATCAGAAGATTTGTTTCAGGAACCAAGCAACAATGATGAATCTTGGGACTTATGAATTGCAATCACACACAAAATTGCTCAATTTTCTCAATCTTTCACTGAAGGCTGATACTAATTCGATCTGATTTTGATGAATCTGAATGGCTGGAGCCATGGAATTTCAATTGTGATCGATTTCCAAGGAGCACAGAGAGAATTTTGGCAATGTTTACCAATTCAACTGAATAAATGGGATAATATTGATCATCAATAAAATGAGAGAATGAATAATGGATCAGGTTCTGGAAATCAAGGATCGGGGGAGCATGGAATAACAAGGATTAGATTGAAATCTCTGAATAATTAAGCTATGATCATGATGAAAACGGTATTCGAACAGTAACATACTCCAGAATATGATTGAAATTTTCCAACTTAAAGGATCATCAATAAATGGAAGAGGAAAATGTGATTATTGATTTGTAATATGATCGAGAACTCGCTACAACGGGAAAACACTGACAGAATGGAGATGTACTCAGAACTGCAACAATATGAATGTTATCTTGAATCTATCATAACTATCTTGCGAGGGAGAGACTTAGGTAGTCTATAATCTTAGATTTGTTTTACTATTCTAGAATTGTAATGTCTGTTGAATAATTGAGTAATTGCAATTTTTCAGCGAATTATTAGCCTATGAGACCTTGATGTCACTTGGATCATCCCATGTTATACTTATCCCGTAAAATCATTCAATCTTTTGAGCTGTATAGAATATATCGACATGAGCATCGTGCGTAGAATCATTAGATATCTTCGATAATCTTCCTGTCCACCGGAAAACTTCCTGTAGGCCTAAGACCGCTCGATGAATTAGCCATCCTGACATACCAAACATGATTCTGAGAGTAGCATCTTAGCTATCAAATTACTGAATTTTTTTAATCTTGTATTGAACGAAAATCTGACCGTGGGATGTTAGTAATCGGATTCACAAAGATGTCTTGAACTTCCATAACAATGATCGAATGATGCCTCTCATCGGCTGAATTGAAATATTGGATAAATGAGATTCTCATCAGACTCCATTTCTTGAACTCCGACTTGTAGCCAAGGTTGTATATTTTGAATACCGCTTTCTAGAATCAAGTGGAATCTCCGAAATCGAGCCGAGACCTAAGTAGGAAATTATTGGAACTGAAATCTCTGATATGCTACTCTTGATTCCACTGTATTGTCGAACAATATTTCAGAATTCTAAGAAGAAAGTCGAATTCGTGAAGGTATTTTGAATACAAATTAATATGAGGAACGTACACGAGAAAAATGTAATTTTGTTTTTCACGAACGAATCTTTGTAACATTGCTCGGGGGAGCAATTAATGCAGCGAACGGACGTGTCAGGAAACTAGTCGGTTCCCAACTAGCTCTATATATACTCCGCATATGGGAGTATATGCGTATAACATATAGGCATAGCTGGTATTTTAACGTATAGATGTACCTTGTATTGTAAGCTATAGATATACTATGTATATTAATGTATAGGCATACAGAAAGCGGAGACTTCGAGAAGCTAGGAGAAACTCCGAGAAACCGCGAGCAACGCCCGCGAGTCTAGACGAGGGGTGCAAGGCCAAAGCGCTGCCGCGCCTCACCTGCATTTCTCCTAGCCACGAACGAAGGAGAAACGCGGGGTCTGAGATAGTATAAATAGAGCTCAAAAGCTCTGGCAAGGAGCTTAGAACCGCATTACACCACGAGCCTCCGTCGCGTACACTCGTCCTTAGAATCACGCGCCGGGCTTCTAGTTCTCAGTACGAACTCACCTACCGACCTGACCACATCGTTTATTAACGCCATTCCGAGTCGAGTACCTCAGCCCTTGACGGACTCCACTCAAGTAGGATCAACCCCAGTATTTTGTGAAGTCTCTCTCTCGTAATTGTACTTTCGGACGAATGAACGCAGCTCTAGGGATTCCCTCGGTATTTATTTCACTCCCGAATTTCTACCTACCTACCTGTCGAGTCAGGACTCCCCAGGTGCGGTATGAAAGAACCCACGTTACGAATTCCCGTAACATGTGGTTATATTAACTCCAACGGTTTCTTCGTGACCTTTGAACATTTTCGCAATCGTTGAGCATCTATTGCGGATTTTCTCCAGCAATTCCTAGAACAGTTTATTTATGAATATTGATGAACCGATGTTTCTCATACCTCATCATATCCACCACGATGGAACAATTTCGAACTTTTCCAGAGGAATATCACGAAAATTCCCGTGCACAATGATCAGAAATTCGAGGCAAGATACGTTTCGATTCTACTGTTGGAAGAATTGCTGAAGTAAATTTGCGATAGACGCTCAACAGTTACAAAAATGTTGAAGATTCATGGAAAGTGTTGAAGTGAATAATATCAAGTAATAAAAAAAGTGTTATGAGATATAGTTTTTTTTGAAAAAAAAATTGATATAGGTGGAATTTGAACTCACGACCTCTTGCTTGAGAGGCATAAGCTTTGTCGCTAGACCAATAACGACCTCTACAAATATTTGATCAAAAGTCGTACAGTCTCAATGGCTCTCCAAAAGACTCAAGTTATCGGCATGTTTGTCGTGGACCATCATTCGTGTCATTAAAGTAACCACTACCAGGAATTAGCTTGAAAATCATCGATGGGGCTCCGCGCGAACATGCCCTGCGACCTACCGTTGTACGCACACTTCCCCCCTCCCGTCAGTGTACTCGGCGGATGACGTTTTACTTTATTCCTGGGCACCCTGATCATCCTTAATCAACGTATTTGGGTTCATTCTCTTCTTCTTTGGGGCCTCTACAACTCTTATGCCGGACTTTTTTTTTGATAGACCGAAAGTTCGCGAAATAATCGTCATTTACTGAAAAACCCAAATCACCGCCATTTTGAGAAACGCCCCAACAAAATTCTGCGGAAAGTGATTTCCTTGTCTAAAAACGCAAGATCTATATCGGCGGAAAGTTTCAGGTATAATCAAATATGACACAGATGCTCGCTGTAATTGAATGTTCATCCGCTTCCGCAAGAAATTTGCCCCATCTGCGTACCTGCGGAATGTTGTTTTTGGTGATTCTAGACTATAATCTGTTATTCCTGAAAGTTTCAGCTTTTATCAAATATGACACATCAACCCGTAAAAATAATTATTTCAAAAATCGAGAAAAAAGTTTTGCCCCACTATAGAGCGTGCGGAAAGTGATTTCCGTGATCTATAAAAATCGTTCAACAATTTGAGCACCCTTCTAGGTATTTTCAAATCTCGCACAAAAAAAGTTCACCAGCTCCCGGTCCTTGTCTTGTAGGATTGATTTTGAGGTTATGAGCGTCTTCAGTGGGCAAGAGAATGAAAACTAAAAAGATGTTAATTTCTCAAGAAGCCAATGCTTTATTCCTTCAAAATTCGATATTTGATGTAATATGTTGTGTTCTTTCAGGAAAAAGTAGTCCCGAACATTTTTCTGCGTCCTAAGGCCTGTCTTTGCTACTTTTCGCGATCCTATCGTCACGAAGATTGGAAATTGTCTGTTTTCTGCGCATGCGCAGGAATCCAGATCCTGAAAATTGATTCTAATGGTAAGCCAAGAAAATTCCCCTCAAAATGACCACTTGGCAAAGTCGATCGCATGCATTTGGACCAGAACACCACTGTCCAGAAGACCTCTGGATCTCAGGAGGGATGCCGGAGGTACCAGAAGGAAAGAAAGAGAAAATCCGCGCAGGATGGCGTACGTCTACGAGCTGAGGGATCATCTTCCATCCGTTGTAGCTCCGGTTCTAGTTGATGAAATTGACTCCCCCAAGTGGTCATTCTAGAGTAAATTTTCTTGGCTTCTCAATGTAATTGGTTCCAGTAATACGAATTCTTGCGCATGCGCAGAAAACAGACGATTTTCAATCACCTAGAATATAGATCTGCAGAAATCAGCAGAAACAGGCCTTAGGACGCAGCAAAAATTTTCTGGATTACTCTTTCCTGGAAGAACACAATATTTTACATTGAATAATGGATTTTCAAGGAATAATAATAATGGCTTTTCGAGAAATTAATGTTTTTGTATTTTTCATTCTCTTGCCCACTGAAGCCGCTCATGAACTCAAAATCAATACTACAAGACTGATATCGATAGGTCTCCTCAAGACCTGTCGAATGCCGCAAACCGCATTCTTGTATCCCTAAACGGATCTGAGGAATCTGGATTTTATTGAAAAAAGACCCAAATTTCGTTGTTGGAGAGATCGGAAAGGATAAATTAATGTGTCTCACATACTTGAGGAATTCTTAGGAGGTCCAATGGGTGATGTCAAGTTCATGTTTTGTACCGGAGAATCGAATGGAAAAGCCAAGGAAAAAACCTGATACCCATGACCCTTTCTCATAGGTCTGTTTCGGTGGAATGACTCTCATCTGACACTCTCGGAGAACCAGGCAATCTGAATTATCCATCCCTGTAATTATTCAAATCTCGAAGTGAAAGTCCACGTAGCATCTACTCTCTAACATCCCATGCATCACCCACCTCGGGGACCTGAGAAATAATGGTCGAAATCTGTATGCTGCACGTCTTTGATGGTGAATTCATCAGATAATCAAGATGAGAAATTCCCCCAGGGCCATGTCCCATGGGACCCCATGGGTAATCGTGGTTGACCACGGAATTATTTTCAGCAGGGAAGCACAGTGAAAGTATGATTATACAAAGCAAAGATATTCGTTCACGCCTTATCAGAGGTGAACTAGATGGAAGAACGAGATACCTTGTGATTATGCGATTCTATACTTCCGTTGCATCATCGTTCACGGAACGTGACGTCTTTGAAGAAATTCGAGTTTGTGAACACCACTTTCTGGGGCCTGTGAATGGTCGGAGACATTAACAATCAGCGACATCTAACAGGGTCAGTCAGGAAATACAGTCTGTATAATCGGGTCTTGCTGACATTCTTCATCAATATCAGGACAAGATATAAGGTAAGTGTACCCAACTTGCCTCTGTACCCGAATTGCCCCGATATGCCGAAGTAGTTAAGGAGCAGGTTGTCCAGACAGTAGGGGTGGGGGAAGGCGCCAGCCGGCGGGGAGGGGAGGTATCGATCACAGGGAGCAGATCGCCCAGCCCTGAGTGAGAGGGGGTTGAGCTTGAGAGCGAACGAGAGAGGGGATCGAGAGCGCGCGCGCACGGTAGTAAGGGAGAGAGAGAAAACCCGTAGGAGGCTTTGAGTGTGACCTTCGGGCTGCTATGCCCTTCGGACCCGAGTCCTACACTTACACTTACACACACTACACCCTACATGCATCATACTCACGCCTGCTCAAGCATTACACAGACATACCAACATTATATAGAAAACGCATCACACAAAACACCACACCCGTGCTGGTCTGGTCCGGGGTCGGCCAGCATGCATTCCCAGGCCCTGGAAAAAAAATGATGATGTCCAGCATTGACGTCAAGAATTCCCCAAGTGAAGCGGGTCCCTATCCGGATTTTTTGGGGGGGGGGGGGGAGGCAACGATGCGAAACGCGCCACCAGTGGCACACTTGACTGGTGGAGTTACGCGTAAAGTTACAAGCGATGGAAATACGCGGCGGGTGAAGGTAGATAGAGCGGAGGACCTACACAAGATAGGAGAAGACCTCGACCCTAACAGCAGGAAGAGAAAGAGTTTGAGTGAGGGAGCAGACAGGCGAACACTGGAGCAAACCAAGCTTACTTCCAAGAGCCAACGGGAGATGATTTCGGAGACAGCAGAAAACGCAGCGGCAGAGAAGCTTCTGCAGATCAACCCCGCTCTTACGATCCAGCTCACGCAACCCAGCAACGCGGTTGATGACGCCGTCAACTTGAGCTCAGACTCGAGCCAGTCCGATTCCACTATAGGGTCCCACGGGAACGGAACAATCCTGACTCCCGGAATCGGTACGCTCGATGAGAGAGTACACGATGGAGAGTCTGATGGGATGGGGATTGCCCCTATCCCCTAATCCGGAGATGCGGCACGACAAAAGAGTGGAAACGAGGCAGGCGATCTCATGGGGGAATGGGAAGACCTGAAAACGTTCCGGAAAGAGACGGAGGAGAAGACATATCTCCTCCTCTAGCATCTCAACTTGGTTAAAGGGATAGACGAGTCCGTCTCCAGTAATTCAGAAGGGACCAAAAGCGACATCGAACAACTCAAGGAGATCGGCCACGCGCTCGAAGGCCTACTCTTAGCAGACAAGGCAAAGCGGGATGCTTTCGAGACAACGTTCCTCGGAACGGAAAGGACCCTGATAGCGAGGAGGGATGTGCAGCCTCCGGCCACAAAAAACCGGCCACGTCGGGTAGTTGCTTCCAGGGAAGGGGGGCAGGAAAACCGGAATCGCGACCGGGACAACAACGCGGTTCGAAGGGGGCGTGATATGGACCTCCACCGGGAGGTCTCGGAACACCGCGCTCGACATCAATGCCCAACCGGCCCGAGCAAAATGGGCCTTGGAAGGAAGTGGTATCAAAGAAACAAGCGAAAAGGGCAAAGAAAAGCGGTAGATCGAACGATGCCGCCGGAAAGAGAGCGAAAACGAAGCAGAGAACAGCCAAGCCTGAAGCCATCCTCGTCACAGCGGAACAGGGAGGGCTCACCCACGCAGACATGCTGCGAAGAATAAAGGAAAATGCCGGCAACAAGAAAGTAGCCACAAAAGTCACGGGCTTCTGCAAGACAGAGGCGGGCCAAGTCCTCATCAGATTGAGGGAGAGTACCGACGCCACAGCTGTGAAGGGAGCACTTGCACCAGTGGTCGGTGGAAAACAGGCTGTCCATTGCCTCCTGAAAACTTCTACACTCGAGGTGCTCGGAGTTGATTACGACGTTGACAAGGATGGAGTACTCAAGGACCTCGCTGAGGCCCTACCAGAGAGTGGAAGAGGAAATATCGCAGTGAAGTCTCCCCGAATCGGTTATCGGGGCATCCAAAGGGCGGTCGTCTCGATCCCAACAAGACTGGCCCACCACCTCCTGGACTAGAAGGAGCCCAAATTTGGATGGGTCAGAGTCAGAACCCGCAAAAAAGATGGCATTCCACGGTGCTATAACTGTCTTCAGTACGGTCACGAGGCCTCGGGCTGCGAGAAGGAGAAGATGGAGGAGCGGAGACCAAAACTCTGCTTCCAGTGCGGTGAAACGAGACAACTCGCCGCAACCTGCAGAAGGAAGCCGAAATGCATGAGCTGTGCGGCGATCGGGTCTTAATCTGATCACAGATCTGGGGCGAGCAACTGCACTGCACACCAGAATGCGAAGAGCACGTACGAACGCAGGAGAGGTCGGAATGGCTAATTTCATTCAAGCCAACCGTAGGAAGAGCGGAGACGCAATCGATCTTTAACACGCGGTTGCCAAAGAAGAGGGGATCGATGTTCTGATGATCTCCAAACCACCTCAGAAACGCGAATTCTCCCGATCCACAACCGATCTCTGGGGAACTGCTGTCGTTCAGATCACGAATCCTACCATTCGTGAGACTGGACCAGCTGCTAGTGGCCGCGGCTTCGCCTGAAAGCCCATCGGAGGCACAGCAGTCTACAGCTGCTATTACCCACCGTCGCTCCCATGGAGGCATTAGGATCAGTGCTCACGAACGAGACGGGGGTTATCACCTACTACCGGCACGACACTCTGTCCGGGCGGGGGGGGGGGGATCGTCATCGGTCCTCGACATGACGTTCATGAGCCCGCCTCTTATGGGACGTATGACATAGTGAGAGGTTCTGGACACGGAAACACTGAGTGACCATCGACATATTTGGTTGCGGCTTAAGACTGACAGACAGACACAGACGACACGTACACCACGACCGAAGGGGTGGCAGGTGCGCAAGCTGGACGATGGTAAATTCCAGGAATCGATAGAAACTGCCGAAGATCTCCCGATGAACTCCACCGCGGACGAGGCTGTAGATATGGTAACGACAATCATCACAAGAGCATGTGACGCATCCATGCATCACAAGACAACACCATGCTCTTGGAGAAAACCAAAGTACTGGATCACCGATGAGATATAGGCTCTACGAAGAACGAGCAACAAGGGAAGGAGGACCGCGTGGCGATCAAGGAAGCTACAACGACCCTCGCTGTGGAAGATGACAGAGCGTACAAAGAAGCGAAGAAGGCTCTCGTTCTAGCTATCCGGAGGAGCAAAGAGGAATGCTGGGGCGAATTGTGCGACATGGTTAACGGAGACCCCTGGGGCACGTCATACCGCGTGGTCATGTCAAAGGTCCGAAACCGGAGGGGCAACCCAGCACCAACCGATGCAGCAACTTTGCGCAGCATCGTTGAAGACCTCTTTCTAGCAGGAGAATCCAGCGGCCGAAGACTCCATCCCGCTCTTCACTATGCAAGAGCTACTTATAGCGGCGAAGGGGATGCCGAATGGCAAGGCCCCTGGCCTGGACGGCATTCCAAACGAGGTTCTAGAACTGGTATCCAATACAAGCCAGATTTACTTCTCGATCTCTTCAACACCTGTCTGGACGCGGAAGCTCTCCCGGATAAGTGGAAACGCCAGAAGCTCGTCCTTATACCTAAAGGTCAAGGAGGTCAACGCCCTCTCAGTATGCTCGACAACATCGGGAAAATATACGAGAGGATGGTGCTTAACAGGGTAGAGAAAGCCTACGAAGAGAGCGGCGGGCTGTCACCAATGCAATTTGGGTTTCGGAAAGGTCGCAGTACTGTTCACGCGATTGAGACAGTCCAGGAGCGGGTCCGAACGGCGTTAGAGAGACCATACCAAGGGAGAGGGGGTTTCTGCGCGATCATCGCGTTAGACATAGAAAACGCAACTGTGCGATCTGGGAACGAGTGTTCGCATGCCAGGCAGATAAGTGCCACCCTCCCTGTTAGCAGTCACGAGCGACTACCTACGGAATAGAACCCTCGTAAACGAAACCGACGAGGGACAAGAGGTTCGAGAGCTGTCCGCCGGAATCGGACAAGGATTAGTTTCCGGGCTGTTCAACTCAAACACCCAGTACGACAGTCTCCGGTCTATCAAACAGCCCGAAGGAGTGATAATAGTGGCTTTCGCGGACGACGCGGGACTCATAGTTTGGGCCGACAATGAAGAGCTCTTGGGTAGACGCGCAAACGAGGCGCTGGCCCGAGTCTACGAGTGGATGATCAGCAGGCTTCTACAGATGGCTGTTCCAAAATGCGAAGACATAGTGGTCACGAGGCGGAGAAAGTTTGACTTGCCCCACTTTTACATCAACGGGCAAGAGATACCACGCAAGACAGAGCTGAAATATGTGGGTGTACGGCTCGACGACAAGTGGTCGTTCAAGAAGCACATCCAAGAAGCCGCGCAGAAGGCAAACAGGGTCGGGGTGGCTCTACAGCGGCTGATGCCGAACATCGGAGCACCGAAACAGAAGAGACGCAAACTGCTCAACACCGCGAGCGCTTCCATCATGCTCTACGGTGCACCCGTGTGGGGGATGAGAGTAGAGGAGGCCGTCATCGAGAAGAGAATGGGGCCTTCCCACCGAAGAGCGGCTCTGAGGAGCATCCGTGCCTACCGCATCGTGTCAGGAGACGCAGCTTGCGGGTTGGCGGGGATGCCACCCATCCACTTGCTCGTCGCGGAGCGAGTGAGAATCTGGGACTGGCAAAGAGTGATCGGAGCCGAACGAGTGCTCACCCCAACGATGAAGGAGATCATCCGTGACAACGAGAAGGAAACCACCCTTGAGTAGTGGCAAACTGAGTGGGATTCGCCATTTGCAGATGGCAGATGGACGCATCGGCTGATCCGTGACGTAACCAAGTGGGCGGAACGCACCCACGGAGAGATAGATTACTAGCCGTGGCAAGCGCTGAGTGACCACGGTTGCTTCGGTGCCTACCTGACTCGGTTCAAGAAGAGGACATCCCTAGCATGTCAGTCATGCAGGGACAACTGGGACGACGCTGAACATGCCCTGTTCACGTGCAACGACACCCGAAGAGAATGCGCGGAGTTGGATGAATGGCTAGGTGCTCAACTAACCCCTGAGAATCTCGTCCCGTACTTGCTCCGCAACCAGGAGACTTGGGATAGAGTCACCGGATACATCAAGCTGGTAATGACCCCTAAGGAGGAGAAAGAGAGGGAAGTGAGGCGCCTCGAAGCAGGCGAATCACAGTGAGTCTGACGATTCAAACAGAAGAGGTTCAAATGGTTCCAGGAGGGATATGATGGACTGGGGAGGGAAGGAAGAAGAAAGAAGAGAGAAGAAAGAAGACTGAGGAGTGGGAAGAAGATTGTAGAAAGAGAAACAACACCTGCGAGTCACGAGGAGAGAGACGCTTGAGCCTGAGTGCGAGACGCCGCCGTTCCTGAAGTAATGCTCACGCGGTCCCGGGGTCGGATGGGTAAGTTGGTGGATCTCCCCCTTGTCCAACAGCCGGTGCCAACGGTGAAGAGAGATAGGGTTTACCCGGTTCGGATGGCCGTATCGATGCGGATTCCAGCCAGGGACTGTTGGGGTGGTGCTGGCTAGCCGTGTTTGGCTGACCGTTGTCTCTCCCTCGTACGTCGCAGCGTATCCGCCCTACAACGACCTAAAAGACGAAAAAAAGAGAGGGTGAGAGAGATCAGGGAGGACGGAAATTGGAATGCGGCAGGTGAAATTTTTTGGCTATGTTTGACGTGGTCCTTTGGAAGGCGGTGTTGTCGGCACTATCCCGTACTGCAGTAATAAGCAATGTTGTCGAACGGGTGTACACTTACACACTCTCTCTCTCTCATCATTCCAAGTTCAATGTGCTCATCTGTGGAACTTCCTCCCTCCGGGCTCCCGGCAGCTGAGGAGAATATCGTTACTTAAAGAGGCCTTGAAGGATTTTTCATTGACACAGTCTCCTCGGAGGATTGATGTGGAGAAGAAGCACTATTTCAATCTGTGATGGGTTGGGCTCTTCTTTGTATTAATATTTCTTCTCGATGTGACCTCCTATCAGCCGACTGATGAAACATAACTGTGATATGACTGTGAGCCCTTATCCTCCTCTAATTACAAAATTCTGTACTTAGAATACTAAGTTATTCTTCTTGACTAGACACAAATTGTGATACTTGTTGTCCTTGACCAAAAAAGTAATTCACTGAAACTATTATCATCATGAGTATATATCCATATATATACATTTTTTCCTATACATGATATTATATTTTTAATGGGCATATGTAATCATATGTAATCAGATTTTCTGTTTGCGGACGAATAAAGAACATCTATCTATCTATCTATCTCTCTCACTCTTCCTTTCTATCTTGCTGAGCGTAAAGTGCATCGAGAGATGCAGGTTGGTCGAGTGTCGTGTCAAGTCGACTCGCAGCAAAGGCCGTCCATTTCCGCTGCGTCTGCGTATCTTGAGTAGAGTATGATTGAGCTACAGTTTGCGGTACGCAGGTGTAAATAAATTAGAGGGCTTTTGACACTTGTCTGCTGACCGAGACTTGGGCTGTTTTCCTCCAGCGATTCTGATGCCCAGGTGGCTGTATGTTTGTGTGTGTGTGTGTGTGTGTGTGTGCGCGCGTGCGTGTGATGCATCGCGCAAAGGTAAGTATTTTGTTTGCTGGAGGTCACGTAAGTAACCTTCTTGGTGTACCACAGATTTGCGGAGCGGGTGCATCCGTGCGATTTTTACGTACTAGGTTCAGCCGCATTCCCAGGGGCAGCTAGCATAGTGGCATACTTTCCCTACTCAGGAAATATCTTTGAGGGTAAGAAATGAATATGTAAGCGTTGTCGGGATCCTAGTGGAATGTGTATCTGATGGACATCGTCGTCGTCGTCGATACCTGGCGTTGCTGCACTGGCCCAACAAAAGGATGGAGCGTAAGTATTTTTCATGCAGAATCTTGAAGTTTTTCTCTCTTTGTGGCGTTTCTTTGTATTTCAAAGCCCGATACTTCCTTCATCTTTTAGCGATTTTGGGTAGGTGGGAAGAGTTGAATAACGGGGCTGAAACTGAGTTTCTCTTTTACAATACGAAAGAAAATACGCTGCTAAAAGTGATAAGCAGAATGCTTCTTCACAGCGTTATATGGTAGTAACTATGAGAAATCCCACATATTAGCATTCTAAGTGCGAATAATCTCCTCTATTTCGCAAGAAATTCTTATAATTAGCATCCTAATCTCAAATAATTTCCTATATCTTGATAAATTCTGTCAAGGGAGCTTCTGCGAGGGATTTAGAGAATCTGAATCCAAATTTATTAGCAATGTCTATAGTTTGGTTGGGATGAAATTTGGTACAGTCAGTTTGAATATGATTAAAATGGAGTCTTTGTAGAAATTTTCGATTCCTTCGAAAGATAACTCCATTTGAATGGTGTTTCACGGATTTCAGAAAATTTGGTATCAACCAATCGATTCAGGATGTCAGAAAATATGCCCTTAGATCATTGAAAGGGAGATAAATGAGTTGTAGAGAAAGATACGGGAAAAAATGAGTATCAATGGAGATTTTTCCATAAATTTTGTGTTACTCTTTTGAGGAAGCATCTCAGACAGATTTGAGGCATCTAAACTAAGGTTTTCCAACAGTATCTATCGTTTGGTTGAAACGGAATAGTGCTAAAATCGGTTTTCATATGCTTGAATAGGAGTTTTTGGTGATAATTTTGATCAGTTTGAGGGAACTCTATTTCAATGATATTTCACGAATTTCAAAAGAATTCGATATTAACCAATTGATTCAGAATGTCGGGAAAGTATGTCTTCCGGTCATTGAAAGCGAGATAAATGATTTGTAGAGGGAGATATGGGGGAAAAATGAATATTGATGAAAAAATTTCCATATATTTTGAGTTATTCTTCTGAGAAAGCATCTTGGAGAGATTCGGGGTATCTAAACTGAGAATTTTCCAACGATTTTTATCATTTGGTTGAGACAGGATTTCGATAAAATCGGTTTAAATATGATTAATTTGGAGTTTTTGGTGAAAACTTTGATTTTTTCAGGAATTTGAGTTATATAGAGATCAAATAGATATTTCGTATTAACCAATCGATTGATTATGCCGAGAAAAGTATACTTTAGGTTACCCAAATTCCGGTGAGACTCTGTTAGAAAGAGATATTTATGGATTAAAAGATGGAATTTCATCAATTTTGCTCTCGAAAGCCCATGGATAAAATTTGGCTGGGAGGTGAGAGCTGCCAAATCATTGGCCTCATCTTTGAGGATACTCTACAACTCATAGAAAGGCAAGAATCGACCCAGTGGAGTGTAAAAGAGAAAACGTTCAGGAAAAAAGAACAACATACATACACACATACACACACACATGCAGAGAGTGAGAGAGTTGAGTCTCTTATTGGTTTAGGGAGCTACAAGGGAAAAAAGTGTTACCTACAATCGATAGATTATGGCGAGAAGAGTAAAAAGACATGGGTCTTATCCAGATGGAAGGAGATACTTGGAAAAAAATATAAGTTTGAATGGAAAATTGAGCAAAAGATTTGCTGTGCCAAAAACAACCTTTCCTCTTTAAAGAAAGCAAGAAAGCCTTGAGTGGGCTTTTGTATGGATATTCCAAAGCGTGGGAATGTTTTGCTCGTTAAGCACGGGGTATCGAAATGTGTGTTGACTTTTATTTTCCTTCCTGAAAATATTTTCGAACCCAGGGATGACACAGAGTGGATCTTTTCTTCAACATTGGAAAAGACTGAGAGTAACCTAAAGCGGCTCTTGGGTGGTCGTTATGGAAGTTTGAATCCTCGCCATTAGTATGTCTAATATATACATTCCAAAACTGCCCCCGGCCCGTGAGAGCGAACGGGTGAGCCTCGTGGAACGCCGAGACTCGCCAGAGCTACTCGCCGAGGCTGCGGACCTGCAAGCTCATCGATAGTTTCAAACTGCAGAGCTTGCGACATAAAAGCTCGCACTTAGATCAGCAACAGCCGCACTAGATTCAACCCTCTACCCACCGGCCAAAATAGAACCACGGATTTTAATCTCTCTTTTCTCCAAAAAAATAGCCCACTGACGATGAGATAGAACCATATCTCAGCCTCCCCCCACCAAAAAGGACGTATACTTGCAAAAAAAATTTTTTTTCCAACCTGAAGTCTTCCCTCCCCTGGTTCGAATTATGCTTTGTCTGCATATTTAAGAGTATCCAGCTCTTCTCACGATTTTTCTTCCTCATTGCATACGCAGCTTACGCAGCTTTAGTCCATAAAATGAAAAAAAAGTCTATTCAACGCCCAGGGGAATGAAACGCCGCCGATGCACAGTGGGGCCAAGGCGTTCTTAAATGATTCGCCTTTACGTGAATTTGCAACCAATTGACACATACGCAGACGCAGGAGGTTGTACTCATTCATCGAAAAGTCTCCTGTTTGCGCATACGTCGGTTGGTTGCAAATTCACGTAATGGCGAATTATTCAAGAACTTCTTGGCCCAACTGTGCGACGTAAGCTTAATACAGGCATTGCCGTATATACCTATGCTTCTCTAGCTCGATCTTGCTCCATCTATCTATCTATCTCTCTCTCTCTCCTTCTCTCTCTTTCTGTCCTTCTCTGAAGTACATAGCCCAAGTATAGCACCCCCACGGAGCGGCCCTGCAGTCACAGACAAGAGGCCATATGACGTGGCAGCCTCACGTTCTTTGAAGAATCGCGATCAACTCGAGTCAAAAGTCAAAAAATGAAATGTTAGCTCGTCCGTCGGTACACGTGTGTGATGTGGAACGCAAACATCGGGTCGTGCAGGTGTAGTTTTTGCTGGAAGTGTAACAGTGCGCCGCGACCACCTGCTGAACAATCGCCACCTTGCTGTGTAAATCGGAAGGACGGCCAACCAGCCCGCCTGCTGCGACAGCCAGACGGGACTCAGAGACTTTATTATCCGAGTGAACACGTTTTATTTACTCTTTTCTACTATATCTCCCTCATCTACTATGAAAACAGGGCCATAGCAAAAATTTTGATCCATCGAAGCCCGAATACGTGAGCTCACGATCTGCACTTTTGATGCGCGTTTCTCATTCTACGCGAGTATGGTCCACTCAAATATAGCTCACGAGGGCTCAAATTACTCGTAATGAACAATCCCAGATGACAGTGGAGCTCACGCAGCACATTCAGCCACTAATATAGACTTACATACGGAATAAACTCAAAAATCGCAGAAAAGTTACTCTCAAACCTCGGCCTAATGATCGTGCTTTACGAAAAGCCATCAATTCTATCAGAGTCTCTTATCACGTGAAATACTGGATAAAAGGTGGCACTAGATGACTGTAAAATCTGCACTAGCTTTTTCAAGAGCTCGCG
Source organism: Eretmocerus hayati (assembly GCA_029851415.1). NCBI lineage: Eukaryota > Metazoa > Arthropoda > Insecta > Hymenoptera > Aphelinidae > Eretmocerus > Eretmocerus hayati. The sequence goes on along the minus strand of CM056744.1, from coordinate 64,319,516 downwards.
GTGTGCTTTCTCACCCCCAAGCACGGACAATTTTTGATCAACCCAGATAGCCAGATACTCCTTTCTTGGCGAAAAACGTCGAGCCTTTCACTCTGAATATATTTTAACGCCCCAAATAACAAATATATGAGCTTGCAAGCTCACATTTCAAAACTGCCCCCGGCCCGTGAGAGCGAACGGGTGAGCCTCGTGGACCGCCGAGCCTCGCCAGAGCTACTCGCCGAGGCTGCAGACCTGCAAGCCCATCGATAGTTTGAAATTGCAGAGCTTGCGACATAAAAGCTCGTACTTAGATCAGCAACAGCCGCACTAGATTCAACCCTTTACTCACCGGCCAAAATAGAACTACGGATTTTTTTCTCTTTTTTCTGCAAAAAAATAGCCCACTGACGATGAGATAGAATCATATCTCAGCCTCCCTCCCACCAAAAAGGACGTATACTTGCAAACAAAAATTTTTTTTCCAACCTAAAGTCTCCCCTCCCCTGGTTCGAATTATGCTTTTTCTGCATATTTAAGAGTATCCAGAGACCCCTGCGCCTCGCGGCGAAGCAAAGATCGCGTCTCACTTCCCATTCACTCCTAAAAAGAAAAGAGAGAAAGTTGTCGTTGAGGTGGGTTGGAGGCTTTGCTCTGCGGAGGCTTCGCTCTGATCTTGAGCTGCCCTATCAAACGTCCTTAAGGTGGGTCAGAGGCTTTGCGCCGATCTTGACCCATCCTATCAAACGATCGTATATCATAGTGTTCCAACAGCCAGTGCTTTCGGACCAGCCCTAAAAGGCACGGACCCCAGGTACACGAGATGGCACCATACTCCCACAACATACCGGCTGCTCGCCATCCTCCTGCCTGTGCTCATCGACGGACCCGCAATATACCAATACTAAGGTCCACACATACTACTACGATACATCAGCAGCAAATCATACTGGGGACCTGGAATGTTTGCAATTTGAATAAACCTGGGTCACTCGAATGCCTAAGCCGGGAAGCGTAGAAGTATAATATTGATATCCTTACAGTACAGGAGACCAGATGCATTGGGAGGGACCAAATCAGAGTAGGGAAGTACCCATTCTTTCATGGGGGTACCAACGTCCACGCGTTAGGTACGGGTTTCTTGGTGGAAAGCACCGTGGTACCTCACGTCAAAAATGTTATTGCAATAACCAAGAGGATATCATTCTTACAATTCAATTTTCAATTTTCTATTAGAATACGTCATACGACCTTTAGCTCAAAGTAAACGTGGGCTCCGCCTCCAAGCAAACGATGTCATCAAACTCCTAGGGTACGCGGATGAGCTGGACGTCATGGGCGACACCAAGCAGGATGTAGAAGAAATTGCAATTATCTTCACCCCAAGTAAGCCTAGAGGTAAATGAGTCGAAAACGGAATACATGGTCATGGAGCGTAACAAAGCGGATGACGACACAGATCCTATCCAAATCGCGAATTACTACTTCGAGAAAGTCCCCCATTTCCCCTATCTTGGAACCACAGTAACGCACGATAACAACATGAGAGTAGAGTTTGATAAAAGAATAAGCGCAAGACATAGGTGTTTTGGCTCATTACAAAAGCTGTTCAGAGATAAAGACCTCTCACGCGAAGCCAAAATAACGATTTACAAAACCATTATTCAACCCGTGACTCTCTATGGATGCGAGACTTGGTCAGCTAGATGGAGGGAAGTTCCAGGTATTTGAGAATAAAATACTGCGGAGTATTTTCGGAACAACTATTGATCAAAGTTCAGGAATCCCTACAATCAGATATAATGATGAGTTGCTCCAACTCTACCGGTCCCCGAGTATTGTCAATGTCATCAACTACAGGAGGGCACAGTGGATGGGCCATGTAGCGAGAATGGATGAGGAACGTGTAGCGCGTCGGGTACTGGATTACAAACCAGACTCGTGACGGGGCAGGGGAGGACCACGTATAAGCCTGGAAAAAAGCGTGCTAAGTAAGATAAAAATGACGGGCCGCAATCCCAGTGTATGGAGAAATCGAGCACAAGACAGGAGCGTATGGCGTGATTGCTGCCAAGCAGTCAGAGACTACGGCCTTTTCAACCCAGATATCGCCCGAGCCTAGTATGAGCAACGTGTGGTGAACGTGTCTCTGTAACGCTGGCTGCTCCGTAAGGGCGCCTCCACCCCGTAAATCGCGTATCGTCACAATACGGAAAAGGACAACTATCGTCCTAGTCGAAAGCGAGGCCGGGCCTAGCACGAGCGTACGTGTGGTGAACGAACCTCAACAGTGCAAGCGCTCAAAACAGGCCAAAACACCTAGGAACGGCCCACCCTCCTCTCACAAGCTGAGCAGCGGAAATACATCCCAACATGGAAGAATGCTGGATCGGTTTCAGCTGAGAAGCATGCGAGCGGGAGTGTGGATTACCGAGGCAATAGACCTCGTGGTCTGAAGGTCTAAACGCGTAGACCCGAGAAAACCAACTGATGATATATATATATATATATATATATATATATATATATATATATATATATATGTATATAATATCTTAGACCGCTGAATCTAATGAAAGTATGATCATTCATAATGCTTATCGCCACAGTGAATTATGAGACAATATAAATGAACATAATTCGAAATGGTATGAAATTATTTATTCAAAGTTGTTGAGATTCTTCAATGGGGTACAATTGAGCACGATGATTATGGAATATAGCACAGTGATAAGTTATCATTTCATAAAATATCATTCCAAAATTGTCTTTTACATCAGGTTCAGTCGAGTAATCACGAGTCTCAAGCACTTTTTTCTTGATCTCTTCACGTTTTCGGTCGAAGAAACGACGAGTCATGCCTAAGCTATCGGGTGATTCAAAATCGATGTGGAAAAGCTCGTCTTTCGTACTATGGTGTATATTGTCACGAATATCGTTCACTACTCTTATGATTCGGTTCAAACGTTGAAGTTCGGCCGTGATGAGAGGTCGGATATGTCGCAAGGTATCGAATGTGACAAACTGCACACCCAGTACCGGAGCATTTGTACGGTCTTTTTTTGAGCGTGGTCCATCATCGTTGTTGATCTTGGGTTGTGCACGGGAAAGTCCAACGCTCTTGGCAGTATAGGCAGTTGTCAGAGATAGATCGTAGTTACCTATTTCGAATGTTTGGGGTACGTCGATATCCTTATTCTGGTCCGCAAAGTAGTCCGACATGACGTAAAACTTCTTCTCTAGTAACACCACTCGTCAGCGTCGAAGAAGTAGACAATGGTCTTCATCTGGTTAGTAATGCAATCACAGGGCGGTATCGCCCCGTCGTGTAAGTGCCACAGTCCTGCAGACCTACCATCACTTTCTCAGAAGCTGACTTATTCAGATCATGGGTGATTCGCGAGAGTAGAGGAAGGTCCACATCCTTCACGAGTCCCATTGTCTTGGTCTTGGTGGTTCCAACTGCAAGGACTCCTGCCATTGTGCAAAAAGAAGAAAGCCTTGGGTCACTTCACTCTTAGAACACTGTCACTATGGCGCGTGGCGACATTTTAGAGACTGATGGGTTTTGTTTAGACTTGCTGGGTAGATAGGATCACCACGGGGTGTCAAGCTCGGCAAAAGAGAAACAACGACTGACCAAGCCTTGAATTGGACAGGTAGCAAAGGGTTCGGGTGGCCAACAGCATACTAGCATAGCCAATGAGGGGTTCTACAAGGAGTGTGGGCGACACCTGCTACGGACAGGGATAAATAGCGTGAAAAGCGCCGTATGAATGGAGAGGACCGAAGATTTGACCAGTCGAAAGAGCGCAATCTATCGCTCACGGGGTGCCAGTGGCTAATTAAAGTTTGCCTGAAATGTCGCCTAAAACCGGGAACGGGGTTCGATTGCTACTGCCAAAAAGTGATGAAATTTCATCGACATAAAATCGAGACTGCTCCTTTTTGCGAATCAAGCAAGTACTTGTCTATTCCCGTAATAAATCTTCGATTGTATTACAAAGATCATTCCTCGAGAGATCAAATGAATGTAGAATATGGAATCACAGATATTTGATATACACTACAATATACAACTATGGGCGTCCGTCAATATATGTACTGACGTAGTCCATGTTCGTGGCTTGAATGAATTGCATACGTGCGAAAATTGAACGTGTGAGTGTGAGTTTCGGTGATACGCGCCACGATCCCACGTAGCTTTTGTTTTATATTTGTATTTTTGGTCTCATGAGAATGAGAGAACTCACTAAACCTGTAAATTACGAAAAGCTCATGGCTATTACCATGATATCAGTTTGTTCACTCGCAGCAAGTATGCAAACATAATTTTCACGTGGCTATTCGAAAACTACTAAAACAGATTGACCAACTTCTTGATAGAGAAGTCCGAGAGAATGCAAGCCTTTCGATCTTGAAACCTCACCTTTCCGCCTTCAAGTCCGTGAGTGGAACTGTCGAATCATGTTTCTCCTTGAAACGGGAGAAATCCATATCTGACATTCATGACTTACAAAAAAAGTTACACAAAGAATTTGGCACCTTAAGCTTTTCGGAGACTCTAGACTCACATATTCTTCTGAGTCATTTGGTCCAATCGCTCAAGCTTCTAAATGGAAAGGACAGCTTGGAATTGTGGTCCGAAAAAATCGTCGAATCTGCTCATCCCGAATTTCTTCCACGAACCAATTGACTGTCTGAGGAGAACGCAAGTTGCTTCTGAAAAACCTACTCCATATATTTAATCTAATTTGCAAAAAGGAACAGTTTTGATTTCCTGTTGATGAAATTCCATTGTTTTTTGGCACTATGAATCGAACCCCATTTGCGGATTTGGGCGACATTCCAGGCGAACTAATTTCCACCACTGGCACGCCGTGCGCTGCTGAACAGGGTGGGGGTGTAGCCCTTGGGATGCTGTGAAGGATTAGAGGGAGGGTGGTCATGTGTCGGAATAGATTTCGAAAATTTGGGCGCATAGAGTCCAAACGTAATCTGGACTTGCATCATTCGTCGACAGGTGGCTGCGCAGGTGTGCAGAGGAGCACAAATGGGCCGCAAAGAATGGAGGGCTGAGGGCGAGTTTCCATAATTCATTATTATCATTTGCAATAGATTGTGAAGTATTGACATTTCATGAATTTTATCTATTTTCAGAGAGGGCTCATTACGATGCCCAAATGGTAGAGGAAGAATTGGCTAGAATCGAGGATCGATTTTTCGAACGCGATTTGGGAGACATACCGCAGGGGGATGACTTTAGCGAAGGTGACTTTTTTCATTTAAACTATTGTTAGTTTGTACATCAACAGACCACTAATCAAGATTCTCTTCATAGCGGAGTACGACGATAACGAAGTCATTGGAGTAGCTGCTGCTGGGGAGAATATCAAGGGGGAAAACGCCAGTTCTATAGCTCGTGACATGATTGGAACGAGTAATAATGGTAAGTGTCACATTCCAGATCCTCCTATTGATGATGCTGCTGCTGCTGATGATGATGATGATGATGATGATGATGATGATGATTATAGTGATAGCAACTGTCAATAACTCATACCGTCAACCGGGGTAACTTTGGAACAAAAATTGCATTTTTTTCCTTAAACCTCGCGAAACTTGAACGTCTTACATCGAAAGTGCATTGTATCTGTAGTCAAACGGAAGCTTACAGTCTCAGCTCTCGATTGCGGTGCTTATGAGGTCCATTTGGACATATCTGGTTGGAGCAATGAGCGCTGAAAGTCATGTTTTAAAGTTAGACACGGACGGGGGTAACTTTGGAACAGAGATTGTTATCATTGTTTATTCGTCAATTGATTCATAAACTAGGTCACGCCATCGATTATCATCATCAGTAATCAAAAGCTGAGTGTCTTAGCTTCCCATTGACCTATTATGAAAGTCCGTTTGGTTGAATTGAACTTCTATGATTAAGCATAGACGCCTTCAGCATTCCTCACTGTCTGCAAAACTGTTAACTCTCAAGGAGGAAAATACCTTCACAGTCGGTTTCTGACGAAAACTGCCATAATTTGGCTTCCATGGGTCAAAATGAGACGTTCTTTGGCTCAATTCGGAGCTCTCATCAACGGCTACTCAAGTATGTAGAATTTGGGGATGGTATGGATCTTGAGAAATGATTGGGAGTACATGAACAAGTGTTCCAGAGTTACCCCGGTGTCTGATAAAAATACATACTTGTCAGTTTTCACTCTACAAAATTGAAACTTCGTGGAAATACTCCAATGTAACAATGGATTCGTCCAGATATGTGTACAGACAAGTGAAATCTAGCTCAGCTACCTCGAATTTGACCGACTGGAGTCGGAACCACACCACTTTTTCCGAGAGACTGTTTGTTGTGTTGAAAACGCACTTCTGAAGAAATCAGCTTATAAACGAATTAATAGTTGATGAAGGCCCTCACTCTAATGCAAAACATTGTTTATGCTTGTCTCAAGTGGAGGAAACCGGTATTAAGGCCTCAGGATTATTTGGTTAGCCAACAGTGCGTGATAACCACTCTTTCATGGGTTGCTCCAAAGTCATTCCCCGTGTTCCAAAGTTACCCCGGTTGACGGTATGTATTTGCATTCATTTTAGGCAATCAAATTCAGTGAACGGTGATGGATTTCGCCATCAGGATGGCCACCATTCGGGCGTATCTGGAGAACAGAGATAACGAGGTCCCACCAGACTTCATCGTCCCGATGGATGCAGAGCTGTTAGAGATAATCGGACAGGGGGAGAGTGTCAGAGCTTTACGCAAACTCGTGAATGATCAACTCCAACGTCATCATGATGACATCGAAATGGGCGAGGAGTCGCTCAATCAGAGCATGCTCCCATCGGAGTCAAATGCGATAGACGATCTAGAATCGATTGATCTACTTAGTGAAATCTGTGATGAACCATCACCAGAAGGAGAAAGAAGAAAAGAAGACCAGATCAATCCTGATTATGAGAGTGACTCGAGTGACTGTGATATGCGAGAAGTTTCCGATAAAAGTGAGGATGTGCAAAGACAAAAACAAAAAATGATACCTTTGATTATGCTGAGTGACGACGACAAAGGAGACTGTCTTAAGGAAGAGAGTATCATCGAATTGAGTAGAGACTCTTCGTCAAAACACGAGTGCACGAGTCGCGTTGCTAGTCAGGTGAGATCCTGCAAAAGGAGTCGTACTAAAAGTACGGGTACGACTGATAGTGGTAGCAGCTGCAGTGCAAGCATCGCTACCACGAGTAGCAGAAGCAATGCAAGCAATGATACCTCTACGAGCATCACCGCAGTGTCCACACGCAGCACCAGCGGTAGCGGAATTGGCGAGTAACTCATTTTCTCCCAGCGCGGATGACGAGTTAGTGGGTTAGGTCTAAATCGGTATTTCTAATTTTTCATCCAGCTCCTGACGTAACTGGCGATATATGTTGAAGAGGACCGGAAGAAAACGGATCTTTTATTCTCGAATTGTATCGATTCTTCAGAAGTGTACAAATTTTGAGAAGTGCATCAATCTTAGAGTGTAAAATTCTTTCCAATGGATCAATTTCTAAACTCGTGCATTTCACAAAGTGTATATTGATACTATAGACGTGAGGTCAAACTTCACAAAATTTGATTTTTCTTCGTTGTTAGATAACCTTGGAATATCCGACAACCCTCACGTGACACGAGGCGAGCAGCAGCAGCAGCAGCAACAGCAACAAATGGGTTATGGAGCCTCGCGCTTCTCTTTGCCAGTAGACAATAGAAATTCAGTCCATGTTATCGGTAGCCGTAGCGAGTACAGTCATCATTTCCGCACGACAGTACGTTAAAATACTTCCAAATTTCGACCCCCCAGTAGTCCTACAACGGGTATAAACTGGTTTGTTGAGGGTCTCAAAGAATTGGTTAGACTTATAACTGAAGGTCATGATTTAAATGAGGTAGAGGGTTTAACCGTTGCCAGTGATTTATTTCTACATACTAACCAGCTGGTAGGTAGTGGTGATCCCGATGACAACGACACGCTTAAACACTGCTATGGGAAATCAATGATCAAAATCACAAACGAGCACAACTTGTGCCTGCCACGTGCAATTGTTTGCGCTATTGAATATCTAAAGAATAGTAAAACCAAAGCATCGAAGCAAGAAGTTCGCGATACGGTTGATCAGCAGACCCACGCTCTTGAGCTCTGTGAGAAAGCCGGGGTACTTTGCCCTGATATAGGTAGTGGGATTCCGGAACTCATGAAATTCCAAATCTATCTCGTGAGAGATGGTTTCGGTCTCATTGTGTTTAGACTTGAGGGTATAGGCGCGGGTCCTCAAGAGAAGCCCATATATAATGGCAGAGAGGAGTTTCGAAGCGCCGTGTCAACACTCCGATACAAAGACACAATAATTCTGGCGCTCGACGAAGAGAGGTCTCATTACGAGGCCTTCATAAACTTTTTAGGCGTTGCAAGATTCATACACAGACACCCGACTCATCACTTTGCTTGTCCACTTTGTTATAGGTCATACAAAGCTAGCTCTAGTCATAAGTGCACTGAAAAATGCGAGGCTTGTATTTCGTTTAATCCTTGTGAACCAGCGTTATACGATGTACCATGTAACGATTGCAATAGAGTTTTCGTGAGTCAAAAATGTTTCGATAGTCATGAGAGACGAGGTTCGTATTATAATAATTCAAAGAATGCAATCGCGACCGTTTGCGAGAAGATACGTATTTGTGTTGACTGTTACAAGCAGTATGATATGATGTTTGACAAGCACGAGTGCGGGGTCAGTTATTGCGTCGACTGTCGGAGCAAGCATAACCCTAACGATCAGTGTTACATCCGCGTGAAGGCTCCCGTTCGGGTGGGAGATCCAAATGCTCCCCACTACCACCCCGATAATCAATTTGTTTCTTTCGACATTGAATCGGAGCAGGGCGAAAAATTCAAAGACAATCTCGATCCAACAGCATCCAGTATAAGCATGTTGTATGTTTATTAGTCGCGCAACTAATCTGCGATTGTTGCAGATGAAACGAAGACTTGACGCAAAGTTGTCTTTACTGCGTGGCAAGTGAAATATCCGACGAGGAAAGAGATGATCCTGTACGGAAATTCTCAGATTTAATTTTGCATCATCCTAAAAAAAGATTTGCACGACGAATCATTTTCGCTCACTGTGGAGGACGGTACGACGTGCATTTTCTTCTCGAAAAATTGAACGAAAATTTCATGATTAAAGGCTCCGGAGTCGCGCCACACGTTATTATGTATGGTCTTCAAATCAAATCCGCCCACATAAGGAACGTAGTCATACTCGATGCTCACAGTTTTCTCACTATGGAGCTACGTGCATACCCAAAAACATTTGGTCTCGCTGTTACAGAAGGTTTCTTCCCCCACGAATTAAATACAAAGAACAACGCCACATACAACGATAATTGGCCTGCTCAGGAATTTGATGATCCTGATAATATGTCCGTCAGTGAACGCATTGATTCCGAAGAATGGTATCCTACAGTATGCCACGGCACATTCAATTTGCAAGCTGAGTAACTCAAGTACTGTGAACAAGACGTAACGGTCCTCCCTCAGGCTATTCTCCAGTTCCGCAATATGTTTATTGAATTGACGAATGTATGTCCCTTCACAGGTTCTGTGCCTCTAGCTGGGGCGTGCACCGCAGCTTTCATGACGACATTCATGGAAGACAAAGTCATAGGGGTGATACCAGCGCGTGGTTACGTGAGAGCTGATAAACAGAGCCAAAAGGCTTTCGAATATTGTACGTATCTAGGAGAGGTGCACCGCGTTGAGATCCAGTACGCCGGAAAGGGTCGCGAGCGCGTACTTTTTGACAATATACGAGTCGACGGCTATATGTATGTCAATTCCACTCAAAAAAGTATCCAAACGAGATGTACACAAACGTCATCTACGAGACAGCGGCAACCTACGACGTCTCGAGTAAACCTCATCTGGACACTTTCTTTCAAGGAAATTGACATATTTGGCTCCGTAGCGCGATTTAGACATGCATTCCATACATGCACGTGAGATCCCAAGTCTTTTGGTCAAGTGAAATTCGACTTATTCTCCGAACGGATTTACGTCTATTAAGCGGACAACGGCCTCACCTTAAATTATCGTTACCAGATGGATAGTCGAGTCTTGATATCACATCACTTTTGATGAGTTCACTATTCATCGTGAAGAAATGACGGAATGAAGCCACATATTTTGATCTGTTAAATATCATCCCGGTAGATTCTTCCTGCATCAATTCACGTACAAAATTGTTCACGTATTCAATTGCGCAATTCACAAAAGGACACACTTCTTCACTTTTCTTCAATTTTGTAGCTATGTACTCACGCAGACGTCGTCGCCCTCCAAATGTAGCCTGCTGCATGACGAATGTTGGTGTGGCACCGAATTTCCTCTTTTTCTTGCACGGCTCCTACTCTCCATCTTGCCCCTCTCCCTCAATGGTTGACAGTCGCACCACAGGAAGTGCGGCCGTTCGTCGATGAATATTGCCCTCGATCCGTATGACGTGGTAAAGACGGTGTCGTGGGATGGCAGGAAAAGTTTTGATCCGGTCCCAGGATTTTGCGCCAAAGAGTAGAAATTTTCGAGATATCCGGTAATTGCTTCCATCTTCTCGAGGAAAAGCTCCCAGTTTTTCGCATCGAACGTGACGTGCTTGAGGGGTGTCCCATGGCTGCCGAGCTTGACGACGGGCCGGTATGTTCCTCCCAAATATTCTAATCCGACAAAGGCTCTCTTAGAGTCGGACTTGCTCAATGCGTAAGTTGTCGGAAATAGTAAGTTGGGTAAATCACGAGCCAGTTTCACCGCTCTGGATCCGTTACGTGACATAGGTGCAGCAGGTGGAGCCATATTCTCCTTGGTAGCTTGAGCGTCGTTAGACTCGAACGGTTGAGATTCAGGAACGTTGAAATCAACCACCTGAGAATCGGGGATATTGTCGCCGAGCTGGTAAGCAGCAACGTCGTCAAAAGCGGCGGCAGCGGTGGCGAGAGCCTCGTCCTCGATGTCAGCTGAAGCGGCGGCGCGGGTTATGAGATCAGCCATCTTGCATAAGGAGTAATCAGTGATCGGACTAGACTCGCGGTCTTGATAAAGTCGACTGTGTGCTCAGCAGCGAGCGCGCGGACCCCTTATACCCGCATCTCTCCTCTTGCAACACGTCGTGGTGGAGGAGGAATGGTGTAGAGAGAAGGGGATACAGGAAAGGGAAACAAGCTACACCGTGTCAACGGTTCTCTCGATGACTCATCACTCGAGCATCTCTAGAGTGACCGTTAGTGCAACATGAACAGATGAGTAATAAGATGCATGTGAACCGAGTCTTGCAACGGAATTTAGTAACCGTTGAAGATATCAATATAATATGAACATCGTATAGTTCTGCTTGAACAGACGACACGTGCAGGAATTCTGTTAAACATATTATATAAACATATTTTCAGACGTTAAGATTCATGATTATCTCATCTCAACTACTTACCAACCATTTGTTTGCTCAGCAACGACGGTGGTTGAACTTAGGGGTCTCAGATTACCCATGGTTTCGGGATATCATTTACATCGTGGTATTTTTCAGCCGTTATTTTCGGCTTCCTTGATGATTGAGCTATTCATCATTCGATAAGATATGATTTACTCCAAACATTCTTCGTTACAGAAAAACCGTTGCAAACTTTCTGAGTGAGAGATGATTGTCATAAAGCTTGAATGGTTTGAATAACTCTCTTCATATGTTTTCAAGGGTGTGGGTGAATGAAAAGAGATCATTTGTATATTTGTCAAATTTATTCAATATGATAAGGATTCCTACGTATATAACATATCGGAGATGTGTTAATTGAGTCTCGACTAACAGGATTGTACACACGAGCCCGAGCCCACCGAGCTTTCTCGAAGAAATTTATAAACTCTATTCTCCATCACGCTTGCGCGTAATTTCTCCATCACATCGCACCTGAAACGCGCAATGATCTCATCGTTGGAGCGGATGTTCAGAAAAGGATGGATTGATATGTACCTCACATACTTAGAAATTTTTTCCGGGAACCATGGGTGGTGGGAATTTCATATTTTGTCCCATCGAATCGAATCGGAATGCCAAGAAAACAATCTGAGATATAATCCTTTTTTGTAGGTCTGTTCCGCGTGGAATTAGTCATAAAAGACTGTCGAGAATCAGTCCCTTCAGTCCTCTCAAACTAAGGCTTCATCCGACAAAAATGACTACAATCTCGTCACGCAAGGAAAGATCAATTGGAGAACAGTGCTCATAGAGTGACAAAACTGAGATCATGTACGTATCATCGTTTCTATGGGTCCTCATCATCAGGTGATTCAATATGTACTTGCTCTCGAAATGGAGCCAAAATGGGTCAGTCTAAGCGTTGTCCTCCAATTGATCTTCTCATGCATAACGAGATGATATCTTTCATCGGGTAAAACCACATCCTAAGAAGAGCAAAAAACTGATTCTCGATGCTCACTCACTTGACACTCTCGGAGTACCACGTAATTTCAAATATTCATCCATGCAATCATTCGAATCTCGAAATCATAATCCACAAAGCATCTGATCTTCAATCCCCATGCATCACCCACATCGTAGACCGGAGAAATGATGGTCGAAATATGTATGCTGTACGTCTCCCATGTCAAATTGAGCAAGATATCAAGATTGAAATTCCCCCCAAGGCCAAGCCCCACGGGTCCCGATGGGGAACCATGGTTCCCCATGGTTAACCACGGAATGATTTTCAGCAGAGTTGTAACGAAGATTCTTGAGTTAGGGAGAATTAGAGATCAAATATCAGTTATGTGCTGGAAAATAGTCACAAGACTCCCGAAGCTCAAATTTTTGCACATTCTCATCTGCGTGATACAGACTTACGGCCTCCACAGAATGTTCAAGAGTACAAATTTTGGTATCTTGAAAGCAGACGCAGAAATTTGATGTCACTTGTCCAAGGTGAACATCGCCGTTGAGCTCATCTATCATACCAATCCTAATGAAGATTTCCTCCCGTGACAAAGAAACCCTGAGAGAATTTCCCAAACAATATAGATTGTTCATTTTATTCCAGAGCATTCGGAACCAAGTGCGCCAAATGTCAGCGGAATGTAAGCTGTGGAGATTGGGTCAGGCGAGCCCGAGAGAGAGTATATCACTTAGCTTGTTTCGCTTGTGATGCATGTTCTCGTCAGCTATCCACTGGCGAGCAATTTGCATTGGTTGAAGCTAAGCTGCTATGTAAAATTCATTATCTCGATGTGATTGAAGGTAACAATACATCATCTTCAGAAGATTATGACTCGGAACACAGTTGTAAGACCAACAAAACGAAGAGAGTACGTACAACTTTCACAGAGGAACAGTTATCTGTACTCCAAGCTAATTTCCAACTGGACAGTAATCCAGATGGTCAAGACCTAGAGAGGATAGCTCACGTGACGGGGTTAAGTAAAAGAGTGACTCAAGTTTGGTTCCAAAATTCTCGTGCAAGGCAGAAGAAGCATTGCAACAAAATGAAAACACACAATGATTGGTGAATTCTGAGGAAGAATTACGCCCGTCTTGGAAGATAAGAGACTCCGTCTATTTGGAAAGTGGGACTTCCTTTCGTGCATTTGCGGATACCATCGATGAACAAATCAATGTGAATCTATGAGGACTCAGACCTCTGCAGTATAATTTCTGACTGATAAGGCGAATCAAGTAGAGGAGAATTAGAAATATACACCGTTCCGCGGAAGTGATTCTTACTTCCTATCGATACGTACCACCTTGAGTTATATGTATTCGGTCAATAGCTGTAATGTATATATTGATCTTGAGCTTATACTCCCGTGCTACTTTTCCTACCCACTCCTCTGCTAACCACAATACTTCTCCGCGGATCAAGGTCGAGGTAGCGCCTTGCTGGCGAGTATGAGCAGACATGAAAAATCGAGCGAAGCGCTGTGCCTATCTATACTATGAATTGGGTTCTCTGACCCCACATTTTTTTCCACTTGCATTATTTACCTCATTAATGTTGCTCATACAGCTCTGCCATGCTCTAGCAAACCCTTTCCAATACGATTCAGGGTTCTGTACAATTATTTTTCCAATCCGAGCTCTGGACGTGTTCTATTCAACACCGCTAATTTCATGCCTTCGTTTCACATCTCAGTTCGATTTCTCCAGTCCCGCACTTCGACTGGAGGAATATCGAATTGTCTCTACACATGTGGTGGGTACAGGGCATTTCGAGCAGCGAAACGATTCTAAGTCCCGCTTTTGTTACGTTTGCCACGAGAGAAACGAAACGAATATGGCAGCTAATACGATTATTCAATAACGAAACGATATCGTGAAACTTTCGTTCCGTTTCGGTTTTCTGTGAGTTTGAGGCGTTTGAATTCATTTCGTTTCGGTTCATTTCGTTTCGTTACAGAAGAAACGAAATGAGAATGTTATCCAATAACGTTATTGGATAACGGAACGATATTATGAAACTTTCGTTTCGTTTCGGTCCTCAATGAATTCGAGGCGCTTGGATTCGTTCCATTTCGTTTCTTCTGTAACGAAACGGAACTCGCCTCAATTTTGTTTCGGGAGAGAATAACGTGTAACGAAACTGAGAGAGTTCCTTTTCGTTTCGTGCTACGTTTAAGGATCAACGTGAGAGTTTTGAGAAAGTGGTCTCGTTCCATGAGAGAAGAAATGAAACCAAATTGACATATGATTTCGTAATCTTATAACTGAACGAAATTATGACAGTTTTATTTCGTTTCGGTTTCCGATGAGTCCGAGACGTTTGACCTCGTTTCATCTCGTATATGAGTATTTCCGTGGAAACTTTGATATTCGAGGGTCGAAAATGTGCCAACCCCAAATCTTACTTCCGAGGGTTCTAAGATGGATTTTTGACTTTTTGGAACATATAAAGCATGAATTGGATCGCGCAAGAACGAAAAAATTTCCACACATGGCTACTATGAGTATAACAAGGATGGCGCGATAGCGGGCACGGAACTTGACATTTGGCCCTAAAATTGATCTCACGGCAGAACGGTTTGAGCTACGGTCCTGAGGTTTTGGGGGATCCCATTTGGCCATCAGATAATTTGAAGAGAACTGACTAGCACCTCCGTAATCTTGCGTTCGAGGGTCGCACTAGTAGGGCACGGAACTGACCAAAATATTTAGCAAATCCAGATTTTTGCGGGAAAGAGCTCCGCAAAGTATGAGAATCAATTTTTTTTGGAAATTCTGAGGCGTGGAAAAGTCGCGCCTGACCATTTTATTCCAGAATGAATCGGTACGGGGAGACCTGGGATGAGGCTAATATACTTTCATCGAGAGGAAGTGAAGGAGTAATATTTCAAGTGGAATCGTGCCACAAAATGTACGTGCTCATGACGCACACAAAAATTGGTCTTTGGATATTCATGAGAGGAAGACTTTTTTAAACCATTTCCAGATTTTTTTTCAGTCGGGGGCTCCGCCTCAGACACCGTCTCCCCGACCCCAATCACAGCTCTCATAGCCGTAGTGATACAACTTTGCGCACCAATTGCAAAACATGATATACGCAAAACGTGCCAGAAGTTTCCGCACTCGTCGCCGACTCGTGCGAGAAGTAAAATTCACGCACAGTTTTGATATTCATGCACACCTAGAAGCACACATTCACGCACGCTCGCTTCGCGAGCATACAACAGAATAAAATGCATCATTTTCGAAAATAATGTCATATCATATGCTGAGGACACTGTAGTATTCTGCCAAGGGAACACTTGGAAAAACGCAGAGGAAAAAATGAACAAATTCCTGGAAGTGATTACAAATTGGCTGAACGATAACCTACTGTACTTGAACATTGGAAGAACTGTTTACATTACTTTCTGCAACTATGAGGATAAAAAACCAGATGAATTAGGACTCAAAATGAACAACATTCGAATACAAAGAGTAGAATGCACCAAGTACTTGGGTATCACTATAGATTCACACATGAAATGGAAAGGGCACATCCGTAACCTTGTAAAGAAAACAAGATATTTGCTATCTATTTTTGCCAAAATAAAGAATGTCGTATCACCCAGATCATTAAAAATGATTTACCATGGTCTATTCGGAAGTATTGCATCATATGGGATTGGGGCATGGGGTTGTGCATATGGGTACTCTATTATGCCATTGATGAAATTACAGAACAAAATTCTAAATAAGATCTTATCTAGAAATGAAAAAAACAGACCTGCGAGTATACGAAAACTGTACCCCACACAGCATGGAAATATTTCAAAGAACGATTCAGGGAAATATTTCATTGCAATCTCCCGGGAATCTTGCAGGGATATTGCAGGAGATATTTCAAAATGTTCCGTGGCAATATTTCAGAGGAAGCTTTCCGGAAGCTCCCGTAAATATTTCAAAGAATCTTACATTCAATCTTTCAGTAACCTTGCACTGAAATATTTCTGAAAGATTATCGAAAGCTTTCTGAAAGATGTAAGTGCAATATTTTGGGGAGAAGTTTTGGAAGAGTTACGAAAGCCTCTTGTGAGGTTTCACTGCTATGGGGAGAATCTCCTGGAAATGTTTCACCGATATTGAGTATAATATCTCATCAGGACGAGGCCCCAAAATTTTCCGGAGGGTTTGCTTGCTTCTACGGAGGTCTACATTTCGAGACCAGTTTCAAATAACATCGTGCTTGCAGTTCTTTTAGGCTGGGAAATCTTCAAAAATTCTATGATGGATTTTCAAAACTCACCACGTTCTGATACTCTATATGGAGCACTTTATGGCTGTGAGTTATCCTTCTAACTCACGATATGAAACGTACCACTTTGGATTGAGCTTGGAAAATCAATTTGATTCTGGTTTTCATTGAATCAATAGATTTCGGGAACATTCCAAGGAATTCCTCTATAAGTAAGCTCTCTGCCACTCAATTGCACCTAATGAAATTGAAAAATTTCTGAATACCTTCTAAAAGGTTCCAAAAATATTTATAGGAATTATTTCACCGGTAATTTTTCAGAAACGTTGCACTGAAATATTGTTAAAATCTTTACGAAAGCTTTCTGGAAGATTTCAATGCAATATTCTTAGGAAGAATTTCCGCGAAATTTTTGCACGATATTGAGATCAATGGAATATTTCATTACAATCTCCCAGGAACCTTGCAGGGATATTGCAGGTGATATTTCAAAGTGTTCCGTGGCATTATTTCGAAGAAAGCTTTCCGGAAGCTCCCGTAAATATTTCAAAGAACCTTACACGCAATCTTTCGGAAACCTTGCACTGAAATATTTCTGAAAGATTCACGAAGCCTCCGCTGTGATATAGGCTCATTGAATGCCTAACTTGTTCAAATCTCTTTTGAATTTAGGCTAATCACGAGTCGTCGCATGTAAATAAAGCCATCATAATAATAGGTTTGTGGAAGCTCTCTGACTGATTCCGTACATATTTTTTGGGAACATTCCACAGGTAATCTCCCAGGAATCTTGCACTGAGATATTGTTGATAGATTCTCGCAAGCTCCCTAAAATCTTTCAGAGCAAATGTATGTGACGGGGTACTGCGTATTAATACAGAAAAACGTTACAACCGAGGTAAGAACATATTATACTGTTAAAGTATTGCGAGGAGTAGTTCTTAACGACTTGAATCTGTGGGATATGACACATAAACATTGCGGTGGAACATTCTGGGAATCTTTCAGTAACATTGCAGTGAAAGATTGTAGGAATCTTTCAGAAACATTGCAGTGAAAGGTTGTAGGAATCTTCCAGAAACATTGCAGTGAAAGATTGTAAGAATCTTCCAGGAATATTTCATTGGACGCATCTGTTCCCGATAGATGTCGCATGACACACTAAAGTTATCAAATTTCGCTCTCATGAATTATATGGTTTTTGGGAAACTATTTATCAGGAAATTTGATGGTATTATCAAATCTTCTGTCATGTGTGATGACATAGCCAGGACCAGCTATGCACAATGGTCTATAAATGATACGTGAGGATTATTTGAAGATGCGTAAAGACTTTCTCGCAAGCGTTCACAATAGATGCTGGTTAGTATATAAGACCAGGAGGACGGCTTATCGGCTAGGTGTCGCGTACATCGAAGAGTTCATAAAACCTGGATGAATCTAACGTGGAGCTTTGGATTCAACGTCACAATGGAGTTGAAGTACGAGTAAGAATGATGAAGTCATGCATTAGAATGATTAGGAAACTTATCAAGCAAAATATGAATTCTACAGTCAGAACAGTAACGCATATCTTTTCGTGAGATTTCATGAAATCTTGCAGGAATATTTCACTGAAATATTCCAATGAAATGTTTCTGAAAACTTCCCGAAATATTCCCGGCAATATTTCATGAAATCTTGCAGAAAGGTGTCTGAAGTGGGACATATCTTTATTGAGGGAAGCTTTCAGTGAAATCTTTCTGAAAGATTCCCGGGTTTTCCTGAAATCGTGCAGGAAGGTTTCTGAAAGATTCTCATGCTGTGTGGGGTATATTCTGCATGTATTACATCAATATTTTGATGGATTGAGAAAAAAATTTCAAAAAAACAGTAGTAACACAAGAAACAAGGGATTACCCTTACAGAAGCCAAAACTAGAAGTAGAAAAAAAATCAATATCATACAATGCTAGAAAATATTTAAATGCATTACCGAACTCAATAAAAAAATGTTATAGTAAGAAAATGAATGTAAAAAAATTACTGAAAGAATGGGTGAGTGAATCAGATGATGAATTCTGAGAGATTGAGTGCTTAATTGCCCACTCTGTGTAATAGTTTAGTGTTAAGGTGTAGTGTACCGATAGTGCATATGTATGCACATTTGCACCATCGTTCGTTCGGCTTCGCAACAGTGCGATGAACCTCGAAAGGCATCGCCCGAGTTGTAAGTTGCCGAACTTGCACATTTTGGTCAGTCACGACGCGGCGGACCGTGGGCATATAAGCCACCGCCCGCTCGCGCCGCGCCAGACCGCTCAAAACTCCCAACACCACATTCTAACTACATACATACTTCCATAGAATACATGAGTATCAAGTCCACCTATTGATTCATTCTTTCCGCCCCTTCCTTATCCATCCCACGTCACAGTGGTGCTAGGTGTGGTAGGGAAAGGGGCACCAAATCGAATTAAGGGCACCAAATCAAATTAAGTGCACCAAATCAAACTCAGTGCACCAAACCAAACTAAGTACGAAAAAAGTTAAGGAAAGAAGCAGTTTTGGAAGTAAAGTGAAGTGAAACAAGCTGCAGGCGTTGACTCAAGTAGATGAGGTGTGCCAACCAACAAGAGTCACCCTACAATCAACATCTGGAGGGAACGCCGCAGTAGCAACCACAGCAGACAGTGTCCAGCAGCGTCCAACAACAACATCAACAGGAAAAGAGAAGGAAGTCAGCCACCAACAGCCAACTCCACGCCATAACGCCGTCGTCATCGAGGAAAATGTAACGTAAATTTAAGCCATCATATGTTGTGAGAGGATGACGATCAATAGACATTTTCCATAGTTATGTAATTGAATATAATTGAATCTAACTCAGTGGGTACATTCATCTGTAGTCAAAGTGAAAACGGTTTTCTATCACAGAGGTCGTGGTTAAGAGAAAGTAGAAACCTTATGATAGACCGTTTAGAGAAAATTTATAAGGAATGAACCCCATTTGAGTCTTAATAATTAGCACAATGGAAATGTCTACTGATACGATCGAAATGACAGACACAGCAGAGTACGAACTCGTTGACGAGACAATTTGGAGGCGCCAAGCCCTACTAACAGTATTGTTCAAGGGAAATCCGGGGTGGTTGCAGGATTGCAAATGGTCGCGCGAATTTTGAAATGAGCCCGCATGGCCAAAAGTAGTCGCGTGGATAGATGGATCGACTGAGCTTCCGGATAACGATATCAGAGAGCACATACATTTGTGGAAGATGTATTGTGAAATAAGGCTGAGTGCCTGGATCTCGCAGGCTTGATTTGCAAAAATTATAACCGACAAGCGAATGGATCTAGAGACAGCGCATACAAGTTTGCGATCCTTATGGAATATATACTTGCTGATGAGTGTCCTATAATGGGAAATCGACGATTCTGGGTCGACAATCCCGACAACTACTCTCTCGAGATAAAACCCGCGGGAGAGGAATGTTACAGAAGATTTGGTCTCAAACCTGACGAGACAGGGTATCGACAACTAAGAGGGATTTTGTCCGAAGATAAGAAAAATGTGTTATTAGGAGCGTACGAAAAACCCTTCAATTTCCCCATGGAAGAAGTAATTATAATAGAATCTGCGGAATATTATACGCTTCCTAACGGTTGTGAGATATATAAAACCATTGAGACAAAGAAAATACGCAAGGGTATCCAAAATTCTCAAACTAGTTTCAAATTCCAACCCACACCCTCAATCGCTCAGCACCGCGAGTCCATTCACCCGGTTAAAGAAAGATACGTCAGCCGGAATGACAAAATGATACAAAGTGTCGCAAGGAAACGAAATGCAGTGAAGCAAATGACTAATGTGATAAGTGAGCGCGTTAGAAAAAGCGCACTCAGCGAAAATCGGCGTCAGAGCTTAAAACTCAAGCAACGGCGAGATAGAATCAAGCTTTCACAGAATGATTTCGCACATTATAACTTGAACACAATACAATCGAGGATAGAGTCGTATACATTAGTGGGCATGATTGTTTATAAAACCAGGCCGCCTCGCGAGGAGCCACCTTGGTTACTCGATTGTAGAGAGGAACTCCCACCTCTCCTCGGAATCGCTAGGGAGTAGGATCATAGTTCAAACACGTTATAGTATAGTATTGTTAGATCGATAAGGTAACATTTTACCAATTATTTACCGAATTGCACTTATTTTGTTATGCGCTAAAAACGAAGAAAATGAGGGACGGGAAGACGTCCTATCTCCCTTGAACATACAGACGGCAGGAAGGACTCACATACGACGAGACGAGAGGCGCCATCAAACCGAAATGAGCAAACAAATTTCCTACACACGAGGAGGCCAACAGTCACGCAAAGTGTCACAACAACATGAGGGAAAATCGAGCAGCAGAACAACGGGCGTGTGAAGACCGAATAAATCACCACTGAAGATGATGTAGACAGTAAGCTATAGATTGTAAGATTATAAGATAATAAGGTATTAGAATATTACGTAATTTCAGTCGAAATCATTGAACGCTGGACTACACGTTATCTGTTCATGCCTCAAAAATTTCCCGCACTATCACACGGAACAGTAAGAAAATTTTTGAGCCATTCATATAATTAAAGAAATCTTAAAATTGTGTCACGTCTCGAAAATTTCCCGCACCATCACACGGAACAGCGTGAAATTTTCGAGCCATTCGTTCAAGCAAGATCGAGAACTCACTCAGATCATAAGGAAATATTGACGGGAGCACAAGGCAATAGCTTAGGATAGGGTTCTGCGCGCATACGGCACAAATTCACAACCGTTCCATTTTGCCCCACCCCTCCTCTTTTCCTAGACAACACTGTGATTAACCCATACTAGGCCAGTCCGACCAAGGGCCCAGTCATCTGAACAAGTATCTCGCAGGTACACCAAATTCACCCCACCTCTTCCAAAATCTCATGCATAAACATTAGAATGTAAGAGCTTCACGCTCAGGGAAAATTTCAACCCGGAAAAGAGAAAAAAAATCCATCAGCGAAACCACCTCCATCCCTACCACCCCTGTCCACCAGAACCACCCCCTATCCCCAACAAACCCATACACCGGAGAAACTCGAATCGCCCCGCACACCCCCTCCTATCACTTGAAACCATCTGAACGAGATTAGAGACCATCAATTATACTCCCTACAGACCTGCAACCCGCCATACCATTGACTAATTATATTTGAATGAGTTGTATATATACAGTATGTGTCGTAATAGGTGTACATACCGCAACTGGGGTATAGATGGGATTTTGTAATTTCGTTGGGAAATATCAAAATTTTTTGTAATAGCTTTCATTTTTTGTAACTTTTAATTGAAAGTGCCTTTCAAATCATTACATTTGTAATGCTTTGAAGGGGGTGCCAACTTCGCACGCGTGTTGATTTACCCTCAATCATTACATAACAAACAAGCGTCTGCTGTGTAATGATTAGAGTGAGGGCCATCGAGGTTAAGCTACGATCCTTATCGTTTTTCTGTAAAGGATAATGAAATTATTACTGTTCCGCGGTAATGGTGGTGATGAGAGTGATTGCAAGTGCGCGAGTGTTGATTCTTTTGTGGGCGTTTGGGCATCGGTTTAGCTGCGGATTAGGCTGCGGAGCAAATGATGCAGATCATCAATATTGGATGCCATCATCGTCGTCCACGTGTTGCAGACGGCCTCCCCTAAAAAAGAGCTTCTGCGTCCTGCTGTGATCTTTACGACAGACGCTCTGTTGCGACACAATTCTCAAAATTCATTCAGCACACGCGACTGATCACTCCCGTGGCGTTTTTGTGCGGGCATCCACTCAGTCATACAGAAGTCCTGTGCCGTTTTCAGAAGTGCAATACTCGCGTGTGCTAATAATAATAACTCTCGCGTGCGCTAAGCTTATTACTCAATTTTAGCGTACGCTAAAGTCGCCTTTCGCGTGCCAAGGGCATGAATTTATATCATGAATACGCAAATTCAACGGAGAAAAATGAATTAAGGGCGAATATCTATATATACCCGAAAGGAGAACCAATCATTCATGAAGAATAATGGAAATGAGATGAGGCTATATATAAAATGAATACATGAATTCAATTAAGATGTACATATGTAACAATACACGCATAACACAAACGGAGCATCGTTGAGGCCAACGATGTCCCGCACATCACACGTGTAACGATAGTGCATATGTATGCACATTTGCACCATCGTTCGTTCGGCTTCGCAACAGTGCGATGAACCTCGAAAGGCATCGCCCGAGTTGTAAGTTGCCGAACTTGCACATTTTGGTCAGTCACGACGCGGCGGACCGTGGGCGTATAAGCCACCGCCCGCTCGCGCCGCGCCAGACCGCTCAAAACTCCCAACACCACATTCTAACTACATACATACTTCCATAGAATACATGAGTATCAAGTCCACCTATTGATTCATTCTTTCCGCCCCTTCCTTATCCATCCCACGTCACAGTAGGCGTGAGAAACTTCATTTCATATTCTTATTTATTTTGTATTTGTATCTAGTCCTGCGCACAGGTATTATACCTCCAGCAGGTTACTCTGTAGTAATTGTATTAAAATGGTTAATAGAGTATTTGAAATTTGAAATTAGTTTCGTTGTATTTTTGTCTAAGTTCATTCTCATCACAGGAAGAACGGAACGAAATGAAATGGATTTTTCGATTCTATAGAGGGTCGAGGAAGTGTCGGACTCTCGTTTCTTCATCAGATAACGCTATTAGCTGTTATTGTTGTAGGGCTTCTCCCTTAACCCTCCTGCGTGAACGATTTCTCCATGTTTCCCGTCCCGGAATGCATGATTCTTTCACAAGCTCGTACGGCCTGAGAAATGATTCACCCCTATGTTTTCGAGGTCGCTGAACACAACCCCGATGCCCAAGAGAGTAATGTATGCATGTCAGAAGCGGTACAGCGAATTTCAAGTGATTATACGTCATTTGAACTCATTTCCACACCTCATTGATCTGGAAATTCGCCATATTGGACCCACAATTCCAAATTCTGATTCTTTGAGGACGTAATCCTATTCCCCGACCCCGGGAACCCCCGAGGAAACGTTTCGAAATTTCAAAAGACAAAATTCGATGGCAACTGTGTTTTTACACCTCATCGATTTCAGGATCCGCCATGTTTGTTCCGTCATTTCGAATATTGATTTTTCGAAGGCAAATTCGCTTCTTTCGGCCCGTAAAATTCTCAACCGAGGAATTTCAGCTTGATTTAAGCTTGTTTATGGTTTTATTTCTACATAGATACGTTGACCTGCGATATGCATAGATCCCACGGATTTTCGATTTTCAATAGCTTTCCTATGATGATAGCACCAAATTACTGGAAATCCTAGTTCAACTATCTCCAAGAAAATCATTTCAGCTCCGATTTGCGCTGTCGTACGTGACTCAGAACGGAACGATTCGGAAGTTATCCAAAAAAAGATTAGGACAAGTATTCTTGCCGTGGCGTGAGATGAACACGAAGTACAAAACCGAACGAAGATCTTTTGGTTTCGTTACACTTTCGTTATTTTCTCCCGAAACGTAATTGAGGCGAGTTTCGTTTCGTTACAGATGAAACGAAGCAAAACGAAACGAAGCAAAACTCCTGTAGTTCTTGTTGACCCGATCAACCATTCCTGTACGGCATAGGCCAGAGACTATCCCTGCGTTCTCGTGGTTGCGACCCAATCCTCCTCGACCGAAAGTGTCGGAGAAGACCGATCCACGAGATGCGGTCTCGTCCTTGAATTCGCCCTCTTACTGTTCGATTCTGCTCTCTGAACGATCTCGACCATGAGAATCATTCAAAGCCTTCCGCCGAAACCGATGTGATCCGCGAATCCCACAACCATAGCAACAACCTCACAAATCTCATTGATTCAACCATACAATTTTGAATACTGTATCAACAGGGAGTGTGAGTTCTCGACAGCCATTTCTCATGGCAATCCGACCTTTTACCATTTCATCCTGCTGTTTGGATCATATTCGAGTTGAAAAATGATTCCGGATCCTTCGGATGATCCGATGCGCATGTCCACCCCAAGAACAATCGAGACTCTCCTGTAACCTCGTCAATGCGATCAACCATCCCTGTAATGCATGGGCCAGAGAAGGTTTACCCAAAGTAACCATCCATGTACGGGAACCCGACCTTTTACTGTTCCATCTAGCTCTCTGGGCATTGTTTAATTCGGAAAACTATTTCGAGTTCTTCGGATAAGCCGATGCACATGTCCAATCGTCCGATCCACCAGATGTGGTCTCGTACTCCGATTCGCCCTCTTACTCTTCGATTCTGCGTTCTAAACTCTCACGACCAAGAGAATCATTCAAATTCTCTCGTCCAAACCAATGCGGGATCCGAATTCCGAAAGAATCGAAACAATCTTTCAAATCCCAGTGATGCAACCATACATCTCTGAATACCCTATCAACAGAAAGCGTGAGTTCTCTTCAGCTATTTATTTCCCGCGGGAAACAGATCTTCCACCGTTCCATCCTGCTCTTTGGACCGTATCCGAGTGAAAACACCATCCCGGATCCTTCGGAAGAGCCGATGCGCATGTCCACCCCAGGAAGATCGATACTCTCCTGTAGTTTTCGTCGATGCGATGAACCGTTTCTGTACTGCAAGGGCCAGAGAAGCACTTCCCAAGGTCCCCGATCCTGAACGGAACTTCCCTTTTGAGAAAAATTATGTCATGTACATGACATGAAAACATGATGTCACATTTTTTCGAAAAATCATATCACGATCTTTGACATTTATGACGTGAGTCCATGAGCAAATTCATGTCATGCAAACTCGTCATGATCATATGTCATAGCTTTATGTCATGAATTTTCGTGATGATTTCACGGATTTCCCGCGCATATCACGGGACTTTTTCATCATTATTTGTCACGATTTTCTGGATTTTCACGTAAAGCGAGGCATGTCATGTTACTTTGCCAAGATTTTTGTCGCGTTTTGCCGCATATTTTACTAAAACGCGACTGAAAGATCCAGTGCATGTACAAAAAGTTTATCAATATCGGTCGACCAAAAAAAAATCACGAGTAAGTACCAGTTGTGATGAACTTAGCCGACACCGGTACTCGAACCCACCCGCTGTCGGATGTGTCAGAGTCAAAGTTTAACACCTCACCGTTGTGGCCAGCGAGGAAGGTTAGGATGAGTCTGGTGAAAGGCCATCTTGAAGTGCGGATCGCTATAGCCGTTAGTATATAGGCCACATATAGGCGTTTTGATGCTTATCCGTTGATCTAATAATGACGAGCAGAATATTTCTACCGCTCGCAGACGAGCGAGCGGATGCTGTTGACAGACTTTGGATTCTCTTTCAGCTTTGCTCAAAAAACTTTGTCAACTGCCCCCGCCTGCTCGTCTGCGAGCGGCAGAAATATTCTGCTCGTCATTATTAGATCAACGAATAAGCATCAAAACGCCTATATGTGGCCTATATACTAACGGCTATAGCGATCCGCACTCCAAGGGGCTTTTCACAAGACTCATCCTGACCTTCCTCGCTGGCCACGACGGTGAGGTGTTGAACTTTGGCTCTGACACATCCGACAGCGGGTGGGTTCGAGTCCCGGTGTCGGCAAAGTTCATCACAACTGGTACTTACTCGTGATTTTTTTTTGGTCGACCGATATTGATAAACTTTTTGTCCATGCACTGGATCTTACAGTCGTGTTTTAGTTAAAAATTCGCCAAAACGTGACGAAAAACTTGACAAAGTCACATGACATGCCTCACTTTACGTGAAAATCCAGAAAATCGTGACAAATAATTATGACTAAGTCCCGTGACATGCGCGGGAAATCCGGGAAATCATCACGAAAATTTGTGACATAAAACTATGACATTTGGTCATGACAAGTCTCCACGACATGATGTTGATCATGGACTTATGTCACGAATGTCCAAGATCATGATATGGTTCTTCAAAAAAACGTGACATCATGTTTTCATGTCATGTACATGACATAATTTTTTTCAATAGGGTTGAACCTTTTATTGTTCCATCTCGCTTTTAGAGCCATATTTCAGTCAGAGAATCATCCTGAATCCTTCGAATAAGCCGATGCACATGTCCACCCGAGGACCAATCGAGACTATCCCTCCGTCGTCGAGGTTGGAACCAAATTTCCCTCTACCGCAAGTGTCAGAGAATCCCGATCAACGAGATTTGGTCTCGTACTGCAATCCGCCCTTTTGCTGTACGATCCTGCTCTCTGAACGATCCGACTTAGAGAAACATTCCAATTCTCCCGTCCACACCGATGCGATACTCGAATTCCGAAACTATCGATACAATTTCATGGATCTCTTGGATGCAACAATATATCTCTGAATGCTGTATCACCAGGGAGTGTGAGTTCTCTACAGCCAGTTTTCACGACAATCCGCCCTCATACTGTCCTATCCTGCTCTTAGGATCATATTCAAGTCGGAAGATCATTCTGGATCCTTCGGATGAGCCGATGTGCATGTCCACTTCAGGAATCTTCGAGACTCTCCTATAGTTCTCGTCGATGCGATCAACAATCCCTGTACCGCATGGACCAGACAAGCCTTATATACGGGACTCGGTCCTGTACGTCATTCCACCTTTACACTATTCCATCCCGCTGTCTGGGCCATATTTGAGACAGAAAATCTTCCCAGGTCCTTTGAAAGAGCCGATGCACATCGCCACTTCGTGACCAATCGAGACTATCCCGTGGTTCTCGTAGTCGCGACCATATTCTCTTCTACCTTGAGTGCCAGAAGCGACCGATCCACGAGATGCGGTGTTGTACTGCAATTGATAGTCTCGATTGTTCCTGCAGTGGGTATGCGCATCGGCCCATCCGCTCCGCTGTTGTCCGCTCCCCAGTGCTCCGAAATTTTGAGAGGTTCACTCTGACTTTGGCGGGACCAAAGTCGCTTCCAAGGAGGATGAAAAGAAGATTGCCGACTAAATTCTCCATGGTGCGATCGTTTTTGCTGTAGGTACAGACTTTCAAGAACAATAGCATGTTGCTTGGTATGATTCGAGAGTCCTACGAGGTTGAGCGCGATGACAACATTCCTTTGTATGTCTATATAGAAAATTATATCATATCAGCTCTCTTCTTAGGGGAATTGTAACAAGTATCCATTAACGTGAGCGAATTTCGAATCAAGTTCACACTGTCCCTTGTAAGAGCGTTGCAAACCTTTCATTTCGAATCAAATTGAAAGATTCATCAAGAATGGAGAGCTAGTGTAACGAGTCGTATCGGATCGTCACGATGATGTCTCGCTTCAACTCCTGTCAATTAGCTACCGAGACTACGCGACTGCGGGCAAGTCTTTATGTTTCATCACAATCTGTTAGTTAGTGCAGTTGATGCACCTGATCACCAGCGATAATTCATCCTTGAGATCAAGGCGTTCGACCTGAGTAGATCTGAATAAACGGGTGTTCGAGCTTCCGACGTGGCACTGTATAATTTGACCAAGTTTCCTTTTTTCATAGTCAGAATGCCAAGAGCATTAACAAACCTACGTAAAATCTTATAGTAATGAGCAGTGAATAGTCTGCTTAGACAATGATCTATGATATGCCAAGGAGCATTATGGGGATTCCTACTTACAAAAAAAGTGAGAAGAGGGTATCTTGATACTCACCTGGAAGTAAAAACAGTTACTGGTGTGATTAGAATGACAGGTGAATCATTTTGTCTGAATCCAGGACAAGATGAGTTGTTGCTGCAACAAAAGAATTTCTGAAACTTGACTGGGACTCTGGGACTGGAGGAAATCGAAGACGAAGGACACTTTCATTAACATATTCTTTCTCGCATTCTTTAACCAGCCCTGATTTGTGAGCTAAATTACCATCAAGACTGAGGTCCCTATTAGAGCTGAAATTATCTAACGGGATAAATTTCCCAGAACATCTGGAAATGGGCCCAGCTCAGCTCGGCGTGTCAAGTTTCTAAAATTACAGGTATGAGGTTGTACTTTGGAAGTTCTACAGAGCAGACTTCCCAGTGCAGCATTGACATGACAATCGCAACAGTTTGGGAATCACGTACTTTTATTATTGAGATGAAAGTCATCACAAGTCGGCTTCGACGCACGCGAATGTGAAGCAGGGAATGTCATCCTGATGCTGCATCGTTGCCAATATAAGGGAATAACCGACAATTTAGTTCTACGAATCGGCTTCTAGAAGCTTCAAGGACGTTTTTTGGGGGATCTCCCAATGTCAGTATTCCGATGTGGAATCTCCTTTCACCTTGATTGCCGTGAGCAGGGTCTCTGAATCCCGCCAGAAAGGCCCTCTACATAAGAAAGATTTCTATTTTTGAGGAATTAATCAGCTACCAAATTTGTAGTTGAGAGAGATGACATTGCCATTATCAAGATCTGCGTGAATTCTCCTCTCTCTTGCTAAAATCGTTAATGCTGTGATTTTTGGATTCCCTCGTTCTTATGAAGTCATTGACTTACAAGTTTTGAAGTTAATTTGCAAGGAATTGACCCAAATTCAAAGATGAGAATTTGAATTCCACCCGGTGGAATTTTCCGATATTGCTTGTTTATCTTTAATGCATGATTATGCCATTATGCGGCACCACAATCCACTCTCACAACCTCTCCGTCTCTTGGAACCTCCTTTTCGATTCCTGGGACTTATCTTCCGATTCCTGGGACTTTTTATCAATACCTCTCCACTTTCTGGGACGTCCCAGAAAACGGCATTTTATGTATAAAAAAGTCCCAGAAATCGAAATGAGCGTCTCAGAAACCAAAATAAGCGTCCCAGAAACAGAATTGGGAATCGGACATCTTATATTCGGAATTTTTTCGTTTTCTAGGCCTTTTTGCAGATAAGGTTTGCTGTTTTCTGGGATTTTTTCGACGTCCCAGGCATCGATAATGTATGATTCGGGCGTACCAGAATTCGGCAGAGTATCGCGTGAATATAGCGTCCCGGAAGAAGGGGCTGAAATATATATATATATATATAATATTTTATTTAGTACATAATAATCCGAAATGTTCAATTATCAGAGTTTCATCATGTCCTGAATGGGAATAATTATAAACAAATACAAATAATGAATGATCCATGAAAGGGCATGTAAGCCAGCTTGTTTTGGTTGACACTAAGTGATATTGAAAATTCTAACTTCCAAAAATGGATTTCGAAAAATATGGTCGAGTTCCAGCTTTTCTCGAACTGTAAGTTCAAAGATCTGTTTGAATTTTCTCACCACCTGATAATTGCGACTAATATGAAAT
This sequence comes from Eretmocerus hayati, assembly GCA_029851415.1. Lineage (NCBI taxonomy): Eukaryota > Metazoa > Arthropoda > Insecta > Hymenoptera > Aphelinidae > Eretmocerus > Eretmocerus hayati. Next base: position 64,289,461 of record CM056744.1, on the reverse strand, counting down.
GTCGATTCGGTTGTGTATTAGTATTATACAAAACATTCATACAACAATCACAAATGCACACAATCACACGAATTTACAAAAACCAACAAGTTATGGGCAGTGCCGGATCTACCATAAGGCACACATAGGCACGTGCCTAGGGGCCCCCACCAAGTGGAGGTATCGGGGGGGCCCCCACCAGTTAGCAAGAAAAAAAAATCGAGGAATAATTTTCCTCCCTCAACAACTGGTGGAGGCCCTTGCGGAAAAATGTCGAGTAAAAATTCTTCTTCCCGTCATATGGTGCCCCCCCCCCCATCCATCAAAGGAACGATCAGAAAGCACGTGTCAGTCGAAGAGGAGAAAAATTTCGAGTAATGGAGCAGTAGTAATTTGTGCATTCGGAAAGATTTTTAAGTATATTGAAGTTCTTTCAAACTCATCGCTACATGAAAAACGATAGATGAAATCAACGACTCTCGATCAAATTTCAATTGTCAACACTTTTGGTTAGTTCAATGTACAAGGTTTTACCACCAACTCGCATTTATTCATTCCATCTTGGAACGGATCGACTTCAATGCAGTACTGCTTCAACGTTACTGACAAGGGGAGACCACGGGGTCCGAGTCGCCAATCTCCCCCAAGATTTTTTCACAGTTTTGAACTACCGAAAAGGTAAAGAATCTAGAGTAACTCCGTCGAATGGGTCTTCTGTTCAAAGATACAGTCACTGAGATTAACATTGTTCATATAGGCCCATGTTAAAAAGTGGTATACATAGATATACTGACAATGCTAACATTTTTGCTTGTAGCTCCAAAGAGAAGGCCCATTTGACGGAGTTACTCTAGATTCTTCATATTCTAGGTGGTAGCAAACTGTGAAAAAATTTTGGGGATGATTGGCGACCCGGACCCCGTGGTCCTCTCTTGTGAGTATGCATAACAATACAAATTGTCTTGGATTGCAGGGTAGAAAATTCTGTATCAATTCGCTTATACTCGTATGCTCCGGTTTAGAGTTATATCGGAAAAGAAGTCCGCAATACGCAGAAGGGTTTGCCACCCTTTTTTGTTTTGATGATCAACTACCAGCAGGAAATCGGGATATTCCTGTTTCGATATTTTTCCGGTCACTTCATCCAGTTGGCTCAACAGAGAAATTAAACAAGAGAGTTCGTCAAAACGTTTCGGTAAGGAATTTCCGGTGGGACTATGCGAGAGATGGATGTATGTGATTCGACGATCGCGCCAATATTCGGGGCTCGAAAACTTCCTTATCGACCACCAGCAACGCACCGACTCGTCCGGATCTTCCATTGTACAACATGGCGTTTTGAGCGAGTGGCTGCAAGGTTGGGAGCGTTTTCCATCCTATCATACATCGATAATAGATAGAAATAATCCAAGTATTGCGATAAGTAACGCAGATATTTGAAAGGGTAGTGTTTTTCGTCGAATATTGTGTTGTTTTTCTGATGCCGAAAAGTCCTCAGTGAATTGCGAAGAAACAAATTGTGTGGAAGCTCGGCGCTGGGCACAGCGTGAAGATGAACTAACCTTACTTCGATTAGTAAACAAGTAAGTAAAATGATGGGCTATCGTTGTTAGGGCCCTGCGTGCATATCTTATCTTTGGGCTTTCAAAAACGTTTTCGAGAATCATCTTATTCCGCGCTCGGCGTTTGGTTTTCTATCTGTTCTTCATTCAATACAGTTGAAACACGCGAAACTTTCTTTTTTCATCGTAGAGTACGTGGCGATTGGATGTGAGAACAGGAGGTATAGAATCAGAAATAGATCATTCGGAAACATAATGAGTGATAGGAAGACTGATCGTCACAAAGCTCCTAGGTGGCACAAATCTGGGAACCAAAAAGCCAAAGATAAGAAAACAAAACAAGAGAAAGAAGCAAAGATCATTTCTCACAGCCGTCGGATGACAGATTTTGTCAGCGTCGACCAAAATCAGACAAAACAAAATCGATCAAATGGCGATGAAGATATTCCTGAAAATGATGTAAGTTTATTGAAATAAATTGCATATTATCGACTTTTTGCATCCGATCCGACAGATCGATGCGATGAATCTGGTATTCGGCTCGAATATATCCTATCATTCAAGATCCATACATGCAGTACTGCATACATGGTATCTTCTTGCCAGAAAACCGAAAATAGGGTTCTCTCGAACTATCTTTGAAATTATCCAAGTTACCCAAATATTTTTCCAGTACCGTGGGGTGATGGGATAATTCCTCACATGAGTTGAAATAACAAGGGTGATACGTACATTTTACAAAAAGTTTATAAACTTTTTGTAAAATGCAATTTCTAATTTAATCTCGAATTCTCACGATTCTTATTTTCTCGCGCTATAAAATATCGTATGAGATTGCGCTCACATGAGTATCCCTATTTATTACGAAAAGCCAGTAAGCTCTTAGTGCTTACATTCGATTTGCTCGTGCTGGGCTAAACGTGTATTTCATATGATACTTATTCTAATAAGCCGTGTATCTCATTTTTAAGATGATCGGTGAATCGATGTATTTTTTCCTCCGCTTCTGCTTATTTATTACCGAATGTTTGTGGTATTTTGAACCGAAAATTCGACCCATTTCGACGACTCCTTGAAAATTTGTAAAGAGCTTTTTAATAAGTCTTGATACCGTGCAAAATATCAAGATTCAAGATACGCCGGAATCGGACTCTCAAGAACAAGAACCCTTGATCTATTATAGTTGCATTTTGAGAAATTGTGACTTCATGGAATATCTTAGCTCCATTCACTTGGAAATTAAACTCATTCGGGGTGATCTTGAAGTTTTCATGTCAATCTTTGAAAAGAGACAAAACACTTTGAGAATGGTGCAGAGCAGTACGAGGAGTTTGTATGAGATCTAAAGGTTATGTTATAACTGTAGAGAAAGTAGTGAGGAACTCCCATGGTTTCGACTCTGAGCAAAAATCGCTATGGGAATGATTCTGGCTTCCGTTTGAAACGCTCTCACTCTACGTATACTTGAGGTCAAAGAAAATTTTCCGAAATTCGAGCGATTTCACATGAGTCCTAGTTTGAGAGAAATACGAATTTGCGTATTCTCGTACCGAGAAATTCATCCTAACAAAAGCATCAAACTTTCATTTCATTCTACTGCCTGCATCGATCATTTTCCATTATGTCAAAATCTCTGTATGCTATCAATCTAACATAGACTCATAACTGTTACGGCATATCACACGCGTATTTGACAATCTGGTTGTATTTCATTCGAAGGTCAACACTGAACAGAGGCTAGAAAATCCTGAACTTGAAGTACACTCTATAAACGAATTCAATGCTGGTGAAGACCTCGCGAGTGTTATATCACGCGGTGAAATTCAGCATCACAGCATGGAAGAGAGAATCGATATCAATGACAATGATGACTCCCCAGCGAATGATATGTCCTCGAGCTTGGTTGGTGGGACAGTATCTGAAGATCAAGACAATCCCAAATCCTACGGTGATATCTCTGAGTGGCCTGCTTCAATGAGTACCATGCAAGCCCAAGTTGATTATTGGGTCCGGATGGGGAATTCTAGTATTCAGAACAGTGATCTCAAAATTCTACAATCGAAATCAGTTAAGCAACAAGATCAGAATAAAGTCAGACAATGTACTCCAGGCATGTTTACAAGAATAGTAAAAAAGAAACGCTTCCATCGGTCCTGGCTTTGCTTTTCTCCAATTAGTGGGAAAATTTACTGTTTTCAGTGTAAATTATTTATTGCAGCTCAGTCACAATTTACGGAGGGTTTTTGTGATTGGAAGAATGCCTACCACCGTTTGCATGAACATGAAACTTCTCACTCACATTTATCCGCAATGAGAGACTTCACAGTACGAGCTTCATCGCTGGGAACAGTCAACGTTGAACTACAAAAACAGATCGAGGATCAAGTAACGTATTGGAAAGAGTTATTGAAACGAGTCATAGATGTTGTAATGTATTGTGGCGAACGCAACTTGCCCCTTAGGGGAGACAATGAAATCTTAGGAGACCCGAGCAATGGACATTTTTTAGGAATTATTGAGCTTATGTCTCACCGTGATCCATTTTTAAAAACTCATCTCCTAAAGTACGGGGGATGTGGCAGTGGAAATGTTAGTTACTTGTCAAAGACAACTTATGAGGAGTTAGTTGAAATGATCGGTCACCGCATTCTTCTTGAAGAGGTTAAACGCATAAAAAAATCTGGGGTCTATGGCATATCCCTCGACTCTTCTCCTGATATAATGCACAGAGATCAACTAAGTTTGAATTTCCGCTACCTTGAAGGATATGAGCCTGTTGAACGATTCGTGACGTTCCTGCCGAATGTGGGACACAAGGGCTCAGATATGTTCGATGCTCTTGCTTCATTCCTTGAGGAGCATGGCATTCTCATGAAAGACTGTCGCTGTCAGACTTATGACAATGCCTCTAACATGAGTGGCAAATTCAATGGTTTGCAAGCTCTCGTTAAGAAAAAAAATCGGCTGGCAAAATGGATTCCTTGTTTTGCTCATTCGGTCAACTTAGTTGGCACGAACGCAATGAATTGCAGTCTAGAGTCGAAGAAATTCTTTTGTTTCATTGAGAACATGTACGTTTTTTTCATATCATCTCCAACTGAGCGCTATGATTTATTGATGAAGATTTTGAAAGAAAACTTGCCTGAAGGAATAAACCGCGTATTGGTACCAAAAAGAGTAGATACAAACAGGTGGCTTTCTCGAGGGGATGCTGTCGAATCTGTATACCAAGGATTCGATGGATATCGGATCGCTCTATCCGAGTTATCTTCTAGTTATGATGAAGCTGCTAGCTTATTGGGATCTATGAATAAATTAGAAACTGGTGTGCTACTGGTTTTTTGGAATGATATTCTAGACCGAGTGAATTCAACTAGTCTACGGCTACAGAGCTACAATTCCGATCTGAACTCATCGATTATTCTGTTGATTTCTCTGTGTGATTACATTGAGTCCCTGCGCAGCAGATTCGAGTTTTATGAGAATCGAGGCAAAGAATTGGTTGGCTCGGATGAATACGATTTCACAAAAAAGCGCCGCAAAGAGCCTAATGTTAGACTGATTCCGTTGGGGGAGGACCAGGTTCCTCGCGTGAATTTGAATGGCTCTGAAAAGTTCAAAAATGATTTTTACATGCCAATCATCGATTCATTGACGAAGTCTTTGGGTCAAAGGATTGCTGCCTACAAGGAGGTCGAAGCAATTTTCGGATTTATGAGGAAGTTGCTAGATCTCACTCCAGAAGAAATCGAAGTGCATGCCAGGAATGTGTTGGAAGAGTACGGAGACGACCTTGAAGAGGGCTTAATCAATGAACTGATACAGTTCAAACCCTTCGTTGGGGCGTTTCTTGAAAAAGAGGAGGAAGAAAATATTTGTTTCGAAGCAAAAGCTCTCAAGATCTTGATGAAAACAGATACTCAAGCGGTTTTCCCAAACGTCACCATTCTTCTGAGAACGTATCTAGTATTAATGACGACGAATTGTACAAGCGAGAGATCATTCTCCAAACTTAAGCTGATTGAAAGTCGCTTGAGGTCTATGGGTGAGAATCGCCTGAACAATCTCACCAGGATGAGTGCAGAAAGTGATTTGATGAGAGAGATGTCTTTCGATGATTTAATTGAAGAATTTGCGAATCGAAAATCACGCCGAGTATTCATATAAAACTGATTACTTTTCGTAAGCATAGTAATACTGTGTACTTGACTTGATTTTATCCTATAAAAAGATCGAAATAGGATGACTTCAGATTGCTCTCTAGAATCTAGAGAGCAATACTCTAGATTAAGCAGAGACTCTTTGGTTGTGCGCAAGCCTTATAAATCTAGTCACTTTAACAAGGAAACTGGCAATGAAAAATGTATGTCATACTTGACTTGTGTATGCATTGAACAAATACGTTTATTCAATGAATGTACCCAAATATTATTTGAGATTAAAAGCTCTTTTGAAAATATTTGATGATGATGGATTTCCTATGATTACATCTGCAAACCAGAATTTTCAGGCTCCTGATTTCGATTTCCTTACATGGGCCCCCACCACCCAGTGCCTAGGGGCCCCCACCACGGTAAATCCGGCACTGGTTATGGGTACAGGGCCATAAGAAATCCACAGTTCAGCGGATTGGCGCAGAACATGAAGGATGCACCGCAACGTTCCATAGACCGATGGATCAGAGCAAAGCACATGAATAATACAAGTGAACAAGAGATGGCGCCACCATTTCCTTTTTCCGATCGACGACAGTCAAAAATGGACTCGCTAACCACCTGCAAGTTCACCAAGCAATCAAGAGATGGTAACACCATGGCCTTTTGAGGCTAAATTTCTGCAGAGCACTTACCGACAGAAGTGGATAGAGGCCTAATGCACGGGGCGCTAATGAACCATCCAGTATTAGTACCTCGTGCGCAAAAAATTAAAGTAAAATGGGAAACCACCTCGATATCTTGAATACTAACTTCCAAATTCTCCTTGAAGACAACCAGGAGCATGTGAGGATGGCTGGAGTGTTGTTCAACGCAGCTCGACAAGATCTCACTATGAAGATCGTTAAATTGGAAAAATCAGTAGGTTTATATAGGGCCTTCATTAATTTGTGTGGCATCGAAGACAACGATGGCAGAGTGGACATATTATTGCCCTTTTCATCCTCAACCACCCAAACCGACAAAGATATGACTACTAGCGTAAGGCAAAATACAACTCAGACTGTTCACGAAGTGCGGGATGCAAGTGTCTCTGTAAGAAATATGATGGTTTGCATGATAAGCGAAACCTATACGCGTGGTAACAGAGCTTGCCACACAAGTGTTAGTGAATTGAACTTCCCTCGTGAACCGGTGACAAGTCCAAGAGAAACTAACCATACCCCGAGCATGTGTAACATTATGTTACAAGGTGCAACAGGTGGGGTACTAGCTACAGCACCACTGGCCCCCTCACCACGTCGCTCGCCTGAGGATATTCCACAAGCGACCGCTGATACACTAACACATGGCATGTTACACCCAATGAGCACAGCGAACCTAGCTGACGACGCAACCGGTATGTTACAGACAATACCTCCCATCTCTGCCCCGTCGCCGCACTATTTGGTCGAGGAAATCTCCCAAACTGCCGCTGCGACAGGCACACGTGGCAACGTATTACTCTCGGCGCGCGCAGCCAGCATAGCGGACAAAGCAGCGAGTATGCGATATGTTACCCACAATACTTCCCGTATCCGTCTCCGCACCGCATGGCTCACCGACAAACAAGTCGAGTGTAACATCACCAAACAATGCAGAGGCACTCGTTATGAATCCAGAGACTAACGCCCCACCTGACGCATAACTCATGGCCGCGGGAAACAGAGGAGACCGGCCTAATACCGATGCCCCAATGGCTCAGTCTCCAGCGCAGCACACAAGCGAACGACAAGCGCCACAAGTATCCTGTCTACGAATATTGAGTGATATCCCTCTAACAGAAGCTCAATACATCATCTGTAAACCACACTCAAGCAAGGAGAAAACACCACAATATGAATCCATCACTATCAGAGATATTCAAGAACAAAAAGTCCAAAATCCATCAATCCCGGACATCTTGCTTCCTCCACACCCAAAGCCAATGATGGATACTGATCCGCTCATTATCGTGTCACAATGTCACAAAAGAGGGATATTGCGGCTTGCACTCAATCAGAAACGCCGGGAGATGAACCTAACGGGGCCATGGATGATAACTATAGCGATATCAGCGAACTGGAAACTACGAACTCTTACCTGTCATATGAGAGTTCTGAGCAACAAAAGGCGGAAAAGACGAAAGAAAATCAGAGGCGGAGAACTCATAAAAATAGGGAAAATAAAGGAAACGGGAAGCCTGCAGGCTCCTGGTGCTATTTGTGTAGGCATAACCACTCTGGACACCCAACGAGGTGGTTACCGTGCAAGCGCTGCGGTAAGGACCAAGTTGAGTATTCACTTATGAAAAAATTCAAGCTTAACGAACTTAGGTTTATGAGAAGTAAGACCGTAACAACAATAAATCTAGACAGAACAGTCACACATACGCCTCCATAGATACACACACACGCACACACACATGTACACAACCTCACACATACACTGGAAATGATATTTTATGATATTCACAAATCCGAATTTTCCCAAAATGAACAAACGTCTAAGTTCCATCCATTATTTCACAAAAACCTATTGTAGATCTGATCAACCATTTCTAGGAAAATATGTTTTCGAGAGAACATGGCATAAAAATATTTCATATACACATTTTCCCGAATTCTGCCACCCCGGTCACATTCTCGGTACGGAATAGGGGAGTCGTGGTGTCCCAGACGACGCAACAGCTGAGATAATATTTCTCAACGTGGAGAAATATTATTTCGACTTGATCAGCAGAGAATGTATCATCAGGTCAGTAAATCAGCAGAATCGAAGCATTAGCCAGTGACTGGATGTTGCACAGGTTACATGTAACATGTGTAACAGACCATGGGAAATCCAACAAAGAGCTCTCCCAGCATTGAAACACATGAGTTACATGTGTTACAATCTTTTGTAGAACACTCCCAAAATCATTCTCTCAGTCGAATCATCAAAATTAACTCGTGTCCGCACGTATGAATTGGAACAACAAAATCCATTCTGCGATTTAGTCTGTGACGAAGCTCTGCCAGTAGTAGGCTGCGTGTGTCCCAAGTTCACTCAAACTCTCCTAAGTGCGCGTAGAAAACGCACGATAGAGTCATATGGAAGTGCGGACTCGTAGCCAGTGTTCCTATCTCGTCCAGGTAAAACTTTTTGGCGGAGAGCGTGCGCAGTTGCGCGAGTCGCTCATTGGCTCTCTATAAGCGCGCTGTTCAAAGGCCGCGCTAGCGTGCGTCGCCTATACGGAGGCTCGCCGACTTTTAACTGTGATTTCTAGGACTTAAAAAACGTTATAAAAATAATGCAAAACATCATTATCGATGTATTTTTTCACGCAGATCACGAATTCGTCGACTATTTTTGTGTACGGATCGATGTACGCCCGCAGATTGCGAATTTTGGGGAAGAATACATTATAAATTAATTTTATAAAGAAATTGATGAATACTGCAGCTGAATATTACGGTACATTTGATCATGCGTCTAATTCTTCAAGGAAGAATTTGCAGAATTTTTTTTTTTTACAAAAATTCATCATCAACAAGAATCATCCAAAATGTTATATTGCGAGCCTCCAAATAATAAATTCTCATTCATCATCCTCGAAAATTGAGGAATGTATAAAGCAATGAATTTGGATAGTGATAAACCCATAACAACAATGCTGAAACACAAGCCCCCTCAGGGGCCCGACGAACATGTGCAACTTTTAGTCGACGATTGGTAACCAGCTCAGTGGTCGAGTGGTACGCGCTCCGCCTGCGACGCAGGAGGTCAGGGTTCAAATCCCGTCGTGGATATTTTTTTTCTCACCTTAATTTTTTTTCCTTGCATGTTTCAAATCACTTTCAATTTTTCTACCTCTTTTTCAATAACGTTTCTCATTGTTAATAAAAAATTTTAACAAAAGTTGAAAATTTATAATTTTTATGATAAAATTAATATTTATTACAGATAAATATTGTTGTAAGTTCTACTAGGCGTTTCAAACCCCCATGCATGGAGTGATTGTTGGAATTTTTTCCATTTCCCAAATGCAAATCTGAAAAAAATTTATCTTGAAAATTTCATTGTATGCTTCCCAACAGTGAATTTCGGCTTACCGTCCTCGAGAATTGACGATGGTATAAATGCGATAAAGTGGGATGCAGTACTTACTGGTGGTATGGTGATAAGCCCGTAATAAAGATATTTAAACCCAAGCCCCCGCAGGGGGCCCGAGAACATGTGTAACGTTTAGTCTATCACTTGTAACTAGCTAAGTGGTCGAGTGGTACGCGCTCCGACTGTGACGCGGGAGGCTGGGGTTCGATTCCCCGTGTGGGAATTTTTTTTCTGCAAAGTGGGAAAATGAATTTTTTGCGATACTTTGAGGCATGGAAAAGTTGCGCCTGACGATTTACTTTAAGAATAAACTGGTGCGGAAAAGCCTGGAACGAGACAAATTCACTTTTATCAAGGAAAACTGAGCGAGTATAATTTTTAGTAAAATTGCGCCACAAAATATATGTCCTCAGTGCACACACAAAAAGTGGTCTTTGGGCTCTCATAGCAATGGGATTTGGTGCTTAATACCATGATATTTGATGTATTAGCTCGCCCGAATCTCGAACGAATTCTACTGCGGCGCTTCACACTCACAAAGGTCGAAATAATGGAAAACCACGCGGCACGGACCTGATATTTTGACCTTTCTTTCGACGCTATTTTTTTATTGGGTCACCCTGTACCAGCGAACTAATGATTGCAACGAAAAGAGAACAAAAAATACATCAAAAATGACTTTTGTAATTGTTCCTTCAAGCGTTTTAAGGGTTTGTATAAGCTGGCACACGTTATTTCAAAGTTTCCACGGAGGTACTCATATGTATAAATATTATCGTTCAATACTGTATTTCAAGACTAAAATCTTGGCGAACTCACTATATTGATCACCTCGACGGTAGCATCCACAGTGTACTTGGAAGTATTATTATTATAATAGTGTACCCAACTTGCCCCCATTAAGCCATTTTTTTAATAATTCTGGCTAATCTCAATATTTTCCAACGTACTTTAACTCATTTTGAAGCTTGTCTCAAGACCTTTAAAATGAGCTAAGATACGTCCAATTTGAATGGAGTGGAGCCGAACTGTTTGAATTTTCCCAAAAGATGATTTTTGATGAGAGTTTACAAATGTGTGTACCCAACTTGCCCCCATCATTTAAAACAATGTAAATCGGCGATGAAGTGAATAAAATCGCTTTGATCCATTTTGATCACCGTGCAGAGACATTTGTAACTTTGAGCTGGCCCAAGACATCGTTTCCGACCTATTTCGAATTTCACCAAAAAAATGAAAAATTGAGCCCGTACTACTATATTTTCCTCTTACCTTTGAAGCATTTCGATACAATTATTGGTATTAATTTATCCTCAATTTTTCGAGTGCAGTGTACTAGATCTGAATGACGCTTGATGTGCGCCCGATGCGAGGTTCGGCTGTTTTGCGGCACGGAGATGAGTTCTCCTCTGTGTGTGCCAAGGGACGAAAAGTCATTTATAGTTGCCTCGTGCTGGAAAGTGCGTTTTCAGCGGTTTTGAACCCTTATCGAGAAATCCCCGCCTTTCCGCAACTCAGGCACATAATCTACTAGTACGTTCTGTAAAAAGTACTGTAGTCGTGAATTTTTTTTCACCATCATGAGACTTTTATTAGACCTCGTATGAGACTATAGAGTATTCTGAATGTAAATAGTCGAAAGTGCTTGTCACTTTTTGAGATCATATTTCTCAAAAAGTTTTGTTTTACAATCAAGAATAAATTCAAACGAGTTGCAAATGATTTCATGTACGATTGTTCTCTACTATGATGGCTATCAAATGCCACTTTTTGACTTTGTTACGGAAGAGTGATATGGGTGTCTGCCTGCACTGTTTACCCAAAAAATCACCATTGCGAGACTCAAGATGGAAGGAGTGTCACTCACGGAGAAAATGCGCATCCTTGCGAGTAGGCGTACCTCTCCGAAATGATAGTGAGTTTGGTTTTGCTTTCTCAAAAGAGAAAGCTTTCGTTTGATGGTAGTAGATTTTTTCTCGAATTTTTTTAAAAAAAATTTTTTTCTCCCCCAAGAAAGCTCTTGGATACATGAAAATTGTACTGTCCTCTTCGTTTTCCCGAGATCTATCGATTGTAGGTAACAGTTTTCCTTGATAACGCCTTGGAAAATTACTATCACCCCATCTTCCGGGCCCTCTGACCGTGTCTGTGTGTGTATATGTATTTTTCTTTCTATGTCGCAGCAAAACTCCTCACTGTTTTCACCAATCCTCGCCAAATTTTGCACACATGTTCGTTGTCATCTGTAGATAGGAACGCTACAATTTGAGCACCCCCTGACCATTATCCCCCGAATTAGAAAATTTTTTCTGAAAATTTCTCATTTTCCCATATCTCAATAACTATCTATAAATTTTCCTCCTCCTTTGAAAAATATGAGTTCTTCAATATAAAGGTTTTTCGAGGTGCTGAATCGATTGGTTAATACACAATTTTGATTTCTTCCCACTTTATTCTAGCTTCCCTTTACTGCTTTTTACACTGATCTCTAAGACCATGATCATTACATTTTAACAAAATTCCGTACGTGTTAACCAATCAATTTAGCACTTCAAAAAACATCAGAATTACGTCTCTGAAAAATTTTTTCAAGTAGGACTAGGAATTCCAAATCATTTTTTAAATATGCTTTTTCAATAAAAATTGGAAATTTGTTATAGTTTATAAGTCAAAAAATACTCATCAAATAATGCTCAAAATTCACTGGCCTTAGCGTAAAAGTCTTTGTATCCACCCACAGAGTTTACGAATAATCTATCAAAGCGTTCTTGAGTTCTCGGGTTACCTATGAAGCCATATTATTCCGTTTTTCCTCGAATTTTTTTTCAAAAAATTTTTTTTCAAAAAATTTTTTTTGGGTATTATTTTAGGGTAATTAATATATTCATATTTGATATTATTTGAGGATACAATAGAGGAGTATATGTGAATGGATTTTATAATAAAATTTGAATAAACGTATGAAATTATTTTCATTATATAATGAAAAATTATAATATTTCGAATTTCAGATAATCGATAGATGAAGTGTTGATTTCATAAATTTGATTTGAGAAAGCATTCTGCTAATCTCTTTTAGCAGCGTATTTTAAATATCATAAAATTGGGTAACTTTGGCACAGTGGGTGGTACACTTTGGTACACCCCTGAAAAATGACTTCCCGAGCTGCGTTCGGCGATCCCGCGTGGATGATTGCAGTCGTTTATTGAAGCTTCTTTCAAAATTAGCTAACTCAGCAGCGATACGCGAGTGGTCCATTTAGTCTATACCTGGCAAGAACTGTTCCGGGACGAATTACGGGTGAATAATGCTACATTTCGACAACTTATATCACCATATTGAAGAAACCATCGTTACATTGGGGTATTTGCAGCATTTGGAATTTCAACGAATGAAAACCCGGAAAAAACCCATAAAAAAGTGTTACAAAGTTACCCAACTCTACGTAAGAAGCATTATATTACGGCAGGGTAACTTTGGTTCAATTCTGTATGACAGCTTCTTTCCAACTCATCTTGAGTCGAGTAATGGTCTATGAGGTCTTGAAATGTTTCAAACAGCTCAGAACCAGACTTCGGAACGATTTTAATTGATTCACTCGCATGGTGGTGGGTAGAAGTGTACCCAACTTGCCCCCATTAAGCCGTTTTCTCAATAATTTTGGCCCATCGCAATATTTTCCAACGTGCTTTAACTCGTTCCAAAGCTTGTCTCAAGACCTTCAAAACGAGTTAAAGTACATCCAATTCGGACCAACTGGGGCCAAACTGTTTTAATTCTCCCAAAAGGTGATTTTTGAGAGTTTACAAGAGTGTGTACCCAACTTGCCCCCATCATTTGAAACAATGTAAACCGGCGATAAAGTGCATAAAATCGCTTTGATCCGTTTTTATCGCCGTGCAGCGGCATTTGTAGCTTTTAGCTGGCCCAAGACATCGTTTCCGACCTATTTCGACGTGATAAACACGTTCTGAGTGGTAAAAAAGCGATACTGCACGCCTTTCCGAGATAACCATATGGGGGCATGTTGGGTACACTCCGATGTCGGCCTTCTTGATTCTGAAACCATCTTCGTGTTTTGTGCATAAAATCGCTCCAAATCAGAGTTCTGCAACCCTGAAGAGCGGATTTTGAAGGTATTGAGACAAGGAATCGAATGCGCTAAGGTACGTCAAGATTGGTCGAATAAAAATGAATTGGCACCGGTTTTAGTGAACGTGATTTCCTCGGTGATTTCTTAGCCGTGCAAACACGAAAAATGGAAAACTCGCTTTATATTTTCTGGAGAACGCAGAAATGATCCGGGGTCGTTGAAAACTACGTATTTTCTCATATTTTAACATAACAAACGTAAAAAAAAATTGCGGGAAGGTCAACGAGTTCCCATTCCTGAGATCGGCATACTTAGGTTTGGGAGAACGAAATGCCAAGCTTTTCCCAAACAAACGCCTCACAGCATATACTCTACGCGGGGGTCCTCGACAACCCTTGAAAACAGCTATTATACGGGGAAGGTACGGTATAATTGGAATTATTATTCAAATTTATGATCAGGGAAAATATGTGACCTTCAAAACGAAAATTTCCTTTTGTACAATGGCTTCGAAAATTCGAACAATGTCTCATTAAAAATACTTGGAGGTCAGTGATGTATCAAGTCTATTAGTAACATTAAAATTCGACAATTTACAATCTGTAACTTTTGATGCATATCGGTATGTTTTTTCAAGCACTGCCCCAATTGTGTTCAGAGTGAGAGTAATCAGTCTTCATTTTTCAAAAATACGGATCAATCTTGTAATTGAAATTAGAAACTCTCTTCTTTTGTTAACATTTTTATTAATATTGATAAACGTTATGAAAAAAGAGTAAAAAAATCTGAAAAAGATTTGAAACATGCAAAGGGAAAGAAATTCAGATGAGAAAAAAAGGTCCCTTACGGGATTCGAACCCCAGCCTCCCGCGTCACAGTCGGAGCGCGTACCACTCGACCACTTAGCTAGTTACAAGTGATAGACTAAACGTTACACATGTTCTCGGGCCCCCTGCGGGGGCTTGGGTTTAAATATCTTTATTACGGGCTTATCACCATACCACCAGTAAGTACTGCATCCCACTTTATCGCATTTATACCATCGTCAATTCTCGAGGACGGTAAGCCGAAATTCACTGTTGGGAAGCATACAATGAAATTTTCAAGATAAATTTTTTTCAGATTTGCATTTGGGAAATGGAAAAAATTCCAACAATCACTCCATGCATGGGGGTTTGAAACGCCTAGTAGAACTTACAACAATATTTATCATAAGTGATTTTGGTAGATTTTTTCGTCCTTGATGGTTAATATACAAGTTGAACCTTTGGTCTCGTCGATCTTGAAGGACGGTGGGGAACTAAATAAATTCCCAAAATTTCATGATGGAAATTTTATTGCGACGTTTCGTCCACTAGGTTTTGTGGACCTCATCAGGCTTCAGGTTTGTTATTCTTTAGATCGTCATGATATTTTGGACGATCTTGTAATAGAGCACAGACATAACGTCTGGCTCCTGTCAATACAAGTAAACAGAGTGAGTCACTCTGTTTACTTGTATTGACAGGAGCCAGACGTTATGTCTGTGCTCTATTACAAGATCGTCCAAAATATCATGACGATCTAAAGAATAACAAACCTGAAGCCTGATGAGGTCCACAAAACCTAGTGGACGAAACGTCGCAATAAAATTTCCATCATGAAATTTTGGGAATTTATTTAGTTCCCCACCGTCCTTCAAGATCGACGAGACCAAAGGTTCAACTTGTATAACAATATTTATCTGTAATAAATATTAATTTTATCATAAAAATTATAAATTTTCAACTTTTGTTAAAATTTTTTATTAACAATGAGAAACGTTATTGAAAAAGAGGTAGAAAAATTGAAAGTGATTTGAAACATGCAAGGAAAAAAAATTAAGGTGAGAAAAAAAATATCCACGACGGGATTTGAACCCTGACCTCCTGCGTCGCAGGCGGAGCGCGTACCACTCGACCACTGAGCTGGTTACCAATCGTCGACTAAAAGTTGCACATGTTCGTCGGGCCCCTGAGGGGGCTTGTGTTTCAGCATTGTTGTTATGGGTTTATCACTATCCAAATTCATTGCTTTATACATTCCTCAATTTTCGAGGATGATGAATGAGAATTTATTATTTGGAGGCTCGCAATATAACATTTTGGATGATTCTTGTTGATGATGAATTTTTGTAAAAAAAAAAAAATTCTGCAAATTCTACCTTGAAGAATTAGACGCATGATCAAATGTACCGTAATATTCAGCTGCAGTATTCATCAATTTCTTCATAAAATTAATTTATAATGTATTCTTCCCCAGAATTCGCAATCTGCGGGCGTACATCGATCCGTACACAAAAATAGTCGACGAATTCGTGATCTGCGTGAAAAAATACATCGATAATGATGTTTTGCATTATTTTTATAACGTTTTTTAAGTCCTAGAAATCACAGTTAAAAGTCGGCGAGCCTATCCGTATAGGCGACGCACGCTAGCGCGGCCTTTGAACAGCGCGCTTATAGAGAGCCAATGAGCGACTCGCGCAACTGCGCACGCTCTCCGCCAAAAAGTTTTACCTGGACGAGATAGGAACACTGCTCGTAGCCTTGATTTGATCCCGTCAAAAAGTAGGCGTACGTTACCAGCCTCCGCTGCATGAGTGCCAGCGACGAATTCGCCCCGCTTATATGTTCTAGCCATGGAGAATCATCATATCTTCAAGTACACTTGTAAGTGCACTTAGATTAAGTCTCATCCAAATTGTACTTAGATATTACTTTCCATTTAGTTCAAGTTTTTATCATTTGATCTGAATAAATCTAAACTCGTGTTGGAAAACTCTATCTCATTCTTTTCCGGAAGGCCAGCAATAATTAGATCTTTTACTTCAAAACTTCTTGGATTCAAATCGATTGATCGATTCATTCAGAAGCCGTAACTCAGCTCTCCTGAAATTGATAAATTCAACATTCCTCCAGAAAGCATTGATATGAAATATCCAAAGAAGACCAGCAAGAAGTATATATAAATATATATATATATATATATATATATATATATATATATATATTACCACGATCCCGAATCATATAAAGACGCGTTGAAATGATTCTAGTTTCCAGAGCCATTTTCCTTAAATACCCCTCGTGGTGTAATAACGAGCTGGCGAGGCAGAAAAATCGTTGCTTTTCAGTCAGAATTACTCAAAAATCTGACCGATAACCACATCTAGCAGTGCGCGAATGATCCGGTGGGTTTACATTCGACTGAGAGTATCTAAAAGTCCTTTGGACGTCTGTGAACGTTTTTGGTTGGTACAGAAATAACATTCCCCCAGATTAGTGGGCACGCACTTTTCCACTCCTTTTTGAGGTTCTAGTTACCACTCAAATTGATTCCAGACGCGTGCGATGAAAAAAAAAATTTCATTCTGCAGTAACCCAAATGTCAAAAGTTCTGTAGAACCTCTCATATGGGCAATGCCAATGTCATGGGCTGTAGCTCTGAACGGGTGGCCCATTTGACAGAGTTGCTTTGGGTTCTTAATATTCTAGCTGGTACGAAACTGTGAAAAATTTTTGGTGAGATTTCAGGACCCGGAGACTCCGGAATCCCCTTGTAACTTTTATTATTATCATATTTTGGCACCACCGTGGCACTTGTTTCCTCTTAGATTGAGTGTACTGTTGGGGAGAAGATCGTAATGTATCCCACCTTCATCGATATTCAGAGTATCTCGAGGAGCAGATTTCTTCCTCGTTTCTGAAAAATCTTTCCTCCAGTTGTTCGCGTCTCTTTCGTCCGCTCTCGGAAATTCACCGCCGATAATTTGGGATAAAATATGTTTATGATTTTGAGAATTCTCCAGCCAACCACTCGAAGCTTCAAAATTCTCGATGCCTAAATCTTTGGCAATCTCTAAAGCTTTCTCTCGAACTAACCCGCCAGTCACTGGAATGTTTTTTTTTCCCGCCCTCTGCAGAACCATTCAAATAATTCCTCTTCCAATTCATCATTTTTCGCACCACACAAGCATTTTACTCTTGGCAACTCAATTCCTGATGCTGCGGCGTTCCGAATCTCATCTTTCTGTGATATGATCGTTGATAATGTAGATCTTGGAATTCCAAAATTATCAGATATTTCGCTCTTTTTCTCAACAGACCTATCGACTTCATCCAGTATCTGAAGTTTGGTGCTCAAATCAATACACGACTGCTTGCGCGGCTCACTCATCACGATGTACTAAGCTGTTCCTCGCGGACATTGACTCTGTTTACAAATTTGAATTCGTATAAACCAAGATCTTGAGTCAGACGGGACCGGAAAATCGTTCGAAATTCGTGTTAACGAAAATTCGTGTTAACTCGAAAAACGTCCATAAGAGCCAATGCATTCTCAACGGGACAAGAATTTCGTTCGTGTTAATGAGAGAATTCGTGTTAAAGGTGTTCGTGTTAACGAGGGATGACTGTATATCTACCTTGCTCGAGATTTGTGAGAATGTTTACAGTACGCATAGCTGGAGCTGCGACATTGTCAGTCTCGTTCTGCTGTTGACATCGAAGAATAAGTAATGTACACTATAGCACGTGAGAGCAAATGAGACAGCAAACTCTAAAATTCAAAACAATATGGAGGCCTTGATGTCAACGTTGAAGCAGATAGAGACCCGCAGAACACAATTCCATTTTTCGATGGAGTTTTGGTAGTGACTGTACTTACCTATCCAAAGCAAATCAGCAAAAATCGTTTCTAAGAAATATCGTATAATCCTATTATACTGATAGTTTTCTAAGCTATCGTCGCATCGCAGCGAACTCTGACAACTGATGCCTTGCTCCGATGCCTCGAATCGATTTTACACTCAGGAGTTCACGGATTCTTCGATCATCCGATACTTTAGTATCCCTCAGAACTTTCAATTGAGGTAATGAGAGTCACGTAATCTGTCTGCAATTGACGAAGGCATAACGATGTGAGTGGATGCGAGTAGCACAGTAGCACATTGCGGCGGCCACCTGTGACACTGTCGGACCTGTGTCTTTGTGGCGTGCTGCGTATATGGCTTGTGAGAAACTGTAACACCAAAGTTACTAAAAGACTGAAGGAACGATACAGACTAACTGATCACGTTGAGCGCAATCGGAAACCAAGTTTTTCATAATTTGTACACACCTGAGTTCTTTCAAAAAGAGATTGGGGAGTTTTTGGGTGCTAAGAAAACTCGGGCGATTTTTTTTTGCAGCAATCGTGGTGTTACTATCCGTACGAGACTTCTGCTACCGTGGAGTAAGTTCTCTTATGTCCCCAAAATGATCATTATTGTATGAGGTGCTCGATAGAAAAGCTCGTTAGTTGCCGCGGAGCACGAAATCATACAAGGTCCAGTCAGGTGGTTTCACTGAGACCACAATCATATGAAGAAGGTCTGCTCACTCCGGCGCTCAGACTTAGCTCACTTCCTCGCGCAGCCACCGGAATCCAACATGGCTAACCCGGAGGGCGCTCGCAGATTGGCCGGTCGCTTTCACTGTCTCTGCTCTCCTTCTTCTTTGCGTTATTGGCCTGTGGACTTCAATCCTCTCGCCTAGGGAGGGTAGAGAGACCCTCCCCATCACCAAGTGTTGTGCCGTTACTAATGCAACGATCGAACGGAGATGGTGCAGTGGAATGCAAATTCGCGTAACTGCATTAATGCTGAAATAATAGAAATGTGTCCAATACTGATCCCATATCCTATCCTCACTGTTGGTTCCCAAAGCACTCAGGTCTGTGTGAACCCCAAATTCCCAAATCCAAAGACTCCTCTGGGAGCTGGCAGCTCATACGCGCTGTTTAAGAAAATTTCTGAGATTTCACCAATCATCATATTTACTTGACAGCCCTTGTTTGAATAGAATACTATTAGATAGTATACTAATCAGATAGTACATTTCCCATAATTTTTTTGCAAACTCGGGTGCCACCGTCACGAAGCCTTGTGGGTCATAGGGTTAGGATCGTCGCCACCATCGTCGTCTGTTGTTGTAAATTTTTCGGATGCTCAGACATGCACGTCGAGACATTTCGAAAGAAATTCCGATCGACTAGCATGGGTGTTGTCCATTACCTACCACTGTTCTGCCGAAGTCTTGCCGAAAGCGGATGAGAGGCGGGGGGGGGGGTGGAGGAGAAAATTTGCGTTCGCTCATGCAACCGTTCCTGTATATCAATACGCTCGGCTTCCGTTCCAAATGATGTTTACTCATATTGATTACGTCTGATGTCTTATATCATAATTGAAATATATTCCGTTCAGTTTCGTTTATCATGAACATAACTCAAATCGATTTCGTTTAGTTTCGTTCATAATAAACATAATCCATATCGATTTCGTTTAGTTCCGTTTATCATAATCATAATCGAAATTACTTTCGTTTACTTTCCTCCCCTCAAACGAAATAGTTTCGTTTGATTTCGTTTGGTTTTCTGACGAAACATATCGATTATGTTTCGTTTCGGTTATTGTAACCGTAATTATGCATGATTAACGTTTCGTTTCGTTTCTCTCACCGGCATTTTTGTTGGGATTCGTTAAGTTTCTAGCTCAACCATAATTCGTTTTTGTTTAGTTTCGTTTCTCATAAACGGAATGAAAAACGTAATTCAAATCAAATTATTAAGTTGAGTTTCGTTTATGGGAAAAACTAAACTAAATTCTGGAATTTTGATTATGGTTATTGAAAAACGAAACGAAACTAAACATTATTGAAATTTCACCGAAATAAACGAAACGAAACGAAACATAAGTTTCGTTACAAACCCTGATCAAGTCTAGGGGTGGTTGCAAGTCTCTAAGACTATCAAAGTATACCACGTCTCTTCCACGTTTCCGATACGCCACCCAATGTGTTCCTGGTCCGTTCTTGTCATCTAAATTGACTATTGCAGATTCTTTGAATCGTGGACCACTCGAGGGGAGATCGTTGCGCATGAAAACACCCCGAAAGTATGGGATCTTCATTTTCTGTGCATACTTGCTCAAGTCTATATTACTCAATGCGCGATCCGGCAGCTCTATGTCTTGACCGGTCGCGCTCTTACCCGAAAACCCAACCCTTCTTGATATGGTCTCATGTACAGACCCAGACCAGTTTTGTATGGTCTCATATAGAGACCTTTCCCCATGGCTATGGCTTCCAATGTGCGGTTATTTCTCTTACTCTTTTCCAACTCATTTTCGGCAGCTTTTGCTTCATTGATCGCCTTGGCAACTCCTGCGGCACCTCCCGCGATGGATCCCACAGCACTCAAACCACCGAATAGTGGAAAAGATAAGGGAGGAAACCACCCAGTTTCTTTGGGATTGGGAGAACGCGAGGGACTCGAACCTTCTTTCTACCACCAGCAGTCTTCACTGCTTCCCTAGCGCCTTCCAGGGCTGAACTTATTACATCCCGAGATTTTGAACTAGGTTTCATTGACCGTCGAGCTGCTTTGATGACTTCATCGAGCGATATACCCAATCCTAGTTTGCGCATTCATGATGTTCGTCACAGCATATGCTGCGACTTTCTCCCCTATTTTGGCATCCTTAGCCTTGACCCGTTCCCACGCTTTTGATGCTAGAACCCTGTCTGCCGCATTGCAAGCTTTCACGTTTTCTCGATTTTTGGAATAAGCTATATCATGCTCCCGACACGCTACATCGAGACCATTTATACCTCGATCACCTCGATTTAAACGCATCGCTAGTTAAGTACCTGGACCGCAGAATTGATAGCCTGGTAAATGAGGTTCACCTGGCAGCTTATTGATGAGCGTATCAACGAGGCCGCGACCTCGCTTTATCTTCTTTTTACGTCTTCCGTAGATGATCATCTTACTTTGAAAGTTGATTCACGACTAACTCGGACGATGTGCAGAGCTCTATTTATAGTCTGTCAGGGGGGGGGGGGTATAAAAGGACGTGTCTAAGTTGTCTCCAATCATTCTGAGATCAATTCTCGCAACATAAACATGGATTTCACGGAGCAAAAAGTTAGGCTTCCTGTTAGCAACTTTGACCTCGGAGAGCAGAAAAGAACAGGAATGGCGATCTGTTACCTGATACTATCAGAGCTGTTATCTGTGGACCTTCCAATTGCGGTAAGACGAACAGTCTCATGACACTCCTGACACATCCCAATGGTTTGAGATTTGCAAATGTCTACTTGTATTCGAAGTCTTTAAATCAACCAAAGTATAAATTCCTCAAGGCAGTACTGGAGTCTGTGGGGGACATACAATTTTTTCCCTTCAGTGAACACGAATCAGTGATCCTACCAGATGATGCATTACCCAATTCTATCATGATATTCGATGACATTGCATGTGAGAAACAAGACAGCGTGAAAGCATACTTCTGCATGGGCAGACATGAAGATGTAGATTCTTTCTATCTTTGTCAATCTCATGCATACGTTCCTAAACACCTGGTTCGAGACAATGTGAATCTCATTGTGATATTTCGACAAGATGAGACGAACGTCAAACATGTATATGACGATCATGTGAACTCTGACATGTCACTAACACGCTTCAGAGAGCTATGCTCATCATGTTGGAAGGATGACAGACATGGATTCCTAGTGATAGACAAGGACAGACCACTGAATGAGGGTCGATACCGCAAGGGCTTTGATCAATCTGCTATAAATATAGCCTGAAAGCTCTCACACTCATCAGTCGTATGATAGCTACAATAGCATTAACATGGATGATTATTTTCAACAAGAAGATGTCCTGCGTCGACTCGTAGAGACCAGGGATGCCATCAGGAAGAAGTATAACATCTTGAAGTACGGGCAAGAAGATACGGAGAGAGCTTTGGTTAAGACTTTCAAGCCTATAGTTACTCCTCTAGAACAAATTGCGTCGACTATCAATACTAGGGCACCACCTGATGATACTCTGTTGCCGACAGAAAGATCAATGTTACTGACTGAGAGATCAATGTTCAATGACAGTCAGAGTTCAGATTATGAAACTGTCATAGAAAACACATCTATAGAAGAACTTGAAGGCTCGAGTGCTAAGAATGTCATGAGTTATCTGTCTTTACTCAGTAGAAAGGGAGACGATGTTGATAAACAATATGGAGTTCGGTTAGAGAAAGGAGTGACAATGATTGGTAATCTGCCCATAGATTTCACTCAAGATTTCATCAATATAAAAGGTGTTCAGTATCCAAGAACCGATGGATTAATGGATTTACTGTTCTTGAGAAAACCCGATCGCTATAGTAAGAAAGACTTGAGCCAATACAAACGTATCTTAGAAGCATCCAATGTTCACAAGAAAAATTTCAATAGTAACGAGTCTCTTCTCCGGTATAATAGTAGCAAGTTCTCTAACATTATCTCGCCATTCTTTGAAAAAAAAGGTGGCTCGGTGAGGAATCTGAAGGGATTGCTACCAAAATTCAAGGTTGCAAGGCTCGGAAGGATGGTAGACTATGTTTACTGGGATGATCCGAACGAATTGGTTGATCGCTTACGGTTGTTGATAGCGGAGAGATCTGCGGGTAATGAAAGCCACGACAACGAGATACGCTCCATCCTAGAGGAGTTGCACGAGCGAGGGTATATAAGCTGAGTCAAAGAATCAATCAGCTCAGTATCACAATGAGCATCGACATATTCGGACGCAGAAAGAAAGGGAGTGGTACCGGAGAACGCGGTCCTCCCGGCATTGGATATAAACCAACTATCGACAACCAGTATAACATGGATAGGAAACGATTGTGTAATCTTGCTGATCCAAGAGATATGAACGACGCGGTCAACTTGAGCACAATGCTACAGTTCTTACACGATGCTATTCAAAAATTACGAATGGGAGTGAGAGAGTTGAGCAATAGTGTTGAAGAAGATAGGAACGAGATCTTGAGAGATGTTGACATGTTCAATCGAGTTATCTTCTCTGTAATCAATAAGACCGACTTGCCCATCGATTATATGAATAAATACCACTCTTCCACTGATCGATGAGTCATTCTTATAATGAATGTCAAACATGGAACAAGTAGTGGAAGAGCTCCACAAACCCGCCCGACGAAACTATCGACGTCAGAAATTCGTCATGCGCGGATTGAATGAGACATGGCAAGCTGACTTGGTGGAGATGCAACCATATGCCAAAGAAAAAAAAGGGTTCAACTATCTCTTGACAATCATCGATGTATTTCCAAAGTATGCGTGGGCTGTACCCGTGAAGAAGAAACCTGGCGTGGATGTAACTGCAGCAATGGAGTCAGTGTTCGATCAAGGTCATATACCGAAAAATCTTCAAGTAGACAATGGTAAAGAATTCTACAACAGCGAATTCCGAAGATTGATGAATCAACACAATATTAATCTTCACTCCACGTTCAGTGATCTGAAAGCATCTATCGTTGAGC
The DNA here is from genome assembly GCA_029851415.1 of Eretmocerus hayati. NCBI lineage: Eukaryota > Metazoa > Arthropoda > Insecta > Hymenoptera > Aphelinidae > Eretmocerus > Eretmocerus hayati. The sequence continues at coordinate 64,265,175 of CM056744.1, read as the reverse complement.
GCTCCAATCGCACTCTGAAAGAGATGATGTGGAAAAGATTCAGTTTGCGAGGAAGTCACAAGTGGATTGACATACTACCAGAGTTGATGCAAGAGTATAATGGACGTAAACATCATACCATTGGAATTGAACCAGAGAATGTCAATCGAGAGAATGAAGACGCCATCTTGAGACTTTACTCCAACGATGAGCAATCACAAAAGAAGCCAAGATACAAAGTTGGAGACTATGTGAGGGTTAGCAAGTTGAAACATGTCTTTGAGAAAGGGTACACACCTAACTGGACAACTGAGATATTCACGGTGAGGAGAGTGGCAAGGACAAATCCAGTCACCTATCATTTAAGAGATTATCAAGATCAAGATGTCTCGGGTGGATTCTATGAGCAAGAGCTCTCTGCAGTCAAGTATCCTGATGTGTATCTTGTGGAAAAAGTGATCAAAAGGAGAGGGGATCAGGTGTTTGTGAAATGGCTCGGTTTTGATGATTCTCATAACAGCTGGATAGACAGATCAAAACTTTGAGAAATTTTTTTTTTTCAGAGAGTGGCAAGAGCCCCACCACCGCCCTTGCCTGTGAGGTTCTACCTGTCATGGATACTTTCATCTGAAGACGAATCTCCAAATGAGACTTCACAAGGCCGCTAACCCCTCCATTGACTCTCTCTCTATTTTTTTCTATCATGCTTTATTTACAATATGTACACATCATGTTGAGAACTGGATGGTCTGCCCTTTGCGGACGATCTGCAGATTGTACACATTGGCAGCATCACCCATATGATGGAGGAGTTCCCGGTCTGCAATCAAGGCCTCGGAGACTCTGCGAGGTAGGAAAACCTCGAACTCATCGTCGAGGACTGCGATGAACTTGTCTCCATACTTGGTTCTCACAATCTTGAACTCGGTGACGCTGTACAAGTTGTCCTCCAGGAGGTCAGACACCTTCTTCGTGGGTCTGAAGCCACCCTCGGCGATCTTGTTGATAGCTGATAGATCCATCTGGAAGAAATATATGGGGTTAGTTCTCGAAGATGATGTCTAGGTAGATGATCACCAGGTACTTACGTCTCGGAGATGCTCAACGGAGAGGCTTGAACCTTTTCGATGGTTGCTCATCGGATGAACTGAGGAGCTCTGGACAGAGCGGGTCCTCATATACTCGGCTACCCACTCCTTCTATTCTCGGCCGAGAGCCCTGATTGGATGGCTCCCCCACTCCTGGTGCACTCTGGTTGGCTGGCTCTCCAACCACCATTTGGGCTTCCCCCACCACTGGTTGAGCAGGTTCCAACAAGTCTCGAGCACGTTTACGGTTTGTCGCAACCTGTTCTGAGTCACGGAGACTGTAGTGCCCATGTGGCAGAGTGTCAGTAGTACCTGGTAAGAGATGGCGTTTGTTGTCGTCTGCGCTGAGAACAATCTTCTTGTGGACCTCGGTGCGCAGGACATGCAGCCTTGACCTGATGTTCGTCTGCTCTCTCACCAGGTACTTGTTGTCCTTCAGACACGCCACGTAGTCTTCGAACTCTACCGTCTTCATAGTGGCACCTTTGACGCCCTTGGCTTTCTTTGTCACTTTACCATCAAGCATCTTGTATGAGTAGAGCTTGCTGCGCATGCCCACGAAGACCACCATGATGCGGCCACCATTTTCATCCTTCATGAGCCCCACCACTTTGATGTTGACACGTGGTAAGCCGAAGATGTTGTCGTCTGGGTAGTCAGACGTGTCGAACTCAGGAAGATGATTCATCATCACTCCATACATGTCCGTGGTAGTCTCGTAGATGAGGCTGTCGGTGTCTGTATAGAGCAGCTTCGCACCGGGAACATGCTTCATCATAAACTCATAGTGGAAGCGGTATAGCCTGATCTTTGAGCGGTCCAAGACAGCCAGCCCCACATAGATCGGCCTCTTGATGGTGACTTCTGTCTTGGTGAGCTGGATGGCTGTGAGGTTCTTATTGAAGATGGAGGCACTGTGGAAGTTGGGCTTGGAGATGTATGCTTCCGCTCCGAAGCGTCCTCCCCATTTAGTCAGCAGCTTGACGTCCACTCTCTTCTCCTCATCCTCCATCGTCTTGCCAAACACTGAGTTGTTCATGAGTTTGAAGAACATCTTCTCGAACTCATTGGTGGCCTTCGCTCTCTCGTTGCTGTTTATATCGATGTATTGTTTCAGCCATGGCATCTGGGAGAATCTCAGGACTCTGGGAACCTTCTTGATGACGAGTCCATGAGCAAGAACCTACAAGGAAAGTGAGATTGTATGTATGCGACTGATGCACAATGTATACAACGTCAACTGAAAGATCTTACCTGTTTGAGAGCCCGGTAATGCATGACGTACTTCTCTTTGTCATACAGAGTTGCGAGCAACTTCTTGTGAGAGGATCCTGGGGGAGCTCTGTGTTCCGGACACATTGGGAGATCCTTGTGTAGATCATGGAGTTCATCCGGATAAGCCAGATCGACTCCCAGGATGAATCCCTCTCTTGAGTCATCTGGGATATTGTTTACATCTAGTGGTCCCTCATACCACTCAAAGCCTCCAAAGGGGAGTGACTGCGTCATTGCCCAGCCATATAGATTGTTAATGTCATAGTACATGAGGTACTTTTCCGGCTTGGAGGAGTCGTACTCTCCACCCATGTACTTGTTGTTGGCCTCTGCATATCGATTGCTGCATTGACTGATACCTAGAATGAGATTGGGGTTAATATAGAATGGAAAATATATTAGTCAAACAAAGATGAAGGAACTTACCTCCTCGGATACCACGCTTGATGAAGAGCAACATATCGATGTCAGTGAGCAGATCCAAGCCAATGTTGGTGACCTTTAACATGGCGTCCCATGAGAGACCTGGAGTTGTGTAGTAGTGTGGATCCAACTTGTGAATTCGCAGACAGCTGTCTCTGAAGTTCTCAAAGACGTCTGCGAGGAGAAATACGTCAGTCTTGAGATACAAGTCAAAATACTCTCCAAGAGTCTTTATCTGGAGTCCAGTCCACACTTGCTTAGCATGCTCATAATCTGCTTGAGAGATGCCCTCACCAGTAAGGCTGCTGTAGAAAGCACCTAAGGGTGGCAGAGCAGTTTCTTCAAGCTTCTCATACTCACTCACATACTCATAAGGAAAGACTCCCTTCCTCTTCAGCAGAGCAATCTGAGAGGATGAGTACTGTGAGCTAAAGACACTCTCGACTATCGTGTGCTTGCTGAGATACGATGCAAGCTTTTCGAGGAATGATGCCATAAACCTGAAGGAATCCAAGAAGCGGAGGTAGATCTGATGCTCTTTCACATACTTAGTGAAGGCGATATACTTCTCCTTCGGGAAGGGTATCAAGCTGACATCACCCTCGAAGCAAGTGGCGATCTCTTCTACAAAGATATGGGCGTCATAGCCAGTGAGATTATGGAAGAACACGGGAACGGTCCGTGTAGCCTTGTAATTCAAGTTGCAGCCATTGTGAGCTGGTCCACGGTACCTAGAATACACGTAAATGATACATAAATAATGAGAAAAAATGACTATACTGACAAAATAGAAAGACTTACCGTCCAGTGAAGTGGCAATGATCACGAACTCTCTTCTCTTTGTCAGTGAATGGGCCTTCACAGATGTGACACTTCGTGGCCTTGAGGAAGTTTGTTTTCTCTTGGGGTGTCAATGTGTCCATATCCTTGGGATTTACAATTGATTCATTGAGCCTTCTGGCAAGGTCTTTCAGCTGATGAGCAAACCATATGGCTGGGCTTTCACCGCACTATACTTGTGGGGACTCAAGAGTGCCGGAAAATCCGCTTCACTCGAATTCATGAGCTATCGAGATGAAACAAAATGGATTTTCTTCGTAATTTCCTAAGCTACAAGATGTGCCTACCTGTTTTTTACTTAAATGCGAAAGGGTGGAGGGGGGAGGAGTTGAATGGAAAAAAAAATATTAACACGGATTTTACCGAAAAATGAACTTGGGGTGTCCGGGGCATAAGTCCTACTGCCACCTGGGAAACACCTGATAGACATTCTTTGCGCGCATACCTAGAGTTTCAGCCCAACCCCGGGTCCGGGAACGAGTGCTGGGATCTCTGAGGATGAATTTTCGTCATAATGGAGTGCCAAAATGTAGGAATTTCACCAAAATCACGGTTTTGAGGTAGTTTGCGGTTCTGCTGCCATGTTGAGAATACTTGTGGTGTATTACGTCATTGACTAACAAGATTTTAAGCTCAATCCCACGTCTAGGAATTGGTGCTGACAGCTTTGAGATCTATTATTAGCTCGAACTGTCCCTTGGGCACTGCCAACATCGCTATATGACAGTTTCTAGGTAGGATTTTGATATGCTGCCAAGTCGGAAACGGTTTAGTCATATTCTGGATATGGTTAACAGAAGTTCAAGCCCAACCCCGATGCAGGGAATTGGTGCCAGAAATTTCTAGATCGTTTTTATGAAAAAATTGACCCTATTTCGGTACGAATCTGATTGAAGATGATTCATTTTTGACGAGATTTTGACTTGCTGCCGAATTTGCGAAGATTCTATCACATTTTGATTTGGATGAACGAATTTTCTAACTCAATCCCGAGTCTTGGAATACGTGCTGGGATCCTGGACACCAACTTTTGTTCATAATCGAATGCCAAACTGTGAGAATTTCACCAAAATCACGGTTTTGAGGTAGTTTGCGGTTCTGCTGCCATGTTGAGAATACTTGTGGTGTATTACGTCATTGACTAACAAGATTTTGAGCTCAATCCCACGTCTAGGAATTGGTGCTGACAGCTTTGAGATCTATGATTAGCTCGAATTGTCCCTTGGGCACTGCAAACATCGCTAAATGACAGTTTCTAGGTAGGATTTTGATATGCTGCCAAGTCGGAAATAGTTTCGTCATATTCTGGAAATTGTTAGCAAAAGTTCGAGCCCAACCCCGATGCAAGGAATTGGTGCCAGGGATCTCTAGATCAAGTTTAGGCGAGAATTGACACGGGTTCGGTCGAAATTCGATTGAAAATGCCTGATTCTAGATAAGAATTCCATATGCTGCCAACTTGCAAACTATTCTATGACCTTCTAGAATGAGTGAGCTTCATTCTAACCTGAATCTCGATTCTGGGGATCGGTGCCAAGGAATCTAAGATTCATTCTAAGCAGAAATGTACACGAGTTAGGTTGGAATTCTTTCGGAAATGCCCGATTCCAGATGAGAATTCGATATGCTGCCAACTTAAAAACTATTACATGACATCGTGGGATGAGTAAACTACATTTTGAGCTAAATTCCGATCCTGGATATCGTTGCCAGGGGATCGCGCATGCACTCCATGCAAAATTTGACGCGACTTTGATTGAAAAATTATTGGAGATGTTGGATTCTAAATGAGATTCCGATATGCTGCCAACTTAGGAACTATTTCATAACATTCTGGGATGAGTGAGCTATATTTTGAACTGTATCTCCATCCCGGAGTCTGGTGCCAAGAAATCTGAGACGCGGTTCATGCAAAATTTGACACGATTTCGATTCAAACATGATCAAGAATGGTGGATTCTAGATGAGATTCCGATATGCTGCCAACTGAAAAAATATCCCAAAACATTCTGGGATAAGTGAGCTACATTTTAAACTGAATCTCTATCACGGAATCTGGTGCCAAGGAATTTAAGACGCGATTCATGCCAAAATTTGACACGATTTCGATTCAAATATGATTGAAAATGGTGGATTCTCGATGAGATTCCAATATGCTGCCAACTTAGGAACTATTTCATAACATTCTGGGATGAGTGAGCAACATTTTGAAGTGAATCCCGATCCCGGAATCGGGTGCCAAGAAATCTGAGACGCGATTCGTGCAAAATTTGACACGATTTCGATTTAAATGTGATTGTAAATGGTGGATTCTAGATGAGATTTTGATTTGCTGCCAACTTAGAAACTATTCCATAACATTCTGAGATGAGTGAGCTACATTTTGAACTGAATCTCGATTCCGGAATCGGGTGCCAAGAAATCTGAGCCGCGATTCTTCCAAAGTTTGACGTGACTTCGATTAAAAAATTTTCGAAAATGCTGGATGCTAGACGAGTATCCGATATGCTGCCAAATTAGGAACTATTCCATAACATTCTTGGATGAGTGAGCTACATTTTGAACTGAATCTCTATCACGGAATCTGGTGCCAAGAAATTTGAGAGGCGATTTATGCCAAAATTTGACACGATTTCGATTTAAATATGATTGAAAATGGTGGATTCTAGATGAGATTTTGATATGCTGCGAACTTAGAAACTTCCATAACGTTCTGGGATGAGTGAGCTACATTTTAAACTGAATTCCGATTCCGGAATCGGGTGCCAAGAAATCTGAGACGCGATTCATGCAAAATTTGACGCGACTTCGATCAAGAAATCGTTGGAAATGCTGGGTTCTAGATGAGATTTCGATATGCTGCCAACTTAGGAACTATTTCATAACATTCTGGGATGAGTGAGCAACATTTTGAACTGAATCTCTATCACGGAATCTGGTGCCAAGAAATTTGAGACGCGATTTGTGCCAAAATTTGACACGATTTCGATTTAAATATGATTGAAAATGGTGGATTCTAGATGAGATTTTGATATGCTGCCAACTTAGGGACTATTTCATAACATTCTGGGATGAGTGAGCAACATTTTGAAGTGAATCCCGATTCCGGAATCGGGTGCCAAGAAATCTGAGACGCGATTCGTGCAAAATTTGACACGATTTCGATTTAAATGTGATTGTAAATGGTGGATTCTAGATGAGATTTTGATTTGCTGCCAACTCAGAAACTATTTCATTTCATGCTGTGATGAGTGAGCGATATTTTGAACCGGGTCTCCATCCCGGAATCTGGTGCCAAGAAATTTAAGACGCGATTCATGCAAAATTCGACACGACTTCGATTTAAGAATTATTGAAAATGCTAGATTTTGGATGAGATTCCGATATACTGTCAACTTAGGAACTATTCCATTCCATATTGTTATGAGTGAGCAATATTTTGAACTGAATGTCGATTATGGGGATAGGGCTGAAAATTATCACATGTATATTATGAGAAAATTTAGATAAGCTCAGTCCAAATCCGGTTGGAAACGCTTGATCCAAGATCGATATGCTGCCCAAACTATCATTTGACATTCTGTGTGGGGTGAGCTACATTTTCAGCTGAAATCCCATATGGAAATTGGTGCCAGATAATCCCGGATTCATCCTTCTTGATGAATGACATAACATCAGTTAAGATATGATCGAGATTGTTCCGCTCTAGATGGGAATCAGGTATGCTGACAACTTGGAAACCATCTCACGACAACCTGGGACAAGTGAGCCCAATTCGGAGCCTAATCTCAATCCTCGGAATCCGTGCAAAAAAATTTAAAACCAGTTTTTAGCGAAAAATCACATGAGATCCGTTCAAATCTGGCCGAAAATGTTACTGTTAGATTTGTGTTCTATTTGCTGCAAACTAAAAAATAGTCCGTTCAGTCTCTGTGATGAATGAACAAGATCAGAATTATGAGGAAACACCCGCGTAAAAATCTAAACGATTGGCAATATATTCGCAATATATTGCCAATGTAAATTGGCGATATATCCCCAATATATTGCCGAAGTATTGCCAATTGCAATTGGCAATATATTGCCAATACTTCGGCAAAGATCATGCTGCATTATCTTGCCAATATATTGCATATTTTTGACGAAAAAATTATATTTTTACGCTCACGCATTCGCATCAACTGATTGATTTTTTTTATACATAATCGTGAACTAAAACGTTGATTGACTACTCAGGATTTTTGGTTTGAATTTTTTGTCATTTATTCTCAAGTCTGATTCTCCAGGGATTCTGTAACCGACATGGATCTGGAAAACATTCATGTTCACTGCAATATTGATGATGCAAATCGACAAATGCCTCGCAAGTCTGATGAGGAATAAGAATTTCCAAGCAGAAATATCAGAGCTCACAAGATTGAGTGCAGTTCTATGAAAACGTTGAAGTTGACAAATTGGACATTGAATCGGAATACAATCAAAACGAAAGCCTCATCTAAATTGAGCTACAGCAGATCATCACTAAGAACATGTTAGGAAAAGTAGGCGGCAACTGTATGCGATTGCGCAGATGACGGTGCATATTCAATCTTGTGAAAATTCCACGGAGCGATTTTGATGAACGTCGGAGAGCACAATCGCCGTCTTCGATGAGAAGAAACGCTTCAAATTCGAGAGCCAAAACATTGAAGATATTAAATTTGAGCAATGTCCGTGGAAGCTTGCACGCGATGCAGAGTGCAGATAATCCAGCCGGATGATGAACACACAAATTTTGTTGACGGTAAAATCCTCATCAATCGGCGCACAGAGTCACATCCTCCAACCTGTGGAGAAAAATCATTCCACAAAGAATCAATGGGCCCACAATAAGCTTCAATAAGTTTCAATGATATATCCCACGAGTTGTTAAAATTTTGATTGACGATATCTAGTCAAATTTTAAATGAACGATCTCGACGCACGCCTCTAAAAAGGGAGGTTATGAAGACAGCAATGCGTTGTGTTTGATCCAACTATTATGTATGAGATGGAGCGTTTAGAAAAAAGACTTAACTGATGGCCAGGTCGTCGTTACAGGCCGAGATCAAAAGTGCGAGTTTTCGTTTCCTGCGTAGATTTTCCCTTCATCAGCTGGCAATAGCGAGGCAAGAATCTTGATCAAGTTTTCATTTTGTAAACATCGAGCGGACTGAAGTTTTTTCGCATATTGGTGGTTATTGACCAAAATGTCAACAAAAATCAATACTTCAGTCTGCTTGATGTTTACAAAATGAAAACTTGATCAAGATTCTTGCCTCGCTATTGCCAGCTGATGAAGGGAAAATCTACGCAGGAAACGAAAACTCGCACTTTTGATCTCGGCCTGTAACGATGACCTGGCCATCAGATAAGTCTTTTTTCTAAACGCTCCATCTCATACATAATAGTTGGATCAAACACAACGCATTGCTGTCTTCATAACCTCCCTTTTTAGAGGCGTGCGTCGAGATCGTTCATTTAAAATTTGACTAGAAATCGTCAATCAAAATTTCAACAACTCGTGGGATATATCATTGAAACTTATTGAAGCTTATTGTGGGCCCATTGATTCTTTGTGGAATGATTTTTCTCCACAGGTTGGAGGATGTGACTCTGTGCGCCGATTGATGAGGATTTTACCGTCAACAAAATTTGTGTGTTCATCATCCGGCTGGATTATCTGCACTCTGCATCGCGTGCAAGCTTCCACGGACATTGCTCAAATTTAATATCTTCAATGTTTTGGCTCTCGAATTTGAAGCGTTTCTTCTCATCGAAGACGGCGATTGTGCTCTCCGACGTTCATCAAAATCGCTCCGTGGAATCTTCACAAGATTGAATATGCACCGTCATCTGCGCAATCGCATACAGTTGCCGCCTACTTTTCCTAACATGTTCTTAGTGATGATCTGCTGTAGCTCAATTTAGATGAGGCTTTCGTTTTGATTGTATTCCGATTCAATGTCCAATTTGTCAACTTCAACGTTTTCATAGAACTGCACTCAATCTTGTGAGCTCTAATATTTCTGCTTGGAAATTCTTATTCCTCATCAGACTTGCGAGGCGTTTGTCGATTTGCATCATCAATATTGCAGTGAAACCGACGCATTGGTGGGGTCGCTGAGTGCCAGCTCTTCCGATCATCGAAGTTAAGCAACGTTGGGCGCGGTTAGTACTTGGATGGGTGACCGCCCATCTCGGTCTAATCAACCCCAGCTTGCTGACTTTTCTGATCGGTTGGTTGATGCTTACGACTTTTCAATGTGAACGGGAGGTGTAAAGTGTCGCAGATTGGGTATTTTATCCGAGATATATGCCCAATATGTGTAACACGATAGTGGCACCGAGCTCTCCGGGGCGGGTTTTCTTCCCTCACAAGGAAGTTTTCCCTTGTCCCACGGGTTAATCAATCCCGGGCGAATGCGGAGAGTGTATACTCGTTACAGTCATCACACTGACACAGTCTCACTCACGCGTTACTCGGAGGGAATTCTCACTCTGTCAGTAAAACGCCGTAAGCATCGGAAGCAGGAGTTTTCAGGTGCTCTGACTACGGAGCTGGAAAACGGGGCGGGTGTTCTGCACAGCCCACGGATGATCTGACTACAGTGACCGTTCTGTTAGTAGATGACGAAAGTGTCGAAATTCAGAGGTACGGCTCTCCTGTACAAGAGGATTTTCTAAAAATGTATACACGACGAGTTTGACCCACACATCTACACCAGTTTCTCCTACACGCCACAGTTAATATCCATATAGGACTCCAAGAGAGGACCTGAAAAGGCTTAAATAAAAAAAAAAAAATATTGCAGTGAACTTGAATGTTTTCCAGATCCATGTCGGTTACAAAATCCCTGGAGAATCAGACTTGAGAATAAATGACAAAAAATTCAAACCAAAAATCCTGAGTAGTCAATCAACGTTTTAGTTCACGATTATGTCTTAAAAAAATCAGTTGATGCGAATGCGTGAGCGTAAAAATATAATTTTTTCGTCAAAAATATGCAATATATTGGCAATATAATGCAGCATGATCTTTGCCGAAGTATTGGCAATATATTGCCAATTGCAATTGGCAATACTTCGGCAATATATTGCGGATATACCGCCAATTTACATTGGCAATATATTGCTAATATATTGCCAATCGTTCAGATTTTCACGCGGGCATGCATATTTCACAACTCGGGTTCCTCCTTATTCCCAGTTTCACTTTAATAAATCCCAGTCCGTGAACAGTTATGTACGGAAGAGATGAGATGCGCCAAGAATGAAGTACTATGTTACAAATGGATGACTATCGTCCGATTTTCTATCCTTCGATTCCTAATAGTACTTCATTCTTGGCGCATCTCATCTCTTTTATACATAACTATTCACGGACTGGGATATTTTAAAGTGAAACTGGGAATAAGGAGGAACCCGAGTTGTGGAATATGCATGTTCCCTCATAAATTTGATCTCTTTTATTCATCAGAGAGACTGAACGGACTATTTTCCAGTTTGCAGCAAATAGAACACAAATCTAACAGTAACATTTTCGATCAGATTTGAACGGATCTCATGTGATTTCTCGCTAAAAATTGGTTTTAAATTTTTTTGCACGGATTCCGAGGATCAAGATTAGGCTCCGAATTGGGCTAACTTGTCCCAGGTTGTCACGAGATGGTTTCCAAGTTGTCCGCATACCTGATTTCCATCCAGAGAGGAACAATCTCGATCATGTCTTAACTGATATCATGTCATTCATCAAGAAGGATGAATCCGGGATTATCTGGCACCAATTTTCGAATGGGATTTCAGCTAAGAATGTAGCTCACCCCACACAGAATGTTATATGATAGTTTGGGCAGCATATCGATCTTGGATCAAGCGTTTCCAACCGGATTTGGACTGAGCTTATCTAAATTTTCTCATAATATACATGTGATAATTTTCAGCCCTATCCCCATAATCGACATTCAGTTCAAAATATTGCTCACTCATAACAATATGAAACGGAATAGTTCCTAAGTTGACAGTATATCGGAATTTCATCCAAAATCTAGCATTTTCAATAATTTTTTTCGAAGTCGTGTCAAATTTTGCATGAATCGCGTCTTGAATTTCTTGGCACCAGATTCCGGGATGGAGACCCGGTTCAGAATATCGCTCACTCATCACAACATAAAATGAAATAGTTTCTAAGTTGGCAGCATATCAGAATCTCATCTAGAATCCGGCATTTTCAATCAATTTTAATCGAAGTCGCGTCAAATTTTGCATGAATCGCGTCTCAGATTCCTTGGCACCCGATTCCGGAATCGGGATTGACTCCAAAATGTAGCTCACTCATCCCAAAATGTTATGGAATAGTTTTCAAGTTGGCAGCATATCAAAATCTCATCTAGAATCCACCATTTTCAATCATATTTAAATCGAAATCGTGTCAAATTTTGGCATAAATCGCGTCTCAAATTTCTTGGCACCAGATTCCGTGATAGAGATTCAGTTCAAAATGTTGCTCACTCATCCCAGAATGTTATAAAATAGTTCCTAAGTTGGCAGCATATCGAAATCTCATCTAGAAGCCAGCATTTCCAACAATTTCTTGATCGAAGTCGCGTCAAATTTTGCATGAATCGCGTCTCAGATTCCTTGGCACCCGATTCCGGAATCGGGATTGACTCCAAAATGTAGCTCACTCATCCCAAAATGTTATGGAATAGTTTTCAAGTTCGCAGCATATCAAAATCTCATCTAGAATCCACCATTTTCAATCATATTTAAATCGAAATCGTGTCAAATTTTGGCATAAATAGCGTCTCAAATTTCTTGGCACCAGATTCCGTGATAGAGATTCAGTTCAAAATGTAGCTCACTCATCCAAGAATGTTATGGACTAGTTTCTAATTTGGCAGCATATCGGATACTCGTCTAGCATCCAGCATTTTCGGGAATTTTCTAATCGAAGTCGCGTCAAACTTTGGAAGAATCGCGGCTCAGATTTCTTGGCACCCCATTCCGGAATCGAGATTCAGTTCAAAATGTAGCTCACTCATCTCAGAATGTTATGGAATAGTTTCTAAGTTGGCAGCAAATCAAAATCTCATCTAGAATCCACCATTTACAATCACATTTAAATCGAAATCGTGTCAAATTTTGCACGAATCGCGTCTCAGATTTCTTGGCACCCGATTCCGGAATCGGGATTTACTCCAAAATGTTGCTCACTCATCCCAGAATGTTATGAAATAGTTCCTAAGTTGGCAGCATATTGGAATCTCATCGAGAATCCACAATTTTCAATCATATTTAAATCGAAAACGTGTCAAATTTTGGCATGAATCACGTCTTAAATTCCTTGGCACCAGATTCCGTGATAGAGATTCAGTTTAAGATGTAGCTCACTCATCCCAGAATGTTCTGGGATAGTTTTTCAGTTGGCAGCATATCGGAATCTCATCTAGAAACCACCATTCTTGATCATGTTTGAATCGAAATCGTGTCAAATTTTGCATGAATCGCGTCTCAAATTCCTTGGCACCAGACTCCGGGATGGAGATACAGTTCAAAATATAGCTCACTCATCCCAGAATGTTATGAAATAGTTCCTAAGTTGGCAGCATATCGGAATCTCATTTAGAATCCAACATCTCCAATAATTTTTCAATCAAAGTCGCGTCAAATTTTGCATGTAGTGCATGCGCGATCCCCTGGCAACGATATCCAGGATCGGAATTTAGCTCAAAATGTAGTTGACTCATCCCAGGATGTCATGTAATAGTTTTTAAGTTGGCAGCATATCGAATTCTCATCTGGAATCGGGCATTTCCAGAAGAATTTCAACCGAACTCGTGTAAATTTCCGCTTAGAATGAATCTTAGATTTCTTGGCACCGATCCCCAGAATCGAGATTCAGGTTAGAATGGAGCTCACTCATTCTAGAAGGTCATAGAATAGTTTGCAAGTTGGCAGCATATGGAATTTTTATCTAGAATCAGGCATTTTCAATCGAATTTCGACCGAACCCGTGTCAATTCTCGCCTAAACTTGATCTAGAAATTCCTGGCACCAATCCCTTGCATCGGGGTCTGGCTCGAACTTTTGCTAACAATTTCCAAAATATGACGAAACTGTTTCCGACTTGGCAGCATATCAAAATCCTACCTAGAAACTGTCATTTAGCGATGTTGGCAGTGCCCAAGGGACAGTTCGAGCTAATCATAGATCTCAAAGCTGTCAGCACCAATTCCTAGACGTGGGATTGAGCTCAAAATCTTGTTAGTCAATGACGTAATACACCACAAGTATTCTCAACATGGCAGCAGAACCGCAAACTACCTCAAAACCGTGATTTTGGTGAAATTCCTACATTTTGGCACTCCATTATGACGAAAATTCATCCTCAGAGATCCCAGCACTTGTTCCAAGACTCGGGATTGAGTTAGAAAATTCGTTCATCCAAATCAAAATGTGATAGAATCTTCGCGATTTCGGCAGCAAGTCAAAATCTCGTCAAAAATGAATCAACTTCAATCAGATTCGTACCGAAATAGGGTCAATTTTTTCATAAAATCGATCTAGAAATTTCTGGCACCAATTCCTTGCATCGGTGTTGGGCTTGAACTTCTGTTAACCATATCCAGAATATGACTAAACCGTTTCCGACTTGGCAGCATATCAAAATCCTACCTAGAAACTGTCATATAGCGATGTTGGCAGTGCCCAAGGGACAGTTCGAGCTAATAATAGATCTCAAAGCTGTCAGCACCAATTCCTAGACGTGGGATTGAGCTTAAAATCTTGTTAGTCAATGACGTAATACACCACAAGTATTGTCAACATGGCAGCAGAACCGCAAACTACCTCAAAACCGTGATTTTGGTGAAATTCCTACATTTTGGCACTCCATTATGACGAAAATTCATCCTCAGAGACCCCAGCACTTGTTCCCGGACCCGGGGATGGGCTGAAACTCTAGGTATGCGCGCAAAGAATGTCTATCATGTGTTTCCCAGGTGGCAGTAGGACTCATGCCCCGGACACCCCAAGTTCATTTTTCGGTAAAATCCGTGTTAATATATTTTTTTCCATTCAACTCCTCCCCCCTCCACCCTTTCGCATTTAAGTAAAAAACAGGTAGGCACATCTTGTAGCTTAGGAAATTACGAAGAAAATCCATTTTGTTCCATCTCGATAGCTCATGAATTCGAGTGAAGCGGATTTCCCGGCACTCTTGAGCCCCCACAAGTATAGTGCACCGTATTCTGTTTCTCTCCTATAGCTCTTATACTCAGACAGAGAGTCGTCAAAAGAGCACTTGACGTAGAAGCCAACACTCAAGGCCTCGTGTAGATGACGCTGATTCTCATTACCTTCAATTGGCTTCAACAAGCTCTCGAAGTTGCCATAGACAACAAAAGGCACCCTCTCCTTGTTGCAGTGATTCGTGAAGCGGAGAATGTCTTGGCCTTCACGAGGGAGATTAATCTTGCACTTGGTCACTTGTGAGCACTCCATCACATGAGAATCAAGACTAGCTTTTGTGTTGAAATAATGGAGGCAGCGATCACATATCCACTTTCTATGTTGATACTTCGAGAGCTGACCATACATGAGAGCAGACAGGTCCTTTATCCAAACGTAGTGGTATCTTGAAGATATGTGATTCAGATCTCCTCCTCGCGTCTCCACTCCTTCCCCCTCCTCTTCATAGCTCTCTTCAACGAGAAGGAGATGGAAGTGTTTCTCTCGGTGTGTTGGAGCGATGCGGCAAGTCACTACTGTGAATTGGTCCTTCTTCACCTTCTTCAACATGTAGACGTTGATTGAGATATTCTTGTTTTGGTCCTCGAATTCCTTGATATCCTTGGGTGCCACCGGAAAGTTGATATCTTCAAACTTCAACTCTTTCTCGAATTGCTTATACTTGCTCAACCTCTGTGGATCCTTTGCAGCGGGATGCAATGCTGACAGAAGAGCCCACATGAAACATTTATTGTCCTTTTTTGAACGTTCACACAAACTTGCTTTCTCTTGATTGATGGAGGTAGATCGATCCACGAACTCCCTCGCATCGGCTCATACTTGTTGATGTTGAGGAGCAAGTGAGAGATGGACTTCATGGACCACCCAGACTTGTGCACTTCGAAGTCTTCAACGTCCTTGGTGATGATGGCGACGAAGTGATCCTCGAACACCTCTTCGAGATTATTCGTCCCGTCGATGATCTGGTTCCCAACGTTGAAGCTCATCAGCTCGGTGACCTCTTTGTCATCCTTGATCTTGGAGAACTCGATGAACAGAACTCCGTTGACCTTGAGCGTGAGGTGTTCGTGGAGTACCTCCTTCAGTCGTTCCTTGAAGATGATCTTCGCCTCTGCCATGAAGAACCTCACATCAAGGTGCATCAGATTGGTGATGACTCCGGTCATGATGCGGCCTCCAAACGCTGAGGTGACGGTGCCCCACTTGATGCCACTGTCATCTTCTTCCATGCCTACACCTTGCTGGAGGTAGTGAGCGAATACATCACGTAGACTGTGGGTCTGGGCGATGATGGATTGGAAGCTCTCTTTCCGTCCATGAGACACTTCTGGATCGTGGATGATGACGATCAGAGTCTCGAGAGCGACGTCCATCGACTCCACCCATCGCTGAATGTCCTGCTCATCAGCGACGCCGGACTTGATACACCGGAGACACTCACGTAGCAGCTTGACTGTATTGTAGTAGTAGTTAGGAGTATCCATGTCTGAAATTGAATTGATCATATATATACCTAAGCATAGCTTCCACAGTAAATCATCCTGAAAATCATCACATGGGCCAGGGTGACCCTAAATCATCTGCGAGATCAAGGAAATTATATCCCCGGTCGGACTTTGAATAGAGCTTCCGCGGTACTCGAGCACATAGTCTTCAGGGCCATGGTAACCCTGGAGCAGAACTTGCGTATGGTATCAATATGCATGACTCACCCTTGACGTAGAAGATCGTAGCCTGGTCTGGAACTCCTGGTGAAGACACTTGGTAGAGCACTGGCAATAGTAGAGATGAACTCTAGTTGGAGCAGTGGACTCGAATGATTCACCCAGGCTCGCTCCTCGTCTTTTATAGCCAGAAAGTCGAGCCGCCGACGCCGGAGCTGAACGCTCATTGGCTGTTGCAAGATGAAACACGTTGGTCTGATTCCTAGGATTTAGCGGCATGATGCTTTGATGCTCATGCCTCTTATCGATTGACAGGTTTCAACCTGTTGATTTGTTATTGTTTCACTTGCCTTCCTTCATTCTATCTGCAAGTTAAGACACGTTGGTTCGATTCTCAGAACTTGGCGGCATGATGCTTTGATGCTCATGCCTCTTATCGGTCGACAGGTTTCAACCAGTTGATTTGTTATTGTTCTACTTCCCTGCCTTTGTTTCTTTGCGAATTCACTAGACAGGTCTTGACATGTTATATGAAGCACATCATTATGTTGACTATGATAACATGAGGTATATAACGAGGGGTGTGGGTAGATTACCTCCACCCATGGTAATCCGGGAGGGGGGGGGGGGGGGGGTAAAGTAGGGCCCCACCTTGCCAACTATAGGTAAGTGCCATGCTAGGGTCGGTAAGGTAGGGAACTGTTTTACCATCTGATGGTAAAGTAGGGATTGCACTGCCATATGTCGGTAAGTGATGTGCTCCACATCGTGAAGAGGAGTAGAACATGTACAATTGTATTTCTTGTAACACACGCTGATCATATATGTAAAAGCGTAGGAGTGGGGGTAACAACGCGCACTGATTGGTTGAGCCAAAGTATGGGAGTGGGGGCATTGGAGTATATAAGGTGACTCGAGCAGCTGCAGAGCTCATTCTTCGGTCTCGAGTCGTCAAGTCAAGATGGAATATATCGTTGATGTCCACGGGTTCCTCACCACGTTCAACTCCTTCGTGGTCAAGGAGGTCACAATACTTTCAGTCCTCGAGGATGCTGTTCCAATGGTTTACCACTTCCAACCACCTCATGGATGGTCGTGACTTCAGCAGAAGCGTAAGAGTAGCAATCGATGGTTGGAGATGAATTTTCATGGTCTAAAGTGGAGCTCCGGAGAGATTCCATATGATCAAGTCCAGGATGTCCTCAAAAAGAGTCTCTTGAACGCGAAGAAGGTGTTCGTCAAGGGTGTACAGAAGTAGAGCTAGCTCGCTGAGCTTCTACCACACATGTAAGTAAACATTTATACAGTGAACTATACATATATTTATTACTTGTCTTGTTTGCAGCTCAATACATAACCTCGAAGATGTTGGATGCCCTGCCCTGAGAAAGCTCCCCCAGGTTGACTCAATCAAATGCAGCCTACATATCCAATATCCGAGGTACAACTGCGCAGTTCAGAATGCGCATAAATTGCAGAGATGGATGTTGGAGAACCACTACAAGGCACCGCCCCACTATGAGTCCGATAGAGAAGATGTCACAGATTCTAGTGACTATGAACGTATGGGAATGTCACGGGAGAAATTCCATTCAATGTATTCTTGGATTATGTATGCATATTCCCAATAAAGATGAAGGAGAGAAGAGGGGAAACGGAGGAGTTAAATCGAAGAGGTTGAACTTCACAGACATGGAGCGTAGGATGGGGCTCCTGTCCCCCTCTTCTCTTCTTTTCATCCCTGGAATACCAAAACTACCTGAAATGAGAGAAACGAGGTTAGACGATGAGTTATAGGCACTATGGATCGTGGAAACTCACCTAACGGAGATTGACCTTCATGACTGGAACCCGGAATGGAAGAGAAACCGATTCAGAGAACATCATAGGAAGGAATTATGATTGGTAACTTACCTGCCGCCTTTGCTGCTGATGTCCATCCGCCGTTGAAGTCCTGCTGTTGAAACCTGAAACCTGAAACGAAGAAAAATTAGTCATCATTATCAAATAATATGAAATCGGAAGATACTCACCAATAATTAAACCTGTAAATAAAGTACCTGGGAATAAGGGTAATATCTGGGGGGGGGGGGGGGGCTGGAAATGAAACACCTGAAAAGAAGAAGACCTGAAATGGGAGAAGCTGAAAATAAAAAACGACCTGAAAATAAAGGGGGGGGGATAGTTGAAATGAGTGGTGGGGGGCCTCGACCTCGCCCACACCTGTGATGGACAGCCTGTCCCAACATGTTCCAATCTCCATCCGAGTACGAACAGTCTAATCAGTGGGATCTCTGATCAAAAACTGTTCATACTTAGAACTCATTTCAACTATCTTTTTTACCTATTTATTTTCAAAATTGTACATCAAGATATATAAGACAATCCCACAATACAAAACATGCTATAATTAAAATTTAAGAAATAGAGTGTAAAAAAAAGGTGTAGAGTTCTGAACAGTAGATTATTTATAAATAGAACACCATCTCAGATGTCAACCTCCATATTTTGAATCTCATTGATACGTCTCGTGTTTTCACGTATCTCTGAATAGTAATCCATCATCCTCCCTCGAAAGTCTCGCACTTTGTAATTTAAGGCCATAATAATACCGCGATGCAACCTTTTTTCGAAGTTGATATTCTCTATTTTATTACTCATCTCTTCAATCGCTCTATCTATTTTCTCATTCATCTCTCCAAGCGCCCTATCTATTCTTCCATCTATCTGCTCAACATGCCCAGTCATCCAAGCCTCTAGCCCAGCCAATCTCAGCTCCACACCCCAAACCCTATCCTCAATCAAATTCATTCTTGGTGCCATCTCTGCAATATCCATTTCCATCCGATCAATCCTCCCATTTACTCCAGGAAAGTCCACATCCATGCGCGCGCCTATTCCGTTCATCCTCACATCCTGCTCGGAGATGAAATTCACTAACTCATTCATCTTTGGGATGATGATACCATCCACGGTCCTAGTGATCTCATTCATTCGAGCATCCAGCCCCAACAGAGCTCCATCTACACGCTCGAAACGTTGGGCGGTTGCAAGGGACATCCTTTCAAAATCCCGCCTGAGCAGTTCCACATCATCATCAACTTCGATGGGTCTCTGTTCTCCTCCCCAGAAATATCCATACTGCTCGTTCGCCATTATGAATCTAAGAAATAAAATTAAAGGGATAATCCAATGAAAAAAAGGGAGTTGTATGTATCATTCAAAATAATTGGGGGGGGGGGGGCAAGTACCAGTGAAAAGCTGTGGTGATGAGAATTAACTTCAGAGGTCTGAACCGCTTCAAAATGAATGGAGGCTATGGAAAAGAAATCTGAGTTAAATTTTTTTTTGACCTGAAAGTGAAAACTGAATTGCATGAGCGAAGATGAGGACTTACAGAGTTGGAGAAATCACTAAGAGCTTTTCCTTCTTCTAAATTCCTGAAACTAAAAATCATTCAAATGGGATTCAAATTAGAGGGGGGGAGGGTGAGATACTTACCAAGAGCAGATCCGAATCCAAGGAGCGTCTGCAAATGTGATAAGATTAGATGCAATTCGAATGTTAGGATTCAGAGAATCCATATATTTACGGAATGGAATTGATGTTCCGTGTAAGCAGGCCTGATGTTGAAGATAGTTAAGCAAATCCAACAGAACAATGAAGTATTCACGAATGAATCACTATTTTGATTGGAATCAATCGGCAACATTAAACGTTCCTATCAAAGACTTGTTCTTTGATCTTAACATCGAAATTCAGAACCTATTCATGTTCAAACCTGCAGGAATACTTGGAAGGCGGCATCATCAAAGGATGTGTCACATGCTTTGTTTACATTTGATCCTCGCACTCGACCACGCAACCTGTACATGTTTAGACCTGCCGGTGAATTTGCAACGAGCACCCCTACACTAGCGCAACCCGCCAAGCACCGGTGTGCTCGTGCAGTAATGTTACAGGCACCAAACCGGTCAAGAGCTTGCACCAGTCGCCACTAGGTGGACCCCCGGCTTTCTCACAATCAGAGCAGTCAACCCGAGGAAAGAAGCCGACCCACAGACAGCAGCAGAGTCAGTCGACTCCGGACGTTGTACTCGCCACACTGGGGTAACCCAGTGTATGGGCTGAGACCATTTAATCGTCCAGTCACTCCTCTTGTCTCCAGGCACTCCTAGAGCCAAGAGTCAGTACCCCCGGGCACTCCCAGGGACCGACGTATGTCGCATTCACTCCCATCCCGGGTACTCCTAGGATGAGGGAGAACGACCTTTTTGCAGCATAGACCGGATCCGTCCCGTCCCCAGGTACACCTAGGACCGAGACGACCTGTAGTCAGATGCACCGACTCTTCCCCTTCCCGGGTACCCCCAGGAAGAGAGAGAGCGGCCAGTAGTAGCAACCCTCCTGTGTAACCCGCTCGCGATCAACGACCCAAAGGACTGTTAAATACGGCCCGGGCACACCCAGGCAGTATTCACAGTACCGGTCACTATCATTCTCGGCATGGGCACTCCCGTGATGAGGAAGATAGCCGTTTAATTATACCGTTTGCAGATTTATAACCTCAATGTCATGTTCACAAATACTTTAGGGTTACCAGGTTACGAATGACATAAATAATTGTACACAACGAGCTAGTTTCACCCCAGTTATGAATTGTTATATTTTTTACTAATATATATATATATATTTTGTATTTTAACAATTGCCTGTTTATTTACGAATTTCCTGGTACCCAGCAAATCCCTCGGTTACAAATTCTTGGAAGGCGGCATCATCAAAGGATATGTCACATGCTTTGTTTCCATTTGATCCTTGCACTCGACCACGCAACCTGTACATGTTTAGACCTGCCGGTGAATTCTTGGAAGGCGGCATCATCAAAGGATATGTCACATGCTTCGTTTACATTTGATCCTCGCACTCGACCACGCAACCTGTACATGTTCAGACCTGCCGGTGGATTCTTGGAAGGCGGCATCATCAAAAGGCTTGGTTCTTTAGTTGGATGGGTAGACACTTGACCAATCAGATTGCAGCAAATAGCGGCCTCGAGATGGCTGGTTTTGATGCGCTCTACACTCAGCTTCTGACGAACTATGAGGCTTCTACAGCCCCATTACCCTCGATGCCGATTGTGGACCTCACACCGGACCCTATCCGACCTAGAGTCCGTCCGAAGCCTGCTCCAAGATACCGCAAGGAGCGGGTGGAGATGCATCCTTGGATAAGGATACCCACGAGGCCTCGTCCGCCACCGACTTCAAGGCCTCGAGGTGTGATAGCATCGTGAGGCGCTGAGAGTCTTATGACTCTACAGGTGGCGGAGGCAGGGTGGGTGGGTGGGCCCCCACCACCACCAAATAATCAAATGATAAAGGGAGGGTCGGTAAGGCAGAGCCCTACCTTGCCAACCGTGGGCAAGGGTCACTCGGATCGGTAAGGTAGAGAACTGTATTACCATCAGTCGGTAACCAAGAATGCCTACCTTACCATCGATCGATATGCCCCGCATGGGGGAGAAAAGTGTGGGCGTGGCCCTCACCAATTCACACTGTGTGTTGGAAAAGAATGCCGAAACTCGGATTCGAACCGAGGACCACATGATTTTCAGTCATACGCTCTCCCACTGAGCTATTCCGGCTGACACACACACACACACACACACACACACGCACACACAAAATTGTATATTTGGACGGAAGGGGGGCGCCACTGCGCTCGTACCGGACACTGCGCTCGTACCGCTATACCTCCACTACTGAAGTCGAGGGTACACCAAGTTATACAGCTAAATCCTTCAGCATCATCTACATATGGAGCCGAACATATAAGAATCACTAATACTCGACTTGCGTACCGTCATATCATGAAACATTGCTGTATCTGTGACTCGACTCTTCATTCAGGGATCCACTCACGAATACTGATAGGCTCTTTTAGCTTCTGCTCTATGGTCTTTAAGAAAAGTATACTAACAATTGTCGATTTATTAATTGATAGCTGAGCAACACGACCTCGATCTTAACCACAGTGTATATTCCTAATCTAATGATAAGATGATTCCTCATGACGGAAGGAATATTGACTTTTGTATACCGAGTCCCTGCCTTTCGGCTCAACCCCGGTTGCCCCCATGGGCGCGGGGCAGGGATACGCCCTGCCAGCGCGTCGGGTTGGAGGATGACCAACACCGAGCCAGGCTCGGTGATTGCTCAGTCCTCCGCCCCGACTATACCGACTTTCGGGCACGGCCCCCAGCACAAGGCCGATGCCCACCCCTTGGTGGGGGGTTTTGGGACTCTTTTAGGCTTCCTGAGAGCCCAAAGAGTCCCTCGGGATGATGGATGAGTCTTACAGGCTCGCATTGTTATCGCCCGAGAGCGATAACAATGCGAGCCAGGACATGGTGTCCCCCTTGCGGTATCCTCATGACGGAAGGAATATTGGCTTTTGTATACCGGGTCCCTGCCTTTCGGCTCAACCCCGGTTGCCCCCATGGGCGCGGGGCAGGGATACGCCCTGCCAGCGCGTCGGGTTGGAGGATGACCAACACCGAGCCAGGCTCGGTGATGGCTCAGTCCTCCGCCCCGACTACCGACTTTTGGGCACGGCCCCCAGCACAAGGCCGATGCCCACCCCTCGGTGGGGGGTTTTGGGACTCTTTTTAGGCTTCCTGAGAGCCCAAAGAGTCCCTCGGGATGATGGATGAGTCTTACGGGCTCGCATTGTTATCGCCCGAGGGCGATCCCAATTTGAGTCCCTAGACTCACCCACTCCCGTGGTGCCGGATGGAGATGTGCGGTCTCCTCGCTCCGGCGCACAGCAAGAAATCGAGGCAAATTCCTCGCCATTAGCGCCTATGCTTTTAGATGGCTGCTTGCGGCCAAGGCTTTGTTTTGATTTCTCGCTGTGCGGCGGGCGGTAACTGGGGCCGGAGGGTCGTCACACCCCAGGGACGAGGTGCCATGCCCCAACCCCCCTTGCGGTTTCAGGGAGAAGTCAAAGCGCCGAGCACCAGTCTCGGAGCCAGTCTTCTCCCTACCGGCTTCGGGCCTAAGCCCGGGTACGGTGTCCCAGTAACTGGGGCCGGAGGGTCGTCACACCCCAGGACATGGTGTCCCCCTTACGGTATCATGACGGAAGGATGATAATACTTTTTTCTAAACGAAGCATGATTTTCTCATAGATCTCTCTGAGCTCGAGAAATGAAAGCCAGGAACCATATTCTACTGAAAAACTTGGCTCTATTGAAATTGGATTGTGTAATAATCACGTAACAGGAATGACGAATGAGACCTGATAGTGTCGGGCGTAAATGATTGCTTGGATGAATAGGAGAAATCAGAGTTCTGATGACCGATTCTCGACTCAACTCTTCATATAGAATATTACGCCCTAGTGAAGGTGATAAGTTCTACAAATGAGTCGACGAACATCATAGGTTTGGCTGCAACGGCTGATAAGTGGACAACACATGACACATAATTCCTTCAAGTGTCTGATCCTACTACCAAAGTTCAGCAGTAGATGACGAGACAAATATTTGGAGACTGCGTGTTCAAGCCTCATCATCGGAATTTGAGTCTGAATTTGATTGCTCTGAAACCTCATTTTCAACATTGCACTCAATTCTGAAGATATTCGAAAACGTTGATAGTTTTGTCGGCAGTTTTCTCACAGAGGAAGTGACTTTATACAAAGGACTTCTGCTCTTGCAGTCTTTTTTCATCGGCTGATTTTGAGGATTTATACGCAAAAACAATCTGCGATATAACATGATTTCTTTGGCATTGATACATGATGGATCTTTCCAATAGCTGTGAGAGGAGATTGAGATAAATTACGTGAAATTTACCTTTGAATCAGTTCTAGAGTTTTATTTATGCCCTTTTTATAATTATACCCGTAGATGTAATATGCCAGGAAGGTCATCAGTATCCCATCGAGGAAACTATCACACTTGATCAAATGTGTTTCTTCGATGACAACGTAGAAAGAACCTTTATAGATAGATTCACCTTTTATCACCAGAAACGGGTGGACCGTCGAAGCTGCTGCATGAATATTATCTGGCCTTGAATCACCCTGAAGAGGATACGATTCAATCATTTTCTATATCTTATTCTATTGGAATGGGAGATATTCACAAGCGAGGAGGTCAAGAATTCGTGGATATCCATCGAAACTTGAGTACCGTCAACTGGGGTAACTTCGGGACAGGGGGGGGGGTAACTTTGGGACAACCCACGAAAGAGTAATTATCACGCGCAATCAGCAAGGTAGATGATCCTGAGGCTTTGGTACCTGTTCCCCCTATTTGGGGCACGCATGATTTGTTTTGCAGCAATCTTTTGCACCGGCGCAAGAGCCTCTATTTGTTGTGGGGTCATTTATAAACAGACTCCTTTGAGAGTATGTTTCCAACTCAAAAAACAGTCTTCCGGACAAATGGGTGCGGTACCAACCTTTGCAGAGTGACTCCAAGGTATCTGAGCTAGATTCCATTTGTCTGTACAGATATCTGAACTAATCCGTCATTACACTGGCGTACTTTCACCCAGTTTCCATTTTGTAGCAGAAAAACTAAAAAGTATGGGTTTTCTTCTGTAAACCGGGGTAACTTTGGGACACGATTTGAGCACCCATAACTCTTACCAAGGATGTTCGAATATACTTTTATAACTGTCAATCAAGAACTGGGACTGTAAGCTTTCGATTGACCACAGACACAATGCAATTCTGATGCAACTGATGCGAGATATACAGGTTATAAGAGTTTTAAGGAGAACAATGCGATTTTTGTCCCAAAGTTACACCCGTTGATGATGTCCGTGAAATTTCCTATATAATGTATGCTGTCCCAAAGTTACCCTAAACCGGTTTAATTTTGGGACACGACTTTGAGCGTTCATATCTCCAACTAGAGATGTCCAAATGCACTCTATAAACAACGCAATCGGAAGCTGGAGCTGTAAGCTTTCGATTGACTGCACATACAATGCGCTTCTGGTATAAGACGTACAAGTTTCACGAGTTTGAAGGGAAAAAATGCGATTGTTGTCCCAAAGTTACCCCAGTTGACGTCATACAAGAGGGAGGTCCTCATTTAATTCATGATTAAATTGAAAATACAACCAAAATTCAAGGATCTCATTGGAATTATAACAGGATCGATATCATCTGAGAATAAAGTCTTATCTCGCCAGGATCTCATGGAAGTATCATTAAATTCAACGTAGTATCAAAGACTGTGATAGCTTCAGTCTAATTATATCTAATTTGCGGAGGATATTTTGGTTTTGATTTTATTCGGAAATTAGAAGAAAAATCAATTTTCGTGGAGTCATGCTAGTGATTCTCTCATTATTATTGAGAAAATAATTCTGTTGAAATCAGTCAAATTTCCTTATGGAATATTTCTCGGGTTCTTCGTTTCTTCTCAATCAGAAATTAAAATCTGCATCAATAACAAGATTGAATCTAGTTCGATTTACTACAACCTACATTCAAGTAGGATCGAGTTATTTAATGTTCATAAGCAGACTCAGAATGCTTACTCGTGACCTGTAACTACAGTTCTTGACCGTGAGGAACACAATAAAGTAATGTTTTTGGATGAAGATGATATAGATGATTCGTAGTTATACCAACAATTCAATACAATTATGGAAGCCGACTTCTGTATTCCATACAAAAATCGCAGTGATAAGCATTAGGACTCACCGTAATCGTTGTGTAGAGATGAGCTGTATCTTCATTGAAATAAAGAGCTAAGAGCGGTATAACGATACTGAGTGATGGTATGTCGCTGTTATCGAATTCTTTCGCCTTATTGCATTGAATACTCAATTCTTTGAGTTTCGGAAGCTTGCTCTTCTTCTGCGACAATTCAGTCTAGACGAAGAGCCTCATTTCCTTGAATGAATTTGCCATAGAGTCTATCCATACATCACTGACATTTTTACCTAGTAAAATTGAGGAATGCTCGATCAAGCACCCAAATCCTCTCAAATATGGCCAGTCCTGGAGAATGGTCACGAGATTCCTTTCGGTTGCATTTAAAAGAAATCTCTGAGTAGGGTAAGTGCTTCTCATCAATGGCATAACTCCCTTAGAATTTTTGCGGTCTCGTGCCTTGTATATCTCGACAAGTCTTGCTCTCTTCATATCTTGCAATTCTTCCATTTCTCCATCAGGAAGATCTGGTGAATACGCCACACAGCCATATTCATTATGGTTACGATTTGGAGAATACATTTTACGGCGACGTGTCAGCTCTTCGGTGTCACTGTCGACTTTACGGGGTCTCTTGTTACGTCTAGACCTTGCCAACCTATACTGCAGAGCGTTGTGGACGCTATCAATAAGAGCATTGCAGCCGTTATCCACCACCTCGTTCTCTAACTTCAACACGAAACATTCGGGATATTTCTCAGATATCATTGTGGACAGTGGTCTGTTGGTTGAACGACTTGTTTCCTGAATTCCTTCGATCATGTAGTCTTTGATAGCATTAGAAACTACTAGTCTTTGATCTGAATCAAGGTACGTGCCCTTGTTAAGATGATTTCGCAAACTTTTTGGTAGCTTCTTCACTATTTCATTTAGGTCGACATCTACTCGGCGAGCACCTAAAAGAGAATGAAGATGTTCTACGAAAAGTATTCCGGTACTTATAAAGTGTAATTCAAGACAGAATTTTACGGGAGAAGGATGGATCGAGTCATTTTCCGCGACTGTTCAGACAGAAGGTATCACGGAATGGAAATGATACAACTTTTGTCTATATCGTAGAGCTTGCGTGCAGAAACTAATCAGTGAAAATGAAAATCTGACCATGTGAAAATTTATGATATCATGCGGTTGAAACCAATGAACGATGGGAAGATGGATATGAAATCCAAATCTTGCGAGACAATCAAGGTGTCAGGTTTGATCTGGAATTGCAAGTAAGTATTTGTCTTTCGGAAGAATAATTGATCGAGAGGGACTGCAAGAGATCATGGGTGATTAATACAAACCCAAATCACCGAAAAAAGAGATGCTAAAATCGATTCGTGGTGGTGATAACAAAGAGGGACAACGTGCTTGCACAATAATTCAATTCACGTGTCCTTCTTTTCTGAGTTACTAACCGACTGTACTATTACCCCGAGGTTGAGCTCGTTCAAGAGTTGGATCAGCTGGATCATCATCCATTGGTTCATCGTCATCCTCTTCATCAATAATCAAGATGATCTCGAGCATGTTAGCCTGCGCGCTTGCAAACTCAACAACATCGTCGTCTAGTGGACTCTTACGATCTTGCATCACAAGCTGAAACAGCCAAAAAGTCATTAAAAAACAGAACTTGGCATAAGGTTTGCAGAGTATCTATTTCTGCATTCAATGGAAGCAATTTTTTGTGTTTTTTCACTTTGTATGGGAGCTTGAAACCAATCAATAATTCGATAGCGAAGTCAATTTTGTGCATTACAGATACGTGTTCAGATTGAACACTCTTGTGACCTAACACATGAATATGTCACTTGGTACGGGAGGGGAAGATGGAAATTGATTAGATGAGAACTGCTTTTTTGCTTCGTCGCGCATTAACAAGATACTAGCGTATTGCCTCGCGTTGCTCGGCTTGTAATTGCTTCAGATAGGCGTATTGGCTTTTCAAAATGCTTTTGTAAATCAAATGGGATTTGTTTTTGAGATGAGTGTTTTGATGGAATTGTAATTTTCTAAAGAAAATATATATTTCTAATAAAAACTGCATCAAATACGAGTCTAATATGTGTAAGTTTGTACTCGAAAGAATGACCTCTCACAGCTCCAAAGAGTAAAATCTTATATTTTGACTTTTTGTATATGAGTAGTTTTGCCAAAACTTTGTGATTGCGGGGTGATAATGTGTTAGTGCTAAATTTCACTTTGGAGGTTTTAAGATGTATTTCTACCTTTTGAAACATCTGAAGTATGAATGAATTTGCGCACGAATGTAAATTTTCTCACTCATAGATACCATGAGAATAGCATGGAGAGACACGGTGGCGTCACACGAACATGACATTTTGAGGCGCGGCACGGACTTGACATTTTGTCACTAAAATCCATCCCACGGCCAAACGGTTCAAGTTATAGTCTTGAGATTCGATGGAGGTACATTTGGCTACCAAATACTTTGAAAAAAGCCAATTAGGACTGATAGAATTCCGCGTTTGAGGGTTGCTCATTAGCGCACGGATGTGACATAAAAATAAAACAAAACTAGATTTTGGAGCAAAAACTACTCCGCAAAGTGTGAAAATCAATGTTTTTCGATACTGTGAGTGAAGAGAAGTTGCAATTAACGATTTATTTTAAGAATGAATTGGTGCGGAAAAGCTTAAAACGAGGTAAATTTGCTCTTATCGAAGAAAACTGAGGGAGTAAAATTTTAAGTAAAATCGCGTCAAGAAATGTATGTGTTCATTGCATACACAGAAAGTGGTTTTTAGACTCTTGTAGCAATGGGATTTGATCAACAATACCCTGATATTTGACCTATCACCCACCCGAATCTCGAATAAGTTTTACTACCGTGCTTCAATCTTACAAAGGTCGAAAAAATAGAAAACTACGCGACGCGAACTTGACATTTTGATCTCTTTTCCGATGGTATTCTTTTGAGGTCACCCTGGACTGATAGAATGATAAATTGCAATGAAAATAGTACAAAATATTCATTAAAGGTCGAAAAAATAAAAAACTACGCGACGCGAACTTGACATTTTGATCTCTTTTCCGATGGTATTCTTTTTAGGTCACCCTGGACTAATGAAATGATAAATTGCAATAAAAAGAGTACAAAATATTCATTAAAAATGACTTGTGTAGTTGTTTCTATATATAATATATTATGATACAAGGGCGCAAATGATGGTTTTCGCACTTCAAGTGACTTTTTTAGGCCCGAGCCGCAGGCAACGGTCTAAATAGTCACGAGAAAGTGAAAACCATTGCGCCCAAGTATCTACTATGTTTTTTGATCTTCTATGAGCAAATGAAAAGCGGAAAACAGTGTGAAAATGGCTCATTTACGCACAGACGACCAAGAAGCGATTTAAGAGTTCTCCATTTTAATCATGATTTACAACTTCAACTCAAATTTGATATCAACCGATACTCGGAAAACAATGAAAAAATATCCATTCATGTTATTAAAATATGTCTCTGGTGGTTTTAGTCCAAACGGAAGATTTTTCGAAAATTGTTCCATCACATTTTTTTGAGCTATTATGAAACTGTTTCAAAAGCTCTTGGACTATTGCTTCTATTATCCTCTTCGAACGACTGTGATTATGCAGGAAAAACGGATTTTCATACCCTCTCCTCAAAATGTTAAATTCAAAAGTTCGCAACGCGAACTTGACATTTTGATCTCTTTTCCGATGGTATCCTTTTTAAGTCACCCTGGGCTAATAAAATGATAAATTATAATAAAAAGAGTACAAAATATTCATCAAAAATGACTTGTGTAGTTGTTTCTATATATAATATATTATGATACAAGGGCGCAAATGATGGTTTTCGCACTTCAAGTGACTTTTTTAGGCCCGAGCCGCAGGCGACGGTCATAATAGTCACGAGAAAGTGAAAACCATTGCGCCCAAGTATCTACTATGTTTTTTGATCTTCTGTGAGCAAATGAAAAGCGAGAAACAGTGTAAAATGGCTCATTTACGCACAGACGACCAAAAAACATTTTAAGAGTTCTCCATTTTAATCATGATTCACAATTTCAACTCAAATTTGATATCAACCAATACTCGAAAAACAATGAAAAAATATCCATTCATGTTATTAAGGTATGGCTCTGGTGGTTTTAGTCCGAACGATAGATTTTTCAAAAATTTTTCCATCACATTTTTTGAGCTATTATGAAACTGTTTCAAAAGCTCTTGGACTATTACTTCGATGATTATTCTCTTCGAACGACTGTGATTATGCAGGAAAAACGGATTTTTATACCCTCTTCTCAAAATGTTAAATTCAAAAGTTCGCGGGTTTACGACCATGTGTTATCCCAGGGTTCCTATATGATTCAAGAGATATTTTTAGACGCAACGCAGCTGATTCCTCACTTATTTGAACTCACGGGGGACCGATCGCCAATCATACATAATATAATCGATCTAAATTGGAACTCATCGATAAGTACAAAAGAAAAACCGTAGGAATAGATTGATCTTGCCTGGAATAAATTTTTATCCAAATTCAACTCATCAAAACATTCTAATTAAGATCAAAGAATCCACGCACAAAGGTTAAAACTCCTCCTTTGAGAGAAGTGCTGTTCGAGTGTCAGATTTTATCAGGATATTGAAGTAGTGTGAAGATATTTTGTATCTGTTAAGTTCTTTATCATTTTTGAATTTGAAATTCTTAGTGATTTTTGATGTGTTGTGTGTCGGGAATAATAATTTTAAGGTAGATGGTAAGGCTATGAATCTGTCAAGAATCATCTTCTTTCAACAACTCAGGAATACAACATACCACTCTCAAATTTCAACAATGGTCATTAGAGTTCTGCGTAAAATACATTTTGTCGTGTCTGGTCCTAATCAAAATTTAACCAAAAAAGAGTTATGAAGGAGAAAATATCAAAGTTTGAGTGCTCCATTATAACAACTTGAGAGAATCAAGACCAACCATCAAGCTATGGTCAACAGAATCTTGATATGAAGGAAGAATTGTTATGGTGTTGTTATCAGTTAAATTCAAGATTTTTGTCAGAACAAATTTTAATATAGTTCGTTTGCGGATAATCAAAATGCAATTAATGATGAAAATTTTTTTCTAGAAGAAACTTCATTATAATTCTGTATATAAATTCAACTTGAATTCAGTGTCAATAAATCGACCAATAATGATGGAAGAATATTCATTCGAATTCTTGACAGTCTAGTAAATCATATTCGTATATTCATTCAATGATCGTAATTCTTTAACCCCCTCCTTCCACTCCTACTCAATTCCTTACCCACCTTCCCTCTTTTCCTCCTCATCATCTCATTCAAGACCCCCCTTCCTAGTCCTCTTCTTCAATCCTTCATCAACTCTCTCCTTTTCCCTCCTTCAAAATTTTTCCATTCATCGCCTATTACCTTCCAGCCTCTGACTGAGTACACAATAATCGACCAAAAACGTACTCTTCACGATCCATCTACATATACATATACTCTCCCTCCCTCTTATTGTTCACCGCCAACCGACGATATATTTAACAGCCTATTTGCAACGCGTTTTCTAAAAGCATATACATAATATATGTACTATTATAAAAAATTCCAATAATTATCCCTCCTTCTTCATGCATCGAAAACTTTTTTACAATTCAGTATAAACGCAAATTTTGTACATCATAATCACTATATCAGTTAATTATTATGCTGCTACTCGTTGGCGTTTGTCTTGTTTACCCCTTCTTCTCGATTGCAACAACGCGTCACAATACATTACACGTTCATCAGTCAAAGGAGAGGGGGATGTCTAGACATACGCGCTTGTTTGGTGGCGCCAGTCTTCTTCACCCCTTCTCCTTGACAACAAAGGCACATTGGGAATTCCTCACACGTCTGGGGCCAGGAGGAGTAGGGAAGCGCTCAATGTTGCGCGCTCCTGTATTGACGTCAGTCATTGTTACTTGTTTTCCTCACACCTGTACACCAAACAGAATTGAGCTCTGATGGTGAAAGAAGAGTGGGGGGATAACATTTGATGCCGCGTAACAACTCGACGTGTGCCAGTCTGTTGGGGCACTTCGGAATGAACACATGGATAATTGGGGATGAACAACGGTGGAATATATTCACACAGATATCTGCATCGAATACATCAAAATGTTTGGGTAAGTTTCATATTTTACTTGAATTCTTAATAACATTCCTATAAATTCAATATCGGTCATCCACCAATAATACTTATTATGTGGTGAGTAATATTTCAAATTCAGAAATTTTTTTTTAATACACTCTGCTTACATTAATAGTTAATTTTCAGTTTTTTACATTATCTATGAGAAGACAAATAATCATTGTTGTTTTCATTATATGTTACAGGTGTCCAGAAAATGGAGAAACGTTCAGTACAACAAAGATCCCAGTCAAAGGAGAATTTATCAAGACATGGAAGAAGACTGTGGACATCATTTTTTTTAATTCATTAAGACATGAATTATTCAACGGCAATTCTGAAAAGATGGAGTGGTGGGTGATATATTCATATATGAAATTTTCTTTAAACCCTTTTTTTCAATTCAGATTTATAATGAATCAACTCGTTGAGGATTCATAATTAATTCAAACTCAGTTTCTTTCTCTTTTTCTCTATCATGAATAATCTACCCTACATTTGTTTTATATCTCACTCTCATTCATTATATTTTATTATCATGATTAACTCGTTTATTCCGCGGATAAAATCACGTAAATTGTTGTGTATACTCGGTTTTACCGGTAGACTCATTAAATAAGATTGTGTTTAACGGCGAACATGTTAAACGCCTCGCGTGTCTCAACAGGAAGGCCTATTTTAGTAAATGCCTTGAAGTGAATTCCAAATTCACATCAATCGATTGAATAAATTGAGAAAGCCGATTGATGATAATGTTTAAAAATTTCAGATCTTACCGGAACCTCAATATAACCATGCGACGTCCTTTTAAATATCTGTTCTTATTTTAATCACAATATATTTATAATAAAATAGAATAAGTCACAAGATAAACCGAAAGATGATTGTATATATATATGTATCATTGATTGTAAAATGATTGATTAGATGCATTATACATATTCCCTATATCCCATCCCACTCCTTTTACTCCATCCTTCTGTGTTTCATTACTCGTGATCTGAATCAAATTTTGAAAAGTTCTTGCCGAGGATCGACAGAGGACCATTTAAGGATCAACAGGTTAGTGAGATATTCTTAGCGAAAATGAAGATCTCCACAAATACCATATGACTACATATGTACGTCTGTTTTGAGCCCCCAACCCTCAGAATTAAGAATCCCGGTGAAACGTTGAGAATTTTCAGATTTCATCCTATTAAAATTTTGACGAAAGAATCGTATTTTAAAACTACTAAAGTATTATCAATAATAAAAATTAGAGAGAATGTTTTACAACTCACGAAAATTCGTTTTAAACTTCAAATCATACAGGATCTTATTTGAGAATTCTCAAGAAACTTCCGATGTACATAAACCAAAAAAAAAAAAAAATTTCACAATAATGAATTATTGTGAAATAATTTTCTCTGTCCCGTTAATTTTAGAACATCTGGAATTCAAAAGTAATCCCCGAGAAATTCGAAAATATCACGGTATTAGAATCCCTAAAAAATCGAATCATCTTCCACCCATCGTAGAAATTCATCTTCACAATAACATGATCCCCAAGAATAGAACATATATTGGAATCACTCATAACACTAACAATATCAATGATTGCGACATATTACATTTACCAGTTGCAACAAATTTGTATGATGTCTTGGCTCACATAGAGATCGAGACTTTCATCTCTGAGTGCGACAGAATGCGAATAAATGTTGCCGAGCTATTGTAAATGTAAGTTCGTCGTAACTCATAAGGATATTTCATGATACAACATTCTACACTAACACATCTTCACGGATCAAATCGTTGGATTTCCTTTGTTCTGAACGTCATCCCTTGGTCCGGTAAGGTAACCAACAAGTGTCAGTTTCATCTGATCATGTCTCTTTCGGTCCCTGTGACGTGAAGAAACACCTCCACGGAAAATACTTCCCAATCATCAAACTACCGACACGATACACACAACAACATGGATCGAAGATGAGATGTCTCATTTCATGAAAATCCATTCCAAATTTCATCACAGAACCTTATATTTGGAAATTCTCGGAGAACTTTCAATGTACCTAAATAACGGAAAGAGAAATTGCCCACAACAACAAAAGGTTAGAAAAAACTCCTTTTATCCCATTGATTTTAGTTCTTAAGATTTCACAGGTAATTTCCGAGGAATTCCGAAATACCACTATTCTGAATTTCCTCAGAAAGTCGTATTATCTCCCATCGATCATATGAACTCGTCCCTCGAACACATAATCCCCGAAAATAGAACATGTACAGGAATCACTCATAACACTAACAATATCAATGATTGCGACAAATTACATTTACCAGTTGCAACAAATTTGTATGATGTCTTAGCTCACATGGAGATCGAGACTTTCATCTCTGTGTGCGACAGAATGCGAATGAATGTTGCCGAGCTATTGTAAATGTAAGTTTGTCGTAACTCACAAGGATATTTCATGATACAACATTCTACACTAACACAACTTCACGGATCAAATCGTTGGATTTCCTTTGTTCTGAACGTCATCCCTCGGTCCGGTAAGGTAACCAACAAGTGTCAGTTTCATCTGATCATGTCTCTTTCGGTCCCTGTGACGTGAAGAAACACCTCCACGGAAAATACTTCCCAATCATCAAACTACCGACACGATACACACAACAACATGGATCGAAGATGAGATGTCTTATTTCATGAAAATCCATTCCAAATTTCATCACAGAACCTTATATTTGAAAATTCTCGGAGAACTTTCAATGTACCTAAATAACGGAAAGAGAAATTGCCCACAACAACAAAAGGTTAGAAAAAACTCCTTTTATCCCATTGATTTTAGTTCTTAAGATTTCACAGGTAATTTCCGAGGAATTCCGAAATACCACTATTCTGAATTTCCTCAGAAAGTCGTATTATCTCCCATCGATCATATGAACTCGTCCCTCGAACACATAATCCCCGAAAATAGAACATGTACAGGAATCACTCATAACACTAACAATATCAATGATTGCGACAAATTACATTTACCAGTTGCAACAAATTTGTATGATGTCTTAGCTCACATGGAGATCGAGACTTTCATCTCTGTGTGCGACAGAATGCGAATGAATGTTGCCGAGCTATTGTAAATGTAAGTTTGTCGTAACTCACAAGGATATTTCATGATACAACATTCTACACTAACACAACTTCACGGATCAAATCGTTGGATTTCCTCTGTTCTGAACGTCGTCCCTTGGTCCGGTAAGGTAACCAATACGTGTTAGTTTCATCTGATCATCTCTCCCTCGATCCCTGTGACGTGAAGCCACACCTTTACGAGAAAAATTTTCCAATAATCGAACTGCTGCCATGATGTACACAACAACATAAGTCGAGGATTTCGTGTCTTAACTAATAACAATTTATTTCGAATTTTAATCAAAGAAGTTTATATTCGGAGATTCTCGGAAAACTGTTAATGTACCTGATTGACGTAGAAAGAGATTTTTCACTACAACAAAGTATTAGGAAATCACTTCTTATTACATTATTTTTAGTTTTCAAGGTTCCTAGGAAATCTCCTAGGAATTCCAAAATACCGCAGTTTCAAAATCCCTAAAAAATCAAATCATTTTCTACCCATTGTAGAAACTCATTCCTTCAATAACATGATCCCCATGAATAGAACATGTACAGGAATCACTCATGACACTAACAATATCAATGATTGCGACATATTACATTTACCAGTTGCAACAAATTTGTATGATGTCTCGGCTCACATAGAGATCGAGACTCTCATCTCTGAGTGCGACAGAATGCGAATAAATGTTGCCGAGCTATTGTAAATGTGAGTTCGTCGTAACTCATAAGGATATTTCATGATACAACATTCTACACTAACACATCTTCACGGATCAAATCGTTGGATTTCCTCTGTTCTGAACGTCGTCCCTTGGTCCGGTAAGGTAACCAACACGTGTCAGTTTCATCTGATCATGTCTCTTTAGGTCCCTGTGACGTGAAGAAACACCTCCACGGAAAATACTTCCCAATCATCAAACTACCAACACGATATATACAACAACATGGATCGAAGATGAGATGTCTCAACTCATGAAAATCCATTCCAAATTTCATCAAAGAACCTTATACTTGGAAATTCTCGGAGAACTTTTAATGTACCAAATAACGGAAAGAGAAATTGCCCACAACAACAAACGGTTAGAAAAAACTCTTTTCATCCCATTAATTTTAGTTCCTAAGATTCACAGGTAATTTCCAAGGAATTCCAAAATACCACCATTTCAAATCAATTCTATCCGATTCATTCTATTCCTCATACCATTCATTTTATTCCTCTTTCATCCCACTCCAAAAGCGATCTCAATTCTATTCCAAACCCACACACACACGAACACAAATCCATATCCTCGAGCCGCTGACAGCACGCCGTAAAATGTGGATATATTCATTATATTCGTCTAGAAAGTGTACGTGTACTGGACCGCCTCACAAAAGAGGATTCTACACACACTCAGAACACATGCTCAAACACACACACCTACATACATAAAACCTCGAATCTATATCCTCGAGCCGGTTCCCACACGCAGTAAAGACGCCAATATATACAATATATGTTGGTGCGGTAAGGAGGATACATAATGTATCTCGTGTACCGGGCTGCCTCACAAAAGAGGATTCTACACACATTCTCACAAACACAAGACACAAAAATAGACACACACACAAACACAAATCCATATCCTCGAGCCCGTGACAGCACGCCGTAAAATGTGGATACATTCATTATATTCGTCTAGTAAGTGTACGTGTACTGGACTGCCTCACAAAAGAGGATTCTACACACATTCTCACAAACAAAAGACACAAAAATAGACACACACACACACACACCGACCCACCAACCCATCCACCCATCCACCAACCCATCAATAAATATATACGCACAATCAAAACAAATCTAGTGACTTTTACATTCGCTGAGGGACATTTGCCTCGTTAAGTTGGCAGCCCTGATTTGATTTCCTGTTGGCAAGCCTGATATAGGGATTCCGGATAGTCATAAGGCGCCTTGTCTCTTATTATTGTTAATGCTTCGCAAGGAACGAACACAGACAGTCTCGCAGGGTCATTAAGCAAGGAACGTTTGCAATTAATGACCACAACAGTATAGGGAAAACAGTTGTCTGAGGCAGCGCTCTAATTAAGAAAGACAAGTCTCTGATCTTATGACCAGAATATCTCTGTTTACCTTGCACTCGGTGGTATCAGGAAGTCCCAACTTCTTCCGAGCTCCACTGATCACTTGGTCAGCTGTGTCAGCTTTGACCATGCTACACTTAGACCCATCTGCAGTATGAACTTTGAAGAAAGGCATTGTCACTGTAAAAAATTTGGCTGAATTAGTAACTGCGTGGATTCATGTGAGAATCTTGAAATGACAACAAATTTTGTATAAGAGGAATGAAATTTCCGCCAAAATCTAGGAATAAAGTAAGAGTTTCACTCTGAATGAACAAAACGCATCAAAATCTGCCAACAACTACTAGAACATATTCTGCCAATAGTATGGCGAATAAATTATAACGTTTACAGAAAACTACCTGCTTGGGACATGTTGAGCATTCTCGATCACGAGTTGTGAGAAACGAAGCCATACTTCGGCTTGACAAATACTGTATTCTTCCATCGATACTCGTGCATGGGCTTGTAATCTAAAATTTGGGATAACGCATGACATTCGTACCGAACAAGTGGTCCCACCTTGTAAGCTCTCAAATGTGGGATGAATTCTGTCTCTTTTATCTCTACCAACAAAAAAACGTCTGAGCCTGTGGTGGACAGGATCATGATTATTTTCCCCAACTCTACCATGTACTGATAGCCTTTTTGGTTGACGGCCAAGAAGTGTCCTCTCTCGAATTCAGTGCCTCTGAATACTACAATGTTGCAGCATTCTCTAATATCTTGTGAGTTGATGACTGCTTTGACAGCTTTGACGACGGATTCATTGTATATTGAGAAATTGAATTTGTTTGTTTCACCCAAATCCTACTCTGGTCGAGCATCTGCTCCTAGTCTCACATAACATTGATGAAGTTCATGTTTCTCAGAAGCCGTTTTGACTGGATTCTTGAAATTCATCAGAATCCTCATTAACCGTTTGAAGATTCGATGCTTAGCCTCAAAACGCAACGTCTACACCTTGAGTAGCGGACCACAGAGAATGATGAGC
This sequence comes from Eretmocerus hayati, assembly GCA_029851415.1. NCBI lineage: Eukaryota > Metazoa > Arthropoda > Insecta > Hymenoptera > Aphelinidae > Eretmocerus > Eretmocerus hayati. Next base: position 64,226,505 of record CM056744.1, on the reverse strand, counting down.
ATTACATAGTGCTTCAAATAGTGGTGTTTAGGGCGCAATCTGACGTATGGGAACAGAGTTCTCCTCTTCTCAATATAAAGATCGATGCAAAAGTTCAAATATGGTAGGCGAGATTCATGAATTGTTGGAGAACATACTATCTCCACAATCTAAGTCAATAAAAGCGTCAATAAACATACCTCATCGTCAGGATCTTTTACATTATCCATAACAAGCACAGGAAATAAGCGTATAAAATTCCAGATTTGACAGGCACCACCTGTTATTCTGTCGCTTGTCGCTGATAACTTGCAAGGTTTATCTTGTAAATCATCAGATGAATAGGGGAAATCTTCGATACGCTTGTTCAATTGTTCAATAGTGAACCAATCATTCTCCACAAAGTAATCGATGTACAACTTTCAATCGAATGCTCCGAATCCTTCGAAGATCTCATGCTCAATGCAGGGAGGTAAGCCGTTGCTGACATAAAAATTTTCGAGATCGTTAAATTTTGAGTCAAATTTAAGTCCCTCGTAGCTATGTTTGTTACCTATATTTCTCAAAGCTCTCTTGTACATTTCGCCAGTTCTCCATGGATGATATTTGATAGCGCCACCTTCCTTCTCGAACTCTTTCCTCGAGATGAGGCAGTATCTACAGAAGTATTCTGCCTTACTGAAATTCTCAACGTGCCCTGCAAGACCATGGCTGCCCAGATTATCTCCGCATATGTGGCAGACAGTGCCTTTTACGATTTTGACCCCTACTTTGACCCCCTTCTCGATTTTCTTCAAATCCTCGACGATCCGACCATAAACTTTTTGGTGATCAAAATCACTGACTTTGCAAAGAGCTACCAGCTCAATACTGCTTGGGTGACTTCTTATGTGATCAGGAACTCTCCCCACATTCATGTATACGGATAATAACTTGTGCTTTTTAGCTGCGCCAACTGGATTTACTATGTCGAATTCATCTTCGTACAAAATTATTTCTTCCGCATCGGGATTTTCTTGAAAATACTTATTATCTTTATACAATTTCCCGTCTCGAAAATCTACAAAGAGTCCTGGGATTTCCTCACGGCGTTGTCGACTCAACTCAGGCTGGATCGACTTATCATTATCAATAAAACTCAAGGGTCCTGGCAGAGGGACGTAAGCAAAAAATGTATCTTCCTCTTCGTCTATAGGCACGAAAATTGGCTGCACATGATCGAATTCTTCTTTATAGAATTCGTGGCGTAGATGAGAGCTGTGCAGTTTTTGATACCCTTTATTCATGGGATCTTTTTCGAAAACTTTATTGAAGATACTCTCCAGTCTTTCTTCGGCAATGTCCTCCGCGGACAACCTCTCCAACGATTTGGCTTTATTGAACTCTTGAGCCTCATTATGCAGTTGCATCGCCTCCAAAGCGACGCAATCTACAGTCTTCGCGGCAACCATATCCTCACATTCTAGCTTCAAGAGAAACTGGGCCAGATTGAGCACGAATTGCTTATCACATTCTTCTTCACTTTGGTCAGTTGTATTAGTGTCACCGGTTTGTCGCGGCTCGTCTTGACTAAGTCCACACTCACCATCTTGATGAATTAGTTGATCAGTAGGGTTGTTATTGGGAGCTCTCGGCCCACTATGACTAGAATCCTCATTATGGCCTTGGGCCTGCTCTACATCCATGGGATCATCAACCAACAGAGGAAAATTTTTTTCAATTTTCATTGTTGCGCAGAGCACTGACATCTCTTCCAGGCAAACGACTCAAAGGTTCAGAAACATTATGACATCGAGTGAGATGGCCGCTTCACGAATTCAAAAGCTTGTACTTTTTCTCACACCCCTTCACTGGACATTCAATCTCTTCATTCTTGGTTAAATGCTCTCTAAGGTGTTTGTTGAGTGAACGATACCTGTCGAATACCTTCCGACAGGTTGCCACAGTGCAGACAAATTTTCCACACTCGTTGCTAGCATGAACAGCATATGGATTATCTTTGTTGCGAGAGAAGTGGTGGGATTTCTCAAGATGTAATTGAAGTTGTTGTTGTGTGGTAACAATAGTTCCGCATTTGTTGTAGGTGCAATATATGACATTTGTGATATTGCGGTGGACAAATCGGTGTGCCAAATGAGCATCGAGATCGTGCGTGTTGAAATCACAGTGTTGGCAAAAATACATTCTGCACCCCTGAGAGACGATGTCAAGATGGTACTTTGTAGACAGCAACCCAGCATCTGTCAACAGATGAGAAAAATAGCAAAGGCATAATCGCTGTTCTTGTGAAAAATCTAACAAAATTGGTTTCTCCTCAAAGTAAAAGTATTGGATTATGTCTGAAGGATGATTTTACCAACTGCCGTGTGTGAAAGTGAACCAAAATGCAATGTTATGGAGAGAATGAGGTATTAGCGTGGGTATCTCATGTGAAGCAATGGATAGGAAATTCACTTTTGATCCATCAGGCACTCTTGCTCGAGTATTGAGGTGTATGACTGTCAGAACTTAAATTTAGGCATTTTCAATGCTCCTGGTTTTGGGATTCTTCAGAATACAGGAGATGGAATTCCACGAAGCTGTGGGTTCGTGTATCTTCTATGTAATCACAATGGCACATGAAGTGGATACTCAATAGTATACATGATTTACTGAGATGACTTTGCGGACAAGAGACCAATAGCTGTTAAATTCCAAGTTGACCACGACAAACCTGCAATGCCACCTATCCTTCTCCATTTTTTGTTGAAGGATTGATCTCAGAATACTATGGTCGTCGTTCAAAGGTAAGAGAACGGACCTGCCTTCAAAGTTGAAATCTCATTCGAATGCAAACGTCATTTTTGCAAGGAGTATGCCGAGATTTAAATATTAAATATTCCTCTATCTTACTCCAATCCAATCGTGGTGACCAAATGAGGGACGTACAACAGCTCCTCAAGAACGCAACTTCGTCATTTTCAACTCTTTCCAACATACCTTGATTTAATTTGAAGTTTGTAAAAAAATGACAAAACAGTACAAAGTGAGTTGCATGCCTATGCGGTAGATTTCTTGTTTTGATGAATCATATATCAATTTCTCAGAACATTTTGAAGCTCGTATGGCCTCTGTTATTTCAAAGTGCGTGAAATGAGTTTGGAAATGTCGAAAATGAGCAAAGACATGAAAAATGCGCAAGGCTGGAGGTTCAGAGATGTTAATTTTCCCCGATAAAGAGCATGAATATTTCAGAAAAATGAGATATCTCATCTTCACTACGCGAGGATTCAACGTGCTGCATATAATGCAATTTTTTGGGAACAGTTTCGGATTGAACTAATGGATTTACTGAAAAATACCCAGATGCGCCAAATTTAGTTTTTAGAGACCTTAATTTGATATAAGAATAGACTTGGTATTTCGTAAAAGACATCTTGTGCCTCGTAAATGTAGAAAGTCACAGCTTCCTGATCAAAATCCAACGCGTTTCTCAATTCGTCTTCTACTTAATGACATAATTCACGAAATGAGTTGAAACGTAATTCACTGGGCCAAGCACACAGGATTAAGCAGAATGGTCGGTTTAGACCTCATCAGCATCAAATTCCAGACCAATGTATGGGCTACTCAGGAGCATGCTGTCCAGGGTGGTCAAAACATTTTTTGAAAAATTCCTGATAATACTATATTGGTTCAGTACAGAGATTTTTTTTGGATTTGTTTGAAAGCCTCCAAAATTACTCACATTCATCATTTATCAATGAAGTGATGATGAGGTGGCTTTGAACTACTTTGGAATGTAAATCCAACCACTTTAATCGAAACAGTTCGATAGATTTCATGCATGCAAATGCAAAACTCATCTACCGATTTCAGACGAACAAACTGATAACGTGTACCAAAGTTTTGACGTGACTGGGTCGCCAATATATCGCGTAATAGATCGAGAGCTAATGAATTCAAGAACATGAGTCCGATTGATCTTAAATAGTTTACTACTTTGGTCTACAAACAAGAAATTCAATGAAATCTGGAACATCATCTTTGGTCTCGGAGGTATGTATCGATTACTATTGAGCCGAATATAGGTAACGCGATTTTTCTTGCAACATTGACACTTTGACTTGCTATTCCGCTATACATGCCTAACGCAGTGATGATCAATATGAGAACCATTGAAAATTGTATCAGGGGTAGTGAGACGAGAGTTCTCTGACTCGTAATATGCTCGTATAAATTCATAGTAGAGCATGAAATCAATTGAAGTAAATTTGTGCCTGTGATGCCCAAAACAATTGTAAAAAAGAGATAAATGAGGAATTTCTCACATTACATACTCCACTTAGTGACCATAATATCTTTGGAAACGTGATTCTCAGAATCTTGTCGAAAGGCAATTTTTCTACATTGACAACTGATTCTAATAAGCAAAAACATGGCACTGATTCTCATTGGGATCGTACAAACGTGACTTCATTGGAAATATCTTCATCTTATAACTCCTAAAAAGAAAAGACCCAAGGTCCATACTCACGGTTTTGTTACGATTGGACTGAGAAGCTGCGATGATGAATAATTTCAGGAAATATGATTAGTTTGGTTGAACTTGTAGTAGATTGAGTTGGCAGGTGTCTGTGTAGTCTACAATCGAACAATCTCCATTGATACTAGCATGATGATGTCGTTGACCATCACTTGTCCCAGCTTTCACTTTGGCAGTTGCGAACCCAACTCGAGGAGAAGAACCTAGACGAATTGGAAAGATTAGTAACTGAGAGATTCAATTCAACTTTATTGATGGTGGGAGCATCAAATTATTTTAACATGTGATTTATACCCAGGTTTTGTGGGTAAGCGTACAATGCAAAGGTCATTTCCGTTACTTAATTCATGTGCAGTTATGATTTGCACTTGATAAGATGTAATTTTTGACTCTATCGAATAATTCAATTGTGATGAGATCAATATCTCATGATACAGTAAACAATGGAAACCGAATCACCCATCAAAGAATGATTTGGGTTATTAAATTCAGAGTCACTCATCACTAATAGACAATGTGAAGATTACGGAATACACTCATTACCAAACAGTCTTTTGAACTTGAGCAATAAGTTTGAATTGACTTGGTCGTTCTTTGCTATTCAGCTATGCTTGGAGTATCATTATTTCAAATCATTGTCAGCTCATCTACTAGGTTTTGTAGAATATACATTTTGCAAAGACTCATTTGCAACTATGAGTTGAAGAAGGTATTGAATCAAAATTGGTAACCAACAATTAGATTGGGAATCATAAAATCAAACTTGCATGTGATTAGTGTCTATCTCTCTTCTACTCAAATGAAAACACCATGGAACTTCTTCGCAATGAATACTATTAAAACCTCGATGTATTGGACATACATGCATTCACAGTTTGTTATCCAACAGAGTCAGAGTCTGAATTGCAACAGTATAAATTCAATGAAGCCAAATAAAAATCCTGATTGTCGATACTGTCAGAATCAAGCAGACATTACATTAGAGAACTTCTTTGACCAATTTTTAACCTTCACCAAACTAAGCACGGTTGAATGGTCGAGGAAGAGTCAGTCTGTTGTACCTGAATGCATATATAAAAAATGTTATATGTAGAATGAAAGTTTTTAATCGAGTATCCGGATAGGATGGAATTACAGTTTTTTCTGATTGCCTTTGCAGTTATTTGAGATTAGCACGTAATCAACTACTAATCTCAACCAGGTTTCGATATAATGATTATTTTCAAATTTCTACCACGTGAAACAATTAATTAAGGGTATCACAGAGAGAAAAAAGATGCTGGCAATACTGGATAGATGACTAGGGATTTGAGAATATTGAAAAAAACGGTTCGAGGTAACGGGCGATCCAGGGGTCGCCGTGGGGGCAATCGTCATGAGCCATCAGACATTTTGAATAAACGACATGGATCAACGTAGGGGAAACGCGCTACGGAAATTCCGCATGGCGTCGACCCCCCCCCCCCCCCCCCTGGCCAAGTTGCGATGCAAATAACCCGGTGAGATCATGCTAATAAATGCTCCATTAAGAAGTTGAAGCACGAGGGAGCAAATTAAATAGTCAATAAGAAGAACGAACGGGTCACAAGTAGCTATTAGATTATAAGCCTTCCTAGTTTATATATCGCGTGATCATGTACAACATATAACTCACCTGCGACTTCTTTTCTGCAAATCAGTCGGGTCGGAGCAGCCAATGTGTCCCTCCTCAAGCACCTCAACCCAGTACGTTTTGCACTGCTGTAGTAATTGACAGTAATATCGTCACCAAGAACTGCACCAAGAGCCCGATGTATTACCTCTATGTGAGCCCGATCGATTGGTTGATTGATCCGCTCGAGCGCGTCGCCAACAGCTCGCGAAACGGAGCAGCGGATCAGCCGCTTGTTTACGCGTGGCTCTTGCTTCAATTTCAATCGTCAGCTAACTTACTGATGATTGATCGAGGTGTTGGTCTTGGTTAGCTTATGTGCTTGTGCTCTTACGTGCCCTGCAAAGCAAATTTATCGCCGAAGATGAAGGGTTGAAGAGTCTAATGCGTGGCTGCCCTTGGCCTTCGAAAACGGTGTAGATACGAAGCACACTGGAGTCCGCTGGTTGTGTCACGCCGCGGATACTGGCGAAGACGATGCGAGGCCGGAGCTAGCCGGAGCGATACTACCTAAGTATCGAGTAGTGTTATATAGAGGCACGTCACGCGACTTCAGCCGCATGGCCCAGCGTCTAACGATCTCTCCAGATTTTCTGGATTTTTCGAACGATGCATTCGCGCACGACGGTTTTGTTCGTTTTTCTGCTGGGCATACCTAAATAAGATCATCTTCTTGTTGTTGACGCTCTATATTATGCTCTTGCTGATTTTCGTTTTCACTAAGCTGTTCATTATATATACTGTCGTTCGAACTGTCGTTAAAATATGGCATCGAATGGAGTGCGGTCCATCTATAGATATATAGATATCTGTCAGACTCGCATCCCATCTCACTTCTCCATTAATTATAGGTGATAGGTGAAATTTCTATAACGTGTGGGTGCAAGAATCTTCGATTCGAATTCTGTTCAAAATTTTAAAACGCAGAGAGATATCATCCAGGTTGTAATACTGAATATTAATTTCTAACGTGAACGGTTCAAGTCGCTGAATCTCAGTTTGGTGACGATGCATTAAAACATTCGTAAGTACGAAACAAAAAGCCATTAATCAATCATCAACATTTATATGGGCAAATCTCAGGAACTATGCGATTTCGACTTCGAAATTTTGAGAATTTCCAGAATGGCAGCACACCTCCCATAAACTCTTGTTTGGTCCAAGTAATGCTTAAACAATGATGAAATACTCGCGTAAATTATTTTGGAGCTCCGCCGTGGATTTGTGAGGGAGTAGAAGATTTTCCCATGTATTTGGATGGGACCCTCACATTTCCGTAATTCTAATTGGCTCATGTGTATGTGAATACGTGGCATCCTCGGTGTTGGAATAGAGGAAAGAAGATAAGTTTAATAGTTTACAGTGTCTTCTGAAGGTCTGTGGTACAAAATGAAGATGTGCCACAGCCGCCAAAACGCTCATTTTCGTCATTTGTCAATCATCACGAGCCTCGCATCACGACCGGGGTGAGGATGTAGTAGGGGCGATTCTCATAGTCATTTCTTGGGGTACAAACATCAGTTTACACGTGGTTTTAATACCAACGGAATCGAAATTTTCGTGTGCTACACGAAAAACGATTTTTTTGACCCCATTTACGCGAAAAAAACTTTTCTCATTTCGAGCCGCATCGTCGTGCGGAATCGAGCACACTATCGTTATTGGGCTAGATTTGTAGGTTTTTGGATGGAGAATAAGATGCCGTTTCTGCAGATACGAAATATTCACCGCCCCGAGCGCTGCATCCATTAGAAGAGCGATACAGGAAAAAAAGTAAAATCGGAGTTCGCTCCAACGAATCATCGCCACTCTGACGCATTGATAGGCACATCCCCGGGTGAAAATTATATGTTTCTATATATTGTAATCCATCACATATCCAATTTTCAGACCGATCGGTGAACCGCCCCGCCTGTGGCGAGCTAAGGCGTGAGAGAATCATGGCCCTGTTCGGTCAAAAATTGTGATTTTGTCACGAAGAAGCGTCTCCCAGTACCTTCATATAGCAAGAAATAGACTTCTGAATGATGCAGAACTGTTGAATATGAGTGGATCTTAAGAATGATCTAATGCGAGCGGCGGAAAAAACGCGAATGTTCTTCTGACAACGTGAAAATAGGCCTGTTCGGCCAAACCGCATACTTCGTGAGATTTGCCCATATCCGAAATAGAATGAAAAAATGAGTTCAGAGCTGACTCGTACCTCAGCTTGCGTCAATTATCTTCCTGTTTCATCTCTGTGGTTACGGGAATCATCTCATTGATACGTTTTTTGAACTCCTTGCTCGATGTTTTGATATCATATTCGATACAGAATCTGCCCACTAGCTCAAATTTCCCAACACACGGTATTTCATGATTAATCAATACCTAACGTGGTTTTCTTACTCTTATGGCTATTCAATATCAATTATTCATTGTCTTCAATTTATGAGACCGATTATTCGCTCTATGTTTTTGGTAGAACCTCCATTGAAATAAGCACTACAGTAGATTGACCGATCAGTTAATTATCGATTATCATTAACAGACCATTATTCTAAAGCCGATCGCATACTTAAAATCGAGCTGGTGAACGAAAAATATTAATCGATCTCGGTTTAACGACACTAAGCAGTATACAGTAAATTGCTCAGTTGTTTCCTGACCTTCTCGCCGAAGATCGGATATTTAATAAAACACTATAACGAGGGGACGTTTATATATCAGACAAAATCGTGACATTTCGAGGTTTGTTAAATTTAACATTGTTTTTTAAATTATTTAAAAAACTGTGGAAATTTTATTTGGTGCGCAGTTCGCGGGCTGATAAACAAGATCTCAAGAAAAAATGCCGTCAACGAACTTCTGAATGAAATACATAGTTGATGTTTCCGTGACGTATCACACTACATGAGCATGGATATCGATCGATACGCGATAATGTCCCGGAGCAATACGAGACTATTTTTTGATACCCACGGAAAATTAATTGTCTCTGATGAAACCCCCAAGACGTGTCATGGGATTTAATTACTTGGTTGAAAATTCAACCAATTGGTTGAAAATTCAACCAGTTGATTGAATGAAAAATTCAACCGGTCTGGTTGAAAATTCAACAAATTTTTTACAGTGTAACTGAAGTTCAGTGAACTCTCACTGATGGTTTTGGAGCGAGTAGACATGTCCGAATGCATTTCATAAATACCGCAATCGGGTGCTAAAGCTGTAAGCTTTCGATTGAATACGCATACAATGCGCCTCTGGTATAAGACGTACAAGTTTCCCGAGTTTGAGAGGAAAAAATGCGATTTTTGTCTCAAAGTTACTCCAGTTGGCGGTATACTTTTCGGATTTCATTCTGGTACAGTCCTCTCGAGAGTGAGTGGTGTAGGGCATAATGTAAATCGACCGATTTCCGGTCGTAATGAAGATGCCCTGGGCAAGTGAGTGTAAATAGGAAATGGCAGAGTGGCTGGTGTGTACTTTTTAGTGCCCATGGCTTTGTGATAAAAGAAAACTGATTTTCGGGAACTCCCAGGAGGATAAGCTCAAGGTTGAACCATAGACATGAATATTTGTTTGGAAGATATCTTGGACCAGCAATAAAAATCGCTATTTTGGAATCCGCGCGGGTAGCGCACATCTAACGGTCTAGTGAAACCTTTTGTCACGTGTAGAATCGATGGACACGCACCGAGACATCATATCGCAATAGAATATCTTGTATGACGTACCTATGGACATGCTGAAGAAATTTGGAGGTCATTAGTCAACCAACTGTCCCAAAAATTGACCCACTATTGTGAAAAGGGCCTAATTAAATTCTTTGATCGTTTGTGCGCAGATGAGTCATTTGCACACTGTTTTTCGCTTTTCATTTGCTCACAGAAGATCAAAGAACATAGTATAATACTCTTTCGAATGGCCGTATCCCTCTCAAATTCCACTGCAACCTTACATTTCCTGTCCGGTTATTTCGAGGATGCCATAATCTTTGAAATAATAAGCAACATCCGCACAACGAATCATGCCACGGGCAAAATGCAGTCAGTTTTTATCGTTTTTCTCGAAATGACCATTCTGTAATCAGGCCTTTCTTCCATGCACCCCCTCAATTGTAATCTTGTTTCTCAAAAATTCATCTTACCACATGACAATCAATGTCCTTGGAGCAACCAAATGAATGAACGCACCTTCATAAGTGAGATATCAAAAATTCGTGGTCATCAGTTGTTCATCATTAGGAATGGAATGAGCCGTCATTTCTACACTATATGATCTGTAGCAGTGCGAGCATGGCAAGCGAGATAGTAGTGCCAGTATTGTCCATAATGAAAGAACACTTCTCAAGCATTCGTATGTCTTAGGAGGTAGATTCGTGCAGAGGAAATATCTGATCTGAATTTATCGACGAAAATTTCGATGACAACGGTGATTGATCAAACTCTCACCGATATACGCTATTCCCATCCTCTCAGTAAGAAGATATCGTCGTATTCTCTCATCTGCCATCGATCTTGGCACAGATACTGTTCTTTGAAATTTGTGTTCAGATTTCCGTGAGAATATTGATCAGAACAGGGAAATGACACCAAAATTTAGTTTGTATTAATGCACCGGCGGTAGCTGTGCTCGAAAGTATGGAAAAGCGAGCGCAGCACCACCGGTGTATATATACGCGTGAGAAGGCCGTTTTAACCTCATCTGGTTTTTCGGACTTAGATATCTATATTATTGCCTCATTGGAGACTAGGCATCTCCATATCAAAATGAATCTAGATCAAAAGTCTAATCTTTTCAGCTATCCCATGATACGAGAACCGCTAATTTATCGTGTTGTGAATATTTCGCTGCCTCAACTTAACTTACTCGCCTTGGTACGACGGAAGTAGCTATATATGTCGAGCGGTGTACAACATGTACCATGAGTAGTGTACATACCAATACCGGGTTGTTGGCTGAATTTTGTATATTCAGGAGGCGTTGTCGGATTTTTTTGTAATTTTTACCTATTTTTGTAACTTTTGATCAAAAATGTCATTCTAAACATTACATCGGTAATGTTTGGAGCAACTTCACATGTGTAATGATTTTCTGCTAACCATTACACTATTTGTTGTGTAATGATCAGAGCAGAAAGCTTTGCTATGAAGGGTAGGAAGTGAGTGCTGTGCTGCTGTGGCTTGCGTTTTAGTATCCGATGATTTATCTAGAGAAATCATTTTCTTTTGTAGTGTGGTGTTTGGAAATTCTCTATTGTGCGCGGATTTTTCACTCGCGCGCGCAAGGATCTTGTGCTCGCGTGCGCAAAATTCGCATAAACTTCTGTCTTGTTTTCGCATACGGTAACGTTTGAATTTTCACGCGCGTGAGGATCGTATTTGTTTGATGTGGGAATCGTGCGCACCGGCCGAGGTCAAGCCTGGCCGGAGTATTCGGTGCACGTGCGCAGCTTAGAGTTCAAGCGGCGACGACGACGCGACTCGCAATCCACCCTCAGTTTGGTCTGGGTGCTGTTGCCTATTGCTGTCAGCAGTTGTCGAGTTCTAGAAGATGTCACCCGCAGTCCTGGAAAGTGGCATCCACGGCGAGCTAGATCCGCTCAGTTGTGAAGCTCACAACTCCTCCGAGCACGAACTAGCCCCAGGTCATCGCACGCACTCTCACTCTCGCATGCTGACGGTTTCATCGACGGCTACCGGTGAGGCGACAGGGCGCCCAGGCCTGAGTGCGCGTTGTTGTAGGGCCATTTCGTCGTGATCGCATACGTGCCATGAGTCTGTTCAGTGCCCAGTGAAAGTTTCAAATTGTCTGACCTACTCTTTTTTTCATGCTCAATTACTTGCATTGTTGATATTTTCAATTTGCTTCATGTTTCACCAGGCCTCTTCAGTTTATGCTTCTGCGTTGGTAGTTTTATTCTGTAAATTACTTAGGTTTTGGAGGCGAAAAAATCATACCAAATCCCTTCAAGGAGAGGTTTGAGCTAATCATCAATACTTCCTGATTTTATAGTTTTATGTCCCAAAGAGCTTGCAAGCATGATGATTCATGCTTGCATGCTCTTTGCAACAAGATCAAGTACCGTGTCCATTATGTCCGAGTAATAGTAATAGCACTACAGCTGGTATAACTACATACTTTCGAGTCGACTGAAATGAAGATGATGTAATATCTTGTTGATGCAGAGATACTCCAATAGGTTCCAAAGCAAGTACAAAGGTGAAGATGACTCGCTTGCGCGAGCTTTTCCAGCGCTCAATCAAGCCGAGATTGGCGTATGCCATGGCTAAGATTCCACGGCCGCGAGAGTCTCTATCCGGCGGGTCTCTGATTCGCACAAGGGGTGCCTTGGGACATTTTCCACCATCCAACCATGACTCTTCTCGTAGTTCTCCACTAAACACAAACTGAATTTCCCAAATTTACTCAATGTAGCAACTGAGGCATCTTGCATTGATTATTAAAAACTCTGAAATATTGGGACTGCAAGTTGTCTTGTATGCGTCAGAAATCAACTGTACCCGTTGCAAATAGTTTTGAAAAACGGAGCCAGCTCCAACTAAAACTAAGTCGGCTTCTTCTCTGCGGAATTCGCTGTTATTCATTTCTAAACAATGATTATTATGAGAGCAGCCAAGTCGATTGATAAACCGGACTCTGAGTTGTGGGACACTGGCTGTCACGTGACCCCCACCACGTTCCGAGGCGAGCAAATACGGAGCCGCCTGAATAACCAGTATCCTATAACTTGGAGTCTGGTTCAGCGGATGACCTAAGTGCTTTTGTAATAATCATTTTTTAAGAATGAATTACAGCGAATTTCGCAGGGAAAAAGATGACACAATTTTTTAGAACTGTTTGCAACGGAGTACGGTTGATTTCAGATGCATACGATCATTTCCGATATTTGGAAATCTTTAATAATTAATGCAAAATGACTGAGTTTCTAAATGAAGTGAAATTGGGTGCCTCACTTTGTGTTTAGTAGAAAACTACGAGAAAAATCACGGTCGGGGGGGTCAGGGGTGGATGATGTACCAGAGCACCCGTGGTCTGCTTCGCGTACGCGAATCCGAGGATGCCTCGCGTGAGCGATCGCAAATGTAACCCGCGTGAGCGGGCGTTTCATATTCCCAGGAAATATGGAGCTCGCGTTAGCTGAGTTCGGATAACATCTGGTGCGCGATCGAAATCTCCTCCTCTTCAGCCTCAAATGTATCTCACCCGCGCGAGAATACTCATATGATGCGATAGACCTCTCAATTGATTTGCGTACGTGAACATAAAGATGCCTCGCGTGCGCGAGTAAGCCGAGAGTCGCGTACGCGGACGTAAAACTGACTCGCGTGTGCGAGCGACTCATAGTAGTAATTTGGAGCTCGCGTCCGCTAAGGTTGGATAACGTCTTGTGCGCGATCGGGATCATCTCCTCTTAAGCCTCACGTGCGCGAATATGTATCTCACTCGTGGCTGGAAGCCCATGTGATGCGATTAACACCTCAGTTGATTCGCGTCCGTAAACGTGAAGATACCTCGCGTGCCTGAGCGAGCCGAGATTCGCGTACGCGAATGTAAAGCTGATTCGCGTGCGCGAGCAAGCCAAGATTCGCGTACGTGAATGTGAAGCTGATTTGCGTGTGCGAGCAAGCCGAGATTCGCGTAAGCAAATGAAAAGCTGATTCGCGTGGGTGAGCAAGCCGAGATTCGCGTACGTGAATGTGAAGCTGATTCGCGAGTGCGAGCAAACCAAATTCGCGTACGCGAATGTGAAGCTGATTCGCGTGTGCAAGCAAGCCGAAAAAAATCGTGTGGATGAAAGAGACAAATTATCAATTAGTCTGTAGTTTGATCCCAATCCGCAATTTCTTACGTCTGCTTTGAATCTTATCGAGCGTCGACTACAGCTCGAACATCGAGTCATCTTCTCGTGAATTACGGTCATTGGATATCGATCGGCATTGACTTTTCAACATCCCCGTCAACAAAATCGTGTGAATGAGAGAGACGAGTGGTTTATTCTGTATTTTGATTAAAATCCGCAATTTCTTACGTCTGCTCTGAATCTTAGCGAGGGTCGACTACGGGTCGAGCGTCGGATCCTCGTCTCGCGAATCTCTATTATAAGATATCGATGAGCATTGACTTTACGACATCTCCGGTGACAAAATAGTGTGGATGAAAGAAACAAAAGGTTTATGAGTGTGTAGTATGATTAAAATCCGCTAATTTCTCACATCTGCTCTGAATCTTAGCGAGCGTCGACTACGGCTCGAGCATCGAGTCATCTTCTTGCGAATTTCAGTCATTGAATATTGATCGGCATTGACTTTTCGACATCCCCGTCAACAAGATCGTGTGAATGAGAGAGACAAGTGGTCAATTAGTTTGTATTTCGATTCAAATCCGCAATTTCTCACGTCTGCTCTGAATCTTAGCGAGCGTCGCCTACGGCTCGAACATCGAGTCATCTTCTCGTGAATTACGGTCATTGGATATCGATCGGCATTGACTTTTCAACATCCCCGTCAACAAAATCGTGTGAATGAGAGAGACAAGTGGTTTATTCTGTATTTTGATTGAAATCCGCAATTTCTTACGTCTGCTCTGAATCTTAGCGAGGGTCGACTACGGGTCGAGCGTCGGGTCCTCGTCTCGCGAATCTCTATTATAAGATATCGATGAGCATTGACTTTACGACATCTCCGGTGACAAAATAGTGTGGATGAAAGAAACAAAAGGTTTATGAGTGTGTAGTTTGATTAAAATCCGCAAATTTCTCACATCTGCTCTGAATCTTAGCGAGCGTCGACTACGGCTCGAGCGTCGGGTCCTCGTCTCGCGAATTTCAGTCATTGGATATCGATCGGCATTGACTTTTCGACATCCCCGTCAACAAGATCGTGTGAATGAGAGAGACAAGTGGTCAATTAGTTTGTATTTTGATTCAAATCCGCAATTCCTCACGTCTGCTCTGAATCTTAGCGAGCGTCGACTACGGCTCGAGCATCGAGTCATCTTCTTGCGAATTTCGGTCATTGAATATTGATCGGCATTGACTTTTCGACATCCCCGTCAACAAGATCGTGTGAATGAGAGAGACAAGTGGTCAATTAGTTTGTATTTTGATTCAAATCCGCAATTTCTCACGTCTGCTCTGAATCATAGCGAGCGTCGACTACGGCTCGAGCGTCGGGTCCTTGTCTCGCGAATCTCTATTATAAGATATCGATAAGCATTGACTTTACGACATCTCCGTCAACAAAATCGTGTGAATGAAAGAGACAAGTAGTCAATCAGTCTGTAGTTTGATCAAAATCCGCAATTCCTTACGTCTGCTTTGGATCTTAGCGAGCGTCGACTACGGCTCGAGCGTCGGGTCCTCGTCTCGCGAATTTCAGTCATTGGATATCGATCGGCATTGACTTTTCGACATCCCCGTCAACAAGATCGTGTGAATGAGAGAGACAAGTGGTCAATTAGTTTGTATTTTGATTCAAATCCGCAATTTCTCACGTCTGCTCTGAATCATAGCGAGCGTCGACTACGGCTCGAGCGTCGGGTCCTTGTCTCGCGAATCTCTATTATAAGATATCGATAAGCATTGACTTTACGACATCTCCGTCAACAAAATCGTGTGAATGAAAGAGACAAGTAGTCAATCAGTCTGTAGTTTGATCAAAATCCGCAATTCCTTACGTCTGCTTTGGATCTTAGCGAGCGTCGACTACGGCTCGAGCGTCGGGTCCTCGTCTCGCGAATTTCAGTCATTGGATATCGATCGGCATTGACTTTTCGACATCCCCGTCAACAAGATCGTGTGAATGAGAGAGACAAGTGGTCAATTAGTTTGTATTTTGATTCAAATCCGCAATTTCTCACGTCTGCTCTGAATCATAGCGAGCGTCGACTACGGCTCGAGCGTCAGGTCCTTGTCTCGCGAATCTCTATTATAAGATATCGATAAGCATTGACTTTACGACATCTGCGTCAATAAAATCGTGTGAATGAAAGGGACAAGTAGTCAATCAGTCTGTAGTTTGATCAAAATCCGTAATTCCTTACGTCTGCTTTGGATCTTAGCGAGCGTCGACTACAGCTCGAGCATCGAGTCATCTTCTCGCCTATTTCGGTCATCGGATATCGATCGGCATTGACTTTACGATATCCCCGTCGACAAAATCGTGTGAATGAGAGAGACCAGTGGTTAATAAGTCTGTAGATTGATCAAAATCCGCAAATTCTTCACATCTGCTCTGAATTTTAGCGAGCGTCAACTACAGCTCGAGCATCGAGTGATCTTCTCGCGAATCTCTATTATAAGATATCGATAAGCATTGACTTTACGACATCTCTAGCAACACAATCGTATGAATGGAAGAGACAAAAGGTTTATCAGTGGTCCTTGTCTCGCGAATCTCTATTATAAGATATCGATAAGCATTGACTTTTCGACATCTCCGTCAACAAAATCGTGTGAATGGAAGTACAAGTAGTCAATTAGTCTGTAGTTTGATCAAAATCCGCAATTTCTTATGTCTGCTCTGAATCTTAGCGAGCGTCGACTACGGCTCGAGCATCGAGTCATCTTCTTGCGAATTTCGGTCATTGAATATTGATCGGCATTGACTTTTCGACATCCCCGTCAACAAGATCGTGTGAATGAGAGAGACAAGTGGTCAATTAGTTTGTATTTTGATTCAAATCCGCAATTTCTCACGTCTGCTCTGAATCTTAGCGAGCGTCGACTACGGCTCGAGCGTCGGGTCCTTGTCTCGCGAATCTCTATTATAAGATATCGATAAGCATTGACTTTACGACATCTCCGTCAACAAAATCGTGTGAATGAAAGAGACAAGTAGTCAATCAGTCTGTAGTTTGATCAAAATCCGCAATTCCTTACGTCTGCTTTGGATCTTAGCGAGCGTCGACTACGGCTCGAGCGTCGGGTCCTCGTCTCGCGAATTTCAGTCATTGGATATCGATCGGCATTGACTTTTCGACATCCCCGTCAACAAGATCGTGTGAATGAGAGAGACAAGTGGTCAATTAGTTTGTATTTTGATTCAAATCCGCAATTTCTCACGTCTGCTCTGAATCTTAGCGAGCGTCGACTACGGCTCGAGCATCGAGTCATCTTCTTGCGAATTTCGGTCATTGAATATTGATCGGCATTGACTTTTCGACATCCCCGTCAACAAGATCGTGTGAATGAGAGAGACGACTGGTCAATTAGTTTGTATTTTGATTCAAATCCGCAATTTCTCACGTCTGCTCTGAATCTTAGCGAGCGTCGACTACGGCTCGAGCATCGAGTCATCTTCTTGCGAATTTCGGTCATTGAATATTGATCGGCATTGACTTTTCGACATCCCCGTCAACAAGATCGTGTGAATGAGAGAGACAAGTGGTCGATTAGTTTGTATTTTGATTCAAATCCGCAATTTCTTATGTCTGCTCTGAATCTTAGCGAGCGTCGACTACGGCTCGAGCATCGAGTCATCTTCTTGCGAATTTCGGTCATTGAATATTGATCGGCATTGACTTTTCGACATCCCCGTCAACAAGATCGTGTGAATGAGAGAGACAAGTGGTCAATTAGTTTGTATTTTGATTCAAATCCGCAATTTCTCACGTCTGCTCTGAATCTTAGCGAGCGTCGACTACGGCTCGAGCGTCGGGTCCTCGTCTCGCGAATCTCTATTATAAGATATCGATAAGCATTGACTTTACGACATCTCCGTCAACAAAATCGTGTGAATGAAAGAGACAAGTAGTCAATCAGTCTGTAGTTTGATCAAAATCCGCAATTCCTTACGTCTGCTTTGGATCTTAGCGAGCGTCGACTACAGCTCGAGCATCGAGTCATCTTCTCGCCTATTTCGGTCATCGGATATCGATCGGCATTGACTTTACGATATCCCCGTCGACAAAATCGTGTGAATGAGAGAGACCAGTGGTTAATTAGTCTGTAGATTGATCAAAATCCGCAAATTCTTCACATCTGCTCTGAATTTTAGCGAGCGTCAACTACAGCTCGAGCATCGAGTGATCTTCTCGCGAATCTCTATCATAAGATATCGATAAGCATTGACTTTACGACATCTCTAGCAACACAATCGTATGAATGGAAGAGACAAAAGGTTTATCAGTGGTCCTTGTCTCGCGAATCTCTATTATAAGATATCGATAAGCATTGACTTTTCGACATCTCCGTCAACAAAATCGTGTGAATGAAAGTACAAGTATCCAATTAGTCTGTAGTTTGATCAAAATCCGCAATTTCTTATGTCTGCTCTGAATCTTAGTGAGCGTCGACTAAAGCTCGAGCATCGAGTCATCTTCTTGCGAATTTCGGTCATTGAATATTGATCGGCATTGACTTTTCGACATCCCCGTCAACAAGATCGTGTGAATGAGAGAGACAAGTGGTCAATTAGTTTGTATTTTGATTCAAATCCGCAATTTCTCACGTCTGCTCTGAATCTTAGCGAGCGTCGACTACGGCTCGAGCGTCGGGTCCTTGTCTCGCGAATCTCTATTATGAGATATCGATAAGCATTGACTTTTCGACATCTCCGTCAACCAAATCGTGTGAATGAAAGAGACAAGTAGTCAATTAGTCTGTAGTTTGATCAAAATCCGCAATTTCTTATGTCTGCTTTGAATCTTAGTGAGCGTCGACTACAGCTCGAGCATCGAGTCATCTTCTCGCCTATTTCGGTCATCGGATATCGATCGGCATTGACTTTACGATATCCCCGTCGACAAAATCGTGTGAATGAGAGAGACCAGTGGTTAATTAGTCTGTAGATTGATCAAAATCCGCAAATTCTTCACATCTGCTCTGAATTTTAGCGAGCGTCAACTACAGCTCGAGCATCGAGTGATCTTCTCGCGAATCTCTATTATAAGATATCGATAAGCATTGACTTTACGACATCTCTAGCAACACAATCGTATGAATGGAAGAGACGAAAGGTTTATCAGTGGTCCTTGTCTCGCGAATCTCTATTATAAGATATCGATAAGCATTGACTTTTCGACATCTCCGTCAACAAAATCGTGTGAATGAAAGTACAAGTAGTCAATTAGTCTGTAGTTTGATCAAAATCCGCAATTTCTTATGTCTGCTCTGAATCTTAGCGAGCGTCGACTACGGCTCGAGCATCGAGTCATCTTCTTGCGAATTTCGGTCATTGAATATTGATCGGCATTGACTTTTCGACATCCCCGTCAACAAGATCGTGTGAATGAGAGAGACAAGTGGTCAATTAGTTTGTATTTTGATTCAAATCCGCAATTTCTCACGTCTGCTCTGAATCTTAGCGAGCGTCGACTACGGCTCGAGCGTCGGGTCCTTGTCTCGCGAATCTCTATTATAAGATATCGATAAGCATTGACTTTACGACATCTCCGTCAACAAAATCGTGTGAATGAAAGAGACAAGTAGTCAATCAGTCTGTAGTTTGATCAAAATCCGCGATTCCTTACGTCTGCTTTGGATCTTAGCGAGCGTCGACTACGGCTCGAGCGTCGGGTCCTCGTCTCGCGAATTTCAGTCATTGGATATCGATCGGCATTGACTTTTCGACATCCCCGTCAACAAGATCGTGTGAATGAGAGAGACAAGTGGTCAATTAGTTTGTATTTTGATTCAAATCCGCAATTTCTCACGTCTGCTCTGAATCTTAGCGAGCGTCGACTACGGCTCGAGCATCGAGACATCTTCTTGCGAATTTCGGTCATTGAATATTGATCGGCATTGACTTTCCGACATCCCCGTCGACAAAATCGTGTGAATGAAAGAGACAAGTTGTCAATTAGTCTGTAGTTCGATCCAAATCCGCAGTTTTATCACGTCTGCTTTGGATCTTAGCGAGCGTCGACCACAGCTCGAGCATCGAGTCATCTTCTCGCGAATTTCGGTCATTGGATATCGATCGGCATTGACTCTACGATATCCCCGTCGACGAAATCGTGTGAATGAGAGAGACCAGTGGTTAATTAGTCTGTAGTTTGATCAAAATCCGCAGTTTTATTACGTCTGCTTTGGATCTTAGGGAGCGTCGACCACAGCTCGAGCATCGAGTCATCTTCTCGCGAATTTCGGTCATTGGATATCGATCGGCATTGACTCTACGATATCCCCGTCGACGGAATCGTGTGAATGAAAGAGACAAGTAGTCAATTAGTCTGTAGTTTGATCAAAATCCGCAATTTCTTATGTCTGCTCTGAATCTTAGTGAGCGTCGACTACAGCTCGAGCATCGAGTCATCTTCTCGCGAATTTCGGTCATTGGATATCGATCGGCATTGACTTTTCGACATCCCCGTCAACAAGACCGTGTGAATGAGAGAGACCAGTGGTTAATTAGTCTGTAGATTGATTAAAATCCGCAAATTCTCCACATCTGCTCTGAATTCTAGTGAGCGTCAACTACAGCTCGAGCATCGGGTGATCTTCTCGCAAATCTCTATTATAAGATATCGATAAGCGCTGACTTCACGACATCTCTAGCAACACAATCGTATGAATGGAAGAGACAAAAGGTTTATCAGTGGTCCTCGTCTCGCGAATCTCTATTATGAGATATCGATAAGCATTGACTTTTCGACATCTCCGTCAACAAAATCGTGTGAATGAAAGAGACAAGTAGTCAATTAGTCTGTAGTTTGATCAAAATCCGCAATTTCTTATGTCTGCTTTGAATCTTAGTGAGCTTCGACTACAGCTCGAGCATCGAGTCATCTTCTCGCGAATTTCGGTCATTGGATATCGATCGGCATTGACTTTTCGACATCCCCGTCGACGAAATCGTGTGAATGAGAGAGACCAGTGGTTAATTAGTCTGTAGATTGATCAAAATCCGCAAATTCTTCACATCTGCTCTGAATTTTAGCGAGCGTCAACTACAGCTCGAGCATCGAGTGATCTTTCCGCGAATCTCTATTATAAGATATGGATAAGCATTGACTTTTCGACATCTCCGTCAACAAAATCGTGTGAATGAAAGAGACAAGTAGTCAATTAGTCTGTAGTTTGATCAAAATCCGCAATTTCTTATGTCTGCTTTGAATCTTAGTGAGCGTGGACTACAGCTCGAGCATCGAGTCATCTTCTCGCGAAGTTCGGTCATTCCAAATCGATCGCCATTGACTTTCCGTTATCCCCGTCGACAAAATCGTGTGAATGAAAGAGACAATTTGTCAATTAGTCTGTAGTTCGATCCAAATCCGCAGTTTTATTACGTCTGCTTTGGATCTTAGCGAGCGTCGACCACAGCTCGAGCATCGAGTCATCTTCTCGCGAATTTCGGTCATTGGATATCGATCGGCATTGACTTTTCGACATCCCCGTCAACAAGACCGTGTGAATGAGAGAGACCAGTGGTTAATTAGTCTGTAGATTGATCAAAATCCGCAAATTCTTCACATCTGCTCTGAATTTTAGCGAGCGTCAACTACAGCTCGAGCATCGAGTGATCTTCTCGCGAATCTCTATTATAAGATATCGATAAGCATTGACTTTACGACATCTCTAGCAACACAATCGTATGAATGAAAGAGACAAAAGGTTTATCAGTGGTCCTCGTCTCGCAAATCTCTATTATAAGATATCGATAAGCATTGACTTTTCGACATCTCCGTCAACAAAATCGTGTGAATGAAAGAGACAAGTAGTCAATTAGTCTGTAGTTTGATCAAAATCCGCAATTTCTTATGTCTGCTTTGAATCTTAGTGAGCGTCGACTACAGCTCGAGCATCGAGTCATCTTCTCGCGAATTTCGGTCATTGGATATCGATCGGCATTGACTTTTCGACATCCCCGTCAACAAGACCGTGTGAATGAGAGAGACCAGTGGTTAATTAGTCTGTCGATTGATTCAAATCCGCAAATTCCTTACATCTGCTCTGAATCTTAGCGAGCGTCGACTACAGCTCGAGCATCGAGTGATCTTTTCGCGAATCTCTATTATAAGATATCGATAAGCATTGACTTTTCGACATCTCCGTCAACAAAATCGTGTGAATGAGAGAGACAAGTAGTCAATTAGTCTGTAGTTTGATCAAAATCCGCAATTTCTTATGTCTGCTTTGGATCTTAGCGAGCGTCGACCACAGCTCGAGCATCGAGTCATCTTCTCGCGAATTTCGGTCATTGGATATCGATCGGCATTGACTCTACGATATCCCCGTCGACGAAATCGTGTGAATGAGAGAGACCAGTGGTTAATTAGTCTGTAGTTTGATCAAAATCCGCAGTTTTATTACGTCTGCTTTGGATCTTAGCGAGCGTCGACCACAGCTTGAGCATCGAGTCATCTTCTCGCGAATTTCGGTCATTGGATATCGATCGGCATTGACTCTACGATATCCCCGTCGACGGAATCGTATGAATGAGAGAGACCAGTGGTTAATTAGTCTGTAGATTGATCAAAATCCGCAAATTCTTCACATCTGCTCTGAATTTTAGCGAGCGTCAACTACAGCTCGAGCATCGAGTGATCTTCTCGCGAATCTCTATTATAAGATATCGATAAGCATTGACTTCACGACATCTCTAGC
The DNA here is from genome assembly GCA_029851415.1 of Eretmocerus hayati. Lineage (NCBI taxonomy): Eukaryota > Metazoa > Arthropoda > Insecta > Hymenoptera > Aphelinidae > Eretmocerus > Eretmocerus hayati. Next base: position 64,203,798 of record CM056744.1, on the reverse strand, counting down.
AACACAATCGTATGAATGAAAGAGACAAAAGTTTTATCAGTGGTCCTCGTCTCGCAAATCTCTATTATAAGATATCGATAAGCATTGACTTTTCGACATCTCCGTCGACAAAATCGTGTGAATGAAAGAGACAAGTAGTTAATTAGTCTGTAGTTTGATCAAAATCCGCAATTTCTTATGTCTGCTTTGAATCTTAGTGAACGTCGACTACAGCTCGACCATCGAGTCATCTTCTCGCGAAGTTCGGTCATTGCACATCGATCGGCATTGACTTTCCGACATCCCCGTCGACAAAATCGTGTGAATGAGAGACAAGTGGTTAATTAGTCTGTAGATTGATTAAAATCCGCAAATTCCTTACATCTGCTCTGAATCTTAGCGAGCGTCGACTACAGCTCGAGCATCGAGTGATCTTTTCGCGAATTATAATATTAAGAGACAAGTCGGTTCATTTTCCCCCACGGAATCCCTATATCAGGTTTGCCAACATAAAATCAAAATCAGTGTTGCCAACTTGAGTGTACGAAAAGTCCCTAGCTCGGCTCAAATGTCCCTAGATTTTCGCGATCTATAGAATATTTTATCGCATGTATTAAAACGTTGGTATTACATATTCGATTTGCTCCTTACACTTGCCGTGAATATGGTCGCTGATCGGTCTCACAGAGCCCTTTCGAACACAGCCCAAGCTTCCGTATCCGTTAGCGAAGGTCGGGAGCAATCGATTTTAAAAATTCTGTTTAATTTTCGTATATTATGACATGCAGGGAGCGATTTTAAGGCATTGTTTAATGTTTTTTTTTAAGAGTTCGAGACATCGTCATTGTCAGCATCGAAGGTAGCTGGGTAACTTTTCAAGGTTAACGCGGCCGCCTTACTTTCAGATGTGACAATTCGGATGTTCGAGTTTATTCGATTATTATTATCATTCATATTTATTATTGTTTTGTATTATTCGAGATGGGACAGACATTCTTTCAAAAAATTGATATCTGTGGTTTTCGAAGGAAGATTTAGTGATATCGAACAATTGTTCCAAATTCAACTGGTCTCCGAAGAAAGATTTTGTGTCAAATAATTGTACTAAATTTTCAAAATCATTGCGATTGGAGGAATGTTGATCCATCATCTGTGAATGTTTAGTGTGGTTTGGACAGTGTTCAAGTGGATATGTAACTCTTCATCTCATAAGTTGAAGGAGACATGATCAGATGAGACTGAAACGTCTTTCTGGTTTACCAGTGTCGGGCCAGAGCGATGCTCAGATCAGAGGAAATCCAGCAACTCACTTCTGAAGAGTGGCGTTAGTGTGATGTGTTGAATTTCTGTATAGAATGATCGATGTAGATGATGGATCATTTTAATTCATGGAATTTGCGTGGAATGACTTCGAGGGATAGGAATTTGATTTTGAAAACTAATTGTTAAATAATTTACTGAAATAAATCATTCCATCTTTCATTGTTTAAAGATTGTAAATTTCCTCTCAATGTTGAGTGTATCAGCCTAGATTTTTATTCAATTTGAATTGAATGTGTATTTGGAGTTTGAAAATCGTCAGAAATCGAATGTCATGCCCTCTCGAATATACATTACTCAATCAGTGAAGTGAATTTACGAGGGGCGATGGGTTGGTGAATTTTGCTAATGGAAACATAATTTTATCTCATCGCTGATGTTCTTTAAATTTTCGACGTTAATTGAAATTGGCTTTCAATAAGTTTGAGATTGTTATAATGATTCTTGTGAATGAATTCTCTATAACTTGATACATGAAGTCGTTCCGGAAGAGCTTGAATGATGTTCTGTGACACTTAATTATTCGTGAATATTCAGAACATTTATTGAGTTTTATCCACAACAAAAGTTGTTTCTGCTTTCGGACTATGATATAGGTCGTCGAAAAATTGTATCTATGTAAAGTATTTGACTCAATGAAGCTACTTTGATACGATTGTTGTTTGTAGAAGATTATTTGAATAGTTATAAAGGCGATTATAGATATTGATCTATCATCCCCATTATGTGTTTTTGAACTGACGTTGAATAGAAACTGGAGTGAAAAGTGGATAGTGTATTCTGTTTTGAGTGAAATTGTAGCTCTCCTCCACAAAAATTGAAGGAGACATGATCAGATGAGACTGAAACGTCTTTCTGGTTTACCAGTGTCGGGCCAGAGCGATGCTCAGATCAGAGGAAATCCAGCAACTTGCTTTTGAAGAGCGGCGTTAGTGTTTTGTTGTTTTTTCCAACATTCTTTCGAGACAAGACCTTACAATTGCGGTAGCTTGGCAACATGATTTCGTAGTCTGTCGATCTCAGAGATGAAAGTCTCGATCTCTATATGAGCCATGGCATTGTACAAAAATGTTGCAACTGGCAATGTAGGAATCGCTCTTCGGAATGTGGATGGAGTGGTGTGATTTTGAGGAGTTTTACGAGTATGTATAAAGGGGATGAATTGATCTTATCATGGAATGACTTCTAAATTGAATCATGTGAATAAAGATAAATATGGAAATATTATCATTTGAATATGGGAAATACGACTTCTTTCTCGAGTGATAGAGAAATTGATGGAAAAATTATCTATTCAATTTTTCATCCGTCTGAAATTGAACTCGAAGAAACCTTTCGAAAATGAAGATAGTTGAAAAAATCTATCATGGTTCGTTTTATGCTATTAATTTCTTAATACTAGAGGAAATGAATGGACACGAGGAGGTGGTTGGGGACAAACCCCCAACCATGTGATTATTTTATTCAAAGAATGAGATTCTAATATTGATTCATCTTGATACAAATAATATATATATGCTATCTTCGAATGATTTCGTTAGGGGGAGTAAATAGACACGAGGGATGGTTGAGGACATACCCTCAACCATATGATTTTTTTTATTCATTTCTATGGCATTCAAACACTGACACATCGAGTTTACGGTTACGATAAACATCATTTACAGAGAATGGAATCGAATTGATAATATTGTAGATTTCATCTAAATATCTTCATAATCGGAAACATATCAACCCTTTTGGAATCAAATGACAACCAATTTTCCGAAATTGAAGATTTCTTATATATATCGATATAAGACACTATAGATTCATTTTATTGTTAGAGAGAGTGAATAAATACGAATAGATGGTTGGGGACATATGTCCAACCAGCTGATTTCGTTATCGAAATATTCAGATCTAAATATTAACACATTATGTTCTGTTATAAGTTAAATGTGAAAACCTTACATACAACGGAAACCATCTAATGGTTGAACAGTGGTGGGTTTCATATAATTTCGAGAAATTTATGGTAAGTGTTGGTAATTTGGAGATCTGCTATGTTTTAGTCGATGAATTACATCTGTATTAACATAATCATTGTAGTGGGTCGGAAAGAGAAGCTTTCTCGGCCGTCGATAAAGTTTGATTACATCTGATGGAACGAATGGAAAGATTACTACATGAGTAGATGGAACTTCCAAGGACTTCTTCGATTAGATTGAAATATATTTTTCTATTGGCGATATTTTGCTGTTTAACAAATTGTTGAAAATATCAACATACTAATTCATCATTCCTGTTTCATGATTTCCAATTCATGTCGAGTATCAATGTGATAGTGTTTTTTGATATTGTGGAAATGTAACTCTTCTTCGCAAAAATTGAAGGAGACATGATCAGATGAGACTGAAACGTCTTTCTGGTTTACCAGTGTCGGGCCAGAGCGATGCTCAGATCAGAGGAAATCCAGCAACTTGCTTTTGAAGAGTGGCGTTAGTGTTTTGTTGTTTTTTTCAACATTCTTCCGAGACAAGACCCTACAATTGCGGTAGCTTGGCAACATGATTTCGTAGTCTGTCGATCTCAGAGATGATAGTCTCGATCTCTATATGAGCCATGGCATTGTACGAAAATGTTGCAACTGGCAATGTAGGAATTGCTCTTTGGAATGTGGAAGGACTGGTGTTGTTGTGAGATTCATTTGTGTGTGTATGATAGGAATACATTGATATTTTTTCATGTGAAAAGCTTTTGAGGGTATCCTAAAATGATCAAATCATCCTCGAAAGTTTCATCTAGTGAATGCATGATATGAATGATTTTATACCTTCACGAGAAGATAGAAAAAGCTGAAGTACAATCCGAATACGTTGTTTGAAAAATTGTGATTCAATTTGTAGAATTCACATATTTTTAGCTTGAATTTCCAAGTTTTATCATCTGTTAATACAGTAGCACTCACATATGAACATTGGGTGAATTCGTCGCATTCCACTTTACTGTTTTTCCATCGTTGTTCTTCAAAATTCTTCTTAATTCTGCCACCGCGATACGTGTTTTTATCCTTCAGATCTCCAGTGTCCCTCTCCAAGATTACTCTAAATGCTTGAAATCGGCACTGGTGTCAATTTGTCCACGGTCGACTTTCTGGTGGGTATTGGTCTGTGAATAAGATTAGATTCCATTTCAAACTTTTCTAGGAATCAAGTTTGGCTCATTTAAAAAATGAGCAGATTCATCTGTTGTTATTTACTGAAATGTGCACCGTTATATGTAGTGCGAAACGGGGATTTGAAAAAAATACCACGGAAATGAATGAGGGAAAGAATTTTTCTTAATTTAAACCTCTCAAATCGCGCAACGATTCAAGAGGAAATTTGTTACTGAGATTTTGTTCATTCTGGATTGCGCGGGATTATTGAACCAGAATGAATCATCTGTATATCTTTTCTAGGCTGCGTATGATTCGAAATCATTAATCCTATGCTAATATTGTGAACTATGACTCGAATTTGATGGTAAATTTCAAAGCTTCTCTAACTAGGATGATCAAATTATGGAATTGTAGTGTCAGGAGTACTCACCCTTGCTATAATTGCTTGGCTGCCATCTTCCGATTTCATTGTGATTCGCCTGATGGGGCAGTGCCTGTAGATTGATGCCACGTGAGCCTTATACAGCACGCTCAGCTCACCACTCCACTGCCGCTGCTTTGCTGTTGTATTCCGTTCGAGTGCCTGGGCTTCGATGTGCTCGCTAGGAGAGCACGCGAGGAACTGACGGCGCGAGAGCAAACGTGCGTCAGAGGCGCCTTTCCCCCTCCGCTCTTCTTTGCATGTGTAACTTGCTTCTCCTGGCACACGTGTGTTCGCGCGCGGAATGTATGCACGACTGCGGCAGGCAAGGGCACGCGCGAACCGATAGACTCTCCTCTCTCTCCTTCGCTAGCGTGACTACATATGCCGCAAGTTGAGAGTTACAAAAAAACTTTCAGGAAAAATTCGATGGAAAAATCATTTTTTATATTTTCATCCTCCTAAAATCGCGCAAGAAATATAATTTTTTTTTCTGTAAATTTTTGAAGAAAAATCCATTTTTTTATCTTCATCTTCCCAAAGTCGCGCAAAAAATATAATTTTTTTCGGCAAATTCTTGATGGAGAATCAATTTTTTTATTTCCATCCTCTCGAAATCGCGCGCGCAAGAGAGTTTTTTTTTTAATCTTCGATAGAAAATCCATTTTTTTTATTCTCATCCACTTGGAATTGCGCAGAAATTTAATTTTCGATCTCTAGAAATTTTCGTGATAAATTCATCTTATTCCTTCTCATCTCCCCAAAATCACGCATGAGTTGAATTTTTATTTTTCCTAGCTTGGTACTTCTAGGATGAAATAAAAATCTGTAATTGTACTGATCTAATTTCCGTTCATGGACTTCACGGACTGATTGAATTGTGTATCATTCAGATCTTCAAAGATTACGACTTAATCACTATTTCGGATTTCAAAAATGCTTCTACTCGAATGATTAGTATTCTCAACGCGCACTATTGGGTGTACTTACTTTTGCTAAAACTGCTTGACTGCCATCTTCTGATTTCACCATGATGTGTGTGATTGAAGGGATGCGTAGAGATTGGTGCTGCTTGAGTCTTGTACACCACCCGCAGCTCCCCACTCCACTGACGCTGCTCCGCTGTTGTATCCCGTTCGAGTGCCTGGGCTTCGATGTGCTCGCTAGGAGAGCACGCGAGGAACTGACGGCGCGAGAGCAAACGTGCGTCAGAGGCGCCTTTCTCCCTCCGCTCCTCTTTGCATGTGTAACTTGCTTCTCCTGGCACACGTGTGTTCGCGCGCGGAATGTATGCACGACTGCGGCAGGCAAGGGCACGCGCGAACCGATAGACTCTCCTCTCTCTCCTTCGCTAGCGTGACTACATATGCCGCAAGTTGAGAGTTACAAAAAAACTTTCAGGAAAAATTCGATGGAAAAATCATTTTTTATATTTTCATCCTCCTAAAATCGCGCAAGAAATATAATTTTTTTTTCTGTAAATTTTTGAAGAAAAATCCATTTTTTTATCTTCATCTTCCCAAAGTCGCGCGAAAAATATAATTTTTTTCGGCAAATTCTTGATGGAGAATCAATTTTTTTATTTCCATCCTCTCGAAATCGCGCGCGCAAGAGAGTTTTTTTTTTAATCTTTTATAGAAAATCCATTTTTTTTATTCTCATCCACTTGGAATTGCGCAGAAATTTAATTTTCGAAAGATTACGACTTAATCACTATTTCGGATTTCAAAAATGTTTCTACTCGAATGATTAGTATTCTCAACGCGCACTATTGGGTGTACTTACTTTTGCTAAAACTGCTTGACTGCCATCTTCTGATTTCACCATGATGTGTGTGATTGAAGGGATGCGTAGAAATTGGTGCTGCTTGAGTCTTGTACACCACCCGCAGCTCCCCACTCCACTGACGCTGCTCCGCTGTTGTATCCCGTTCGAGTGCCTGGGCTTCGATGTGCTCGCTAGGAGAGCACGCGAGCAACTGACGGCGCGAGAGCAAACGTGCGTCAGAGGCGCCTTTCTCCCTCCGCTCCTCTTTGCATGTGTAACTTGCTTCTCCTGGCACACGTGTGTTCGCGCGCGGAATGTATGCACGACTGCGGCAGGCAAGGGCACGCGCGAACCGATAGACTCTCCTCTCTCTCCTTCGCTAGCGTGACTACATATGCCCCAAGTTGAGAGTTACAAAAAAACTTTCAGGAAAAATTCGATGGAAAAATCATTTTTTCTATTTTCATCCTCCTAAAATCGCGCAAGAAATATAATTTTTTTTTCTGTAAATTTTTGAAGAAAAATCCATTTTTTTATCTTCATCTTCCCAAAGTCGCGCAAAAAATATAATTTTTTCGGCAAATTCTTGATGGAGAATCAATTTTTCTATTTCCATCCTCTCGAAATCGCGCGCGCAAGAGAGTTTTTTTTTTAATCTTCGATAGAAAATCCGCTTTTTTTATTTTCATCCGCTCGAAATTGCGCAAAAATTTAATTTTCGATCTTTAGAAATTTTCGTGATAAATTCATCTTATTCTTTTTCATCTCCCCAAAATGACGCATGAGTTGAATTTTTATTTTTCCTAGCTTGGTACTTCTAGGATGATATGAAAATCTGTAATTGTACTGATCTAATTTTCGTTCATGGACTTCACGGACTGATTGAATTGCGTATCATTCAGATCTTCAAAGATTACGACTTAATCACTATTTCGGATTTCAAAAATGCTTCTACTCGAATGATTAGTATTCTCAACGCGCACTATTGGGTGTACTTACTTTTGCTGGGACTGCTTGACTGCCATCCTCTGATTTCCCCATGATGTGTGTGATTGAAGGGATGCGTAGAGATTGGTGCTGCTTGAGTCTTGTACACTACCCGCAGCTCCCTACTCCACTGACGCTGCTCCGCTGTTGTATCCCGTTCGAGTGCCTGGGCTTCGATGTGCTCGCTAAGAGAGCACGCGAGGAACTGACGGCGCGAGAGCAAACGTGCGTTAGAGGCGCGTTTCCCCCTCCGCTCCTCTTCGCATGTGTAACTTGCTTCTCCTGGCACACGTGTGTTCGCGTGCGGAGTGTATGCACGACTGCGGCAGGCAAGGGCGAGCGCGAACCGATAGACTCTCCTCTCTCTCCTTCGCTAGCGTGACTACATATGCCGCAAGTTGAGAGTTACAAGAAAACTTTCAGGAAAAATTCGATGGAAAAATCATTTTTTATATTTTCATCCTCCTAAAATCGCGCAAGAAATATAATTTTTTCTCTGTAAATTTTTGAAGAAAAATCCATTTTTTTATCTTCATCTTCCCAAAGTCACGCAAAAAATATAATTTTTTTCGGCAAATTCTTGATGGAGAATCTTTTTTTTCATTTCCATCCTCTCGAAATCGCGCGCGCAAGAGAGTTTTTTTTTCAATCTTCGATAGAAGATCCATTGTTTTTATTCTCATCCACTTGAAATTGCGCAAAAATTTAATTTTCGATCTCTAGAAATTTTCGTGATAAATTCATCTTATTCCTTCTCATCTCCCCGAAATCACGCATGAGTTGAATTTCTATTTTTCCTAGCTTGGTACTTCTAGAATGATATGAATATCTGTAATTGTACTGATCTAATTTCCGTTCATAGACTTCACGGACTGATTGAATTGTGTATCATTCAGATCTTCAAAGATTACGACTTAATCACTATTTCGGATTTCAAAAATGCTTCTACTCGAATGATTAGTATTCTCAACGCGCACTATTGGGTGTACTTACTTTTGCTAGAACTGCTTGACTGCCATCTTCTGATTTCACCATGATGTGTGTGATTGAAGGGATGCGTAGAGATTGGTGCTGCTTGAGTCTTGTACACCACCCGCAGCTCCCCACTCCACTGACGCTGCTCCGCTGTTGTATCCCGTTCGAGTGCCTGGGCTTCGATGTGCTCGCTAAGAGAGCACGCGAAGAACTGACGGCGCGAGAGCAAACGTGCGTCAGAGGCGCGTTTCCCCCTCCGCTCCTCTTCGCAGGTGTAACTTGCTTCTCCTGGCACACGTGTGTTCGCGCGCGGAGTGTATGCACGACTGCGGCAGGCAAGGGCACGCGCGAACCGATAGACTCTCCTCTCTCTCCTCCGGTAGCGTGACTACATATGCCGCAAGTTGAGAGTTACAAAAAAATTTTCAGGAAAAATTCGATGGAAAAATCATTTTTAATATTTTCATCTTCCTAAAATCGCGCAATATATATAATTTTTTTTTCTGTAAATTTTTGAAGAAAAATCCATTTCTTCATCTTGATCTTCCCAAAGTCGCGCAAAAAATATAATTTTTTCGGCAAATTCTTGATGGAGAATCAATTTTTTTATTTCCATCCTCTCGAAATCGCGCGCGCAAGAGAGTTTTTTTTTTAATCTTCGATAGAAAATCCATTTTTTTTATTTTCATCCACTCGAAATTGCGCAAAAATTTAATTTTCGATCTTTAGAAATTTTCGTGATAAATTCATCTTATTCCTTTTCATCTCCCCAAAATCACGCATGAGTTGAATTTCTATTTTTCCTAGCTTGGTACTTCTAGAATGATATGAATATCTGTAATTGTACTGATCTAATTTCCGTTCATAGACTTCACGGACTGATTGAATTGTGTATCATTCATATCTTCAAAGATTACGACTTATTCACTATTTCGGATTTCAAAAATGCTTCTACTCGAATGATTAGAATTCTCAACGCGCACTATTGGGTGTACTTACTTTTGCCATAATTCCTCGGCTGCCATCTTCTGATTTCACTATGATGTGTTCGATTAAATGGATGGGTAGAGATTGGTGCTGCTTGAACCTTGTATAGCACCCGCAGCTCTCCACTCCACTGCCGCTGCTCTGCTGTTATATTCCGTGCGAGTGCCTGGGCATCGATGTGCTCGCTAGGAGAGCACGCGAGGAACTGACGGCGCGAGAGCAAACGTGTGTCGAAGGCACTTTCCCCCTCCGCTCCCCTTTGCATGTGTAACTTGCTCCTCCTGGCACACGTGTGTTCGCGGGTCGAGTGTATGCACGACTACGGCAGGCATTCCAACAAATTCATTTCCAACAAATTGTCATTTTATATTAGCCCTATAACAATCCTTCCTTGTTTATCTTATACAACATGACCATATGAAAGTGAGTTTCCGAGGAAATTCTAAGACTCCACTGATTCATTAAGTTTTACTGACCCGAAAGGAACAAAAATCGAAGTTCGGCTCATGAACTGAAAAATCGCATATCTTTTGTATAGATAAGTTTTAGACAAAACAAACTAATACGTATCTCGTTATTTTGACCCTAGAATCATCAATTTCAGATCAGGGAAGATCCATCGTATCGACCTTTTTGGCTGCCCCATCTAAACTGGATCGAGTAACTAATATTTAGGAACTTATTTTGGAAACAGAAGAACATGTTCTGATAGTTGGAACTCATGAAAATAAATTTCTGTGGCGAGGGGGATTTTTTGAAGAATTTTTCATCGGTAATTACGCTTCTCTTCTGAATCTCGTTTAACTTACGCCTTTCTTTGAAAAATTACGGTCTTCTAAATTGAATCAATCAGACTCACGCTTCTTCAGAATTTAGACATGGTGGGTTGAGCTATTCTTCCATATCTTTATAAGGTGATCGGAGGAATTCTGAGGGCGTAGTTGCGTTTACGTTCGTTCGAATTTTTTTTTTGTAGTTAACTCGGTACACGTTCTGTGATTGCATTAGTGTGTTACTTCTAGAAAACTAATTTTATTCGATTTGCAAGCATTTCCAGGAGCCAATACGCCTATCTGAACCATTTACAAGCCGAGCAGCGCGAGGCAATGACGCTAGTCTCTATTATAAGATATCGATAAGCATTGACTTGACGACATCTCCATCAACGAAATCGTGTGAATGAAAGAGACAAGTAGTCAATTAGTCTGTAGTTTGATCAAAATCCGCAATTTCTTATGTCTGCTTTGAATCTTAGTGAGCGTCGACTACAGCTCGAGCATCGAGTCATCTTCTCGCGAATTTCGGTCATTGGGTATCGATCGGCATTGACTTTTCGACATCCCCGTCAACAAGACCGTGTGAATGAGAGAGACCAGTGGTTAATTAGTCTGTAGATTGATCAAAATCCGCAAATTCTTCACATCTGCTCTGAATTCTAGTGAGCGTCAACTACAGCTCGAGCACCGGGTGATCTTCTCGCAAATCTCTATTATAAGATATCGATAAGCATTGACTTTACGACATCTCTAGCAACACAATCGTATGAATGAAAGAGACAAAAGGTTTATCAGTGGTCCTCGTCTCGCGAATCTCTATTATGAGATATCGATAAGCATTGACTTTTCGACATCTCCGTCAACAAAATCGTGTGAATGAAAGAGACAAGTAGTCAATTAGTCTGTAGTTTGATCAAAATCCGCAATTTCTTATGTCTGCTTTGAATCTTAGTGAGCTTCGACTACAGCTCGAGCATCGAGTCATCTTCTCGCGAATTTCGGTCATTGGATATCGATCGGCATTGACTTTTCGACATCCCCGTCGACGAAATCGTGTGAATGAGAGAGACCAGTGGTTAATTAGTCTGTAGATTGATCAAAATCCGCAAATTCTTCACATCTGCTCTGAATTTTAGCGAGCGTCAACTACAGCTCGAGCATCGAGTGATCTTCTCGCGAATCTCTATTATAAGATATCGATAAGCATTGACTTTACGACATCTCTAGCAACACAATCGTATGAATGAGAGAGACAAAAGGTTTATCAGTGGTCCTCGTCTCGCAAATCTCTATTATAAGATATCGATAAGCATTGACTTTTCGACATCTCCGTCGACAAAATCGTGTGAATGAAAGAGACAAGTAGTTAATTAGTCTGTAGTTTGATCAAAATCCGCAATTTCTTATGTCTGCTTCGAATCTTAGTGAACGTCGACTACAGCTCGACCATCGAGTCATCTTCTCGCGAAGTTCGGTCATTGCACATCGATCGGCATTGACTTTCCGACATCCCCGTCGACAAAATCGTGTGAATGAGAGACAAGTGGTTAATTAGTCTGTAGATTGATTAAAATCCGCGAATTCCTTACATCTGCTCTGAATCTTAGCGAGCGTCGACTACAGCTCGAGCATCGAGTGATCTTTTCGCGAATCTCTATTATAAGATATCGATAAGCATTGACTTGACGACATCTCCATCAACGGAATCGTGTGAATGAAAGAGACAAGTAGTCAATTAGTCTGTAGTTTGATCAAAATCCGCAATTTCTTATGTCTGCTTTGAATCTTAGTGAGCGTCGACTACAGCTCGAGCATCGAGTCATCTTCTCGCGAATTTCGGTCATTGGATATCGATCGGCATTGACTTTTCGACATCCCCGTCAACAAGACCGTGTGAATGAGAGAGACCAGTGGTTAATTAGTCTGTAGATTGATTAAAATCCGCAAATTCTTCACATCTGCTCTGAATTCTAGTGAGCGTCAACTACAGCTCGAGCATCGGGTGATCTTCTCGCAAATCTCTATTATAAGATATCGATAAGCATTGACTTTACGACATCTCTAGCAACACAATCGTATGAATGAAAGAGACAAAAGGTTTATCAGTGGTCCTCGTCTCGCGAATCTCTATTATGAGATATCGATAAGCATTGACTTTTCGACATCTCCGTCAACAAAATCGTGTGAATGAAAGAGACAAGTAGTCAATTAGTCTGTAGTTTGATCAAAATCCGCAATTTCTTATGTCTGCTTTGAATCTTAGTGAGCTTCGACTACAGCTCGAGCATCGAGTCATCTTCTCGCGAATTTCGGTCATTGGATATCGATCGGCATTGACTTTTCGACATCCCCGTCAACAAGACCGTGTGAATGAGAGAGACCAGTGGTTAATTGGTCTGTAGATTGATTAAAGTCCGCAAATTCCTTACATCTGCTCTGAATCTTAGCGAGCGTCGACTACAGCTCGAGCATCGAGTGATCTTTTCGCGAATCTCTATTATAAGATATCGATAAGCTTTGACTTTTCGACATCTCCGTCAACAAAATCGTGTGAATGAAAGAGACGAGTAGTCAATTAGTCTGTAGTTTGATCAAAATCCGCAATTTCTTATGTCTGCTTTGAATCTTAGTGAGCGTAGACTACAGCTCGAGCATCGAGTCATCTTCTCGCGAAGTTCGGTCATTCCACATCGATCGGCATTGACTTTCCGACATCCCCGTCGACAGAATCGTGTGAATGAAAGAGACAAGTTGTCAATTAGTCTGTAGTTTGATCAAAATCCGCAGTTTTATTACGTCTGCTTTGGATCTTAGCGAGCGTCGACCACAGCTCGAGCATCGAGTCATCTTCTCGCGAATTTCGGTCATTGGATATCGATCGGCATTGACTCTACGATATCCCCGTCGACGGAATCGTGTGAATGAGAGAGACCAGTGGTTAATTAGTCTGTAGATTGATCAAAATCCGCAAATTCTTCACATCTGCTCTGAATTTTAGCGAGCGTCAACTACAGCTCGAGCATCGAGTGATCTTTTCGCGAATCTCTATTATAAGATATCGATAAGCATTGACTTTACGACATCTCTAGCAACACAATCGTATGAATGAAAGAGACAAGTAGTCAATTAGTCTGTAGTTTGATCAAAATCCGCAATTTCTTATGTCTGCTTTGAATCTTAGTGAGCGTCGACTACAGCTCGAGCATCGAGTCGTCTTCTCGCGAATTTCGGTCATTGGATATCGATCGGCATTGACTTTTCGACATCCCCGTCAACACGACCGTGTGAATGAGAGAGACCAGTGGTTAATTAGTCTGTAGATTGATTAAAATCCGCAAATTCTTCACATCTGCTCTGAATTCTAGTGAGCGTCAACTACAGCTCGAGCATCGGGTGATCTTCTCGCAAATCTCTATTATAAGATATCGATAAGCATTGACTTTACGACATCTCTAGCAACACAATCGTATGAATGAAAGAGACAAAAGGTTTATCAGTGGTCCTCGTCTCGCGAATCTCTATTATGAGATATCGATAAGCATTGACTTTTCGACATCTCCGTCAACAAAATCGTGTGAATGAAAGAGACAAGTAGTCAATTAGTCTGTAGTTTGATCAAAATCCGCAATTTCTCATGTCTGCTTTGAATCTTAGTGAGCTTCGACTACAGCTCGAGCATCGAGTCATCTTCTCGCGAATTTCGATCTTTGGATATCGATCGGCATTGACTTTTCGACATCCCCGTCAACAAGACCATGTGAATGAGAGAGACCAGTGGTTAATTAGTCTGTAGATTGATTAAAATCCGCGAATTCCTTACATCTGCTCTGAATCTTAGCGAGCGTCGACTACAGCTCGAGCATCGAGTGATCTTTTCGCGAATCTCTATTATAAGATATCGATAAGCATTGACTTGACGACATCTCCATCAACGGAATCGTGTGAATGAAAGAGACAAGTAGTCAATTAGTCTGTAGTTTGATCAAAATCCGCAATTTCTTATGTCTGCTTTGAATCTTAGTGAGCGTCGACTACAGCTCGAGCATCGAGTCATCTTCTCGCGAATTTCGGTCATTGGATATCGATCGGCATTGACTTTTCGACATCCCCGTCAACAAGACCGTGTGAATGAGAGAGACCAGTGGTTAATTAGTCTGTAGATTGATTAAAATCCGCAAATTCTTCACATCTGCTCTGAATTCTAGTGAGCGTCAACTACAGCTCGAGCATCGGGTGATCTTCTCGCAAATCTCTATTATAAGATATCGATAAGCATTGACTTTACGACATCTCTAGCAACACAATCGTATGAATGAAAGAGACAAAAGGTTTATCAGTGGTCCTCGTCTCGCGAATCTCTATTATGAGATATCGATAAGCATTGACTTTTCGACATCTCCGTCAACAAAATCGTGTGAATGAAAGAGACAAGTAGTCAATTAGTCTGTAGTTTGATCAAAATCCGCAATTTCTTATGTCTGCTTTGAATCTTAGTGAGCTTCGACTACAGCTCGAGCATCGAGTCATCTTCTCGCGAATTTCGGTCATTGGATATCGATCGGCATTGACTTTTCGACATCCCCGTCAACAAGACCGTGTGAATGAGAGAGACCAGTGGTTAATTGGTCTGTAGATTGATTAAAATCCGCAAATTCCTTACATCTGCTCTGAATCTTAGCGAGCGTCGACTACAGCTCGAGCATCGAGTGATCTTTTCGCGAATCTCTATTATAAGATATCGATAAGCTTTGACT
Organism: Eretmocerus hayati; assembly: GCA_029851415.1. Taxonomy (NCBI): domain Eukaryota; kingdom Metazoa; phylum Arthropoda; class Insecta; order Hymenoptera; family Aphelinidae; genus Eretmocerus; species Eretmocerus hayati. The sequence goes on along the minus strand of CM056744.1, from coordinate 64,188,690 downwards.
TTTCGACATCTCCGTCAACAAAATCGTGTGAATGAAAGAGACGAGTAGTCAATTAGTCTGTAGTTTGATCAAAATCCGCAATTTCTTATGTCTGCTTTGAATCTTAGTGAGCGTAGACTACAGCTCGAGCATCGAGTCATCTTCTCGCGAAGTTCGGTCATTCCACATCGATCGGCATTGACTTTCCGACATCCCCGTCGACAGAATCGTGTGAATGAAAGAGACAAGTTGTCAATTAGTCTGTAGTTTGATCAAAATCCGCAGTTTTATTACGTCTGCTTTGGATCTTAGCGAGCGTCGACCACAGCTCGAGCATCGAGTCATCTTCTCGCGAATTTCGGTCATTGGATATCGATCGGCATTGACTCTACGATATCCCCGTCGACGGAATCGTGTGAATGAGAGAGACCAGTGGTTAATTAGTCTGTAGATTGATCAAAATCCGCAAATTCTTCACATCTGCTCTGAATTTTAGCGAGCGTCAACTACAGCTCGAGCATCGAGTGATCTTTTCGCGAATCTCTATTATAAGATATCGATAAGCATTGACTTTACGACATCTCTAGCAACACAATCGTATGAATGAAAGAGACAAGTAGTCAATTAGTCTGTAGTTTGATCAAAATCCGCAATTTCTTATGTCTGCTTTGAATCTTAGTGAGCGTCGACTACAGCTCGAGCATCGAGTCGTCTTCTCGCGAATTTCGGTCATTGGATATCGATCGGCATTGACTTTTCGACATCCCCGTCAACACGACCGTGTGAATGAGAGAGACCAGTGGTTAATTAGTCTGTAGATTGATTAAAATCCGCAAATTCTTCACATCTGCTCTGAATTCTAGTGAGCGTCAACTACAGCTCGAGCATCGGGTGATCTTCTCGCAAATCTCTATTATAAGATATCGATAAGCATTGACTTTACGACATCTCTAGCAACACAATCGTATGAATGAAAGAGACAAAAGGTTTATCAGTGGTCCTCGTCTCGCGAATCTCTATTATGAGATATCGATAAGCATTGACTTTTCGACATCTCCGTCAACAAAATCGTGTGAATGAAAGAGACAAGTAGTCAATTAGTCTGTAGTTTGATCAAAATCCGCAATTTCTCATGTCTGCTTTGAATCTTAGTGAGCTTCGACTACAGCTCGAGCATCGAGTCATCTTCTCGCGAATTTCGATCTTTGGATATCGATCGGCATTGACTTTTCGACATCCCCGTCAACAAGACCATGTGAATGAGAGAGACCAGTGGTTAATTAGTCTGTAGATTGATTAAAATCCGCAAATTCCTTACATCTGCTCTGAATCTTAGCGAGCGTCGACTACAGCTCGAGCATCGAGTGATCTTTTCGCGAATCTCTATTATAAGATATCGATAAGCATTGACTTTACGACATCTCCATCAACGAAATCGTGTGAATGGAAGAGACAAGTAGTCAATTAGTCTGTAGTTTGATCAAAATCCGCAATTTCTTATGTCTGCTTTGAATCTTAGTGAGCGTCGACTACAGCTCGAGCATCGAGTCGTCTTCTCGCGAATTTCGGTCATTGGATATCGATCGGCATTGACTTTTCGACATCCCCGTCAACAAGACTGTGTGAATGAGAGAGACCAGTGGTTAATTAGTCTGTAGATTGATCAAAATCCGCAAATTCCTTACATCTGCTCTGAATCTTAGCGAGCGTCGACTACAGCTCGAGCATCGAGTGATCTTTCCGCGAATCTCTATTATAAGATATCGATAAGCATTGACTTTTCGACATCTCCGTCAACAAAATCGTGTGTATGAAAGAGACAAGTAGTCAATCAGTCTGTAGTTCGATCAAAATCCGCAATTCCTTACGTCTGATTTGGATCTTAGCGAGCGTCGACCACAGCTCGAGCATCGAGTCATCTTCTCGCGAATTTCGGTCATTGGATATCGATCGGCATTGACTTTACGATAACCCCGTCGACGAAATCGTGTGAATGAGAGAGACCAGTGGTTGACTTTACGATAACCCCGTCGACGAAATCGTGTGAATGAGAGAGACCAGTGGTTAATTAGTCTGTAGATTGATTAAAATCCGCAAATTCTCCACATCTGCTCTGAATTTTAGCGAGCGTCAACTACAGCTCGAGCATCGAGTGATCTTCTCGCGAATCTCTATTATAAGATATCTATAAGCATTGACTTCACGACAGCTCTAGCAACGCAATCGTATGAATGAAAGAGACAAAAGGTTTATCAGTGGTCCTCGTCTCGCGAATCTCTATTATAAGATATCGATAAGCATTGACTTCCCGACATCTCCGTCAACAAAATCGTGTGAATGAAAGAGACAAGGAGTCAATTAGTCTGTAGTTTGATCAAAATCCGCGATTTCTTATGTCTGCTCTGAATCTTAGTGAGCGTCGACTACAGCTCGAGCATCGAGTCATCTTCTCGCGAAGTTCGGTCATTGCACATCGATCGGCATTGACTTTCCGACATCCCCGTGTACAAAATCGTGTGAATGAGACACAAGTGGTTAATTAGTCTGTAGATTGATTGAAATCCGCAAATTCCTTACATCTGCTCTGAATCTTAGCGAGCGTCGACTACAGCTCGAGCATCGAGTGATCTTTTCGCGAATCTCTATTATAAGATATCGATAAGCATTGACTCTACGACATCTCCATCAACGAAATCGTGTGGATGAAAGAGACAAGTTGTCAATTAGTCTGTAGTTTGATCAAAATCCGCAATTTCTTATGTCTGCTTTGAATCTTAGTGAGCGTCGACTACAGCTCGAGCATCGAGTCATCTTCTCGCGAAGTTCGGTCATCGCACATCGATCGGCATTGATTTTTCGACATTCCCGTCGACTGAATCGTGTGAATGAGAGAAACAAGTGGTTAATCAGTCTGTAGATTGATTAAGATCCGCAAATTCCTTACATCTGCTCTGAATCTTAGCGAGCGTCGACTACATCTCTAGCATCGAGTGATCTTTTCGCGAATCTCTATTATAAGATATCGATAAGCATTGACTTCACGACATCTCCATCAACGAAATCGTGTGAATGAAAGAGACAAGTTGACAATTAGTCTGTAGTTTGATCAAAATCCGCAGTTTCTTACGTCTGCTTTGGATCTTAGCGAGCGTCGACCACAGCTCGAGCATCGAGTCATCTTCTCGCGAATTTCGGTCATTGGATATCGATCGGCATTGATTTTTCGACATTCCCGTCGACAGAATCGTGTGAATGAGAGAAACAAGTGGTTAATTAAGTCTGTAGATTGATTAAGATCCGCAAATTCCTTACATCTACTCTCAATCTTAGCGAGCGTCGATTACAGCTCGAGCATCGAGTCATCTCCTCGCGAATTTCTGTCACTGGATATCAATGAGCATTGACAACCCAACATCTCCGGCGACAAAATCGTGTGAATAAAAGGAACAAATCGTTGATTAGTCTGTTGTTAGTCGGGCGGGCCGTCTTCATTGAAGTTTCAGTGAGCACCACTGAAACTTCAGTGATGAGGACTCGCCTCACTCCAAAGGTCACTGAAATTCCAGTGATTGGTGTCACTGAAATCTCAGTGATGCTCACTGAAACTTCAGTGATGGGGACTCGTCCGACCACCCAATGTCACTGAAGTTTCAGTGCGACTCCAGTGGATTCTCACTGAAACTACTCACTGAAGTCTTCAGTCAGAGTTGATCCCAGACTAACTGGAGTTCAGTGAGTTTTCACTGATGGTTTCGGAGAGAGTTGGCTCTGAGAAGTTCATTGGTGCTGATATTTTAGTCTTCGGGCAGTTCTGTTTCCTAATTATCAGAACAGCGCACAGCTGGGTGAGTAGCATCCATCAGGGATTTGACGCTTTACGTATTTATTACTCGACGCACGTCGTGCCGTGGGAGTTTCTGAAATTGAATGGGTCATTTTTGCCGACACAAAAATTACCGCGAAGGAGTCTGCTACCGAATATCAGTGTGATCATTGACTGTCTGATTTACGCTGTTATCGCAAGCGTAAAAAATCCAATCGAATTTGTCTCTCCCTCGTACGTGCGTCGTTCGGCGATCTAGATGCTTTGCAAACAACCTGCATACTGAGTTGTAAGAAACTGATAGGTAAGTAGTTCCAATCACTGTGAATATATTAATGATCTACTTGAGCATTAATGTACGTCCGAGGGTGAGCCGGTTAAGATCGGATTTTTTTGCAGCTTCCGATAATAGCGTTATTCGGACAGTCAAATCACGCTGATTCTGGGTGGCACATCTCGTCTACGGTCATTTTCATGGCGACAAGAATGCACTAACACTTCCAAGGAGTCTCATGGCACGACATGAGTCGAGTGATAATAATACGTAGCTCATCAATTACAGTCAAGATAGCCCGGGAAGAGGTGACCCCGGGCCCCGGGAAGCAGGTTTTTCTGCAGTAAGGGCCTCCTCACATCCAGAAATGGTGGAATATTGATACATTCGATCAATTTTTCACCGTTTTCGTCGTGGGCTCATCAAGAGGCCCTTGAAGCAGGAAAATCGGTTTCCCGGGGTCATTTTCTTCCCGGGCTATTTTGACTGTAATAGCTCATCAAATTCCTGGATGCTGCTCTCCCAGCATTTCTGATAATTAAAACAAAGAACTGCCCGAAGGCTGAAAGATCGGCCCAATGAGCTCCTCGGAGCCAAGGACTGCTAAGGGGGCACTATGTTTCATGCAGTTTCATCGTCAAGGTCTCCAGCGAACTGAAGAGCCATTAGAACACCGAAATAGAGCCATCAAAACCGTTCTAGCGCCATGCGCTCAGCGCTCGAGCTTACGCATATGGGCTCAGCGCATCCTATGTAGAACGGGCCGAATCGGCTTCACATTTGCGTACGCGAGTCTCAATTCGCTCGCGCACGGGAGGTATCTTCACGTTTACGGACGCGAATCAACTGAGGTGTCAATCGCATCACATGGGCTTTCAGCCACGAGTGAGATACATATTCGCGCACGCGAGGCTTAAAAAAGAAGATTTCGATCGCGCACAAGACGTTATCCAACCTTAGCGGACGCGAACTCCAAATTGCTACTATGAGTCGCTCGCGCACGCGAGTCAGTTTCACGGTCGCGTACGCGAGTCTCGGCTTGCTCGCACACGCGAGGCATCTTCATGTTCACCTACGCAAATCGATTGAGAGGTCTATCTCATCATATGAATATTCTCGCGCGGGTGAGATACATTTGAGGCTGAAAAGGTGGAGATTCCGATCGCGCACCAGATGTTATCCGAACTACGCTAACGCGAGCTCCATATTTCTTGGGAATATGAAACGCTCGCGCACGCGGGTCACATTTGCGATCGCTCACACGAGGCATCCTCGGATTCGCGTACGCGAATCAGACCACGGGTGCTCTGGTACATCATCCACCCCTGACCCCCCCAACCGTGATTTTTCTCGTAGTTTTCTACTTAACACAAACTGAGTCTCCCAATTTCACTTTATTCAGAAACTCAGTCATTTTGCATCAATTATTAAAAATTTCCAAATATCGGAAATGATCGTATGCATCAGAAATCAACCGCACCCCGTTGCAAACAGTTCTAAAAAATTGTGTCATCTTTTTTTCTGCGAAATTCGCTGTAATTCATTCTTAAAAAATGATTATTACAAAAGCACTTAGGTCACCCGCTGAGCCAGAATCCAAGTTATAGGATACTGGTTATTTAGGCGGCTCCGTATTTGCCCGCCTCGGAACTGGGGGTCACGTGACAGCCAGTGTCCCACAACTCAGAGTCCGGTTTATCAATCGACCTGGCTGCTCTCATAATAATCATTGTTTAGGAATGAATAACAGCGAATTCCGCAGAGAAGAAGCCGACTTAGTTTTGGTTGGAGCTGGCTCCGTTTTTCAAAACTATTCGCAACGGGTACAGTTGATTTCTGACGCATACAAGACAACTTACAGTCCCAATATTTGAAAGTTTTTAATAATCAATGCAAGATGCCCCAGTTTCTACATTGAGTAAATTTGGGGAATTCAGTTTGTGTTTAGCGGAGAACTACGAGAAGAGTCATGGTTGGATGGTGGAAAATGTCCCAAGGCACCCCTTGTGCGAATCAGAGACCCGCCGGATAGAGACTCTCGCGTGCGCGGAATCTTAGCCGTGGCACACGCCAATCTCGGCTTGATTGAGCGCTGGAAAAGCTCGCGCAAGCGAGTCATCTTCACCTTTGTACTTGCTTTGGAACCTATTGGAGTATCTCTGCATCAACAAGATTTGCATCATCTTCATTTCAGTCGACATGAAAGTATGTAGTTATACCAGCTGTAGTGCTATTACTGTTACTTGGACATAATGGACACGATACTTGATCTTGTTGCAAAGAGCATGCAAGGATTAATCATCATGCTTGCAAGCTCTTTGGGACATAAAACTATAAAATTAGGAAGTATTGATGATTAGCTCAAACCTCTCCTTGAAGGGATTTGGTATGATTTTTCCGCTTCCAAAACCTAAGTAATTCACAGAATAAAACTACCAACGCAGAAGCATAAACTGAAGAAGCCTGGTGAAACATGAAGCAAATTGAAAATATCAACAATGCAAGTAATTGAGCATGAAAAAAAGAGTATGTCAGACAATTTAAAACTTTCACTGGGCACTGAACAGACTCATGGCACGTATGCGATCACGACGAAACGGCCCTACAACAACGCGCACTCAGGCCTGGGCGCACTGTCGCCTCACCGGTAGCCGTCGATGAAACCGTCAGCATGCGGGAGTTAGAGTGCGTGCGATGACCTGGGGCTAGTTCGTGCTCGGAGGAGTTGTGAGCTTCATAACTGAGCGGATCTAGCTCGCCGCGGATGCCACTTTCCAGGACTGCGGGTGACATCTTCAAGAACTCGACAACTGCTGACAGCAACAGGCAACAGCACCCAGACCAAACTGCAGGTGGATTGCGGGTCGCGTTGTCGTCGCCACATGAACTCTAAGCCGCGCACGTGCACCGAATACCTCGGCCAGGCTTGATCTCGGCCGGCGCGCACGATTCCCACATCAAACAAATACGATCCTCACGCGCGTGAAAATTCAAACGTTACCGTATGCGAAAACAAGACAGAAGTTTATGCGAATTCCGCGCACGCGAGCACATGGTCCTCGCGCGCGCGAGTGAAAAATCCGCGCACAATAGAGAATTTCCAAACACCACACTACAAAAGAAAATGATTTCTCAACATAAATCATCGGATACTAAAATGTGAGCCACAGCACCACAGCACTCACTTCCTAACCTTCATAGCAAAGCTTTCTGCTATGATCATTACACAACAAATAGTGTAATGGTTAGCAGAAAATCATGACACATGTGAAATTGCTCCAAACATTACCGATGTAATGTTTAGAATGACATTTTTGATCAAAAGTTACAAAAATAGGTGAAAATCACAAAAAAATCCGACAACGCCTCCTGAATATACAAAATTCAGCCAACAACAGGGTATTGGTATGTACACTACTTATGGTACATGTTGTATAGGGGGCAGGCCCGATCGTGAGAGTGGAACTCGAAATCTCGACCATGCGTCAGACAGGGATAGATAACTATATTGCCCAAAGAGCGGCAATCCCCCCAAAAATTCGAATTGCCAACCCACATAATGTGTTGAACATAGACAGACAACCATCCAGACCGTGATCCAGACTAGGGGTGCCAACCGCACGATGTTATGTGCCAACCTAAATTCATCTTTCAATAATAATCTCGAGTCGAGCCTACTGCCGCGCGACAGCCTCTTTTCTCCCCCTCTCAACGCGTACGCGCGTAACATGTTCAGGAACAGAGATTCGTCTGCTATGTTTACAGTCGTGATCACGCGGTCGTGATATTCGTTGGATCCGCAATCTGCCGCGTGGACGTGGATCCGTCCTATGCTCACGCACAGTTCATAGATTTGATAAAATACACCTCATTTCAGTGATTTATACATGTGTGTGTTTACAGTGAGTGATTCGAATGAGTTACTTCTCTGAGGTGATTGATATCCTGTATAATTAATAAAGCTCGTAATAAAGCCTGCAAATACTCATTCCCACATTCGTGATCTCGGGCTTTCCATCTGATAACTGGTGGATAGAAATTGAGAATTCAACCCATCATCAGCTGAGAGAATACTGAGTATTTTGTAGCCATCATCACGATATCAACTCTGAAATACTTACAGTATTCTTGTTGGAAATATACTTATACAATTAAATAGAACCATACGAATATATTCAGATGAGCGCGCGTCTTTTGTTGAACAACGGAACGGTTTGGTTGCTACGCCGCCCCACGACTGTCATCACTTCGTTGTGAGCCCTGTTCAAGTGCAGTCACGCCGCCAGTTAACCTCAACGAATTTTTCTGCTGTGTATATCGTGTTTATTATATATATTGATTATTGTGCCTATTGAATCTACGAGTCTACGAATCAACGAGTCCTGAATAAACGAGTCATCAGTTTATATGTATTGTGTGTGTCTCCTGCTTCAAAAGCCCTGCCGTGCTCGCAGGTTATGGGCCCAGGGCACGCTTCCACTGCGTAAACAGTGCAAATCTTCAACAGATCCAGAGCCTCATCGCCGAGCAGAGCTTCGGAGCAGCATAATTTCATACACTATAAAAATTCGAGGTAAGTGAAAGTGTGTGATCGCGAATAGAGTCAAAATTGCGTTGTCTCAATAGTGAGCTTATTCAGCCCGAGTTCAAGTACGATTCTAAGATTCAATGAATGGTCCACCGGCATAGCATAAATAAATACGACAGTGCGGTGAGTCGTATGAGTGTAGAGTTTGATAGATTTCCAAGTTTCATGTGGGATTGCCATTGTAGTGGGTTATCGACATCTCGGAGGAGTATCATCATCAAGGTTGCAGTTCATGTTGCATCGCGAATCATACAGCGTGTTCGTGGCGCGCACGCGTATATTCTCGCGCTATAAGCCAACCAGTAACGACGTGTTTTCGCGCTATCTCGCTCTCGCGCGCGCGCGTCCTCTCTCTCTCACGTTTATGTGTGTTAGGGTTAGGTTTATATCGCGACTCGATTCGATTCGGTAAACAGACTCAAAGGGGATTCTTCGTGATTCGTCGGTTGACATTGAATACGATTTATCGAGCATGCGGCTTGCTGCAATAACCTTGTTTCTTGATGCTCACGTACGCGCGTAGGATGCATGTTTTGCTTGATCTCAAGACATGTAGATGTTCGCGGTTTTCTAACCAGGGCACTCGGATGTGTATTCTCGTTGCGTGGGGATGTTGCTGCTCACATTGGCGATCGCTGCGATTTCTTGTGAAATATCTAGGCAAATATTCTGCATCCATGTTTATGTTAATATATATATGATGCATTGATGTTCGTGTTATCATATAACCGGTTCAATGAGTCAAGAGTCTACGATTCAAGAATCTATGATTTGACAGAATTTGACATATATCCGAATATTTTATTGAATTTTGGTAGATTTTATTATGGTCGAAATTTGAGATGAAATTTCCTAGGTTCAATTAAAATTTGGATTCCGGGGATCAGTTACAAATTGAAACTTGATGTTCGGTGAATTCTTGTAGTTGATTTAGAAGTTTGTGACGAAGTTGCTTACAGTGCTCATATGTGTGTGCGCAACCCAAATCTGGATTTTATCACAGCAGTGCTTGGTAATATCCTAGAGAGGTGCACATATGAGTGCATATGCGGCAAATGAGTCCAAAACTTCTGCTTCTTAGTTTTTCTGAAAATCGCAGTGCATTTTCTATTAACTTGGAAGTATGAAACATTATTGAAAGTTATATCTGGTATAAGAATCAAATTGAAAGAATCTAGAAAACATACGAATCTCGGACGAATATTTACGAATCATTTCAATTCTGTTTCATATCCCGGTTAAGATGGCTGATAAAGAAATTCAACAAAATGACGAGATCTTGAGTGGATCGGAACAATCCTCTAACATTTTAGATGTTATTGTGGATCCAAATGAAGTTCGTCAAATTGAAACGATGGAAGTAGACGAATCTCGAAATGATCAAGAGAAAAGTAAGATTCATATTCAAACCTTTCTTTAAAACTTTCTTTTTATTTCATCTAAATGTTGATGTGTTCATGAAAATGAGTTCTTAGATCAAGCCATCTGATAAATTTTGTAAGCTGTGAAAAGTTAAAAAATTTCTAAATTTCTTGAAATGATTATGAATAAACTTATGAAGAAGAATCTAAGAATCAAAGTAGTCAGGCCTGACATGGATCAAAGATCCAGATAATGATTCACGAATATTTTTACAGCAAATAATAAGGGCCCTAAGATTCAAAAAGAAGATTTTACGACTCCACCTGAATTGAACTCGAGACCTATGAGTATGTCAACGCCAAATACAAGTATGAATACTGGTTCTACGTCAAGAGATAGACAGACCACGTATGTTCCGGGTACGATCAACATTTCTACGGATTTTGTACTTACATTCAGAGATGCAGCGAGGGATTTCAGTTCTGCTCTTACTACTCATAAAAAATTAGTCGAAAAATCCAGCGAAGTTGTTGACAAGTTAAATGAAAGTTTGCAGTTGAGTGCTGAAATTGAAAGAATGCGTTTGAGACGAGCTGAAATTGAGAAGGAAACTGAAGAATTGAAAAGACTCAACATAGGTCAACAAAGTTCTCAAATAAATCGCCCGTCTCAAGATTCCACAACGATTCAACAAAGTACGAGAGCAACTCAAGATTCTTCGATTCGCACTGATCAAAGACCTAGCACAAGTGCAACTCAAGATTCTACAACGATTCGCACTCATCAACCAAGTACGAGTGCAACCAACGATTCATCAACGATTCAAATGAATCAAACGACTCCAACTGAACAGGTTAATAACCTACAAAATTTAACCACGACTCATGATTCTTTGAATCTAGAAGAGACTCTGAAATCAATTCTCGTAGGAAAACTAGCGAACGATTCACTTACATCAAAAATTCATATTGACAGAAAATACAAACTGTCTGAAAAAATGAATTTCGATTTATGGTTGGACTATTTCAAGTCTGAATTACGAAGTTATGATTTGATAGATATTATTGATGATAGTTCTCCTAATCCTAGAGAATTTACTGAGACTCAAAGAATTCGAAGAAAGAATCAAGTTAGAGATATAATCATGAATAGAATTGATGAAAAGTATCATAGTAGAATCACTAACATTCAAGATCCAAAAGAATATCTGAGCAAACTTCAAGAACTCAGAAGGAAAGAGTTGAATTTAGATCCAGTAACTATCAAAGGAAAGTTATATGAAATTCGAATGAAACGAAACGAGAAGGTATTCGACTTTTGCGAACGATTCGACTCTCTAGTGAGAGAGTATAATTTATCTAACGAATCAAAACCTTTGGATGATGAAGAATTGAGTTCATTATTCTATCATGCAGTCTCTGGAGTGAATGAAGATTTAAGACAAACCAATCTTATAAAGAGAAACGATAACAAGATCGGAATGAATATAGATCAAATGAAATCATTCATGTTTCAGTCCGAATCTGATCGCAATCAACGCAACGATTCAAGAGTCAATAGAGTCAGCTACAACGAGAACGATTCAAATCCTTGTCATAGGTGTGGTCAGAGAGGTCACAGAGCTGGTGTTGATTGTCCTCTCCACAACACTGACATGTGGCTACATTATCGCTGCCAGACAGTACACAAAAAGGGTGGACTTTGTCCAAATCCTAGACGAGGTAAGAGTCCTTTTATATCTAGAATAAATGACAAAGACTCAGATTCTAACAATCAAAGTAAGAATCTACGAAAAAGAAAATCTGGAAAGGAAAATCGAGGCAAAATTAGTAAGAAAGAAAATTTGAAAAAGAGTAAGAAGAATTTTAAACGAGCTGCTCGAATGGTTGTAGATTCAAGCGAAAATGAAGATGAAGAAAGCGAAAGTGAGAGTGAAGGTAAGAAATTATTCTCAAAATCATATCGAGCACGAAATTTTATAAATTTTATCGCAGATTCTGGTGCAACTGATCATATAGTGAATCAGTCTATGGTTCTTTCTAATTTTAAAAGACTCGAAAATGGAATCATTAAGAGTGCGAATAAGAACGAATTTGCAAATTTAGTTATAGATGGGAAAGGTGAACTCAGTTTAGCAAATGAGACATCTGATAAAAAATTGATTCGATTGACTGATGTTATTGCTACTAAAGATTTATCTGAAAACTTGCTTTCTTTGAGAAAATTAGCTGACTCAGGGTTTTCAATTTATTTAGATGATAAAATCTTCAAAGTTTACGATAAATTCACAGATAAAATTCTTTTCCAAGGTACTTATAAGGAACCGAATTGGATTATTCGATTTGAAGTTAAAAATAATGAGTCTTATGATTCTAAAGAATCCACTTTGAAAAATTGATCATGTAATGCTCGAGTAGTAATTTATCTTGAATCACCAGAAGAGTCGAACACGATTCATAACGATGAAGAGTTGTTAGCTTCGGAGGGAGCTACTAACGAATCTATAAATACTGATTCTTCGATTGGGAGGGAGAAAGATGTAGTTCTAGTAGAGAAAACTCTCAACAATCAGTAGAATCCAGTAGAGTCTACCACGAATCTTTCCAGTAATAGCTCACTCAAGAATTTTATTATAAGCTCTGACGAATTGATATCGTTGATAAATTCAAATGATTCAATTGATAAGAATTTAGATAAACAAACGAGTGAAAATTCTAAAAGTTTGAATCTAGGACAACTATGGCATACTAGGTTAGGACATGCATCTTTGGGTTATCTTCGAACACTTCAGAAGAAAACAAATTTGTTAGAAAATGTAAAATTTGACGATTCTATTCTAGACTGTGAAGTATGCATAATGTCGAAAATGGAAAGATTACCATTCAAAGAAGTACGAGCAAGAGCTCAAAGACCTCTTGAAGTCATTCATACGGATATTATGGGAAAAATAAGTCCTGTGTCGTATCCCGGACAAAATGTATTTATTATAGTATTTGTGGATGATTATTCTAGATTCTCAATGGTCTATTGTTTGAAGAGTAAAGACCAAGCTGGCCAGGCGTTAGAATCATTCTTGATATCAGCTCGAAATTTGATAGGTGAAAATGTGAAAGTTTGCTATATCGAATCAGATCAAGCTCTTGAATATATGGGAGGACATTTTGCAGAAGTATTAGGAAAGGAGAATATAGAATCAAAATTGTCTCCTCCATATACTCCTGAACATAATGGCACAGCTGAACGATTCAACAAAACGATTCAAAGAAAAATCTTAGCTCTATTAATTGATTCTGGTTTACCTAACTGAATGTGGGAATTAGCTGCAGAAGTTGCTGTAAGTTGTTATAACAAGACTCCTCACAAAGCTATTGGATATGATATTCCAATCAACAAATTCGCACCAAATGCAAGTTGTCATTTGGAACAAATTAGACGATTCGGATGTGTGAGTCATGTCAAAGTCAACAAATCAAAATCTAAGTTCGAAGCAAAAGCTATCAAAGTCTATTTGGTAGGTTACAAAGAAACAAGTTACATATTTTGGCATCCCTCTTCACGGAAATTTTTAGAATCAAGAAATATTAGATTCAATGAAAAATCAGTTTATGGTGATATTTACAAAAAGAAATCACTTACAAATGGAGATACGATTGAATCATCAAAACAAGTTGTTGATACCATCAACGATTCGATTCACTTTGATGGTGTCAATAATGAAAGTAGTATTCCAGAAAAGCAACTTGTAAACGATTCATCTAAAAATAGAAAAAGAGGCAGACCTCGGAAAAACGAAAGAATTCATACGACTCATCAAGGCGATGAGACGATTCAAATATCTCAAGGTCCTTTGACTCGTAGTAAAGCCAAGAGAAAGATTGATCATTCTGAGAATACTAAAATTACCTCAACTCAGAAACCAATACAAGATTCTAGTTTTGCTAACTATAGTGAGGTTCATAATGATTCTGATAAACGATGTCAAGATGATATTTTAGCTCATATTCTCATTGCATCAGTGTACAAAGACCCAACGTCTTATGAAGAAGCAATGACTTCTCCTGAAAGAAAATTTTGGATCAAAGCAATTAACGAAGAATTAGAGTCTATGCGTAAGAATCGAGTGTGGTCTTTAGTTGATCGACCTAAAACTCAGAATGATGGTACACGAGCAAATATTATAGATTCAAAATGGGTTTTCAAAAGAAGAATAGAATCAAATGATAACTTCAGATATAAAGCTAGATTAGTTATTAGAGGATTCAAAGATAAAAATATTTATGATCTAAAGGAAACTTACGCGCCAGTAGCAAGGTTATCTCTAGTTGGAGCAACTCTTGCTATCATAAATAAATATCAACTTCAAGCTTGTCAACTCGATGTTAAGACAGCTTTCTTGAATGGAGATTTGGATGAAGAAGTATACATGGAAATCCCAAAAGGTCTTGAGTTTGATAAAAATATTCTATCGACTCAAGTATGTAAACTCGAAAGATCATTGTATGGTTTGAGATTTAGTCCTAAAAAATGGAACAAACGATCCAAAAAGGAAATGAAAGCACTAGGTTTAGAGAATGATTTACATGAACCTTGTCTTTTCACATGGAGGAAAAATGGAATAATGATACTTGTTCTCTTATATGTAGATGATATGATAGTTGCAAGTAACGATTCAAACAAATTATTGTATGTGAAATCACATCTGGTAAAGTTTTTGAAATGAAAGATCTTGGTGAACCCAAACTATTCCTAGGTATGAATATTGAAAGAAATATTGAAAAAGGAACGATTCTATAACACCAAGCTCAGTACACTCAAACGATTCTAGAAAAATGTAATATGCAAGATTCCAATCCTCAAAATACGCCTATGATAACGAGACAAGTGAGTAACAAAAATAAGAAAAGTAAAATCGAATCAAACGAATCTCAAATTACGATTACGAATCAAGAATCAAAAAGAGTACCATACAGAGAAGCTATTGGATGTTTGATGTACTTATCAGTAGCTACTCGACCTGACATTGCTTTTGCTGTAAATTTTCTAGCTAGAAAACAGAGTAATCCAACTGAAATTGATTGGAAAAATGTTAAGAGAGTCTTTAGGTATCTCAAAGGAACAAAGAATCTAGGAATCGTTTTTACATCGTTAGGTGAAAATTTAGAGGCATTAACTGATGCTAGTTTCCGAGATTGTGATGATTCAACTTCAACTGGAGGTTATGTTATTAAATTGTTCGGGGATGTAATCGCTTGGAAAAGTTACAAACAAAAATATGTTACTCTTTCGACTTGTGAAGCAGAATATCTAGCAATGAGTGAAGCTTGTCGAGAACTCATCTCAATAGATAAATCGATTCGATATACATTAGGAAAGACTTTATATCCTGTCACAGTTTGGTGTGATAATCAATCTGCCGGTAATTGCACTCAAATGGATGGTAGTCATAAGCTAAAAACTTTCGACGAACCAATTGATGAAATTACTAAGAAATTGAATCAAAGAGAAAAATCTGGAAATAGAGTCCATATGGCTGAAACACATGGTGATTTCATAAAACAATGTGTTGAACAAGGAAAGATTATAGTCAAATGCCTTGCAACAAAAGAAAATGTTGCTGATATTATGACTAAACCATTGCCATACGAATCACATGAATATCTTACTCGTAAGATTACAAAGAATCCAAGGAATCGTTAGGAATGAATCTGGAATCTTTATGAATCATGAATCAAAATAATTGAATCTTAATATGTGTTGTTTGTTTTCTTATATGTTCCGGGTGACGAACAACAATAAGAAGATATTCTCCAAGTGTTTAGAAATTTAGGTTTGTTCTTCTGACAATTATCATAATAAGTATTGATATGCTTATTAGAATTCAAGGCTATGTAAACGATTCTTCATTTTACTTGACCACTTGTAGTTCAAATATTTTTCTCATCAGTTAAACAGCATTGTGTTCACAACGATTCAATTATAAGATTTTTTAATGATTTTTCTTTAGATTCAGAGGCCTTTACATTCATATGGATTCAAAGATTTGTATAAGGGAGGGAGTGTTGGAAATATACTTATACAACTAAATAGAACCATACGAATATATTCAAATGAGCGCGCGTCTTTTGTTGAACAACGGAACGGTTTGGTTGCTACGCCGCCCCACGACTGTCATCACTTCGTTGTGAGCCCTGTTCAAGTGCAGTCACGCCGCCAGTTAACCTCAACGAATTTTTCCGCTGTGTATATCGTGTTTATTGTATATATTGATTATTGTGCCTATTGAATCTACGAGTCTACAAATCAACGAGTCCTGAATAAACGAGTCATCAGTTTATATAAATTGTGTGTGTCTCCTGCTTCAAAAGCCCTGCCGTGCTCGCAAGTCTTTCAGCTGATGATGGGTTGAATTCTCAATTTTTATACACCAGTTATCAGATGCAATGCCCGAAATCAGGAATGTGAGAATGAGTACTTGCAAGCTTTATTATTTATGCAGGACTTGAATAATCATATCATTCGAATTTACATCGTGTGAATTTAGTTGGTTTGGAGCGACTCCTGCTCATCCTTCACCAACATCATCAGCTTGGAGAGTTTATATCATACTGAAGACTACCAAATATACCCTATCAAAAAAAATCAGCTGATTTATCAGCTGAAAAATCACCTGATAAATCAACTGATAAATCAGCTAAAAAATCAGCTGATATTTTGGCCCATGATAAATCAGCTGATTTTTCACATTTTTATTGATTACTGGACTTTGAAAAATCAGCTGATTAATCAGCTGATTTTTTATAATTTATTTATTAAAAATTTTATTACATTTGCCACTTCCCAAGCTACTTTTGCATGTTGCTTGTGGTCAAGTGTCGTCTATGCAATGAGAAAAAACGTAGTTCATTAATTAAAATTTTGTACTTACGGGGATTTGAACCTGGATCTTCGAGTTTGTAGACACGACACTCAACCAACTGCGCCATTCGAGATGTATCAGTCAACAGTACAAAACAAGTATATGGGGCTCTCTTTCGTTGGGCCAAATTCTGTCTGTTACCGACAAAGTCGATAATGAATTAGTGATGCGAACTCACTTGATTTGCTTGGAGGGATACTGTTATTGAGGAAAGTGGGCCTAATTTGCCCCCTGTGCATAACTTCTCTTAACCAAAGGTCTTATAAAATCTGCAGAAATACGCACTCGCAAGACTCGACAGGCGATTTTTCGAGGTTGTAATGTTAGAATATCTAAGTGTTGGCGTTTTGCATGAATCTTGATTGACGATCTTTGCTTCTTTAGTGCAAATATATTGTTATTCGCTAATTTAGGTTCTCCCGTTTAGTACTGCAAGTGAGCCCCGAAAAGTCACTTCCTGTGGGAGAAAGTGACCAAACTCTTGATAACCGCGTGATTTTGGGCTCAAATGGTAGGTAGTACATCTAGTTTGAGTTAGCAAGAGGTTTTTTGATTAATCATCTGCTGGAACGTATAGATAAACAATAAAAACATGTATTTTTCGCATCTTTTTTTGTTTTCCCGCGACAAGTCGGAGAAGATCGATTTTTTCAGAAAATTTGTGAGAGAATGTTTTGTAGATCTTCCATTGATCTACAAGAATGATCTCCACACTTTTCCTCGGAAAATGTACCCTTTCCGAGTTATTTTCCATCGAAGTTACAATCTAATTTGTCCAAATAAACTCGCTCAAATTGTTTATAACGGGTTCCTAACTATTTACCAGGATAATTGAGTCGATTTGGAACAAAAAAGGTCTCTTGGTATTTTTTCCTAAGTTTAATTGTTTTCGAGTAATAGAAATAGCAAGTTTTGTGACTTCCGCCCCTGAGTGAGAGCAAGCACTGGGTAAAATCGCAGTAAGATCGCAGAACTCATCATTTCCATCACTCGAAATCGATCAAGCTTAGGAAAAAATACCGAAAGACTTTTTTGTTCAAAATTGACTCAGTTATCTTGGGAAAATAGTTTGATCACGCTATAAACAATTAAAGCTAGTTTATTCGAACAAGTTCGATTATATCTTTAGATGAAGAATAACTCGGAAGCGATGCATTTTCCGAGGAAAAGTAATGAGATCATCTTTGTAGATCGTTTGAAGATCTACAAATTATCCCTCTATAAAATTTCCCAAAAAATCGATTTTTCTCGATCTATGACGGAAAAACAAAAAAAGACGCGAAAAATGCATGTTTTTATTGTTCATTTATACATTCCACCAAATATTTGACCAAAAAACCTTTTGCTAACTCAGACTAGATCTACCACCTACCATTTGAGCCCGATATCACGCGGTTACCAAGAGTTTAGTCACTTAGTGATCGAATTCAGGGTCTTATTTGCAGTACTAGTTAACCACTAGAAACCACGTCGATTCAATCAGAGTTCAATATAATTGTGTCTTACAAAGGGAGGACCTGGTGTCCGGATCACCAATCTTGTCCAAATTTTTTTCACGGTTTTGTACTACCTAGAATATGAAGAATCCAGAGTAACTGTGTCAAATGGGCCTCCTGTCCAAAGATACAGCCTATGATATTAGCATTGCCCATATAGGCCTATGTTGAAAAGTGATGTATATAGATATACTAGCAATGTTAACGTTTGTGTCTGTATCTCTGAAGCAAAGGCCCGTTTTACGGAGTTACTATGGATTCTTCATATACTGGGTGATACAACTGTACAAAAATCAGGACAAGGTTGATGATCCGGACACCTGGTCCTCCTCTTGTTAGTGAAAACAGGGCTATTCCAATGAAGACCGTCCAATGAAACAAGGTCAAAAAATTGAATTCCCTCCGCGATGAAGTATATAATTCTAGAACTAAAATGAGGTGATACGTGTTCTTTGTTTAGCCCAGATCGACTTTGAATCGGAGCTATGCAAATTTCCAGTTTGGAGCCAAAAATTGAGATTGGCATTCTGAAATTGATAAAAGCTCCACAACTTCGCTCCTAATGGGTCTTTTGAGATGGGGCTTGATGGGGAATATCAAACACAACGTATTCTATCAGAATAGGATCCTATGGTGCTCAAAATTTCGCATAGAGTCTCAAAAAGCGACAATTTGATGGAAAATGAAGAAATGCAATCACTCGAAAACATAAATTCGTATCCCTCTGAATTGTATAATGAGAGTACTTCAAACGATGCCAAACATGATGCATTTGCACCGGTAGGCACCAAAAATTCGCGGGAGGCGCTAAAAACAATTTTCTGGAAAAGAATTATAAAAACCAAATTATCGTCGCAATTTGGTAGAAATTGTTGTAGAATAGTCTATCCCTTCTTCCAAGAGTATCGTTAGCCCATTGAAGTCTCCCAAGATGATCAATTCCGCGATCCATCGCTAAATTGAGCTGTAATCACTCAAAAACGGAATTTAGCGATAGATTCCGAAATTGATCATCTTGGGACACTTCCATAGGATGAAGATACTCTTGGAAGAGGAAATAGACCTTCCCACAACAGTTGTTACCGAATTGCAACTGTAATTTGGATTTTCAAATTTATTTCCAGAAAATTTTTTTCACCGCCTACCGGAGCAAATGCATCATGTTTGGCATCGTTCAAAGTACTATCATTAATAAATTCAAAATCATACAAATTTATGTTTTTGAGTAACTGCATTTCCCCATTCTTCATCAAATTATCGCTTTTTGGGACTCTATGCAAAATTTCGCGCACCATTCATTTGATGAAATACAGTACCCACCAAAAATAATGGAACATCGATACTCGCGCTGAAACATCGATTGCTCGAAAACTATTAATCGTAGGGCAATTTTAAAAAAAGCTCCTCAAAGATCGAAAAAAATGCTAACTTTTTATGCATCTCAAAATTTTTTTTCATGTATTTTTCATGTCCAGTATTCACTGTCAAAAAGTGAAATTTTTCAAGTCACGTCAATCACCTGTAATTTTTACGGGCATGGGCGGATCGAAAGAAATCTAACGAAATCTTGTAGGGCTTTGTAAGACCTTCAATTTCTTCCTTTTGAAAATCCTCTACGATGATTTTAGGCCAAACAATCGCTCTCGGACGACAACGATGAAATATGCGTGCTACCTCAAGGTCTAAAGGGCGTTCCGCCTTATTTTGATTGGACCTCGTTTGTGAACATGAAATATGACTTTAAAAAAATTCCAAAGGACACATTATCGACGTAAAATTGTCTGAACTTTCAGAAAATGTGGTTGGAATTGGCCTCAAATGCGCCCCTGAAGAGCTACGTTTGTTTTTCTTCATATAATTATGATTTTTCACTCAAAACAGTGTTTGAATCGAACGTAGCTCTTCAAGAGCGTATTTGCGGGCTATTTCATATACATTTCCCGAAATTTCAAACAATTTCACGTCGATAATGTGTCCTTCGAAATTTTTTCAAAAACATATTTCATGTTCACAAACGAGGTCGAATCAAAATAAGGCGGAACGCCCCTGGAACGATACAGGTAGCACGCATATTTCATCGTTGTCGTCCGAGAGCGATTATTTGGCTTAAAATCATCGTGGAGAATTTTCAAAAAGAGCAAATTGAAGGTCTTGGAAAGCTCTACAAGATTCCGTTGAGTTTCTTTTGATCCGCTCATGCCCGTGAAAATTACAGGTGATTGACGCGACTTGAAAAATTTCACTTTTTGACAGTGAATACTGGGCATGAAAAATACATGAAAAAAATTTATGAGATACATGAAAAGTTAGCATTTTCTCCTATTTTTAAGGAGCTCTTTTGAAAATTGCCGTACGACCAATAGTTTTTGAGCAGTCGATGTTCCAGTGCAAGTATCGATGTTCCATTATTTTTGGTGAGTACTGTACGTTGCGCTTGATATTCCCCATCAAGCCCCATCTCGAAAGACCCATTAGGGGCGAAGTTGTGGAGCTTTTATCAATTTCAGAATGCCAAACTCAATTTTCGGCTCCAAATTGGAAATTCGCATAGCCCCAATGCACAGTCGATCTGGGCTAAACGAAAAAACACGTGTCACCTCATCTTAGCTCTAGAATCAAATGATTAGTTCCGTGGAAACATTGGAATAATGTGTGCCCGCTTGTACGAACCCTCAAATCGCTTGACAAAAAATCCTGAAAGATCATTTTTGACATATTTTTTGGTGCTCTTTTTGACGCAATCGCTCTATAGTTCTCCGATCCAGGGCTACCCCAAAAAATTATCATCATAAAAGGTGTCAAAATGTCATTTCTGTGCGCTGTAGTTTTTCATTCTTTCGACCTTTGTGAGTGTGAAGCGTCGCGGTGGGGCGGGCAGATACATCAAATATAATACTATCAAGCACCAAATAGCACTACTATAAGAGCCCAAAGACCACTTATTATATGCACGACGCGCACGTACATTTGTGGCGCAATTTTACTTAAAATTCTACCCCCTCACTTTCCCTAGATAAAAGTGTATTTGACTCATTCCAGGCCTTCCCGTATCAATTTATCCTCAACGAGAATTGTCAGGCGCAACTTTTCCATGCCCCCAAGAATCGAAAATTTAGAAGATTGATTTTCACACATCGCGAAGTACTTTTCTGCAAAAATCTAGCTTCGCTAAATTTTCATCACAGTTCCGTGTGGTACTAGTGCGACCCTTAAACGCGAGATTACGGAGGCCTTAGTAATTTTTTTCCAAAGTATCTGATGGCCAAATGAAACCCCAGAACCTCAAGACTGTAGCTTGAGCCGTTCGGCCGTGAGATCAATTTTAGTGTCAAATGTCAGGTTTCCGTGTGCAGCTCAAAATGTCAGGTTCCGTGTGACGCTACCGTATTATCCATGTCATTCTCATGGTACCGAGGAGTGGAAAAATTTACATTCGTGCGTGGGTTCATTCGTACTTTATACGTTTCAAAAAGTCGTAGAATACATCTTAAAACTTTCCCAAGTAAGATTTGGGGTTGGCATATTTTCGGCCTCTACATATCAAAGTTTTAACGGAACTACTCAAACACTGAGAATAAAATATTGCCGTCTGAACAATACAACCATATTATTACGTGATATTGCCGCATGACCAATGCTGTGGTGACTAGATTGTCACCACAGCAAAATTATTTCGTCATTGCAGCAATCTGGTATAAGTTACCTCAAAAAATCTTTGGATTATAATAATCCTTCACCTATATTAATATGCGCAAAAATTGGATGGCTTTCGTAGTAAAATGATCGGGACGTGGTTGCGATTCCATTGAGTATCGGGGGGTTCGAAATATACCAGCTGTATTCATTTACTCTGGCAGTGATACCAGATCGCCAAACGACTATGATGGATTGATGCGATAACAAAATCGGTATTGTTCTACTGGCAATACCACTTTTGATTATACGTCAAAACGCATGGCCGTGCGACCAAAATTTTTTTTTCTGTGTATACTTCATCGCGGAGGGAATCTAATTTTTCAACCTTACTTCATTGGACTGATGACGGCTGACAAAGTTCAAAAGGTCTTAAGAGTATCCTACCAGAATCGATCTTGTGAAGTTGATCCTGAGGTCATGGGTGGTTTTATAGAGCTAAAGAGAGAGATTGTAGATTGTAGATTGTAGATTGGTTTATTTTTGGTACCTTGGGGTATAACCCTATCTGGTACATTTAGCAAATATTCAGTTAACATATATAATAAAATACAATATAGGAGTATGAAGGTCGTTTCGTCTGATGAGTATAATATAGCTATTAATTTTTGCAGTGATGTTAAGCATATACGAAGAATTATAATTTGAATTACGATTAATGCCACTTTGATATACTTGAGTGAGAAAAGATGAGAGAAAATGAGAAGAGCAAAACTGGATTTGTTATGCAGTGCAGTGAGTAAGTTAGGATCAAGAACAGTTAACAATAATCTTATTTTTATTATGAGTGCGCATGAAACTGAGGTTTTTAGTGGAGCAGATATTGAAATTGAAATTCGTGAACATTCAGCATACGTTGCAGCTTGAGATAGCCTTCGTGAAAATTTATTTATTGGTGTGAATGATTTGAAATGATTTAAATACTGTTCAGAGTCAAATGTTTGTCGATACGCTGTTTGCAAAATTATCGAGCTCAAGATCTGAGGAAATAGGTATAAGAGGTCCATCCCTCGAACGCCTCATGCATACAATCAGATTTTTCACCACTGGACTTTGGTATTTCAATTTGACACTCACAGAATGGGCTTTTTTGAAAAGGTTATGCACTTCTTTAGGCCACAGTGGTCTGCAAGTGATTTTAGAGTCATTTTCATAGCCAAAAATATCTTTTATCGTTTTCTTCCTCAATTTAGCTGAACTCGAAATAATTTTATCCCTGACTATAGTCGATGATAATTGAATAACAATTGCTTGGAGTGAGTCTACATTGCCGGTTTTTTCAGAGGTCAAACTCAAGCTTGAAGTTGAAGAACACTTCTTATGAAAACTAGGACCTTTCCATTCTCTTATATTTATCACAGAATTTTGAAGCTCTGGCTCATCAATAGCATCAAGAACTCTACTTACTATCTCTGTTTTCGAAAGATTCATGTTACGAGGAATATCCGTTAGAATAATTTCAGCTGAATCGACTAACGTGGTTTGATGAGAAAACTGAACAAGCTTATCACGGATTTCTGAAACATCTTTTTCAAGCGCAGTTATTCGATTTTCCATCCTAATCTCAATTTCATTCAATTTCGCAAAAAGTTTTTCTTGACAAGCGTCAAGATGAGATATAAACACTTTGAAATATGGTGGCATTTCACATAAATGATCAGCACTCCCGACACTAGCATCAGATTCGCGCGATTCACATGAAATTACTTGATTTTGTTGAGAAAAACTCACTGTGAGTGGATTTGGTGTCATGGTAAAGATATTGCAACAATACGGCAATACAGAATCGAATCAGCTGTCACTGATGTCGAAGTATGCAGGTGTTGATCAGGCAGCTCACTTGGGCAAAACACGTAAGGTGGAACCCGTGTGAATCAGGCTTGAAGTTGATAATGCAGGAATCTGTTTGAGACTTCTGCCATCTAGCGTCTGACGATAGAAGTTGGTGGATCCAGCGAACCAGGCTCAATTCGGCGTGCAATCTAACCTCAAAATCCGAAGACGTGCTAATGAAAAGTCAGGTGAATTCCTTGCAGGATGAGTAGATTCACAGAGATATATGAATCCAACGAATCCTTGCAAGATTTGGCGTGCAAGAGTCTGAAAAAGAGAAGCCCGGAGGCACCTTGCGGCAGGAAAAGTGGCGAGATACAAAGAGGCACTGAAGAAAGCGTGTAATAACACTCACCGAGAGAGAGAGAGAGAGAGAGAGAGAAAGAAAAAAAATAGTCATTCAGAAACTCAAGTTTGTAGATCCTTAAATATGTGATATTTGATGTAAAAAGCATGTTTTATTTTAAAAAAATTGGTCCTGAATTACTTTTTCTGCGTTGTAAGAAGTCATCTTGGTTAATCTTTACAAATCTTTCTTTCCGGGGATTGGAAATCGTGTCTCCTGCGTATGTGCAAGAATTTGAATTCCGGAAACCAATCGTATGGGAAAGCCAAAGAAATTTCCTTCAAGATGACCACTTGGCAAAGTCAATTTCATGCACTTGAGCCAGAACTACAGGGTCCAGATGACCGCTGAATCTCGCTAACTATATCAAGTGGTGGATCGGAGGCACTGGGGACAGCGATGAGGGAAATTCCCGACCGATGGCATCTGCCAGCTTGCCACACTCGGTATATGAGGGTTTATCTTTGATACGATGCAGCTACAAGTTTAATGATGAGTTTGTCTTCGCCAAGTGGTCACTATTTGAAGGAAATTGAAATTTTCTTAGCTTAATTATGGAATTGGTTTTGGGGATCTGAACATCTGCGCATGTGCTATAAACAGACAATTTCCAAGTATCTGAAGATTAAATGTGTAAAAATAGCAAAAAGGGGCATTAGAACGCGAGAAACGGATTTTGAAATAATTTTTTCCTGACTGAAGACAACATTTCACCTCAAATATCAGATCTCCAGTAAAGGAGTTGGGTTTTTGGGGAATTGATTTTTCTGAGTTTTTCACTCTTATTCCCAATAAAACCATCTCCGACCGTAGAATCAACTTTTCAAGACCAATATCTCCTCTCCGTATCTCTAATCGGGTTCAAGAAGTATATATTTGGTAGAAAGAATACTGAAACTTTATTGTTATATATGGGCGGCTTCGGATCAGAACGGTGTAAGTCCATTTCTTCTATTTCTGAGAAATTCACCTCAAAGTTTTTGTGATATAGAAAATTCGGATTATCATTATTAGTAATTATACTTCATTTATGATGTAATGAGTGTGTCTTTACGACAGTCTCTGCATGGGGCGCCATGACTTTCAATTTTTCATGGTTTTTACATCTCATTTTGCAATAACAAATGGACTTATACCGTTCTGATCCGGAAAAGTTCTCCGATTTTTTCTCGGATCAGAACGGTATAAGTCCACTTTTTTTGAAAAATTTTACTTTTATCAGTTTAGATCAGGAGAAATAGTCAATATTATGGATCTCTACCATCTCAAATGAAAACTGTCGAGAAACTATGAGTTTCAACTTTCAAGGTCGAAAAACGTTAAAAAAGTATGGACTTATTCACACGAATTATTCACCAATTATTATACCAATTCTAGCGGGAAAATGGTGGCGAAAATTTCCGGGTTAGAACGGTATAAACTGAAATTTTTTTGGATTATTAATGACTTAACCCGACTATTTCTCGCAGTAAACAAGTTTCCTCACTATCATCAAGATTTAATCTCATCGACAGCCGAGACAGTCTTTTGCAAGGAGATCTCATTGAGGATATTATGGCCGAGAATATATTTTCAACATTGAGGTTGTGACGTGGGTAACGGGTTTCCGGAAGGAACACGAATAAATATGTAATAGATGGACTTTTAATCAGAAGGATAATTTGAGGGCTCGAGAGAGAGTGAAGTGAGTGTTAAGGTTGGTCGGAGCGGTCTGCCCGCTGCGCGGCTCGTCGTCCACGACGACGGGTCGCACCGCAAACTAGTACCTCAGGGGGAAGGCGCGATGCGCCGTCAGAAACGCTGACGGTGCACCTGCAACGGACATCGAGCAGCGCACGGGTGTTGCGCGGTTCGCGGAACCGTCGCCGGTGAACCGTTATGGGGCGGGGTGAGGCGCGGGCAAGGGGCCCGAGACTCACCACGTCACATGCGTCCCTGGCCGGAGATTCGCAACGTCCCGATGCGATAACCCATGTGTTACAATTTTCAAATGGCCTTGGCCATGGTGTACAATCTTCATATGTGGCGCTCGCTCGTGTGAGTGCTTGTACGTATTAGTGTGTGTGATATAGTGGAAGAGCGAGAGTGTCGTTGTTCATGTGTATCGCGGATATACATATTTTTCGCGATCTCTCCCTCGGTATAATCGTTTTTTTTCAACTTAGATAGTTTCATGCTCTTAATCCTAGTTTTTCACAATCTGATCAATCGTAACTACAAACATGTTCGATATCCCTTTACAAAATTATACAAATGTCCAAAATAACATTTTCCAAAAATTATTAACAATAAATTGTTCGTAAATAATATTCCATTGTTCTATCATTATCCAAATGAGGTCCTTCACCTCAGATTGATTGAAATATATTTGCCGAGCAAGGTTCATTTTATGAAAATATTCAAATGCAAGGGGGCACGAGTATTTCAATCGTCACCTATTACTTTCTCTCCTTCGCTTATCATTATTACACTGGTGTAAATGTCTATGTATAGCCTTGATCAAGTACTGGAATGAAATTGTATCATTTGCAGCTGTGGGATTATGATCCATCAGCAATAAGGAATATTTTTCTATTTCGAATGAGTTTAGAATATTGACCTTGAATAAGTGGTAAAGATTTTGCAACGATTGCGCGATGAAATGTTGGAGGTTGTATTCGCCAAACGTCTCTTTCGATTGCTGGGTTTATGAAATTTTAGGATTGCCAAATTACAATTTTTCAATTCTTCTGGGATTTATTTGGGATTGCTCTAGGGTTTCTCTGGAATTTTCCTGGTGTTTTTCTTTGATTTGTCTGGGATTTTTCTCAAATTTAAGATCGTTGGATATGCGTCTGAAATTACTTCTGTTCC
This sequence comes from Eretmocerus hayati, assembly GCA_029851415.1. Lineage (NCBI taxonomy): Eukaryota > Metazoa > Arthropoda > Insecta > Hymenoptera > Aphelinidae > Eretmocerus > Eretmocerus hayati. Next base: position 64,161,527 of record CM056744.1, on the reverse strand, counting down.
CATTCTCATCATCAAGTTTTACTGGGAATTCAATTTTGTTGGGTTTTCCCCATGACCTCGAATTTTTGGCAAAAATGTTGCGTTTCTTGGGATTTTTTCGCTAACCAGGCGATATTTCAATCGAATCATGATCAAACTCTCAAAGGCGTATCTAATTAGACATGAAATTCTCATTCTCATACAAGGGCTCACAAAATTCTGAAGTGCCTCGTCCTTGGACCGGGGTATCTTACAACGGCCGAGGACGAGTTACTGTGCATCCCCAACTCTCATTTTAGAACACAATATCAACTCGAAGAAATGCTTCGAATAACCCGATCGTCCAAATTTGTAGACACGTTGTGAAATTCCTCAATGCCTCGTCCCTGGGCCGGAGTATCCGACGGCTACGGATGAGTGCATTGCAAGTTCTTATATCCTTTTCGCAGTTCATCTTTCATACAACGAATTCTGAAGATACATGATAAATGTATGTGCGCAACATGTCTCATTCTTATACTATCCATAATATAATATTGTCGAAAAACAATCATGCCGTGTGATTGAATAAAATTGAGATGCATACAAATATTTTAGAGGTCCATTGACAAACACACGCGTACTAATTCTATTGCGGATCATCTCTTCGCGCTTCGTGAAAATTGGTTCACAAAAGTCTCATCTAGGAAGGATTAATCACCCGACGTCCGTTGGAACTGAGCAATGCTTCCTTGCAAATTCGCAGAAAGGTGGAAGCTCCTCTCAAAAGTTAATATCCACGGAGGTTTTTCTCGAGGCGGCCGATTTTTCAGGAGAATATAGGCATGATTTTGTAATCTATCATCTTTCCGAAAGACTACCTGCTGTACTTGAAGTAAGAAGATCTTGTGCATTTTTTGAATTGCAAGTTTCGCACCGATAAGCAAGGGGGCAAAAACGATCGCAAGTTGAAGCAGATTGGACTGCTGCGGAATGTCATCATTGCAACCCATGCTCTCATCCATCTCACCATCGCGCAATTCTTGCTGACATTCGCTGGCCACGACTGTTTCCCTAATGCTTGAGTCGGATGACTCATCATTCACTCTTGAGGTGTGCAAGTTCACCGATTGAATTTCATTCATGCTCAAGATCATACTCGCATTTTTCCCCGCTCGAGTTTCCAAAAGTATGGATTGGATTTCGCTCTGTCTCATGAGCTCAGTTGGATCTTTTCCGACTCGAGGTACACATAAGTTCTCGAATTTTGCATTGAGACAGAAATTATTCTCATGAGTAGACTGGTTGACTTGGGAGTTTTCAGTAAGCTGTGGCTCTTCAACAGTATCATCATGAGCTAGAATGATACGCTCATGTAAATTCAAAAGATCTGTGCAGCACAACGGGTCGTTTTTCGAATTTTCTGAGATTTCGATGCAAATATTCTCATGCATACTTTCAGATTCTACATTGATGACTATTGCTTTTTCAACGAAAGGCGAGTGGTTTTGTATTGCAACTTCTAACGGCGCTTCAAAAACTACTTGACATTGCTCATATACTAGTTTGTCGATGAAAAATTCTTGTATTTCCTCAATTTTGATATTTTCACTCGAAATGGTTGCTTTTGAAAGATTAATCTCAGATTTCCCAGACTCATGGTCATACACCACTTTTTTGGATTTTGGCTCTATCGCTTGTTCAGTATGAATTTTGTGAGTTTGATATTTTAGATCTGAAAAATTGTGACAATTTGAGCTGTGCTCTTGCGAACTTCGCCGAGCGATAACGGGTTTTGGCTGTCTGTTGATCTCATTCCTGTGATAAGATACTTGTGATAAACTACCAGAAATCCCTTGATGTGAATCCACAGTCTCATGATATGCACGATCAACTCGTTCAATGGAACAATCCTTCACAACATGGAATTCATCTCTTGCATACTCCCGAGCCAATATTTTTGCATCACCCCAGGTTTTTGGGCAACGTATTTGAACTAGCCATGCCGAATGTGGTCGCATATTTTCCAAATATTTGTTGATTGTAATGTGATCGATCCCACTGTTGAATGACTTTTCCTCTGCGGGGTTTCGGAATCCCTCGATAATAGGATTATATTGCGCCAAGTGATGAAATTCATCCAATTTCCTTTCGAAGTCAAAGAGCGATTCTCGTGGGTATCTACGTAAATTTTTCAATCGATATAAGCAATCGACAAAAGCTGGCAGCGTTTCAAATTTGAAGCAAATATCCATCAAGAATGCATGTACTGTAGGGTATTCCATCATGATCGGTTCAAAAACGTATTTTGCTCTGCCTTTTAAATTATTTGATATTGCTCGTAGCACTATTCGATGGTTACTCCATCCACAATCTTTTGCGATTTGGCGAACGTTGGAATAAAATAAAGATACCTGCTCGTACGAGCCATCGAAATCTATAGCTTGGCTGCAATACCAAGCGCAGTATTTTTCGATTTCTTCCATTTTTCTCATTATTTTCGGGCAAATTTGTGCTTTTTGTACTCTCAACTAATTCGATTCGACTGGCATGTGGTATTGTAATTCGATCCTCAATTCTCTTAGCAATTTATGAAACTTAACGTGCATATTCGTTCGTATGTCAATAATTCCTTACTTTTAGTAATGTTATGTCAATATGGTCACAGCGGAGTAACTCTCATCAGTCCTGTGCCTTCAATAGTGACTTCACGTCATTCACATTGACATACATATAGTCATTCATATTAACAAATAGTCTTTAGTTGACACACTAAATTGAGCACGTTGTTTCTTTTCAACAAATTGAGAATGAGCATACCGCACATCATATCATTATTTTCACCAATCAAATCCGTTGAATACACGAGATCGCTCCGTACGATTTCATGCCTCATCATTGATTCAGAATATTTTTGCTACGGCAACATGGAATCATTATCAGATTTGGCTCGCTTTGAATGCAAAATTCACACATTTTGTGCTTGAAATTGATGACAGTACTTTACTTGATGCCTCGCTGCTGTGTGCTGATGCGATGAGTAGATTAATGGTGGTTGCTCGTTTCTTCACTTCTTGAATAGTCAATCCTTGAGCTCAAGTTGGTAAAGATGACCCGGTTAGTCATCTTCCCTGCTTTTTGGGGTTTTGATCAGCTCGTTGGCTGGATATCTCCTGCTGTTGAGTAGCCGGTCATGGCAGGTTGTTGCTGTGTGCTGCTGGCTGTTTGTCTCGAGCTCTTCATCTTCTGAAGTCCGATCGGTCACAACACCCTCGCAAATATTCACCAACAGCAAACTTTTCAAAAAAAAAACGGAGATTTCACTTTTTCCCAAACTAGGGAGAAAAAAATTTTTCGTGGGAAACCACCCCACCTAGCACCAGAAGAGATGTGACGTGGGTAACGGGTTTCCGGAAAGAACACGAATAAATATGTAATAGATGGACTTTTAATCAGAAGGATAATTTGAGGGCTCGAGAGAGAGTGAAGTGAGTGTTAAGGTTGGTCAGAGCGGTCTGCCCGCTGCGCGGCTCGTCGTCCACGACGACGGGTCGCACCGCAAACTAGTACCTCAGGGGGAAGGCGCGATGCGCCGTCAGAAACGCTGACGGTGCACCTGCGACGGACATCGAGCAGCGCAAGGGTGTTGCGCGGTTCGCGGAGCCGTCGCCGGTGAACCGTCATGGGGCGGGGTGAGGCGCGGGCAAGGGGCCCAAGACTCACCACGTCACAAGGTCAACAAACTTTCATTTGGAAACGGCAATCCAGTCAAACAGAGTTTACTCAACCAGCCCCGTCCGAAATGTAGTTTTTCGGGAACCACCGAGCACGCAGATTTAGTTCAAAGAGTTGAGGGCAATTTGAGATTGTATGAGAAAACTCGCAAAAGATCTTTGGTTGAGGAAAATTATGCACAGGGGGCAAATTAGGCCCACTTTCCTCGATAACAGTATCCCTCCAAGCAAATCAAGTGAGTTCGCATCACTAATTCATTATCGACTTTGTCGGTGACAGACAGAAGTTGGCCCAACGAAAGAGAGCCCCATATACTTGTTTTGTACTGTTGACTGACACATCTCGAATGGCGCAGTTGGTTGAGTGTCGTGTCTACAAACTCGAAGATCCAAGTTCAAATCCCCGTAAGTACAAAATTTTAATTAATGGATTACGTTTTTTCTCATTACATAGACGACACTTGACCACAAGCAACATGCGAAAGTAGCTTGGGAAGTGGTAAATGTAATAAAAATTTCAATAAATAAATTATAAAAAATCAGCTGATTAATCAGCTGATTTTTCAAAGTCCAGTAATCAATAAAAATGTGAAAAATCAGCTGATTTATCATCGGCCAAAATATCAGCTGATTTTTCAGCTGATTTATCAGTTGATTTATCAGGTGATTTTTCAGCTGATAAATCAGCTGATTTTTTCTGATAGGGTATGGTATTCTGGTGATGGGTTGAATTTTCAATTCCTATCCAACAGTTATCAGGTTATGAGCTTGGGATGAGGAATGTGAGAATGAGTGCTTGCAGGCTGTGTTTATACAGTACATGGATGATCAAATCATTCAAATTTCAATTTTGTGACTCAAGTTGGTTTGGAAAGACTCGTGCTCAGCTTGAGAAATTAATTCATCAATAACGAGTCAGAAATTCTCTCATGACGATAGTTATGTTATATTGTCATAATCAGTGCATCAAGTCTTATGTATTTGATGGAAGCCTTCAGAACATGAGAATGACTTTTTTTCAGTGTTGAAAATCAGACCCTAGAATAATTATGAGGTCTTTCCTGCATTCTGTCTTATACAAATAGTTCTCAGAGTGCCAATTCCGCTCCCAAGTGATGAACTTTGAACAGAATGATATAGATGCCATGTCTTGAGTTACTGTGTCTCCTGATTCATTGAGCTTAAGCTGAATATTCAAGCTTGAATGCTCCATGCAATCCTTCTTTAGTTGAGAACTTAAGTATTGGTTGACTCGTTACTTGGTTGGAAAGCAGCACTTTTCATACCAAAAGTTGAGCAAAAGCAGAAACCGTGCTTCTTTCATGGAATTAATGTGATTTTTGGTGTTTGAATATCATAATCCAAGTCTATTCTCTACTGCATTTTTTATGACATGTGCTGGAGTCAGTGGGAAATTTTCAGTGGTTGTTATACTGGGGCAGCGTGTCAGATTGGATTTTGTGCCAAAAAGCAGGCGAAGGATCATGCATGCGCACTTTTTTATTGCTTCAGAACCAATTCATTATCCTGATTGAGGTGAAACTGTCTACAGCTTGATTCAGCATCCAGTCAGAATTTCATTTTATGCTAGAATTTCTTGAATTCATCATAATTCCTCAGAGTTTGAGAAATCAGTAGGAGTAGTAATGGTACCCAATGTCCAGACAGAGGGGTGGGGGAAGTCACGTGGTATTGTGGGCGTGGCGACGGGGGTGTTAACCCGTTACCCGTGATTGATCGATCTTTGGGGGGATTAAGAGGGGTTATTAATGGGTCGATCAATCACTTTTGACGCACCCTACTTTTTTTTTTTTTAAAACAAAAATAAATGAGAGGATGTGCTTATGCACGCATTAGCTATACATAGCTTGTCGCGTGCATACACACATCCTCTCTCTCTCTCTCTCTCTCTCTCTCTCTCTCTCTCTCTCTCTCTCTCTCTCTCTCTCTCTCTCTCTCTCTTCCCTCTTTCTCTCTCTCTCTCACTCTTACCTTCCTATACTTCTCTTCGGCAGCTGCACTGGCACTCGGGGATGTTGGCGGGAAAGCGGCGTCGTCTTTTCGCGCCGATGCTGGACGCGTGTTACAGCCTAAACCTCTATTTCTCTCTCACTCTGTCGCACTCACTCTACCTACCTAACTTACTATACTCCTCTTCGTGCGGGCGAGCTGTGGTGCGCTATATACGTTGACGCTTGATGCTGGAGGGAAAGCGAGGAAAGCGGCGTCGTCTTTTTGCGTCGATCTTGGACACTTGGCTACCCTACGTTGCTCATCTCAGCTATGCGCGCACATCCACACCCACACACACACACACACACACACAAACACACACACACACACCTCCTCGTGTCCTGTACCCAAATTTCTCTCTTTCCTCGTGTCATTGCATAACTAAGCTCATGCCGTGCGGCAAAGTTACGCACTCTATATTTTCAGAGCGCGCCCGCACACTGTAGGTTAGTATACTGCGGATCTTTCTCTTTCTATACAATACTCTATGCAGCGCGCATCTATGCTATAGGAATTGAAGTGGCTGACGGGAAAGCGGTGCAGTTTGCGGACCGAGGGGTTTTTCGCACCGAATTATACCGTCGCGCATCTTATACATATACGCATACGTATATTCTCTCTCTTTCTTGCTCGCTCCTTCGCATGCCTTCTCGCTCTCGCTGTGCCGACCTTTCTCACATTCGTAAACATTGCGATATTTGTGAGGGCGGACGGGAGTCAGAGTGCGTGTACGTGACGGACGGCAAATTTTGCGCGCATCTCGATCCCTTGGCTAGAATATCGACATAGCAGGTAAGTATATCTTATGCATGTACGAAATAGATGTCGCATAGTTGGAGCAAAAGTAAGTATATTTCAGCAAAGGACGAGTGATGCATGCGTTGCTTCACGGTCAGTTGCACTTATTTTCGCAAAGGTCAGTATAGGATCGGACATCCGTAAGTGTACAGCGGAAAAGTATAGTGTGAAAATAAGATGAGCAGCAGCAACAGCACGGCAAAGGCATCGACGCTGCTCCAATTTGACCTATTTGGGGAGGAAAAACGTGATACATGAGATACAAACCCGTTTATTCCTGCACCGTCGAGGGGTGTGAGAATCGAGATGGGGCCCATGTGGTCGAGCCCGCTTCGTGGGGTGAGTGACAGCAACACGTGGGCGCAAGAGCTCTCGATCGCCCGATCGATGCGCTCGTGAGCAGTAGATCATGCGTACCACCTTGATTTATGTTTAACGGGTGTGCAGCCAAGTAGCTCTCACGTAGCATCGACGTTATTTGAGAAGTCACCATGGCACGTCGAGTGCTCATTTATTTTAAGTAAGCTTTGACGTTAAATCTAGGATGTCTCTCGATCGAGATTAATGGTTACTAGTGAAACTACTGCATCCATATACTGCAAGTTTTATTTTTGAACTTTTTAACGGATGCATTGGGGTGAGCATCGCTAGGGGTACAGGACACTTTCAATCACAAATATATCAACGGATGCGTCCTTTGAAATTTTAGTTAAATCCAAAATGTCTTTCGAGTGAGATTGATGGTTACTCGTGAATTACTGCTTCTATGTACTACGAGTTTTATTTCGAATCTTGTAACGAGTGCATTGGGTGAGCATTGCTAGCGGAGGGGACGCTTTTAATCACAAATATAGTAACGGATGCGTCTTTTGAAATTTTGAACAATATTTAATGCACACCGACGTAAAATTACTGAAACAAGTTCAACTTTTGTGAATTTTCTATTAATCAATGGCATAAATTTTCTTCGAAAATGGTGAATGAAATTTTGTATGATGAATGAGAGATGTATAAGGATAAATGAAAATCCAACACTGTGATTCATTTAAATATCGTCGTTATTATTCACATTTCTTGAGATTCTTCGATACAATATAGCTGAGCACAGCGATTATGAAATACAGCGTAATGGTACAGAATCATTTCATAAAATACGATTTCAAAAATATCTCTCACAGTGGGATCGCGAGTATAATCGTATTTTTTCAAAACATCACCTCTAATTTGCTCTTTTTTCTCGCTGAACAAAGTCCGCACGACGTCTAAGCTGTTGGATGCGTGAAAGTCGACCTGCTGCTGGATCGTATCCCTAGTGACCTCGTGGATCATATGTCTCATGTTGTTGACGTCGATCACTAAATTTGTCAAGCGCTTGTACTGCTCCTTGATCAATATTTGGATACGTCGTAACCCCTTGAATGTCACCTCTTGCATAGTGATTGTTGATTTGAGAGATTTCCTCCTCTTTTCTTCTGGGCTGTATGCCTCGTCCAAATTGTCATCTTCCATAGTAAGAACCACGCTCTTGCGCGAATAAGTTGTCGTCAAAATAATATCGAAGTTCGACATCTGAATCTTAAGAGGCATCACCTCAGACGGCGTCGATTTACGGCTGAAGAAATCGGCAATTTCTCCGAATTTCTTCTCGAACTCTTCCCAGCTTTCAAAATTGAATCTCACTCTTGACGTACCAGTCTTGCTCACGATCAGAATCACTGGTCTGTATTGGGCAGTTGCACTAGTAAGGCCGAAGTCCTCGAGTCCAATCATGACTCTCTTGGAGCCAGAATCGTTGAGATCATATGAGCTGCACAGCAATAGAGGCAAATCCACATCTTTCACTGGGAGAGATGTACACATCGGAGACACTCGGGCACTCTCTTGTTGTTGAAGCATCGCTTCAGCCATTTTCTACACAGATTTCACTAGGGTCACTGTACAATAACAATTGACTATAGCTTTCCCGGCGGAAGCCCGTTTGTGACAAGCGAAAGGGTATGATGTGGTATAGGCGGCTCCTAGTCAGAGACTGGACCCCCATGGCGTTAAAGAGTTCGTTGGCATCTCTCAATTCAAACTATTAGGGTACAAAGGGGTGGGAGGAAATTTGATCCAGTCGGAAAAGTCGTGGGCGGAGCTTCCTAGGTCCATGACACCAGGGGTTGGCGCTCGTAAAAATAGGAAATTGATCAAGATCCATATGAGAGTAGCGTTACGACGTGGTAGTGGGGGTAAGAGGACTAGGCAAGCGCGCTCTCATTCGTATGCCATATGAGGGTGTGAGGGGTGTACAAATTCGTGAATGAGATAAACTTATTGAGATGCTACTTGGCTCAAAGAGGGCGAGTTCACTTCAAGTTGAGCTTTCTTACTGATAACTTCGATCATGGATGATTCTCAACAGGACGAGAGTCTGCTGCGCGAGCTGGGCGAGTATTACGCTATGCGTGAGTATTCTACGTTTAATATTCATCTTGAATCGAAAGACGGATTGAAACACGAATTTGCTACAATATCCAATCATGTGCAGGCCGTGAAGATGGGATATACAATGTGACCCATACTCCCGAACCCCAAGACGAGGACCGTCAAGTTGAGGAGTCTTATTTCCAAGACTTTGCTGATATTTCTTTTCTCCAATCAGGCGACGGTGATAACATCGCCGCTGACCAAAGTTCAACATATCAAGGTGAATTTCCAACGCAGCGATGTCTGTTGTAGCCGATAACGAACAACTCCTAATTTATGCGATTGACTTAGATTTCAGACCTCTATTGATCAGCTCGCCAGAACGCTCAGATTTCATACCGATCTCCGACAGCGAACTGCAAGATCGCATTCATGCGTCGAGACGGGTACTCTATGAGAGGGTACCAACTCCGACCTTCGAAGACCTCCTGCCGATCCTCACGCCCCCAGGGTTCCCTCCGTCTACTGCCGGAGACCAAGTGTCAAATTGTGCCTGGCTTAGTGAGAGTGGTGGAGTTTCAACTTGTGACAGTGCGGTATTTACTCAAGATAGGGTGTGTCAAAATGAATGTGAATCGCAAAGTGCTGTGGGTGAATCAACGGAGCATCCACCGGCAAAGAGGCGAAAAAAATCCTCGGGCGATGACTCTTCAAAGGGATGCAACGACTACTGTGATGATAATAACGAATCGATGAGCGGCGATTATTCAATGGAAATCGACAACGAGGCTTCGGCTGGAAATTCGTCAATGGATATCGATACCTCTGTTGCTGAACCCGAGGAGGAGGAGGCAATGTCGTCCGCTGTTGCAACTCAATCGCAGGAAGCGATGGATATCTCCACCATCGATAGCATCAGTGATAACCAAGACACGACGAATGGCGATCAAAATTACGAAAGTGACCAACCCGAAGCAAATGAGTCGATGGGTGTCCAAGAAGGGCAAAACGAAGTGACGGACTCAAGCTCCGATGACACGCACAGTGGGAACCCCGGCGATGCGAGTGATGCGTCTGTGGTACTACTTCATGAGGAAGACGAAATCGACATCAACGGTGAGTCATTTTATTAACTGATCGGCATGTATTGGGGCACGCGGTTGTAGATTATAATGGGGAATTTTTAATTTTCAAGATCTTCCCGATTTGGAGAGAACCGAGGAGTTTGAGGCTTTTCAATTACTCTTAGCACTTTTCTAGAAAAACAATTCCCATGGATGCTGTAGCTTTCGTGTATCATTCAAGATCGTATATCAATTGCGTTTTTCTTTCGTTCAGTACATTCAAATGAGAGATCGAGCGATCGCGCCGACGGTGCTAATGAACCAGAAATGCCTCAACAACAAGTACAAGAGCCAGTACACCAAGAGCAACAACAACGACCCGTTATCCCTGTCATCCAGGCTGGTGGTGGTGGAGGCATGGAATATCGATATATAGATATAATAAGTAGCGCTCCGTGTTTCAATAGACTATTTCGTACTTCTGCAGAGCAAGTAAGATTCCGATTCAGACCATCGATATACGATGACGGTCGTCCATACGAAGCTCTCGCGGAAGGGCTCAGAGAAATTCATCATAGAATTACTAATGGTTTTGCAAGCAACGATTGGATAGGTATAACAATGAATTCAATCACGTTTCGGTACGGTGAGGCGTGGTTTGTCTTTCGGAGAGTTCAAGATTTTGACTATCATGATATATGGGCACTGTTCTATAGCATAGCACAGAGTAATGAGGGTTTTCGCATAGATGGCACTGTAGAATTAATTGCAACGCGAGTGCAGGAACCACGCGGCGCCGGTGCGAGCGATAAAGTTAAGATCGAAGTACTGTCTAAACATTCGGTATTGTTCATTAGAAACTTTGACGATGATTTGTGTTTACCTAGAGCCATCGTTTGTGGATTGAAATATAATTGCCAGAAGTCGAAAGATTTGAAGAGAAACAAAGAATGGGGTAATTTTGCCAGAGATGTACGCGGTGTACAGAAACGCGAAGCGCAGAAATTGTGCGACGATGCGGGTGTTGCCGTACCACAGGGCGGTTGTGGGTACGATGAATTCGAAAAATTTCAAGAGCATCTTCAGAGAGTTCATAATGCAGCGCTCGTGGTGTGGATGAAGCCGAGCATCGCTAACCAAGAGACGCTTTGGTTCGACGGTCGGAAAAAATTCGTGGATGAATCAAAACTTTGGAGCGAACGGGTCGATGTGCTTTACAACGGTGAAAACCATTTTGATTTGATTCTGAATCTTGCAGGAATGGTTACTCGTGATGGAAGGTCTAAGTACTACTGTTATCGATGTAGAAAAAATTACCGTGCACCGTTTTCTCATGCATGTCCGGCAATATGTTCGGGTTGTCACAGCGTGCCGCAGTGTGCAGTCGGTCAAAAAACTCCGTGTAAAGATTGCAATCGAACGTTTGTCAGCCACGATTGTTATTTGAAACACAAGATACCTGGATCGTATAGCGCTCGTCGGACCAAGAGGGCTCGTAAGACTATATGCGACAATGTCCAGTGGTGTAATGAATGCATGTACCGATGGGACAAAGCTATTGACAAAAAACACGAATGTAATGCTCGTTATTGTGAAAATTGTAAAACCAAACACAGCAGTAACGCTCAATGTTATATCCGTAAGCTACAGCCAAACGACGGCCAGAATAATTTGTATGCGTTCTACGACACGGAAACGGAAAGCGAAGAATTAGTCCGCGTGAATCCCGACGGTTCGAGTGTTTATCGACATAGGGTAGTTCTCGCTGTTGTCCAATTCGCTTGTAGCAGATGTTTGAACAATCAAAATTTGGATGAGACTTGCGGTGGATGTGGCAAACGTCAGCATGTTATAGTCGAGAGAAACGGTAAATCTGTGATGGAGCAATTTCTCGACCTTCTTTTGCGCACACAGAATGGTGAGACGGGTCCTAACGGCGAAACCATAGCCGAAAAAACGAAATTTAACAAGATTATTGCGGTTGCGCATAACTCAAAAGCATTTGACGGTCAATTTGTTCTTCAAGAATTATGTGATTTCGAAGCAGTCTCTGCCCATGTACACTTGCGGATGACCGATCGGAAATTTGCCGTATTTACAAACCCACGGGTACAGCGAACACACGTCGTAATAATGAATACTCTCGTCGTCGTCCGTCTCTCGTATCGTTACAAGATTACCCGTACGTCCGCCGTAGAACGGCTCGCGCGGATTTATCGTTACTTTTGAGAGACAAGGGTGGGGAAGTTTCATGAATTCTTTGAAGCGTGGATCTTTTGCGATCGTCCTGTCGAAGTCACACTCCCAGATCTCTACTAATTCGTATTTTCCCGAATTTTTTATTTCGCTCGAAATATTCCTTGTTCTCTCGCGCCTGGCATCCATTGTCCGTCGATCGTGCAACGTCATTTGACGATTCGCGAAGCAATTTGTGCACCCGTGCCAATAACACCCGTGGAATTGATACACGATGTCTTTCACGTCCAAACCGTTTTCTCTATCGATTTCGCGATCATAATACCCATCGACGCGCAGATTTTTGATGATTCGACGCTCTCGCCCCCTCCCAGCGTGCAACATCGGGCGCTGCAGCCCATCCTCCTTCTCCCTCCACAGAAGCCACTGCAGAGCTTTCTTGCTCTGCTCATCGGCATGCACGTACCCTCTGCGTGGAAGAACGCCTATCACTTGGTCGCTCATGAATGAAGTTCGATACGCGTCAAAACATGCACCGGCGATCGTTATCGGCTTCGAAAAGGGACATACGCCCGTGGCGTCCATGAATATTTCCCGAAACTTGATACAGGCTTGCCGTAAGACGGTCACATCGCGTTTGCAGTATTCTTCTAACTCGGTTTTTGGGCAGAAAGGCAAGTGGCTCACGCTAGCGTACCACGTGTAGAACTCTTCGCGCTTCTCGGGGCTCATTCTACCAGGATCGTAAGCTTCGGGATCGGGGTAACGGCCATCGTTTCCGCGCTCATCGGTCGACTTCAGTTTGTGCGGATAAAATCCTTTCGTTTCCGTCAAACCAAACGCTTTGGGCAGTGCAGCCAGTTCCATAGGCATGTAACTGAGGCTATCTATGAAGCGCAACTTGCCCCACTCTATCATGAGAATCTTACGGCCGTTCATAATGACTTGGGGAGTATCCGTTACTCCTTTCACGAGGCGTTTCGTTAATTCTTGAAGAACAAATTGACCGTCAAATGCTTTTGAGTTATGCGCAACCGCAATAATCTTGTTAAATTTCGTTTTTTCGGCTATGGTTTCGCCGTTAGGACCCGTCTCACCATTCTGTGTGCGCAAAAGAAGGTCGAGAAATTGCTCCATCACAGATTTACCGTTTCTCTCGACTATAACATGCTGACGTTTGCCACATCCACCGCAAGTCTCATCCAAATTTTGATTGTTCAAACATCTGCTACAAGCGAATTGGACAACAGCGAGAACTACCCTATGTCGATAAACACTCGAACCGTCGGGATTCACGCGGACTAATTCTTCGCTTTCCGTTTCCGTGTCGTAGAACGCATACAAATTATTCTGGCCGTCGTTTGGCTGTAGCTTACGGATATAACATTGAGCGTTACTGCTGTGTTTGGTTTTACAATTTTCACAATAACGAGCATTACATTCGTGTTTTTTGTCAATAGCTTTGTCCCATCGGTACATGCATTCATTACACCACTGGACATTGTCGCATATAGTCTTACGAGCCCTCTTGGTCCGACGAGCGCTATACGATCCAGGTATCTTGTGTTTCAAATAACAATCGTGGCTGACAAACGTTCGATTGCAATCTTTACACGGAGTTTTTTGACCGACTGCACACTGCGGCACGCTGTGACAACCCGAACATATTGCCGGACATGCATGAGAAAACGGTGCACGGTAATTTTTTCTACATCGATAACAGTAGTACTTAGACCTTCCATCACGAGTAACCATTCCTGCAAGATTCAGAATCAAATCAAAATGGTTTTCACCGTTGTAAAGCACATCGACCCGTTCGCTCCAAAGTTTTGATTCATCCACGAATTTTTTCCGACCGTCGAACCAAAGCGTCTCTTGGTTAGCGATGCTCGGCTTCATCCACACCACGAGCGCTGCATTATGAACTCTCTGAAGATGCTCTTGAAATTTTTCGAATTCATCGTACCCACAACCGCCCTGTGGTACGGCAACACCCGCATCGTCGCACAATTTCTGCGCTTCGCGTTTCTGTACACCGCGTACATCTCTGGCAAAATTACCCCATTCTTTGTTTCTCTTCAAATCTTTCGACTTCTGGCAATTATATTTCAATCCACAAACGATGGCTCTAGGTAAACACAAATCATCGTCAAAGTTTCTAATGAACAATACCGAATGTTTAGACAGTACTTCGATCTTAACTTTATCGCTCGCACCGGCGCCGCGTGGTTCCTGCACTCGCGTTGCAATTAATTCTACAGTGCCATCTATGCGAAAACCCTCATTACTCTGTGCTATGCTATAGAACAGTGCCCATATATCATGATAGTCAAAATCTTGAACTCTCCGAAAGACAAACCACGCCTCACCGTACCGAAACGTGATTGAATTCATTGTTATACCTATCCAATCGTTGCTTGCAAAACCATTAGTAATTCTATGATGAATTTCTCTGAGCCCTTCCGCGAGAGCTTCGTATGGACGACCGTCATCGTATATCGATGGTCTGAATCGGAATCTTACTTGCTCTGCAGAAGTACGAAATAGTCTATTGAAACACGGAGCGCTACTTATTATATCTATATATCGATATTCCATGCCTCCACCACCACCAGCCTGGATGACAGGGATAACGGGTCGTTGTTGTTGCTCTTGGTGTACTGGCTCTTGTACTTGTTGTTGAGGCATTTCTGGTTCATTAGCACCGTCGGCGCGATCGCTCGATCTCTCATTTGAATGTACTGAACGAAAGAAAAACGCAATTGATATACGATCTTGAATGATACACGAAAGCTACAGCATCCATGGGAATTGTTTTTCTAGAAAAGTGCTAAGAGTAATTGAAAAGCCTCAAACTCCTCGGTTCTCTCCAAATCGGGAAGATCTTGAAAATTAAAAATTCCCCATTATAATCTACAACCGCGTGCCCCAATACATGCCGATCAGTTAATAAAATGACTCACCGTTGATGTCGATTTCGTCTTCCTCATGAAGTAGTACCACAGACGCATCACTCGCATCGCCGGGGTTCCCACTGTGCGTGTCATCGGAGCTTGAGTCCGTCACTTCGTTTTGCCCTTCTTGGACACCCATCGACTCATTTGCTTCGGGTTGGTCACTTTCGTAATTTTGATCGCCATTCGTCGTGTCTTGGTTATCACTGATGCTATCGATGGTGGAGATATCCATCGCTTCCTGCGATTGAGTTGCAACAGCGGACGACATTGCCTCCTCCTCCTCGGGTTCAGCAACAGAGGTATCGATATCCATTGACGAATTTCCAGCCGAAGCCTCGTTGTCGATTTCCATTGAATAATCGCCGCTCATCGATTCGTTATTATCATCACAGTAGTCGTTGCATCCCTTTGAAGAGTCATCGCCCGAGGATTTTTTTCGCCTCTTTGCCGGTGGATGCTCCGTTGATTCACCCACAGCACTTTGCGATTCACATTCATTTTGACACACCCTATCTTGAGTAAATACCGCACTGTCACAAGTTGAAACTCCACCACTCTCACTAAGCCAGGCACAATTTGACACTTGGTCTCCGGCAGTAGACGGAGGGAACCCTGGGGGCGTGAGGATCGGCAGGAGGTCTTCGAAGGTCGGAGTTGGTACCCTCTCATAGAGTACCCGTCTCGACGCATGAATGCGATCTTGCAGTTCGCTGTCGGAGATCGGTATGAAATCTGAGCGTTCTGGCGAGCTGATCAATAGAGGTCTGAAATCTAAGTCAATCGCATAAATTAGGAGTTGTTCGTTATCGGCTACAACAGACATCGCTGCGTTGGAAATTCACCTTGATATGTTGAACTTTGGTCAGCGGCGATGTTATCACCGTCGCCTGATTGGAGAAAAGAAATATCAGCAAAGTCTTGGAAATAAGACTCCTCAACTTGACGGTCCTCGTCTTGGGGTTCGGGAGTATGGGTCACATTGTATATCCCATCTTCACGGCCTGCACATGATTGGATATTGTAGCAAATTCGTGTTTCAATCCGTCTTTCGATTCAAGATGAATATTAAACGTAGAATACTCACGCATAGCGTAATACTCGCCCAGCTCGCGCAGCAGACTCTCGTCCTGTTGAGAATCATCCATGATCGAAGTTATCAGTAAGAAAGCTCAACTTGAAGTGAACTCGCCCTCTTTGAGCCAAGTAGCATCTCAATAAGTTTATCTCATTCACGAATTTGTACACCCCTCACACCCTCATATGGCATACGAATGAGAGCGCGCTTGCCTAGTCCTCTTACCCCCACTACCACGTCGTAACGCTACTCTCATATGGATCTTGATCAATTTCCTATTTTTACGAGCGCCAACCCCTGGTGTCATGGACCTAGGAAGCTCCGCCCACGACTTTTCCGACTGGATCAAATTTCCTCCCACCCCTTTGTACCCTAATAGTTTGAATTGAGAGATGCCAACGAACTCTTTAACGCCATGGGGGTCCAGTCTCTGACTAGGAGCCGCCTATACCACATCATACCCTTTCGCTTGTCACAAACGGGCTTCCGCCGGGAAAGCTATAGTCAATTGTTATTGTACAGTGACCCTAGTGAAATCTGTGTAGAAAATGGCTGAAGCGATGCTTCAACAACAAGAGAGTGCCCGAGTGTCTCCGATGTGTACATCTCTCCCAGTGAAAGATGTGGATTTGCCTCTATTGCTGTGCAGCTCATATGATCTCAACGATTCTGGCTCCAAGAGAGTCATGATTGGACTCGAGGACTTCGGCCTTACTAGTGCAACTGCCCAATACAGACCAGTGATTCTGATCGTGAGCAAGACTGGTACGTCAAGAGTGAGATTCAATTTTGAAAGCTGGGAAGAGTTCGAGAAGAAATTCGGAGAAATTGCCGATTTCTTCAGCCGTAAATCGACGCCGTCTGAGGTGATGCCTCTTAAGATTCAGATGTCGAACTTCGATATTATTTTGACGACAACTTATTCGCGCAAGAGCGTGGTTCTTACTATGGAAGATGACAATTTGGACGAGGCATACAGCCCAGAAGAAAAGAGGAGGAAATCTCTCAAATCAACAATCACTATGCAAGAGGTGACATTCAAGGGGTTACGACGTATCCAAATATTGATCAAGGAGCAGTACAAGCGCTTGACAAATTTAGTGATCGACGTCAACAACATGAGACATATGATCCACGAGGTCACTAGGGATACGATCCAGCAGCAGGTCGACTTTCACGCATCCAACAGCTTAGACGTCGTGCGGACTTTGTTCAGCGAGAAAAAAGAGCAAATTAGAGGTGATGTTTTGAAAAAATACGATTATACTCGCGATCCCACTGTGAGAGATATTTTTGAAATCGTATTTTATGAAATGATTCTGTACCATTACGCTGTATTTCATAATCGCTGTGCTCAGCTATATTGTATCGAAGAATCTCAAGAAATGTGAATAATAACGACGATATTTAAATGAATCACAGTGTTGGATTTTCATTTATCCTTATACATCTCTCATTCATCATACAAAATTTCATTCACCATTTTCGAAGAAAATTTATGCCATTGATTAATAGAAAATTCACAAAAGTTGAACTTGTTTCAGTAATTTTACGTCGGTGTGCATTAAATATTGTTCAAAATTTCAAAAGACGCATCCGTTACTATATTTGTGATTAAAAGCGTCCCCTCCGCTAGCAATGCTCACCCAATGCACTCGTTACAAGATTCGAAATAAAACTCGTAGTACATAGAAGCAGTAATTCACGAGTAACCATCAATCTCACTCGAAAGACATTTTGGATTTAACTAAAATTTCAAAGGACGCATCCGTTGATATATTTGTGATTGAAAGTGTCCTGTACCCCTAGCGATGCTCACCCCAATGCATCCGTTAAAAAGTTCAAAAATAAAACTTGCAGTATATGGATGCAGTAGTTTCACTAGTAACCATTAATCTCGATCGAGAGACATCCTAGATTTAACGTCAAAGCTTACTTAAAATAAATGAGCACTCGACGTGCCATGGTGACTTCTCAAATAACGTCGATGCTACGTGAGAGCTACTTGGCTGCACACCCGTTAAACATAAATCAAGGTGGTACGCATGATCTACTGCTCACGAGCGCATCGATCGGGCGATCGAGAGCTCTTGCGCCCACGTGTTGCTGTCACTCACCCCACGAAGCGGGCTCGACCACATGGGCCCCATCTCGATTCTCACACCCCTCGACGGTGCAGGAATAAACGGGTTTGTATCTCATGTATCACGTTTTTCCTCCCCAAATAGGTCAAATTGGAGCAGCGTCGATGCCTTTGCCGTGCTGTTGCTGCTGCTCATCTTATTTTCACACTATACTTTTCCGCTGTACACTTACGGATGTCCGATCCTATACTGACCTTTGCGAAAATAAGTGCAACTGACCGTGAAGCAACGCATGCATCACTCGTCCTTTGCTGAAATATACTTACTTTTGCTCCAACTATGCGACATCTATTTCGTACATGCATAAGATATACTTACCTGCTATGTCGATATTCTAGCCAAGGGATCGAGATGCGCGCAAAATTTGCCGTCCGTCACGTACACGCACTCTGACTCCCGTCCGCCCTCACAAATATCGCAATGTTTACGAATGTGAGAAAGGTCGGCACAGCGAGAGCGAGAAGGCATGCGAAGGAGCGAGCAAGAAAGAGAGAGAATATACGTATGCGTATATGTATAAGATGCGCGACGGTATAATTCGGTGCGAAAAACCCCTCGGTCCGCAAACTGCACCGCTTTCCCGTCAGCCACTTCAATTCCTATAGCATAGATGCGCGCTGCATAGAGTATTGTATAGAAAGAGAAAGATCCGCAGTATACTAACCTACAGTGTGCGGGCGCGCTCTGAAAATATAGAGTGCGTAACTTTGCCGCACGGCATGAGCTTAGTTATGCAATGACACGAGGAAAGAGAGAAATTTGGGTACAGGACACGAGGAGGTGTGTGTGTGTGTGTTTGTGTGTGTGTGTGTGTGTGTGTGGGTGTGGATGTGCGCGCATAGCTGAGATGAGCAACGTAGGGTAGCCAAGTGTCCAAGATCGACGCAAAAAGACGACGCCGCTTTCCTCGCTTTCCCTCCAGCATCAAGCGTCAACGTATATAGCGCACCACAGCTCGCCCGCACGAAGAGGAGTATAGTAAGTTAGGTAGGTAGAGTGAGTGCGACAGAGTGAGAGAGAAATAGAGGTTTAGGCTGTAACACGCGTCCAGCATCGGCGCGAAAAGACGACGCCGCTTTCCCGCCAACATCCCCGAGTGCCAGTGCAGCTGCCGAAGAGAAGTATAGGAAGGTAAGAGTGAGAGAGAGAGAGAAAGAGGGAGAGAGAGAGAGAGAGAGAGAGAGAGAGAGAGAGAGAGAGAGAGAGAGAGAGAGAGAGAGAGAGAGAGAGAGAGGATGTGTGTATGCACGCGACAAGCTATGTATAGCTAATGCGTGCATAAGCACATCCTCTCATTTATTTTTGTTTTAAAAAAAAAAAAAGTAGGGTGCGTCAAAAGTGATTGATCGACCCATTAATAACCCCTCTTAATCCCCCCAAAGATCGATCAATCACGGGTAACGGGTTAACACCCCCGTCGCCACGCCCACAATACCACGTGACTTCCCCCACCCCTCTGTCTGGACATTGGGTACCATTACTACTAGTAGGCTTGAATATCAGTATGCACAGTCTCTCATGAGTTCCAACACAAATGTGAGGCAGATACAGAATGATTGTAAATCCTTGGTCGTTTTTCAAATTCGGATTTTGTATGATTCTGACATGGAAATGTTCATTTGAAAACGCAAAAAAGCGATCCAAGCTGCGAAATCCCGTACTCTTGAGTTTGAACTCTCCGCGAAGGAGAAATCTATCCCGAATACCTGGATTTCATATAATCCTGCAAAACTCTATATGCACAAATCTTCATAGATCTTGCCATGCAAAATTTTTGAAAGATCGCTGGAAGCTCTTTGGAAGGCTCCTAAAAGCTCCTTCAGAAGTTACTGAAAGACTTTCGAGACGATTCTGAGAGACATTTCTGGAATGTTACTTGAATGATTCAGAGAAATTTTGGCGCAATATTCCAAAAGTATGATCCCGAATTGTTTCTGCAATACTGCACAATTATTCTCCAGCAATATTGCGTCGAGAGATCTTCGGAAGAATTCTGAGAGCTGCCTCGAAGATTTTCTCAGAGCGATATCCCAAACTATGACTCTTGAAATTTCCCATCAAGATTCCCTTCACAATTTTCCATCAACCTTATGCTTAAAAATACTTGGAGGTTTCTTGAAATTTCCAGAAAAGTTACGTTGTCACATAAGCTAAGTGTACCCAACTAGCCCCCATTAAGCCATTTTCTTAATAACTTTGATCTACCTCAACAATTTCCAACGTGCTTGAGCTCATTTTGAAGCTTGTGTCAACACCTTTTGAATGAATCGAAGTACGTTCAAATTCGATCAACCGAAGCCAAGCTGTCTTTATTTTTACAGAAAGTAATTTTTTACAGTTTACAAAATGGTGTACTCAACTTGCCCCCATTAAGCCATTTCCCCAACAACTCTGGTCTACCTCAATATTTTCCGGTAGACTTATATTCCGAGTGTTTTTATCAGCGTGCAATCTCATTTGGAGCTTTTCGCCGGTCCAAAACACTCTTTCCGACCCATTTTGACGTGATAAACACGTTCTGAGTGGTGAAAAAAGTCGTACTGCACTCCCTTTCGAGATAAACATATGGGGGCATGTTGAGTACACTCCGATGTTGGGATTCCTGTTTACAAATCGTCTCGGTGTTTTGCACATAAATTAGCTCTGGATCCGAATTTTGCATTTTTGAAGAACGGATTTTGAAGATTTTGAAACAAGGAATGCGCTAAGGTACGTTGAGATTGGTTGAACTCAAAAAATTTGGCACTAATTTTACTGAAAGCAATTCCCTCGATGCTTTCTTAGCTAAGCAATCACGAAGAATAGAAGAATCACTTTAAATTTTTTGGAGTACGCAGGAATGATTCGGGGTCGACGTAAAGTACTTATTTTTTCCATATTTTAACATAACAAACGTAAAAAAAAATACCGGGGAGCCAAGAAGTGACCATTCTCGAGATCAGCATATGGGGGCAAGTTGGGTACAGAGGCAAGTTGGGTACATTTACCTTATCAAAGGAACCATTCTCAAATATTCCTGCAATATCCTGCAGATTCAACTCTTCATCAATATTCTTTAAAAGATTCTTGAAAGGTTTCTGGAAGATTTCTGAAATGATTCTGAGACGTTTTTGAAACGTTACTGAAAGGTTCCCGAAATGTTTCTGGAATATTCTGAGAGTTTCGTGGAAGTTTTTTTGAAGTTTTTCAGGAATTTCAATATCATTCTCAACTATTTCGG
This sequence comes from Eretmocerus hayati, assembly GCA_029851415.1. Classification (NCBI taxonomy): domain Eukaryota; kingdom Metazoa; phylum Arthropoda; class Insecta; order Hymenoptera; family Aphelinidae; genus Eretmocerus; species Eretmocerus hayati. The sequence goes on along the minus strand of CM056744.1, from coordinate 64,139,959 downwards.
CAATATTTTACAGGTGATCCGTCAGTAATCTTGATCCGGAGGTGATTTTTTACAATAATCATCTCATTCTCACATCACAAACACTTGCGTTTGGCCAAATAGACGTTTTAGGACATAGAGTGTACTCTCTTAACTTCTCCTGGTGAGATTTTTCACTCGGATTCCGAGTGAAAGTCCATCTCACTCGGACAAGAGTCAGATATCAGAAAAATCAAAATTACATTTTTCGATAGTTTCGTGAACAACGTCGCAGCTCCGTAACCCGAAAGACCCGGGTACGAACTCTACCAGCGCGCGGCGACACTCATGGAAAGTATTATCATATAAACATCGATGATTACACCAATATCAATTTTCCAACAAAAAAACCAATATTGTAATACATCCCGAGTGTACGTCCAATATGAGAAAAATAATTTTTTCTGGCTCAGTCGTCGGAATATTCATAATCTCGAATACACGCAAATATTTCCATGAGAGCTTTCACAAACATTTCCAGCCGCGGAATCATGTTTCTAAAATATTATGAATTTTTCATGAAATGATTCTGAAACGTTCCTAAAATGATTCTGTGCTGTGTGGTCAGCTACAGTACTGTTCTTCTCTACACGGATTTTTCGATTTGTCGAGTTCACTACCTCGAGCGTGGAAAACCTATATCTATTTGCAATTCCAAATATTTCATCCACAGACAATGTCTCATATTCCTGCTAATTCTTAATCATGGAGTCAGCTCTCTTCATGATTGAATTTTTTCAAGACTATATTCAAAAAGGACCCAAGTATGGAATATATCACTAAAACTTCAATCCCATTTTTTCGTGGATTCAACTATGAGCATTGAGACTTGAAAGGAATCCCAAGAGCATGGGGACAACTTATATTATGTTAAACTCTGATTCGTGATTTGTGCTATAAATCGTGTATTTGATATCATACAAACAATGGTATTGTACTGGATTCTCCATCGATATCATTTATTCAATTTTTTCGAATCACAAGTCTCTTCCGGAACAGATATCAGGTCTAGAACATGTTAATGATTTGATTTTAAGAATCCAGAACATAAATATGAGATGACGTTTCACTAAAACATTATTTTATCTAATACACCTCAACGAGGTACAACTTTGAAAGTATGGCGATGAGTCAATCACAATTTTTCGGAAAAAGCTCGTTATAAGTACAGTCAGAGGAGTTACCAGACCACGAAAAGAAAATTCAATCGCTCTAAACCTGGCCCAACTTGAATGAATTTTATTTTAGAATATACGAAAATAACATTTCTTTCAATTGTTAATTGAATGTTTGAAAAATACGCAAAGAGAATAATGATATCGAAAAAAGGAATTAAAACTCAATCTCATTTTTCGTGAATTCAACTACGAGCATTGAGACTTTGAAGGAATCCCAAGAGCATGGGAACCACTTATATTATGTTAAACTCTGATTCGTGATTTATGATATGAATCGTGTATTTGATCACCAATCACAAGACTAGCAATAATGAACGAAAATAACTCGCCCGCGGTTAATTCTAACCTACAAATAGGCACATTTTCGTTCTTAACAATCTCGACATCTTTTCCAATTTTGGCTCAACGAAGAGTTATCCGGGCTATGTTAGATGCTGAGAAAGCCTGGGTAAATCGTTGTTTAACCCAAATCGGAAAACATTTTGCAAGGTTTGGGAACAAATTTCATCGTTCACGGCGACCGCATCGCCAGAAGGTATATTGAAGAATTTTTGTTTTTTGGATACACCTCAGCGAGGTATAACTTTGAAAGTATGGCAAGGTGACCCTACATTTATCAAGCACAACCTCCAAAGAGAGATTTCGATTATGAAAAGTTCCCTAAATATATTCAGGCACAACTTCTTGACATTGAAGTGACAATTGAATAATTATATCAATATGAATCGCTGTCAACCAACAATTGATGCACGACAGCTCGATAGAAGGTTTACATCTTTACCAGCATTACACTCGTGCTATAAAGACAGACACCGGCCTCAAGCAGGACGCGTTTCCATCGAATACACCTCACCGATGTACTTTTGGAAGGACGGCGAGGCATCACCACGAAAATTTTTTAACAGATCCTTAAGAATTAAGCGATATGTTGATTAATTACGCAACGTTCCATCAAAATTCAACTAATATTCCAAATACGCAGCAAGGAAAGAAATGAAATCTAACAACAGGTCTCAAGTCTGGTGCGTCGTTCCAATACAATATTGTGCTCACAGTTATTAAATTTATTCAGATGAAACGATTTTCCAAAAAAATTACGCAATGTTCGATCAGAAATCAACTAACCGTACAAACGGGCAGCAAGGAAAGGAATCAAATCCAACAACAGGTCTCAAGTCTGGGGCGTCGTTCCAATTCAATATTGTGCTCACAGTTATTAAATTCATTTGCAAAAAATGGATTTCACAATAATTACGCAATGTTCCATCAAAAATCAACTAACCGTCCAAACGAGCAGCAAGGAAACAAATGAAATCCAACAACAGGTCTCAAGTCTGGGGCGTCGCCCCCAATACAAAATTGTGCTTATAGCTATTAAATTTATTTGGATAAAACAGATAACGAGGGAGTTATCGAAATACTTCGAATTTCAAATATCATGCATTGTATGTGCATCCACTTTTGGACTCAATAGTGAAGATTTTTCAGAAGTCGTTACGATGAGAAATAATTCTAATACGAAACCAATATATGGAAATAAAATAACATATCTATCTATCATGCTCTTCATTTGTTTGATGGTTAATTGATCAATGATCAACAAAGTTTAAAAATTTTTTGAAGCTCGTTTTCTAATCAATAATGCTAATTATACACATATAATACAATTTACACAATAATTTTTATACGGCCCAACCTAGCGGAACCTTACCCTAGTACCACATACCGACGAGGGGAATTTATTCACGGCCCGATGTATATCAAAAATTAGAAAAAAAATAGAATTTTCACGAAAAATCACATTGACATTGATTGCAAAATGGCGTTCACGCGCGAACACGACGCTGAACTTTGCCGATTCAGCTAATAGTCCGAGAGCCAGTGAATTTTTTCGTGCTGCTATTTATCAACGATAAAAATTATGGACTATCATCATTTGAGGTCCAACGAAAACAAAAACCGATTGCTGCAAGTCGGAGGTTGGGGGCCTGCTCGGTAATCGCGTTTGAGACTTGTCGTAAAATATGACCTCCCGACAGAAATTTATCAACGCTAGAACTTATTTTTGCTTGCTATTTGAGCAAAGTTGAGATGAAAAAAACATTGCTGCAGCCCCGTAGCCGGGGTTAACCTCTACTGCCAGCAGTGCAAACATGTAAAAATGAAGCTGATCTGCTGTTATTTATCATAGCTGGAATTTTGTGTAGAGCTAGATCGTACCTCAAAGATCTCAAAAATACTTTGCTGCAAGCTCTTTGGTGGGGGAGAACGGATGCTGCAGCTCCTAAAAGTGGTACCTACCCAGTGTAGCTGTAGGTTTGTTTACTGCATTTCGCAGTTGTATCCTTCTTCAATCGGATGCAGAAATGGATATCCCGAAGTAAATTTCGACGCTCAATCAGAATACAAGACTATCTTTCACATTGGAAATCTCCCGAAGTGCAAATCTTACAATTTTTCCTCATTTATCGGGTCGCAGTAGAATTCTAACACGTCAAAAAAATTTTTGCCAACATCTTTGACTGGCATCGATTTGTTCGAATGTAGGCGACGAAGTCAATTCTGCAAATTTAAGTCCCTGGATTGGCGAGCAAAACATCTTTCTTAGTACTCAAGGGTGCTGATAGGTAGTTAAATTATCTTCCAAAAGACGCTCCTGGCGCGAGAAAGTGGCTAAACTTGGTACAACACGACGTTTGTGGGTTCAAACAATAGTTAATACATTCCAATAATCGATATTAACTGGAATTGTTGTTTAAAAATTGGGGCGCAGTGTAAATAAACAATAAAAACATGCATTTTTGACCTTTTTCTCGGTTTTTCCAAAATAAGTCGGAAAATATCGAATATTCGTGAAAATAAGTTTGTAGATCTTTGAAAGATCTACAAAATACATCTGAACACTTTTCTTCATAAATTGCAACCCTTTGGAGTTATTCATCATCAAAGTAAGAATTGAATTTGTTTAAACAAATTCGCCGAATTTGTTCATAACGGGCTCAAACTATTTTTCTCAGATAATTCAGTAAATTTGGAGCAATTAGATCTCTAGATATTTTTTTCTAAACTTGATCGTTTTCGAGTCATGGGAATGGCCAATTCCGCGACTTGCAGCCCTAAGTGCATTCATGAAAGCGCCGCATTGAGGGTTGCGAGTCGCGGAATTGGCCATTCCCATTACTCGAAAACGATCAAGTTTAGGCAAAAATATCTAGAGATCTCTTTTGCTCCAAATTCGCTGAATTATCTTAGAAAAATGGTTTGAGACCGTTACAAACAATTTCAGTGGATTTGTTTAAACAAATTCGATTTTGACTTTGATGAAGAATAACTCCAAAGGGTTACAGTTTGCGAGGAAAAGTGTCCAGATCAACTTTGTAGATCTTTGAAAGATCTACCAAAAGTTATTCTACTAATTTTCTCAAAAAATTGATATTTTCCGACTTATGGTGGAAAAACCGAGAAAAAGGTCAAAAAATGCATGTTTTCATTGTTTATTTATACCGCGCCCCAATTTTTAAACAATAATTCTTGTTAATATCGAACATTGAATGTATTACCTATGGTTTGAACCCACAAACGTCGTGTTGTACTGAGTTTAGCCACTTAGTGATCGAATTTCGAGGGTAATTTAACTACCTATTACGAGTTTGAACTCGAGACCTTCTGAGTGCGAATTTTAATTTCAATAATTTTCTGAGCAGTCCATCGTGGCATCCAAACTCGCTGAATATTCTATCAAGGATCTTCTTTAGAATGCTTGCCTCGAGACTTTGAAAATGAGCGAAATGTCTGAATTTTCCTCGAAGGAAAAGAACAAAGAGAATAATGTAAATCGTCGATAAAGTGCATAAGATCGCTTTCATCTGTTCCTACCACCGCATAGAGACAAATCAAAACAAAGTCTTGGTCGCTAGCAGCTACCTAAAAGAATAGGCGTTAAATACCAAGAATGCGCCTCGATTGCTCGCTGAGCGCCGGACAACGACATTTCCAGATTTTCGACGATCCAAAACTCTATTTCTGACCTATTTTGGCGTGTTGAACACGTTGTGAGTGGTAAATCAGTCGTACTAGACTTCCTTTCGAGATAACTACATGGGGACATGTTGAGTACACACCAATTTTGGCCGTCATGACATGCAAACGATCTTCGCATTTTCGCACAGAATAGCCTCGAATCCAAAGATTCGCAAATTCAGGGAAGGGAATTCGAAGGTCTTATAAAAAAGAGTTCAATGCGGTAAAGTAACTCAAGATCGGTCGAATCAAAAATTTTTGGCGCCGGTTTTTCTAAAAGCATTTTCCTTGGTGATTTCTTAGCTATTAAAAGAGAAGAGAACTCACTATTAATTTTCTGGGACGTCTAGAAATCATTCAAGCTCGTTATTGCTTTATATCGTAACATGACAAACGTGAGGGAATTTGTGGAGGGGGAAGGGGGGTCAACGAATGCCCACTCCTGAGATCGATATATGAGGGCATGTTGGGTACAGATGCTTTATAACGATCAACGAATCTCATATGGTTTCCGCAGAATTCTAAGAGAGATCCTTGATAGATTATTCAGTGAGTTTGGACACCACGATGGATTGCTCAGAGAATTATTGAAATTACACTACCGGTCAAAAGTTTAAGCTCATCCAAAACTTTTTTTTTCATCTTTGCGAGTTGAGCTACTCTCGGCTCTATTTGACCGTAGAAGACTCTCCTACAGCTCATTTTGAAGGTTTTCTCACGTACTCCAAGATGGCTTTATTCATTTTTATCAACACGACTCGGGATCTTTCCAATTTGAGCTTGGAAAAGTGTCAATTCGACGATTTTTGAGAGAATCTTTTGGCTCGTGCCAATTTGAGCCACATGAATGTTCCAATATGGGAGTTGTGAGAGCAAAAAGTATAAGTCTAGATCTTCAAAATTTGTTTTTGAACGTCCCTTTACGCCACTTCTAGTCCGAGCTATGACATTTTCTCTGAGGGAAGATTTTTCGCAAAGACTAGCACCTGTATTAAAGAAAATGACGAGTAAATTCACTTTTTGGCGCATATTTCAAAGATTTCTCGTTTTGTTGATCAAGATATAGATGATAAATAATAGAAATGATAATTATACTCCATAAAATATGCACCTCTGTATCTCTCTCGAATTGGAATGCTATTGTTTGCGAGAAATCTCCCCTCACAGTAAATGTCATAGGTCGGACTAGAGGTGGCGTAGAGGGACGTTGAAAAACGAATTTTGAAGATCTAGACTTGTCCTTTTGTATCTCACAATTTTCATATTGAAACATTCATTTTGGCTCAAATTGGCATGAGCCAAAAGATTCTCTCAAAAATCGTCGGAATTGACACTCCTTCAAGCTCAAATTGTAAAGATCTCGATCCGCGTGGATAAAAATGGATAATGCCATCTCAGAGTACGTGAGAAAACCTTCAAAATGAGCTCTAGAAGGGCCCTCCACGTTCGAATAGAGCCAAGTGGTTCAACTCACGAGATTAAAAAAAAATTTTGGGTGAGCTTGAACTCTTGACCGGTAGTGTAAAATTTGCATTCATATGGTCTCGAGTTCATACTCAGCACCCTTGAGTACTAAGGAAGATGTTTTGCTCGCCAATCCAGGGACTTAAATTTGCAGAATTGACTTCGTCGCCTACATTCGAACAAATCGATGCCAGTCAAAGATGTTGGCAAAAATTTTTTTGACGTGTTAGAATTCTACTGCGACCCGATAAATGAGGAAAAATTGTAAGATTTGCACTTCGGGAGATTTCCAATGTGAAAGATAGTCTTGTATTCTGATTGAGCGTCGAAATTTACTTCGGGATATCCATTTCTGCATCCGATTGAAGAAGGATACAACTGCGAAATGCAGTAAACAAACCTACAGCTACACTGGGTAGGTACCACTTTTAGGAGCTGCAGCATCCGTTCTCCCCCACCAAAGAGCTTGCAGCAAAGTATTTTTGAGATCTTTGAGGTACGATCTAGCTCTACACAAAATTCCAGCTATGATAAATAACAGCAGATCAGCTTCATTTTTTACATGTTTGCACTGCTGGCAGTAGAGGTTAACCCCGGCTACGGGGCTGCAGCAATGTTTTTTTCATCTCAACTTTGCTCAAATAGCAAGGAAAAATAAGTTCTAGCGTTGATAAATTTCTGTCGGGAGGTCATATTTTACGACAAGTCCCAAACGCGATTACCGAGCAGGCCCCCAACCTCCGACTTGCAGCAATCGGTTTTTGTTTTCGTTGGACCTCAAATGATGATAGTCCACAATTTTTATCGTTGATAAATAGCAGCACGAAAAAATTCACTGGCTCTCGGACTATAAACCCAACCATACTTTCCAGGCATCCCTTGCATGACTATTCAATCGCAAATGTACATTCAGATTTAATATCACAGTGCCTATAGTTTTGATTCGTCAATTTAGTTAGCAATAGGTAACTGGTCCTGTCCATACTCCCAAAATGATACCAAGTAACAATAAATTTAATAGCTTTAAGCACAATTTTGTATTGGGGGCGACGCCCCAGACTTGAGACCTGTTGTTGGATTTCATTTGTTTCCTTGCTGCTCGTTTGGACGGTTAGTTGATTTTTGATGGAACATTGCGTAATTATTGTGAAATCCATTTTTTGCAAATGAATTTAATAACTGTGAGCACAATATTGAATTGGAACGACGCCCCAGACTTGAGACCTGTTGTTGGATTTGATTCCTTTCCTTGCTGCCCGTTTGTACGGTTAGTTGATTTCTGATCGAACATTGCGTAATTTTTTTGGAAAATCGTTTTATCTGAATAAATTTAATAACTGTGAGCACAATATTGTATTGGAACGACGCACCAGACTTGAAACCTGTTGTCAGATTTCATTTCTTTGCTTGCTGCGTGTTTGGAATATTAGTTGAATTTTGATGGAACGTTGCATAATTAATCAACATATCGCTTAATTCTTACGGATTTGTTAAAAAATTTTCGTGGTGATGCGTCGCCGTCCTTCCAAAAATACATCGGTGAGGTGTATTCGATGGAAACGCGTCCTGCTTGAGGCCGGTGTCTGTCTTTATAACACGAGTGTAATGCTGGTAAAGATGTATACCTTCTATCGAGCTGTCGTGCATCAATTGTTGGTTGACATCGATTCATATTGATATAATTATTCAATTGTCACTTCAATGTCAAGAAGTTGTGCCTGAATATATTTAGGGAACTTTTCATAATCGAAATCTCTCTTTGGAGGTTGTGCTTGATAAATGTAGGGTCACCTTGCCATACTTTCAAAGTTATACCTCGCTGAGGTGTATCCAAAAAACAAAAATTCTTCAATATACCTTCTGGCGATGCGTTAGAATATACAGACACTTCCGAGCGAGAGAAATAATCCATCTCAGTTCTCCATACTATGTAACATCGCAGATGTGCCAGTAATGTTATCATACCTGGATATAACGACAATTACATTGGCCTTATCGACCTTACTCAACAAAATGATATGGTTCTGATTGAAGACGGCTCTTGGCTGATCAATCTTATGTTACAGGATGCGGTGAACTTCCATGGGATTAAAAATCAAGGTGTGTTATTGAACTTGTTGGTTTGATTTGAAATTTCTGCGCGCACTGATTGATTCATTTCTTCATTTGTTCCGTACAAGTGATTCAAATTCTTGAGAGATTGGAAAAAAGTTCGTTCATCTCGACTCTGAGTGGAGTTCATTTTATTTCTAGTGAATACATTCAAATTCATGAGATAATTTTCCCCGTAAGATTCATACCCGAAGGACTCCTACAACTCTGCCCGAAATAAGAGACTCGATAGAAATAACTCAGAGATTTGGAACACTAGGGACGACTCATTTGAGAAGTAATCAGGACCGATTCATTTGAAGTGACGCATTGAAGATGTTTCGTTCGAAAATTCGATTGGAAATCATATTTCACATTTTTAAACATAGGAAGAGGAACTTAATGGTACGTCGAATGTTGGAATGATTTTCAAATCTTCGCAACGATTTATTTCCGAAGAGTCGCTTCGAGCTATCCATTTCTCTTGGATCATTTTCAAATGGGCGATGACTGGTATTCTGGGTTTGTGACTGAATTCTAATGAGCTATTTATTCACGTCAGAGAGTGTCCCATAATTGAAACATGAATCACGAAATATCCTCCCATTAGTACTTCATCTCCATGACTGAGTAAAGAACATTCTCCAAGTTGAACAAATCAAAATGTTCGAGCTCAGAATGTCATGAGCTCTACGTGATCCTTGAGATATGCATATTACAACCATGTCAGCTCTCTACCTTATCGATTCACTTTCTTGCCAGCGCATGCGGGGTGTCCGAGGGTACACAATCTTTGTCAACAGTGACGAATCATATCGAGTTACTCGCCTAAGGCACCTAAAGATTTTACAGAAATTCAGAGGAGGCTCGGAGTCCGATCCCTGTAATATTTTAGACGTGAGTTATCTTGCACCCACATCTATAAATGATTGAATGGACTCACTCACACCACCACTCGTTGTCGCGATGATCCATCCCATGAGCTTTTGCTCCCCGATCACACTAACGATCGTCAGAATTTTTCTTTCAAATTTTGATCCATTGTTGGAGTAGACTGATGTAATCATGATCAAACGATATGATTTTTAATAGTCGAATCGATTTGATTAAACGATACGGAGGCGTTGGAAGTATGACCTCGAAATCGAATGACGGGTTGACAAGAATCTAGGCAGAATACAAACCCCATGACTCATGAAATGGAGAAAATGTATGACAGCACTCTTGCACGTTTGGGATGATGAATGTTTCATTGGAATCATCCACTCATGCACGAAGGCAGCTCAAGTATAATTATTTCGAAATAAAAGTTTCTCTTGGGAATCTTTGGATTCCATTGGTGGATTTTTGGACTCTTCGAGCTTTTTTGGAACATAAGAATCTTCGTACCGATACTCATTGCCCTCGTTCTAACTAAAGAATTACTCTGACTGTTTGGATAGACAATGTGTTGAGCGAATCTCAGGAGGTTTTTAGAGATAAGATTTGATTTCCCTAAGGAAAACGCTTTTATTCACTCAATCACATTGTGCGAATCTTAACACGACACTTATGAAGAAGCGTCGAAACCATACGAAATTCAATCCAACCTAGGCAAGGGGGAAATACAGTTTCCCAAGTCGCAGCGATCATTTTTATAGTGGAATGAACTTTTGTCGTGAGTGGGGATCGACGACATCATTGGATATTCTTTGCAATAATTTTTTCTCTGCTTATCATATTGACGGCTTCTACGAAGAGTAACACTTTTTTGTGAATCCATGGAACTTGACAGATTTTCTTATAAACGACGAAGAGTGACAGATCTCTGTTATGAACGACGTAGACTAACACTCTCTCCTCATGATCGACGAATAGTATCAGTTTCTCCCAGTGAACGACAGAGAGTAACAGATATTTGTTATAAATGACGAAAAGTAACAGATTCTCTTGTGAACGACGAAAAGTAACCAAATTTCCTCATCAACAACGAAGAGCAACAGATTCTCTTATGAACGACGGAGACTAACACTTTTTCTTATGAACGACGAAGAGTAATGGGTTATTTCTATAATCGATAAAGAGTAAGAGAATTTCTCATCAACGACGAAGTGCTACAGGTCACTTGAGTGTTGATCGAAAAGTGATACTATCAACCCTGGTTGATGGGGGGAATAGTATTGTTATTTTTGATCAATCATGATTGACGGACGTGGGAATAATGTCCTTGTTCGACCTTCACATAAACCGTCATAAATGCCCTCAAAGTTCATTCACCATCCAGTTCGAAATTTAACCACTGGCTGAGCACTAAGTTCAATCACTGTTTGCAACTGCAAAGTTATCCAATATCATCATGGTCATGCATATGTGAACCCCGAGTGGCATTATGGAAACAGAAAAAGAAGTTCCATGTTAGTTAGGCTTTAAAGTTGGTACTGGTATAGCTCATATCAAAATCGATCGATGGGTCTTTTGGGTGACTCTTAATATGTGACAAATGAGTCTAGCAGAAGTCGTGAGAATTACCCAATACAGGCATATTATTGCCTACAGTGTGAGGTTGTTACAGGATACATCAAAATAAATACCGCTGGGTATCTTGAATTGCTTCATAATTACAAGTTGAGATGTCGACATTTTCACTTTCAATTTTAGATGTAAGTACCAATGCGATGAGCTTCACAATGCTCTTCAATCAAGTTTTTGATGTACTATGCTATACTTGTTGTCAAGCTGTCAAGACTATTGAAGGATAAAACATCTCCCTCTAAAAACGAAACGTTTTTTGTCGATCGTACAGTGAAACTATTCACTCTCTCTTCAAACTCGAGAAAAGCTGTTATTCGTCGTCGATGATGAGAGAATCTGTTACTCTTCGTTATCCATAAGAAAATCTGTTACTTTTCATCGTTATTGAGGAATTCCCTAACTCTCTACCGATCACCGAAAGAATCTGTTGCTCTTCATCCTTCAGAAAAAAGTCTCTTAATCTCCGTCATTAATAAGTAGCTCACAAGGGGGACCCACGAAGTGCGGGTCACCAAATTTCACCAGACTTTTTTCACAGCCTTGTACAACCTAGAATATCAAGAATCCAGAGTAACTCCGTCAAATGGGTCCTCTATCCGAAGTTACAGCGTATGACATTAGCATTGCCCATATAGGCCCATGTTAAAAAGTGATATATATAGATATGGGCCATTTCGGAGCATTTCGATGAATGCCTGTACAAGGGGGGTCTGGAAAAAATCCGCAAAAATTTTTTTCTGTTAGTACTATGTTAATATAGTACAGAAAAATTTTTTTTGGATTTTTTTGAAGGCCCCTGTGGGCTCTAGGGCCCATAAAAGGCCTGTTTTTGGCCCCTTTTTAGCCTATCTTGGGAAAATCATAGCTCCGACCTGATTTAATTTTTTTCAACGTACTTGGGCGAATTTTTATCGTCAAGACTAGTACTTTCAAGAAAAGAATTGGCCGAGACCAAAAATTCAGCTTAGCAACTTCTGCGAGCTATTTACTGAAGGCAGATTCCAGCGATTTTTAGGCCATCTTCCAAGTGATCTAGCTCCTACTAGACATGTGATAATCGACTTCTGCAGGTAGTCATTTTGAAGGTCTTGAAAAAACCTACAATTTGACCACCTACAGAAGTCGATTATCGTACTTTTCATAGGAGCTATAGCCGATACAAGTTGAGCAGTTTTGTAAAAACGCCAAACTTTGAGCTCAATTTAAAAAAATCACTTTTTTTAGGTCTAACCAATGAGAAAATGTTCTTAAAAGCCCCAACTATCAACTCCAAGAATAATCTGAGTGGGATATTCAATTCTCGATTTTATTCAGCCAATTTAAAACACCCTCTTTTGACTTTTTGCTTAAAATGCCAACCCAGGCATGGCTCGCATATGCTTCCATCTGAGTTGTTGTGCACCAATCTGGGTGGAATTACTCCCCAAAGTACCCCCAAATATGTGTAAGAACTTCCGGAGGCGAGCCTTGAGCCAGAAGCGAGCTGGAGGTTCAATCCATCAGATCCAAAATGGGCATTATTTCGTCTGATTTCGGGCAGGCGAGCGAGGGCTCGATTCCCCGTGTTTCTGCTCACAAACGAGACGAGTGGCAAAAATGGGGATTCAAACATGTTTTTCTGACTCAAAATAACCATCTAAACACGATCCCGGGGTCAATTCGTGCCTAGGATATCATCCAATTCTCAAACGGCGTTAAACTCCGTAATAACAGGTTTTGCGCTTCTACTGCAAAATGACGATGATTTAGGGCTAAATTGACCCCGGGATCGTGTTTAGATGGTTATTTTGAGTCGGAGAAACATGTTTGAATCCCCATTTTTGCCACTCGTCTCTTTTGTGAGCAGAAATACGGGGAATCGAGCCCTCGCTCGCCTGCCCGAAATTAGACGAAATAATGCCCATTTTGGACTTGATGGATTGAACCTCTAGCTCGCTTCTGGCTTGAGGCTCGCCTCCGGAAGTTCTTACATATATTTGGGGGTACTTTGGGGAGTAATTCCACCCAGATTGGTGCACAACAACTCAGATGGAAGCATATGCGAGCCATGCCTGTGTTGGCATTTTAAGTAAAAAGTCAAAAGAGGGTGTTTTGAATTGGCTGAATAAAATCGAGAATTGAATATCCCACTCAGATTATTCTTGGAGTTGATAATTGGGGCTTTTAAGAACATTTTCTCATAGGTTAGACCTCGAAAAAAAATGATTTTTTTAAATTGAGCTCAAAGTTTGGCGTTTTTACAAAACTGCTCAACTTGTATCGGCTACAGCTCCTATAAAAAGTACGATAACCGACTTCTGCAGGTGGTCAAATTGTAGGTTTTTCAAGAACTTCAAAACGACTACCTGCAGAAGTCGATTATCACATGTCTAGTAGGAGCTAGATCACTTGGAAGAAGGCCTAAAAATCGCTAAAATCTGCCTTTAGTAAATAGCTTGCAGAAGTTGCTAGGCTGAATCTCTGGTCTTGGACAATTTTTTTCTTGAAAGTACTAGTTTTGACGAAAAAAATGCGCCCAAGTACGTTGAAAAAAATTAAACCAGGTCGGAGCTATGATTTTCACAAAATAGGCTAAAAAGGGTCCAAGAATAGCCCTTTTATGGGCCCTAGGGCCCACGGGGTCCTTCGAAGAAATCCAAAAATAGTACATTACGCAACAAGTGCGAGAAGGGCGATTTCCGCACAAGTTGCCGATCGAGTGTGAGAAGTAAAATTCACGCACAGTTTTTGAATTTTACGCACACCCAGTAGAGCACATTTACGCACGCTCGCTTCGCGAGCGTGCGTGAATGTGTACTTCTGGGTGTGCGTGAAGTTCAAAACTGTGCGTGAATTTCACTTCTCGCACGAGTCGGCAACGTGTGCGGAAACTTCTCGCACGTGTTGCGTATATTATTTTTTGCAATTAGTGCGCAAAGTTGCATCACTACGGCTACGAAAGCTGTGATCGGGGCAGGGAAGACGGGGTCCGGGGCGGAGCCCCGGCGGGGGTGCGGGGGGTTCGGGGGGCGGAGCCCCCCGACTGAAGAAAACATTCTGAAAATGGTCTAAAAAAGTCTTCCTCTCATAAGTATTCCGTAGACATTGCACAATTCCAACCATAGTTGATTTTTGAATAATCAAAAATTGAAGGGTATACAGATAAATAATTGGATCATTCCAAAAGAATTATTCCCAATAATTGATATTTTTTGGTGAGTTATTAAATAACAAGTCTTTGAATTAGATTAGTCAGAATTTTTATGATTTCATTGACCTACCTACAAAATTCAAATAACTGAAGACAAGATTAGAGTTCTGAGTATTAAACTAAATATCTGTTTTCGTTGGTTGAGTATACACCATCATTAGAGCATACATTCAGAGTTTTCTCTAAGTTGATGAAAACTGAACATCTCTTCGAACATCATAATAGAATATAAACTCATCAGTCATCTCTATCACGGACATTCTTATCAAAAGAATGTGATTAGATGGTGGCGAGAACTGATTAAAACTTGGACTAACTAACTTGGAACGTTTTGGACCGTTCAGTTTCATGGATCGGAAAAGACTCTCGAGATCGTCAAACATCTCACAGATATGCCAAGTGACTTGTGCGAGAATTTACATTTACGCATTGCAATCTGTGCGAGAAATGAATTTCACGCACAGTTCATCGGTGCGTAAATGTGAAACTGTGCGACAAGTCTTTTCCGCATTACTTCACGCACTGCTGATAATGAAGAGAAGTTGGATTTACGCACAACTTTGCGCACGAAATTGCAAAATAGTACATTTCGATACAAGGGCGTAAAACGTTTTATTCGCGTCCGAGTGATGGGTTTCCGGCCCGAGCCGCAGGCGAGGGTCGGAATCATCACGAGGATGCGAATAATAGGTTTTACGGCCGTGTATCGAACTATACTTTTCGATAAACTGTGAGTAAAAGTCAACAAACTGTGCGCAAAGTACACTTTTACGCACAGTGTATCGAAAAATTTTTTTTGTACTATATTAACATAGTACTAACAGAAAAAAATTTTTGCGGATTTTTTCCAGACCCCCCTGGTGCAGGCATTCGTCGAAATGCTTCGAAATGACCCATATACTGACAATGCTAACATTTTTGCTTGTAGCTCCGAACAGGAGGCCCATTCGACGGAATTACTCTGAATTCTTCATATTCTGGGTGGTACGAGACTGTGAAAGAAGTTTGGTGAGATTTTGTGACCCGCACTTCGTGGGTCCCCCTTGTCAGTGTTACTTTTCGCGGAAGCCATCGATATGCGGCACGTTTTCAGTTCAATTAACCTGAGGAGCTCGCACGGATATTGCAAAAAATATTCCAGAATGTTCCATTGCAATATTCCAGGGTATTCTTCCCGGAAGCTTTCGAAAATATTTCAAAGGATTTCATCCTCAATCTTTCAGAAACCTAGCACTGGAATATTTCTGCAAGACTTGTGCAACATTTCTGAAAAATTTCAGTGCAATATTGTGGGGAAAATATCATCGACATGTTTCCATCATGATGACGAGTTCCCGAAATTTCGCTAGGTTCCAAGGATCGCAGGACTCTCAGGAAGTACCTGGAGAATAGTTTAGACAGAATTGCAGAAATATCGTGCATACGATTCTCTGATGACCGTTTTAGATTGGGAAGAACCGCAAAGGCCTGTGATGGTTTTCGAAATTCATCCTCTTGTTATTAGAGAGCCTTTTTTGTCTGTGCAATATCCCTTCAACTTACGAGATGAACATTGTGTCATGGACACGTGGTAGCCATTCAACCCGGCCGTGGAGTTTCATCCACATCTTACGTGAGAACTTTTATCATACAAAGTTTGAGATAAGTTGTTGCGTTACTGTTATTGTATAATTCTACACTCGATAGCTCGGTATTCAGACAAAATCATGAGAATATTGCATGAAATGGGAACTGCTGGACTGCTGGTACCTTCTCGTTGATACAGACTCATTCAATTCCTAAGTTGTTTGATCCTCTTTGAATTCGGACTAATCACAATTTGTCACGTATGAGAGAAGCTATGATAAGAATACGTTTGAGAAATTTTCCTGATTGATTCCGGTCATTTTTCTAGAGAATATTCCACGGGTGATCTCTCAGAAACCTTGCACCAAAATATCGTTGATAAATTCCCGCAAGCTTCCTGGTAATAATTCTGACTTATTCTGGCATTTGATATTTGGGGCTCCATATGAACGATTGAATCCTCGAGTGCATAGAATACATTTATCGGAATGAATGATGATTCAAAAGGCGCTCACAGGCTCTACAGATAAGACATTAATCTATACCTTTGAATGATGATATCATCTGACACTGCCTATAGATATTCGATTGCTTCCAACATGGCTTAAACAATTTCTGACTAACAAACATTACTATTTGATATTCTCTTGATTAACTCGATCTCGCAAGACTAGAGCTGATATTGAGTGGTAGAACCAGCTTTTTAGTGCAAATCATATATTTGCAACGTTTCGTGATTTGATGCCCTGCCGAAAAAAATCAGCTATGATCACAGTTGATTCCTCAGTTGATTCCTCAACTGATTTTTCAGCTGAGACATCAGCTGTTATCTCAACTGATTTCACATGCCAAATTTACACGTGGAATATCAGATGGATTTTCAGTTGATAAATCAGCTGATAACTAAAAATTTATTTATTAAAAATCACATTCCACTTGGAGCTGTTTCAGATGCTTTAGCATATCCCGCGTGGTCGGATATCGTAGCTGGACAGAGAAAAGACGTATTTTGAATGATAAAGTTTTTCACTTACGGGGACTTGAACCTGGTTCCTTCGGATTGATAGACACAACACCTAGACGACTGCGCCTTCCAAGATGTATGAGTTGGGCGTATATGAGGCAGTCTTTCAGTGGGCCAAATTTTGTCTGTCACAGACGAAGTTTATAATGAATGAGTGATGCTTATACAGTTGGTTTGCTTGCGGATAGCTATTTTCCTTGAGTTGAGTGTGCCTAACTCGACCTCTGTGCATGATTTCCCGCTCCCCCTACTGGAGATCTTGGATGTACGGACTCGCATAATTTGGCTCGCAATTTTTTTCAGAACTGTATGTCAAAATACACGAAGCTAGGGATTTAGTTCTGATCCACAGTGATCTCTGCTTCTCCTATACAGCAAATGAAGCTGAATTATGTCTATTCTTCAGATTCACCTTTTACTCCAGAAACCAGCTGGACTTTTGAGCGCTCTAGGATGATTACTCATTCAACTCAAGAAAAACTAACGTATTCATCGTCGACGTATTTCTTCCTCAGCTTTCCAATGGTGGAATCAGTTCATTGAACTCGAGTCAACATAAACTCAAAATCTGTCTCCAAAATTTATCTCAGATTACTCGAAAACACAGGTCACAATCGTACTAGATTTGAACTAGTTTATTAACTTGGATAGATACTCGATTAACTTCACGACTCAGCAGAGATGCTTCAGCCTCCGTGTTCACACAAGGAGTAGAGCTGGTGGCACCGCATCGTAGTCATAACACGGCCTTTGGTAACCAACAGGTGACTCTCGTCTCGATCAGTCTTGTACTTATCTAAGAATTCCAACACTCCCTTCCTTAGATAAGTTACATATTGGTTGTAATTTCATTAGAATCGATGAAACCAAATTTAAATGTGATATGAACACATTAATCTTTGAATGAATTAGTTCAAAAGTTATGAATCCAAAGTAACTAGAACATGAGAATTCTTGAACATCGCAGAAAGATAAATTTTTCTACTTAGAATCACACTATAACAAGCATTTGAAGTTTTTCATGAACAATAACTTCAGTCTTGATCTAAAGCACTGGTTTTTGTGAACATATAAGAGTAAACAAGGGAATGTATGAGTCATCAATTATATTTCGAAATTTTGAGTCGTAGATTCATAGATTCCTAAATTCATTTCGATTTCTCGTTCTTCATTATTCTATCAGTCAAATATTCATGTGCTTCAAAAGGATGTGGTTTTGTTCCAATATCAGCTAGATTTTCTTCAGTATCGACCCATTTTGCGATAACTCTACCTTCATTCACACACTGTTTAATAGAATCACCATGACTGTCACTTGCACTCCGAACACGGAGTCAAACTTTTGTATGATTCAGTTGCACTAGGACAGCATCCCCTCTGTCTATGGAGATGTTCATCAGCGCGCCCAACATAAAAGCTTGACGAGCTATATTCCAGTTTTTTGATAATTGCGAATTGAAAATATGAACCTTTTTGTATCGAATTCACTGGACTCATACTTACTTGATAATGTGTTACTATGTCTGTACTTATATCAAACATCATATAATGAATATTTTCATATCTCCCTATATTATATAGTTGAAATGAAAACTTTTGAGCGATTCCACCGAATTCCTCTGTATTCCACTGAGTGCCACCAAGGGCCACTGAGGTCGACCGAGCGCCACCACCTTCCACCGAATTCGTGCGAATTCCACTGAATCCCACTGACTTCCACCGAAAGCCACTGAACTCATTAGATATTCCACTGAATTCCATCATGCTGCCACTGAATTCCTTTGTTCTTCCACTGAGATTCCACTTCCTAACATTACCATTCTTCACCTACGTTTTTACGATATTTGACGAAAGTGGCACGTTCTGCCACCTGCGATCCTCCGAATTCCAATGTGATTACACCGAACTCTCAAATATGCCACCGTTATTCCACCGAATTCCACCGAATTTCACCGAACTCTACCGACGTCCACTGGATTCAATTTTTTTTTTTCGAATCCACCTCATCCAATTTTTCTGTACCATTTCATTCCCAAAAAAGAATGGTCTTTCAATGATATTGCGACGAGAAAAATATATTCTCTCGACCATGAACGGAAAACAATATGTATCAAACAAAACAATTTCTTCAAAACTTGTAGAAACATCAAAAATTGGATGATTTATAAAGTGAACTACAAATGTGAATAAGAAAAATATTGCTTATCGGAATAGCCATATCAGAAATCAGATCGAGAACGAACCAGTCTCAATCTCTTCGATTCAATCTCTTGATATCGAGAGAATCCAATTCATAAAAACAATTTATAAAAACTTTAAAATGAATATATCCTCTTAACCATGAACGGAAAAAAATATGGATCAAACAAACAATTTTTTCAAAACTTGTAGAAACATCAAAAATTGGATGAACAATAAAGTGAACTACAAATGTGAATAAGAAAAATATTGCTTATCAAAATAGCCATATCAAAAGTCAGATCGAGAATGAACCAGTCTCAATCTCTTCGATTCAATCTCTTGATATCGAGAGAATCCAATTCATAAAAACAATTTATAAAAACTTTAAAATGAATACAAACTCATAATTTTTGAAAGTCCACTCACTCTCCTTCAATTTTCTATGTCTCCATCTTCACCTTCTTATAAATGAAAGTTACATTTTGAGAGTCATACTATATGATAAAATGATTCCTCTTGATTTATGTTACCTTTCTCACAAAAATTTCGTTAGCGACAAGTAACTCCTTCAAAGCCATTGTTTCATCTGGGGATGATTCTATATAACCAGCAGATTTTACTCCTACAACATAGGTCACCCCTTGAAATATCAAGAATGGAATCATAATGAACAAAATTCGCCGCAATTCAAGTCAATAGATCGTTGAAATTTACCGTTCTCTCGAAGATCCCCTATTAGTCCTATCTTGTTCCCACGTTCTATTACTGGACAAATCTCATCCTCACATTTTATCGAATTAAAATTCAGTTTCAGTGATAATCCCATTCATTCATTTTCGCTCTTATTGTTCTTCTTCACAATATCGTCTCTCAGATAACCAACCAATTCTGTAAGTTCAAAAATGCACACAGTATGTATGGGCGAATCTCAGAATTTGGGCGACTTCGTGATTACGAACTATTTGATGTCTTAGGAGACATGGTTTTCGATAAGTGGGGTTTTTCACTGGAAGTTTCCGAGAATTTATTCGTCCCTAACACTTTCGAATGCTTGTGAGGTCCATATCTTGCTTTGGCTCAATGATACGGGATGTGTTGTGTGAGAAAAGCCGATTTTTTCGGCTGTCACAACGATTTCCAGGTGCACGCCTTAGCTTGTAGGTTCGAGGGCGATTGATCAACCATCCTGGGGATCGGATGGGTGATAGATTACACTTTGAAGAATTGAATTTTCTTTGCCTTACGGCCGTCCTCGCCGAGATGCGAGAGCTGACGGAAGTTGTTGGTGTGTCACAAAATTTTTGTAATTTCAAAGAATCGCTCTCGCTTACGATCCTGTCATCAGGGCGATAAAAATAATGAAATTTTGGAGACGGGATCTGATTTTACATGAAGAAACCTATAAATCTAGCTGAATCCCATTGATGTCATGAAAACTTGGTGGCTGTTGTCACGATGGAAAGAGAAATTGCTTCTGCGTAATTCAGCCTTGAAAATGTCTTTTCCGTGTGGGACATGGGGATGTGGATCCCGTTGCACCTAGGACCACGTGTAATTCAATCTCTAGGAGAACAAAAACGAATATACAAACTGCCCCGATCGTAAATCTACCCCAGGAGGAATGCGAGGCTTATACAAGTTGAGAATTGACGGAAACGTGCACTTTTGTGAGTGTAGAGTATTTTTAATTCGTAACAAGGCCATTGGGAAGCATCGTATAATGTTGATTAAGACATTTTCTCACTTTTCTGATACCAAGGTCACCTCATCTCTGCGAGGAAGTATTCTCATGAGGATGATTATAACACGAGGCCCCCGTTCAAATGCATAGGAATATTCAATATTTGACCGCAAGTGCGCGGCGAAGTTACAAAATGAGTTACGCGACTATTTTATCATTGTTCGAGCACTACTTTACCCAAAAAAAGTTTGCCGGCTATGTCCTGCCACGTGGAAAATTCCCAAAATTTTCAACGAAAGTGGCCCGAATTCTGAGATTCGCCCATATATATATATATATATATATATATACAGTACCGTGCAAGAATTCCTGAACGGGGGTTTGAAATCCTCTCTTGCGAAAACGTCGATTATTCGAGCCCAGATTAACGTAGAGGAATTTTGGAAAAAGCATCTTAAAGATGAGAAAAAATGCTAACTTTTTATGGTTTGCGATTTTTCTCTCAGCCCTTTTTAGTACCTCAAATAGCTGATGTAATTTCAAGGATTTCGAGAAAAAAACCGTTTTTACTCTATTAGCTGTAATTTGGACCGGGATGAAGATGAAACAATTTTGCAAGAAGCATCTTGAAGAGCGGAAAAAATGCCATTTGCAATGATTTTTCGATTATTCTTGACGTCATATGAATACGAGTGTGAGAGCTCTCAAAGTAGCCAAAACCGTAGTTTTTTTGCCATTTTTTGCTGTTTTTACACGTATTTCATTGAAAATCCGAGAATCTGGCTACTTTGAGAGCTCTCACACTCTTATTCACATGACGTAAAAAATAATCGAGAAATCATTGCAAATGGCATTTTTTCCGCTCTTCAAAATGCTCTTTGCAAAATTGTTCTATCTCTATCCGCGTCCAAATTAGAGCCGATAGAGTAAAAATGGGTTTTTCCTCGAAATCCTTGAAATTACATCAGCTATTTGAGGTACCAAAAAGGGCTGAAAGAAAAATCGAAGATCCTCAAAAGTTAGCATTTTTCCTTATCTTCGAGATGCTCTTTTCAAAATTCCTTCACGTTGATCTGGGATCGAACAATCGACGTTTTTGCAGGAGAGGATTTCATACCCCCGTTCAAGGATTTTTGCACGGTACTGTATATATATATTCATTTGCATTCTTCTAATCAGTACATGTTCTAGATACTTACCAATCCATTCTTCAATGGTACATCGATTGATAATGGTTCAGATAGTTTGCCGAATTCCCCGCAATTAAACACAGTTGAATAACTTCGCAAACATATTTCATAAGGAAGATTTCCCTTCGTAAAGTGTTGATTTGATACCTGTACAGAGCATTTTTCCAGTAATAGTTTCTGCACATAAATGGATAACATTCATTGATATTCTACATCAATTGGTGAATCATCCATGCATCAATTTGTTCACCACTTACACAATTTAATTCGAATGATTTTTCGAATTCCTGTATGTTGTCACCATATGAGTTGCACTGCAATTTGATACCACTATTGTTGTTCAATAATATTTTCATGACTGTGACCTCAACATTGTCTTTTTTTGTGAATTGCTCTTCTCCAAGGAATTCATCAACGTAAGCCACTATCTTCCTGCAACGCACGTTTGTTTTGTGTTACTCAACCTATACTTATATATCATTCTACCAATTAACAATCATCCCACGCTGATAGCATGTGAGAGAACCACGTTTATTCATGATAAATCTCTCTACTCGCTAAAGTTTCGATAGATCCCATTACTCATCTTCACTCACGTAGTCTTATCACCAATTTTGACTTTATTCTTCAGGAATACAGTAGTAGATAGTTCAATCGTTTTCATTTTCTGGAGAAATTTTCACTCCCTTCTTTGTATAATAATTTTTAAGGTAGTATTAGCGGGACTGGATGTGTCAAGTGCCAAACATACCCGCGCTTGACTCCCTTCCGCCCGCGATATAGTTATAGTGAGTGCACGCAACAGACGACGACCTAACCCCGAAACCGCAGGAATGAGTGACACTTGGGCTCAGATCTTTTTTTGTAGGCTCTGAATCGTCACTCTGACCGCTCTTGAGTGTTCTTTGTGCATTCTTACATCTGTGTATTCACTGCCATGGAAATCTATGCGTCAAGTATCACTCTGCTGGTGATTTTCCATAAGACGCCGTGTTGAACGGCTTTTACAAAAACGTTCATAACTTCTTTTCCCGACTCTGGAGGCTTCTGAAATTCCAACTGAAGCATTTTGAGACCCTAATCTACAACTGTGCCAACTTTCGTGATTTTCGGAGCGACGATTCGAGTACCGCTACACGGAGAAACCAAAACGCACTCGCGGGGACGTCGCGCGACCCCGCGTCTGGCTTTGCATGATCGCGTCGGGCAGCGCACGAGATCGGAGCGTCTAACCCGCCTCGGTGATGTTGTGCACGTTACCGTGGTGACGCGCAGGACAGCGATGTGACCGGCTGCTCGAGACTGTTTTGAGAGCCGCAATGATGTCTTGAGTTCCTTGTTCTCGTGCCAATATTATGAAAATGGGACCGCGTGTCTTTATCTCGACAATTGATCCCTCATTAGTTTCAGCGCTTCTCAACGAGCGGAGAGGATAAATCGGTTTGATGGCACTCCAGTGGGACTATTGTTTATATATGACATTCAGAATCGTTTTCGTAACTTGTTAATTAGCTCAATGGCACAACACAAGCCTCGTATTCTGAAGATCGTGGGTTCGAGACCCACCAATAATAATTTTTTTTTTTTTAATGTAAGGTTTACAAGTTTTCCCAGAATTTCTAAATTTTCCACTCTTTTTAGAATGAAAATACAGTACTCTAGAGCCTGTTACAATTTTTGGGTAATATATACTCTTCCAACAAAAAAACTCAGATACCTTTCCACGATGGATAGATCATGCATTGAATCTCCTCAGTCCTGCAAAATTCATTATTTACTCCTCTGACCACTGTGTTTAAAGATTCGTTTGAAAAACCAATTTTTCAAATTGCGTGAAGAGTATTGTCCGACGCAGATCAATTCCAAAGCCTTACGGATAGTCACCTGGGCTTGACTCATCTCGCTTAAAGTCAAGAGGTCGATAAAATTCATCATAGCTAACGTAAGCTAATTTCATATACGGCTCTAACATTGAATAACGAAAAATTCGATGCTTGATATATTTATAGTGGAGTGATCTCTACGTTTTTCTTTGGATAGAAAATATATCACCGAATGATCAAAAAATGGAAAATTTAGAAATTCAGGGCATACTTGGAAACCTTACATTAGGAAAAAAAAAAAAAAATTTATCGTAGGTGGGTCTCGAACCCACGATCTTCAGAATACGAGGCTTGTGTTGTGCCATTGAGCTAATTAACAAGTTACGAAAACGATTCTGAATGTCATATATAAACAATAGTCCCACTGGAGTGCCATCAAACCGATTTATCCTCTCCGCTCGTTGAGAAGCGCTGAAACTAATGAGGGATCAATTGTCGAGATAAAGACACGCGGTCCCATTTTCATAATATTGGCACGAGAACAAGGAAGTCAAGACATCATTGCGGCTCTCAAAACAGTCTCGAGCAGCCGGTCACATCGCTGTCCTGCGCGTCACTACGGTAACGTGCACAACATCACCGAGGCGGGTTAGACGCTCCGATCTCGTGCGCTGCCCGACGCGATCATGCAAAGCCAGACGCGGGGTCGCGCGACGTCCCCGCGAGTGCGTTTTGGTTTCTCCGTGTAATACTACCTTAAGGTCTCGTAAAACCTCGCACACGTTATTTAAAAGTTTCCACGGAGGTGATTATGTAGATTGGGATTGTGGGGGTTGGCGAGCGTAGCGAGCAGAGGGGTACCCCCTTAGTATATATATATATATATATACTGTCTGATTCATTAAGTGTGTACATGCCATAACCGGGATGTGGGAGAAAAATTGGTATTTTCAAACGAGTGATTTGTGAAAATTCGTAATAGCTGTCAGAATTTGTAACTTTTGATAGAAATATGATTCTTAATCATTACATTTGAAATGTTTGGAAGCGGGTACCAACTTCACACGCGTAATGTTTTACCTCCCAACCATTACATAACAAACACGTGTTTATGATGTAATGATTATTGTTTCGCCATGAAGGTTATGTGTTGAATTTGCGCGCAGTGTTGTGATTTGTGCAGTTTCTTCACATATAGTGATTCTCGTTCTGTTTTGCTTTCTCTAAAGAGAAAGCTTTGTTTTCATACCAGCAAAATTTTGATCAAATTTTCTACTAAATCCAATATTTCCTTCAACAAAATTCCGTTTATCTAAAAAAAGCTTAGACCATTTTCTTCCTCTCGCCAAAACCTATCAATTGTGGGTAACACTTTTCCTCCTAATGGTCTTCCACATCAGCCATAAACCCATCTTTGCACCCTTTTGTCCGTGTTCGTGTGTGTGTGTGTGTTTCTCGTTTTATACCGGATACGCTTTCTCTTTTACTGGTCACCTTATCGACTTTTGGCTTTCTACAAGTTGTCCAAAATACAATTTCTGAGAGCCCAGTGATTTGGCAGCTTTCGGCTCCCAGTCAAATTTGATCCATGGGCTTTTTCAAGCAAAAGTGCTCGAATTTCGACTTTTAATACATAAATATCTTTTTCTCACACACTCTCACAACAAGTTGAGTCACCTAAACTATGATTTTTTCTGCGAGATCTATCGATTGGTTAATACCAAAATTTCATTTATTCTCTATGTACCTCAAATTCCCTAAAAAATCAAAATTTCCACCAAAAACTCGATTTTGATCATCTTTAAATTCACTCCATCGAAATTCTGTCTCAACCAAACGATAGAAATCATCGAAAAAACCTCAGTCTAGATGGCCCGAATCTCGTTTAAAAGTTTTCCCCAAACACTAACCCAAAAAATAGCGAAACATGTTTATGGATAAACAAAAACTCGATTTTGATCATCTTTAAACTCACTCCATCGAAATTTTGTCTCGACCAAACGATAGAAATCATCGAAAAAACCTCAGTCTAGATGGCCCAAATCTCGTTTAAAAGCTTTCCCCAAACACTAACGCAAAAAATAGCGAAACATTTTTATGGATAAACAAAAACTCCATTTTTTTTTTATTTTTATTTATTCAATAAATTACGGGCTGGAAGCCCAATTACAAGTGTGTATATAAACAATATTTTTGGTTTCATAACTTAAGTAGATCAGATTACTGGAGCTATAAATAACAACGAAAATTAATCAATTTTAGACTTTATACAATAAATCAAAATTAAACTTGGTAGATTTGCTCCGAATTTGATTAGGTGTAAAATAAAAGAATTTGTCTTATACGAATTCATTGGTCCATTAGAGAATTACTGAGAATCTATCACTATTAGCTTTTCCTTAACAGTTGATTTGAAACTGCTAATTTTTTCAGTATCTCTAGTGGTGGAATCTAATTGATTCCAGAGCCTTCTTAATCTGTTAACAGGGGCATGGGCAAGGTAGCGAGGCTTTACGTTTTCGCCCAGGATCGGTCTAATATTCCTAACATTATACGGGACATCTCTTGGAATGAATTTAGAATTAAGATCTGCGCATTTAGTGTGTCCTTTCAAGATTTTATACACCGCAAGGTAGTCATAATACGTATGCAATTTTTCGATAGTGAGCAAGTTATATTTAGCCAAGTATGGGGAATAGTCATGGTCCAGGTAATGCATAGGACTTTGAGATTTTTTGGATGCGTAACGTATAACATTATGCTGCACACTTTCAAGTGACTTGAAGAGCTCTAAGGTCATGGGTGACCAGATTACCGAACAATAAGTCAGAATCGGGAGAACTAGAGATTTATATAGAGTGATTATTGTGTTTTCTGACTTGAAATCAACCGTTGCCCTTTTTATTAATCCTACCAATCTATTGGCTTTAGAGATAAGCTGTTCAAGATGGCCAGTGAACGTTAATCCACAGTCTAATAGAACGCCTAGGTCTTTCACTTCAATACACGATGCAATGGATTGATTCTCAATTTTATAGTTGCCAGTTTGCTCTGATAAAGTTCTGGAAAATGTGATCTGCTGGCATTTCTTTTTATTTGGTTTCAGTCCATTGACCTCTGACCATCTTACTAAGTTATCCAGATCTGATTGCAACAATGCTTTGTCGTTATGACCAGAGATTCTTTTGTATAATTTGACATCATCGGCAAACATCAACAGATGACTGGATTTTACGACCACGGGAAGATCATTTATAAAAATATTGAAAAAGATAGGACCCAGATGGGATCCTTGGGGGATACCTGATATAATGGGTATGAAAACAGAATACACTCCATCAATTCTTACTGCCTGTGTGCGATCACTGAGGTATGATCTACACCAGTTCCAAAGGTTTCCTCGAATACCATAGGCCCATAGTTTCTGAAGCAATAATTTATGATTGACGGAATCAAAAGCTTTCGCATAATCAATGTATACAACGTCAACTGTTTCCCTTCTTGAAACGATTCTAATATGTGATCCTGTAATAAAAGCAGATCAGTGGTCGTAGATCGACCAGGCATGAAGCCATGTTGGCAGCTTGTTATTTTAGGCTCAAAAAAAGTAGAGATCACGTTGGCAATGATTTCATCAAGAAGCTTAGGTATAGTATTCATGGTTGAGATTGGCCTATAATTTGTTATGTCCTGCCTTACTCCACTTTTATGGATCGGAAGCACAAACGCTGCCTTCCAGATTTTGGGAACTAGTCCTAGTTGTAAAGATCTATTAAAAAGTTGGGTAAGTGGGACTAGAAGAGACGATAAGCATTTCTTCAGAAAATAGGGAGGTATACCGTCTGGTCCGGCTGTAAAACTTTCATCAAGGGCTAGGATGGCTTTTTCTACTTCCTCAGAAGGGATGTTCACTTCACTTAATAGGTCCTGGCAGTCAATAGCATCAGGGACAAAGTCAGGAAGATTTGCATCACTAAACACAGATCCAAAGTTTTCTGAGAACAAGTTGACAATTTCACCAAGAGAGTCAGTTTGTCTGTCACCATATGACATACTTGCTGGGAATTTGTTATCATTGTTAAGATTTGAGGCATAAGACCAAAATTTGTTACTGTCATCCGAAATATTCGACTCAATTTTGGCAATATATGATTTATAGGCCAATCTCGTAGCTCTCTTGCATTCTGCCCTAGCTTTACTGTAAGATATACGGTCTTCAAGTCTGTTGGAAGATTTCCAAGCCTTCAGAAGATCTCTTTTGCGTCGCACTAATTTTTTCAAGTCATAATTGAACCACTGTGGGAATGTATCAACATAAGTTTTCTTAGGCGAGACAAACTGACATATAATATTATTCAGTATATCATGAAATTTTTCTACACTAGCCTCAAAATCCTCACCAGAAAGCTCAACTGCCCAATCAACTTGATTCAACATTTCATTAATTTTTGGGTAGTCAGCATTTCTGAAGTCCAACTTAACACAATTTTTACGCAAAGTCTCTAATGGTACAGCATGATTTCTTTGAAGAACACAAGGTAAATGGTGAAGGTCCGTGGGCAGCAATTCTTCTTCAAGATCCAAGTATATCCAATTTGATGCATTGGCGAACAGCAAATCCAATGAGTAGCCTTTGGAATGGTGCACTTCACAAAACTGGACTAAATCCTGATGACTGCATATTTGTAAAATATAGTTGGCACACTCTTTATGGTCAGGCAGAGCATCATTGCTTATGGCTGTTAGTGGGTTGTTACACCATGTGACGTGAGGCAGATTGAAATCTCCACTGACTATGAGTTCCAATTTTGGATAGCGTACAAACACATAACACATTTTGAAACACATTTTGAGACACAATACACATTTTGATCATCTTTAAACTCACTCCATCGAAATTCTGTCTCAACCAAACGATAGAAATCATCGAAAAAACCTCAGTCTAGATGGCCCAAATCTTGTTTAAAAGCTTTCCCCAAACACTAACACAAAAAATAGCGAAACATTTTTATGGATAAACAAAAACTCGATTTTGATCATCTTTAAACTCACTCCATCGAAATTTTGTCTCAACCAAACGATAGAAATCATCGAAAAAACCTCAGTCTAGATGGCCCAAATCTCGTTTAAAAGCTTTCCCCAAACACTAACGCAAAAAATAGCGAAACATTTTTATGGATAAACAAAAACTCCATTTTGATCATCTTTAAACTCACTCCATCGAAATTCTGTCTCAACCAAACGATAGAAATCATCGAAAAAACCTCAGTCTAGATGGCCCAAACAATCTAGCTTTTTGAAAATATTGTTATTTCTTTCTTGATAAATAGTTTTTTAATTGGGGTCTTGCATTTTTTTTGCCCCCCTCAAGAAAGGTTTGGCAAATTCGAGCAAATTAGAATGAGTATTGTGCAATTAGAGGAAGAATTCCCAAAAATTTTCTTCACCTTGCGCAAATTGTTTGAAAGTCGGACGACTTGAGAGTGACCATAGTGGGTGAGCGCCGGGTGACGTCACACCGATACAAATTGAAACCAGTCCCATGCTCAAATGTATGAGATTGATGAAAAAGTCTTGGACTACAATTTTTTGAGAATAATTACCTAACTTATGTCACAAGAGTGTGCAGTAGCGTCTTAATTCTGTCTAGGAGATTGAATGTCGAGGAAATCAGGACATTTAAGACGTTTTGGAAAAACTGATATTCTAAAAGATCTCTCCATTATATAGAAGAGTTGGCGAGCTAAATGAAGACACAACTCGGTGCCTGTTCAAAAGATATCATAAGTGATTTTGGTAGATTTTTTTCGTCCTTGATGGTTAATATACGAGTTGAATATTTGGTCTCGTCGAGAGACGTCCTTCAAGATCGACGAGACCAAATATTCAACTCGTATGTTCAAAAAATACTGTCACGATTTTGAGCTATAACTACAATGGTGAGACAATTGTAACATTCCATATTTCAAGAGGTATGTCGTTTTCGCGGAACAAAGCTTCAAAGTGCGCGGTACATGTATGTACGTGCGGTATGTTCAAATCCTCGATGTATGGGAATTTATCAGTGGACATTGACTAACAACCACCAAGTCGGCGCCAATAAGTTCGTCGCGTCACACGACCGGAGACATGTGTGATGTAAGTACTATGCGAGTCTGTGAAGCGTTGCATCGATAATTGGACGATTTCATTCATGCTAATAGCCGTTGGAGACTGACTCCCTTGTTTCTCAGTTTCTCATTGCATTCACTCCATCTGAAAGATAGGAAATACTCCCAGCTATCGTGAGTTGAATCATAATACAAGTCGAGTATCATAAATGTGTCAAACTTAAATTTCATAGCATCAAAGCATCATAGTATCACATTCACAATCTTAAAAAACAAATTTTAACGATGAAACCCAGAAAATTATTTTTAGTGCCACTCTGCGCCACGTCGCGGAAACCGAACCATATACATTGTGTTTCTCATGTTTCAATGAGCTCACAAAAAAATTTTCATTAAAATTGAGGATGATTATTTTGAGTTATTTGCGAGGTTGGGATATTAGTATACTTATATTACTAATGATTTGCCGAGCAAACGAGTTGCATAGCTTACCATTTGCAACTATATATATATATATATATATATATATATATATATATATATGATACCGCTCTGCTATCCTGCTTGCGCTGGAACAGCTACTTACGTGTTACTCGGATCGATCGAACACCTCGTATTTTCGATCGATGAATCGGGGATGCTGCTGTTGGGGAAATCCATTCGAATTATACTAGCCGAAAGGGCATGCTATGGCCACATGTTATTCAAAGAAGATTATTTCGAGCATGAATATATCGTTTTATATAAGCAAGATAAGCTCATAAGTGAATTATATCAAAATTTCGAATTTCTACATTTCAATCGATGCGCACGCTGGTACACAGGCAATTTTTGCTATGGCTATATGTATGTGGACTCAAATTGAAGATACTGGATTATATCACATGCCCAAACGATAATTCAGCCCAGAAAAATCGGCTTACCCATGCGTGTGCCTGATCGAACGTTAATTTTATGAAAATTCTATCTTTAGAGCAGGCATGCAGGATATCGTGATACCTTGAATATATAATTGAAATCTATCGATCTAATACTGCTTTCTGATCGATATCGTATATACCTAAGTGGCACTCAGGCAAAAATTTTGATTTTAAAAGGGAGGACCTGAAAATATTCAAAATAATATTGGGGAAGAAAATTATCAGGATGATTTCTCATGAAAAGAGTGTCGTTCGATTAACTTGATCATTTATTGATTCTAAATATATTTCAAACCACGGTCTCAACCGTGTACATAGAAAATAATGGAAATTGTCCATATATTGATGGTTTCATGATTCTATAAGATTTTATATGCAATATTTAATTATTAACTGCTTCGTCTATCTGTAACATATAATAAGTGTGATCTGTTTCCTACCAAATTTCCTATTGACTTTGTGTGTAATAAATTATTATATGACGGTGTTCGGACCACCGCAAAGACGCGTGATTTTCGGCTCATCGCACAGATTCGAATTATAAAAAAGATGGTTTTCTGGCGCGGACACGGCAAAATTTCCTACTTGTGAAAACCTACACGATCCATAAGCACTGGGTAATGCGGGTCGGCCGTGAGTCAATTCCCCATCCTGGATGAAGAGACGGCCGACTCACGCTTGGCAGTGTGCCTGGATTTTATGTTTTATGAGCCACCGCGAGCTAATATAATGCCCAAGTATTTCGTCCCTGTCTATGCAGGTTTATTCATACCGGGGCCGCGATTGTTGCCTAATCCCATTCCAAATACATCTCGAGGATGCCTTATGGTGGAATTCTTTATATTCTAATATAATATCGCATCCGGGCGATGACTTACTTTTGTCTCGGGGAGACCTGCTCGTTCGTGGGTATATAGATTTTCGGAAGTATTGCCACTTTGGCTTTTCAGGAACAAGAGAGCGAGCTTTGCTTGCGCAACGATTCATATACCCTCGGATGGCCAGAGCCCCCCTTCGAGACACTTTTCGGCGGCTTCGACCCTGCGTTGACATAGACACGCGTAATTACCATTACATGCAAATATCGATTCCGAATATCGGGATCGATTGGTTGAATTATAGTATAAGGGAATCGATGAGGAATCGATTGGAAAGGGTATGGATCTATATCGATTTATATATGATGAATTCCACGCCAAAGCGACCTACGGAAAGGGGTCATCTCTCAGATTCTTTTTTAACCTTTTTCATTCGACTCTATGGCCCAAAATAGGAACTTCGGACCACCTATGGGACCCAGAACAAATTTCTCCTCTCCATTGCACGCACATCCGTCAACAGACCGAAAATTTATCGTGTAAGAATCGATGCTCTTTTATTCACGAAAATGGGAATATTGCGAGTTTTTGAATAGCTGTCGATTTGCGGGTTGCAGCATCTGAAAGGACATCAAAAAACCCATCGAAAACGTTGTCGGGAATTCTTTCCCTGTGATTTGGGAGCCTCCTGGAGGCATAAGAGTGTTTTTCACTAAAATGTTAATTTCTCAAAAAGCCATTTTTTTTATTTTTTTTAAATCATATGTTTGACATTAAATTTTGCGTTCTTCCGAAAAAAATAGGTTTCAGAGAAGTTTGGGGTAATTCAAGTGACTTATGAGCCATTTTTTGAAAATTCAATTTTTTCGGTTTCAGAAAAAGGCGATTTTCTGCGCATGTGCACAAACGTAGACTTTCGGGACCACTTTCAATAGAAAGCTGACATAATGTCGTATAAAATGACTACCCGCAAAGTTGAAATTCATGCACTGAAACGCGATCTATAAGGATTAATCTTGTCGAATCAAAATCACATGAAAATTCAGCCCATTAACGCCTTCGTGGCGCCTGCTGAGATGACACATTCACGAGATCTCCTCGGGACTCGAATTGAGTACGGAATTGACCTGAAAAAAATTCGGACCACATGGTTTCAACGTAAAATTGTATGAACTTTCAAAATATGCGATAAAAAACCCCGTTTGAGGCAAACCCGAGGTGCTACATTCAATTTTTTTCCAGAAAATACGATATTCCACATTCAAAATTGTGAAAAATTGAATGTAGCACCTCGGGTTCGTCTCAAACGGAGTTTGTCATCGCATATTTCGAAAGTTCATACAATTTTACGTTGAAAACATGTGGTCCGAATCTTTTTCAGGTCAATTTCGTACTCAAATCGAGTCCCGAGAAGATCTCGTGAATGTGTCATCTCAGCAGGCGCCACGAAGGCGTTAATGGGCTGAATTTTCATGTGATTTTGATTCGACATGATTAATCCTTGCAGATCACGTTTCAGTGGATGAATTTCAACTTTGCGGGTAGTCATTTTATACGAAATTTTGTCAGCTTTCTATTGAAAGTGGTCCCGAAAGTCTACGTTTGTGCACATGCGCAGAAAATCGCCTTTTTCTGAAACCGAAAAAATCGAATTTTCAAAAAATGGCTCATAAGTCACTTGGATCATCTCAAACTTCTCTAAAACCCATTTCCTTCGAAAGAACGCAAAATTTTACGTCAAATATATGATTTTAAAGGAATAAAAATTTGAGCTCTTTGAGAAATCAACATTTTAGTGAAAAACACTCTTTCGCCTTCAGGAGGCCCTTAAATCACAGAGAAGGAATTTCCGACAACGTTTTCGATAGTTATTTAATGCCCTTTCAGATGCCGGTACCCGCAAATCGACAGCTATTCAAAAACTCGCAATATTCCCATTTTCGTGAATAAAAGAGCATCGATTCTTACACGATAAATTTTCGGTCTGTTGACGGATGTGCGTGCAATGGAGAGGAGAAATTTCTTTTGGGCCCCATAGGTGGTCCGAAGTTCCTATTTTGGGCCGTAGAATCGGATGAAAAAGTTAGACCATTTTCTTCCTCTCGCCGAGATCTATCGATTGGAGATAATACTTCTTCTCCAGGAAGCATCCCACACCTGAGATAGACTAATCTTTGAGGCCCTTTGTCCGTGTGTGTGTGTGTTGTTTTGTTTCCTCGTCGCTTTCTCTTTTATACCCTATCTGATCAACTTCTGCTCTTCTACGAGTTGTAGAGTATCACTCAGGGGAGAGCCCAGTGATTTGGCATCTCTTCCCTTCGAGTGTCATACAATCTAGAGGCTTTTTGAGCAGAAATTGCTTGAATCTCTGGTTTTAAAGTCCAATTGTGAGAATTCAATCTGATTGGATGTAATAATTTAATTTGTATTCAAGTTTGAAAATTTAAATTTTAAATTTAATAAGTTAATTTTTCTGGTCGTTTTAACGCACTTAGAATTGTTTTTCACGAGCACGGGAGTCTAGACCACTCGCTTTACAACACGTCCACGCGATACGTGCATAAGAAGCAAGTGATCTGGTTTTTTAGAAAATTCACAGATCGATCCACCGAATTCTGTGAGACGACATACATGTCTGGTTGGAATTTCAAATTTTGACCGAGGATTTTTTTTTCTCACAATTTCGATGTAATTTTTCGACCGAAACGAAGGGGTTTTTCCGTTGTTTTTCGAAATGATCGATATTTCTCGAGTTGCGAGGCATTTTAACGAGAAAATCTAGAATTTTGGCAGGAAAAAATGTATATAGTCTGACAGGAATCGATGGATCGGTCTGCAAGTTTCGAACGCGATGTCGTATGGGTTCGGTGATCTGGCCAATTGTACGCGACCTCGGAAATACATATGGATGACGTATTATTTTTCCGAAAAAGTGACTAAGCCATCGTTTTTAGATCGAAGCAATACTCATGAATCATAATCTCCAACCCCCCATGACTTTCGAGACCAGACTTGAAAATTAGGGGTGTACCTCCGCTCGAATGTGTGACTACTGAACCATGATCATTTGCGTACGCTACCCAAGTGGATGGTATTCGCGTACGCGAATTCACAAATTAGAGGATTCCTTGTAAAATTCGCGCGGGACTCACTAACCATGGATATTCGCGTACCCTACGAAAGATGCAGATTCGCCAACGCGAAGTCACGCATGATTCCCATACCATGGATGTCTACGTACGTTCCCAAAAGAATGAAGGAATCTTGTACGGCCATCAGCGGATAGACCCTCTCTCCCTGAAGTAGTGTGTGACAACCAGACCATGAGCGTTCGCGTACGCTATTAAATCCATTTGGATTTGCGAATGCAAGTTCGCGTGCGACTACCAAATCATGGATATTGGCGTACAAGCCAAATCATGCGGATCCGCACACGCTACCAAAATGATCCCGATTCGGGTACGCCCGACCACGTGTGGCTACCAAATCATGGATATTCGCGGACGTTACCAAAAATATCGATTTTTGCGTACGCAGTTTAGCGAATGGAACTACTTCTCTTGAAGTACGCATCGCCTACAAAACCATAAATATTCGCGTATTCTATTGATGTGAATGATGTTTGCTCATGAAAGGAATTCTTCTAAAATTGGCGCGTGATTACCCAACCATGGATATCCACTCATGCTACTAGGAATGCCGATTCGCGTACGCTACACAATTGATTCGGATCCTCGTTTGCCAATTGAAGGTGTGACTACCGAACCATGCATATTCGCTCAATCTCCCAGAAAAAATATGATACTAGAATTCGCGTACGTGGATAAGTGGGTGCGACAACTTTTCCTGGTATTCGCGTGTCATCACCAGACCATGAGCACTCGCGTACGCTACTCAAGTGAACCATGTTCGCGTACGCGAATACACAAATCAAAAGACTTCTCCTCAAAGTTGTACGTGCCTCACTCATCGTGGATCTTCGCGTACGCTACTAGCGATGCAGATTTGCTAACGCGGAGGCACGTATAGAACTGCATTAACTGGAACTCGCGGGTATCTACCAAACCATAAATATCCACTTACGCTACTGGGCATGTTAGCGAATCTGCATTTCTAGTAGCGTACGCAAAGATTCACGATATGTGAGGCACGTACAACTTTGAGGAGAAGTCTTTTGATTTGTGTATTTGCGTACGCGAACATGGTTCACTTGGCGAGTGCTCATGGTCTGGTGATGACACGCGAATACCAGGAGAAGTTGTCGCACCCACTTATCCACGTACGCGAATTCTAGTATCATATTTTTTCTGGGAGATTGAGCGAATATGCATGGTTCGGTAGTCACACCTTCAATTGGCAAACGAGGATCCGAATCAATTGTGTAGCATACGCGAATCTGTATCCCTAGTAGCAAGAGTGGATATCCATAGTTGGGTGATCACGCACAAATTTTATAAGCAAACATCATTTACACCGATAGCCTACGCGAACATCCATGATTTGGTGGTCACACGAGGACATGCGTACTCGAATCGGCATCATTCAGGTAATGTACGCGAATCAGCATGATTTGGCTTGTACGCCAATATCCATGCTCTGGTAGTCACACGCGAATTCGCGTTCACAAATCCAAATCACTTCAGTAGCGTACGCGAACGCTCATGGTCTGGTTGTTACACACAATTTCAGGAGGAAGGGGTCTATCCACTGATGCCCGTATAAGATTCCGTCATCCTCTTGGGAACGTACGCAGATATCCATGGTATGGGAAACATGCGTGACTCTGCGTAGGCGAATCTGCATTCCTTGTAGCGTACGCGAGAATCCATCGTTAGTTAGTAACGCGCGAATTTCAGGAAAATTTCTCTCATTTGTGGATTCGCGTACGCGAATAAATTCACTTGGGTAGCGTACGCGAATGGTCATGGTCTAGTGATCATTCGCAAGTACCAGGAGGAGTTGCCACATTCACTCATCCGAGTGAGCGAATTCATTATCCTGTTCCTGGGAGCTTGCGCGGATACCATTGATTTAATAGCGACACGCGTGATTCAGTTGGAGTACTTCATGCATTTGCGCACGTTAATCTGCACCCTCAGTAGCGCACGCGAATATCCATGGTTGATTGGTCACGTAAAATGTTCCGGAGGAGTCCATTATTCTGCGTATTCGCGTACGCGAATACGCGAATACCATTAACTTGGGTAGCGTACGCAAATGATCATGGTTTGGTAGTCACACATCCAAGGGGAGGTGCACCCCTAATATTCAAGTCTGGTCTAAAAAATCATAGGGGGTTGGAGATTCTGATCTATGAGTATTTTTCGATCTAAAAACGATGGCTTAGTTACTTTTTCGGAAAAATAATACGTCATCCATATGTATTTCCGAGTTCGCGTACAATCGGCCAGATCACCGAACCCATACGACATTGCGTTCGAAACCACAGAAAGCAGACCAGAAAAAATCTGCAGACCGATCCATCGATTACTGTCAGACTATATACATTTTTTCCTGCCAAAATTCTAGATTTTCTCGTTAAAATGCCTCGCAACACGAGGAATATCGATTATTTCGAAGAACAACGGAAAAACCCCTCTGTTTTGGTCAAAAAATTACATCGAAATTGTGAGAAAAAAAATCCTCGGTCAAAATTTGAAATTCCAACCGGACATGTATGTCGTCTCACAGAATTCGGTGGATCGATCTGTGAATTTTCTAAAAAACCAGATCACTTGCATCTTATGCACGTAACGCGTGGACGTATTGTAAAGCGAGTGGTCTAGACTCCCGTGCTCGTGAAAAACAATTCTAAGTGCGTTAAAACGACCAGAAGAATTAACTTATTGAATTCAAAATTTAAATTTTCAAACTTGAATACAAATTAAATTATTAAATTCAATCAGATTGAATTCTCGCAATTGGATTTTAAAACGAGAGATTCAAGCAATTTCTGCTCAAAAAGCCTCTAGATTGTATGACACTGGGAGGGAAGACATGCCAAGTCACTGGGCTCTCCCCTGAGTGATACTCTACAACTCGTAGAAGAGCAAAAGATGATCGGATAGAGTATAAAAGAGGAAACGACGAGGAAACAAAACAATACACACACACACGAACAAAGGGCCTCAAAGATTAGTCTATCTTAGGTTTGGGATGCTTCCTGGAGGAAAAGTATAATCTCCAATCGATAGATCTCGGCGAGAGGGAGAAAATGATCTAACCATTTTTTAGATACAAGGACATTTGGTGAAGAAAATATGCAATTCAATGGGAAAGTTGATCAAAAATTTGCTGTCACGAAATCAAACTATTATCTTCAGAAAAAACAAAAAATGAGTTTCAGTAACCCTTTTGCTGCTCAGTATACAGCCCTCGACCCGCTCTCACGACTTTCCACTCCTAACGCACAACTTCCACACGTATGTAGAGGCACCCGTATCGGTCCGGAAGTTGTGCTTTCGTGTGCGTAAGACATTGTTATGATCCCCCTGTTCTGTGAGATGGCGTTATGACACTCTCCTTCTCGCGGGGCTCCGCGGCAAGATTACGAGAAGAGAGAGCCAAAAAAGAGATCACTATATGTGAAGAAACTGCACAAATCACAACACTACGCGCAAATTCAACACATAACCTTCATGGCGAAACAATAATCATTACATAATAAACACGTGTTTGTTATGTAATGGTTGGGAAGTAAAACATTACGCGTGTGAAGTTGGTACCCACTTCCAAACATTTCAAATGTAATGATTAAGAATCATATTTCTATCAAAAGTTACAAATTCTGACAGCTATTACGAATTTTCACAAATAACTCGTTTGAAAATACAAATTTTCTCCCACATCCTGGTTATGGCATGTACACACTTAATGAATCAGACTGTATAAGTCATTCTGGAGCAAGCTGGACAAAACCGTCACCAGGGGGGTCTGGGAAGAATCCGCAAAAATTTTTTTCCATTAGTACTATGTTAAAATAGTACAAAAAAATTTTTCTCATATTTTTTCGCCCCCCCCCCCCCCTGTGGACCCCAGGGCTCATGAAAGGGCCATTTTAGGCCCTCTCTCAGCCTACTCTTGACAAATCATAGTTCCTACGCAATTCAATACTTTCCAACGTACTTGGGCGCATTTTTCTCATCAAAACTAGTACTTTTGAAAAAAAAATTGTCCAAGGCCACTTAGTGAGCCTGACGACTTCTCCAAGCTAATTATTGAGAGCAAATTTTAGCGATACCTGGGCCTGCTTCAAAGCGATCTAGCTCATACTAGACATGTGATAATCGACTTCTGCAGGTAGTCATTTTGAAGCTCTTGGAAAAACCTACAATTTGACCACCTGCAGAAGTCGATTGTCGTACTTTTCATAGGAGCTATAGCCGATACAAGTTGAGCTATTTACGAAAAAGTCGAAAATTCAGGACTCGATTCCAAAAATATATCTTAATTTTTTCTCACCGAACTTGTGCGAAAATGTTTTTTCAGACATCTACTTTCAGTAAAGAAAATTTGGCGAAGGCTATTTTTCTCAATTTTTTTTGCCGAGCATTACAAAATGCCGCATTTTGTGGTCTTAGCAAAAACGGCATC
This sequence comes from Eretmocerus hayati, assembly GCA_029851415.1. Taxonomy (NCBI): domain Eukaryota; kingdom Metazoa; phylum Arthropoda; class Insecta; order Hymenoptera; family Aphelinidae; genus Eretmocerus; species Eretmocerus hayati. Next base: position 64,100,581 of record CM056744.1, on the reverse strand, counting down.
TTTGACCACGGTCACATATGCTCCCATCTGGACTGATGTGCACCAATTTGTGTGAAAGTACTCCCTAAAGTACCCCCAAGTATGTGTACGAGATTGCCGGGACGAGCCTCCAGCCAGGAGCGAGCTGTAGGTTCTATTCACCGTGTCAAAAATAGGCATTATTTTGGCTATTCGAGCGTAAGCGACTGAGAGCATGATTTTACTCGTTCTGGCTTACAAATGAGATAATGGGCTAGAATGAGGATCTAAACATATTATTTCGACTCAAAATGACCATCTGAACACAATTCCGAGGTCAATTCGGCTCTAGAATGTCGTCTAGTGCCTCAACGGTATCAGAACCCGTCGACAGAATATAAGTCCTTAAGGGGCAGAGGGACGACTATTTAGAGCAAAACTGACCTCGGAATTGTGTTGAGATGGTCATTTTGAGTCGGAAAAGTATGTTTGGATTCTCATTCCAGCCCATTTCCTCATTTGTAAGCCAGAACAAGTAAAATCATGCTCTCGGTCGCTTACGCTCGAATTGCCAAAATAATGCCTATTTTTGACACGGTAAATAGAACCTACAGCTCGCTCCTGTGTAATGTCGGTAAACATTTCAAAATATATATTCACAAAAAATAAATGATAGCTATAGATAGAAAGACATACGGTAAAGTGTAACGTAAATTTCACGGAGTACATTATCAAGAGGATATGAATCTCGGGAAGATGACATGTGACAGTGCTAACTTTCATTCATTATTTTTATCAGATGATGAATGGAAACATCGCGTTTCGTGGAAACTCCGTCAAATCAATGTAACTTCTTTTTGAAAGGTAAAAATCATCAAAACCCATCGTAAAATCATATTTTTGGCAATTTTATGTAAAATCATCGTGAACTCAGAAATGTGAGTAGAATCCATCGAGGTCAAGCTAAAATCATCGATTTTGTCCAGAGAGCATTGCACAACGGAATTTGACCTTAAATGTCAACGTCTCGTCGAAATTCCCGTGTGCTCTACATTCCTCAATCTATGTCGATGCTGATAGGTGCACAGTTTAACATTGAGCGAAAGATGCAACTATACAAAACAAGAATAAAGGAGCCGAGTGGTGCGCTGCGGGCCGCTGGCCCTTTCTTTACACAGATGCGCATGCATAATTAATCAATGGCGCGGGCCCACAGACTCCGTTGTATTATGATGCACACATCGGATAGCCCGGCGCATAGGCAAACTCATCAAGTCTATAAAGATGACACTTGAGAACGAGAATGACTAATTGCCTTGTGCTCGAATCATACGAAAGTATGCCCTAAATTATGCATGACTCGGTCTCTTTCTCCGGAAAATGCATTCGCTCTGATCTGCGCAGATCGGTCGAGTTGACGTTTTGAGTAAACAAAATTTAAATAGAACGCGAGTATCGAGGACAATAATCGAGCCCATCTGATATATAAAGAGGGTTTTCAGAGGGCCCATGAAAAATCTTCTTCTTCTCAGTATAGTTTTGGAGTGACTCCGAAGTCGATTTTTCCGAGTTTTCACGAGCTCTTGATACAAAAGCAAGTAATAAGTGCAAGTGAAATTACTATCAACATAATATTGGAAGTGAACTGTGCATCATCAGGAAGAGGCACTTCAGAGTGTCAGAGTGCAGTGTAACCCAAAGAAAATAAACAGAAAAACCCAGGAAAGGTGGATTATTTTCCAGTGCCTGTCAGCAGTACAGGATTCCTCCACAGCAAACTATATAACCACAAGTGAGTAATTTTAAGTATCAATCCTAAATTTGCACTATACCCGATCCGTGTAACTCCACAGTTCTACCCCGTTTAGATAGTGAGGATAGTAGGAATTTTCCCGAGTGTAATTGTGGTCCGCGAGTGCATAATTCACCCCCAAGTTTTCGGTGTTACTCAAACCTCGTGTCAATTCTGTGACGATATAATCGTCACAGCCTTTTGGGGTTTGATAAAAATGTGACTCTCTCGTCATGCCTCGAGCAGCAGCCTCGAAACCGAGTATTCACGGGGAATACTTCTTTTTTTCTGTTGAGGTGCTGCTGCTCGAGGCAACGATGACGACGGCCGAGACATCGAGTTGCCGCTATCGCGAGTATGCCTGTGGTCCGGCAACCCCACTCGCACCGCTGATTGCCGCGGGCATCACACCATAGGAGGCCGGCGGTCGACGATGACGACAACAATTTAGGAGGATTATGCCCCGGTTGGGCTACCCGGGTACCCAAGGCCGCGTACAGGCACCTTGCCGTGATCATCACTATGATGTATCCGTGGTGTACCTATTATGGTACACCTGGATACAGGCCGAACAGAGGATGCTGGTGGTAACAACCGGGGCCCGCAGACCCCGTGTTGCATCCACCAGTCATCCTCTGGTAATCACACGCGATTTTTAGGGCATTCATCCGAAAGTGCACGTCTTGATGATTGAATCCGCATTCAATCAAGCGAGACGTGCATACACATCGCGCACCAGATGACAGCAAAGATGCTGCGGCCGGGGCGCCCTTCTCAGGACGACGGAGGCCGAGACGAATAGCACTACGTCAAGTGCGGATGTTGATGGCCTGCTGACGATGCTGCTCACTTAGTGCAGCACTCCCCGGGCTTGCTGCCATCCGGACCACGGTCCCATACGCAGCAGCCTGGTATCAGCTGCATCGTGTTGTTGTTGTTGTGGTTATGCGTGCATGTAGTACCTGCTGCATGCACCCACGCATAACCTGGACAAAAATGCACCCGCACACCATCACACCACCACGTATGCGGTCACCCATGACGCCGGTGACCCGCAAGCCGACGCGGGTGAGCCCGAGTAGCTCACCAGAGGACGAGACAACGGAGCTGATGTTGACACATGGTCTTGCAGACGACACACTGGCAACTTGTTGCTGCCGGCATGAGGGCGCTACCGGATGGTGTAGTATGGCTCAAGGCGGGTATACCTGATCAGGCTGATGTGGGAAATTATAGAGACCCGGACATCGGTCTCTGGATGAGAATCCGCGATGCAGACCACACACACATATGCATATGTGTGCGTGAAGCCGAAATACTGATTGTAGTAGTATGTTATGTACATATGAGCGTGCCGTGAATGTACAGAAGCCCATATAGATATACTGATGCATGGGAAGTACTATATAGCTATAGTACTACAGGCCAAGAATAGATATAGGTATACAAGGCCATGTAACGAATATCGGGTGCAGTGAAAGGCCGAAACTGGAGGCAATGCGAGCTGTGCAGCGCCTCCACGCTGGCCGATGCTTACTATAGGTGCAAGTGAGATAAAAGACGGTACGAGTGGAGGCCAAAGGCAGTGCCGTACATATATTTCCGTGCTATTTGGCCGTGTAATTCCGTGAATCCCGTGCGCATATTGGCCGCAATGTGCCCTTATGTACTTCAAATTTTGCCGCGCAGCCCCGATAGAGGGTGCTGCCAATGTTCCGGACAGAATTCATTGGGCCAATCAGAGAGCGTCTTATTCCTTGAAGAAGACGGAACTTCAATTTGAAGAAGGAGTCGGCCATTAGGCCACTTGTTGGATAGCCTTTGCCTAGAGTGCACGCGCTTTTCGCCCTTCGCTTTTCAGCCGCCATAGTTCTTGCCGTGTGCCCCCCAGGAGTCCCGGAGGACAGCACACGAGACTTCAAAAGTCCTTATAATTGAAAAATACTTCCAGAGTCGTAATTTAAAACCGCAGATCAGTATTACCAGTTATGGAGAATAACGGTGAGCTTTCTTTTTGCTCATTTTTGATATAGTGAATTCTCTCGTCCTGGCTGAAACTTGAGCCTCGTGCGCGCGTACCCCTGCCGACTCCTAGCCGATCCGGACTCCTGGGGGACCACGTGCTAAGGCCGAACAGTGCAGGATAAAATAGCACGTCCCGGGGGCCGCGAATATTGTGACCAGAGGCCGGTAAGTCGAGGGGAACCCTCGTGAAGACATAGTGCGCGGAGCATATAGTGCTTTTGGGGGGAAAACGTCTCGTGGAAATTCAGTGTTGTTGTCGTCCGGACGACGACGAGCAAGGCCGTATGCCCGGTGGATCGCCACCCTGAGTAATCGCGGGATACTTGGCCAGTAAAATCCGGTAATTGCGGAGCTCGTGCTCCATAGATTGGAGCAGTTGGCCATTATCCCAACGTGATAATTATTCGTAGCGTGGAGCGGCCATCTTGAGTGAATTTCGGAGCAGCGTGCTCCTTGAATTTTGAAATCCATCGTGAGCGAAGTCGACTAGGCCGCTCAATGAATGACTAGGCCGATAGTGAATTGCCCAGGCCATTAGTGAAGTGTCTTATACTTAAAATTTTCAGGATTGTGCAGTGAATTTTCGTGTTTCACAGGGAATTTTGAGAGACAATTTATTGAGAAAGAGACAATGACCAATGACTGATTTATTCTGAATCTTGGCCGTTAATTGTCGCGAATATAACCAGAATATGTTAAATTCCTTGTAACGTCCGCGTAGAAGCAGCGTTTCAGAATAGAGGCCAACTATTTATCGTAAAATCTGTATTTGATCATTTCGAGAGTGTATGCGTTCCCCACTCCCTTTTTCGATTTTCAGGTAAATTCACGGTAAGTGATGCAGTGAAGCCGAGTTGCAGTTGAATTCCCGAATTGCGTTCGCCGTCCATTGCGCGAAACCCGCATCCTAGGCTAAGAGTCCGTCGAATATAAATGAGTGTGACCCGTAATTGGAATACCACGTCACAATTCTTTCGTGGGTTTCGTTCCACCAGGGTTTGTCGAGTCTCACAGAAGGGGATTGAGCTGAAAGAGAATCATTCCAGGACAGTACAGTAGGGAAATATCACTTTAATCGTCAAATCCTCGTACTGCCCGAGTATTTTCGAAGTACCCCAAATTTCACCCATGGTTTGCTCACATTGATTAAATTCATAGATCAGCGTGCGTAATCTCTTTGAATAGTGTTTCAGCTGAAAGACTAGCTATTGTGAGCTTCATCTTGATATGTAGATCTCGAGAAATTGACGTTTGCGCACCTCCCAATTTTTCGTCCGAGTAATTGCAATTTTCGCGCTCGAACCACCCGTAATTATTTTATTTTTGATTTTAACACCATAATAGAGTGTGGGGTACTTAGACACGTAGTCTACCAACCTTTTGGAACTTCTACAAAGTCAATTCCCATAATATTCGACCCGTCAAGGTAAAATCTTCCATTTTTCGGTAGCCGACCCGAGCGACGGAAAGTGCATTTTTCTCCCTTCCCTATTGGAAAAAATCATGTAATGCGCATGACATAAAATCATGTTGTCACGTTTTCTAGAAAACGTGAGTAACGAACTTGTCAATTCGTGACATGACTCGGGAGGAGTATTATGACATCATGAACCCTTGTCATGAACATTTGTCATAAAGTTTTGTCATGAATTTTCGTCATAATTTTCCGGATTTTCCGCGGCCTGGGTCATGTCATGAACAGTTGTCATGGGACTTTGTCATGAACTTTTGTCATGAATCAACACATTTTTCACATGTTTTGAGCCATGTCATGGGACCTTGTCACAAACTTTCGTCATGAATTCACCAGTTTTTTACATACTTTGAGGCATGTCATGTGACCTTGTCATGATCCTTTGTCATGAATTTACAAATTTCCCAAAATCTGTGTCTAGATCGCAACTAAAAAAGCCAGTTGTATAGAAAAAAAAGTTTATTAATAAGGGCCGACCAAAAAAAACAAAAAAAAACATTCCTGGCAATTATAATTACTTTGGGAAATTTCGGCCGAGACCGGGGCGCGAACCCTCGCACCGCCAAGCGCCTCAGATTCAAAGTCCGACACCTTACCTTGGGGCCAGCAAGGAAGATTGGGAGAGGATTAGTTAAAGGCATACTTAGAGTGCGGGTCGCTATAGCTATACTTAGAGAGTGGCGGGTCGCTATAATAACTATATTATACATATAGTAAGCGCCGTTTGGAGCGGCAATCATCATCGCTATCATATATGATGAATGTATGAGTGTATGTATGAGCAACGAAGCGCTCACTGTATATAATATATAGTTATAGCGACCCGCACTCCAAGTATGCCTTTAACTGCCCCTTTCTCAATCTTCCTTGCTGGCCCCAAGATAAGGTGTCAGACTTTGACTTTGAGGCGCTTGGTGGTGCAAAGGTTCGCGCCCCGGTCTCGACCGAAATTTCCCAAAGTAATTATAATTGTCAGAAATGTTTTTTTTTGTTTTTTTTGGTTGACCCTTATTAATCAACTTCCTTTGTTGCGATCTAGACACAGATTTTGAAAAATTTGTAAATCCCAGACAAAGGATCATGACAAGGTCACATGACATGCCTCAAAGTATGTAAAAAACTGGTGAATTTATGACCAAGGTTTGTGACAAGGTCCCCTGACATGGCTCAAAGCATGTAAAAAATGTGTGGATTCATGACAAAAGTTCATGACAAAGCCCCATAACAACTGTTCATGACATGACCCAGGCCGCGGAAAATCCGGAAAATTATGACGAATATTCATGACAAAACTTCATGACAAATGTTCATGACAAGGGTTCATGATGTCATAATCCTCCTCCCTAGTCATGTCACGAATTGACAAGTTCGTTACTCACGTTTTCTAGAAAACGTGACATCATGATTTTATGTCATGCGCATTACATGATTTTTTTCAATAGGGTTCGATTCGACTACATTGCAAAGTGAACCCATTTAGAGGGCTATTAAAGGTTTTCAAGAGTAGTTCAGAGGTACCAGTAGGTAAATAGCCAAGTTTAAACCCATCCCAATTGTTTGCAGTGAAGATATTCAAACCCAACACCCATCTTGGCCCATATCGCTACCGTTTCGGACTCAACACAGGTTTAGTCCAAAACTCGGCGATCATTGTAAAACTGACCAGCAACAGTTAATTGCCATTTAGATTACTCCTTTGTGCGCATTTCAAGCTGAACTACAGTCGATTCTACCCAATGGTCATCGAGTTGTGAGCAATTCCGCTCGCGACTAAAATCACCTATCGCATAGGTACATTTTGTTGAAATAACGTTTGTCAACGTACCTACAGAATATTTATGGGTTTTTGAACGCATTTGGCGAGTAGTAGAGGTCTTGAAGAGTGGTTCCAAATCCCAAGAGTCACCCTTTAGGAAATAGACACCGATTACCGAGCCGAAGATCCATTGAAACAACGGTCAGTCCCATAAGAGAGCCAGCCCCACTATCCAATATATACATATATAGTACATACATACATAGTATATATATATATATATATATATATATACACATATATAGAGTTCTGGGCCCACAGCATTGCGAGAGCAGTGCAGTATAAGAATAACGTGTGAGGCCCCTCTCTCCTACTTGCCCCGCGCGCAAGTTAGTCTGCGCAACTAGGGAAGACTCGAGCTAGACGAGCGCATTAGAGTGCATCCACCAGATAGGCTCTTGCCATACCGGATAGGAGTGAACCACCGATCGCCAACAGGAATCCACCCACTCGTATCATTGGAAAATTCTCTTTTCTTTCTCTTCATGCCCTAAATCCCGAGAGCATACTATTCAGTTAGTGGCTCAAAACTAGGGCTAGCACTGGGAATGTATAGGCCATAAGATTACCATTGGCCACAATACACCGATGCAAATTATACCTTTCTAGAGCTCACAATAAATATAACTAGACGTCACACCTGGCTGGAGGCTCGTCCCCGCAACTCCTTACACGTACTTGGGGGTACTTTGGGGAGTATTTCCACACAGATTGGTGCACATCAGTCCAGATGGGAGCATATGTGACCGTGGTCAAAGATGCCGTTTTTGCTAAGACCACGAATTGCCGCATTTTGTTACGCTCGGCAAAAAAAAAAAAAAAAAAATAACCTCCGCCAAATTTTTTTCACTGAAAGTAGATGTCTGAAAGAACATTTTTGCACAAGTTCGGTGAGAAAAAATTAAGATATATTTTTGGAATCGAGTCCTGAATTTCCGACTTTTTCGTAAATAGCTCAACTTGTATCGGCTATAGCTCCTGTGACGTGGGTAACGGGTTTCCGGAAGGAACACGAATAAATATGTAATAGATGGACTTTTAATCAGAAGGATAATTTGAGGGCTCGAGAGAGAGTGAAGTGAGTGTTAAGGTTGGTCAGAGCGGTCTGCCCGCTGCGCGGCTCGTCGTCCACGACGACGGGTCGCACCGCAAACTAGTACCTCAGGGGGAAGGCGCGATGCGCCGTCAGAAACGCTGACGGTGCACCTGCGACGGACATCGAGCAGCGCACGGGTGTTGCGCGGTTCGCGGAGCCGTCGCCGGTGAACCGTCATGGGGCGGGGTGAGGCGCGGGCAAGGGGCCCGAGACTCACCACGTCACACTCCTATGAAAAGTACGACAATCGACTTCTGTAGGTGGTCAAATTGTAGGTTTTTCCAAGAGCTTCAAAATGACTACCTGCAGAAGTCGATTATCACATGTCTAGTATGAGCTAGATCGCTTTGAAGCAGGCCCAGGAATCGCTAAAATTTGCTCTCAATAATTAGCTTGCAGAAGTCGTCAGGCTCACTAAGTGGCCTTGGACAATTTTTTTTTCAAAAGTACTAGTCTTGACGAGAAAAATGCGCCCAAGTACGTTGAAAAATATTGAACTGCGTTGGAACCATGATTATCCTAGAGTAGGCTAAAAAAGGGCCTAGAATGGCCCTTCCATGGGCCCTGGGGCCCACAGGGGGGGGGGGCGAAAAAATCTGAGAAAAATTTTTTCGTACTATTTTAACATAGTACTAATGGAGAAAAATTCTTGCGGATTTTCCCCAGACCCCCCTGGTGACGGTTTTGTCCAGCTTGCTCTAGAATGACTCATATATATATATATATACACAGTAGAACTCGGTTATAACGAGCTCCAAGGAGCCGGCAAAATTTGCTCGTTATAACCGAAGTTGACTCAAAACGGTCGAATCTACGTGTATATAGTGTGAATAAGTGATAAAATGATCATCCTACATTAGAGAATGTCATGCAATCGAGTTCCACTCCTAAAATGGACTCTCAATGTTACACACAGAAAAGATATGAGAAAAGTATACTTAGATGTGTACATAGATATAGATTCGCAGTGAGAAAGATGAATTCAAAAATCGCAAGCCGATTCAAAAAATGCAATATTGAACACTTCATCCCACTTCTATCATAATCACGATCTACAAGATTCTATCGTTCTCAAAATCAGTGATCAATGTTTATTTTTTGGCTCAAAGATTGTGTTCATGAACAATGTTTTCCAACTTTCAATTCTGATGAGAAAGTTCATCATAACTATTTTCATTAATTAGATAAAAGTTGTTCGAATCTTCAAGATTGTTGATTTCGTTGACCTACTCACATCGTAGATCTTACAAAACTCAGCATTGTTCTCTTCTTTCAGCGCAAAAGCTTTTCTTTCATCGGTTTCCATGTCACTCGCGTCAATTTTACTGATTTCAATATGATGATACCTGTTTACAGATAGTGCCAAGCTCTTGAATTCACCATCACGTAGCGTTGAAATCGTATCTGTTCACTATAGCAGAGGTCCAAATCCTAATTTGGGCAAAATTTTTGCTCGTTACAACCGAGGTCTCGGTATAACCGAGGCTGATTCCGTCCACTTACAAGGGGGGACCACGGGGTCCGGATCGCCAATAATTCCCAAAAATTTTTTAAAGTTCGGTACCATCTAAAATATGAAGAATCCAGAGTAACTCCGTCCAATGGGCCTCCTGGCCAGAGCTACAAGCAAAAACGTTAGCAATGCGAGTATATCTAGATATGTCACTTTTTAACATGGGCCTATATGAGCAATGTTAATCTCGGTGGCTGTATCTTTGGACAGGGGCCTCATTCGACGGACGTACTCTGGATTCCTCATATCCTGGGTGGTACCAAACTGTGGGAAAATTTTGGGGATGATTGGCGATCCGGACCCCGTGGTCCCCCCTTGTTAGTACAGGGACCAACAAAATTTCAAAAATTTGCTGGTCATAACCGAGTACTAGTTATAACCGAGTTCTGCTGTATATCAATATTTATGTATCTGTTGCAACGTCTGCAATTTTCAGATAATTGCGAAAAATTTAGAAATAAGCAATTTTAGTGAGCCACTTGTGCAGATAACCATCACACCAGTCGTATGAGTAGAATCATATACGTTGGTGTCGGTAAGACTAATACTAACCCATATATGCTTGCAATTCTGTGTATTAACCACCGTGCATTTATATATGAGGATATCTCTGAAACTTTTGATTTTCGGCCTGAAAAATTGTCACAGCGGTCGAAATCGAGATATACGGCTAGAGCCTGTTATTGAGCAAGCACAATGGTTCAAGTATGAGGATTGCATGCAATCGGGTGTGAGAATGCAGCAACGAAAGTCAGAATTGGAATATACTTAATGCTCCACCAATGGTTTCATCAGTTCTTGATGCATTTTCCACAATATTGCGGCTTCACAGCCCTTGTTCTAACGAATGGTACTCGTGGAGCGTCCAAAGTCTCGGTGGCTGGAAATTGGTATAATATTTTGAGGGTATCTGTAACATGTTTACAGTGTTCAGAGGTCTGTGCCCCCTACCGCGCTCGTGCCTCCCAAAAATCTGTGCTATTGGGCATGTTGTACGCACGTTCTCTTTTTGGTTTCATCCGGTTCCCTGGCTTCTCCGTCAAGTCACATAGGTCGGCAGTAGCTCAATTTCTTCGTTTTTTCGTGGAGAATACGATGAATTTCCTTTAAAGTGTCTCTGGATCACGTTCCACAAGCTGTAACGTCTAAGGTGAGTCAAGAATTTTTCCCCAAAAATCTGTGACACTCACATCTCTACGTGTCACGGCTGAGCTTAGTCAGGCACACCCTTCTCCACTAGAAAAATCTTATCTTTGGACCATTAGAAATGAGTCTGAGAAGTTACAGAATTTGATCAAAAACGCTCCACTCACGGGAGCCTGCCAAATTTCAAGAGTCTGACGCCGTGACACAAAAATTCCTCGTTTTTCGGGTGTTTCCTCGCATATGATCGACTCTAGTATCTGTTCACACCCACCAATCAAGCTCTCACTTGTTGACTTCTCTCAGGACATTAAAACAAAGGTAGTTTGACAGGTTAGACCTGAAGAAACGTCCTACAACCAGTTTGGCTGAACTGTGACAGCAAATGTCAAAAGTTTCAGAGATATCCTCATATAGCTGCATGTCATCTCAATCCGATCGCATCGCTTGGCTTAACATATATATAAAGCCGATACAGGTCTATACCCTTTCCAATAAATTCTTCATCGATTCACTTATACTATAATTCAATCAACCGATCTCAATGTTCGAGAAGATATTGGCATGTAATGCAAATTTCTAATATTTGCATGTTATTGCGCGTGTGTATGACCTCGCAGGGTCCAAGCCACCGAAAAGTGTTTCGAAGTGGGGCTCTGGCCGTCCGAGGGGATATGAATCGTTTTGCGAGCATTGCTCGCTCTCTTGTACCTGGATAGCTAAACAGTTCAAGAGTGGAAACACTACATACCCACGTACGAGCAGGTCTCTCCGAGACAGAGTAAGTCGTCGCCCGGATGCGATATTTTCTTAGATTATAACATTCCACCACAAGGCATCCTCGATATGTATTTGGAATGGAATAGGCAATAACCGCGGCCCGGGTTCAAATAAGCTCGCTCAGACAGGGATAAAAAACTTGAGCAAGTTTGAGATCGCGAAGGCTCGAATTGTATGATATCCGGGCACACTGGCAAATTCGAGCTGGCCGTCTCTGTACCCAGGATGGGGTACAGACTCACGACCAGCCGATAATATCTCAGTGCTTACGGATCGATGAGGTTATTAGATTTTCAATTACAAATTTTCACCGCGTTCGCGATGCTAAACCAAGCATAGGCCTATATATATATATATATATATATATATATCTCCCTATACTATATAGTTCATTTTAAATCGTCCGCCCCACAGCGCCCCACACTGTCTGATATCGCAAAATTTGCCCCACACCGCCCCACACGGTCTGATATCGCAAAATCTGCCCCACTCCGCCACACACAAGTAAACATTATGTATATATAATTGATATATATATAAATTACTTTCCAATGTGTTCAATTCTCTCCATTCTGAAGGTACCTGTGAAAATATACATCATTCTATTCTTCTCATTTCACCACATTTTGAAATAATTAAAATTTAACAGTACGAACGGATTTCCTGACTACTTTACCATCAATGAATCATGTGATCACATTGATGAATTGAGGTACCGTTCTCAGCCCGTTTCTTCTTATTTCCAATTTCAATCATAATGTAGATGTCATTGCAATCAATACAAAAATTCTACTGCCACCATTATAACACCTGAATTCCATTAAATTGATTAATCACTGACAATCATACAGGAAAAGATCGCCGTGAGCCCTATTAAAAACCTCTATATATTCCTTCATCAATGAAAAACACTTGGATACAAATCCATTATCAAAACCTATGAAACTCAATAATCTACCAACGTCAACGTGATTTCGTGAGATTACAAACTTTATTCATAATTCGAATATATTTTTAACGAATAACAAATTCCTATCTTGTGTATCAACAAAATTTCTTGTATCCAATTCCACCTCTCTTCTCCCAGAATCTTTTAATTTGCTCAATAATTGATCATCTTCAAAGAAAACACAAAAATCAACAATCTTTAAAATTTTGGATGTTAAAAGCAATTCAAAAAACTGTTATCTATTATACAGTCTTTCAATGTGACTTTTTTTATCCTGTACAAATTATTCACAAAAAACTCCTTGAATTCCCAATAGTCATTTTTACATTCTCTCATATCTCTATTTTTCATAACTATTTCCTTTCCCAACCTCTTTATTCCTTCAAGTCTTGCACACTAGACATGCTCTTGACCTTTCTTCATTATTCAGTAGGGCGAAAATTGAATAAAGGCAATCCTCATTCAAATAAACGTTTACATTTACCACAGAACTCATGTCTCCAACACCATGAATACCCTGTAAAAGTATCATTCAACAAGGAGAATGATTGAACACACCGCTGAAATCCACCTCACACCGCCACACTCAGACCCACACGTCCTCACTGCGCCCCATACCGCCCCACACAAACAAATAACATTTATAATTGATATAAATTACTTCTCAATCTGTGCAGGTCTCTCAATTCTGAATGTACCTGTGGGAATATACATCATTATATTATTTTCATTCCATGACATCATAGCATAATTGATATTTAACAGTACGAACGGATTATTATATCAAAATATAAAATTTCTTCCTCGATTCTTTTCCTGAGGGATGCAGGAGATCTACAATCCTCATATTATCCAGTTTACGCACAGATGATATACACACATTGTTCATTATTCTAAGGGGATTTCCTGGAATACCTTGCAATTCGCATCACAGATTACGAACGGTTTTCCTGACTACCTTTTCATCAATTTATCAAGAGATTTCATTGATCAAATGAGGTACCGTTCTGAGCCCGTTTCTTTATTTTGGTTTTTGTTTTTTTTTTCATCTGAATTAGAATTGGATTATTAGAATTTTTGCAATCTAAACATGTAATATATGAACCAAAGTATCACTGAATATATTCTCGACAATTCATATATGGGCCATTTCGGAGCATTCAGCCGGAGCCGTCACTAGGGGATGTCTAGAAAAAATCCAAAAAATTCTTTCTCTGTTAGTACCATGTTTTTGTTAGCACCAGTATTTGAGTATGGTAGTTAGTAACATACTCAAATGGTACGAAAAAATTTTTTTGGAATTCTTTCGAAGCCCCCATGGGCCTGAGGGCCCATAAAAGATCCATTTGAAGCCCCTTTTGAACCTCTTTCGGAAAAATCATAGCTCCGACGAGGCTTATCATTTTTCGACGTACTTGGACGCATTTTCTTTCTCAAAACTGGTACTTTTAAGAAAAAAATCATCCAAGAGCGATAATTGAGCCTCGCAACTTTTAGGAGCTATTTTCTGAGAGCACATTTTAGCAATTTTTGGGCATCCTTCAAAGTAATCTAGCTCCCTTCAGACATGAGATAATCGACTTTCACCAGTGGTTATTTTGAATGTCTCGAAGAAAGCTACAATTTGACCTCTTGTGAAAGTTGACCATCGGACTTTTCATAGAAGTTACAGTCGTTACAAGTTGAGTATTTTCGTGAAAATGTCTATGGAAAGTCCGAAAATCAACTCTTACAAGAGGTCGAATTGTAGCTTTCTTCGAGACCTATAAAATGACCTATTATAGAAAGTCGATTATCTCATGTCTGAAGGGAGCTTGATCACTTTGAAGGAGGCCCAAAGATTCGAGGTGAGTCTATTATTGATTCATGGTTGTGCGGGACTTGTAAATCCGACTCGATTCGAGGTGTTTTTTTTTACTCTCGATTCAGAAGCGTGTGATTCTTGATTCGTATAGATATGTTTGATGGGTCCGCCGGAGCAGCAATACACACAACAGTGCGGTCAGTTGTGTGAGTGCGTGAGCTGCTGGGAATCTAAAAATCAAGCATGAATCTTTTGTCGCGGGCGATCGGCTTCCTAGTGGACGTTTGACGACGAGCCTGCTTATCGCATCAAAGTCGAGATCATCATCGGGCGTGCACGTGTATATATTGCCGGCCGGCAACGCGGGCGCGTTATAACATGTTTTCGCGCTATCTCTCTCTCTCTCTCTCTCTATCTCTCTCCTCTTTCGCTCTTTTGCATTCTTCGCTTTCTTGCAACGATTCAGCATACGTGCGTGATGCTATAGTATTGACTCTCGTTGAGCGCGCGATTCTCCTACAATGATGCGTTCATATGAGCGGTTGATTTTGACTTTATGATTTCTGTCTATTTTTTTTTTCGACTTAGACTTGATCGATGGCAGATTGCTAGTATGTGTAACCTTTACGTTCGCGCGCAGGATGCTGGTTGGTTTGCCCTCAAACCGCGTGTTGTTCGCGGATAGTACAGCCCGGAACGCACAAACTTGCATTCTCGTTGCGAGGGAATTTCCGCTGTGATTTTTGAAAATTGCTTCGATTCATGGATATCTTGGCATGCTTGTGCGCTCGAGGCCTTTACTAAAATCTTATTGATTTATATCAGATAGAGAAAAGATTCTAACCTTGTTCTTCTGATATCTCCTGTTGATAGAATGACGTGAATCAAGAATCTTGATTGTTTTTCGAGTGATTCGATGATTCAAAAATATATATATCCTACAATTC
Organism: Eretmocerus hayati; assembly: GCA_029851415.1. Lineage (NCBI taxonomy): Eukaryota > Metazoa > Arthropoda > Insecta > Hymenoptera > Aphelinidae > Eretmocerus > Eretmocerus hayati. The sequence goes on along the minus strand of CM056744.1, from coordinate 64,085,284 downwards.
TATTTTGAGTAAAAATTTAGTTCTCTCAAACAATATAGGATGATTTTTGATCTTAGTTTTTCGTTCAATGAGTAAACAACAGAGAAGTTGTTGTTGTTCATTCTGAGGTTGGGTATCCTGTTATGTTCCTGAGAATTGAATGTGCGATTGTAAGGATAAATTTTTCCGGGCTTCAATGATGAAATGAAACTTGTGTTCGGTGAATTTTTAACATTGATCGGGAAAATCTTGATAAATTTGTTAGTTTTGCTCGTGCGTGCATGATCAACCCAAATCTGGACTATATTTTTGCAGTGCAAGGTATAGTTTTGGAGAGTGGTGTGCGCATGGGTTACTGAACCTGCAAATGAGTCAGATTTTTCGCTTCTTTGACTATGGAATTTTAGCTGTGCTATATTTCTCTAGTCTAGAAGTACAAAACATTGATAATTATCATTATCACAATATCTGGTTTTAGATTTCTTGAATTTTAATTAAATCAAAAGGAATCTTGCAATATTTTTTTTCACGTGAAAGTAAAAAATTGCTTCATGTTTCGTAACCTGGAACAGATGGCTGATCAAAATGAACAACAAAAAGGGTATGATGGCCAGTCGCAGGAAAAATCTGCGGCTGGAGCCGATGACACTCTTAATCTGGAGGTTGATCCTAGTGATGTCTCTAATTTGGAATCAGAGATCCAAAGTACTCCAGATGAATGTGAGAAAATATTCTTATATCTTCTTACGATTTGGAATCTAGAATTTTTTTGTTGTACTATACTTGACCGCAAGAGGAATATTCTTATTTCTTGATGAGTATAGTTGATCAAAGCCATTTAAAGAAAAAAAAACTGTAAAGTTTTCTCGATTTTCTAAATCTGGAATGATTCAAGTCATGTTTAGAATTTTAGAATTTTGAATTCTATGAGAAACGAATCGTCAGGCCTGACATAAAATCGAATTAATTCCAGATATTAATGATTGAAATTTTTACAGCAAACAAGAGTGACCCAAAGACTCAAGCCATCAATATGGATATACAAGTGCCTTCAACTTCGAATCAGAATCAAACACAACCACCTAGAATCAATCTACCCTCGACTCTATCAAATGTGACTCTATCAAATTCGACTCAATCTACACAACAGCATCCTGGACTCAATACAACACCATTGAGTCATTCGACTCCAATCCAACCACGAGCACCATTGATTCAATTATCACAGAATCAAATAGAATCTTCATCCGTAATTGCCAAATTCCTCCAGGATTCTTAGAATTCTTTGACAAACACTATGATGTGTCACCAGAATGTCTTAGACATCACATTACAGAGTGCAAACGTAGTGAACCAAAACATGAAGATGACACTTGAATTGGAAAGAGTGAAACTCCAAAAAATTCAAGCTGAGAAAGAAGTAGAAGAATTAAAGAGAGTGAATCTCGAAAATCAACTCAGAATCGAAGAGTCTCGAAGAGGGCGTATAAATCAGAGTGCTCCTCTACAATCACCTCGTTTGCCAGAAGAACGGCAATTGAATCCTCGTGTGAATTCTGTGTCGACTCAATCGGACTCTATAGCCAATGGTGCAGCAGCAGCTAGTTCGACTCAACGCCAGGTAAACACTGAGAATCTAGACTCATCACCTTTTATTAACAATCAGAATGGATCACAAGCTCCTGATTCTTTTAATTTAGAACAAACATTAGCTACACTCCTAAAGAATCGAGTTGATAATGAATCAATTGGACCGAAATTTAGCTCTGATTTCAAATACAAATTAACTAAGAATTCGAATTTCAGTTCATGGTACGATTGTTTGAAATCTGAATTGATTGGTTACAATTGCCTAGACATTATTGATGATAGTATTCCAGGTCCTCAACATTTTAGTGAGAGTTAAATCTTGAGTCGAAAATATAGAGTCCGGAATTTGATTCTAAGTAGAATTGATGAGGAGTATCATAGTCGATTCACGAATATTCAGGGTCCTAAAGACAATTTGGAAAAACTACGAGACATGAAAAGAAAAGAGATGAATCTCGATCCTACGTCTGTAAGAGGGCAACTTTATGTGATTCGAATGAAGAAAAATGAAAAAGTGTTTGATTTTTGTGAACGATTCGACCAACTTTTACGAGAGTATCATGCCTCGAATGATCTGGCTCCTCTAGAGCCAATAGAGATTCGTGCTGCGTTTTATATGCTGTTCTAGGAATTTATCCTGATTTATTGCAAGCTGATACTCTAATGAAGCAATCCAAACCTCTAGGCATGGATATTGAAGAGATGAAATCTCACATGTTTCAGTCTGAATGCCAGAGAAAGCTCAATTCTGTTGTATCTCAAGCCAATGTGGCAAGCTCATCTGAGTTTAAGTGTCACAGTAGAATTGATGAGGAGTATCATAGTCGATTCACGAATATTCAGGATCCTAAAGACAATTTGGAAAAACTACGAGACATGAAAAGAAAAGAGATGAATCTTGATCCTACGTCTGTAAGAGGGCAACTTTATGTGATTCGAATGAAGAAAAATGAAAAAGTGTTTGATTTTTGTGAACGATTCGACCAACTTTCACGAGAGTATCATGCCTCGAATGATCTGGCTCCTCTAGAGCCAATAGAGATTCGTGCTGCGTTTTATATGCTGTTCTAGGAATTTATCCTGATTTATTGCAAGCTGATACTCTAATGAAGCAATCCAAACCTCTAGGCATGGATATTGAAGAGATGAAATCTCACATGTTTCAGTCTGAATGCCAGAGAAAGCTCAATTCTGTTGTATCTCAAGCCAATGTGGCAAGCTCATCTGAGTTTAAGTGTCACAGATGTGAAGAGCCTGGTCACTGGGCAAATGATGCCATTTGTCCGTTAACCGATACCAATCTATGGAAGCACTATAAATGTGGTCAGATTCATGACAAGAATGGACCATGTCCTCAGCGTCGGAATGGTAAGAGTCATTTTGAATCTAGAATGAATAATAAGGAATCAAAATCAAAATCTTACAAATCTAACAACAAATTAGAATCAAAATTTTCTGAAACTAACAAATCGAAAGAACAAAAGTATCATCCTGGAATCAAAAATCAAGGCAAAATAGTCAAAAGGACTAAATCTAAGACTCATAAGAAAAATTTCAAGCGAGCTGCTCGAACGGTAATTGACTCTGAAAATTCTTCTCCTGACGAAAATGAAGAAATGGATCAAGGTGAGAGAATTTCAATTCATAAAGCTTATCAAACTGAGAATTCTATAGATTTTATCGCAGATTCTGGAGCTACCGATCATATCGTAAACCAATCTCTGATTTTATCTGATTTCAAAGAATATAAAAATGGAATTATCAAAAGTGCTAACAAAAATGATTTTGCTGATATAGTAATTGATGGTAAAGGCACTCCAGTACTGGGACATCAAATTTCAAACGATAAAATCATTGAATTCACTCATGTAATAGCAGCAAAAGATGTATCTGAAAATCTTCTTTCTCTGAGAAGACTTGCTGATTCAGGATTTTCTATTTACCTAGATGATAGGATTCTGAGAGTTTTTGATAAAAATTCAAATAAGACTATTTTCAAGGGAATTTACGAAAAACCGAATTGGATTATTCGATTTAAAGTTAAGAAAATTGGTGTTGTAAACCAAAACAGGTTTTCATTTAAGAATCATTCTTGTAATGCGCGTTTAGTTTCTCATTCTGAATCGTCAGATCAATTGAAGACAACTTCGGATAATTTAGAGACATCAATTTCGGAGGGAGCAATAAATGATCCATCGAATTTGGGGTCTTCAATTGGGGGGGAGATGGTTCTAGATTCGAATGAGAATCGAGTTGCTAAGAATGATTCGATAGAAAAGCTTACAATTAGTCCTGAAGATTTAATATCTTCTGTAGAAGTAGAAGATTGTTTTCAAGATTCTACCGAATTCAAGAAATGGCATGCTAGGTTGGGTCATGCTTCATTAGGTTATCTGAAAATGCTTCAAAAGAAAATTGAGCTATTGAAAGATGTAGTTTTTGATGAGTCTATTTTAGGATGTAAAGTTTGCATAATGTCAAAGATGGAAAAGTTACCCCTCAAAGAAATGAGAGCTAAATCTCAAAAACCTCTTGAAGTTATTCACACAGACATTATGGGACCTATCAGTCCTATGTCATTTCCTGGCCATATGCGATTCATCATTGTTTTTGTGGATGATTACTCTAGGTATGCTAAAACCTATTGTTTGAAACGTAAAGATGAAGCTGGACAAGCATTAGAATCTTTCCTTATCTCAGCTAGAAATATTTTGGGATCAAATGAAAAATGTTGTTTCATTAAATCAGATCAGGCTTTAGAATCCAAAGGTGGCAAATTCTCTGAGGTAATGAAACAAGAAAATATAGAGTCTATATTCTCTCCTCCTTACACGCCTGAACACAATGGCACAGCCGAGAGATTCAACAAGTCAATCCAAAGAAGGATTCTAGCCATTTTACTTGATTCAGGTATGCCAAAATCGATGTGGGGATTGGTTTTAGAAGCTGCAGTCATTACATACAATAGAACTCCACACAAAACAATTAATTATGAAATTCCCTTGAGAAAATTTGCACCATTAGCCAGATGTCATTTTGAACAAATTATGAGATTCGGATGTGTTAGTTATATAAAAGTATCAAAACTTGAATCAAAGTTTGAATCTAAAGCAATCAAAGCTTTCTTAGTCGGCTACAAAGATACTAGCTATATTTTCTGGCATCCACAATCGCACAAGTTTATCGAGTCTAGGCGTGTTCGATTCAATGAAAGATTAGTTTATGGAGATTATCACAAGAAATATTCCATAGCAAATTCAAATTCGAGTGAACCGATTCAAGGAGTTCTTGATCCCCATAATGAGTCTATTGAATTTGACAAGGTTGATGGAGAGATTGATCTTGTTAATAATATTGAAGCAGTACAACCTAAAAAACGAGGTAGACCTCGAAAAGTTCAGAATACTTCGAATCAAATTCAAGTTTCCAAAGATTTCCAGGGACCCTCAACTAGAAGTAAGACAAAAAGGAAACTCGAAGGATCAGAACAAGCACATCATGTTTCAGTCGAGAAACCAGTCATAGACATTAGTTATGCTAACTACTCGAGTCTACCCAGGTCAAATCTTTCAAACGAATCTGAAAAACGAATCAATGATGACATAGTTGGTCTCATTTTACTTGCTTCTATACAAAAAGATCCAATCACTTATGAGGAAGCTATGGCTTCTCCTGACAAAAAATTCTGGCAGAAAGCCGTACAAGAAGAATTAGATTCTATGAAATCAAATCAAGTTTGGACTCTAGTTGAAAAACCACGAACTCGGAGTAATGGTTCCAAAGCTAATATCATAGATTCTAAATGGGTTTTTAAGAAAAAGGTCGAGTCAAATGGAGAAATTAGATACAAAGCAAGGTTAGTCATTGGAGGATTCAAAGATAAAAATACTTATGATTTGAAAGAGACATATGCTCCAGTAGCAAGACTTTCCTTAGTCAGAGCCATTCTTATAATCACAAACGAATACAATCTTCATGCATGTCAACTTGATGTCAAAACGGCATTTTTGAATGGCGAGCTAAGTGAAGAGATATATATGGAAATACCAAGAGGTCTGAATGTCAGTGATGAAATCATGAGATCTAATGTACTCAAACTTGAAAAATCCATTTATGAACTCAGGATAATCCAAAGAAATGAAACAATCGATTCACGATAGAAATGAAAAAGCTTGGTTTAGAGAATGATTTACACGAACCATGTCTTTTCACTTGGAGGAAGAATGGTATAATGGCATTAGTTTTGTTGTATGTTGATGATATGCTAATCGTTAGCAATAATCTTGAGAAATTGAATCGAATCAAAAATCACTTGAATCAAACTTTTGAAATGAAAGACCTTGGTGAACCAAAGTTATTTTTAGGTATGATCATTGAAAGAAACAAAGAGAATCAAATGATTAGAGTTCATCAAACTCCATATATCAAAATTGTTTTGGAAAAATTCAATATGCAAGATTCAAAACCACAAAATACACCAATGATAACAAATCAATTACAACATCAAAACAACAAGAGTCGAATTGAACCAGTTGAATCTATAAATGAAGAGCAGAACCATGAAATACGTAAGGTGCCTTATAGAGAAGCCATTGGAAGCCTAATGTATTTGGTAGTAGCCACAAGGCCAGACATAGCTTTCGCGGTCAATTTCTTAGCTAGAAAACAGAATAATCCAAATGAAGATGACTGGAAAGCTATTAAGAGAATCTTGCGATACCCTAAAGGGACAATGAAATTTGGCTTAACCTTTACTGCATCATCTGAGAATCTAGAATCTTTCACAGACGCGAGTTATAGAGATTGTGAAAACTCTATTTCGACTGGTAGTTCTATTATTAGATTGTTTGGAGATACAGTTGCTTGGAAATGTCGTAAACAAAATCAAGTGACTCTCTCAACATGTCAGGTAGAGTATTTAGCCATGAGTGAATCTTGCCAAGAACTCATTTCTATTGACAAATCAATCCGATATGTTTTGGGATTCACTTTATATCCAGTTACTGTCTGGTGTGACAATGAATCCTCAGGAAATTGCACAAAAATGGATGGGTGTCACAAGTTAAAATCATTTGACGATAGTATTGAAGCGATTCTAGAATATTTGAGTCATAGAGAAAAACATGGTACCAAACGTCCCATGGCTGATACTCATGGTGATTTTATCAAACAGTGTGTAAACGAAGGTGAAGTTATCGTAAAATGGGTTAATACTAAAGAAAATCTAGCTGATATTGGAATAAAACCACTTCCTTTCGAAGCACATAAATATTTGACTGATAAAATAATGAAGAACGAGGAATCGAAATAAATTTAGGAATCTATGGATCTACGATTCAAATTCTCAATATATATTTGACGACTCATACATTTCCTTGTTTGTTCTTATATGTTTACAGGAACCAGTGCCTCAGACCAAGACTGAAGAATTTATTCATGAAAATCTTCAAATGCTTGTTATACTTTAATTCTAAGAAGAAGAATCTATCGTTTGAAATGTTCAAGAACTTTAATGTTCTATTTTCTTTCGATTTATAACTTTTAATCTAATTGATTCAAAGATGAATGTGTTTATGTTAGGATCAAATTTGAGTTCATCGATTCTATTGAAATTACGATCAATATGTAACTTATCTAAGGGAGGGAGTGATGGAGTTCTTAGACAAGTGCAATATTGATCGTTATGAGAGTCATCTGTTGGTTACCAAGGGCCGTGTTGATGACAACGACGCGTGTGACGGTTGAGAGGATATTCTCAACCATCATTTCTCTCTCCTGTCTGATCATCATGTATCATTCATAATTATAAGATCTTTTCAGCTGTAGCAGAACATCCGAGGAGAGAGTTGTAAGTAGTTTTGCGTTAGAGAGAGAGAGAGAGAGAGAGAGAGAGAGAGAGAGATAGCGCGAGTCATTGGTAGCTTCACCGCACCGTTCCCGTCGCGCACCCATCATCATCAATCAGCCGGCATTGCGCGCGCCATAAATCCAGACTCCTCTCGCCCGCGCTTGAGAGCAGACGCCCCGCGTGTTAATTTGCACCCGAAGTGTATAGTTTTTTGCGCCCTCATCGTGCGTGTGTCACCAGCTTCCCGACACCTGGACGAGCTCTTTTGCGTGCTTCCGTGCGACTTCCTGGCCGTTGTTCTCAACGTGTCCTGCGGACGACATCGAGTCCAGATCATCCGGACGACCACGTTATTCGGAGCGGCCGATCAGCGAGCGTGCGATTGCCGCCTTTTCGACACCTGTAAGTGCTAGCCGATGATTATTCTCTCTCTCTTTGGGCTTCACCCTCAATTGCTATCTCCGTATTCGTGCGATTAAGTGCACTCTATGCACCATGTTCTTTTTAGAGTTAAATAAATATGCCCATCTGGCTCCCGTTTAACTCTTGTGTGATCATTTTGGCGCTCGATTCCCCATCTCTCTCGCGCGCAAAGCAGTAGCAGCAGATCCAGCAGCATGCAGAGTTGCAGCATATATTCAATCTAATCAAATCTGCTGGGCATTGCACCTTGCCCAGTATGTGCGGCTAATTCCTAGGCATTTAACTAGCAGCCGTCACATTGGCGCACAGACAAAGTGACTCTGAAAATTTTTAATAATTTTTTTCATATTCTGCTGCGCCGAGCGAAATGGAATTTTGTCGTCGTTATAATTGAATAAGTATGAGTGTGATCGCGCGATTTAGTATAGCCCAGTGCGGTAGGGGCGGAATGTAAACAAAGCCGTGATCACCTGTTTATGTAGCACCGATCAAATAATGTCCGCGACAGCACACATACATTCACGCACACATTAGATCAGCCGTCAAGTGGCATTAGACGCTCAACCGACAGTAGAGACGCTCAACCGACAGTAGATACGCTCAACCGGCAGTAGAACCGCCGTCTGCAGTATATCTATAGACATTCAGCCGCTTGGCTATAGGCCTCCTGCTCTGCTCCGGTTCGGGCAGTCTCCATGTGGATCGCGAACAAGCCGCACACTCTCCACCACCTCGAGCATGTATTCAGTTTGCTCAATATAGTGTTCGCTAAAAACTACTTTTTTTCGCATTCCTCTCGTCATGAGTAACCTGGATCCCACAAATCAACATCGGCGAAATCATTTGGTCCTTCGAGCCGGATCCAGGTGCTTGTGCAGGGAGGTTGTATGATTCGTAGTGATGTGCGAACGCGGGGTGCAAATTACATAGTGCGGAGCTCATTTGCGGTTGTGAAGCATTATATCACATACAGACTATGATACAGTGAGCTAAAGTGTGCAAGTTTATTGTGCAAGTTGAAAGTTTGCGATCCATGCATTTTGTGGGAAGTTAATGGCATAATCAAGCCATCGCCCATACTACATGCCAGCCATTTTGCCTGCCTCGCTCCAAACGGCGGATGACGCCAAGCGAGCCGCAAAACGAGCGCGTGGCGGCCATTTTGAGAGCCAGCGTCTCGTTCATCGTCGAAGCAGCTAGCAGAGTAGAAAGCGGCGCCACATCATCAGTCATCACGTTCCTGCGCAGTATCAACGGTCGCGAAGCGTTCGCGACAGGGGCCAAGGTCATCTACCGGTGAGTGAGTTGTCTATCCTTCCTACATTCTTTGGAGGATTGTTTCACTGCCTACCCTTGCCCCTCCCCTCAATCGGTACACTCATATTTAGGTACTGCATCATGCTACGTTTTTTGATGAATATTTTGAGCTTCTCTTCGTGGTCGGGAGGGTACAGCATATATCTAATCAATATATTCTAACGATCGTAATGCCATTCACATGCTATAAAATGCTAATAACGCTTGCTGTGTAATGCTATTCATCGATCCTGTAGAGTGCCCATTTTGCGCCTAAAATGTTTGTTTCAAGACCAGTATTAGGGTTTCTTGGAGTACTCATTTCGCGCTGAGAGTATCTCAAACTATTTTCTTGATTGCCATTCCAACATTTTCCGGAATGTCAAAACTATAATTTCTGTTGATTGCACACAGATTGCCATTCCAACATTTTTCTGAATCTCAAACTATAATTTCTGTTGATTGCATACAGACTGCCATTCCAACATTTTTCTGAATCTCAAACTATAATTTCTGTTGATTGCATACAGACTGCCATTCCAACATTCTCCGGAATGTCAAAACCATAATTCCTGTTGATTGTACACAGATTTCCATTCCGACATTTACCGGAATGTCAGTGCAATAGTGTCACCTGAGTATACACGTATAGACGCTCTGACATCGTTTGAATTTTCACTTCGTCTGAATTATTCTACCAGACCAGTAATTCGTTTTGAACGAGTAATTGAACGATCATATCCATATCATCATATACGATGGATCTTCTTGAAAAACAAGTTAGATTGGAAATCCGCATGTCTAGTACGCAGTCCAAAATTGAGAGGCAGCGTAGACTGGAAACCCGCCTTTCTAATCTTTACATTCATTTCGAAAAATTAGACCAATCGATGAAAACCAAGGGTACATGTATCTCCCGTATGAAAGGGTTGAAAGATTATTGGCAAAAATTCCAAGATACTCATGACGAGTTGATGAATCGCGATGATGTTGATCGTGCCAATGGTTATTTCAGAGACGATGTTTTCAATGCCGTAAAAGAAAGATATTTGAATGATCTACAGTTCTTCAATGAATTTCTTTTGTTTCTCGATCGGAATTCCACCATGGATTTGAGACTTCGGATAGAACTAGATCCGCCTGCTGTTTTCAAGTCTGAGTCACGACATACAAGTGCTCAGCAATCTATTTTCAAGTCCGAGTCTCCGCATATAAGAGCTCAGCAACCTGTTTTTAAGTCTGAGTCACGACATACAAGTGCTCAGCAATCTATTTTCAAGTCTGAGTCTCCGCATATAAGAGCTCAGCAACCTGTTTTCAAGTCTGAGTCACGACATACAAGTGCTCAGCAAGCTAATCTTCAGCTTGAGTCTCAAAATGAGAGAGCTCAGCTATCTATTTTCAAGTCTGAGTCACGGCATACAAGTGCTCAGCAATCTATTCTCAAGTCTGAGTCTCCGCATATGAGAGCTCAGCCAGTTTGTTTCAATTTTGAGTCACAATATACAAGTGCTCAGCAAGCTAATCTTCAGCTTGAGTCTCAAAATGAAAGAGCTCAGCTATCTATTTTCAAGTCTGAGTCACGGCATACAAGTGCTCAGCAATCTATTCTCAAGTCTGAGTCTCCGCATATAAGAGCTCAGCCAGCTTGTTTCAATTTTGAGTCAAAATATACAGGTGCTCAGCAGTCCATCGTAATATCTGAGTCACAATTTATGAGTGCTCAACAAGCGAACCTTCTGCTTGAGTATCTATATGAGAGTGCTCGACAATCTGTTTTCCGATCTGAGTTGCAACATGAAAGCACTCCACAAGATACTCCCCCGTCTGAGTCACAAAATATAGTTGCTCACAGGGATAATTTCAAGTCTGATGCACAATATCTAAGTGCTCAGCAATCTATTTCCCAATTTGAGTTAGAAAATATGGATACTCAAAAACCTACTGAGTTACAACCTACAAGCGCTCAGCAATGTATTCTCAAGTCTGAGTCAGAATTCAAAAATGCTCAGCGATTTTCGCTAAAATCTGGAACACAATATATATGTGCTTACCAATCTATTCTTCAGTTTTCTTGCTCGATTGGTGAGGGTTGTCAGTTTCCGCTACCTTGCAATACCCTTGAGGCCAAACCAGTGCCCGATGAAGGAAACCTTAGCAATCCACTCGATAGATGCCTCACTGGTCTGTCATTTGAGCATCTTCTTTCTAAGTATACGAATGAAGGACTATGCAATATCTGCAGTTGCAGGCATTATCCTATTATTTATGACAACGGTGACTCAAACAGTTTAAATATACTTGAACATGCGCCAAAGTCTATTTATCTTTTTCAACCGTCTACCAAATCAGCATCAATGCTGCTATTGGAGTCGAACTATGTGAATATTATTAATCTAAATAGAGATACTGATTATGATGGAGCTTTGATTCCTGCCTGTCTAATCCTAGCTGAATCCATGCAGGATTCTACACATGAGATTCGAGCAACCATAGATCAGCGTGCGCAGTACTCATCCATTTTCGAAGTTTCGCTCCATTCGACATTGGAACTGAATATCAAGTCAAATTCGAATCGGCTTACTATGAAAGGCCCATGTGTCTATGACACTAGTGCTGAAGCTGATGAGATTTTCGCCAATTTTTCGTGCGAGCGCGAACTCTCTTCTAGTGAACAAATCTCGTCGAGAAATAGGCATAAATGTTTTGGCCATTTCAAGATTTCTTCGAATCGCACAGGCATCGGTACACGTATAGTACATCTTACTCAGAAGCCAGAAACGTCTGGATTTTGTATTTTCGAAGATTTATTTGATCCCAATTTCATCTCCCGATCCCTTAGTAGATTGGGTACGGACCTGTGTCCTTATTTACACGCCGTCCCTTATATTGGAGGATTTAGGGAACCAGGGGTTAGGACAGTGAAACATCGCCTAAAGAGGGTAGTGGGAGAAACAATACTCACCTTGGAGGAATTTACAACAGTCCTCGACCAAGCAGAGACATGTATCAACTCCAGGTCTCTCGTACCCCCCAGTGATGGTCTCTCTGATTCAAATGCCCTAATACCAGCTCATATCAATATATCAGGCAAATCAACTGCCTTGCCCATCGAAAACATGAGTACTGGCGACAAGATATTAACTCTTTGCCGCTGGAAAATTATTGCTCAAATAGTCCCACAACCTTGGAACAGTGGGCCCCAGCAACAACGGTATGATCAAGATCGAGTCAAAATTGCCTCTGGCTGGATATGTCGTTCATCATATGTTGTTCATATCAAATTCTACATTACTTCAAGAACGCAGTAACACTCAATCGTCAAGCTCATTGCACCCGACAGAAGAAGATGAGTAAAATGTGCTTCCGAGTGATTCGGAAGTGAAGTGTACAAAGACAACGATGAATGATTATTTACTATGTTGATCAATTTTCAATTTTCTATTTTTGAAATCAAAGATTATTTTCTCTAGGTGAAATTGAATAATAACTATATATTTTTCACAACTAGTGAACCCTTATTTTTCCACACTTTTATGGAATCATTTGTTTATTTCAATGAAATATATTTTTCTCTCGAGGTGGGAGGATGTTTATGTAGCACCGATCAAATAATGTCCGCGACAGCACACATACATTCACGCACACATTAGCTCAGCCGTCAAGTGGCATTAGACGCTCAACCGACAGTAGATACGCTCAACCGGCAGTAGAACCGCCGTCTGCAGTATATCTATAGACATTCAGCCGCTTGGCTATAGGCCTCCTGCTCTGCTCCGGTTCGGGCAGTCTCCATGTGGATCGCGAACAAGCCGCACACTCTCCACCACCTCGAGCATGTATTCAGTTTGCTCAATGTAGTGTTCGCTAAAAACTACTTTTTTTTCGCATTCCTCTCGTCATGAGTAACCTGGATCCCACAAATCAACATCGGCGAAATCATCACCGATCAGTTACGTTCGAACAAGTTTTATGTCTCGAAATTTTCACCACGAGAGTGAGAGAGACGGACAATCAAATCGTCCGATCGTTAAAATCACTTCACTCTCGAATATTGCAAAAGTGCAACACGGTGAACAGTGCGTAATATAGATATAGTGATCATGCGGTCGTGTTAATAAAGTGAATAGCATATGTGCGTATATATAGTTATAGTTCAGTGTGCAATTTATGAGAGTAGATATATATATCGATATCGGCGGATATCAGGTGTGTGTAAAATTCCTCAAATTCGCGAATTAAGTGCGAGAAAGTCTCCGGGTGATATATTTATACGATTGTCTAGAATTTCATCATGAATTTTTCAATGATGACGCGTTGTGTTAGTGCAAATTTGCTTATTTTCGTCCGATTTGGACTAGGAAAATTGCTTGAAAATTAGTAACAATAAATATCGCTCAATGTAGTTTGTTTTTTATGCAAAAAATCGAGTGTAAAATTAAATTGTTGTTAATTTTGCATGAACAATGTGGTCAAATCATGGACTTTCGTATATATTATCGTCCGAAAAATCGTAAAGTTCCCGTATGTGTGTGAAAACGTATGGAAGTATGTGTATGAACATATATATAGTATATTCAGCGATTATATACAGGGTGGTTCATATGTTCGGAAATAACAAAATTGCGTTTGACCTGGGTTTATATATGGGACGATCCGTATGAAATACCCCCATAGACGAATTCGCGATTGGGGGTCATAACTCCCCGTCCATAACTCCCCGGGACATAACTCCCCGTCCGTTTCTCCCCGCGGTCAAAACTTCCCCGGCTCAAAACTCCCCCGTCCCAAAACTCCCCCGTGTCATAACTCCCCTATTTGAATCTCCCCGTTTCATAACTCCCCCATCCAAATTTCCTGATGGACATATTAAACATCGAAAGAGAACTCTGATTCCCCGGAAATTTACCTTTTTTATTCATCCTTTGCATTTTTACTCTTCTCGTCGTCTTTTATACAGATTTTACAATTTTTACAAATTTTATAATTCAAGATAATCACGTCCGATTAAAAATGTAGATTGTAACCAATATGCCGGAGGAACTCAATGATTTCACCATCCCGTACATAGGCATCATAGCGCGACACGATATTGAACAGCCTTTCTTCTTGTTGCCGGCGATTGGGTGCAAGATTTTTCCTTATTTTTTGTCCTAGGGAGAGCTGTTGGAGCATTACTTCTGTGTCAGCTTGCTCTTGCAGAATTTCACCAAGAAAATGATAGATACTGGGATGGCATCGACCCATGATGGTTTTGAGTCGATTATGCCATCCTTCGGAGGGATTGTTCGTTCGAGAGAGCCGATTTCGGGTAGTGTCGTGTTGATTCCACAGCTCAGGAGCAAACCGAACTGCGACAGCTCGACGTCTCCCTCTTGCAGGTTTTCCACGGATATAGTTCAACTGAAATTCATATAAGTACAGTGAAATATATTACATATATTCTCTAAGAGTTTGGAGAGAATGACCGAGATGAATTAAAATAATCACCTCGAAGTAATCAGCTACGGGGATGAAGTCATCCGGTATTTCGTCGAGAAATGTGTCAAACGTCGCCGGAACATCATCAGTAGGAACAAAGGCAATCGCGCACATCATCTGGGCAGATTGTTTTAGAGTCCTGTCGTTTTCATTATTATACTGCCCTTGTAAGCCTTCATCTTGAATCCGTCGAAATACATTTTGGCAAAGATGAAAAAAACCCCTATCGAAAAAAATCAGCTGATTTATCAGCTGATTTATCAACTGCCGGATCACCTGACAAATCAGCCGATAAATCAGCTGATTTTTTGGCCGATGATAAATCAGCTGATTTTTCAATATTTATTTGTTACTGGCCAGTGAAAAATCAGCTGATTAATCAGTTGATAAATCAGCTGATAAATCAGCTGATTTTTCAAAATTTATTTATTTAAAATATTATTATTTACCCATTTCCTAAGCTGTTACCCCATATTCTGTGTGTTTTATTATCATGGATGTAATGAGAAAAAACGTAATTGGGCAATTAAAATTTTGTACTTACCGGGATTTGAACCCCGTCCTTCGACTTTGTAGACACGACACCTAGCCAACTGAGCTATAGGGGATGTACCGATTCAGAGTACAAAACACGTATATGGGGCTCTCCTTCGTTGGGCCGAACTTAGTATGTTACCAACAATGTTTATGATGAATAAGCATGCGTGCTCACTTGATTAGCTTGGAGGACTATTCATCTTGGGGTAAGTGTACCTAATTTGCCCCATGTGTATAATTTCCCTCCACATAAGATCGTAGAAATGATCTTGGCTCCCGATTTTTTTCCGAAGTTGTTATGTTAAAATGTATACAAGTAAGCGTCTATGCTGGCCTTTGTGTACGAATGCACAGTTCTCCTTGTAGAAGAATTTCTCCTCTAATATCGTTCAGCTTCCTATTGAACGATTCCCGACTCTCTAGGACACAGCATGATCAAAATGAGAGACCCTCGATTTGCTGAACCTGCTAGGCCATATTTAGCTGGTCATTTTTGGAAGTAAGCCAGCTGAAATCTTGTTTCTCCATTTCAATATATCTCCCACAAAGTCGACACGAAAACTTATCCAACATCAATAAGGGTCTTTGAAATATTCTCTGTCAATCGGTTGATACAGGAATCCAATGTTATCTGTTGAAGTATGGTTAGGATGAAGTTTCCGATAAAAATTTGAATTTATCGAGGAAAATCTGATTCCAGTTAGAAAGATATAGAATCACCCCGTTCCAGAGTGAAGAAGGGTTAAAAACCCCTCCCGACCACGATAATACAAATTTATTGTTTCATCGATGGGGAGCTATTGTATCCAAGAGGAGACAGAAGAGAAAACTTATAATCATGAATCATCATTGGGTACTATCGACAGATCTTATCGGAAAGCATTCGTTTGGGATCAGAGCTGTAATCGATCATATGCTTGAGACTGCGATTAAGGTGTCTATATTTGAGAGTTCCTAGATGGATCCATTCGACGAGCATGGTCTATAACTTACTAAGGTAAGTAAACCCAACTCGTTTCTGTACCCAATTTATCCCCATATGCCGGTCTCAGGAATGGGCGCCCGTTGGCCTTCTGGCAATATTTTTACGTTTGTTATGTTGAGATATGAGAAAGAAAGTAGTTTGCATCACCCTGAATCATTTCTGCGTTTCCCAGAAAATATACAGAGATTCTCCTACTTTTCGTGTTTGCTTACCTAGGAAAGCACCGAGGAAATTGCGTTCATTAAAACCAGTGCGAAATTTTTTTTAATTCAATCAATCTTAACGTACTTTAACGCATTTGCTTTCTTGTCTCAAGACCTAAAATCCATTTTTCAAAGTTGCAAAATTCGGATCTGGAGCATTTTATGTGCAAAACACGGAGATGATTTATAATACTAGGGTACCAACAACGGAGTGTACCCAACCTGCCCCCATAGGTATATCTCAAAGGGCGTGCAGTGCAACTTCTCAAAACGTATTTATCACGTCAAAATATGTCAGAAATAGTGTTTCAAACAGGCGAAAAGGTCCAAATGTGCAGCATGCATGGCGATTAAAACACCTTACCGCAAATTTCCATAATTTATTTTGGAAGAAGTGAAACAGTTCAGCTCCAATTCATTGAAATTGAACGTAGTTTAATTCATTTCGAAGGTAATGAAACAAGCTTTAGAATGAGATAGTGTACGTTAAAAATTATTGGGGTAAACCAGAGTAGTTGAGAAAATGGCTTAATGGGGGCAAGTTGCGACAGTTTCTCCAAATACTCCGAAAACACGTTGGGTTTTTTCTTCGATTGACCCAACAAACTTTCACTAACAAGGGGGGTCCACGGGGTCCGGGTCGCCAATCTCCCGCAAGATTTTTTTACAGTCTTGTACTATCGAGAAAATGAAGAATCCAGAGTAACTCCATCAAATGGGTCTCCTGTCCGAAGATACAGCCACTGAGATTAACATTACTTATATAGGACCATGTTGGAAAGTGATATAAAGTAAGTGTACCCAACTTGCCTCTGTACCCAACTTGCCCCCGTATGCCGATCTCGGGGATGGGCACTCCTTGGACTCCCGGCAATTCTTTTTTACGTTTGTTATGTTGAAATATGGGAAAGTAAGTAGTTAGCGTCGACCCCGAATAATTCCTGCGTTCTCCAGAAAATCTAAAGTGATTTTTCTATTTTTCGTGATTGCTTAGCTAAGAAAGCACCGCACTGAGAATAAAATATTGCCGTCTGAACAATACGACTGTATTGTTACGTGGTATTGCCGTCAGACCAATACTGGATTGTCACCACAGCAAAATGATTTTGTTATTGAACCAATCTGGCACGAATAACCTAAAAAATCGTTGGATTATATTTATCCCTTTGCGGTGCTATCCCGTGCAAAACATTGGTAGCTTTTGTAGCAAAAGAACCGTAATATGACTGTTAATCCATTAAGTATCGGGGCATTCGAAATATACGCGTTATATTTAACTATTCTGGCTCTAATACCAGATCACCAAACCGTTCTGATAGATTGATGCGATATAACAAAATCGATATTGTTCTGCAGCAAATACCATTTTGGTCGTACGACAATACGCATGGCCGTACGATCAAAATTTTTTTCTCAGTGCGAGGGAATTGCGTTCAGTAAAATCGGTGCCAAATTCTTCGAGTTCAACCAATTTTAACTTACCTTAGCGCATTCGATTCCTTGTTTTAACACCTTCAAAATCCATTTTTCAAAATTGCAAAATTTGAATATGGAGCTGTTTTATGTGCAAAACACGGAGACGATTTGTAAACAAGGATGCCAACATCGAAGTGTACCTAACACGCCCCCATATGTTTATCTCGAAAGGGCGTGCGGAACGGCTTTTTTTACCACTCGGAACGTGTTCATCACGTCAAAATGGGTCAGAAATAGTATTTCAAACCACCGAAAAGCTCCAAATGTGCGTGCACGGCGGTAAAAACACTTTATCGCCGATTTCCATCATTTATTTCGGAAGAATTGAGACAGTTTGGCTCCAATTGATCCAAATTGGACGTAGTTTAATGCATTTTGAAGGTCTTTAAACAAGCTTCGAAATGAGCTAAAGCACGTTGGAAATCGTTGAAGTGAACCAAAGTTATTAAGAAAAAGGCTTAATGAGGGCAAGTTGGGTACACACTTTTGTAAACTCTCAAAAATCACCTTTTGAGAGAATTAAAACAGTTTGGCTCCAGTTGGTTCGGATTGAATGCACCTTAACTTATTTTGAAAGTCTTAAGACAAGCTTTAAAATGAGCTAAGGTACGTTGGAAAATATGGAGATGGGCCAAAGTTATTAAGAAAATGGCTTAATGGGGGCAAGTTGGGTACACTGACCTTATATAGATATAGGGGAGAGTGGGACAAAATTGGACGGGGTCAAAATTGGATAAGTGAGATAGCTCGGTCAGAGGCAAGTCTAGGCTTTCGCCGCGTAAATTCTCGTTTAATACCATCACAGACAATGGTTTTTATCGCGGTTAGACCTCCCAAAACGATACTGGGCGTCCACGCTGACATAGGGGTGCTTTTTGAGGGCCTCACGTGGTTTATTTTGAAAATGCAAGATTACACGCAGCTTCTGCAGAAATGAATCGGCTTAATCGCCATTCCAGGACCAAAAACTACGTCACAAAACAAAGATTTTGAGCCGTCGTGGGCCGAAATCGGTTCACTTGGGCCCAAATGATCACAATTCTGCGAAAAAAACGCTTGGGGGCATTTTTGGACGAATTGGTGGGGGCAAATTTGGACAATGCTAAATCCCATCTAAAGTCGGTCGACCGATCGCCTGTCCGTGTTTTTCGATGCCTGTATCGAGGCGCGTATGCGTTTGTACGACTTTTTCGAAGCGCGGGTTGTTGAGGATGACTTAGATGATTGAAAATGGGTGAGAATGTGAAGTTACGATGTCTAATAACGGTGATAGGAGTCGGATTGGAGGCGAGAAGTCGCTTTTTATGTGTTCGAAGATAGTGCTGGAGTTCCGCATTTTCACTGTCGCATTGGTTAACATTGTCTTGAATGTTACACACTATCAGCGGGATCGTTGACGTAGGTCGAGTATGAATACCTCCAATTTGAAGAAGAACGAATGAAAGTCGACTCTAAGATGCTACGAGTCGATTGCTGATTGCTGAAGACGATAGTGCACCAAAAAAGTGCCTATTCCAATAATGCTAAAGAATGATACAAAAATGGCTCGCTTGCTCGGGCTATGGGAGGATGTAAAAGTCTCAGGCGGGTTTCCCTCTTGGTTCTGGGTTATTACCACGTGTTTTGATGAGCAAATCCACCTCTAATAGGTAAGGAAGCCGTATACCTCAATTTTGGAAAGCTGTCCAAATTTGCCCCCATAACTTGTCAAAAGTGCCCCCAAGCTCGGGGCGAATTTGGAAAGATTTTTTTTTTCAACTTAGAGAAAAACTGTGAACGCTGAGACCTAGGGGTCTGAAAATTTTTCCACAATCTATTTAATAGTTGAACTTCAAAGTCCCATAGCGCGCCTTGCCCCAAGTATCGTCAGATAGCCCCACTGCAAAATCCGTCCAATTTTGCCCCACTCTCCCATACAGGTGATGCGTTTTTGCTCGTAGCTCTGGACAAGAGGGCCATTTGACGGAGTTTTGAACTTTTCTGTGGGATGATAAAACTTTCTCGTGTATCTAAAATTTTATCCTCTTCAATTATCTCCAACAATAAAGTTCCGGTATGTTTTCCTACAAAATGATCCGATTATAGATACGGATGAGATGCAGTCGCGCAGATTCCATGAAGTCTTAGAGAATCTATTGAAATTGGTCTTGTGAGGTTGATCTGAGATCATAAGTATTTTCATCGAGCAATAAAAGATTGAATAGCGTGAAGGTATTTGATTCCTCAGACATTCAAATCTTTAGATCTTCGGAAATTTGACATTTCATAAGGAATATTGGATTCTTTGAAAAAAAGCAGTCTCAAAGTCCTTTTCCCGCATTCTGATGTTTTTTTTGTAGTTGCTATTTTTGCTATTTTACAAATATATTATTCAGGTAACTGGAAATCGTGTTTTCTGCACATTCGCAGGAATTTGAACCCCCAAAAACAATGTCAATGGAAAGACAAAAAAATTTCCTTCGAAATAACTACTTGGTGAAGTCAATTTCATGCATCAAAACCGATAGCTGCAATTTGATGTATAATGCTTTGAACTCCCAGCACGAGCCCGGCAAGTATAGGCGGACGCCATCAGGCGTGGATTTTCCTCGTCGCTGTCTTCAACGCCTCGGACCTAACTCTCCGTGGTCATCGACATTTTGTGTTCTTCAGGACACTGTGAATCTGGCTCCAATTCATGGAATTGATTCTGCCAAGTGGTCAAATTGGAGGAAATGTCCTCAACATTTAAATGCACAGGAGACAGATGATTTTCACTCGCCTGGAAGATAGATTTGTAAAATTTAGCTGGAATAGGATTCGTAAAGCACGACGATATTCCGGACCATTCTTTCTTTCCTGAACGAACACAAAAGTTGACACCAAATATCAAGAATCTAAAAATTGGGTTTCATAGAAATTCGTTTTTGTGTGATTTTCACTCTTTCGCCTGATAAAATCATCCATAATACCTCAGGATCAACTTCACAAAACCAATCTTGATACGTTTCTTCCAAGACTTCCCGAATTTCGCGAACCGCATCTACGTATCCCTCATCGAACTACAGGAGTATGTATTTATTTAGAAAAACATCCAAACTTCTATGTGAAAGATTCCGTCAACAGGGGGTAATTTCGGGACAAAATTGCCATTCTTTTCCTTATAAATCTCGCGAAACTTGTACTTCTTGCATCAGAAGCGCATTCCCACCAAACAGTGAATGTTTCCACAAAGTTTCCTAAAAGTTATATTTGCAACCATGCAAGATTCTGAAATTAGTCGGAAATGCCGTGTCTGTAATGTTGGTGCAGCATTAGAATGTCTACCAGATGCGGGTTGCCTCAACGGATAACGTTTCTGGGCGTTTCAGCCGTTTTTTAAGATTGTACAATGGTTTCCGGGATGTTTCCTGTACAACCAATACTTCGAAAATTTTTTGTTCAAAGAATGAATAAATTGTTTCTAAAACTCTCTTTCCCGCAGTCTATCCCCCTTCAATTCCCTCGGTCGCGCTCAGTCAGAAACATGTCCACTTACTCTCATAAAAACGATGAGATTGTTTACTCATATTCGAAACCGTCCAGAAACGTTCTAGAAACCTTGAGGCAACATGCATCTGGTAGACATCCTAATGTCGCGACAACGTTCCGGACACTATCGATATATCCGACTAATTTCGGAACGTTGCATGGTTGCAAATACAACTTTCAGGAAACGTGCTGGAACATTCAACATTCACTATTTGGTGGGTTGTATCTCGAATCAATCGAAAGCTTACAGTTTCAGTTTTCAATTGCGGGGCTTACGGAGTCCATTTGGTCATCTCTGGTCAAAGCTATGAGCACTGAAAGTCATGTTCCAAAGTTGAACCCGGACTGGGGTAACTTTGGAACAGCATACTTGATGTAGGAAATTTCGCGGTTATGAGGATCTCCGGGACAATCAGTAAGTGTCATATGGAAAAAATTCTGTTGATCATCGTCCTAGTATGAGAAAATGATATAAAATCATGAAAAGTAAATGAAAAAATGTGGATATTTTGATATTTTACTCGCTTATTTAAATTACCCGGTCATTCGATTGGACTGGGGTATCGGAATGCATCTCTAGAAGGAAGTGTGATGTCTTCTTTCGATATCTAGAGGTTAATAAATCATCAGAACTTACATAGATTATTATAATATTGATTCATTCAGGAAAGTACTCTATGCCGAGACTGGAGACGTCTTTTAGACATGCTATAACTTACAATACGTTCATGGATAATGGATCAAATAGGGTCTCACTAAAACAGTGATATTTCCAATATACTTTAACGTACGGGATTTTGAAAAAAAACATCTTGAAGATCACGAAAAAATCTATCGATTCATGTGTTTAAAACATTCCTTGCGTCCTTTTTGAGTGACCGTAGTCAACGATGAAGAGCTAGAAAATTTCTCCTTCAACCAATCACCTACAACTTTGGCGGAAAAGATCCGATCACAAAAATTCTCAAGGGATCTGGTAGATCTTCCCAAAATCTACAATTTCCTCTCCTTGAAGTTCTCTCTACGACCTTACCTGCCCAAAAACGAACTTGAAAAGGAAATTTTGTATTACATCGACTGCTTATGGAGATATCGCGGCTATTGGCTCCTGTTTCGTCTCGCCTTGCTCTATTCTCGCGCGAAAATTCACCAAAAAAATATTATGGCATATGATTTTGATGTGAAGTAATCTCATCTTTCAGAATATTTGGTCAGATTTTGTCTTGGATTAAAGGCAACCCCGGTTTCTCAAGATTCATTGGGAAAATTGATTAATTTCATGTTCTCCCCCCTATAGATCACATTCAAGGCAGAACCTGATGAATTATTCTGGGAGATGAGATTACTTTACGCCGAAATCATATGCCATGATATTTTTCGATGAATTTTTGCACAAGAATGGCGCAAGGAGAAATAAAACAGTAAACAGCTTCGGTATCTCCTTAAGCAGTCCACGTAATACAAAGTTTTTTTCCCAAGCTCCTTACTTGGACAGCAAAGGTCGTAAAGAGAGCTTCAAGGAAGAGAAAGTGTAGGTTTTGAAAAGATCTACAAGACCCTATGAAAATTTTCTGTGATCGGATAACTCCCGCCAAAGTCGTAGGTGATTGATTGAAGGAGGGATTTTTTGGATTTTCATCGTTGACCACGGTGATCAAAAAGGGCGCGGTGAATCTTTTAAATACATGAATCGATGAATTTATTCGTGATCTTTAAGATTCTCTTCTCAAAATTCCTGTGAGTCAAACTATATTGAAAATATCACCGTTTTATTGAGACCCTACATCATCCATCATTTATGAATGGTACTGTAACTTGGAGAAAAATCGGGAGCCAAGTCTTGCGAGAGCTCATTTCTACGATCTTATGTGGAGGGAAATTATACACATGGGGCAAATTAGGTACACTTACCCCAAGATGAATAGTCCTCCAAGCTAATCAAGTGAGCACGCATGCTTATTCATCATAAACATTGTTGGTAACATACTAAGTTCGGCCCAACGAAGGAGAGCCCCATATACGTGTTTTGTACTCTGAATCGGTACATCCCCTATAGCTCAGTTGGCTAGGTGTCGTGTCTACAAAGTCGAAGGACGGGGTTCAAATCCCGGTAAGTACAAAATTTTAATTGCCCAATTACGTTTTTTCTCATTACATCCATGATAATAAAACACACAGAATATGGGGTAACAGCTTAGGAAATGGGTAAATAATAATATTTTAAATGAATAAATTTTGAAAAATCAGCTGATTTATCAGCTGATTTATCAACTGATTAATCAGCTGATTTTCCACTGGCCAGTAACAAATAAATATTGAAAAATCAGCTGGTTTATCATCGGCCAAAAAATCAGCTGATTTATCAGCTGATTTGTCAGGTGATCCGGCAGTTGATAAATCAGCTGATAAATCAGCTGATTTTTTTCGATAGGGACATGCCTTCACAATTTCACCGAAGTTGGTTCTGATTGCATTGATGATAGCCAATTCAAAGTCAGACATGACATATTGAGGTAAAGTAGCAGGTACTGAGAGCTGGCCAATTCTTATGAGAACAACTTCACATATTT
Source organism: Eretmocerus hayati (assembly GCA_029851415.1). Classification (NCBI taxonomy): domain Eukaryota; kingdom Metazoa; phylum Arthropoda; class Insecta; order Hymenoptera; family Aphelinidae; genus Eretmocerus; species Eretmocerus hayati. The sequence goes on along the minus strand of CM056744.1, from coordinate 64,061,386 downwards.
CAGAATACGTTCGTTCTTCTTTGTTCTCAAGTAGTGCGTAAACATACAGTAGGGCCAACTTTTGCTAAATTCCATTGACAGTCTGATTTTCAGAACCCAAGATGGCAAATAGCTGAAAAAATATGTCTGGTGCTGTTTTGAACGTACCGTCCACGTACCAAATCAATGATCTTGCCAACTTCTTTAAATTTTTATCGGTTCCGAGAACAATAATCCTCCCAAGTGACTGATCATAATTTCTGTCTTCAAAAGAATCGTATATAATGAAATTTTCCTTGCCCTTCGTTTCTCGGTATTTATGTGGAATTTCTCTCAAATCATTTATGTTTCGAGGCGCCGCTTGTTGGTCTACTAATCGCTGACGTTGAATCATTTTTCGCAGGTTCGGCCGATCAGGAAGTTCGGCAAGGACGGCAGTAGGAACAGCCAATAAAGCTTGTAAAAGCCGCGCGGGTTGCGTACCTGGTTGGTCATCAGCAGCGCGTTTTATTCCCGAAACAGTTTGTAGAGCTGTTACTTCCTCTCTATTAGGAGCATGATTATGTGCAGACGGCAATTTCATAACGTGCGAATTTTCACCGAGAGGAGAAGTGCTCACTCGTGCTTTGCAATGTGGATACTTCCTGCATCGCCAGTCGATAGCCCGATCATTCGTCTTGTGCCTTATGTACAGGAATCCCTCAAGGTGCAGATAAATGCGCTTATCTTTTCTTATGATTTCTGCCATTTTTCCGAGAAATCATGTACAAGTTTCAAAAGAAAGTTACACAGAAAATTTTGAAGTCGTTGGCCAAAAAGGTGAGGATTTGAACTGAGGTTAGAAGTACAATAACAATTGAGTCTTTGTTTATTGACGCCAAGAAATTCGAACACGTTAAGAGAGCTGTAGCAGAAGAGGGAAAATACTCGGGGAGTATTGGCCAGGGGGAGAAGAATGCCGGGGGAGTTTTGTCCAGGGGGAGAAGAATGCCGGGGAAGTTTTGTCCAGGGGAGAAATAATACTCGGGGAGTTATGTCCCGGGGGAGTTATGGACGGGGAGTTATGACTCCCTACCGAATTCGCGATTGAATAAACAATTAAAAAGTTATTGCAGTTGTTTAAAGAAATTCTTACAAAATTCGAGCTTTGACTTTAGATACGTCCGAATCAGATAGATTTGGATACAATCATAACATAACCTCAAAATTTTTTCGATTTTTGACGAAAATCGATATTTTTTCGTTTTTATGTGTCTAATTGAAATAAAAATTGGATTCTTTCTGTGAAATTCAGTGCAATCAGTGTACACGCAACAGTAAATTCATCATTTTTCAATTTTTTATTGTAATTTCTTGGAAAATTTTTTACTAAAAAAAAACTCTATTTTTTTCACTGCTCTTTTTTCTGTAATAGTTCTAAATCAAAATTATGGCTTCAAATGAGACAATGATTAGCATAAAAGATACAATAGATTTAACTTCTTGGATAGGAACCCTTACAGATGAAGAACACTACGCGACGTATACTAGGTTAGAACTAGCCCCAGACGATAGAGCGCCGGTCTGTACGAACAGATTTTTGCGTTGACTTTTAGGCGAATATTCCGCATCAGATTTTGCACCGGATCTAGCGTTCGAAGATGAGGAGGTTCTTAAATCTCATAGGTTAGCTTTGCGAAATGAAGTAGTAGACGAAGCGTGGCGTACGACCAGAGCTCAGACACTCGAAGAAGATTTCATCAATACAACGAGTAACATCCCAAGTTCTTCAATCATCGAGCATCCAGAGTCATCACCAAGCAACACCACTTCAAGAACAACTTTAACATCAGCAAGCCAACCAGTCAACGCGAGTAACGGTACGCGCACACGTGCGCACGACGCGACTTACGTCGACAATACAAGGACCACGTCCGTATTTACGGCTCCAATCTCGAGCACATCAACAACAAATCGACATCTAGAAACGATCACTTGTACAATTCCAGATGGATCAACCCAGCAGCTCCCGCGTGCAATAGCAACAGAAATCAGCTAACTCCAAGAATCCCGGAGGAGGGCAGACCTTCTCAGCAAGGAGCTTGAGAAGAAATTACAGCAGCTTGACAAAGCGAATAATTTTGCAAGCAGCACGAGGTTGACACCCGGACATGTGACGTCCGAGCCAGTTTTTGTACCTCAACAATCGAACCCAAATCAACAGCAAAGAAGACGAGTGAACTTAAAAGATACGTTCACCAATTATTATTATACAGAACGTAGTACACTGGGTGATTCACACCAAAATGAATCATGCAATGAGACTCAAATGAACAGCGGTCGAAATGGAAATCTTTCGACCAACAATCAACAAGTACCCCCCACATCAACACAGCCAGATAGAACGAGTGACTGAGGGAGGGGTACGTCAACATGGAATCAGACGTTTGACGTCGGAAAAACCGTCCGACAGTGGAAATTGACCTTTTCAGGCGAAGATGGAAATGTCGAGGAATTTCTCAAGAGAGTCGACGAGTGTAAAGCCCTGGCGAATATGTCGGATACCGATTTGATGAATGCGCTGACTGAACTGCTATCCGGTGTCGCGCTTGAGTGGTATCGACAGTCAAGGGAAAGATGGTCGACATGGTCACAATTCAAGAGTGACGCAATGAAGTGCTATGGTCCAGACAAGCATTTTCAGCACATGCTCGTGCGAGAAGCTGAGTCAAGGACACAAGGCAAAGAAGAAAGAGCTCGAGATTACATCACTCGACTGATGGCAATTATGAACAAATTTGAGACTCCGTGGAGTTTGGATCAAAAGATTGGATTGCTCTACAGAAACTTACTTCCAGAATTACAACAGTTGATCCCAAGAGATGAAGTGACTGACATTGACTCGCTTTTTTCTCTAGCAAGAGAAGCGGAGCACATCCGAGATAACCAAAGGTTGTACAGGCCTCCACCGGAACCAGAAAAATCTTTACTACCAGACTTGGCATATAAACCGCCGAAGAAAGAAGAAAAACCCAAGACTACGCCATCACAGCCAGCGGCTGCAGCGATGTCTTTGGAACCGACCGATCTGGTGAAATCAATTCAAACAGCTCTGACAGAAGGTCTGAAGCCAATATTATCAGCGGCAACTGCCTCAGTGCAAAAATCGTCCGAATCTTCTCTGACGTTAGCACAAATTAAAGAAGCAGTTGAACAAATTGTGGATAGCAAATTTAAAAATTGGAAACCACCTGCCCAATCAGCTGCTCAGGCTGCACCAGCGGCCAAACAAACATCAGCATCACCCGGAGAAGAGGCGAAGACAACATCGACGAGATCACGGGCCGCCCGGCCGAAGATTACGCCTGTCATCAAGAGTGATCATCACGGAGGAAAAGAAAAAGGACCAGGCCCAGCTCATCGTATTTGCTAGAATTGTTCATGGCCTGGATATACCAAGAAAGACTGTCCTGAATGTTCAGTAAAAGACAGCGGGAGTGCGTAGACGAGGTCACTACCACTCCTGCTCCACCGAGTATGGCCTCTGGTTCATCGGCCGACAAGTCATCAGATGGCCCGGAACCAGGTCTATATTCCGCAGAGGTGGAACCCGCAGACGCGTTCGATAGCGAAGAGCCCCTTGGCGATCATCCTCGTTGGTGGCTTAAGGCAGGCATTGGGGAAGCTCGTACTCGTGCTCTTTATGACCCGGGAGCTTCCCGATCAGCTGTTGGACCGATTGGTCTGCAATTAGCAGCTGAAGTTGGTGCACGTGTGGTACCGTATCGTGGTCCACACTGCAAATTAGCAACAGGCGAATTAGCGCGACCGGTAGCGTACGCCAAATTATCGATAGAGGTAGCAGGAGTCTGCAAAGAAATCTCAACATTTATTTATGAGAAATTAGCCTGTGATTTGATCTTAGGCGCAGATTTTGCACTCCAATTCAATGCAATTTTAGTACCTGAAAGTAGTACAATGACCGTGAAGGGTGACAAGGGCCCGTCAGACCCCTTCTCAGTCGATTTTGCTACTCAGGGTGACTTTAGCACCGCATCTCTATCATCGAATGGTATTGCCGACATAACCAACAAGCAGCGTGAAATTTTAGGAGTTCTAGAAAGGAACTTAATTGTAAACGGTCCAACAATAGGTTTAACCGACCTAATCGAGCATGAGATCGAGGTCGAATCTTGTCGACCGATCAAGCAAAAATATTACCCCGTTTCTAAAAAGATCGAGGATGAAATGCACGATCAGGTTCGGAAAATGCTGGCAGCCGGAATCATAGTTAAATCAACCAGTGCGTGGTCAAGCCCAGTTGTGATGGTACGGAAGGCAAATGGTGAATTTCGCTTTTGTGTAAATTATCGAAAATTAAATAGCGTCACCAAGAAAAATGCTTATCCTTTGCCGTATATGGACGCTATTTTGAGGAAGCTCCAGAATGCAAAATACATCAGTACCCTGGACTTGAGCTCCGCATATTTCCAAATCCCCCTTAAAAAGGACAGCCGCCATTTTACAGCGTTCGTAGTTGCAGGAATGGGATTATTTGAGTTTACAAGATTACCGTATGGGGTCTGTAATGGTCCAGCTACCTTTCAAACACTAATAGATGATATAATCGGTCCAGACTTAGAGCCTTACGCGTTCTCTTATCTTGACGATATCATCATTGTGACAGATACGTTTGAAAAACATATGGAGATCCTTGAAATTGTTTTAAAACGTATCGCAGCAGCGGGATTAACGATCAACCGAGAAAAAAGTCATTTCTGCAAGGACGAAGTGAAATACCTAGGTGTCTTGGTTAATCGTGACGGGTTTCGTCCGGATCTAGAGAAGATTAAACCCATTGTGGAATATCCACCACCAAAAACGGTCAAGCAATTGCAAAGCTTCCTTGGCATGGCATCTTGGTATCGAAAATTCCTCGATGATTTCGCCACGGTCGCAGAACCGCTCACTCGACTCACAAAAAAGAGTGCACCTCTTACGTGGGGTGAGGAGCAACAGGCAGCTTTCGACCGCATCAAAATTATGTTAGCAACAACTCCAGTGTTGTCAAGACCTAACCACCAACTCGAATTTCAAGTCCAGACGGACGCAAGCAATACCGGGTTGGGAGCCGTACTTGTACAAGTCGTTGATGGAGAAGAGCGCCCCCTAGAGTTCGCTAGTCGCGTACTTACGCCACAAGAACGTAAATATAGCGTTACAGAACGTGAATGCCTTGGAGTTCTGTGGGCGATACGCAAATTTCGTCCGTACATCGAAGGATACAAGTTCAAGGTTATCACGGACCACAGCAGCTTGCAGTGGATTCGTAACCTAAAAAATCCTTCCGGACGATTAGCACGCTGGGCTCTCGAATTACAAGACCAAGATTTCACCGTGGAACATCGAGTAGGCGCAAAGAATGTCGTACCTGACTGCCTGTCTCGAATGTTCGAAGGAGCGGAAGAAGAAAACACAGCTACAATTGCTGCTGTAAATTTGGTCGAATCGACCGACGACAAATGGTACAAAGATAAATTTGAAGAAGTTCACCAGCGACCGAAAGAGTTTCCGAACTGGAAAATTGTCGGCGATCAGCTGTACCACTACAAGCCGAACGAGTTGCTCGATGACTTCGATTTAGACGACGATGGGTGGAAGCTTGTGCTCCCCAAAGGAAAACGTTTGAAGGTCCTTCAAGAATGCCATCAAGAAGTAACGGCAGGACACTTCGGACGATTCAAAACACACAAGCGTGTGTCTATTTCTGGCCAACACTTTATCAAGATGTTGCGTCATTTGTAAGAAAATGTACAGTCTGCCAAAAGTGCAAAGTAGAACAACTTGCTCCAGCAGGTCTTGTGGGCAAACGGTCAATATCACGACCATGGCAATTTGAAGCGGCTGACACGTGCCTATTTCCTCGCAGCGTTCATGGTAACAAATATCTTCTTGTATTCATGGACCTGCTCACGCGATGGATAGAATGCGTACCCGTCCGAAAAGCCAATGCACAATCGGTGAGAAAAGCATTAGAGAGATACATAATTTTGCGCTATGGAGCGCCAGAAACATTCTTGTCCGACAATGGATCTGAATATTTCAATAAAATTATTGACAAGTTCTTGGAAGAAAGGGGAATAGAACATATGACCCTGGCACCTTATTCGCCGCAAGGGAGTCCGGTCGAAAGAATTAATCGCACGTTGAAAACAGCGATAATAGCGTTCCTAGAAGAGAAACACAGTCGCTGGGATGAGCACATTCACGAGCTCACCTTCGCGTATAATTCGGCTGTCCAGGAATCGACGAGAATGAGTCCAGCTTTCCTAAATCACGGAAGAAATCCGACACCCCCCAAGAACATGAAACGTCTAATTGAACAAGCATCCGCACAGCAAGAGCTGACACGGTCGTTGCAAGAATGGCAGAAACGAATGCTTCGATTGCCAGAAGTGCACTTAGTCGCAGCCGACAACTCCGGCCGAGCGACCGAAAAACAAGCTCAATATTTTAGTGCAAAGCGACGCGATGTCCAATTCAACATTGGAGATGCGGTTTGGAAACGCAACCGTGTACAATCAGCCCAAGCCCAAGGCATTTCGGGAAAGCTTGTACCAAGATTCGACGGTAAATTCGTAATCACCGCTCGACTAGGCTCGAATGTATATGAAGTAGCCGATGAGTCAGGCAACCCGGCCGGCAAAGTACACGTCAAGGACTTAAAACCTTACATCAACGGAGAAGAACCACAGGAGGAACCTACGCCGAACGAATCGACTGCCATTCCAGCGGAAGACACATCGATGGACGACGAGGGAAGAGTGCGTGAGCTCCGATCCGCGAATAGGTTAGTTGCGCCAACCGTAGAAATAAGTTCTAAAAAACGTAAAGGAGGGCGACCGCGAAAACGCAATTACTCGTCCGTAAGAAAAATGTAAAATTCGCGCCGTCAACCGACAAACCAACATCTGTTAGCGAACCGAGTGAAGAACCACCACCAGAAGAAGTTCCTAAAAGGAAACGTGGTCGGCCGAAAGGCTCGGTGAAGAAAAAAGTTGATCAACCGGTCGCGGAATGATCACCGATTAGGACACGAGCGAGTCGTCGTCAGGCGAAATAACATGTGTGCTCTCGTTATTTTCGCTGACAATTTTTTTTTGTTTTTTTTACCTCTTTTGCATGAGGATTGAGAACAAAAAGAGACGACGCACGCTTCGTTTTGTTTGTCGCAGGATCATTGTTGATGCAGCAGAAAATATAAAAGAGGAGGAGGAGCAGCAGGAGCCCATTCAAGAGGCTTCGGCTGGCGTTATTAGGGAAGATCAACTCCAGAGGGAGCTGGAAATCGGTCGGCCAACCGGTCCAGCTGCACATGTCATCTACGTGCCGTCTGTCGATGGTCTTAGCGCTACCCTAATGAGCGTCACTTTAGCCGACTCAACACCAGCCTCAACATCGGCAACTGTGAATACCATCGCTGCACAACAACCAACACCTGCGTCCATGGTGGACAATAACGCTGCTTTGCCGTCTGATCCCGTGGACAAACCAAATTCGTCCGATCAGGTGGACAATGAAAATTTAACGTCCGAAAAACCAGGACGATGTGGACTTCCGTCCGATGCGGACTCAGCCGCAGGCGGATCGTCCGAAAATGGACAAAATCTCGTCCGACCTCCTAACTATGACGAATGGGACGAAAAACATGACGCTTTCGTCAGATTCATCAAAAGCCTAATTAACGATCATCGAGACACAACCGAACACCTGGTTAAATTGGAAAAAAATATGTTCCACTTGTGTGATCGTTATGATCAAATTTACGGGTTAGCTGATCCAGCTGTGTTTGAAAAAGATCTAACCTATGTAAAAAATGCAAGGGAAGAGAGAAAGGCAGTGATAGAAGTGATTCGTCAGAGAGCGGAAAGACGAAGATTAGGAATCGAGCGTCAACGACTCCAGCAATTGGAGCGACACAGAATTGCTGAATTGGAGAGGGAGATAGCTCGTCGTCGTAGAACTGAAGAGCGTTTGAAGAAGGCTACGGCCGAAGAACTTGCCATAGCCAGGACCAACGCTTCGTTCGCACAAAGTCGCTTAGACCGATTCCGACGTCGTCAGCAGAGTGCCCTCCGCTATGATGACCATGCACACTGCCCAGTGTGTGGTGCAGTGGACATTCGAGACCCCAGGGAATGTTACAACCTGGACATGCACGTCCGACGTGGGTCTCGTTCGTATAGAGAAATTTCCATATTTTCTTCCGTATTCATAAGTTTTGAATATTCTTGTGGACTTTTCTACTTTTCTATTTTTCGAACTTATTCAGTTTTATTGATATCTTGAATCAAATTCATTCAAATGTGTACAGAAGCTTCTAAATCGAAGTGTGTAGTACAAGGATGGATGAATGAACCTAGTAAGTAAGTAATTTCGAGTTTACTTGAGTAAAATGAGGCTTACGGCCGAGTATGCTTTTCTTTAAAATCAGGTCTACGGCCGATCACCATTAACGTTCTTTCTCACATTCAAAGTGTAAGGTTCACGACCGATGAGCCTTTGATTTGGAGTACATTACGGACGAATTTATTTGTCAATTTTGAGACCAATACAATTTGATACATATTTTGTTTTTTCAGGAATCCTCTGATCAGGATATTTTTGCGAACCTTCACGTCCGTTTTGGATAATTTTTCATTATAGCTATTTTTAGTTCATTTCAATCAGAAGAGACTAAAAAGTCTAGTCGGACGATAAATGTAGAAATATTTTTTTTTATTTTTGATACTTTTCGATAATTTTTGTTGTCAGAGACCAAAGGTGTCTGATCACGTACGAAAATACGTACGAAATCATTTATTTTTGTACAGAATGGATGGATGTTAGAAATAAGTCTTTTGTACAGAGAGCAATAGAGTGATTTATTTTCAACCAGTAATACTCAATTATCCAAGAAATCTACCCCATCTTCAACTATTTGGAAGGTAAATTACCATTATAATACTTTTCAATTTATTTTTCTAAAATTTGATCTTTCTCAATTTTCTTTTCGTCATGCATGTCAGACACTTTTCTCCATCTGAGCCCAGACAGAGAGAGATAGTTCTCGAGCTGGTACACTGGCGTGCTAACCAGCGTCTGGGGGAGGGGTGTGACGGTTGAGAGGATATTCTCAACCATCATTTCTCTCTCCTGTCTGATCATCATGTATCATTCATAATTATAAGATCTTTTCAGCTGTAGCAGAACATCCGAGGAGAGAGTTGTAAGTAGTTTTGCGTTAGAGAGAGAGAGATAGCGCGAGTCATTGGTAGCTTCACCGCACCGTTCCCCTCGCGCACCCATCATCATCAATCAGTCGGCATTGCGCGCGCCATAAATCCAGACTTCTCTCGGCCGCGCTTGAAAGCAGACGTCCCGCGTGTTAATTTGCACCCGAAGTGTATAGTTTTTTGCGCCCTCATCGTGCGTGTGTCACCAGTTTCCCGACACCTGGACGAGCTCTTTTGCGTGCTTCCGTGCGACTTCCTGGCCGTTGTTCTCGACGTGTCCTGCGGACGACATCGAGTCCAGGGTACCTATTGAAGTAAAATTTCGCGCTAGTCGCACGCATGCGAGCATGATTCCGCGCGCGTAAAATTTATTGATTTTTGCTGCGGCCGCCGTATCATAACCTAGTTGAAAAATATGGTAAATAAGAAAATTCCAATAACTGCTTATAGCTGCACTTATTGGGACGGGCGTTGCGGTGCAAGCTTACTCAAGAGTCATGATATTCTTAATATACGCAGGGAAACAATACTAAGGTCTCCAAAAAGCTGGCCATGAACAGGAAAAATTTTGAATGCAGACATTCAAATTGAGGCCTTAGGGAAAGTGTGGTGAGATGCCTGGACAGTTTCAAAAATGTTATTAACACTTCTGGCAAAAGTCTTCCGTGTATGTAAGGCCAAAAAATAATAAATTGTCCCACTATTCTTACCTCAAAATCCCTCGTCTTCGAATTCAATGTTTGCTTTGAAAATTTTTTCTACCATGTCCAGTTTTTTTAGAGACATTGGTATTGTTTCCCTGTACTGATGAAGAAATCTCGACTTTCGAGGGAGCATGCACCGTTATGCCTGTCCCAATGAGTGCAGTCAAAAGTGTTTATTGAGATTATTTGATTTACCTTATTTTCCGGACTAGGTTATGATGCGACGGCCGCAGCAAAAATCAATATATTTTACGCGCGCGAAATCATACTCGCACGCATGCGATTAGCCCGAAATCTTACTTCAATAGGTACCCAGATCATCCGGATGACCACGTTATTCGGAGCGGCCGATCAGCGAGCGTGCGATTGCCGCCTTTTCGACACCTGTAAGTGCTAGCCGATAATTATTCTCTCTCTCTTTGGGCTTCACCCTCAATTGCTCTCTCCGTGTTCGTGCGATTAAGTGCACTCTATGTACGATGTTCTTTTTAGAGTTAAATAAATATGCCCATCTGGCTCCCGTTTAACTCTTGTGTGATCATTTTGGCGCTCGATTCCCCATCTCTTTCGCGCGCAAAGCAGTAGCAGCAGATCCAGCAGCATGCAGAGTTGCAGCGTATATTCAATCTAATCAAATCTGCTGGGCATTGCACCTTGCCCAGCATGTGCGGCTAATTCCTAGGCATTTAACTAGCAGCCGTCACAATGTTGGAGGGAAACTAAACTAAGAGTAATCAGAAGGGCTCAACGTGCTATCACACGAAACAAAACTCGCATAATTTCGTTTAGTTTTGTTTATGCAGTTCTCTCGTTCATATCGTTTCATTTAGTTTTGTTCATCGTCAACGTGAAGAAAATTGCATTATTTTGTTTCGTTCCTCCCTTAAACAAAACTAATGAAACAAAACAAAATTTTTTTTCTGTTTTATCATTTTCCTAGTTCACTTCATTTGCACTCATCCATCATTGTTCGAAGGTGGAAACTGTGAGTGCTCGATCGCCTCAACAGCACACTTTATTCGATACGTATCATTATTCGCAGGAGCTCTAGTTCTCTGGGTGAGGGTCTTATGGGCGAATCTCGGCATTTGAGAGATACTGGTTGGCAAATTCGAGATATTTCAATCTGATACGACATTTCCGGGTAACTTTTTCATCGATCAATTATTACTCAAACAATGGTATGACACTCGCGTGGACAACGCATATTCTCAAGTATTCAAATAAGAACCTCGTATTACAACTATTCTGATGAGTACACTTCATCCTAGGAATGAGCTGTCCTCGGCGTCAGAAAAGTGAACAGGGAGGATTCTAACAGTTTATAGGGGTTCCCAATGGTCTCTGTTACAAGATGAAGGAACTCCCCACCCTCTGAAATGTACGTTTTTGTGAATTTTCAATTTTTGTTAGCCTCGTGTTACATCGGAAGCACTTTAATTAAAAATTTTATTTTGACGCCGATTTAAATAATTTTGAGTCTGGGAGTGACCCCAAGGACTCGGGAAACTTTTGCATCCGAAGAACAGGACGTTGAAATGCTACAAAAATTATTATCGCGAAAAGAAGAAAAAGAACCCTAGCTTGCGGCGAATTTTCCATCACTGTCGAACCTGAAAAACTCCTCAATGATTGGTTCTGGACGAATAACTCGGACAAAACTGTCGAGTATTTTTCCTCCCACAATCGTGAGGAGGTACGTGATCTCAGGAATTATTTCTTTCACAAATCACGCTTCACTCGCGACGCGGTACTAGGATGAGACTATTGGAAATTGATTTTAACGCGGAATAGAAATGGTAGTGGAATGGATAAAAACTTACTCGTCTGTCACTGTGAATGCTTGGTAGTTTATTTCGACTGGTTCCTGGGCCCACTCGTTACAGCTCGCGGTGTAAAATTGATGTTCAGGATTCCTGGGCTTCTTCACCAAGATGTTGCTCAGAAAAGAAAAATTAGTTGATTGTTGTAATTGGCTCTGGACTTGACGCGCGCAGAATGTTTGAGAAAAATAGAATTGAATCGTAGGCGCGAGGGAAAAACTGCTCGACTGGTCTAGATGAGGTCAAGGAGCAGAGTGAAAAGCGTAGTCTCGCGCGGAGACCCGATGATTTTTGGTCGGAAACTGCATTTCCCGGAGAGAGGAAGCTCAACAAGAGGGCTAAATGGCGGGGTAGAATCCTACCCTGTAATTGGTGTTCATAGTCTTTTGTTAGCCCGGGCCTTAACGCCCAAATGGATTTGGCATCAATAGAAAGGGCGTGGGCCCTATTCATGAGTTTAGAAGGAGGGTTGAACTTCATAGTTTGGGGGCGGCAACATCTTGGAGAGGGGCCTGGTGGGACGGACAATTTGGTCCCAGCAAGTGGCGCCTATTGCGCTAAAAGTTGGTACTATGAATATTTTGGGTCCTGGTAAGTGGCGCTCATTGCGCTGAATATCGGTACTAGGAATGTTGTATGTCCTGACGAGTGGTGCCCTACAGTGCTAAAAATACTTACTATCCAGACATTTTCTGGCGTATATTTCTTGTTAAATATTTCCATGTTTTAATATTCAGCACATGTATTTTCAAATGTCTAGATGTTCATAATGAAATATTAGCAACACCATCGATTTTCACGCCAGTTTTCGTTTTCATTCTTGGATTCGGGAGTATATGTGGATATCTCTTTACATTCGATATCGTTTCCTGCGGTTTGCTTAGATTACAAATATAACAGGGAGCCTCTCGCTAAAATAGATTTCACACTCTTAAAAACAACTAGGTTATGATTATAGGTTGACTATAATTTGCACTCAACCATACATCTATCTCGATTTTCCAAATCGGTACATCCACTTTAAAGAATTTTTAGTCAGCAGAAATGCATCAGCACAAAGAAGATTTTTGAACCCAACGAAGGGTCATAAAAGTGAACTTTCGGATTTCGGAAAGGTTTCTTGTCTTGGTGCCTGCACGCCTCTGCCTCGTAAAAACTATAAACTTTCCCGGCCCCGCAAGACTTCTGAAGCTTTTTCGGTTGTTAACCTAAAAAAACCCTTTCATGCTATTGTTGCATTATTGATTTGAAAAGGCCGAGGGACAGTGTGGTTGATAATAAACATGATTTAGTTCTATGTCCAAGGTTGGATTTTTTCGTTCAAACGCAGCTGCAACTTCCCGGTTGATTGTTTCGGAAGGTCTAAATTGCATCGCCGCCCGAGGTTTTATTGCCGACATGGCAAGTTTATTATCAATTTCGAATCTAAAAAGTGAAATTCAGTATCCGGCAGTTTCTGGCGGCCTCGATCTATTCTTATTAGGGAGTTTCGGAATCTTTGTCTCACGCAACGGAGCACGTAGACAATAAATAAATTGTTGGGTGGAGACGAGGAAGTTTTTTATTATTTTGGGAAAGACAAACTGGAATTTTTATTATTTGCCGGCATTCCTTTGTAGAGATTAGGCCGCCAGAGACGAGGGGTGACGGTGTGCGACCGGTTGCGGGGGAAGGTGGGATGAGGCTAATACGCATCAGTGGACCCCAAAGACGGTATCATGAGTTTTTGCATAGGGTTGGGTGCTTAGACGGTCAAATTTGCATATTGGGACTCATTTTTCAGTATATGGTACTGATATCGCCCAGCTGTGTCAACTGATACATGGTCACATATGGGGGGTGGTAAACCAACGCACATGGGGTGTTTTGACTCGCCGTACGGGGGAACCAAGTATCAGGAGCGCAGGAACATCGAGTAGGTATACGGCTGAGTTGCCCGAGAGTATAGAGTCAGAGAGAAAGAGCTATATATTATCTCTCTCTCACACACCTCGAGTCGCGTGGAGCAGCTATATAGCGCATGATGCGAGGCCCGGTAAGCGTGTCGGCAGAGACTCGCGCCGTCGCCACTTTAGAGAAAGCCTAGGAAAAGACGATGGGGAGATTGTCTAGGCTAATGTGTAGGCGCCGAGACGAGAAGTGCGATGCTTTGCTATACGCATGCACCTTCCTTCCCCCCTTCCGCTCCTCTCGTCACCAGCCTCGCGGGGACCCACGTGAGCCCGACCGCTATACCTTTCATCGCCGCGGAGTATTTCTCCACGGCGTTGCCAAGTTTCGACCATTTCGCTTTACCTGCTTTGTATTTTTTTTTCTTTCAGATAAAGAGAAATCGGGAGGGAAAAGCGGCAAATCTCGATTCTCGAGGCTGATCTTATGTCGGCCTCGGGGTCGAGAGAGGTGCTTTGCATCCGTTCTCCTTTTTCGCGTAATTAACCTAATATTCTCCCTTCCGTCTTTCCTTTCTCTTTCTGAAAAGATGTTGAGTAGCGCTCGACATCACACCTCCAGCGTTAAACGGTTAGTTCTAGTTGATTTTCCAACTTAGAAGTAATCGTATGCCTCAGCTCGAATTTGCTATACGCCGAACCGGCGGGAATCTAGGGTGGACTCAAATTATACCCAACAACGTTACGCGGAGTAGTCGTCGAAGGGGTATGGTCAGCTAAATCAGGGTATATTTCGGGTTTGAACGGTGCAGTTGGGGGTAGCAAAGGTTCTTGTAGGGGGAGGGCTTGGGGTGTTTCAGGAGGAGGCTCTTCGCGGGGTTGTTGGCATGCAATAAGGAGACAGTAAGCCAGGGAGCTCCAAACGGCTCCCAGCAGGTGGAATGACCAGCCAAAGACAGAATGTAAAGTATAACCGTGGATAATTATATCCACGATGGCTTTGATGAGGTGGAGGATCATGAAGATAGCTATTACGCCGGCGCTAGCGGTACCAAAAGACATGAACCGGTCCCACAACTTGTTCCAGGTGGATCGCGCCAACCGGTTTACAGCTTCTTCGTCCAAAAGTTTGAATAGTGAGCCTTCAGCACTAGAAACAGGCTGACCATGAAGTTCTCTGGCAAGGTCATTTAGATGACCACTACGGTCCAACGGAAACATAATATGATCTCTGAGATCGCTAAGGTCCTTCAAGGTATAAATTCCGGAAGTCGCGAGCCCTTCGGGGCTTATGTATTTCCAGGAAGATTTCGTCATGGGTTTGATCATGGTTGACGGAGGAGTCCTCTTTGAAGTTCAATAAATCGACTGAAATATTCTTGGTCAATGGTATGACATAACCTAGCGGTGTTACTACTGACTACCTTTCGTTCTACAAACTCGATGAACTCTAACCATTGATTTTCAGAATATATATGACTGAGTGGTCCGGTTAGATTCTGATGGACGTACAAGTATACGCGGTATTTCAGGGACGACTGATTTTGCAGAGTTAATAGTAGTCTGGTTGCGTCTAAATAGTGTTTATCCACAACACTGTCAATCGGGCTATCGGCTTAAATGATCCGAGGTAGTGATGGGATCATCGGTGTTGTGGGGGGGGGGGGGCTTAATTTCAAGGAATAGCGGGCAATCCCCAGGCATCCAATGGTGGAATGGTAATGACTTCCCCGTACTCTAGCTTGATTTGAAGCGGCTCGCTCGACAGTCTGATCGCTCTAAGGGTGCTATTGGCGTGATGAAGTTCATTAACGTTCCCTAGACTCTCAAACCACAGCCAAGCGGCTTGACGTTGCTCAAATGTGGAGAGTCCAGGGCATGTAACTTCTCCTCGTTCAAGTATATCCCAGACAAATTGCACACTCCGTGCAGCTAGGAAGGGCTGCCGAAGAGGAAACGGGTCTAGAAAAGGGCAAGGCCACTGACACGATGCGGGACCACAAAAGATGGTTTCGTCGTCCACGTAATATCCGAAGACGTCCTTACTAAACCAATGTTTCAGTACGGTATTGTGAACTTCAGCTAGTATCTGTTCTAATTCCTGCCTGACTTCGGGAAGGAGGCCAACTGCTAAACGCACTAGCATACGTCGGTTCTCAAACTCGGCATATTGGTGTACGACGTCGTTACTAGCTATTCCCTTGGCTATACCTATAATAGGTTTGCACATGAAGAAATATGCACGGTGATGTTTTGGGAAAAACTTCCTCGCTGCTAGATGCAGCTCGACCGCACAATAATATAAGGTGTCTAACAGGACGTCGGTCCTCCTGACGGGATATCCGAGAGAGGCCGCCTTCGCGCTCTCCATACGCTGCCGCGCTGCTGAGAAGTTTTTCTCCTAAGAATGACCCTGGCCTTATCGTTGGCTAATCTTGCAGTTCTGATCCAGGCTTGGGCAGTTTGAATGTCGAAAGTACTTTCAAGACTTTGCACGGAGCTCTGCCCTTCGGAAATCTTCCTTGCAACCTGAAGAAGTACCCGATTCGCGGCGAGGAGACGATCTCGCGGGAATGGTCTCAAAAACGGGCACGAGGCGGTATGCGGCCCATTCAACACGGAGATGGTGTCTAGATGAAGACACCATCTCCGTGTTGAATGGGCCGCATACCGCCTCGTGCCACTTTTATGACCCTTCGTTGAGTTTAAAAATCTTCTTTGTGCTGATGCATTTCTGCTGACTAAAAATTCTTTAAAGTGGATGTACCGATTTGGAAAATCGAGATAGATGTATGGTTGAGTGCAAATTATAATCAACCTATAATCATAACCTAGTTGTTTTTAAGAGTGCGAAATCTATTTTAGCGAGAGGCTCCCTGTAATATTTGTAATCTGAGCAAACCGCAGGAAACGATATCGAATGTGAAGAGATATCCACATATACTCCCGAATCCAAGAATGAAAACGAAAACTGGCGTGAAAATCGATGGTGTTGCTAATATTCCATTATGAACATCTAGACATTTGAAAATACATGTGCTGAATATTAAAACATGGAAATATTTAACAAGAAATATACGCCAGAAAATGTCTGGATAGTAAGTATTTTTAGCACTGTAGGGCACCACTCGTCAGGACATACAACATTCCTAGTACCGATATTCAGCGCAATGAGCGCCACTTACCAGGACCCAAAATATTCATAGTACCAACTTTTAGCGCAATAGGCGCCACTTGCTGGGACCAAATTGTCCGTCCCACCAGGCCCCTCTCCAAGATGTTGCCGCCCCCAAACTATGAAGTTCAACCCTCCTTCTAAACTCATGAATAGGGCCCACGCCCTTTCTATTGATGCCAAATCCATTTGGGCGTTAAGGCCCGGGCTAACAAAAGACTATGAACACCAATTACAGGGTAGGATTCTACCCCGCCATTTAGCCCCTTTGTTGAGCTTTGTCTCTCCGGGAAATGCAGTTTCCGACCAAAAATCATCGGGTCTCCGCGCGAGACTACGCTTTCCACTCTGCTCCTTGACCTCATCTAGATCAGTCGAGCAGTTTTTCCCTCGCGCCTACGATTCAATTCTATTTTTCTCAAACATTCTGCGCATGTCAAGTCCAGAGCCAATTACAACAATCAACTAATTTTTCTTTTCTGAGCAACATCTTGGTGAAGAAGCCCAGGAATCCTGAACATCAATTTTACACCGCGAGCTGTAACGAGTGGGCCCAGGGACCAGTTGAAATAAACTACCAAGCATTCACAGTGACAGACGAGTAAGTTTTTATCCATTCCACTACCATTTCTATTCCGCGTTAAAATCAATTTCTAATAGTCTCATCCTAGTACCGCGTCGCGAGTGAAGCGTGATTTGTGAAAGAAATAATTCCTGAGATCACGTACCTCCTCACGATTGTGGGAGGAAAAATACTCGACAGTTTTGTCCGAGTTATTCGTCCAGAACCAATCATTGAGGAGTTGTTCAGGTTCGACAGTGATAGAAAATTCGCCGCAAGCTAGGGTTCTTTTTCTTCTTTTCGCGATAATAATTTTTGTAGCATTTCAACGTCCAGTTCTTCGGATGCAAAAGTTTCCCGAGTCCTTAGGGTCACTCCCAGACTCAAAATTATTTAAATCCGCGTCAAAATAAAATTTTTAACTAAAGTGCTGCCGATGTAACACGAGGCTAACAAAAATTGAAAATTCACAAAAACGTACATTTTAGAGGGTGGGGAGTTCCTTCATCTTGTAACAGGGACCATTGGGAACCCCTATAAACTGTTAGAATCCCCCCTGTTCACTCTTCTGACGCCGAGGACAGCTCATCCCTAGGATGAAGTGTACTCATAAGAATAGTTGTAATACGAGGTTCTTATTTGAATACTTGAGAATATCCGTTGTCCACGCGAGTGTCATACCATTGTTTGAGTAATAGTTGATCGATGAGAAAGTTACCCGGAAATTTCGTATCAGATTGAAATATCTCGAATTCGCCAACCAGTATCTCTCAAATGCCGAGATTCGCCCATAAGACCCTCACCCAAAGAACTAGAGCTCCTGCGAATAATAATACGTATCGAATGAAGTGTGCTGTTGAGGCGATCGAGCACTCACAGTTTCCACCTTCGAACAATGATGGATGAGTGCAAATGGAGTGAACTAGAAAAATGATAAAAGAGAGAAAAAAAAATTTTGTTTTGTTTCATTAGTTTTTTTAAGGGAGAAACGAAACAAAATAATGCAATTTTCATCACGTTGACGATGAACAAAACTAAATGAAACGATATGAACGAGAGAACTGCATAAACAAAACTAAACGAAATTATGCGAGTTTTGTTTCGTGTGATAGCACATTGAGCCCTTCTGATTACGTTTAGTTTAGTTTCCCTCCAACATTGTGACGGCTGCTAGTTAAATGCCTAGGAATTAGCCGCACATGCTGGGCAAGGTGCAATGCCCAGCAGATTTGATTAGATTGAATATATGCTGCAACTCTGCATGCTGCTGGATCTGCTGCTACTGCTTTGCGCGCGAGAGAGATGGGGAATCGAGCGCCGAAATGATCACACAAGAGTTAAACGGGAGCCAGATGGGCATATTTATTTAACTCTAAAAAGAACATGGTGCATAGAGTGCACTTAATCGCACGAATACGGAGAGAGCAATTGAGGGTGAAGCCCAAAGAGAGAGAGAATAATTAACGGCTAGCACTTACAGGTGTCGAGAAGGCGGCAATCGCACGCTCGCTGATCGGCCGCTCCGAATAACGTGGTCGTCCGGATGATCTGGACTCGATGTCGTCCGCAGGACACGTCGAGAACAACGGCCAGGAAGTCGCACGGAAGCACGCAAAAGAGCTCGTCCAGGTGTCGGGAAGCTGGTGACACATGCACGATGAGGGCGCAAAAAACTATACACTTCGGGTGCAAATTAACACGCGGGACGTCTGCTCTCAAGCGCGGGCGAGAGAAGTCTGGATTCATGGCGCGCGCAATGCCGACTGATTGATGATGATGGGTGCGCGAGGGGAACGGTGCGGTGAAGCTACCAATGACTCGCGCCATCTCTCTCTCTCTCTCTAACGCAAAACTACTTACAACCCTCTCCTCGGATGTTCCGCTACAGCTGAAAAGATCTTATAATTATGAATGATACATGATGATCAGACAGGAGAGAGAAATGATGGTTGAGAATATCCTCTCAACCGTCACACCCCTCCCCCAGACGCTGGTTAGCACGCCAGTGTACCAGCTCGAGAACTATCTCTCTCTGTCTGGGCTCAGATGGAGAAAAGTGTCTGACATGCATGACGAAAAGAAAATTGAGAAAGATCAAATTTTAGAAAAATAAATTGAAAAGTATTATAATGGTAATTTACCTTCCAAATAGTTGAAGTTGGGTAGATTTCTTGAATAATTGAGTATTACTGGTTGAAAATAAACCACTCTATTGCTCTCTGTACAAAAGACTTATTTCTAACATCCATCCATTCTGTACAAAAATAAATGATTTCGTACTAATTTTCGTACGTGATTAGACACCTTTGGTCTCTGACAACGAAAATTATCGAAAAGTATCAAAAATAAAGAAAAATATCTCTACATTTATCGTCCGACTAGACTTTTTAGTCTCTTTTGATTGAAATGAACTAAAAATAGCCATAATGAAAAATTATGACTCGTATGACTCGTGAGTCGAATGCTTATGCAAATTTACGTGGAGGGTATTGAGATTTGATTGACACATAAGACACATGTGCAGGCAAATTTGTGAAAGTTTGATCGAAAAGAGAAAGAAAGAAGAAAAATATCCATTTATTTGACTCGCGCGGCACTGAGGTTACTTCCTTAAGCTCCCGAATATTTGTAGTACCAGGTTTGTAATCGTAGAATCTATGGCTGAGCAATCCATGCGGAAATAGCGGTATTAGGTTGAATCTACACGAAGGAATTTCTATTGTAAGTTCTCGATTTTTGCGATCGATTTGAAAGACGGAATGTCAAGTCCGTGTATTTAAAAGCGTTTCATGTGATACTCAATACTAAAAGGAAGACAGAGAAAAGGAGAATTATCTGTCTCAGAGCATGGGTTTCCGGCTCTAAACAACCATCTAAACAGGCCGTTCAAAGTCATGTAGACTCATCGCGTCGGGGTTCTTCGCCAGACATCAATCATCAGAAACTTCAGAATCCAAATTTTGTGAATACTTCAATTGATAAACTTTGTACAAATAGGTCTCTAGTTTTTGTAGCCTGGGAACAATTGAAACGTATTACGAAAGGACTCGAAAGATTCTCTTCGAACCGCTGACTCAAGTCCGGGTTCGACTCTAGTAACACGGATTTTTGAATTTCCGGACTTTGCCAATAATTGGAGTGATAGACTTTGTGCAAATTCAATTCCTCTACCCAAAATTGTAGTACAATTAACCCGCAAGGTTGGGGAGCGAAGAATCTGCGAGCCGGTCCCCAAGTTTTGATAAGGGTCGTCCCAAGGATTTTGGAAAATTTTTTTTCTTTGCTACAGAGATTTCCAGAAGTTGTACCCGCCTTGACTACTGGATTCTCGACAAAAATTGGCTGATGTTATTTATGTCATTGTTTGTAGTGTTTATCAATTCATTCTAGTTCAGAGCTAAAACTAGGTTGATCAAAACGGATCCGTTGGTACTTGGAACAAAAATGATACAAGGCTAGTCACGCGTTTCGCGGTAACTGAAAAAAAAGGTGACATCAGAAAAACACGTAATACCTTTTACATATAAATGCAAATGGTGACTCAACGACACGCAACGAGGCAACTGAAGCAAATCACTTCTCCGTTTGGAGTGTTATGAACGAGCCCTGAAGTTACTGGGACGATGATTTCGATTCTGCGCCGGCGCGGGCTAGACGACGGGCTTGTTGCAAGGCGTACAACTCGTAGACGGTTGCTGTTCGACTGGCTCCTGGGAACTTGAAATGGCAGCGCGGGCAACGCCTGGGTCCGCTGGGGTCAGGCATCTTTCGTCGTCCGTCGGAGAAGTGCCATAGACGGTCAGATCGAGCACTCTTGTCGTGCGACGGAGCGTAAGTACGGCCTCAGGTGTATAATTAGAGACCTTCAGAGGAGGTTGGTATTCCTCAGGATAGACCTCGGTAACGGAACTAGCCCCTCCTGGTATTTTCGTCGGCCGTTCCGTCGAGGACTGGGTCTTTCTCATACGCTTACAAACCTTGTACTTATGATTATTCGGTAGCGGCTGCTGCTGTTGCTGGAACTACTGGATGGCTGGACCTCTGGATCGTTGTTATCGTTACGATTGAAGGACCGGGTTCGTTGGATTGTTAAGTGCTGAAGCACAATGGAAGCAGTGGCGACAATTAAAGTGGCTTTATTAACTGACTCTACACAGAACTGGCGTTATAGAATACGATATACAGAATAGAAATACGGAGTGACAGTGAAAGGCTCGTTATAAGGTTATTCAAGCGAGGCTGAGCTTATAGGTCAGGGTCTCAAGCCCCGAGTCTGCTGGCGGGCGTCTGTAGGCTCCTTATATAGACGAAATGACGTCATTAGCTGAGTGGCGTGGTTACGCCCACGGAAGCCTCTGTCTGGTTGCTGGTGGTGCGTGCGCATCCTCTCCTTGATGCGCCATCATGGATCTGGGCGGTGCCGACTACTGAAAGGGGGCGGGCTGTTGCCTAATTCGTGCGCGGCCATTATCGATCGAGCGCGTCGCGGATCTGCGCGCTGGAGGGGAGACTCTCTCTCGTCTGGGCAGCGTCTCTGATTGGTTGTCGGTTGCGTCATCTAATAAAGCCTCCCCTCGGTATGCAGCGGCGCCGGGCTTGTTGTTGCTAGGTGGTGGCGTCGGCGTTGCCAAGCGTATGCGACGTTGCCGAGTCTCATGGCCGTATGCGGTAATGAGGTCATGGCTGTACGGCGAGTGTTGTTTGTCGACCGCCCCCTTTGGCTGTTGCGATGCTGCATCTCATGTCCTCTTGGCGTTGCTTGGCTTATGCACGTAGCTGTAGCTGGTCTTTGCTCTGGCTTGAGGCTTGTCCGATGTCCGTTGCCGACGGCTTCCATGCCGTGTGTCCGCAGGGAGTTCTGGAATCATGAGTCCCGGTTGGGACTTGTAAATCATGTCAACAACGTGTTCTCAGACCAACGTGACCGTTGGCTTATGGTTAATCCATCATTTAATTCCAATATGTTTATTTAGTCGAGAGCCACACTTCAGCACAAGACACAACCCTGCGTGAATGCGGATCGTCACTTTATATCTTTGACTACGCGTGGGGACTCTCCGGCACGAAGCATAATCTCGTGTGAATGCGGAATGGTAGTTTACGTCTTTGACTACACGTAGGAGTCGCTCTTTGGCACAAGGTACGGTCTTGGGTGAATGCGGAACGATAGTTTGTGCCTTGGACTACATGTAAATAGACCGTTTTCCTCGCATTTTGTAGTACGAGTCGAGATTCTCCGAGTTGTAGGTTCACGGTTATCTGGGATCGAAGGTTTCATACCTTAACAGGAGCAAGGAAGAGACATAACCTGGTGCAATGCCGGAACTCGCGCCTGAGTGTTATCTGAGTTTTACAGCCCAGACTCTTGAACCATATGTGGTCCCGCTAACCCAGCCCTGATTCTTACTAGATCTTCGATAGGTGTGCACGTATGAAGCGAATCACTCTACGTTTTCACACAACACCATTTGTCAAAATGTTCGAGCTCGATCATTTACTATAAGCAAGGCTACTGCTTGGGAATATATATATATATATATATATATATATAGGAGCAGTTCCGTTGAAATTTCGATATTGGAAGATCCAAAATTTACTGGTCTAAAATTCCGTTTTCGAATGCTTTATTATGTACTTCTCAGCATATGAACCCCACAAAACGCTAATGGAGTCATGCACGAGCACCAACCTTTCTGCATGTCACTACCATACGGCGGCACGTCACTAACATTAAAATCCAGCGAGAATAGTCTTCGCGGGGAAGAACTCTGTCACGTACGCAAATTATTAACACTTAGGGTCATAGAAGGGTTCCGTCTATCAGTTATCTTCCAGAATGAGTTGGTGCGATTCTCAGAGTAAGCGATGGATAAACCAATAATATTGGAAGTTAGTAATTATTAATCGAAAGCATTAATTCGTTCTGCATCTAGGACATTATAAATATATATATAAAAAAGGGTTGAAATGATATAGCTTTACGCCACCTAAGATTGTGAATTTCTCTAGCAATGCTCGCGCAGAATTCAAGACTTTCGTTACAAGTCCCAAAAGCTCGGGCTGGGAATCCAACTTGAATAAGGATCGGGCTATGATTTGATCCCAGTTAACCCGAAAATTTTATCATGCCAGTGTCCGAGTTCAACGGAGATGGCGAATGCGTTGTTTGTACATGTATGACCAATTTTCGGTTGTGAGTTGTCGATATTCGTTGCTAGCCAGAAGGAAGGGGAAAAGAAATGTTAAATAAGGAGCTGATCTGGGCTGGTCGAAGCTATACAGATCGCGTGCTGTTGCGCGTTTTGTGGAAGGAGCGACGCGTCCGATTTTCCCGATCACACATTCTAAAGATTCAGACACTAGCGTTAATGTGTCTCTACTGAGGACGACGATACCCCTAACAGTAATGGTTACTACACAGTTTCTCCGGAGAGCTTCCTCGAGTAACGGTATTGACCGAACAACACATAGTTAAACTCCAATTATCGACCTCGAATTGTAGTTTGCACAAGTTTAATAAGGGAGGTCAATCTGGTAGACACATGAGTTCACAAACTCGCAGTTACTGATTCTCCAAGTACCAACGATTGGGTGGAACACTTTCGCTGACGCAATGAGTTCTAAGGTTACGGGAAAGAGTGGGGTGGTAGACTCTGGGGTACGAGTATTATCGCAATAACTCATTCCATTCAAATTTTTCTATATCTATTCTGTTAAAATACATTCAGGAATGAATTCCCAGCTCGATCCGTTCACTACTCTTTTACTCATTTACAAAGATTAAGGGTGGAAATGTCAGTACCGTGCACCACTTTCCCCATGCCTCATAAATGTGAAGATCGCGTATACCGTTCTAACTCATTCCACGAGCTTTCTGTGCAAGTTATATCACATATTATCGCTCAATATTCCAGAAGGTAAGAAAAAAAAATCGACTCAGACACGCGCAGACTCAATGTTCAATTTTTGAATTTTTGGGCACGAAATGTGTAAGTTATTGTGATTATACCCATATACTTAATGATGTCCGGGGGTTATCTCGTTAGTCGACCACGGGCTATTCCCAGTGGAATCCCAATCAGAATGCTCAATCTCCCGACCTTTACTTTCGAATTTTTTCTTTATCCTCAAGAGTTATCAGACTAAAGGCCAAAAGTCTACTCGCGTGAGTACTATCTCATTAGTACCCGAAACAATAGTCCGCTTTCTGTTTCGACAACCATTTGGATTCATCAAAAATTTTGCTTATTTTCTATCAATACAAATGTGAATGCGATGTGAGCAAAATGTGAAGACTACAGCAACCAGATTCGCAACAACGGAACAGTCGATCATGAATCATTCCTCCCAAAAATTCACGCTTCCCGAAACACAGGTTCGCCGGCCGACGGACCGTATCGCGCATCACTCCATTCCCTGCCTCAAATAAATGACTCATTTGAAATGATTCAGGAATTTGGGATATTTCAAATCACTGATTTGAAATGAGTCATTTGAAAAATCTGTTTATAACTAAGTATTCTACGCCTGAAATGTAGAAAGTGATACTGAATCAAACATTGATTGTTGGAATTTTTTTCAAGTTTCCCAAATGAATCATTTCAGATGAGTCACATCAAATGGGTCATTTCAAATGATCCATTCCTATCTTTCTTCAAATGAGTCATTTCAAATATCCCAAATCCCTGAGTCATTTCAAATGAGTCATTTATTTTAGGTAGGGTTGCAGAAGTAGCCTGCATGGTATGAAGCCAAAGGAGCAGACGACGAGAGTCGCTGCTCTGCGTCTCGAATAAAGAGACCGGGAGGAGACGCGCTTCAAAATGTCCGCTACCGCAATATTGTTGTGACGCTACGACGCCGCAGTACTCCGTTGGACGCATTTATTTCAAGTTTTGGAGTAATGATTTTATTTCGAGTACCCAATCTGGCTTTTGCGATGCGTATTTTTGGTAATCCGTGGTTCGGGGGCCTCGGATCAGTGTGCCTAATTCGTAAAATACGCCAAACTTGTGTAACGATCCCGGAGCAACAAGCGTGTGGAAGCTGATACTGACAGAACAAATCATTACCTTTACCTTTTAAGCAGAATATTTGTACCGTACTCCCTTTTCTTATGAAAATCTAAGCTGAAGCCAGTGTCCATTGGACAACCACTAAATCAGATGAGTAGAAAATTTACAGCTGTATCCTGCCGAATGTCGTGCTTACTCCTCATAAATTAGATGCTTAGCTTTGTGAAATGTTTTTCTGATTCCACAGGCTTAGAAGAAACGGAATGAGTCAGTGCGTACTCTTTCTCATGCTCGTACACAGATGGATGCTAGTGAGTACCTTGATAGAAAGTGGAATTTTCAAAGCGATTGAAAAGTAGCCATAACTACCACCTCACCAAACCAATAGTCTATGAGGATCACAAGCTTGCAAACAATAGTTGATAACGAGAGTAACTAACAGGTTTGACACGTAGCAACGATATTACTGCCATTAGAGTAGTGATAAGGTTTTATGTTCCTCCAGGTGTCTGTGATTTACTTTCAAAAAGCACGTTAACATGTTTTTGAAATGTCGAGAAGAAAATGATTACCAGAATTTATCAATATTTTGATGGAGGGGTACCTTTTGCAGCGAACTTCTGCTGTATACCCTCTGGTGTTGGTGCTCACGAGGTAACTTTTGGTAAATCCAGTGCTATCAATGCTTTGCAACACAGCTTCCACTCCTAATCAAATTCGCTCTCATTCTTACAGAAACCAGTAAATGACTGACATGATTGAACTTCTACGTGCTACAATTGAGAAGAGAAAAAAAAACAACAGAGAGAGAGAATCCCAATGAGTCGTCCATTAGATATAATAATCTGAGCAGAGGACTTCAGTTATTGTTCAATTTGTTGAAGTTTAGTTATTTCTCTCAATGAGTATTTGGAGTGATCTTACTAACATCATCCTCACCGATTGAGCCAATTTTGAAGCGTCACGTATGTAACAAGTATCCTAACTTATGTGCTAGGCGGTGATTGTTTATCCACGAATATTCGATTTCTAGACTGGGTTGAGATAAACTGAGAAAGTTGTTCTTGGGTTTTGGCTTCATTAATGTGTAGTCTAAAATTCAGCTCTTTATCTTTTTCAATTTTTGAGTTCTGATCAAAATAACATCCTAGAAGCTTGGAACTAATAAATAAAGTCATTTTTTTTGATACTCTAACTGTATTGTAATAATCAGTATGCACCTCATAAGCTACAATTCTATTGAATGGCACTACCCCAGGGCACAAATTCCCTCTCTTCCTGTGGAACGATTAGTGTCCCCTTTTTATAAAGACAAGAGATGGAAGTTCTCACCGACTTTAGAGGTCCACAAATAGATATAAAGGTGGTGACTACAAATGAAATTTTCATTAATGAGTCGTCGTTTCTCTACAGGTTTTAATCATCATGAATTCAGGTCTTATCAATTGGCTTATTTCCAACTATTCAACATCTTTCCAACTATTCAATGTGAGCTCTTCAGACAAGTATCCGAAAAAAAAGTGAGTACTTTTTCAACAAAGAGTGCTAACCAAATAGTGACAAACGAAGGTCGTCTCCGTCGTCAATCTGAACTTTAAACAGATAAAAAGAAAATTCTTATTACAAATACCAATAAATGATAATGTGGTGAATCGACATCGTGTCGATTTTTGCTATAGACTATTACTCATATTTTTTTCTTTTCTTATAAACCATTATCTCTTGCAACAGTTTGTGCAATGACAATGATGTTACTTTTGCAGATACATGCTTGGTTGTGAAATCGCGCAAAAGGCCAGCGTCGTGCTGGGTCTGCGCGATGAACGTTCAACTTCATGTCCTTTCTTCTATAATTTCAATTCTGGTATCAATCGCAAACTCATACATGTAGATTAGACAATTTTCTTTTTTCATGACGCAACATTGCAATGGTTTTTATTTTTATTTTTGTCGTCTCGTTGTTATGCTCTGACTTCCGTGCGCAACATCCACATATTTTGGAATACTAGCAGCTCATCATTCTGAATTTGTGATATGATGTGTTTCATCTTTAACAAGATCTGATTATCAGAGCAGCATGAGAAGAGTATCGATGGATTGGACCTTTTCAAGTTGTGAAGACTTGTCAAATTTTTGTCAAGCAGAGATCAGAATTTTGGGGCTTAGTATCATAAGTTTTTCTTCTTCATCTTCTCCACTTACTTTTTTCGCAAGAATTTCAAGTCTTACGTCGTAATCTTTCAAAGATGATATTTGTGGCTGCGCTTTTACAAAGGCGAGGAAACTGCTTTGAAGACCATATTCTCCTAGCTCCTTTTTGTAGCCAACGAGTTTTGGCAGCCTCACACGACAAGGCAGTTTGTATAGCTGATCAAATCATTTGAACTGATTTTTTTTTGTAATCTTGATTATTTTCTCTTCTCACTGTTAACATTTTACACTTAATAACGCACACGTGGATCTATGGAATCTCCTAAATTCTTATCTAAACTGTATAAAATATTTACAAAAGTGAATATCCTTTTTTCTGAGAACAGATTCATTAATTACACCATCACACGACTCACTGTATAATGCCCATCAATCGGCACTAATTAATCAATAGGTAATTGTTTATCAAGTTCGTCTCACAACAAGTTCCTGCTTGCTATAGTCAGATTCTGACTAACAAACAAAAGCCCATCGTCTCACCATTCCTTTTTTTCCCTTGTGAACCATTCAAAAATCTTCATCGTGATTCAAAACGAGGTACTTAAGTCACTTATACTAAAGTCCAAAATTCAAAAATCTGCTAGATTTTCATCATCTGACGGCAACTTGCGGCCACCATTTAAATACTTAATCCGCTGATGAGATTCGTAATCAACTAGGAGTTCAAATTTTTGTTCCAATCTTATGAGCCGTTCAACTTGCGCATAAAATTTGATATGTCGTAGCTGCGAGACGGAAGCCAAAACTACGTGACATTTCAAATTATTAGTTTGGGCTTTTTTTTTGATAATGAGCTTTCGGTTTGTATGGAGTTGCATGGCTGGATTATGTTGCCTGAGTTTTCGCACGCGAATCGCATAGTTGTTACGCGTTAGGCGCGTCGATGCTCGTTCTGTTCTGTGACCAAATTCTGATGATCCTTGTGTCGAATTGATTTTGTTCCAATATGGTTTGAATTTTGAAATCCTC
Source organism: Eretmocerus hayati (assembly GCA_029851415.1). Lineage (NCBI taxonomy): Eukaryota > Metazoa > Arthropoda > Insecta > Hymenoptera > Aphelinidae > Eretmocerus > Eretmocerus hayati. The sequence continues at coordinate 64,032,805 of CM056744.1, read as the reverse complement.
GGGGCTATTCCTTGGTAAAAATGCAATTGATAATGATGTGGTGGTTATTGCTTTGTTCTTATCTGTTCTTTCTTCCAGAGGTCCGAAGTCACCCAAGGAATGAGGAAACTGGCTTGATTTGAGCACTAATAAAGATTGGAATCTGGAATAGGGGCATGATTCTCCCCTATAACTTGTGATTTAGAAACTTGAGGTGATATTGCACTGATTTTGACTGATTTCTGAGAAATAGTGAGACTTTGTGGACAATGTTTGAGAATACTTTGCGCTTATTTTTCACAGAACGAGAGTTAAGAGGGGTAGCCTAAGAACTTGAAAGAAATTGTATACACACAAAACAAAAAAAAAAATTGAAGAACCATATATCCCCCAATCCCAATTCCCTGAGTTTTCTTGGATATCTAGGTATTGTCGCTGAGCTGATAATTGCAGAGGGGTTTCCAGGGACACTAACCGAGGTTTGAGAATCCTATCTTTTCAAAGTTACAGTTCTAGCAACGGGTATTATACTTTCCACGAGCATTTATGCCAGATTTAGGGTTTTTACCATGAATTTTATATCTGAATAAGGGACTCTGAAACTTCTTGGAGAAATTTGACTGGACTGAATTCGACTTTGCATCTTTTTCACTTGGTATGGAAGTTTGCTCATTTCTGATGACAACATCATCCAAATATGTGGAAAGTGTTTGTGGATGAGAAATTAAATTCAAGTTTCTAGAGAATTGAGCAGCAAATCTGATTTCTAGAATTGAAGGAAGTTTATGAAATTTATATTGTGACCCTTTTGGAGTTATGAATGGTTCACCGAGAAGTTTCTGAGCTATTTCAACGAAATTTTCTGAGCTTTCCACTTTTATCGACCGATTTTCTGAGATTCGATTTACTTGATTAACCGTATTTACAAGAATTTGACGCGCCGCGCGCGGTGATTGTTGTGGGTTTGAATTTACGTTTTTAGAAACTGACTCCATTCGAGTAAGTAGAATGTGTCAGTAATGTGGACTGTTAGTGTGAAAGTAATGAAGTAGAGATTTCAAAATCCGACGATTCCGAGAACGATAAAAATGATTCTAAGCTAATTTTTTTTTGTATTTTTGAGCATTTCTGTCCAATTTTTTGGTTTCGAAGTAACCCTCCGGTTAAGCCTCAAGAAAAGAAAAGTGCTTCTGTTACATCGGAAGCACTTTGATTGAAAATTTTATTTTGACGCCGATTTAAATAATTTTGAGTCTGGGAGTGACCCCAAGGACGCGGGAGACTTTTGCATCCGAAGAATTGGACGTTGGAATGCTACAAAAATTATTATCGCGAAAAGAAGAAAAAGAACCCTAGCTTGCGGCGAATTTTCCAACACTGTCGAACCTGAAAAACTCCTCAATGATTGGTTCTGGAAAAATAACTCGGACAAAACTGTCGAGTATTTATCCTCCCACAATCGTTAGGAGGAACGTGATCTCACGAATTATTTCTTTCACAAATCACGCTTCACTCGCGACGCGGTACTAGGATAAGACTATTAGAAATTGATTTTAACGCGGAAGAGAAATGGTAGTGGAATAGATACAAACTTACTCGTCTGTCACTGTGAATGTTTGGTAGTTTATTTCAACTGGTCCCTGGGCCCACTCGTTACAGCTCGCGGTGTATAAAATTGATGTTCAGGATTCCTAGGCTTCTTCACCAAGATGTTGCTCAAAAAAGAAAAATTAGTTGATTGTTGTAATTGGCTCTGGGCTTGACGCGCGCAGAATGTTTAAAAAAAATAGAATTGAATCGTAGGCGCGAGGGAAAAACTGCTCGACTGGTCTAGATGAGGTCCAGAAGTAGAGTGGAAAGCGGAGGCTCGCGCGGAGACCCGATGAGTTTTGGGCGGAAACTGCATTTCCCGGAGAGAGAAAGCTCAACAAAAGGGCTAAATGGCGGGATAGAATCCTACCCTGTAATTGGTGTTCATAGTCTTTTGTTAGCCCGGGCCTTAACGCCCAAATGGATTTTGCATCAATAGAAAGGGCGTGGGCCCTATTCATGAGTTTAGAAGGAGGGTTGAACTTCATAGTTTGGGGGCGGCAACATCTTGGAGAGGGGCCTGGTGGGACGGACAATTTGGTCCCAGCAAGTGGCGCCTATTGCGCTAAAAGTTGGTACTATGAATATTTTGGGTCCTGGTAAGTGGCGCTCATTGCGCTGAATATCGGTACTAGGAATGTTGTATGTCCCGACGAGTGGTGCCCTACAGTGCTAAAAATACTTACTATCTAGACATTTTCTGGCGTATATTTCTTGTTAAATATTTCCATGTTTTAATATTCAGCACATGAATTTTTAACATATCTAGATGTTTATAACGAAATATTCGCAACACCATCAATTTTTACGCCAGTTTTCGTTTTCATTCTTGGATTCGGGAGTATATCTGGATACCTCTTTACATTCGATATCGTTTCCTGCGGTTTGCTCAGATTACAAAGATTACAGGGAGCCTCTCGCAAAAATAGATTTCACACTCTTAAAAACAACAAGGTTATGATTATAGGTTGATTATAATTTGCACTTAACCATACATCTATCTCGATTTTCCGAATCGGCACATCCATTTGAAAGAATTTTTAGTCAGCAAAAATGCATCGGCACAAAGAAGATTCCTAAACCCAACAAAGGGTCATAAAAGTGAACTTTCGGATTTCGGGAAGGTTTCTTGTCTTTGTGCCTGCACGCCTCTGCCTCGTAAAAACTATAAACTTTTCCGGCCCCGCAAGACTTTTTGAAGGTTTTTCGGTTGTTAACCTGAAAAAGAACTCTTTCATGCTATTGTTGCATTATTGATTTGAAAAGGCCGAGGGACAGTGTGGTTGATGATAAACATGATTTAGTTCTATGTCCAAGGTTGGATTTTTTCGTTCAAATGCAGCTGCGACTTTCCGGTTGATTGTTTCGAAAGGTCTAAAGTGTATCGGCGCCCGAGGTTTTACTGCCGACATGGCAAGTTTATTATCAATTTTGAATCTAGAAAGTGAAATTTAGTATCCGGCAGTTTCTGGCGACCTCGATCTATTCTTATTAGGGAGTTTCGGAATCTTTGTCTCACGCAACGGAGCACGTAGACAATGAATAAATTGTTGGTTGAAGACGAGGGAGTTTTTTATTATTTTGGAAACGACAAACTGGAATTCTTATTATTTGTCAGCGTATCTTTGTAGAGGTGAGGTCGCCAGAGACGAGGGGTGACGGTGTGCGACCGGTTGCGGGGGAAGGTGGGATGAGGCTAATACGCATCAGTGGACCCCAAAGACGGTATCATGAGTTTTTGCATAGGGTTAGGTGCTTAGAGGGTCAAATTTGCATATTGGGACTCATTTTTCAGTATATGGTACTGATATCGCCCACTTGTGTCAACTGATACATGGTCACATCTGAGGGGTGGTGAACCCACCCACATGGGCTGTTTCGACTCGCCGTACGGAGGAACCAAGTATCAGGAGAGCAGGAACATCGAGTAGGTATACGGCTGAGTTGCCCGAAAGTATAGAGACAGAGAGAGAGAGCTATATATTCTCTCTCTCTCTCACACCTCGAGTCGCGTGGAGCAGCTATATAGCGCACGATGCGAGGCCCGGTAAGCGTGTCGGCAGAGACTCGCGCCGTCGCCACTTTAGAGAAAGCCTAGGAAAAGACGATGGGGAGATTGTCTAGGCTAATGTGTAGGCGCCGAGACGAGAAGGGCGATGCTTTGCTATACGCATGCACCTTCCTTCCCCCCTTCCGCTCCTCTCGTCACCAGCCTCGCGGGGACCCACGTGAGCCCGACCGCTATACTTTTTGATGACGGAGTCATCTTTCGGCGCGGTGCGAGTGAATCCGTGATTAGGAATCCATGTGGACACGCTCTCAGTTGACGGGATCGTTTGCTATGTTATGCGCAGGCGCCACGTACCGCGCTTGTACTTATTAGTAATATATGCTCACCATTATATTAGGTGCCTTATATATGTGCTATATCTAACGACTTTTGGCCTATGGCCTGATGCTCGCGCTCGTTGCTGTGTGTGTATTCTTTCACAAATTACGGCAACTCGTTCATGGAAATTCTGATGACATTCGCAATGCGTGTGCATTACATAATTGAGAACTCGTTTGAGATTGAAATCATATCCATATTAGGGATTTCAATGTGAACTTTTTTAAGAATTCTTTTTGGCAATGCTAGAATTTTCAAGAGTAACCTTTGTCTGAGATTTGAAGGAAAATTCACATCAGGCGACAACAAAACGCCATTCTCGAAACTCTGATACACCACCGAGCTCAAGTCTAGACTATTCTAGCCTGATATCTATATAGTATATATAGAATCGGAAACTTTTCTCTCATATCACACGTTTTATAATAATCGTATGATGAAGCGAGCCCTCAATTTCAGAGCGTCGCATGATATGTCTCCCAGATGTTGAGTAAAATTTTGAGTTTACAATAACCAATTTCTATTAAGATAGGAGTAATGGAAGTAATGAACCAATTCCTGATCATATATGAATGAGACTTCGAGGCACCACACTGTTATTGAATACATGTTTTGTGATTTCAACTGATGTAGGGTACCCTCATCAAGCCAATTTCTCAATAACTTTGGCCCATCTCAATATTTTCGAACGTACTTCAACTCGTTTGAAAGCTTGTCTCAAGAACTTTGAAATGAGCTGGAGTACGTCTAATTTTGATGAATTGGAGGCAAGCTGTTGAAAATTTCCCAGAAAGTGATTTCTAGGAGTTCACAAAATTGTGTACCCAACTTGCCGAACAATTTGTCCCCATCATTTAAAATGATGTAAATTGGCGATAGAATGCATGCAATCGTTTTCATATGATTTTATCGCCGTGCAACCACATTTGGAGCTTTTCGCCGGTCCGAACCACTATTTCCGTTTACCTCCAAATTTTGCATATTCCAGATCGATGTTTTCCAACTCTAAGAACGGGTTTCGAAGGTCTTAAAACAACGCCGAACTAAAAAAATTCGCACTGGTTTCACTAAACGCAATTTCTTCGTTGATTTCTTAGCTGTGCAATCGCAAAAAATGGAAAAACCACCTCGAGTTTTCTGAAGGAAGCGGAAGCGATCCTAGGTTGGTATAGCCCATCACCTATTCTCTCAAACTTTAGTTCAACAAACGTGAAAAAATTATCGGGAAGGCGAGGGAGTACCCATTTCTAAGATTGGCTTATTGAGACAAGTTGGGTGCACTTATGGTACTGTGCAAAACTCAATGTGAGAAAAAATTTATAGATGACTCCGTCATCTTTTGCGCGTTTTCATCGCCGGGGAGTATTTCTCCGCGGCGTTGCCAAGTTTCGACCATTTCGCTTCACCTGCTTTGTATTTTTTTTTTTTTTCAGGTAAAGAGAAATCGGGAGGGAAAAGCGGCAAATCTCGATTCTCGAGGCTGATCTTATGTCGGCCTCGGGGTCGAGAGAGGTGCTTTGCGTCCGTTCTCCTTTTTCGTGTACTCAACCTTATATTCTCCCTTTCGTCTTCTCTTTCTCTTTCTGAAAAGATGTTGAGTAGCGCTCGACATCACACTCGCATTACTCCTGAGATGGATGTATGACAGAGGCGATTTTTACATACGTTTCTGTTGAAATAGAAATCAGATTACACGTGCTTCCAGTTACAATGAGGTCCTCATTTTCATGTCTCATGCAAAGATAATACATTTCGATACAAGGGTGGAAAATAGTACATTTCGATACAAGGGTGGAAAAACTTCTTTTGACACACTGTGCGAGAAAGTAACTTTTCTGCACTGATTTTCCACTTTCTCTCACAGTTTGTCAAAAAATAGTATTCGATACACGGATGTAAAACTTATTTTTCTCACCCTCGTAATGATTCCGACCCTCGCCTACGGCTCGGGCCGGAAACCCATCACTCAGACGCGAAAAAAAGTTCTCCACCCTTGTATCGAAATGTACTATTTTGTGCTTGCGTGCATAAACATGTACGGAAAAGTTACCTTTCCGCACAGTTTTGCGTGCGGAAATGAGTGCGAAAAAGTACGAGCCGTGCGGAAAAATGACTCCTTAGGAAAGAACGCAGAACGGATATCTATCATCGGAAAATTATGATGACCACCAAATTTTGCTAGTTTTTGTAAATTTCTTGACTTGTTGGCGATATTTTAATACTGTTCAAGTTGTTTTGCTAATCACAGTTTGCATTACCATTAAATTGAGATAGAGACGTGATGTCGAGACCCAGATAGCTAAGATGTTAGAGCATCTTCTCGGCAAGAAGACGGTTCCCAGTTCGATCCTAGATCCAGGGGTGAACATTTTTCTCGATATAGCTCCTCTCGATATTGAGCCTCTAATTTTTTTCTCGATCAAAAACATTTCGGTTATAACGAGCTTCAAGGGACCGAAGAAAAATGCTCGTTATATATGATTCCGTTACAACTATCCTTGATGGGTGGAAAAAACTAATCTTGAGTTTGTAAAGTCTCTCTCATGAAGATTTCGAATAACTATAACATTCAGAATACGATGACAGGACGACAATGACGTAGATGTGCATTAATCCACATAGCGGTATGGACATACAATATTTAGGGATTCGCATTTGTCATAAATTGAATGAACCGTAAGATAAAATATGGACTAGAACAAATGATGGAAAACTGAAAAATTGTAGCTGAGAAATTTTAATTTCGCGTCAAAGTTTACCAGTTTATACTCGTCATGAAATGTCTCTTCCTTGTATGTAATTAATTTTGACACTCGATCGATATGATCGGATATCGTATTTATCACTCGCGGGAATTTCAAATTATGAAGATATAATTCTTCGGTCTCTGCGAGTTAAAGTCAGCAGATATTGCTGACGTTTTTGGCATCAATCGAGAATGGATTCTACTCCACTTTCGATCAATGCACCTTTAGAGCCTTGTATGGTTCCGAGGATGCATCTAAAGAATTCTGATGGGAAGGAATGAAGAGTAAAGATGAATCGAAAATCGAGCGTAGAATCCAAATTTTTCATAAAGTTTCTCATTTCTCATCTTTACTCTTCATGCCTTTCCATCAAAATCTCTTAGATGCATCCTCGGAACCATACGAGGCTCTAAAGGTGCATTGATCGAGAGTGGAGTGAAATCCATTCTCGATTGATGCCAAAAACGTTAGCAATATCTGCTGACTCTAACTCGCAAAGACCGAGAAATTATATCTTCATAAGTCTTTTCCTTGTATTCGATCTATCCATTTCGCTCACTTATAGAATCATACTGCATGCGTATTCGCATTGATACTCGTATTCACCTCGAGTCTTAGGCTCCCAAACTCATAGTTCAACGGCTTCCACATCGATTTGCTCGGTATAGCCGGTGCCGAAACCAAATTTTGACAGAATTTTCGCTCGTTATGACCGAATTCTTATTATATTCGGATCATTATAGCCGGATTCTACTGTATTCTCATCGAAAAACATCTCTACGGTCGAAATTACGATTGAAAATCCCATTTTGAGTTGCTTTGAAATTTGAGTGTCTCCTGGGATAACATGGATTCAGAATTTGCCATATGATGGGTCATGATTTACAGATTTTTTTGCTTCTTTGGACTTTTTAATGATTATTAGTAGTTCAAATTTGAGATCGAGTGAGACTGAAAAGGATATAGATGGATCAATCTATTTTAAAATATGTACCAAAATCAAATTTTTCAAAATTGAGTTGAAGTTTTATTCAAATATAATGCACTTATATCAGGATTTTTTACCATTTCTTACCATTTTTTACCATATCAGGATTTTCTACCAAACACACCCCCCGCCGGGGGCTTCGCCCCCTGGACCACGCCCCGCCCCCGCGCACCCTCCGGAAGCACTATCTTACTAATTTTCTCGTGGCTTTTACAAATATTCAACGGAATTAGATCATGAATCTATCGGTATTATGAGCAAGTACCTGACACCTGTTGCACTTAAAATGCAAAAACTCTCTCACTAATTCACGTGAATGAATTTTTCTGCAATTTTCCGATGTTTTGGTGTCTACAATAACACTGTAGAAAAAATTCTATTAAGAACCATTGAATAAATGTAACAGGGTCCTATAAGTAATCTGAATATCGTTCATTCTTCCAAACATGAATTATCAATCTTTAATCTCGTTACTGACTTCTACTTTAATTTTGGTATATAAGAACTATCGCAAAAACTGACACGGAACGACTAAGGGCCCTATTCTGACTAGTGAGCTGCAAACCACTCCATTCGAACTTTCGGCCACTTATTCTATTGAATGACAGTTGGTGATTGAGTCTCACGTCAATCCCTAAACGAATTATTTTCAAAATTTTAAATAGTAAGAGTCAAAATATAGCTTCCTCGGACTACAATAATTTAGGTTCCACGGATTCTCATAGAGCTACCATCGAAGTGATCGATATAGTGAGTTAGCCCGAATTAATCAGTCAAAATACAATAATGACCGATTTATTTTCGATAGCTTGTAACCCCGAATGCTCAGACTAGACTTCAAGCCATACATATCTCTCTTATCAGGAGGTTTTCTCTAAAAATGAGGAATTTCGTTAAAATAACAACAGCATAACCCAAATTTAGTCTGAAAAACTTCGTGACAAGTAGAGTTGAGAGAAAACATGTCAAACAACCAAATTCCGTCGCGGGAAAAGCTTAAAAAATTAGCCATGTAACTATTTCTTTCATCGTCTGTGCGGGGAAGAGCTGTTATTTTGATTTTCTTTCCCACGCCGACGATGAAAAAATAGTACTCGACACTCGGGCGGGGTGGTTTCCGCTTCCGAGCGATGATTCCGACCAAGGCTCGGGCTGGAAAAACATCGCTCGGGCCACGGAAACCAACATCCCCGCCCTTGTATCGAAATCTACTATTTGGATTTTGACATGATGGGAATAGATTGAATCCACGTGGCGAAAATTCTAAGTCACCTCCATTATTTTTGCCAGCGATCATAAGGGGGGAATGTCATATCCAGGGCCTCAAAAATCGTTCTGTGAAATACTGGATAGCACAAAGAAAGGAAAGAAATGGTGTTTAGAAATTTTGATTTATTTTGAGTAAAACTAACGATTGATTTTAGAATCAATGAGTTTTAAAAAATGAAATTCCAGAATCTATTTCTATTTTCATTATGATTGTGTAATTCACGTTCAAACTGTCATGATTTGCGCGGCGTGACCGTCTGCTGACGCGTCACAGCCTATCTCTCTCTTTGCTATACTTCCGCTCCACGTTCCTCTCATTAATCTATCGTTGGCCATGGCAGCGAGCAGCTCGCTTGCTCTCGCTGCCTCTTGTACACGTGTTTTATTAAATAAATTTAAAAGTTATTCGTTATGATTTGGAGTGCACTTATTAATCGGCCTGGCCCGCTATAAACTATAGAAACAGTTATTGGTCCTTCGTAAGCCGGATCAGTGCCGCGGAGTGAAAAAGTGCCGAAGTGCAAATTGCTCCGATTCTCACAAAATTGTGCCGCGTGGGACGCCATTTACAGTGCCGCGCTCGACTTGTTTTTGCGAGTCGTCACGTGCTTTACATCCTTGATCTCGCGATCGTTGTTCTCGCGAGTGATAGGCCCCGATGAAGCTTCGTGTCGCGTCGATCCTGCGTATTCGCAGGGGAGCTTAGGGCTACATCGGGCAACCTTGGCAGAGTCGCCAAGTAGTAAGCGCGTGCACGTGGCGCATATAACGCGAGTGATTGTGCTGGGCAAGCCTAAGAGCACATGTGGTGGCCAAGTGACATTTGACGTTGAATCGTGTACCCAACCTGCTCACAAGGGTGAGCAAAGTGGGCGGTGAGCTTGCGGCTAACCTGCCATCGACCTGGGGAGCGGCGCCGGGAGCAGGGCAACGTCAAGCCCTGCCTTACCGGCGTAATTGCAGTCGTCGACGCAGAGCTTCGAGAGCCTGCCGCTCATCTCCAGTGGCGCTCCTGTCACTGTTTGCGGAGCTGATCGACACTAGCTGCACCATGCTTCGCTCAGCTGCTCCGTCACAGCTGATCTAAGTAAGCTCGCTCCATATACTTTCTTATTGTGTGCCGGCTGGACATATATTGTAGCTGCTTGAGCACGGAGCTTCTTGCTCATGCTTCATATGACTTTGCGTCATACTCATGATCATTTCACAAGTGTGAATATCCTCTTTCAACATTCCACGATTATTGATGTGGTGTTTTTTCCAACTGAGGAATCCCGCAAAAATATTTCCTCTTTGGTACTGAAGTTTTGACTCAGTCTCTTTTTGATTAATTTGCACCATTCTTTACTTCCGAATCCTTTCAAAATGGAGAAGTTTGTCGACGCACAAATGAACTTGAAGCGAAAGATTGCTAACTCTTATGTAAATTTTACCAAAGAAGGTAAAAAGAAAAATCGCGGAAAAGCCGAAGCTCGATTAGAGCAACTACAACTAGATTGGAAAACTTTCCAAAATAACCACAAGGCTATGCTTGACGAGCCCGAGGGTCTCAATCCCCGCCATGATTACTTTACTAATGGGGAAAGAGATGCGACTGAGGATATTCACCTTGATGTACTAGGAGATTTCAAACAGTACTTGCTCCAAGATACTCATTCATCTGTGCATACGGTTGGTGAAGGTACCAATACTACTCAAGTAGTTATGCCTAAAATCCAGTCTGCACGTCTAGCCCCTATTGATATCAAGCCTTTTTCGGGCAATGTAAAAGACTGGCCTCGTTTCCGAGAACTTTTTACTGCTACTATTATCAAATCCAATTTCTCCGACACTGTTAAATTCTATTACCTCAAAGCGCACCTAGAGGGCGAAGCAGCTAGCTTAGTCCAGGGTATAGCTATGGGGGGGGGTGAAGAATCTGACTTCAAAAAGGTGTGGGATGACAAACGTAGGATGGTCAATGCCCATTTGAATGATCTATTTTCAGTGAAGCCATTGCAATGCGCATCAGCTGATGAATCGCGGGCTCTGATAAATGGTACTACCAATCCTCTCTTGGCACTTCACGCAATGAAACGGCCTACTGAATCTTGGGATGACTTACTTGTTTACCCCACAGCTAGTCGTTTAGATAACGAATCTCGAAAATTGTGGGAAACGTCTCTCGGTCAATCTTTGGACCCTCCTACTTTTGCACATATAAAGGAATTTCTCAAAACTCGCTTGAACACTTTAGAAGCTATTGAAGCTAGTAGCTTCATGAGTATTCTTTCTGCTAGTGGTGTCAATAGGCAGAAACCCAAAAAACCTACTACTGATTCCCCCCCCCCCCAAAAAAAAATTCGCAACGAAGTGCGAAATCTCTGCTCACTTCTCAATCAGCTGATCAATCTCAAGCTAGAAAATGCTTTTGTTGTCAGCAATCTCATCATATTCGAGAGTGTGAAACTTTCAAAGCTAAGAGCGTCGACGAAAGGAGATCTTTTGCTAAATCCAAAAAACGATGTTTCAATTGTTTGGGAAACCACCTTTTTGACAAATGTCCTGCTCCCAATAAATGCAATAAGTGCCATCTCAAGCATCATTATTTGTTGCATGCTGATAGTGCGAGTGCAAAACCTGCAACTCCTCCTCAAAACAATGATGCTAATAAAACTACCCCCTCAACCACTTTAACCAGCTCTCAGAATGTAAGCTCACTTGGAAATACAGAAACCGTTTTACTTTCAACTGCTTGGGTTAGAGTTTCGAATGAAAAAGGGGATAGCACCTTTGCTCGAGTAATTGTTGATCAATGCTCACAAACCAACTTCATTTCTGAATCTTTGTGTCAGCGTCTGAATCTACCAAAAAAGTCAGTCTCAGCTACTGTTGAGGGGGTGGGGGCAAAGGCAACCTACTGTCAAGGCGTGGCAATTGCGACAGTCACCTCACGCATCGACCCCTGCTTTTCTTTCGATGTCGAGGCTATGGTACTCAAAACGGTGACCCGTTACACTCCACGTGTGACCAATTCAGCAGCTGACTGGGCTCACATCAAGGGGCTTGAGCTCGCAGATCCTCGTTTTTCTAGAAAGGCTCCAGTTGAAATTCTGCTTGGCGCTGTACCTCATGCACAGCTCGTTGAAGGAGAGGTGCTCAAAGGTGCGCCTGACCATCCTATTGCCACCCGTTCTAAACTTGGTTGGCTCTTGTCTGAACCCACTGGTAAATTCACTTCTTTGCCACGCCGACACATCGTTCTCCACTGCTCTGCTGAGATTGAAGTCGACCAACTTTTCCAAAGATTTTGGCGACAGGAAGAGGTAAATTTGAAAAAGCCTCTTCGGACTGTCGACGAGCAACGCTGTGAGGACCACTTCGTTGCCACTCACTCCAGGGGATCGGATGGAAAATATATTGTAAGACTTCCTTTTAAATCTGATATAGGAACTTTCAAGCCCGAACAATCTTTTTTTCCTGCTTGCCAATTGCTCTATAAATTGGAGAACAGACTATCTCGGGATAGAAAATTATACGATGCTTACTATGAATTTATGAATGAGTATGAGGATCTCAACCACATGTCTCATTTCACTACTGTCACTGAAGCCTTTGACCTCACTGGTCATTTTTTCTTGCCACACCATGGTGTGCTTAAAGAAAGCAGTACCACTACAAAGTTACGAACTGTGTTCAATGGATCTTTCCAAACTTCTGATAAGAAATCTATCAATGATTTCTTGCATGTAGGTCCTAACTTACTTCCTGAGTTGCCAAATTTTCTACTCAATTGGCGAAAATATCGCTATGCTTTCACAGCGGACATCGAGAAGATATTTCGTCAAGTCTGGGTTCATCAGGATGACCGTGCTTTTCAATCCATTTTGTGGCGTAGATCATCCAAACTTCCAGTCTCTATCTTCTATTTAAATACCATCACATATGGTATGACACCTAGCCCCTACCTTGCAAATAGAGTTCGCATACAACTAGCTTGCGATGAGCAAGAAAATTTCCCTCTCGCGTCAGATGCCCTCGAGGGAGAAACTTATATGGATGACGTCGCTTCAGGTGGCCATTCATTCGAGTCAGCTAAAACGAAGCAAACTCAGCTCATAGAACTCTGCAGAGTGGGCGGCTTTAATCTTAGAAAATGGATATCAAATGAACTCAATCTTTTGATTGATCTCCCCTCTGACTTACTCGCTTCTCACAAGAAGTTAGAAATATCTGAATCTTATCCTGATGATTTTAAGGAGAGCTCTGCCTTTTCCATCTTAGGATTGCAGTGGTCCCCTCACTCTGATCTATTGAAATTCAATCAGGCAAAAATAGCACCAACTCAGAAATGGACAAAGAGGCTAGATCTGTCAAAAATTGCCAGCGTCTATGATCCTTTGGGTTGCCTAGCACCCATGATCGTCACTGCTAAAATTTTCATGCAGAAGTTATGGATTGGCAAGTACGGATGGGATGAGGAACTCAGACCACACGACCTTGAAACTTGGCAGCGTTGGTACTCACAACCATTCTGCTATTGAAATACCCAGATAAATAGGGTATACTCAAAATCCAACGATTTATGAACTACACGGCTTTGGTGACGCCTCAAAGCACGCATACAGTGCTGTTGTTTATCTCAGAGCTGCCTCAAATGATGGTATCAAGGTAACTCTTCTTCAAGCCAAGACTCGAGTTGCACCGATCCAAACAGTGTCTATTCCCCGACTGAGGCATTGTGCCACCCTTTTCCTTGCACAATTAGCTTCAACTCTTCTGAAGTCTTCGAATATCTACGAAATTTCAGTACACCTGTATTCTGATGCCATGGATGTATTGTATTGGCTGAAAGACCATCCTTCTCGATGGCCAACTTTTGTGGCAAATCGCTGTTCTGCCATTCACACCCTTCTACCTCAAGCTTCATGGAAACATGTACGCTCACAGGAAAACCCTGCAGATCTCGCTAGTCGTGGCAATAACCCTGACGAGATGCAGTCGGCAAAACTGTAGTGGACAGGTCCTGATTGGCTATCACTTCCCGCTAGCGATTGGCCTCTTTCGAGGCCCATTGAAAGATCGCAGGAATCAAAAAATCAGCCTGCGAACTGCTTGTACTGTCTCGACCTTGCCACAGAACTTCCACAATCACTCGTAACTGCAAAAGAAATCTTCCCTTTCGCAGAGCTGCTCGATAAAGTGTCGTCATTCCTTAGACTGACTAACATCACAGCCTACTTGCTGCGATTTTTGTCTAAAACCAAACCTGACTTTGAATAAGTTCAAAGTCAAAGTTGAAGAAGTTGCATCAAGCTTGAATAGCTTGATGCAACTTCTGATCTATTTCAACACCAAAACTGGGCCAACGTTCAACAGTTTGAGATTTATATATCGTCCCAAGAACGTGAACGAGCAGAACTAGCTTGGGTGTATTTTGTACAGAGAACTCATTTCTCTCACGAAATCGCCACCTTGATCACTGATGTTGAGTTATCTAAGTCTCACCCGCTCTCCAAGTATTGCCCAATCGTAGTAGAAGGCATCTTGAGAGTTGGTGGCAGGCTCAAACACCCATTACTTGAATTTGATGAGAAATGCCCTATAATACTTTCTTCTAATAGTATCTTTACTGAAATGATTGTACGCAGATGTCATGCCTTGACGCTTCACGGCGGAACTCAGATAACTCTGGCAACTCTTCGTCGAGAATTTTGGATTCCCAAAGGTAGACAAGTTGTTAAAAAAATGATATCTGAGTGCGTCACCTGCATTCGGTGCAGAGCCTCTACTATGTACCAGAAAATGGCAAACTTACCCAAAGTCAGAGTACATCCAGCTCGTCCTTTCCTCAAATCTGGGGTTGATTACGCCGGTCCTATTGCCGTGCGTCCAGCTCCAGGACGAGGGCGAGTATATAGCAAAGGGTATATTCTGGTATTCATCTGCTCATCCACAAAAGCCACTCACCTAGAGTTGGTGTCAGACTACACTTCCAAAGGTTTCATAGCTGGTTTTCGTAGATTCAGTGCCAGGCGTGGTCACTGTTCTGATCTTTATTGCGATCAAGGCCCTAATCTTGTTGGTGCCGAAGCTGAGTTACGAGATATGTTTCAGAAGTCTAGCTCTTTCTCTTCTCAAATTTCAAACGATCTATCAGCGTTACAGACCAACTGGCACTTCAACCCCCCTGGTGCCCCGCATTTTGGTGGTATCTGGGAGGCGGCAGTGAAGTCTGTGAAATTTCACTTGAAACGGGTGATCGGCGATCATACTCTTACTTATGAGGAGCTCTCTACACTCCTCAACCAAATCGAAGCTATTCTGAACTCTAGGCCACTTGTTCCTATGTCAGATGATGTCCAGGATCTGAGTCTTATCTGCCCGTCACATTTTCTGATCCAGTCGGAATCATTCCTGCTACCAGAAAAGGATGTCTCTGAAGACAAAATACCAGCTGGTGACAGATGATTACTTATCTAGCAAATGCAGCAGCAGTTCTGAAAAAGATGGTCACACGAGTACTTGCAATCATTACAACGCAGGAACAAATGGATCTCAGTCGTCCAAAACTTGCAACTCGGTGACCTAGTCATCATCAAAGCCGAAAACACGACTCCTGCTACCTGGCCCTTGGGCCGAGTGATCGAGATACACCCTGGAGATGATGGTCTCGTCAGGGTGGCTACAGTAAAGACAGCTACATCGAAGTTGAAGAGACCAGTTGCAAAGCTGATCAAGCTTTGCAGTGACACGGATGTCTGAACACCAGTATGTTCCAGATGAAGAAAATTTTTTGATGAATATACTGATTTTTTTGGCCATTTGTGCATATTTTGATTTTCACTTTTCTTCTTCACTTCATGAAGAAAGTGGGCGGAATGTTTAGAAATTTTGATTTATTTTGAGTGAAACTAACGATTGATTTTAGAATCAATAAGTTTTAAAACATGGAATTCCAGAATCTATTTTTATTTTCATTGTGATTGTGTAATTCACGTTCAAACTGTCATGATTTGCGCGGCGTGACCGTCTGCTGACGCGTCACAGCCTATCTCTCTCTTTGCTATACTTCCACTCCACGCTTCTCTCATTAATCTATCGTTGGCCATGGCAGCGAGCAGCTCGCTTGCTCTCGCTACCTCTTGTACACGTGTTTTATTGAATAAATTGAAAGTTATTCGTTATAATTCGGAGTGCACTTATTAATCGGCCTGACCCGCTATAAACTATAGAAACAATGGAATCATCTCCTCTAAAGCATGTATTTTCGACTCGAATCAACCATCTGAACACAAACTCTGAGGTCGGATAGTTTCTTCGAGTTAGGACTCTCCGCTGATCTACCAGATTACCCTCGATTATGTTCGATCTTTTCAGCTCCAAAGATCTACGTGAAGGCCACCCTACGGCTGATCCTGGGTCCATCGAATGAGCTTAGATCGTCTTTCGTCTGATCATTCAATTTATTTTTGATCAGACGAGACAGCTTGCCGCACTCAGCACAAAAACTAGTAAACGCAACACGGGTGAAAGTGTTCCGCACTCTTTCTGTGACGCGTGCGGAAATTAGTATATTTCCGTACTGAGCGCGGTAGCCCATTTTGGGTACTAGGACAGTTTGTCTGTCGAGCAAAGCGAGACAGACATGTCCTTCAGTGCCCAAAATGGGCTTACAAGCGAAGTGCGGATATATTTTTTCATTACGAGAACCCTAAAATCCTATTTAAACGCGGCATTTCTAGGTTAGAGTAATGAAAAGTATATTTCCGTACTGAGCGCGTTAGCCCATTTTGGGCACTAGGACAGACATGTCCTACAGTGCCCAAAATGGGCTTGCAAGCGAGGTGCGGATATATTTTTTCATTACGAGAACCCTAAAATCCTATCCAAACGTGGCATTTCTAGGTTAGAGTAATGAAAAGTAACTTTTCCGCACTGGTCAATATTTTATCGCGCGGAAAAGTGGTTTTCCGCACGGCAAGCCGTGCGGAAATAGTACATTTCGATACAAAGGCGGGGATGTTGGTTTCCGCGGCCCGAGCGATGTTTTTCCGGGCCGAGCCTTGGCGAGGGTCGGAATCATCGCTCGGAAGGTGAAACCATCCTGCCTGAGTGTCGAATACTATTCTTTCATCGTCGGCGTGGGGAAGAAAATCAAATAAACGGTTCTCTTCCGCACTGGTCACGAAACTCGTGCGGAAAACGCACTTTCCACCCTTGTTACGTAATGTACTATTTTCGCGTCCGAGTGATGGGTTTGCGTAGGTTTCAAATCCGTGTATCGAACTCTGTTTTTCGACAAAATGTCCGTGAAAGTGAAAAATCGGTGTGGGAAGAACACTTTTCCGCACCACGTGTCGACAATTTTTTTTCATCACTCTAACCTAAAAATGCCGCGTTTAATTATGATCTCGTCGGGGCAAAGTTCTCGATAAACTGAACTAAACAAAAATATTTTTTTTTCGTTTCGCTTAATGACATTTTGTTTATGTTTAGTTTCGTTCACCCTCAACATAATCATACAGAGTATTTGTTTGGTTTCGTTTATCGCAACATAATTATGAATGATTTCGTTTATGTTTTGTTTGTGAGAAACAAAACAAAACACATTCGACAGAAAATAGTTTTGTTGAATTCCGTTTATTCATGAAACTAAACAAAATTATTGAGTTTTGTTTATCCCGTGAATAAACAAAACTAGACGAAACATAAATTCTGAGAAACAATACTCAACGAAACTAAATTACAATAATTTTGTTTAGTTCCGTTCATGAAAAGAAAGACGGATTCGGTTTCCGTTTAGTTTTGTTTTTGTTCAACATAATTGAAAATAATTCTGTTTCGTTTCGTTTTTGCTAAAATGAACGAAACAAAATTAAAAATCGCGTTCTGTTTCGTTTCGTTAAAAACCCTGTTGAATAGTGAGAACAGGTCGGGAGTGCATGGTGAAGATGTAGATTGAGAACAGGTCAGCAGCGCATGGTGAAGAAGTAGATGTATTGAAAGCGATTGCGCATGAGCACGATTGTGGTAGGACAGGTCTTGGAAGAGAGACAGAAGGGAAAGGAACTGAAGTAAGAGAAGTGGGGAGTACATGAGGGAGAGAAGTAGATGAATTGAAAGGAATTGGGGGGGGCGGGGGATTATGGTAGAGAGTTTAGCAAAGAAAAAATTAAATTGAAGGGAAATTAGAATAGGTGGGGAGTGCATGAGAGAGAAAACTGAATATAGTGATAAGAGTTGGGCGTGCGCAGGAGTATTTTAGTGGATTTCGGAAAAATGAGAGAGAATGTAGGAAGTTTTATACGTGAATCTAGCAAAAGGTAGGGACTGGATGAAGAAGGGATAGATGTAGTAAGAAGAGTTGTGGGTAAGGGGGATTATGGGAGGGAGTTTGGAGAAGAGAGAAAGATGAAATAAAATGTAGGAAGTTTCATATGTGAATATAGGAAAAAGTAGGGAGTCCATGAAGGAGGAATAGATGTAGCAAAGAGAGTTGGGGGGGCGAAGGAGTATTGTAGGGGATTTTGGGAAAGAGAGAAATAAAAGAGAATTGAGGAAGTTTTATATATGAATGTAGGAAGAGGTGGGGAGTGGGTGAAGGAGGAATAGATGTAGTGAAAAGAATTGAAGTTAGGGAAGATTATACTAGAATGTTTGGAAATTTTATTGATCGAGAATATGTAGGGGAAAACGTGCAAATTCAAGTATGATGATGAGTGAGGTTAAGATGAAAAACGTTGGCAGTGGGGGATCAAAAGAATGAGAGGATTGTGATCAAAGAGAGTAGAGTCATTAATTTGTATGAGTGAGGGATGAGATTATTAATAAACAGTTCAAATTTAATGATTGATGGTAAATATTTTTGAGAGAAAAATAGTTGGGATTTGGAATAGGTGAAGATTGGGAAAGAGTGAAAGAATCACGGAGAAATGAAGGTGAATTCTTGAAAATTTTAGTATAAATGTAGAATATTGAACATGTGACGGATGAGTAATATCCGTCCTGCCTCTCTCCTGGGCCAAGTAATACAATTTATAATCTAATCACAAAGTTATTGTTTCAGCAAGGGCCGAGCGAAGGAGAGGACGTTTTTAAGGTAAGAGAGAGAGAGAGAGAAAGCACACTATAGCGAGACGGGCCCGCGCGGGTTATAGATATAGCAGTAGCCATACTTCCCCTCGCGCTCCCTCCCCTCGCGCGCCATTTCATCATCACCACGCTGCCGGCGGCAGACTTACGTCGTATTCGGTTGGATGAGCACGTGCCGTCGCTCGTTCAATTCTGCTCCGTTTTGCCGCGCGTTTCCTCGTCGCCGCTACACAAAGTCACGGTACGCGCGTGCATATTAGACCTGGTGCAGTGGTCTCGCGACCGACCCTGTACTTAGTGGATTATTCAAGGAGCCCGGTGCAGCTTCCTGACCATACGAGGTCAAATCGCCGACCGTGCCAAGCGTCCCACCAGCGACCGTCCCAAGGCCGACTTGCGTCCCGTGGCCATCCTGCGCCCAGTAGCCGACGTCGTCTTCAAGGACCAAATTCAACGTTCTGTAAGTGCTAGCTCGAATTCTCTCTCTCTCTTTCTGTGGCCAGTAGAATGTATTCCTCTCCGTGCCCTCCCGACCTCGTGCTCGAGCTTGCGCAAGTACTCTCACGGTCCAATGACCTTTTGTGAATATTCTGTAAATATGTTTCGACTTTCTCTTCTTTATTTTCATTAAAGCTTCGGTGCTTAACTTCATCACCTTGCCCTTATCATTCCGTGCTCCCTCTCAACATGCAAAATATAGAGTAAGTAACCCACAAAATTAAACCAGGCTCTGCCTGGATGTGCCTGAGTGAATCCAGTCACATTGGCGCCCAACTCGGTTCTATTTTATTGCATAATTAGACTACAATGCACACAAATTCGAGCACGTGGTAGTGTGTAATAGTGTGTGTGAGTTAAGAGTGTGAGAGCATGGTGAGTCGAGTATGAAAAATCCGAGTGCGGTTGGATTTTCGGAGCAAATTTTCTGCACCGCGTGGTCTCGACGGCCATTTTGCTTGAAAATTTTCGGAGCAAACAGAAGCTCAAAATTTCGCGACTTTTCGACGCCTCGACAGGAGAGGCAAACAAGACCATATATGGTCATAACCAACATCGCGCGATCGTCGCTCGCTCGCTAACGAGTTAAAGTTCTCTCTCACGAGCGCGAGAGAGATAGCGATATATCATATAATATTCAGTCAGAATATTTCGTGCGCGTGGCATAGTTCATTGTAAAATCACGCGATTTAAACTCGCCATGCAACAAGTGTGTGTATGAAACGTGCACTATGAAAGTGCACAGCGATGCAAGCGACAGCAATATATATAAATATAGTGATATAGCATTAGGCGTTTATAACCGTCCCAGCGTCCCAATGCGTTCCGACAATTCTTGCGCTCGATTGAAATAATTCAAAAGCGATCGCTGATCAATGGACACCTAAAATTAATTGTTTATCAATAAATTTAGCAATTTTTAGTGCAATCTGAGTCAATTTTGAAGGTCTTTGACCAATATTTTCAATTCCGTTTGTAAAAATTCTGAAAATTTTTCTATTGAATTGAATAAATATCTAATGACTCATGCCACTTGTGCATTGCAAATACGATTGTTGCTAACAATTCTATAAACAAATTCGAGTTTTTTGACAAATAATTGGTCAATCTCAATAGACCAAAGTGCAAACGACCACATATAGGTAACATTGATCAGTCTCGTTTTGGACTTGAATATATAGATATACCAATACCCTTGAATAATATATATAGGTATACTGACGACTACATCAAGTCGAACGCTGCGCTATAGAATAGGCGTGCGTATTTGGACCTTGTCCACATATTATAGGTATATAACGTGCGCGTAGCAAAATGAAAAATTGTTATTGTTAATTATTTAAACAATTTACAGTAAAAATTGAATTTTCTCTGCAAATAACACCCGATATTGGGGTAAACGAAGCCATTCGAAGTAAAATCAAAATTATTTTTTGAATATTTTTGAAAATAGCTGTTTTTCACTTTTTTGACTTTTTATATCAGAATTCGACTGAGATAGCAACAGATATCATTAGAAGTCCAAGATTGCGATTGATCTAGCTGTTTCCAATAATTTTGCAATTAATTTAACAATAAATTTTGCAATAAACAAAATTTCGAAAATTCATTTTTCCGCTTTTTTGCAACTTTTCGGATAAAATCCAATACTTTTCATGAATTTGACTTCACAGTCAATGAAATTGAATGAATTTTGGAAGTTTTGCATCATTTTTGAAAATCATGGCGGAAGAAAACGAAACTCTTTTTGAATCAGAAGCAGACTTGACCTGTTGGTTGACTAGTCTGAAACCAGACGAACAATTAGAGACAATTCGCAAACTTGAACTCCGAGAAGACGGAAATGAAACCATCCAAATGGAAAGGCTTATGCGCTGCCTATTAGGTGATTATACCGAATCTGACATCATCGAAAATAATGAATTCGAAAATGATGAAGATTTAAAGCAATATAGGATAAGATTGCGTAGGGATTTAGTACAAACTGCGTATAAATCGGTTCGCGGAGACCACTACATCAATGAAGATAGCAACGTCAACGCAATGGCAAGCGGAGGATTAACATCATCATTAATACAAGAAGAAGAAAGTGACGTCTTTCCAACAATAGTCAGCGGATCGACGACAATTACAACAACATCAATGCCAATTTCGACATACACAGGCACAATGCCTCGGCAAACGATGACCCCTGCGACCTCGATGGACAACAGGCCTATCACTAGGTCCACAGGTAGTCCTACTGACCTTGATTTAGTACCATACATCTGTGATGATGGTACTGTACAACATATACCAAGAATGGTCGCAAATCAACTGAAGCGGTTGAGCGCCGCGCAAAAACAAGTCGACGCGTTACAATTAAATTGGACCAAGAAGAATCGCGAGCTAGAAAAATCACAAAAACGTGCGCAAGCAATTGAAGCTCAATTAATCGAAAAATCGCGCAATTTCGACACTCGCGAATTCGCAAATAGCACGCAAATGCCTGTAGGTCAAAGCACAGTTATACCAACGAGCGTGCCGAGGCTCGCAAGCGATGCGCCTCGAATAAGAAGCGTTAATCTTCAAGACACATACGATCTTCGGTATTTCAATCCAAATGAAGATCGAACTAGACAAGCTGACCAAACAGTCATTCAACCAATAAATGCAACCAACAATCTGCCAGCACCGCAAGCTGTGCACAGTGGTCTCAACGATGCCTACGGGAGAAATAACTCAATTCGCAGCCAACCTGTCGACATTGGAAAAATAGTACGTCAATGGGAATTGACTTTTTCTGGAGATTTAAAAGATGGCAGCATAGAAGAATTTCTACAACGAGTTGATGAATGCAAGACCCTATCTAGTATTGCGGATGAAGACCTCATGAATGCCCTGACCGAATTACTCACCGGTCCAGCTTTGCGATGGTTTAGACAATCGCGGTCCAAATGGACAAATTGGGCAGCATTCAAAACAGACGCTCGAATATGTTTTGGTTGAGATAAACACTTTCAGCAACGACTCATCTGCGAAGCAGAGTCTCGTACGCAAGGGAAAGAAGAGCGTGCAAGAGACTACATTGTTTGTCTTTTAACAATACTTGACAAATTTGATACACCATGGAGCGATGACCAACAACTTGAACTTTTATATCGCAATTTGCATCCCACAATTCAACAATGGGTCCCTCGCGATAAAGTCAAAACGGTCGACGACCTCTTCACGCTTACTCGAGAAGCAGAGCATATTCGAGATAGCAATCAATTTTATCGTCCACCCCCCAATCCTGATCAGTGTCTCTTGCCTGAGCTGGTATATAAACCACCCGAGACGAAAAAATCAGACGACAATAAATCTCAACCGAACCTAGCAGCAACCTCGGTTGAACCACTGGTTGAGACAACAAAATTAATTAAAGATTTAATTCAAAAAGAATTAAAATCACTGACACTGCCTGCTGCGCCCGCAGCGCCCAGGCGAAATCAAAACACAAATGCGCCAACTTCGATTGCGCAAATGACAGATGCAGTGGCAAAAATAATTGATGAAAAATTCAAATCATTAAAATTGCAAAATACAAATACGTCTGCAAATAAGCCTGCATCCAATCAACAACGAAATAATTCGAATAATGACAAACCCAAAATTAATACGGTCCCTAGACCTAAACCGGTCATTAAAAGCGACCACAATAAGGACAAAGAACCTGGTCCTGGCCCAAAAAGTAGATTCTGCTGGAACTGCTCTTGGCCTGGATACACGAAAAATGACTGTCCTGAATGTCAAAAAAAAGGAGGAGGAGGCGACTAGGTAAGGCTTCTACCGCCTCTCTAGAGGATATGGCCTCTGGTAACGGGTTGGTCAGTGACCAACAGCCAGCCACTAAACCAGGACTATATTCCACGGACTCTCCAAGTCCATCAACTGATTGTGACAATGAAAAACCACTTGGCGATCATCCTCGCTGGTGGCTCAAAACAAATTTAGGAAACGCCTGTGTTCGTGCTTTATACGACACTGGCGCATCTCGAACAGCTGTTGGACCAATCGATCTACAATTAGCTGCTGCAATTGGAGCTCGTGTGTCGCCCTATCGAGGCCCACACTGCCGTTTAGCAACTGGTGAATTAGCGCGACCGGTAGCGCAAACCAAATTGCCAATTGAGGTTGCTGGTGTGAAGAAAGACATTGCAATGTTCATTTATGAAAAATTGGCCTGTGACCTAATTTTGGGAGCAGACTTCGCATATTCTTTCAACGCAATCCTTGTTCCTGAAGAAAGTACCATGACAGTGAAAGGCGAGAAGGGCCCATCAGACCCTTTTACTGTTGAGTTTGCTACTCAGGGCGATTTAAATACAGCCAACCTCGCATCAGTCGGCATTGAAGATCTCACTGATAAGCAGCGCAAATTGTTAGATGACGTGTTAGACCGAAATATAGTAGTACATGGTCCAAGTATTGGTTGCACGGACCGGATTGAACATGAGATCGTCGTCGAGTCATGTCGACCGATCAAACAAAAATATTACCCCGTATCCAAACGGATCGAGGACGAAATGCATGATCAAGTCCGGAAAATGCTCGAACTGGGAGTGATCAGAAAATCGACGAGCGCATGGTCTAGCCCCGTAGTAATGGTTAGGAAATCGAATGGCGAATATCGCTTTTGTGTTGACTACAGAAAATTGAATAATGTGTCACGCAAAAATGCATATCCTATACCGCAAATGGATGCAATTCTACGGAAGCTTCAAAATGCTAAATATATAAGCACTATAGACATGAGCTCCGCATACTGGTCTATTCCACTTAAAAAAGGCTCAGAACAATTTACGGCATTTACAGTCCCAGGATTAGGTTTGTTCGAATTCACAAAATTACCGTATGGGGTCTGTAATGGTCCTGCGACCTACCAGGCTCTAATGGACGATTTAATCGGTCATGAATTAGAGCCATTCGCGTTCAGCTATTCAGACGACATCATAATAGTAACTGAGACGTTTGAAAAACACCTTGAAGTACTCGAGCTAATCTTAAAGAAAATCAAAGATGCCGGTCTAACAATTAATCGTGAAAAAAGTCACTTTTGCAAGGACGAAGTTAGGTACCTCGGAGTCCTAGTCAATCGTGATGGCTTTCGACCAGATCCAGAGAAGATCAAGCCAATTGTCGAATTACCAGCCCCAAAGACTTTGAAAAAATTGCAGCGCTTCTTAGGCATGGCGTCGTGGTATAGAAAATTCTTAAACGATTTCGCCACTATTGCCGAACCGCTCACTCGCCTAACAAAGAAGGGGACGCCTTTCTTATGGACAGACGAGCAACAAAATGCCTTTGAGCAAATAAAAATCATGCTTGCAACGGCTCCAGTCTTGAATCGGCCTGATCACAATCTCGAATTTCAAATCCAGACCGATGCATCGAATACGGGCCTTAGAGCCCTGCTTGTCCAAATAGTAGATGGTGAAGAGCGCCCTCTAGAATTTGCTAGCAGAGTACTCACGCCCCAAGAAAAGAATTTCTCTTGTACAGAACGAGAATGCCTGGCTCTTTTATGGGCAATAAGAAAATTTCGGCCTTACATTGAGGGATACCCATTCAAGGTAATAACTGACCACAGTAGTCTGCGTTGGTTATTCAATCTACGGAATCCCACAGGACGCCTAGCCCGCTGGGCACTTGAATTACAAAGCCATGACTTCACTATACAACATCGACCAGGAAATAAAAATATCGTACCAGACTGCTTATCTAGGATCTATGAAGACGAAGAAATGCTCGAGACACCTGGTCTAGCGACCATTAGTGTAGAAAAATCCACGCAAGATGCGTGGTACATTGAGAAATTCAACGAGGTCCAAAGTCGACCAAAAGAATTCCCAAATTGGAAAATCGTCGGTGAAAATCTTTACCATTATAAGCCCGACGACGTACTTGACGATCTTGGTATTGACAACGATGCGTGGAAATTAGTAGTACCGCAAGAAAATCGTTTACAAATCCTAAGAGAATGCCATGAAGAAGTAACAGCAGGCCACTTCGGTCGATTTAAAACACATCAACGTGTTATACTCCATTACTTCTGGCCAAATTTATACCACGACGTGGCAAATTTTGTGAGAAAATGCACAATTTGCCAACAATGCAAAGTGCAACAACTTGCACCAGCCGGCCTCATGGGCAAACGGTCAATCACACGACCATGGCAAGTTGTAGCAGCCGACACTTGCGTGTTTCCTCGCAGTGTTCATGGCAATGAATATATGATAGTCTTTATTGACTTATTTTCAAAATGGATGGAATGTGTACCAGTTCGCAAAGCAAATGCACTAACTGTGCGTAAAGCTCTGGACACCAAAATAATTCTCCGTTTTGGTACTCCTGAAACTTTCCTGTCCGACAACGGACCAGAGTACTCAAACAAAGTAATAGACAAGTTCTTGCAGGAGCGTGGGATTGTACATATGACTATACCACCTTACGCCGCTCATTGCAATCCAGCAGAACGAATAATAAGAACAATTAAAACGTCCATTATTGCATACTTAGAGGACAAACGTAGTCGCTGGGACGAACACGTGACCGAACTCCAGTTCGCTTACAATACAAGCGTCCAGCACTCGACTCATCTCAGTCCAGCTTTTATGAATTATGGACGTAACCCAGTTCCACCGAAAAACTTCAAACGTCAACAAGAACTCGCGTCTGCTGAAAAAGAGCTAGTGCAAGCAATAAGTAACTGGCAAGCACACATGCTAAAATTGCCTGACTTACATACGGTCGCAATGACCAACTCGCAAAAAGCTCTCGAGCATCAAGCTCAATACTACAATAAAAAATGACGTGATGTTCAGTACGCAATAGGAGATGCTGTTTGGAAACGTAACAGAGTCCTATCATCACAAGCTCAGGGTATCACAGGCAAACTTGCACCCAAATTCGACGGCAAATTCACCATCCTGCCTCGACTCGGTTCAAATGTTTACGAACTGGCCAATGAATCGGGCCAAAGCATCGGAAAAGTGCATGTCCAAGACCTCAAACCCTATATCGACGGCGAAGAGCCCCCAATCGAACCTGAAACCGAACAATCAATAATCGCCCCTTTAGACGACGATTCGTTCAACCAAGGTCCATGTCGGGTACTCAGATCCACAAAAAACGTTGCGCAAAAAGCAGATACTCCAAAATTAACCAAAACACGGGGGCGACCGCGAAAAACAAAAATCGTAGTTACTAGAAAACGCGTAAAATTCGCGCCCTCAATCAGGCATGAATCGAATGACCATATAGTCAAAGTGACTCCGTCAAATACGACCGACGCGGTGTCAAAACGACCGCGCGGCCGACCAAAAGGATCGACAAAAAAAAAGATCTTGAATGCGTCAAATGTATCCCCTATGTGCACTAGATCTAGTAGTCGCTTGGCAAAATAGTGATTCTATTTTCCAACTTACACTATTTTGTCGTAGAACTCTTGTAGAAAAAACTCTTTTTCCTTCGTAGTGGACGTCTGTCCGTAGAAAAAAGAAATATAGGGAAACAACCTAGAAAATTTGTTCCAGGAAATGGATTTTCTCAACGACAGCAGCGAGGCTACCGAAAAGACACCAATAGAGATAAGAGAGGCAGTGGAGCAAATGCGCCTATTCAATGAAGAATGGCAGAAACAGCTGGCCGAAGAAGAGGCTGAAGTGGCACGATTATCTGCCGCAACAGCAGACACCCCCTCTGATGGTAATGTCGACGCCGACAATGAAGAGGATGAAGCCAGGATCCTCATGGGTCGAATAGACGACCATATATTAAAAATGGAACAACAGGGAATAGACACAGACGATTTGATAGCGGAATGCTTCGCATTCCAGGAGAAATACGGGAAGGCCAGCGTTGACCTTTTCGGTCAAATAAGAATCGAGCACATCGAAGACACCATGGAGAACTTGGCCATGATTGATGAGGCTCAGCAAAACAGAGAACGCCGCCGCGAAGCTCGTCGCAGAGAAGAGGAAAAGGAAAGGCGCGAAGCGGAAGAATTAAGACAACTTGAAATAGAGGCCAAATGTGCCAAAATTCGGGCGATCCAACTCCAGCGTCAGCTCGACCAAAAGAAAAATATGCAGCACTTCAAAGAAATAGAAGAGGGTCGAAGTCGTCGCAGAGAAGCCTCTGGAAAAAGGGCTCTCTACGACGTCCCTAGATGCCCGATCTGCAAGTGCCAGGGGTCAAATGACCCAAAAGATTGTCCATTTGCGGACAGACACGACAAGCAGTAGGTCTTAGACCGAAGAGTGGGTCGACGACCGAACATACGTGGTCTCCGACCAATCAGTAATTTAGTAATTTTCCGTTTTTTTTTGCGTTGGTCTATGGCCACTCAGTTTATATTCTTTCCTTTTTTTAGGTCAATTGACCAAATTTTTATAGTAGTAATACTAAGGTCTACGACCTAACATCTCAAAAAATAGTGAAAATCCTATTGATACTTTTCGAATTTTCATTTCATTACGGTCATACGACCAAATTCTCGATTGTCTAGGTTAGAAAAAACTTACACGGTCAATGACCATTGAATTGTTTCTAAAATTAATATGTTCATTTTTTGATAGTTCGTACTTACCTGTCAAATGACAACTTTTTTGAAATTTTTGATTTCTTTTGTGCCAAAGAACAAATCATGTTCGATTATGTAGGTCTATGACCAAACAATCATGTGACAAAATAATCAATCAGTATTTTATTTTTATAGATTCGAGCACTATTCATGTAAAAAGTATGGATTGAGCGATGTATGGTGTGATTTGAATGCACGAGGCGTGAATACGGACAAATGTCCTAAGTATGATCTGTGTACTGTGTACAATGTATGTTCAGAGTGCTGTATGCAATGAACGATGGGTATACTGTATGCCTAGTATGATACAATAGTGACGGTCAATTCAAGAGACCAAGTGATTCAATGAAACCGAAGTGATTTTCTCTGTGGCACACATGTGCGTGCAGTGAAAGACGCTCTCCAGTGATCTATGATCTAAAATCTATATGGATAGTTGCCAATAAAGTGGATTTTATGTCCGCATGTATGATATCCCCACCGTTTTTGAAGAATTACATCTACATTTTGTAAAATTCAACTTTTTATTTCAGAGACCCAAACATGATGCAATCATTGCAATTTTCATCCCAATTTCATGACTACAATGGTCAATTTTTCAGTTTATTTGGCCCAGATTCAGAGAGGGTAGGCTTCGAGCTGGTACGCCAGTCGGCTACCCAGCGTCTGGGGGAGGGGTGTGACGGATGAGTAATATCCGTCCTGCCTCTCTCCTGGGCCAAGTAATACAATTTATAATCTAATCACAAAGTTATTGTTTCAGCAAGAGCCGAGCGAAGGAGAGGACATTTTTAAGGTAAGAGAGAGAGAGAGAGAAAGCACACTATAGCGAGACGGGCCCGCGCGGGTTATAGATATAGCAGTAGCCATACTTCCCCTCGCGCTCCCTCCCCTCGCGCGCCATTTCATCATCACCACGCTGCCGGCGGCAGACTTACGTCGTATTCGGTTGGATGAGCACGTGCCGTCGCTCGCTCAATTCTGCTCCGTTTTGCCGCGCGTTTCCTCGTCGCCGCTACACAAAGTCACGGTACGCGCGTGCATATTAGACCTGGTGCAGTGGTCTCGCGACCGACCCTGTACTTAGTGGATTATTCGAGGAGCCCGGTGCAGCTTCCTGACCATACGAGGTCAAATCGCCGACCGTGCCAAGCGTCCCACCAGCGACCGTCCCAAGGCCGACTTGCGTCCCGTGGCCATCCTGCGCCCAGTAGCCGACGTCGTCTTCAAGGACCAAATTCAACGTTCTGTAAGTGCTAGCTCGAATTCTCTCTCTCTCTTTCTGTGGCCAGTAGAATGTATTCCTCTCCGTGCCCTCCCGACCTCGTGCTCGAGCTTGCGCAAGTACTCTCACGGTCCAATGACCTTTTGTGAATATTCTGTAAATATGTTTCGACTTTCTCTTCTTTATTTTCATTAAAGCTTCGGTGCTAAACTTCATCACCTTGCTCTTATCATTTCGGGCTCCCTCTCAACATGCAAAATATAGAGTAAGTAACCCACAAAATTAAACCAGGCTCTGCCTGGATGTGCCTGAGTGAATCCAGTCACAAACATTGTTAAGAATTATTTCGTTTGGAAACGAATAAAAAAATGAATGAGTGTGGAGTGTTATAGGGTATGATTCAGTGGTTTTATAGTTGGTTCATCCAATTCTATTCAGATAAAATTGAATGTAAATGGGGGTTGGCGAGCGGAGCGAGCAGAGGAGCTTGCCTCCCTCTAGTGTATATATATATATACACATTTAAAGTCTTTTCGTGAGCCAGTTCGTCGTGAATTGAAGTCATTCCCACCCATCGTAGTGGCAAATCCGTCCAGAAAATGAGACGGTAGGTTTATAAGTTTTAGTGCGCTACGCGCCGAAACGATCATTTTCCTCCTCCCGGCACGAAAGTACGTCCTTCCGCGCCTCGTTTTGGTCACGAAAGCTCGACTTTTGCTGCCGGCACTATTAGTCAACTCGCGACCTGATTGGCTGTCGATTTTTGCTGCATCTTTCGCTGCCTGCGCTGCTTTGCGGTGCAGAGAGCGCATGAGACATGCATGCGAAACATAACTTATCGAGGTTATGTTCATCAATGTGTTTATTTATGATGTATGTTCATACTTGACAGGCGGCTCTTCTTACAGATATCGCTGCTCAAATCGAAAACACTCAGCAGCAGATTGTAGAGCAGTATTTCCGATGCCCCGTGATACAAATCGATGAGGTACACGAAAAAGTCATTGTCAAAGACAAGAGCTTAGGGCCATGAGCAGGTACAACTTCGTATCAAGGCCCAAATTGAATCATGCAATAATAGCATTGAGCGCTCACTCACACAAAACAGTTTACTTCATCATTTTTTTTTTGCTGACGTCCGTCTCGACCAGCAAAAGCTCGGCTGACGCCTCGCTTTCGCAAAAGTCGGACGGACGAGTACATCACATCACAAGTATTATGCAGCAGAAGCAGTAAGTAAAAACTGCGAGGACGTCTGCTTGAACACCCCACCGGCCACTGCCCAGTCGAAATTGTAAATAAATGCAGGAGTGAGGTTAAACGGGTATTTTTGTACTGATTAATGAAATTTCGACGCATTTTCGGGCCGAGGGAAGAAAAAATAGTATACAGCACTCGGCAGAGAAGTGGGATGCCCATGACAGTGTGATATCAATGATTCGGCTTCGCCTCGGCATTATGATCACACAAGCACGGAAATCCAACTTCCCTGCCTAGTACAGTAATATACTATTCATGTTACAGACAGATGGCAAGTTTCAATTCAGTATAAATCGAAGATACGAGTCATATCTTCGATTCCATGACAGATATTGAGAAAAATTCGATGATGTGCGAATACTAATTTTTCATCACGGAAATCCTATGTACACGATTGAGATCGTGGTATTTGAATTATCTAGGAGCATAAAATTCAGTAAGCTCCAAATCATTATATTTTTTTGAATAAAAGTTTGGTTAAACGAACCTAAATCTTTTCATGAGAGATTTACCCAATAATTTTCTTCCCATATATTATTTTCAATATTTCCAGGCCCTCTCTTGGAAATCAAACTTTCTATCTCAATAGTCACTCAAATATGTATCATACCAATCACAAAGCAGTATCAGATCAATAGATTTCGTTGAATAGTGAATATTATACAGATTTTCTGCATGCGTATTTTGGAAGTTCAATTTTTCGTAAATTTGACCTTCGATCAATCGAACGCATGGGTAAGCCAATTTTGTTAGGCTTGATCATCAATTTTCAATGTAATATGGTCCATTAGCTTTGATTTGAATACACACACGTATGCATATAACGAAAATTGCCTGTGTACCAGCGTGTTGATCGATTGAATCGTGAATATACAAGATTTTGACTTATTTTGCTTATGAGCTTATTGTATATAACAATGCACTTATATATCTTATTGGACATGGTTTTAACGAATTATATGTGGCAATAGCATGCCCTTTTGGCATTTCTGATTGAAGTGCAGATCTTCCAAGCAGCAGTATCCCCGATGGATCGATCGAAAGTACGAGGTATTCGATGGATCCGAGCAATAACGAATGAGTATTGATTGCAGAGTAAGCAGTGCAGCGGAGCCAATTCTTAGTCGCAAATATACATCTACGCGGCTCATTTGCTCGGTAAAATAGTGATCATATGCTTATAAGTATATCCCGAACCTCGCACTGTATATGAATTTTTTCTGTTCTCTTTTAATGTACCAGCAATGCCTGAATGAGCCTCACTGAGGCTTGAATTGGCTAAATAAAGAAATAAAAATAAAATAAATGAGGAAAAAACCATGAGTGTCAGCCATGGGACGTTTTGTACCACGTTCTTCTCTATAACTCAAATATTCTAGAATCACTTTGATACTATCATCAAATGATCTTAACTTGTGACAATCGTCCATTTTTGTACCATTTCCTGAGAATTCATTGTCTCATCAGGCGCTAACTGAATATAAAGTGGATCCCAAAACATATCGGACACGGTGAATGAGAACGATGGATAGGTTACAAAAAACTGTTATTAGAGGGTGGGAATGGACTTTTGTTCTCCTTTTTGAACACATCAAGAGTCCATTCTCGTCAGCTCCTTCTTTCGAGAAATATTCATTGGAACATTCTTCCCGAGCGCTCTATGAAATAAATGATTCCACAACGTTTCCGTTCGAAGAATACGCTTCCAATATTCCATAAATGCACAGATTCGATGGAAATAGTTATATACATACATCCGCAGTATACTGCAAGAATTGATTCCGAATGCATTCTGATGCTCCTTGAATCACAAAATGTTCCTCATTTTGATCGAAATGATTCTGCAACTCAAGTAAATCTGACCAAGGGAGCAATGAAGCTTCTCAAAAAGATAAAAATCCCATACAGTATTCTTCCAAAATTCTCCATAGAGATAGAGGTGACTGCTCATACATATTTCCAGTTTATCTGTGTTCCAAACAAATTTATGAATTATCAATCATTAGATTATACAACACTCAATAGAAGAAGAGTGAACAATTACGAATCAATCTGATCATGATCGAAATTGAAGGGGGGAATCAATACCCAATTTACGCTACACAATTAGAGAGAGCAGTGATACGAATCTCTCCGCGGCACCTCTGAGTGATAAAATTATTCATTATATTTCGATCACGTGTTGAATTCGGATTATTCGTTATCATTACATTCCATGATAATGTTGACCTTCACTTTTCCGTTTTCGAATGGTTGTGACACGATTATTTTCCTCTTGAATTCTGATCATGGGTTGATTGATTGATAACTGTTACTACAATTTCTGCATTGAGCATTTTACGTACAATCTGATGAAAACGTGGTCTGAAAACGTGGAAGTATTAGTTTTTGCTTGTGTTCCATTCTATTTGTCAAAAAAATTCATACATCGTCTCGAATTTCAACAGGATATTCACTTACGATTCTCTGAGAATAAGCTTGATTTTTCAATTCCTTGTTGAACTCTTTAAATTCATCTTTTGTTTTGATGGTGAAATATTGTTTAAGGTCAGAAAAATCTTGACGAGGAGCTGCGCCAGATTGATTCATGCCCACAGCTATTTCTGCTTGGTCCAGCAATATTTGGTCACATTTACCAGCATACGTATATTTCTTACACAAAAACACCTAAGAGACTGATTGAAATGATCAATGGTTCACAATAATATCTTAAAAATTGATCAAGAGCTTATGAAAGATAAGCTGTGAACTGTTTTAGGTAGCGACAAAGGTGAATGTAGCAAGAGTTTCAGGTCAATTATTGTGAGAAAGTGAACAATGAGTACTCCGAAACTCTCTCAAGTGGATGAAACGAGGATGTGTGCTATATCGTGACTTATCGTCGGTGATGAAAGGCAAACAAAATTTCGAGACAAACTCTCAAAGTCGATATCTACGATCTGTGTTGATGCTAGAGCCATTCATCGTTCACACTCCAATTCAAACGAATATCAAAATTTAACGTCTTACTATTGATCTACACCAACTGGTTGCCAACAGGTAGCTTTTCAAATACTTCACGATAAGCCGTGATCGTGTGAGGCCTTGTCTCCGTGACCCCTCTACGGCTGACAATCTGATTATCAACAGGTAGCTCTTCAGATTCTTTGCGATTAGCCGTAATTATGTGAGGTGTCTCTGTTATCCTCCTACGGCCGACGGCCTGCTCTTCATTCCTCTCCGCAACATTGTCCAACTGAGCTCTTCCTGAAAATTCAAATAAATCCCATGATACCTGCTCAATCTTCACTGTAACTGGCTATCATTACTCAATGTAGAATCGAATAGGGCATAGTGATTATGAATTTTGGAAATTAGCTCTTCGTCAAACTTAATTGTAGAACCGACCAAAAGTCTCCGGGACTGGGATTCAGTGCTGGATTTCTCTGTTTCTGATAGTGAATCATTCGAAATGGATCGGTTTTCGACTTCTGGTGTGATAATATATCGAATAGATACGTACCTTGTGAGCTGTATCCTGTGCAATAATAAACTTTACACGATGCAAATATATTTGCATCGATTACTATATCGATGAATCATGGGAATCTCAACAGAGTATCCCAAATCTAAATAAGCAAGAAAATTTCTGCGTTCAAATATTCAAATTGTACCGATAAGTTAGATCTCATCTATATATCGATGGCTCTGAGTAGAAGGAACTATCTGAAATCGTGAGAATGAAAAGGACTATCTAAAAAGAAACTATCTGAAAATTCTTGGTTGGAAGGAATTATGTAGAAGTTTCCGTAAACACAGTTATCCAAGAAAATTTGACAGAGAAGAAGTATCTATGAATTCTTGGGTAAAATGAACTATCTCTAAATTTTTGTTTGAAAAAAATCATCCGAAATATTTTGAATTCAGAAAAGAATTATCTGTGAGCTTTTGGTTGAAAGGAACCATCTCAAAAAATTTATTCTAGATAGTTACTTTCATCCAAAGATTCATTGATACTTCCTTTCGACCAAAACTTCCCAGACATTTCAACCAAAATTTTTTTGATAGTGTTTTCCTAAAATTAATTTCTTTAGATAGTTCCTTCCAAATCTAACAGTTTTGCATAGGTCCTTTCTAGCAAAATTTTTAGATAGTTCCTATTATCAAAATTTTCCTCGTGGTTCCTTCTTCTCTGACGTTTTCAGATAGTTTTTTTTTACTCTTTGCCACCGATATTCACTCTATCGCTATTTGTTGAAATACATATGATGAGTGGATTTATCGTGAAAAGATTGAGACATTCGAAGGAATCAAATCCATTCGTGGTGCAGCCGCCAATGTGAACATGGAGCCTCTAAGGTCGCAGTTCGACAATTTTCAAGCTTAATCATCCATTAAATTAGAGTCTATGCATTAATACCTTTAATCAACATAAGTTGCTCATGGGCAACTGACTGGAATCGCAAGCAGGGTTATCTTTGGATTGCGGTCTTCTATCTCTATTCTGTGTTTCTGGCCCTCTAGAGACTAGCTGAGACCTCGATGCATTGCTGTGATTTCTTTTGGAGGATCCTGGACAGGATAACCCGTACGGAGTAGTTCTAGCCCTTCCAGATGCCTTATGTTTATTCTCGCTCAGAATCGTATCCATCTCTACTCTCCGCTCACTCAGTATGCGAATTTTCCCTGCAAATATTGTACTATTTTAGAGAAATTCGCGGAAACTGCAATCACTAGTCGTTCATGCACCAAATCTAGAATTTTCAGATTTGGAAGGCCATTAGAAGGAAAAGTGCTACCCACAATTGATAGATTTTGACGGAAGAAAGGAAATGGTCTGAGGTTTCTTCAGATGAAAGAACCTTTGTTGAAGAATATGTTGGTTTTGATGAAAAATTCGATCAAATTTTCATTTGAGTGAAAACGAAGCTTTCTCTTCACAGAAAGCTAAAGTGATAATATGATGCATTCTTCTCCATGAAAAGGTGATCCAAAAGCATTGGCTACTTGAACAAATCGATTAATCAAAAGGCTAGAAATGGTGATGCTATTTCTACCTGGATTCAAATTGCCAGAATCTGGTAATCTTGTACGTTCGTTTTCTTCCGATTCCCAAGTTTCCTTGTCCAAACTCAACTGATCAGTGCTCGAGCATAATGGGCCCTCCTCATTCCACTCATATTCTTGAGCAGTCCCCGAAGTCTGAAATAGTAAGTCAGAATCCTTTTTCTGAACCGTAGAACTTTTTGATGCCTTTTTTTTGTCGCGGAGTCAGGCCTTACTTTCGACCATGGTCCTAGTGAAGAAATTGCATCAATCATGTTAATTTTTCTTTCTATTTCAAGCAGCTTCAAGACGAATGTTGAAAAATAGTGGGAGCTGAAACTCAAGTGATTCAGATTGTAACCTTGTGGGGGTTCCGGAAAGTCTTCTTTTGAGATCTCCTCAGCATCGGGATCGTCTGAATCATGATCTTTCCTATGTCGCTTGTGTCTCGTTTTCTTATTAGCTTGCCTGCGAAACTCTTCTTCAATATCAGATTTTTCTGAGGCAAGCTCGACTTTCTCAAGAGCTTCGTCGTAAGTCACTGAAGAATGATGCAGACGAGCTTCAGTTAAAATTGTACGGTGTTGCCAAAAGCTTTCAGAGCTTCCGCAAAGGCTATCATCGAAGTTGTTGATACCAGTCAATCGAATTCTGGGGGATTAATTTAGTATTGTGATCTTATCCCACGGGTGAGAATCCACGATCGATGAATCGCTACCTTATAGTGAGGCAGAAAACCATATTGAAATATTTTGGAACCTCGTTTGAAATATCTTAGATGTGACGAGAGTGAATTATTAAGAATCCTACACTAGTCAGAATATCAGCCACGGTCTTTCTATCCGCCAGCCAAAATACGGCTCGGAAGACAATAACTCGAAGGCAATGGTTTGCTCTCTCAGAATCAAATCAAGCTATTTCAAAGTAACAACAGCGAACTGCAATTCAGTACCTGAAACAATGCATACCTGCTTCGCAAAATTTTCTTTTTATCCCTACAACTTTCCAGGAGGGCTCAGGCTCGGTGCACTAGGAAATCGCATCGTTGATTTTCAGCTGCGATTTGAAATTAGGCCACAGGTATTGTTGGCTCCCTGTGCACCAGCCGGCAGGCACCGCTGATACCAAATAATCCTCGAATTCGCAGACGTTCCACATCTGGATTGAAGAACTGCAATAACAACACTATACCGATAGTTACAAAGCATTGTAACACAAAAATAGATCGGAGAATTTGAATGGCAATTTTAGGTTATAATATGAGTTATAATATACTGTTGACGTAGATGAAATGAGTCTTTGAAGGCAAAAGTGAACTGGAGATACGAGAAATTTAATCAACTCACCCGGACAAAGATCACTACGAGCAAAGCAGCGCTCCAATCAACCACAGATTATGAAGAATCCTAGTTCTCGAGATGCAAATCAGCAAACAACACCACCAAAGACTGTATCTGAAGTTCATTATCAGAGTTGAAGTAAACTTTTATACGCGCACAGCTTTGACTTTTTGTTAAACTTCCGATAGTCGACGCACATGCGATAGGTCCCGTCTGGTTTTAATACCATGACTATAGGACTCGACCATTGAGACTGGGATCTCCGGACAATCCCTTGTTTCAACCACTCGTTGACTTGCTTATGCATGTCAGCTTCAAGTTTCTTGGATACTGAATAATACTTTTGCTTGATTGGTGTGTTGTCTGTGAGCTCGATTTTATGTTTAATCGACTTCGTACGACCAAGCTTACCATCATTGGCTGGAAGCGTCCTATCCAACATTCGCTGCAGCTTGTCTCTCTGAGCTTCTGCGAGATGTGCCAATCCAGCAGAGGATAGAGGCGATTCACCGCATGTCCTTGAAGCCAGTTCGACTGGAAGGAGTTTCGCTCGTCCCTCGAGGTGAAGCATATTCTTGCGCGGTAATAATTGCGCATCAAGAGCTCGTATTAGATCTCCACCAATATGCAAGTCGGCATCTGCCTCTCTCAGCACGATGGCCCATACTTTTTTGGTGACTTCCTCGATAGTGGAAGGAAGTTCAACCTCACCAAGTATAGGTGTACAATTTCCATCTGCGAGTCTGACGCCTGGACCATAATAAGGTTCAATTTTTTGGCCTAGAGCTGTCGCTATTTGAAGACCGATTGGACCGGAAGCTGTCCTTAGAGCACCCGGATCGAACAGTGCGCGAACGCTACACTTGTGGATGTCCACGTCCACCCACCAACGAGGAGAATGGTCCGGTTTATTTTCAATACTCCCAATATGATGCGTTTCCCCACAATCTTCACATAAAATCGGAGGGAGTTCATTATTAGCAACAATATCAGGAGAAGGTGGGAGCCCTGGGCAGGTCTCATGCTCCTGGCTGGGGACAGCAGCGACCTCATCTACTTATCCCCCTCCGCTTTTCCCGAACACTCAGGACAAGTGGGTCTGATATGACCTGGCCACCCGCAGCCATAACACTGCACATTTTCTTTGGGGCCTGGTTCTTTGTCGGCGTTGTGTTTGCTGACAACTCTGTCAGTTTCTCCTTTGCCCTCCTGGGCAGCATCCTCCTTCTTCTTCTTGCCTCTTCTCCAGTTTTTCTTCGCGTCTTGATCGGCAGCAGGTTTCTCGGATGAGTTGTTTGAAGTAGAATTCGATGCACTAGGCTTAGCAGCTGCCCCAAAATTTTCATTTGCATTTGTTAGTGCGTTTGCAATCGCTTTACTGATGATAGACTCGAGATTCTGTGGCGATGGTGCAACTGGAGCCGCCGGGGCCTGTGAAGCGGTAGTCAATTTTGACGTAGCTCCCACGAGTCTGCTCAAAACAGTAGTCAATTCGCTAGGCGGAGGATCGCTCAACGCTGCGAGATTAGATTTATTTGACTTGGTCTCTGCCTTTGCGCTGCGACACGCCACTTCTGGAAACAGAGCCATTTCCGGGGGTGGTGGTGGTTTGTCGTTCTTCTCAGACCATAACAGACTCTCTGCGTCTCTTGCGAGCTCGAGAGGAGAGTCAATGTCTGTAACTTCTTGCCTACGCACCAGTTTTCTCAATTCAGGGATCATATTCCTGTAGAGAAGATCAAGCTGTTCTTCTTCTCCCCAAGGTCTATCAAATCTGCCTAAAATTGTGAGCAAACTGAAGGTATATAATCCCTAGCAAGTTCTTCTTCACCTTGGGTACGCGTCTGGGCCTCCACCACTAACTTGTCTTGGAAATTGCAGTCCACACCATATGTGCGACGAGCGTTACGCAAAAATCGTCCCAAGTAGTCGATTTTTCCGAGCTAGGCGGCACCTAATTAGCGCTGCGCCAGTCATAAACTCAGTCATACCGTTGAGTAAATCTTCATTGATGTGTGCCAAAGCACGGCATTCTTCTACTCGTTGGATGATATCTTCAATACTGATTGATTTCTCCCCGCCTGTGAAATTAATTTTTCAAGCTTGAACAATTTTTCCGATATTCTGCTTATTATAATTAGAATTAGCAGGTCTTTGTGATCTGGATGCCGAGATAGTCTCTGATGACACCCTCCCCTCGGGCGCGGTATTCGCAACCACAGGGTCATTCCGAAAAATATTGTTGTTTGGGGAGCTCATGCCTCCAAAATCTTGAGCAATGTTGTTAGGAATTTGTGCTGTTGAGCTCATTGGTCCATTCCCAGGTATTCTTGCAAAAGAAGGTACAAAGCTAGGCGCGCGCGTATCCAGGGCTGATCTTCCAAAACTTAGTGGGTTTGGGAAGCATTGCGAT
Source organism: Eretmocerus hayati (assembly GCA_029851415.1). NCBI lineage: Eukaryota > Metazoa > Arthropoda > Insecta > Hymenoptera > Aphelinidae > Eretmocerus > Eretmocerus hayati. Next base: position 63,993,403 of record CM056744.1, on the reverse strand, counting down.
ACCGCAGTCATAAAATCGCTCACATTCTAATGTTCTGGATGTGTCTTACATTGTGGTATTCGCCGAGAGTTACCCTTGAAGTACCTTGACGTGTCGAGGATTGTAGAGAACCAGGCGTAAAAATCTGTGACTGCGTGACTTGGGTTGCTTGGGCTTGAGTCACCTCGTCTGAGGCCTTTTCGACTTGTACCAACAAGTTACGTGGAACTCGGTACTGCTCACCAGCACTATCTTGCACGGCTGCCATACCCCTTGAACCTGCAGAGTTGTTATATAGAAGCGAATCGCCTTAAGTTGCAGTGACAGTTGTTGTAGTCATGGTGTCATCACCTATTATTATTTGATATTGGCCACGAAATCGTTACTTTTGATGGTACGATCCCTATATCTGTTTGTTCTGGGGTCAACAGCGAAATTCCGAATGACGAGTGTAAAGGCATTGTATTCCATGTAGATGTTGATAGATCAGCTGTTGTTGTTACAGTTTGAGTGGATGACGTTTGAGGTACTAATATTTGCGGTAGCGCTAGATTTTGCTGGGTGCCCGGTGGAACCCTAAATGTGGTACCTGTACTACGATCGGTACCGGTGAAGCCACTTGTATTTACCTCCCAAAGGGACTAGGCGGTTAAGCATGGTGAAGTGGACCTTGTCAGATATGGCCCCGAAAATATTTTTCCCCACTTTCTAACACCAAATGATGGGGGAAGCAAAGGTTTGTAGGTCCCAAAATCGCCCCTGTTTTTTACAGCACCCCAGAAACCCTCTAAAAAACGCTAAAAATCGATGTTCCTTCTATCAAATCGCATTCTGACGCATTTCAACGAATTGATCTGAAAATCTTCTGACATACTCTTGAAATGTGGTCAATCATGAAGAAAATATTTTCATTCCGACAACTCTCGATTGAGGCCCTAAAAAAAATTCTTCAAAACTTCAAAGTCAATTTTCTCATGTAAATTGGAAAGAACTATGTTAGAAAACCATTGCATCGTATTTATCAGGTTATTTTGCATCGAAAATGGGTATTTTTAGAACTTTCTAGGTGGTGGAACATGGTCAAAAGTGCAAAAAATCGTTTTCAAAGCAAATTTTAATTCAGTTATTTGCATCTTCTGCGCATGCGCGTCCTCCTACGTCTCTGAAAGTATTTTTAATCGATAGCTGATGCAATTTCCTTCAAAATGACCTCTTGAGGAAGTCGATTTGATGCAGTGAAACCTGAGATCTAGCTGGTCCAAAAAATGAAGAAATCCAAGGTACCAAATCCGTGAAGCCGTGGCTCCTTCAATGGGCCCGAAAAGCGCGAATTTTGAGTCGGACTGTTTCAAAGATGTGAACATGTGTTTTCGATGTAATTTTTGACGTAGAAACCGAATCCGTGGTCAGTTTTGTTCCAAACCTTCAAGATTTTTGATGACACTCAAAAAACCGACCAGGGGTGTACGGCTATTTCCAGCCTTCTTCTACACATTTGAGATGTATGATGAGTATAGTCAAAAGATTGAACTTGTCGCATAGAGGATGCAAGTACGTTCTCCTTTGTATTCTGACCAGCTGATGATGATGCCGATGACTTCGAGGCTTGGGAATGAGTTGGGAGTCAGATTTGGGCTGATGGAGCTATATTTTGTTTTATGATCTCATCAGAGAAAACTGCATCATGCACCTTATATCTCTCTCTCGAGTTATTTCTGTGCCTCAAAACCATCGCTATCGTCTTCAGCTGGTCACAATACAAAGGAAAACGTACCTGCATCCTCTATGCGACAAGTTCAAACCTTTGCGATACTCATCATACATCTCAAATGTGTAGAAAAAAGCTGGAGATGGCCATACACCGTCTAGTCGGTTTTTTGAGTGTCATCAAAAAGTTTGAAGGTTCGGAACAAAACTGACCACGGATTCGGTTTCTACGTCAGAAATTACATCGAAAACACATGTTCACATCTTTGAAACAGTCCGACTAAAAATTCGCACTTTTCGGGCCCATTGAAGGAGCCATAGCTTCACGGATTTGGTACCTTGGATTTTTCCATTTCTTAAACTAGCTAGATCTCAGGTTTTACTGCATCAAATTGACTTTCTCAAGGGGTCATTTTGAAGGAAATTGCATCAGCTATCGATTAAAAATACTTTCAGAGACGTAGGAGGACGCGCATGCGCAGAAGATGCAAATTACTGAATCAAAATTTGCTTTGAAAATGGTTTTTTAGATTTTTGACCATGTTCCACCACCTAAAAAATCCCAAAGGAACCCGTTTTTGATGCAAAATAACCTGATGAACACGATGCAATGGTTTTCTAACATAGTTCTTTCCAATTTACATGAGAAAATTGACTTTGAAGTTTTGAAGAATTTTTTTTAGGGCCTCAATCGAGAGTTGTCGGAATGAAAATATTTTCTTCATGATTGACCACATTTCAAGAGTATGTCAGGAAATTTTCAGATCAATTCGTTGAAATGCGTTAGAATGCGATTTGATAGAAGGAACATCGATTTTTAGCGTTTTTTAGAGGGTTTCTGGGGTGCTGTAAAAAACAGGGGCGATTTTGGGACCTACAAACCTTTGCTTCCCCCATCATTTGGTGTTAGAAAGTGGGGAAAAATATTTTCGGGGCCATATCTGACAAGGTCCACTTCACCATGCTTAACCGCCTAGTCCCTTTCTCCTGAAAGCATCATCAGTCGTTTGCATTCCAGGGACGACTTGGTGTGAGCTATTTGCCAACGGGATACCCAATATAGATGTATCCGTCTCTTCATTTGGCGTGTACGCCCGGGATATGATGATTTGACGATGTTCTTCATTGATACCGATTTCTGCTAAAATTGTCTCGAGCTTCACTTTTCGACGAGTCTTCAATTCAGTTTCTTTGATCTCTTCATCGATCCTCTCAAAATCACTCTGCCTGTACTGGCCGCGTAATCTAGAGGCAAGTCTATAGAGTTTCTCAAAATATGTACCATGTACCAGATGTCTTTAATTCAAGGTCTCCTAATATAGGTAGTAATTCCGTTTGCCTTTTATTGCCGAGCCAATCTTGAATTTGTGACTCGAGATCTTGTGAAAAATCTGCGTAAGTCGCCATTTTACGAAGTAAATCAATCAACTCCCCACTAATATTAACCCTCTAGCGCCCAAGGTATCAAGGAAACGGAATTTTTTTCCTCTTTTTACTTCAAATGTTTTCATTTTGCTCCTAGATAGGCGTGATAAATCGCAATTCCCTCAAAATAACCGGAAACAGCATTTTCTTGGGTGGGTCGCTGTGGGACCCACTTTCTAAATTGACCAGCCCCTGGACAAATTTCCCATCTGAACCATTCCAACGCATGGATACCTTCAAGAGGAGCTGAAAGAAGATTTGCCAATAGGTATTGGATGCTTAGGAGTCATTTGCATCTCTACATAAATCGAGTTAGACCGTAAACTCACGTCCTCGTCGAGCGCGGCGCGCGAGCGCTGAGTTTCGCGTGATCCCGAGAACTATGTACGCTTTATCAGGGCCTCGTATCATGACAGACTTTTATTCTTGGCCTAGAAGAAAGCCATTATCATGCACAATTGCCGAAATATTGCCGTGGTGCTTGTCATATCTGGATTTTGGAAGTGGGTCCCACAGGACCCACTGGGCGCTAGAGGGTTAACTAACGCGGTGCAGCAGTATGCATCTGCTCACTTCGGCCAAATCTATATGTAAGTGCTGTCACATAGCACAAGAAATCTCCATTTGATACATAATCTGGATTCTTATACAAGCGCCACTCCCAGTTCCGCATTCATTCGTTCGAAAATAAAATTTCCATCCAAAGAAATTCAAGAAATAAACCTGTAAAAATTTCCGAGAAATTCCAAAATTTCAGAATTACTACAAAAATTCAGCGAAATCTACTCAAAAGTGAACTGAGAGAGCGTAAATCTATTCAATTTTGGCTAAAGTGTGCGTCATTTACTTATAAGAGCGCAAAGATTACGAGGGAATATTTTATTTGGAGTTGTAACGCGACCTAGCTAGCTTACAATATAGTCTGTTGCACTAGCAGACGCAAAAAACTCGGTTCAGAATTTTCCATGTGAAAGAAAATCAAAGAGCGCAGTGCGTATTGCCTGGTACAATTTTTACCTGAAAATCCTAATCGCAACTCTAAAAAATTCAAAATGCGAGTACAGGATGCACCAACATCCAACATTCCAGCACATCAACACTCTGCACACTGATCATACCTCATAGTAAATTATTTTTGCAGATCACTACAGAAATTCCAAGCTTTTGCATTTTACAGTTATTAAAGAAGAATTCAGGTTGAAAAGGCAATCTTATATTCGAACGCGAGATTCAACTCCGTTTTGCCTCATTTTCGCCGAATTATTGCTAACCCGCAATACTAATGCGAATGCGCGGCATGGTTTAGCGATCCGTGACACTAATCGATCATTTTCTCGATTTTACAAGATATAATCAAAAAAGGACCTTATGCATATAGGCCGAAACCTGCTTCAAAAGTTTTGGCCCCAAAAGTCCTGGGAAAGATAGGCTTTTTGGGCCTAAAAATGGGTCCGTACTCCATTTCCATCGAAACTGACCTCAAAAGCCGCAGTAGCGCATAACCTCCCCGTTCAAAATACATTGGGGACGCCATTTTTGGTTCACAGCTCGAAACTATGTACATCGCCCTGGCTAATTCTGATGGGATGTTGTTGTCCATCAAAAGATACAACTTTTCTGTACACTTTGGTGAAGGGAAACGATGGGCTAGTGGGTTAAAAATCGTGTTATTTCTAGGATTTTCGTGACTTTTGAGCTAAGATAGCGGTTTAATCGGAAACAGAGAGGTTTAGCGAAAAATTGCTGGGAATGAAAGTTGTTCATTTTTGATTTTTCTTCACAGAATCATTGATTTTGTAAGCCCAACATTACTGACAAAGCCTCAGTCAATCAAAAAGTGTGAAAAATGGTATTTTCTGCATTTTTAGGCCTTGAAACGTCAATATAAGGAAAAATTAGTAATGAGTTTCGAAAGATCTTGAAAGAATTTACATTTTTTATTTCCATCTTTTTTCCGAAAAACCCCTTTCCTTTCGATTAATGAAGCAAGAAAGGGCCAAAAATACGATTTGAGCACTTTATACTCGCAAAAGCTCGAAAAATTCAAGTGCAACCCCCCTAATATTTCAAAAGATTGCTTTTTTCCTATACTTTCGAATGAAAAGAAAAAATTTTGCCGTAGAGCTAACCTATATCAAGTTATTGCGTTTTTAATGCAATAATGATACTTTTCCCGCTCAGTTACGATGTTTTGGCCCCGTTCATCACTCCTTTATGTGTTTGGGGATGCGAAATGTCATGAATGACTAATATATTGAGTCACGAGATGTAATAGGCAGTGGCAATGGTTATGTGATACCCCTAGCAATGATCATCCCCATATTCAACGTGCTACCTGGAATCACGAGGACAGTAGACGCATGGAACTATCGGATAACATAACCCTCCGGAAGTCTTCATGCATTTTATTCCATCCCTCGACGAATCGGGGATCCAGCGCTACGATTACAAGAACTTCTTTTCCCCCTCGCTTGGGAATCATTCATATCATATACCGATCGTTTTTCATGATCCGCAAGCAAAACCGCTGCTCGACAGCGCGGAGGAAGCACCAAGCGAGGGGGAAAGGAAGTTCTTGTAATCGTATCGCTGGATCCCCGATTCGTCGAAAGATGAAATAAAATGCATGAAGACTTCCGGAGGGTTATGTTATCCGATAGTTCCATGCGTCTACTGTCCTCGTGATTCCAGGTAGCACGTTGAATATGGGGATGATCATTGCTAGGGGTATCACATAACCATTGCCACTGCCTATTGCATCTCGTGACTCAATATATTAGTCATTCATGACATTTCGCATCCCGAAACACAACGGAGTGATGAACGGGGCCAAAACATCGTGACTGAGCGGGAAAAGTATCATTATTGCATTAAAAACGCAATAACTTGATATGGGTTAGCTCTACGTCAAGAATTTTTTTTTTCATTCGAAAGTATAGGAAAAAAACCATCTTTTAAGGCTGAAATATTAGGGGGGTTGCACTTGAATTTTTCGAGCTTTTGTGAGTTTAAAGTGCTCAAATCTTATTTTTGGCCCTTTTTTGCGTTATTAATCGAAGGGAAAGGTTTTTTTCGGAAAAATGACATAAATGATAAATGTGTATTTTTTGAAGATCTTTCGAAACTCTTCACTAATTTTCCCCTATATTGACGTTTCAAGGCCTAAAAATGCAGAAAATACTAACACGCTATAGCATTCGTCGCACTCGCGTCGACACATTTTTAAACGCGAAATTTTTCCGATTTGGTACTCTGCTCGCATGCAGATATATCATCTGCACTCTCGAGCTTGATACGGGCTGTCGTATATTAAATCACAGCACGAGCGTGAAAGGGGCTTGATCATCACAGCAGATTCAAGCGCGATCGATAAAAATATATAAATCTACACGCATCGCCTTTCACGTTGAATTCAAATCGATCATCTAAACGATGAATGATCACGCGATCAGCACACCAGCGATATCGCATCATTCGCGTCGATGAATATAGGATATTGGCTACGTACACTAGCGCAGACGATATGTATATGGATCGCTGCCTTTACCGCTCAAAGCGACGGAAAAATTTCCAGAACGCGCGATTTTAGCTGACGACAATGATGATCTTGCTACTCACTAGGTCATGAACACTCGCGAACGCGCAATTATTTGTTAATTAGGGGGATTATTCCGTTGGGCGCCATTTATGACGGCATTTTAGATCGTCACTTCAATTATTCACGCGAGTCCGCAATGTGCAATGGGGCTCGCCAGGATCTGCTTTGCTGCGTCATCCTCGTGGTCACCGACCTCCTGTCGGCCAGTACTCGTCGTATTCCGCGATAGCGCATTTAGAAGTAGAGACGGCAACACGAGGAGACATTCATGAATTGACAACGCGGCCGAGTGAAGTTAACAAAAGGGGAATTTATTCAGCAAAATGTTACAAGGTGTGACCGAGCGCGAGCGTAACAGGTGAACGGATATCGCGAGAGAGAGCCGCACGCCATTAGAGATAGATAGATAGATATCCTTTATTCGTCATACGACAAAATACACCTACATATTTTCATATGTGTCACATATATGTATATATAAAATTAATAAATATTCCGATAAAATCATATTAAGAAATAATTTGGTCAAGGATAGATATATCACAAATTGTGACTAGTCATACACTTTACGATTTCACTTGAAAGAAAATGAGATAAATGGCATGGGTTCACGGAAATATCACAGTTTTTCTTCAGTCTGGTGACAGAAGGTCACTTACAATTAAAAAGAGATAGAAAGCAAAGGAACAAAGCCCTAGCCCATCAAAGATTAAAGTAATGCTGCTTCTCCGGATCAATCCTCTGAGGAGACTTTGTTAATAGGAAATCTTTCAAGGACTCTTTGAACAAGGGTGTTTTCCCCAGCTGCCGAAAGCCCGGAGGGAGAAAGTTCCAAAAATGAGCACATTGAACCTGGAAAGATCTCCTTCCATATTCAAGTCTCATATGGGGAACTTTGAGTACCCGCTCTTCTGCATTACCACGTGCGGGGCGTTCAGATTGGTACCTGGTGAACATCGCAGCTAGGTAGCCAGGCTCTCCTAAATGCATGATCTTATGCATTAACAGAGCTGCGAAGTACATTCTCCGCGAATCAGTACGCAACCAACCTAAACGCTCCCTAAACGGGGTGATGTGCTCGTCTCTCCTAAGATCAAAAATGTACCTCACACATGAATTGCTCAGTCGTTGTATCCGTTGCCGCTGTTCGTCCGTGGCGTCGAGGTACACGACTGTGCAATAGTCTAAATGCGGTTGAACTAATGACTCGACTAGGCGAATTCGGAGAGGTCTGGTGATACACGCCCTAAAAAACCGCAATCCGTAAAGGGCTCTGTTCACTTTCTTAGTTACTTGGTCGATGTGCGGCTTCCACGTCAGTTCACTATCAAGTGTAACACCAAGACTCACGACTGTATCGCTGAACGGAATGAATTTTCCTTCCTGTATCTCAACCCCTGGCGAGTCCATTCTTTTCAGATCTTTGATGTTCCTCTCAGAGCTGAAGAGGATTGCCTTGGTCTTGCCCGCGTTGAGACGCAGGCCGGAATTTCTGGCCCATTCAGCAATTAGTCGTCCTACTTCTCCCAGCCGAGTGATGCCTTCCTTGATCTTAGTTTTCTCGACTTGGAGATAAATTTGAAGATCATCCGCATAGAATAGATGATATACCGACTTTCCGTCTAGCAAACCAGGTAAGTCATTAACATATAAGCTGAAGAGTAAAGGCCCGAGAACGGATCCCTGTGGAACACCCAGATTGGTTTCAAGCCAATCAGAACTACCAGATTTTGAAGTGACTATTTGGGTGCGGCCTTGTAAGTATGATTTTATCCACAGGAGTGCCGATCTTGAGAATCCAAGGTTTCGGAGCTTCCTCAACAGCTTTGACGGTGTTATTGTGTCGAAAGCTTTGCTAAAGTCGAATAGTAGGAGTAAGGTGATCTTCTTCCTATCAATGCCTACTCTGATGTCATCCGTCAACTTTAGTAAAGCTGTCTGGGTGCTATGGTATTGCCTGAAACCAGTCTGGAAGCGATCAAGAAGTTTCTCTACTTTTAAATACTCCGTGATTTGGTCATGTGCAATTTTTTCCAGAACCTTGGAAAGGAAGCACAGCAGCGCTATGGGACGAAAGTCCGAGACCGCTGATGGAGCTGCAGTCTTCTTCAATGCAATCAGCTGCGCTTGCTTCCAAGCCTCGGGAAAAACGCTATGAGCGAAAGAGGAATTGAATATATGTACAATAAGATCACCAATTGCCGGAAGAGCCTTCGCGATCACACTCTGAGGGATCCCATCCACCCCGCGGGCCTGCGAGGAGAAATGTTTAATAGCAAGGACTACATCATTGAAATTTGTGGGCTTAAATTTAAACCCCTCCTCCGGTGCAGAGTTAATATCGTCCATTGCTTCATTGATATTTTCGTGAGGGGAAACAGAGACCCCCGCAAAGTGAGCGTTCAACTCATCCGGTGTGAAACCGTGAAGTTCTTCCTCTTTGCTCTTGGGCAAGAGGCCGAGATTGCGCATCTCCTTCCAAATATTCTTGTTCTGATCAAGAGCGTCTGAAAGATGGTTTTGAAGGAAGGAATTACGCTCTTGCTCAATGCGCAGATCGACCTCTTCGCTAAGCCGAAAGTACTCATTTTGAAGCTCAGGACACTTGCACTGGTTGCGTTGCATACGCTCCCAACGCCTGCGCGTCGCGTCTCGCTTCTTCATGAGCACCCTCAGCTCAGGATCAATCCAAGGAGCATCATTCTTACGCGGGTTTATAGTTTTTTCCGGTGCTAATTCATCTAAAACGATCATTAAATTTACATTCAAGCATTGAATTGCGTCTTCCAAACTGGTTTCGGCATTTTCAAGAGCTGTCCAGTCACAGCGGAGCAGACGGTCATTCAATATCTCCGGGGTGATGTTACGAAAATCCCTATATTTGAAGGAATTTTTTGGCGGAGTAGGGGTGAAGACGTTGATGGTGACGTCAATGACCGAGTGCCCACCGAAACTGGGCAGATGTCTGTTGTGAAAGTCAGTAATGGTGTCGTTGTCATCTACGTAGATGTGATCAATCCATGTATGAGATACATTGGGGTTGTGTTGATGAGTCGGGCCATGCTGCACTATCTGCAAGGCTAGTTCTTCTGTCAGTGCAGTCAGTGTCTTGGTGTTGGGATGAGCAGTATCCAACAAGTCAGCGTTCAGATCACCCATAATGATTTTGTGACTGTAATCACCACACAGCCGGCGTAACGTGCCAAACAGCCCATCATCCTTCTGCATGGCAATTTTAGGGGGTCTATAGATTGCCGCGACTAATATTGGGGGTGAGCTGCCTTGCTGCACGCTACAAAAAAGGAATTCGGGCACGCCAGGTTTCCCCGGCCCAAAAGTATTCGACGAAACCAACTTCTCAATTTTGAAGTCATTGCGCACATACAAGGCAACTCCTCCACCTTCTCTGTTGCGATCTTGTCGCAACAACGAAAAACCTGGAATTTGAACGAGACTGTCATCCACATACTCATCTAGCTTCGACTCGGCCACCCCAAATAGATGATAGGAGGGATCGTTAGCGACGAGCAAGCGTAGATGCTCAATCTTATCTGTCAGGGAGTTAAGGTTGATAAATCCCGCTTTTAAAGAATTACCCCTCCCTCGTCGCTCTTCAGCAGCCGTATCCAGTCAGGGAGTCCTTGCTGATTCTGTTGCCGGAACTTTATTTTGCTCCGGAACGATAGTGCAGCTCTGGGTGTTATTAGAGGACGCACAGGTGCGTTCCGGACCACTTCGACAGGTCGTTTGAATGACCTGCAGATCAGCAAGGGATTCGAACGTATGCGCTCGCTCACCATTTTTCCGTCTAACCCAGAAACGCCCATCTCTGTGCCAGACGTATTTAAGACCCAAACCGCGTGCAACCGACCTTAAACGTATGAATTCTTTGTATTTTTCACGGTAGAGCATCTCATTTATAAAGATTTTACGGTCTGGCACATGAGCTTTTGTATCTGGGTCGAGTAAGTCAGGCTGGATATTGTTGGCCGTGAAGTAATTATTGGTGATTGAACGTTTAGCCTGAATCACTTTCCCGACTAGTCGACTACTGGAGAGTTGGACTACACATGATGGTAAATTGCGCGTGATGGCAGCTGAGGCTCGGGAAGATAGAACCGAGTCACGATTACCTGTTGGAGTCTTCTCCCCAGACGCACGCCCCGGTTGCAGGACACGGACATCAGCAATGTCTGCCCTCTCCAATGAGGGGAGAATAGACTTGAGCACTGCATAAGAAATATCAGATATCTGTGCTGGTGAGGCCTCAGAATCTTCTTTTAATACACCATTAATAATCAGTTTACAGCGCTCAAGTCCGTCATTGCCCAGTCCCTGCCCTTGCTTCCGAGCGCATGAGTGGGGGGACTCGTCCATCCTAGGGGCAGTGTTAGGAATCGAGGATTGATGTGTCGATTCAGCATTACTATTCTCATCATTGCGAAATTTACTATTCTGCAGAGTACTCTGGAAGCCTGACAATAGCTCTGTTAAGGTAGAAATTTGGCCTGCCATGATGGAATTTTGCTCCAGAAGAAGCTGTCGATCCAAGCGAAGCTCCTCCAGCTGGGAGCTTTGCTTCTCTATAAGTCCCTCGAGAGAAGATACACGTGCCAACAATCGATCATCCACCTCACTTACTGCTGGTGTGCAAGATGGAGAGGTAGTGGCAACGTTTTGTCGGATCACGAGGGATTTCATTTCGTCAAGCTGGTTCTGAAGCAAGGCATTTTGGTTGTAGAATAGGTCCAGAGTACTCTCCCGTATATATACCCACTTTGATTCCGGAGAGTTTGACGACGTCGACGTGGTTGTTGCTGCAGGTTTATCCGAGATGTTGAGGCTATTGCTTTCCACCGATCCGACGGGGTGATCCACGTGTGATGTACTGAGCAGCGACGGAGAGGCAGTAGTGAGCCGCGCATCAGATTGCTGCTTTTGAATGTTCGCGGGCTCTGTTCTGCTGGACTCGTGGATGGTGGCGCCACTTAACGGAGGCGAAGCAGTAGCTGGCGGAATACCCCCCGCTGGCGTGAGCTGTCGACTCTCGATGGCTTGAGAGGCACTGGTGGTGGGGAGCTCAGCGCTGCTGCCCGTGGTGGTATGGTGCGGGGTGAGGGGAGACTTTCCTGGCGCGCCACGCGAGCTGAGCCGCATGTGTGAGAGCGGCTGATTACTCACACGTCTTCGTGGGCTTGTTTTCTCCTTCTCTCTCTCTCTGGCTGTTTGCATACTGAGGCGGGAAGTCGAAGTCGTCTGCTTCGTCGCACTTGATGTTGATTTTGCGGCTGGAATCTCGCTCACCTGCAGACATCTTTCACATGTCACTGCTCGTCTGGATGTTCTCGAGCACTTGACATGTGCTGATTTTTTACAGATGTCGCATACTCTGCTGCCTGCACGTAAGGTGTTGTTGCAGACACAGCAGATGTTGTCGCTCATCATGCAGCAGACAGCAAGACAGCGAAGCAGGCTAGCGTAGCAGACGACCTCCGAGCATGCGCACAAAGCTCACTTTTGGCGCCAGGCACTGCTGACTCGATGTTGTTGTTGCGGTTGCAGAATTGGAATTATTCCTCCCAGGCTCTAGCAGGAGCCATGCAGTGATGCTCCAGTGGTATGAGCCTGCAGGAGGAAGTCCAATCTGCAAAAAAAGTGCCACTCGGGACGACGTTTTGATGGTTAAATTGATGTTCGAACACGGAGCGATGTTAGATGCGTGTGGGAACACTTACCGCCAGAGAGAGAGAGAGAGAGGAATTGGCTTTTGTATACCGGGTCCCTGCCTTTCGGCTCAACCCCGGTTGCCCCCATGGGCGCGGGGCAGGGATACGCCCTGCCAGCGCGTCGGGTTGGAGGATGACCAACACCGAGCCAGACTCGGTGATGGCTCAGTCCTCCGCCCCGACTACCGACTTTCGGGCACGGCCCCCAGCACAAGGCCGATGCCCACCCCTTGGTGGGGGGTTTTGGGACTCTTTTAGGCTTCCTAAGAGCCCAAAGAGTCCCTCGGGATGATGGATGAGTCTTACGGGCTCGCATTGTTATCGCCCGAGGGCGATGTCCCTAGACTCTCCCACTCCCATGGTGCCGGATGGAGATGTGCGGTCTCCTCGCTCCGGCGGGCGGTAACTGGGGCCGGAGGGTCGTCACACCCCAGGGATGAGGCGCCATGCCCCAACCCCCCTCGCGGTTTCCGGGAGAAGTCAAAGCGCCGAGCACCAGTCTCAGAGCCAGTCTTCTTCCTACCGGCTTCGGGCCTCAGCCCGGGTACGGTGTCCCAGTAACTGGGGCCGGAGGGTCGTCACACCCCAGGACATGGTGTCCCCCTTGCGGTAGAGAGAGAGAGATATCTCGAGCGGGTACTCACAAGGCGAATTCGCAGGTCAGGCCACTGCCTCAGGAACGCCGCTTCACCGGGGTTTGCCTCCGGACACGAAGTGGTCGAGAACGACTTCCCCCTTGCCGCCTAGCACGGGGCCTCGACGCCTGCAGGACCTGCCGTGGAAGGCGAGTGTGAATCTCAAACTGTGAAGAAGTACAAATCAAATTAGTGAAAATAATTCTCACAAATGAAATTGTGGAATACGACAAATAAAACTGTTCAAATGACACTTGAGAGATATACGTAGCACACGTCACAGTTTGAACGTGAATAGTCACAAATTCAAATATGTGACTTTGGTACGCACGCGCAGATCATTCCATCACAAGCTGCATGAGGTTTCGCCCGCATACGCCACCCGGACTCGCGTGCTCAAACAGCCTCGCTGTTCGAGCACGGGGTGCCGGATCGCACCAGCTTTGATCTTAATCGCCGTGCATTGTCTACAAGGTCACCCGGTGATTTTCATCTTCCGGTTAAGTGCAGGCATTGACCTGTCTTTTACCAAGTCGCAGAAGCTACTGCAGACTGAGTGATCTCAGTATTTAAGTCACCACACCTTCTGACGTGGTATTTTTACCAGCACAACTTATTTATATTAGGCAGGACTCTTAACCTAGGGCGCAGGAACTACGCGCGTGAACGGCGATATGGCTCCTGCAAATTCAGCAACTCCGGAACACAGCGTCACTTACCGTGTGAAATTACCTGAAAAATCGCAAGAAGGGGAGGGACGGAATCGCAATAATAATCCGGTTTATGAGGAAAAATTGGCCTCCATATTCTTTACGTTGCTTCTACGCGGTATTTACAGTTATCTACAAACGAGTATAAACCCGACAATAGTCCGCGTGGCTCTGAATTTATCAATAATTGCTCATAAAAATGTCTCTGAATATTCCTGCAAATACAATAAATAAATGCACTCCACTAAAAGGCCAACTCCTTGTCCGCTTTACTCACGGAAAATCTACCTGTGTTCTAGGAGCGAAGCTTGTCCAGTCCCTGCTCCGATAATTTTCCACGCGGCAATTTGCTCCGAAAATTCTGTCCAAAATGGCCGCCCAACGGCTCCCGCGGCGCTCGCTCAACGACAAGCTTACCAGATGGCTAATGCTCCGACGATTTGGAGCAACCGACACTTGCTTGGCCTTCGCGCCCGAGCAACAGGTGCGCGACTACCCCGTGCTCCTTGTTCACTTTATAGTCAACCTCGATCACTAAGGACTCCGGGTGGACGCGCGTCTCCTCCGGGAGATCTGTCCACGACGCGATCCCCGAGCACGCGAGCGTCAACTCCGAGACGCCTTGTCCACGAGCGCACACAATTTTCACCAAGTTCCGCACTTCTGAATTCACTGCTCCGAATTTCTTGCGCGACGCGGTAGTTACTCCGGGCTGCTGGTGCCTTGTCTGCACTGTCTGAGCTCCGCACCAGCGCACCAGGCCCTCAGGGAGTCTGTCCAGGTCGGGAGCACGACGTTGCTCCCTCGCGACGCACAAGGCTCGTCGAAAAATCCGCGACGAGAGAAACCACGAAATCAGCAAAGTCACTCACCGCAATTTTCTGCCATCCTCGTAGATAGGCCCTAGAGTCTGCAGTTGCAGCTTCCAAATCCTGATCCTGGTCCAAAGTCTATCCGTCCTGGTCACTACGGAGCTCCTGGTGACCTGATTCGCGGCACGTGCTCAGACTAGGGCGGGCAAGGCGACGAGCAAAAGAATACGTGTGCGCGGGACGATGTCTGATCCACAAGTGTCACAATGGCCGCTTCTTCTTCACCAAGTCCGCGCCCTCGTCTTCACTTGAAGTGAAGCCCTCTGATTGGTCCGTCTAATCTTACCGGAACACTAGCAGCGCCAACTGGCGGCCGATCGTGCCAAATATTCAAGTCGAATCCACTATACACGCCCTATGCAGTCGCTGATATTCTCAGAATTTCGCCGCGAGCTCATCAAATGCAGTATCTACGTTCCTGGTGCCTCCACCAGAAACATTCCCTATCTTTCTTACGCGCATGCACCGCCAGCGTACGCGCGGAAGCATCGCGCAACCCGCGGCTTCGCGCTTTCACCTCGCGGAGCTCTCATACACGTCCAACTATACCTATATTGTCCGCTCCGAGCCTTCAGTATATCTATATCTAGTCCTCAGCACGGTGGCATACCACCGTCTAGTCCACAGCATAGCGGTATGCATATATACATATAGCATACATAGTGCATACTGCTATTAGTATATACTAGTTCCTACGCACACATGTACCCGTCCGTGTGTCGTCTGCGGGTCAATTCTCGACCAGCAGCCGATGTCCGGGTGCTCATCCGTGGCCGGTTCATCGCCACGGCGGCCTGGGTCTGGCCCGGATTTACCTGCCCGCAGCGCCACCGCCGTCCGCCAAACCACCAGTCAGCTGTCTGCTCGCCGCCTCGTGAGCGAGCTCGCCGTCGCCTCCGTCCTCTGATGGGTCACCCTGGCTCACCCGCGATCGTGCTTGGGCCCCCAGTGCCGTGGGGGACCACCCTAGTGCCGTGCAGAAAGTGTGCGGGTGCCTCATGCCCCGAGTGCACAGCTCTCATGTGCACAAGTGCTGTGCGGGTATCATAACCCCAAAGCTGCCGGCATGCTCGCTCACCCGGGCTGCAGCAGATGGGGCAACCGCCCGTATGGCCAGCAGCCCGGGGAGGGGGTTCCAGCATCACCACCTCCGTGCCCCGCGGTCCAGAGCGATCGTTGTCCCGTTCACGCCATCTCCTTGGGTGCAGCATCAGTGTGCGTGTCATGTGTGTGTGTGTGGTGTCCCCTGGTGCGTCGTCCGCGAGCCAGGGGAGTTCTCGATGTTACAGCTGGTGGTGGCATGTGGATGTAGCACCGGGTCCGCGGGCCCGGGCTGTTGCCACCGTGACACCCCCGCAGCGTCCGATGCATCCATCAAGTGCATTAAATGCACCGCGGCCTCGAAAACCGCGAGCAAAACATGCAAAAATCGCGTACTCTTGCTCGCGGATGAGCGAGAGTCTAGTCCGCTGTCGCCTGCTATCGCCCGCGTCGGGGTGTGTGTGTGTCTTCCCCCGAGGCCCAGTCCGCGAAGCTAGATGAAAGTGGGCTGGGAAGGGCCAGGGTAGGGGGCCGTAAGGGCATCGTGGCCCTAAAGTAGCCCTTTAGCCCACCCAGCTGTCGAATTCCGCGTCCGTCGGCTGCAGGTTTCTGCAGCCTCCTATGCTGCAGTGGTTGCGGCGATCTTGTGTGTGGGCGGGGTTGCCTAGGCGTAGGCATATCCACCCACGCTGCTTATCCGGCTTGGCTGCTTGATCTCTTCGTCGCCGACTTCTTCTTCCCGAGCCAGCACCTCAACAAAAAATGAGTATTGCTTGTCAATACTCACAAGGGGAGGACCTGACCTTTGGATCACCAATCCTTTCCAAATTTTTTTTACAGTTTTGTGTCACCTTGAATATGAAGAATCCAGAGTAACTCCGTCAAATGGGCCTTCTGTCCAGAGCTATAAGCAAAAACGTTAGCATTTCCAATATACCTATATATCTCTTTAACATGGGCCTATATGGGCAATGTTAATGTCATGGGCTGTAACTTCGAACAGGAGGCCCATTTGACGGAGTTACTCTGGATTCTTCATATTCTAGGTAATACAAAATTGTAAAAGAATTTGGGACAAGATTGGCGATCCAAAGGTCTGGTCCTCCCCTTGTCAGTCCCTTTGGTGCTGGCTCGAGACGGTGGCGAGAGATTTTTACGCAAAAAAGTGGCTGTGACGGAATACCCGTCACAACCTGCACATTGGGTTAGGAGCACCTCCATCGGCAGCACGGACTCCTGGGTGTCATCGCCAGGGGCAGAACATGCTAGCATATTCGAACCAAAGGAAACAGGTGAGACGTCAACAGTCTGCGATAATTTACTGCTCACCAATAACACGAGCTGGGAAGACATTTGGAGGTTATGTTAGTAGTTATTACGGCCCGTGATTACAGGAGTCCCAGCTGCCGTTGCAGATGCTCTAGACTACAAATGTACGTATGATTGTGGTGCGAATACTGACTACTGCGTCCTAGAGCTACTTGGCATTTGAGAAGTGAA
Source organism: Eretmocerus hayati (assembly GCA_029851415.1). Taxonomy (NCBI): domain Eukaryota; kingdom Metazoa; phylum Arthropoda; class Insecta; order Hymenoptera; family Aphelinidae; genus Eretmocerus; species Eretmocerus hayati. Next base: position 63,976,210 of record CM056744.1, on the reverse strand, counting down.
GTTTTTTCAATCTATAAAGAATGAATGAGAATCCCATGTATTCATCCCTATCTCCCCCTGTTCCATGTATCAATCGATGCTACTGCACATCTCGAATTTGTTCTTATTCACAGAATGAATTTGTGATATGGTCTTGGAACGAAACTGTGCTTACCAACAATTTGAATATGTGAGATAATCACAATTTCGAATTGTTCATTGTCAATATTGACAATTTCATTGTGGTTTTTCACAATTTGAGATTTACAGTGTACGCACATGATTGCGAAAAGTAACTTCTCGGCACAACTTTACGCACACGATATCAAAATGGTACATTCCGATACAAGGGCGTAAAACGTTTTATTTGCGTCCGAGTGATGGGTTCCCGGCCCGAGCCGCAGGCGAGGGTCGGAATCATCACGAGAATGCGGATAGTAGGTTTTACGCCCGTGTATCTAACTATACTTGTCGATAAACTGTGAGTAAAAGTCGACAAACTATGTGCAAAGTGCACTCTTACGCACAGCGTATCAAAAACGTGATTTTTGAGTCAAAATTCGAAACTTGATGCTCTGTGCGACACTATTCAATCACTTCCTAAGGGTCTGAAAATTTTTTTCTCATGGATTTTCATCGTATAGAAGACATTCAGAGGGAGGAGAAAGGGTCGGCAGAGTTTGGGAAATACGGGACACTTTAAAGGATATAGATCTATCAATATAGATATGATGGGTTCCACGCGAAAGCGACCTACGGAAAGGGGTCATCTTTCAGATTTTTTTCTAACCTTTTTTATTCAATTCTATGGCCCAAAAAGGAACTTCTGACCCCCTATGGGGTCCAAAAAAATTTTCTCATCTCCATTGCACTCACATCCGTAAACAGACCGAAAATTCATCGTGGAAAAATCGATGCTCTTTTATTCACGAAAATGGGAATATTTCGAGTTTTTGAATAGCTATCGATTTGCGGTTTGCGGCATCTGAAAGGGCATCAAAAAACCTATCGAGAACGTGGTCGGGAATTCCTACTTCGTGATTTGGGGGCCTCCTGAAGGCAAAAGAGTATTTTTCACTAGAACGTTAATTTCTCAAAAAGTCAGTTTTTGTTTTTTTTTAAAATCTCATAATCGATGTCCAACTTTCCGTTCTTTCGGAGAAAAATTTGTTTTAGAGTGTACCTACGCGATCCCATCAACTTATGAGCCATTTTCCAAAATTGAATTCTTTTTGGTATTGGAAAAGTGTCATTTTCTGTGCATGCGCACAAATTTTGATACTCGGGACTATTTGTAATGGAAAACTGACGTAATTTCCTTTGAAATGATCCCTTGCAGAAGTCAATTTGATGCATTAAAACTCGAGATCTAGCTGGTCTGAAGAATGGAAATATCCAAGGTACCAAATCCGTGAACCCGGGTCCTCTTCAATGGCCCTGAAAAACGCAGATTTTGAGTCGGAGTGTTCCAGAGATGTTAACATATGTTTTCCATGTATTTTTTGAAGTAGAAACCGTATATGTAATCAGTTTCGTCCCCAATCTCGATTTTCCAGTAGAATTTTCAGTAGATTTTTCAGTAGACTCAAAAAACTGAACCGAAAGAAATTAGTCGTTTTTAGGCTCTTAACATACATCTGATATGATATGCATGTGAGATCATCGGTCGATTCGAGTCAGGTTTTCAGTGAACTGAACCATGTTCCCAGCTAGTCAAAATACGTGGGAGAACATAGTTCAGTTCACTGAAAACCTGACTCGAATCGACCGATGATCTCACATGCATATCAGATGTATGTTAAAAGCCTAAAAACGACTCATTACTTTCGGTTCAGTTTTTTGAGTCTACTGAAACATCTTCGAGGTTGGGGATGAAACTGACCACATATTCGGTCTCTACGTCAAGAAAAAAAAAACATGAAATACGCTCCATAAAGAAATTTGCAGAATGCTTCATCTTTCCCTGTGGATCATTTGGATATTTCAATTCATGAAAAATTTTATCAATTATCATTGTACATAGATTCAGATCCAAGTCCAATTTTTGTCGCTAAAGAATGAGGAATAATGCCGGTAAGAAGGAATGTCGGTAAAGAATGAGAAATTCGAAAATTTTTCATAAAAAATTCAAGCAGAAGAATCAAATTTGCGTGATAAACATCATTTGCGTCGAACTAATTGGCGAATAACGTTCAAAAATGACTGGGCCCATTGCCCGAAAAAAAGAACAATGCCTGAAATTTTCAAAGAGATCCATAGAGGCGTTCGCCAAATTTGGAGTGACATAGAAGGTAACGTTGAAGAAATTTTTATATGGAAATGAAAATTCTTATGAAAATCCCATCTCTTTTAAAAAATGAAATTCGGAATATTCATGCGCTGAATATTGGATGGTATGTCATTTGGACAAACATACGGTGGAAATGATGAGAAATTCTAGGTAATCAATCTACCATAGGAGAGAGAGCATGGAGAGTATGAAGTTGTTGATAGACTGGGCTCATCACTGGTCGATATAGAATAAACCCTCGAAGTTTCATAAACATTGATTGGTCTAAGGGATCAGGAAATATCACGTGACAATGGAAAGACAACATACAGACACATATACATATGGACACGGACAAGCTGTACTTCAAAATAACTCACACAGAACGTTGTGCATTGTAGAAGGAAATGATAAGGGTATCATTTCGAAGATCTCGGCGAGCAAAATAAGATGAATCGACTCTGATTTGGATAAGGATAAAATTGAGTGGTGAAAGATGAGAAATTCGAAAAAATGTTATGGGAAAATTTCCGCACCGATCCAATACTTTCTCTTCGAGAAAGAAAAATTACATTAAAAAGGGAAATATGAACGAAATTCCGTATTAACCAATCTCTTCAGAATGAATTGAGATATTTCAAGTCGATCACAGAAAGGTTTCCATGTTGATGATTGGATGCTGGAGCGTTTGGACAAATATGCTTCAATGATAACTCTGAATGTATGGTAATCAATTTGTCTTGATAAACGGATTATAAGAAGTAAAGAGATGACACTGGAATGGGAACATCACTGATACATTTAGCAGGAATCCTGGAGTTTTTAGGGACATTGGTAGAAGGGTTTAGGGGAGATAGGATGACAATGAGAAGACAACATGCATACACACACACATATGGCCACAAACAAGGTTTAGTTGAAAATAATTCACCGACTGTGCTATGTATTGGGAAATGGATGTATAGGGGTACCATTTCATAGATCTCAGCGGGTAAAATAAGATAGATTAATATATAAGTTGATTATTTGGTCTCATCGATCTTGAAGGACGGTGTGGAACTAAATAAATTCCCAAAATTTCATGAAAGAAATTTTATTGCTACGTTTCGTCTACTAGGTTTCATGGACCTCATCAGGCTTCAGATTTCTGTTTTGTCATATAAAGATAGAAAAAATAAAATTGTTTACGGATGAAGGATGTGTAAATATTAAAGATGCGCAACTTACGTTATTCTTTAGATCGTCATGATATTTTTGAACGATCTTGTAATAGAGCACACACATAACGTCTGGCTCCTGCCAATACAGGTAAATAGAATGAGACATCGGTCTCATTTCACACTCATATTCATATTAGCGCGATCGCAGCATACAGTGGGTGAAATATATATGAAGAGTAGTGCATGTGGGAGAGAGAAAGAGAGCGGGGGTCAACGAGCATTGTCAGCCGTTGCCCACAACGGGTTGTATATTCGACTGAGATTTTGAATATCGTCTTTTTCATTCCTGCAGTTTTCATCGAATTTTATATGGATCATCTCAGAAATCAACCGTTTGTCCAATTTTTTCTCTGTGTCTAGAATTTTGGTTTGATCCCAATAGAAATCATGTTTATCTTTTAGGGTGAACGTCCCAATTACTGCGAACTTTTCGGGTACCTCTAGCTAAATCACCGCAGATTTTGTGTTAATCGTAATATATCGGGGCCGGGTTTTTTTGAGGCTGTTGGTCTACGTCTTGAAAACATATCTCCCAATTTTCAGCCCGATCCAAGTCAATGGAAGATTATAATAAATCAAATGCCGAGTGGGAATCAGTGCATCTATTACTGCGTTCGATTCCCTATTACTGTGCGGGTATTACTGCGTTTCACCTATTACTGCGTCCCAATTACTGCGAAGACAAAAGTACGGGTTTTAATAAATTTCCAACAGTTTTCCTCGGATTTTCGCGTAAATGGGTCTAGTACAACGTGATACGACATCGATTGTAGCCCTCAATCATGTCAAAATGGTGTGAATTTGAATAATTCTTGATAAAAAGAGCAACGTGGGCAGGCGAGCCCGTGGCTCACTATCCCGCCCTAAGGGAATGTCCATCAATTACGTAAGGGCTCGAAAGGGGGGAGGGGTTGCTCAAATCCTCACGGTATCTTACGTGGGGGTAAGGGGGGTTGGATGAATTTCTTACGTAAGCGTTTTTGACCCTCATTTCACATCTCGGAGAACAGTGACGCCTTGTTGAGAGCGGGACATTTAATTGAAACTTCGCGGAACCCGGTAGCCTTGGTTCGAGTTTTATGACTTTGTGGGCGGGGTACCTCAGATATTTCGGCCGGCTATAGCAGAGCGTGTGTTGGGGTATTTGATGCAGACTAGTACATTTATTCCGATATTCTGGATCACACATATGCTTTTATTGGTCACCTTTACATGCCAAATACTTCTGTCTCAGAAAATGTGGCTCTCACGGACTTGCGACTGACTTGCTCAATGGATCAGTCAGCTGCTAGCCACCGTGTTTAGCACTCCTCCTTTTAAAATAGAAAAGAAGTGGAGAGTGAATTTCGCATGTATGTCATTTTGTTCGGTTGTTATTCGACAATTATATACTGACTTCAATGAGAACTTCCCAAATTGCGTGGCATCACGCTCATTTTTTCAAATTTCCCCACTTTTGTTTCGGGCTCGAAGTAATCATGTGGCGATGAGAGTTTCACGGTATTCCTTGCAGAAAAATTTATCACGCCCATGAAATGCATTTTTTGATTACTATATCCACAGGTTGTTCAGGCTGATTCGAATAATAGTACTAATTTGTCACGTGTTGCGTATACTCTTCCTACTCTTCAAAAAGTCTTGTTATAATCTCCTCACAACAATGATAATATTTACGAAAATTAAGAATAAATCGTGATTTGTGATCAATATTGCTCAATATTTGAGTCATTGTCATGAGTTTTGAGCCTTCTGATTTTTGCTCCTTCTTGGATTGGAATCCTTACGGGAGATATGGGATGGGGGGGAGTCTTGAAAGATCTTACGTTTCCTTACAATAGAGGGGGGGAGGGGTCAAAAAATTGGGAATCTGTCCTTACGTGATTAATGGATATTCCCTAACAAAGTGCGGTATTCACATCGTATTCGAGTACTGCTCATGGTCCATGATAACAAATGAGCTCTAAACAACTATCCGATGCCCTGAATAATGATTGCAGCATCGAATTATTTTATTAGATCGTCTTATTGGACATCCAAAGTGCATAGGTCATACACGTGATCCCGTGCTCTGTTTGTTCACATTCGAGCACATTCCGGTGGCAATTCAATGATAAAGATAAGAGATGAATATTACAGACATGCACTCTTTGTATCGTCTCACTATTATATTGAATCAAGCTCAATTCGGAAATCGGGTCTGATCACGACTCTCCAATGTCCCGCACCGGTATGTGCATGTATATGAGTCATTTCGGAGCATTTCGGCTAGAGGCATCACCAGGGGGGTCTGGGATAAATCCCAAAAAAATTTTTACCATCAGTACTATGTTTGAAAAGTACAAAAAATTTTTTTTGGGATTTTTCCGAAGCCCTCCACGGGCCCTAGGGCCCTCAGAAGGTCTATTTTAGGCCCTTTTTCGGCCTATTTCTAGAAAATCATAGCTCCGGCTACACTCAATCTATTTCACGTACTTCGGCGCATTTTCTTTGTTAAGACTAGCACTTTTGGAAGAAGAATAGTCCGGAATCAATCATGCAGGCTAGTAACTTCTAGGTGCTATTTGCTGAGAGCAGATTTTAGCGATTTTTCGGCCTGCTTCGAAGCGATCTAGCTCCTACTCGACATGTGATAATCGACTTCTGCAGGTAGTCATTTTAAAGATCTTGAAAAAACCTACAATTTGACTACCTGCAGAAGTCGATTATCGTACTTTTTACAGGAGCTATAGCCGATACAAGTTGAGTAGTTTTCTAAAAATGCGAAACTTTGAGCTCAATTTACAAAAATCGTTTTTTTTTATTCGACCCCAAACCTGTGCAAATATGTTCTTCAAGACAAGCACTAACAGAATCAAGGAGAATCTCGGTGGAGAAATCATCTCCTGATTTTTGGCATACGTTCGAAGATACAGTTTTTTGACTTTTTGCTTAAAATGCCGACATAGGCATGGCTCGCATATGCTTCCATCTGAGTTGTTGTGCACCAATCTGGGTGAAATTACTCCCCAAAGTATCCCCAAATATGTGTAAGAACTTCCGGAGGCGAGCCTCAAGCCAGAGTGAGCTGGAGGTTCAATCCATCAGATCCAAAATGGGCATTATTCCGTCTAATTCCGGGCAGGCGAGCGAGGGCTCGATTCCCCGTGTTTCTGCTCACAAACAAAACGAGTGGCTAGAGTAGGGATGCAAACATATTTTTCCGACTCAAAACGACCATCTAAACACGATCTCGGGGTCAATTTAGCCCTAAATCATCGTCATTTTGCAGTAGAGGCGCAAAACCTGTTATTACGGAGTTTAACGCCGTTTGAGGATTGGATGATATCCTAGGCACGAATTGACCCCAGGATCGTGTTTAGATGGTCATTTTGAGTTGGAAAAACATGTTTGCATCCCCGAATCTAGCCACTCGTCTCGTTTGTGAGCAGAAACACGGGGAATCGAGCCCTCGCTCGCCTGCCCGAAATACACTCCAGCTCGCTTCTGGCTTGAGCCTCGCCTCCGGAAGTTCTTACACATATTTGAGGGTGTTCGGGGAGTAATTCCACCCAGATTGGTGCAACAACTCAGATGGAAGCATATGCGAGCCATGCGTATGTCGGCATTTTAAGCAAAAAGTCAAAAAACTGTATTTTTGAACGTACGCCAAAAATCAGGAGATGATTTCTACACCGAGATTCTTCTTGATATTGTTAGTGCTTGTCTTAAAGAACATATTCGCACAGGTTCGGAGTCGAATAAAAGAGAACCATTTTTGTAAATCGAGCTCAAAGTTTGGCGTTTTTATAAAACTGCTCAACTTGTATCGGCTATAGCTCCAGTGGGAAGTACGATAATCGACTTTTGCAGGTGGTTAAATTGTAGGTTTTTTCAAGACCTTTAAAATGACCACCTGCAAGAGTCGATTATCACATGTTCATCAGGAGCTAGATCGCTTTGAAGCAGGGCGAAAAATCGCGAAAATCTGCTCTCAGCAAATAGCTCCTAGAAGTGACTAGGCTGCATGGTTGATTCCGGACCATTTTTTTCTCAAAAGTGCTAGTCTTAACAAAGAGAATGCGCCGAAGTACGTGAAAAATCATTGAGTCTAGCCGGAGCTATGATTTTCCAGGTATAGGCCAAAAAAAGGCATAAAATAGACTTTCCGCGGACCCTAGGGACCATGGAGGGCTTCGGAAGAATCCCAAAAAAATTTTTTTGTACTTATGAACATAGTTTGGACGGGGAAAAATTTTTTGGGATTTTTCCCAGACCCCCCTGGTAACTCATCTGGCCAAAATGCTCCGAAATGACTCATATCTTATATTATATATTCATACCTCCTTGTCGCTGTCTCGAGAGCCGTATATCAGAAATCTAGGTAGGTTGTGTCCATTTAAATACGGAGATGATACAAAAAGTGCATGTTTGTAATATTGCTCTTATATCTTTATTATTGAATTGCCACCGGAATGTGCTCGAATGTAAACAAACAGAGCACGAGACCGCGTGTATAACCTATGCACTTTGGATGTCCAATGAGACGATCTAATAGAATAATTCGATGCTGCAATCATTATTCAGGGCATCGGATAATCGTTTAGAGCTCATTTGTTATCAGGGACCATGAGCAGTACTCGAATACGATGCGAATACCGTGCTTTATTAGGGCGGGATAGTGAGCCACGGGCTCGCCTGCCCACGTTGCTCTCTTTATCAAAAACTACTCAAATTCACACCATTTGGACATGATTGAGGGCTACAATCGATGTCGTATCACGTTGCACTAGACGCATTTACGCGAAAATCCAAGGAAAACTGTTCAAAATCCATTGAAATCCGTACTTCTGTCTTCGCAGTAATTGGGACGCGGTAATAGGTGAAACGCAGTGATACCCGCGCAGTAATAGGGAATCGAACGCAGTAATAGGTGCACTGATTTCCACTCGGCATTTAATTTATTATAATTTTCCATTGATTTGGTTCGGGCTGAAAATCGGGTGATATCTTCTCAAGACGTAGACCAACAGCCTCGAAAAAACCCGGGCCCCATATGTTACAATTGTTGAGATATGTGTACATTCAGCTGTGACACTGACATTAGCAGAAGCTATTAGGTAGTAGTGTAAGGAAACTGCTATACCGACTTTGGCGACGGCGCCACGAGAGGATGAATATGAATATGTGCAAAGGAGAAGCGCTGCGCCAAGTGCGGCAGATCGGATAAGAACGTTGTAAGAGAGAGATACATAAGGGAGCGTGGAATTCGGAGCAAGTATTGAATAAATATTATTTAGTGAAACAAGTGTTATTGAAATTGAAGTCCACAACGATCCAAGGAAAAATACCTCTTTTCCCAACATGGTAGCAGTCGCTAAGGTTATAAATGTAGAAAAGTTTTACTGATCATTTGATGAGAAGCGGCATTGGTGAAGAAATTGAAGATACGCCGCAAAGTTCAAAAAAAAGTGAAGAATCGCTAATAAGTGAAACCGAGTTCCACGAAAGTGAAGAAGTTGAAGAATTCAGTGAAGAAGCTTCCAGTGAAGATACAGAAGGAATGGCAGGAGATTTTACAAAACCAGTTTTTGACGGAAAAGATTACAGTAGTTGGAAAAAAAGAATTGGAATGCTCTTGAAACTGAAAAAGTGCCACAAAGTGATGAAGAGAGCAAAAAGGAGTACTGATGCAGCAGATTGGGATGATCAAGATCTCAAGGCTGTGAATCACATTTACAGTGGGATAAATAATAAACAATTGGAGTTTGTGAGTGAATTTGAAACAGCCTACGATATTCTAAGAAAATTTGATGAACTATATTTGACCAAATCAACGGCACTCCAAATTGTCTTAAGAAATCGAATAGAAAAGTTACGTTTGAAAGACTATTTGAACTGTGAAGAATTTTTTGGTGATTTTGAGAAAATGATTAATGAACTAAAAACTGCTGGGGCACAAGTAGATGAAAAAAAAAAGTGAATTATATTTTGAGGACATTGCCGGAAAATTACAGTCATATTGGTGATCTGATTGATGTATTGCCAGAAGAGGAACGCACAACAGAGTACGTGAAAAGTAAGATTAAAATGCAAAATTTATTAAAATCGAGTGAAGAAAGCGCGGGCGCAAAAGCGAGTGCATATAATACGACAGTAAAACAAGAGCAAACTTGCTTCACTTGTAGCAAGCCCGGTCACATAGCGAGAAATTGCGCAAGCAAGAATTCGCAAAACTCTATTCAAAGAGGAAGAGGCGGACCGAGAGGAAACATGAATCATCGCGGCGGCCGTTCCTTCGGCAGAGGGCACGTGCACCAATACAACCATAGAGGTAGAGGTCAACAACGAGGCGGTTATCGCGGCAGTGGCGGTTACTATGCCGGCCACAATCCTTCTTATGGATACTACAATCATCATCGTGGTGGTGGAGGAAATACTCCGAATCGACATCAGCAGCAGCAACAGCAACAGTATATGGGCCTCAATACGTTCAATGTAGAAGTGCAGGTAAACGCGCTAGTATCGACTTGTAGTGTAGAGACAGATTTTAAAGATGAGTCAGCTCAAAGAATTGATTGGCTCTTGGACAGTGGTTGCACTGATCACGTTATCAATAATGAGGAATATTTTTACGAGTTCAAAAATTTGCTAGAGCCAGTAAGAGTAAAAGTTGCTGATGGAAAATTTTTGAGAGCCACGAAAGGAGGAACAGTCCTAAATAGATTCCCAGTATACAATGAGTTAGTTTTGATCAGAATGACTGATGTATGTTTTGTCAAAGAGTTAGACAGAAATTTGATAAGTTACGCCAAAATAACAGATCACAACAAAATAGTTTCATTAGGAAATGATTCAAAGATTTATAATAGAGGGAGAAAATTGATAGCAATCGCATGGAAAGAAAATAGGCTCCACAAGATGAATAGTTTCTTTATAAAGAAAGAAGTTCAAGTAAATACAATAAGTAAAATGACTGATAAAGAAAGATGGCATAGGATCCTTGGCCATGTAAATTTCAAATACTTGAATATTTTGAGCAGAAATAGATTACTTGAAGGAATACCAGAAAACTTAGAAGCAGATTTTTTGAAGTGCAGAACTTGTATTGAGAACAAGATGCATAACACTCCTTTTTTAAATAACAGAACTAGAGCTAGAGAGATTTTAGAGATTGTGCATTCAGATAAGAATGGGCCTCATGCAACTATTGGTATAAATGGAGAGAAATATTTTGTGAGTTTCATTGATGACTACAGTAAATTAGCCAGAGTCTATATTATAAAAACTAAAAATGAAGTTTTTGACTGTTTTGTGACCTTTGTGAATGAGGTAGAGAATTTAACAGGTAAAAAAATAAAAACTTTGAGGTGTGACAATGGGTTAGAATATTTAAATAGAAGAATCTATGATTTCACAAGAAACAAAGGTATAGTAATAAACAAATGTCCACCTTATGTTCATGAATTAAATGGGACTGCAGAGAGATATAACAGATCTATCATGGAGAGAGCAAGATGTTTATTAGATGAAGCTAAACTAGAGAGAAAGTATTGGCCTGAAGTCATTTTGACGGCTGCTTATTTGAAAATAAGAACATTGGAAAACACTTTTGAAAAGAAAATACCTCTTGAAATTATGTTTGGTGTAGAACCAAATGTGAAACATTTGAGAATGTATGGAAGTAAAGTTTTTGTTAGGATACCAGAGGCTAAAAGAATTTCCAAATGGGACAAGAAGGCTGAATTAGGAATTTTAATTGGGTACACTAATGTTGGATATAAAGTTTTGATTGATAACCAAATTAGAATTGCTGCCCATACTGATATTGTTGAGAGTGATAGGAATTGTATTGGTCTAAATGAATCAGAAGATGAGCCTCACTCAGATTCTGAAAATTATGATGAAAATTGTTCAGGTGAAAATGAAAGAAGAAGTGAAAATAGGTCAGCAAATGATGTTCAAGAGTTGAGGAGATCAACTAGGCAAAGAAAGCCAAACTTAGATGAGAATTCCATATATAATAATGTAATCTATGTGAATTATTGTAGCGCTGATGTGCCAGCAAATTTTGAGGAGGCGATGAGCTGTCCTGAAGCTGAGTCTTGGAAAGAGGCAACAGATAGAGAAATGTCTTGTTTAGAGAAGAATGGAACTTATGAATATGTTTAATTGCCAGAGAAGGCAAAAGCTTTAGATGTTGAATGGATATTCACAAAGAAACCAGGAAATGTTTACAAAGCAAGGTTAGTTGTTCTAGGGTACCAACAAAATGAGATGATTGAAGATATTTATTCACCGGTAGCAAAAATGATGACTTTGAAAATCTTATTATCTTATTGTTGTCAAAATGGATTTTATATTGAACAAATGGATGTAGAGATAGTTTTTCTAAATGGTAAAGTTACTTCAGAGGTGTATATTAAGCAACCGAAAGGTTACCGAGATGGTACGAACAGAGTTTGTAAACTTATAAAAGCACTTTATGGATTGAAAGAAAGTCCTAGGAAATGGTATGATTGTTTTGACGAGTTTTTACAAGAACTAGGCTTCAAGAAGAGCAAATATGATTTCTGTTTGTATTATTTGATTTTGAAGGATGTGACAATTTATATAATAATTTTTGTAGATGATTTGCTTATTTGCTGTAAGAGCAAGAGTAAAATCAATAGAGTCAAGAACTTGTTGAGTGAAAAGTTTAAAATGAAAGATTTGGGTCAAGTCAAAAATTATTTGGGAATCAATATTGAGTATGACATAGAATCAGGAAAGATGACTTTAGATCAGGAAAGTTACATTGAATCTATTGGTAGAAAATACAGAATTCAGGATGCTAAGACATATGAAACACCGATGGAAGAAAATCTCAAATTACACAAAGCTGAGTATGAAATGAATAATATTGGATACAGGAATTTGATAGGTGCTTTGGCATATGTAAGTGCTGGAACTAGACCAGATATAAGCTATAGTGTAAACTATTTGAGTAGATTTCAAAATTGTTGTGACGAGACACACTTTAAGTATGCTTTGAGAGTTTTAAAATATCTCTATAGTACAAAAGACCTGAAGCTGACATTCACCAGGAAAGAGAGTTGTGAAGTTTTAGATTGTTATGTAGATGCTGATTGGGCAGTCGACTCAACAGACAGAAGGTCCACTACTGGTTACGCTTAAAGATTTTATGGTAACTTCATTCATTGGAAATCCAGAAAACAAGGAAGTGTTACAAAAGCTTCTACTTATGCTGAATATGTAGATTTATCAGAAGCAGTTAGTGAGATCAAACTTGTAAAAGGAATTTTGGAAATATTTGATTGCAATAATGATGAGCCAGTTAACGTATATGGAGATAACTCGGGTGCTATAAGTATAGCTAGATTTGGTAACTACACTAAGAATTCTAAGTACATAGAAGTTCACTATCACTTTGTAAATGAAGCATACATGGATGGCATGATTGATATGAAGAAGATAAATTCAGAAAATAACAGAAAAATAGCTGACATTTTTACTAAAGCACTTGGGAGAGTCAAGTTTGTGAAATTCAGAAATTTATTAAATGTGAAATAGAGAAACTGAGAAATGATTGTAAGTCAGCTGTAACAGCATGAATGTAAGGAGGCGTGTTGAGATATCTGTACATTCAGCTGTGACACTGACATTAGCAGAAGCTATTAGGTAGTAGTGTAAGGAAACTGCTATACCGACTTTGGCGACGGCGCCACGAGAGGATGAATATGAATATGTGCGAAGAAGAAGCGCTGCGCCAAGTGCGGCAGATCGGATAAGAACGTTGTAAGAGGAAGATGTATAAGGGAGCGTGAAATTCGGAGCAAGTATTGAATAAATATTATTTAGTGGAACAAGTGTTATTGAAATTGAAGTCCACAACGATCCAAGGAAAAATACCTCTTTCCCCAACAACAATAAACACAAAATCTGCGGTGTTTTAGCTAGAGGTACCCAAAAAGTTCGCAGTAATTGGGACGTTTACCCTAGTCTATGAACAGAAACTACGGAATTTTTATCTTTGTTTGTAACATGATCATTAATACGTGTACCTAGTTGTCTTTCTGTCTCTCCCACATACGTTGCTGGGCAGTCTTTGCACTGAAATTTATAAACAGCACCAGTTTTGCTAAATTTGTCTAGTTGGTCCTTACCTAATTTTACTATTGAACTTAATGACTTGGAAACTTTTGGAAGAGTGTAAATATTGTTATGTTTGAACAGAGCATTACATATTTCGAATAAACGTTCGTGGTATGGGATACAAATTTCGTTCTGGCCGGCATATAAGATTTGATTGCAACGTATTTTTTCTGCTCTGTCCATTAGATCTTTTGAACGATGTAATCTGGTTTTTATACATTTATCAGTGAAATCTTCAGGATAATGCTTATCTAAAAGAAGTTCTTTTATAAGCAACAAATTAGAGGAATGAAATTTTTTATGTGAAGGTGGTGTGGCTCTGTCGACTAGATTAAACACTATGTTCCTCTTTTGGTTCATAGTATGATTGGATTTGAAATTCAAAATCAAATCTTATATGCTGCAATCAAATCTTATATGCCGGCCAGAACAGAATTTGTATCCTATACCACGAACGTTTATTCGAAGAATGTAATGCTCTGTTCAAACATAACGATATTCACACTCTTCCGAAAGTTTCCGAGTCTTAATGACTTGGAAACTTTCGGAAGGTTCAGTAGTAGAATTAGGTGAGGACCAACTAGACAAATTTAGCAAAACTGGTGTTTTTTATAAATTCCAGTGCAAAGACTGCCCAGCAACGTATGTGAGAGGGACAAAAAGACAACTAGCAACTAGGTACACATATTAATGATCATGTTACAAACAAAGATAAAAAGTCCGTAGTTTCTGTTCATAGACTCAAGATGAACATGATTTTCATAGGGATCAAACCAAAATTCTAGACACAGAAAAATTAGAAAAAACGGTTGATTTCTGAGATGATCTATATAAAATTCGATGAAAACTGCATGAATAAAGAAGACGATATTCAAAATCTCAGTCGAATATACAACCCGTTGTGGGCAACGGCTGACGAAGCTCGTTGACCCCCGCTCTCTTTCTCTCTCCCACATTCACTACTTTTCATATATATGTCCACTGTAAAAAAAATTTATGTAAATTTACCACTCTCAGAGGGGGTAATTCTTGGATACCACTCTGGGAGTTGTGATTTTACAAGCGGCTTGTAAATTATTTCACCGTCCGACGGTAAATTTCATACAGCAGCGCCACCGCTTCGTCAGCTGAAATTTACCGTCGCGGTTGTAAAGTTCTGTCTGCTGATTTTATTTTTTTTTTCTCATTGAGCACAACAGAGTAGATAGAAGCTCGGATGAGAGTGTAATGTGAATGTTGTGTACAAATATATCGAATTTATTAGATTATTTGATGACACGCATGATATAAACTTATTTTAGAATAGTTTGAGAGGAACACAGTTTTGTAAAAGATAACCTCAAAACCAAATCCTACTCCGGGCGGAACGACCGCACACAATGAAGTCACGAGACTTTACTTCAATTTTGAAATAATCAGAGCAGACCGGATTGCCCTGGACTGCTCGGGGATGTCGTCGGAGTCACAGACTCCCTCTGCAGCGGCAACCTCACGATGCCGAAGAGAGGCGAGGGCAGTTTAGATGTTTACAGATTGAGTCTTCTACTCGCGAGTCTGACTCAGCTTACTCTGCTTACTCGCGTCACGCACGCGCAGTGCATACTTCTGTGGGATGAAATTTACCACTCTGAGAGTGGTATCCAAGAATTACCCCCTCTGAGAGTGGTAAATTCACAAGCGCTTGTAAACTCACAAAAATTAGCTGAAATTTACAACTATCAGAGTTGGATATTTACCGACCTGTATTGTAAATTTACATTAATATTTTTTACAGTGTATACTGTATGCTGCGATCGCGCTAATATAAATATGAGTGTAAAATGAGACCGATGACTCATTCTATTTACCTGTATCGACAGGAGCCAGACGTTATGTCTGTGCTCTATTACAAGATCGTTCAAAAATATCATGACGATCTAAAGAATCACGTAAGTTGCGCATCTTTAATATTTACACATGCATCATTTGTGAAAAATTTCATATTTTCTATCTTTATATGTCAAAACAGAAACCTGAAGCCTGATTACCTAGTGGACAAAACGTAGCAATAAAATTTCTTTCATGAAATTTCCGGAATTTATTAAGTTCCCCACCGTCCTTCAAGACCGATAAGACCAAATAATCAACTTATATATTAAACATCAAGGACGAGAAATCTACAAAATTACTTATAAAGATAGATTAATGTTCATTCACTTTGGGATTGAGCAAGGGGGTCAAAAAAGAGAAGTTCAAAAATTTTTCATGACAAAATTTCAGGAAGAAAAGTGAAATTCATACGAAAAAGATTATTTGTATCAACATAGAACGGCGAATAATCGTCAGGAATGACTGGGTCCCCCGAGGAAGCTGAATAATGTGTCGAAATTTCAGAGAGATCCATAGAGGCGTTGGCCAAATTTCGAGTGACATAGAACGTGAAAAGAAGTCCAATTTGAAAAAATGAAAATTTTTATCAGAATTCCGTATTAACCAATCTCTTCAGAACGATCAAGGAATACTTGGACAACAATGAGTGACCGTTTATATTGAGAATCGGAGGTGTTAGAACATTTGGACCAACGGGGTCTGAAAATAGTCTTGAAATTTAGGCAATCATTTGACCGGGAACGGGTGGGAGAGGGAGTATTGAGAGTATAGATCTGTCAATAGACTAGGCTCATTGCTGATCAATTAAAAACAAACCCTCATAGTTTGAAGAAGATTGATCCAGGGGTTCAGGAGATATTGCGTGACAAAGAGAAGACAACATACTCTCTCAGCATCAATCAGCTATTACTCCCATGGGACGTCAAACTCCTGATCGAATCAGCGAACACAAAAATCACGCTTAAATCGATAATCCTGATGAAATAACTCCACAAATCCGGGTTCTAATATCGGCATGAACACGTTAACGACTTTTCCAGACCAAGTCACGACGAACTAAGGCGTATTCGTTCGATATTCACTCATTTTGTGCCACGGGAGGCCCTATATAGCTGATTATAATCAACTATAAATCAGTGATTGTAGCTGAAAATCAGCTAATGTGGCTGAAATTCAGTTACAGTACCTACTCGTGTCAGTAAAAAATCGTTCACTAAGAAATCAGCTTATAATAGCTGATTCAGTCAGCTAACACAGATGGAATCTCAGCTAATATAGCTCATTTTTCAGCTAAACGATATTCGTGTTGTGCCGTATACACTATACAGTGTCGAGATCAGCATTGGATCAAAGGGAGTTATATTGAGAGGGAGCCTAATATGACGTTAACATAAGTATATGGAGATCGAGAGATCTTTATTTCCTGGTCGGAAGGTGAGGTTGAGGCGTATAACGTGCTATGGGAAGTATGAGTTTCAGCGCCTCCGAGCGGTGGAAAGCGGCATGGCACGCCGCTTTTTTACGGCACGCACATGGCCCACTTTTGATCCAGGTGCCCCACTTTCGATCTATAGATTTTCCGCGTCCCAAGGACGACCCGGAAACGTCCCCCAACTTCCATGGGACGTCCCGGGACCTGTCCCGAAATTATCCCTAACTTGGTCCGGAAACGTCCTCGGGACGCCGCTGGAACCTCCAATGCCCGGCCTCAAGTCGTCCCGGGGACGTCCCGGTGGAGACGTTCCTGAAGAAACGTCCTGGGGACAGGCTTTTATGGTTTATATTATTTTTCATGATTATAACGAAGAACATGAAACTGGATCTTGATTTGATTTCTGGAATCTCCAATTGATACAGATCATATACATATATTAATTTTGATCTTAAATCAATTAAAGATTCCAGAGTTAGAATAAAGATCTAGTTCCATTATCCCTGTAAAATGAATTAGTAATGCCATTTTGGTATTAATGAGAATGAAATCTTATTGGAATCAAGGATTCACAAGATTAAGAAATTGAACCAATGATAGACAAAGCTCTAATTGGAACAGAATAATATGATTCAAGTTCCACTCACTGACTCATATCAAATATATAGATGTGAATTACACAAATTTTTCAAAGATTGTATAATAGATAATATTCTTCATTATTCATTAAATTACTATAGTCATTATTCATTAAATTCTCAGCATTTTCATGAGAACTGCTTCTATCTTAGATTCAAATCCAGGATTATTCAACAGCAACATGAACGTCACCTTGAAGTTAATAACATTGTAAATGTCAATATACAGTGATATCAAAATCTGATACGCTGAAATACAACAAGGCCACAAAATATCCGAGCTTCTAGTACAATTTTTGGCAATTATTCGCTAACTACGTCCATTCATCAACTGTGATTCATATAAAGTTCTCAACTCCAACAAAAGAGCTCCGAGTCTCTCTTTGCCATGCCAAGATCTCCTCTTGCGATCACTTCCATCAACATTTCATAGTTTGCAAATGTCATGATCACTCCATGAAAACCTATAAAAACAAGGATTTAAGATGAATAATAATATTCTGAATCTCGCATTATAACGGATACAGTATTTGCAAGCAAAAAGTTAGGTATCAAGTGAATGAATCTTTTCATTACAAACATGTGACACTGATCATTTGGTCAAACCCTCGGTGATGTTGGTTAATTTTGAGAAGTGAAATAATACTCACTTTTTTCAACAAGTTGATATGCTTGCTTGTTCAGAATACTGTTAGAGCGTAACAGTCATGATTATATTCTTTCCAGCTGATTTCCCCAACAGCTATCAATACCTGTTTAGTTCCAAACACGGATGACATCTAGATGGAGGCCTTGGGTTTCTCCTCAAATCCACCGTATTGAGGTCACTATACAAAAGTAATCCTGAGTTAGAGAGGCTGTTTCAATAGTTAGGAAGAAAAATCAAAGTTCTGATAATTTTAACATAAACTTTTTGGCTGGACCTCCTGTACACGAGAGGGTAACTCCATATAAACAAGCAAAGAGCTATATGCAAATTCATATTGATGAATATCTTTACAAATGTTCAATCATCAATGTGCAAGAAAGATTCACAAAGCATCCATTCATCTCTGCAATTTTGTACGTTATGCAATGGCTTATTAATGTTACTCAACGGATGCAAGAACATGACTAAGATTCAACTTATATTCACTTCTTACTTGATTTTTGATTATAACTCAATGAATCTTGATTCTGATCCAAGACTCTCATGTGGGGAATTTATTCAATACCATATCCAATTATGGAGAATAATGGAGGCCAATCCATTGGTGTTTATACTGGAGACTAACCTAAAATTCTCATTCGCACTACTTTTCTCTACTGCTTCTAAATCAACCTGACACATCATCTTGATTAACCAAAAGAAGAATATACATGGATTGCTCTTATTTGAAAATTTGTGTAAACCACTTACTTTTTATTATCATTAAGATCAATTGCAGATGAAATGATTCTGAATATCATTTCTTCGGCTGCAGACTACAATATTCGATTGCTGGAGATTCTGGGCAAATCTCATTCTGATAATTGCTATCCCGATATCCCAAAGATTATTTCATTGATGAGAAGTAAAATAACATACCCAACAGCAGAGTAAATTCCAAATCCTCTGGAAAGTTCTTGATAAACAGCAAAGACGACGATTGACGACGATGTTGTTTACCTAACATGTGTTCGCGTGTGAAAAGATACTCCGAAAAATTTCAAGTGTTTCAGAACGGTTTCTATTTTGCCATCCCCGGAACAATAATAAAAAAATAATCCAAAAATTTGCGCAACGTCCCAGGGTCGGAACGGGGACATCCCCAGGGGGTCACCTTGCGGTTGAGGGGAATGAGATGTTTCTATGCCATCCCCGAGACGGCTTTTTCGGGATGTTCCGATCGGGACGGAATTCGGGACGTCCCGAACCTGCCACATGCCCCCGTATGACGCACAAATGTTTGTCGGGTAGGTGGCCCACTTTCGATCAAGGTGGCTCACTTTCGATACAGGTGGCTCACTCTCGATCTAGGTGGCCCACTTTCGATCCAGGTGGCCCACTTTCGATCCAGGTGGCCCACTTTCGATCTAGGTGGCCCACTTTCGATCTAGGTGGCCCACTTTTGATCCAGGTGGCTCACTTTTGACGCACTACTTGGGACTTAAAAATCGGGTAATCAAATGGATCCCACTGCACTGCACGAACGATTCTAATACTAGAGCCAAAAATTTATCACGTGACACCCAGTGCGCAGGGAAAAACATTCCCGAACGGTGTATATCATCATTCATAACCCTGTGTATTAGCTGATTCAATCAGTGAAAATCCGTTCACGTTAGCTCACGAAATCAGCTATCACTAGCTGATTTTCAGCTACCCTAGCTGATTCGCGCTGAGAGAGTACACACGTATACAGACGGACGTGAGCAATGCGTGTTTGGAAATATTCTACAGAGAGCAATGTGCATGTCAGGGGAATGTATACGGATACCATTTTATAGGTCTTGGCGAGAAGAATAAGATGAACTGTTTTCATTCGTCTATTGCTGGAATTAAGGGGTCAAAAATGGAAAATTCGGAGAATTTTCTTGCAAAAATTTCCGCACCGATACAATACTTCCTCTTCGAGAAAGTAAAACACATGTTCACATCTTCGGAACACTCCGACTCAAAATCCGCGTTTTTTAGGGCCATTGAAGAGGCCCCGGGTTCGCGGATTTGGTACCTTGGATAATTTCATTCTTTAGACCAGCTAGATCTCGAGTTCCAATCCATCAAATTGACTTTTGCAAGGGGTCATTTTGAAGGAAATTACGTCAGCTTCCCATTCAAAAGAGTCTCGAAAGTCAAAATTTGTGCGCATGCGCAGAAAATGGCACTTTTCCAATACCGAAAAGAATTGAATTTTAAACAATGGCTGATAAGTTGATGAGATCGCGTAGGTATACTCTGAAACCAATTTTTTTCTGAAAGAACGCAAAATTTCCCATCGATTATGTGATTTTCAAAGAAAAAAATGGCTATTTGAGCAATTAACGTTTCAGTGAAAAACACCATTTCAGCTCTGGGAGGCCCATTACTCGCCAAAAATATTTTTTCGATAACGTTTCAGATGCCGCAACCCGCGAGTCGATAGCTATCGAAGAACTCGAGATTTTTGCATTTTACGGAATAAAAAAGCACCATTTTTGACACGATGAATTTCGGTTTTTTTCACGGATCTGCGTGCACCGGAGGGATGAAATTTTTTTGGACCCCATACCCGGGGAAAACGCAATGGGCCGTGACCCCCGGGGGTCACGGTCCACCGGTATGCTACAAATTCTCTTCGCTCTATCCGGGTCTTCGACTTGCCATCAAACACTAGGATGAATCAAAATTCAATTTACCTCGCTTCAGTAATATTCTACTGTTGCCTGTTAATAAGAAGTGTATGAGAAGGCTTACGCTGCTTGGCTGAAAGGTGGCATAACCAGGTGGAGGTAGAGCCTTAAAATTGTAATGAATTAGTTATGAAAATATGTATATGATGAATTCCTCGCCAAGCGACCTTCGGAAAGGGGTCATCTCTCAGATTCTTTTTTGACCTTTTTCATTCGATTCTATGGCCCAAAATGGGAACTTCAGTCCACCTATGGAGTCCAAAAAAAATTTCTCCTCTCCATTGCACGCACATACGTAAATAGACCGAAAATTCATCGTGTAAAAATCGATGCTCTTTTATTCACGAAAATGGAAATATTTCGAGTTTTTGGATAACTATCGAATTGCGGGTTGCGGCATCTGAAAGGGCATCAGAAAGCCTATTGAAAACGTCATCGGAAATTCTTTTTCTGTGATTTGGGGGCCTTCTGAAGGCAAACAAGTGTCTTTCACAAAATTGTTAATTCCTCAAAAAGCCATCTTTTTATTTTTCGAAAATCAGATATTTGACGTGAAATTTTGCGTTCCTCCGAAAAAATGGGTCTCAGAGAAGTTTGAGGCGGTCCAAGTGACTTATGAGCCATTTGTTGAAAATTTGATTTTTTCGGTTCCAGAAAAAGGCGATTTTCTGCGCATGCGCACAAACGTAGACTTTGGCACCACTTTCAATGGAAAGCTGACAAAATTTCCTATAAAATGACTACCCGCAAAGTTGAAATTCATCACTGAAACGGGATCTGCAACGATTAATTATGTCGAATCAGAATCACATGAAAATTCAGTCCATTAACACCTTCGTGGCGCCTGCTGAGATGACACATTTACGAGATCTTCTCGGGGCTCAATTTTGAGTACGAAATTGACCTGAAAAAAATTCGGACCACATGGTTTCAACGTAAAATTGTATGAACTTTCAGAATATGCAATGAAGAACCCCGTTTGAGGCGAACCCGAGGTGCTACATTCGATTCTTGCCAGAAAATACTATTTTTCACATTCAAAATTGCATAAATATGCGATGAATTTTCCATCGCATATTTCGAAAGTTCAGACAATTTCACGTTGAAACCATGTCGTCCTCAAAATTGAGTCCCGAGAAGATCTTGTAGATGTGTCATCTCAGCAGGCGCCACAAAGGCGTTAATGGGCTGAATTTTCATGTGATTTTGATTCCATATAATTAATCGTTGCAGATCCTGTTTCAGTGCATGAATTTCAACTTTGCGGGTAGTCATTTTATAGGAAATTTTGTCAGATTTCCATTGAACATGGCGCCGAAAGTCTACGTTTGTGCGCATGAGCAGAAAATCGCCTTTTTCGAAACCGAAAAGACCAAGTTTTCAAAAAATGGCTCGTAAGTCACTTGGATCGCCCCAAACTTCTCCGAAACCCATTCTTTTCGGAAGAACGCAAAGATTCCGGTGGCCCCCAAATCACAGAGAAGGAATTTCCGACGATGTTTTCGATAGGTTTTCTGATGCCCTTTCAGGTGCCGCAACTCGCAAATCGATAACTATCCAAAAACTCGAAATATTCTCATTTTCGTGAATAAAAATCGATTTTTACACGATGAATTTTCGGTCTGTTTACGTATGTGCGTGCAATGGAGAGGAGAAATTCTTTCTGGACCCCATAGGTGGTCCGAAGTTCCTATTTTGGGCCATAGGATCGAATGAAAAAGGTTAAAAAAGAATCTGAGAGATGACCCCTTTCCGTAGGTCGCTTTGGCGTGGAATTCATCACATAAGACACATATCTCCACCCATATCTCCTATCACTAGGGTCTTAGATCCACCATCTCAACAGCATCATGAGGAGAACAAAACTCAGCAGGTGTTCGAACGCCATAACCTTGGAATATGTAGGTAACAGATAATAATTCGGGTATATAATGGGATACGGGGCGTTCCTTACTTAGGATGATCAAGGGTTTGTAACGGGATATATTTCCAATTCCGTTGGATTTTCTTAAATTGAAATAATTATTAGAGCCATATCACATGGAAATATTGATCTTTGGGTGTCGAAAATGTGCCAGCCTTAAATCTCACTCCCGAAGATTTTAAGGTGTATTTTTCGACTTTTTGGAATATATATGAACTCACGCGCAAGTATCGATATTCTCGAATATTTTTGGCCTGTGCAAAAAATTAGAATCATCAAATACTGCGCGATTTTGCATTTTATTGCATTTTTTGCTCGTGGCTCTTCTGTCTTGATATTTCGATTGTTCTATGTAGCACCATATTGTAGACAATGAAATTTTCTAAATATTTGAAACAAAGTTCATCTTTTTATCTATTATCTAAGTTACTAAAATTGGCAAAAAAGGCGAAAAAGGACGAAATTTTCTTTGATTGTTCATTCCGAGAAAAGGCAACCGATTAATGTGTCACTGCCGGGGCATAAAGTCCTCGTTAATCTGAATATGGGCCATTTCGGAGCAAATCATCGAATCCCGGCACCGGGGGGTCTGGAACGAATCCCAAAAAATTTTTTTCCCGTTAATACCATGTTGATATAGTACAAAAAAAATTTTTTGGGATTTTTTCTAAGGCCCCTGTTGGCCCTGGGGCCTATAAAAAGTCCTTCTAGGCCCCTCGTACTTTCTTCCTTCCAATACCTACCAATTTCTATGAGCTATTTGCTGAGAGAACATTTTAACGATTTTCGGGCTTGCTTCAAAGTTATGTAGCTCCCAATTGACTTTTACCAGTGGTCATTTTAAAGTTCTTGAAGAAAGCTACAATTTGACTGCTAGTGGAAGTCAATTATCGAACTTTTCATAGGGGTTACAGTCGTTACAAGTTGACCAGTTTTGTAAAAATGCCAAACTTTGAACTGAATTTGAATTAAATCGTTTTTCTTCCTTCGACCCCACATCTGTGCGAATATGTTTTTTGATACAAATAATATCAATCAGAACAATAATTTGGGTGGGATATTGAATTCTCGATTTTATTCAGCCAATTTAAAACACTCTATTTTGACTTTTTGCTCAAAATGTCCTCACAGGTATGGCTCGCATATGCTTCCAACTGAACTAGTGTGCAACAACCTGTGTGGGATTACTCTCCAATGTACCCCCAAATGTGTCTGAAATCTCCCGGAGGCGAGCCTCGAGCTAGATGCGAGCAGGAGGTTCTATTTTACGAGTTGAATATGGGCATTATTCCGTTTATTTGGACGCAGGCGAGAGTGGGATTTCACTCATTCTAGCTCACGAATGAGATGAGCCGCTAAAACAGTTATCCAAACATGTTCTCCCGACTCCAAATGACCATTTAAACACGTCCTCATGATCAATTTGGTTCTTATTCATCATCTGAAGGCACTCCATCGAAAAACTGTAAAGGGCATATTGCCCGTATATTGTTTAAAATAAATAATAAATAAAATAAACATATAACTATAGTGTTTTCTAGTCTGAGAGCAACTATGAATATTTTGGAGCGAAACTGACCCCGAAATCGTGTTTAGATGATCATTTTGAGTCAGGCAACCATGTTCGTATCCCTCTCTCGGCTGCTCATCTCATTTGTGAGCTGGAATGGATGAAATCCCACTAACTCTCGCTTGCGTCCAAATAGACGGAATAATATTCGACGGTTTCATTTTCAACACGTAAAATAGGATCTCCTGCTCGCATTCAGCTCGAGGCTCACCTCCAGGAGTTTTCAGACACATTTGATTGGAGAGTAATCCCACACAGGTTGTTGCACACTAGTTCAGATGGAAGCATATGCGAGCCATACCTGTGAGGTCATTTTGAGCAAAAAATCAAAATAGAGTGTTTTGAATTGGCTGAATAAAATCGAGAATTCAATATCCCACCCAGATTATTGTTCTGATTGATATTATTTGTATCAAAAAACATATTCGCACAGATTTGGGGTCGAAGGAAGAAAAACGATTTAATTCAAATTCAGCTCAAAGTTTGGCATTTTTACAAAACTGGTCAACTTGTAACGACTGTAACCCCTATGAAAAGTTCGATAATCGACTCCTATTAGTAGTCAAATTGTAGCTCTCTTCAAGACCTTCAAAATGACCACTTGTAAAAGTCGATTATCACATGTCTAGTGGGAGTTACATCACTTTGAAGCAAGCCCAAAACTCGTTAAAATGTTCTCTCAGCAAATAGCTCCTAGAAATTGGTAGGTTCAAGTATCGACCTTGGGCAATTCTCTTCTCCAAAGTACTAGTCTTAAGGAAGAAAATACGCCCAGGTACGTCTAAAAATGTAGAGTCTGGTCGAAGTTATGATTTTCTGGAAGTAGGCTAGAGAGGGGCCTGGAAGGACTTTTTATAGGCCATCGGCCCCAGGGCCAACAGGGGCCTCAGAAAAAATACCAAAAAATTTTTGTACTATATCAACATGGTATTAACGAAAAAAAATGTATCAATCTTTTCGTGCGATATGGCTCTAATAATTATTTCAAATCAAGAAAATCCATCAGAATTGGATAATATATTCCGTTACAAACCCTTGATCATCCTGAGCAAGGAACGCCCCGTATCCCGTTATGTACCCGAATGATGATCTCTTAGCTACCTTCAAGGTTATGGCTTTCGACTAACTGCTGAGTTTTGTTCTCCTAATGACGCTGTTGAGCTGGTGGATCAAAGGCCCTAGTGATAGGAGATACGGGTACTAAGGTAAGTATACCCAACTTGCCTCTGTACCCAACTTGCCCCCACATCCCGATCTTGGGAATGGGCACTCCTTGGCCCCCGGGCAACCCTCTTTTACGTTTGTTATGTTGAAATATGAGAAAGTAAGTAGTTTGCATCGACCCCGAATCATTCCTGCGTTCTCCAGAAAATCTAAAGTGATTCTTCTATTTTTCGTGATTGCTTAGCTAGGAAAGCACCGAGGGAATTGCGTTCAGTAAAATCGGTTCCAAATTCTTTGAGTTCAACCAATCTTAACGTAAGCGTATTCGATTCCTCGTTTTAAGACCTTCAAAATCCATTTTTCAAAATTGCAATATTTGGATCTGGAGCTGATTTATGTGCAAAACACGGAGACGATTTGTAAACAAGGATGCCAACATCGAAGTGTACTTAACATGCCCCCATATATTCATCTCGAAAGGGCGTGCAGTACGACTTTTTTTACCACTCAGAACGTGTTTATCACGCCAAAATAGGAAGGAAACAGTGTTTTGGACCGGTGAGAAGCTCCAAATGTGCGTATACGGCGATGAGAACACTGTACCGCCGATCTCCATAATGGATTTTTGAAGAATTGAGACAGTTCGGATCCATTTCATCAAAATGAGACGTAGCTCAGTGCATTTTAAAGGACCTAAAACAAGCTTCCAAATAAGCTTCAATACGTAGGAAAATATTGACGTAGACTAGAGTTGTTGAGGAAGTGGCTAAATGGGGGCAAATTGGGTACGTTATTTTGTAAACTCTGGAAAATCACTTTTTGGAAAAGTTAAGACAGTTCGGCTCCATTTGATTGAATTTAAACGTACTTAGATTCATTCTAAAGATCTTAGAACAAGCTTTAAAATGAGCTAAAGCACGTTGAAAATTGTTGAGGTAGACCAAAATTATTAAGAAAATGGCTTAATGGGGTCAAGTTGGGTACACTTATCTTATACATATTTTTATCACTGATTACAATTTTAAGGCTCTACCTCCACCTGATTATGCCACCTTTCAGCCACGCAGCGTGAGCCTTGTCTGACACTTCTCGACAGGCAACAGTAGAATATTACTGAAGCGAGGTAAATTGAATTTTGATCCATTCTAATGTTTAATCTGGTGATGCCGGCAAGTGGAAGACCCTCATAGAGCGAAGAGAGTCTGTAGCATACTGGTGGGCCGTGACCCCCGGGGGCCACGGCCCACCACAGGACCGTGGCCCCCGGGGGTCACGGCCCATTGCGTTTTCCCCGGGTAGATGGTCGAAAGTTCTTATTTTGGGCCATAGAATCGGATAAAGAAGGTTAGAAAGAAATCTGAGAGATGACCCCTTTCTGTAGGTCGCTTTCGCGTGAAACCCATCATATATAAGTGCTCTCATACTAATACACACGAACAGAGTGATTCGACGATTACTTATAAGGCAAAATCGTTGTCGTATGTTAATACGCTAGATCCTCAGGTGTGATTAGAGCAATTTTACTTGACATCTGAAGCACTCGTCGTCATTTTAGACTCAGTGGTGATGCTTCTTGCTCCACTGGTGGTTGGGACGGATCTTAATAGAATTCATTGCTCCCATAAGAGCACTCTGCAATCACTTAGCAATACTCGATGCATCTAGAGTAGCCTGACACACACCGAGTTTTTCGGCGTATAACTAGCTCGAAGGACCAAAAAATGTTTGCTAAGTCGGTGATTGGGTTGATCGAGAAGGAATGATACTCTAACACTCTGCTTATTAAGTAACTGAGGGGGTGGGTGGAACAAGGGCCTGGTGCACTTAGGCCCTTCTCCCGGCCTATCGATTTCTTGAACCTTTGAACCATGATCTATCACCCCATGGGAATTGTTTTTCCATAAACTTCGAAAACCCCATAGTTCGGAAAAAGGACCTCAGTGCACTTAGACCTTTCTTTATATTCGATAAAATGGCGTAAGTTTACTTAGGCCCTTTTGTCGATGATATGATGGGAGCTAAACCCTTTTATCGATTGTATGATGAGAGGTAGGTCCTTTGTCTATTATCTGGAGGCAGTTAGACCCCTTGGACAGCTAGATGTAAAGTTCTGACGAGTCAGAATGAATCGTCTAAATACGATGCTGCACCGATGGTCACGAATGGTTCGCAAATCCTTCTGAAGCGATGAACATGACCTCACTATTTATTAGGTTTGAGTGGGAAAAGAGCTTTCCAACGTCCCGAGGTCACCTCTATGTCGTACGTCGTCTGTGTGATCAAGACGTTAATTAACCACTTCATCGTGTTTGCCGGGTCATTCTACAGCAAAATCCGTTCCAAAAACTACCGGTATTTGTGGTGGAAAGTGGTCAAAGTTCAAAATCTGTCATCTCACTGGCACTTGTTAGATAACCTGCTAGATGCGAGCGAGACAAAAGATGTCAAATGGCCACTGACCGTCATCCCATTACAGCTCACCTTGTTCGCGAGTGTACATCACTAGTACTTCCAAAATAAACAAAAGAGTCTCAAGCATACCATGAGAGATACTTCCAACATCGATTAAAAGATTATAACAATGAGAATCTGGAAGGGAGCTTTGTTTAGGAATCAAATCTCAGCACGAATGTGACTACGTAAAAGGGTCTTATCACTGCAAAGAGAGGTACCCATAAAGTCACCAAGACTTCGATGAATTTCTGAAAGAGCCCCAGCCCCAGGAAAATTTTGTTAAGAACAAGGGCCTACGTGCAAGGGTATTGATCAAAAGGTCCTGAATGCAGAAGCATTGGTAAAATGGGCCTTAGTGCAACAGTGCTGGTGAAAAGGACGTAAGTGCATCAGTATTGGTGGAAAGGGCTTAAGTCATCGGAGAAACTCGTTCAAAAGGACTTAACTCCACAATCGATATCAGGAAGAAGGGCCTAAGTAGTGTGGTATTGGTAGAAAGGGACTAAGTTTTTATGGAAAAATTCTTGAAAAATGGTCATGGCCTCCATATCACTTTTCTACCAATTCTGGCTATCAAATCATGTTCCTTGACATTCAAAAAATGTATCTTCATGCTTGCTGAGTGAATATTGAGTGAGCTGAGTTTCACACATTCAAAGGAACCATCTTCCACGTGCAGAATCGATGGAAATGCATTGAGACGTTGAATTGCAATCGGATATCTTATGTGACATACCCATAGATATGCTGAAGAAATTTGGAGGTCATTGAATTAGATTGCGCATCGTTTTGCAAGTTTGAGTGGAGTGATTGTCTCAAATCAACCTAGTATTGGGGAAAAGGGCCTAACACATTTTTTCGAATGGATGTATACTTCTCAGAATCGACAGCTACCTTCCAAATCCCGTGCGGTTTTATTGGGGGATGCCGAAATCTTTGAAATAAGCCAAGAATGCGCATCGAATCATGCCACGGGCAAGATACAATTAGTTTTCATCGTTTTTCTCGAAATAGCCATTTCGTAATTAGGCTCTTGTTCCACCCACCCCCTCAATTGGTCTTTTGCACAAATGTCTTTCATTGCGCGAGACTCAATTTTCCACAAATGCGTGGGTACCTGAAGCTAGCGAACACTAACTCACAAATCGGGCCCAAACCAATTTCACTTTTTATTACTATTTTATTACTAATTTATTACCGAAGAAAAAAATTTATTACCGGTTATGGTCCCGGAATACGAGAGGTTTCGCTAGCGGAAGCTTACGCTAGCGAACACGTGGCCGGAGAAAGATCGTACGGGAATGTGCAATAGCTCATTTTTTATTACTTTTTCATTACTCTCAGAATATGTCCTCAAAATATGTGTGTGATATGATTCTGCTGAAATATGATGGTTTTCGCTAGCGTAAGCTTACGCTAGCGAACACCATATACAGGAGTAGCTTCGAGGACACTCAGAAGTACAGGGGATATTGATACTATTTTATTACTCTCGGAAGGTATAGTTGAGATAGTCTCGAGACCAAGAGGAAACCGATATTTGGGCCTGAGGCTGGACGAGAGCTGGAGCGGGGCGAGATGAGAAATATATGATAGACTGAGCTACCTCTGTACAATAACGTGCGAATGAAAAAATTCCATCGCATACGAAAACTTGTCTGACGATGAGCAGGGTACACATGAGTCTTCAGAGATAATAGGGAATCGATGACGCCACTGTGGGTTGTGGGATGTTCCAATGGACCCGAAACTCTACAGAACCTCAGATCAAGTGGTTATGCACCATTGATAATGCCCAGAGAATTTATTACCAGTCAGCACCCTCTGCTCTGGGGCCCAAAACAGGGCGAAATCGAGCTTTGAGCAGTCATCTGCGCAGTTAGGACGGCACTGTGGGTTGTACGATGTTCCAATGGATCCGAAACTCTGCAGAACCTTAGATCGAGTGGTTATGTACCATTGATGATGCCCAGAGAATCTATTACCAGTCAGCTCTCTCGGCTATGGGGCCCAAAACAGGGCGAAATCGAGATTTGAGCAGTTATCTGCCCAGTTATGACGCCACTGTGGGTTGAGGGATGTTCCAATGGACCCGAAACTCTACAGAAACCTAGATCAGGTAGTCAAGTACTATCTCTGATGCCCAGAGAATTCATTCCCAGTCAGCACCCTGGGCTCGGAGGCCCGAAACAGGGCGAAATCGAGCTTTGAGCAGTTATCTGCGCAGTTATGACGTCACTGTGGGTTGTAGGATGTTCCAATGGACCCGAAACTCTACAGGAACCTAGATCAAGTATACACGTACTATCTCCGTACCGAAAGAATTTATCAACTGTCAGCACCCTCGGCTATGGGGCCCAAAACAGGCCGAAATCGAGCTTTGAGCAGTTATCTGCGCAGTTATGACGCCACTGTGGGTTGCAGGATGTTCCAATGGACCCGAAACTCTACAGAACCTCAGACCAAGTGGTTATGTACCATTGATGATGCCCAGAGAATTTATCACCAGTCAGCACCCTCGGCTCTGGGGCCCAAAACAGGGCGAAATCGAGCTTTGAGCAGTCATCTGCGCAGTTAGGACGCCACTGTGGGTTGTAGGATGTTCCAATGGAACCGAAACTCTACAGAAACCCAGATCAAGAAGTCACGTACTATCTCTGATGCCCAGAGAATTTATTACCAGTCAGCGACCTGGGCTATAAGGCCCGAAACAGGGCGAAATCGGGCTTTGAACACTTATCTGCGCAGTTATGACGCCACTGTGGGTTGCAGGAGGTTCCAATGGACCCGAAACTCTACAGAACCTCAGATCAAGTGGTTATGTACCATTGATAATGCCCAGAGAATTTATCACCAGTCAGCACCCTCGGCTCTGGGGCCCAGAACAGGGCGAAATCGAGCTTTGAGCAGTCATATGCGCAGTTAGGACGCCACTGTGGGTTGTAGGATGTTCCAATGGAACCGGAACTCTACAGAAACCCAGATCAAGAAGTCACGTACTATCTCTGATGCCCAGAGAATTTATTACCAGTCAGCGACCTGGGCTATAAGGCCCGAAACAGGGCGAAATCGGGCTTTGAGCACTTATCTGCGCAGTTATGACGCCACTGTGGGTCGCAGGATGTTCCAATGGACCCAAAAACTCTACAGAACCTCAGATCAAGTGGTTATGTACCATTGATAATGCCCAGAGAATTTATCACCAGTCAGCACCCTCGGCTCTGGGGCCCAGAACAGGGCGAAATCGAGCTTTGAGCAGTCATATGCGCAGTTAGGACGCCACTGTGGGTTGTAGGATGTTCCAATGGAACCGGAACTCTACAGAAACCCAGATCAAGGAGTCACGTACTATGTCTAATGCCCAGAAAATTTATTACCAGTCAGCGACCTGGACTATGAGGCCCGAAAAAGGGGGAAGTCGAGCTCTGAGCAGTTATCTGCGCAGTTATGACGTCACTGTGGGTTGTAGGATGTTCCAATGGACCCGAAACTCTACAGGAACCTAGATCAAGTATACACGTACTATCTCCGTACCGAAAGAATTTATCACCTGTCAGCACCCTCGGCTATGGGACCCAAAACAGGCCGAAATCAAGCTTTGAGCACTTATCTGCGCAGTTATGACGCCAATGTGGGTTGCAGGATGTTCCAATGGACCCGAAACTCTACAGAACTTCAGATCAAGTGGTTATGTACCATTGATAATGCCCAGAGAATTTATCACCAGTCAGCACCCTCGGCTCTGGGGCCCAGAACAGGGCGGAATCGAGCTTTGAGCAGTCATATGCGCAGTTAGGACGCCACTGTGGGTTGTAGGATGTTCCAATGGAACCGGAACTCTACAGAAACCCAGATCAAGGAGTCACGTACTATGTCTAATGCCCAGAAAATTTATTACCAGTCAGCGACCTGGACTATAAGGCCCGAAAAAGGGGGAAGTCGAGCTCTGAGCAGTTATCTGCGCAGTTATGACGCCACTGTGGGTTGTAGGATGTTCCAATGGACCCGAAACTCTACAGATTCCTAGATTGAGTAGTCACATACAAGTTTTGATGCCCAGAGAATTCATTACCTGTCAGCACCCTCGGCTCTGAGGACCAAAACAGGGCGAAATCGAGCTTTGAGCAGTCATCTGCGCAGTTAGGACGCCACTGTGGGTTGTAGGATGTTCCAATAGAACCGAAACTCTACAGAACCTCAGACCAAGTGGTTATGTACCATTGATGATGCCCAGAGAATTTATCACCAGTCAGCACCCTCGGCTCTGGGGCCCGAAACAGGGCGGAATCGAGCTTTGAGCAGTCATCTGCGCAGTTAGGACGCCACTGTGGGTTGTAGGATGTTCCAATGGAACCGAAACTCTACAGAAACCCAGATCAAGAAGTCACGTACTATCTCTGATGCCCAGAGAGTTTATTACCAGTCAGCGCCCTGGGCTATAAGGCCCGAAACAGGGCGAAATCGGAATTTGAGCAGTTATCTGCGCAGTTATGACGCCACTGTGGATTGTAGGATGTTCCAATGGACCCGAAACTCTACAGAACCTCAGATCAAGTGGTTATGTACCATTGATAATGCCCAGAGAATTCATCACCAGTCAGCACCCTCGACTCTGGGGCCCAAAACAGGGCGAAATCGAGCTTTGAGCAGTCATCTGCGCAGTTAGGACGCCACTGTGGGTTGTAGGATGTTCCAATGGAACCGAAACTCTACAGAAACCCAGATCAAGAAGTCACGTACTATCTCTGATGCCCAGAAAATTTATTACCAGTCAGCGACCTGGGCTATAAGGCCCGAAAAAGGGGGAAATCGAGCTTTGAGCAGTTATCTGCGCAGTTATGACGCCACTGTGGGTTGTAGGATGTTCCATTGGACCCGAAACTCTATCAGGAACTTGGATCAAGTGGTTATGTACCATTGATGATGTCCAAAGAATGTATTACCAGTCAGCACCCTCGGCTACGGGGCCAAAAAAAAGGCAAAATCGAGATTTGAGCAATTATCTGCCCAGTTATGACGCCACTGTGGGTTGTGGGATATTCCAATGGACCCGAAACTCTACAGGAACCTAGATCAAGTATACACGTACTATCTCCGTACCAAGAAAATTTATTACCTGTCAGCACCCTCGGCTATGGGGCCCAAAACAGGCCGAAATCAAGCTTTGAGCACTTATCTGCGCAGTTATGACGCCACTGTGGGTTGTAGGATGTTCCAATGGACCCGAAACTCTACAGAACCTCAGATCAAGTAGTTATGTAGCATTGATAATGCCTAGAGGATTTATCACCAATCAGCACCCTCGGCTCTGGGGCCCAAAACAGGGCGAAATCGAGCTTTGAGCAGTCATCTAAGCAGTTGGGACGCCACTGTGGGTTGTAGGATGTTCCAATGGACCCGAAACTCTACAGATTCCTAGATTGAGTAGTCACGTACAAGTTTTGATGCCTAGAGAATTCATTACCTGTCAGCACCCTCGGCTCTGAGGACCAAAACAGGGCGAAATCGAGCTTTGAGCAGTCATCTGCGCAGTTAGGACGCCACTGTGGGTTGTAGGATGTTCCAATAGAACCGAAACTCTACAGAACCTCAGACCAAGTGGTTATGTACCATTGATGATGCCCAGAGAATTTATCACCAGTCAGCACCCTCGGCTCTGGGGCCCGAAACAGGGCGAAATCGAGCTTTGAGCAGTCATCTGCGCAGTTAGGACGCCACTGTGGGTTGTAGGATGTTCCAATGGAACCGAAACTCTACAGAAACCCAGATCAAGAAGTCATGTACTATCTCTGATGCCCAGAGAGTTTATTACCAGTCAGCGCCCTGGGCTATAAGGCCCGAAACAGGGCGAAATCGGAATTTGAGCAGTTATCCGCGCAGTTATGACGCCACTGTGGATTGTAGGATGTTCCAATGGACCCGAAACTCTACAGAACCTCAGATCAAGTGGTTATAAACCATCGATGATGCCCAGTGAATTCATCACCAGTCAGCACCCTCGACTCTGGGGCCCAAGAGAGGGCAAAATCGAGCTTTGAGCAATTATCTGCGCAGTTATGACGCCACTGTGGGTTGTAGGATGTTCCAATGAACCCGAAACTCTACAGAAGCCTAGATTAAGTTGTCACGTACAATCTTCGATGCCCAGAGAATTCATTACCTGTCAACACCCTCGGCTCTGGGGACCAAAACAGGGCGAAATCGAGCTTTGAGCAGTCATCTGCGCAGTTAGGACGCCACTGTGGGTTGTAGGATATCCCAAAGGACCCGAAACTCTACAGAACCTCAGATCGAGGGGTTATGTACCATCGATGATGCCCAGTGAAATCATTACCAGTCAGCACCCTCGGCTATGAGGCCCAGAAGAGGGCAAAACCGAGCTTTGAGCAGTTATCTGCGCACTTATGACGCCACTGTGGGTTGTAGGATGTTCCAATGGACCCGAAACTCTACAGAACCTTAGATCAAGTAGTTATGTACCATTGATGATGCCCAGAGAATTTATTACCAGTCAGCACCCTGGGCTATGAGGCCCGAAACAGGGCGAAATCGAGCATTGAGCAGTTATCCGCGCACTTATGACGCCACTGTGGGTTGTAGGATGTTCCAATGGACCCGAAACTCTACAGAGCCCCAGATCAAGAAGTCACGTACTATCTCTGATGCCCAGAGAATTCATTGCCAGTCAGCACCCTGGGCTATGAGGCCCGAAACAGGGCGAAATCGAGCATTGAGCAGTTATCCGCGCACTTATGACGCCACTGTGGGTTGTAGGATGTTCCAATGGACCCGAAACTCTACAGAGCCCCAGATCAAGAAGTCACGTACTATCTCTGATGCCCAGAGAATTTATTACCAGTCAGCGACCTGGGCTATAAGGCCCGAAACAGGGCGAAATCGGGCTTTGAGCAGTTATCTGCGCAGTTATGACGCCACTGTGGATTGTAGGATGTTCCAATGGACCCGAAACTCTACAGAACCTCAGATCAAGTGGTTATGTACCATTGATAATGCCCAGAGAATTTATCACCAGTCAGCTCTCTCGGCTATGGAGGCCAAAACAGGGCGAAATCGAGCTTTGAGCAGTTATCTGCGCAGTTATGACGCCACTGTGGGTTGTAGGATGTTCCAATGGACCCGAAACTCCACAGAACCCTAGATCACGTAGTCACGTACTATCTCTGATGCCCAGAGAATTCATTGCCAGTCAGCACCCTGGGCTATGAGGCCCGAAACAGGGCGAAATCGAGCATTGAGCAGTTATCCGCGCACTTATGACGCCACTGTGGGTTGTAGGATGTTCCAATGGACCCGAAACTCTACAGAACCTTAGATCAAGTAGTTATGTACCATTGATGATGCCCAGAGAATTTATTACCAGTCAGCTCTCTCGGCTATGGGGGCCAAAACAGGGCGAAATCGAGCTTTGAGCAGTTATCTGCGCAGTTATGACGCCACTGTGGGTTGTAGGATGTTCCAATGGACCCGAAACTCTATCTGAACCTCAGTTGAAGTGGTTATGTACCATTGATGATGCCCAGAGAATTTATCACCAGTCAGCACCCTCGGCTCTGGGGCCCAAAACAGGGCGAAATCGAGCTTTGAGCAGTCATCTGCGCAGTTAGGACGCCACTGTGGGTTGTAGGATGTTCCAATGGACCCGAAACTCTACAGAAACCTAGATCAGGTAGTCACGTACTATCTCTGAAGCCCAGAGAATTCATTTCCAGTCAGCACCCTGGGCTCGGAGGCCCGAAACAGGGCGAAATCGAGCTTTGAGCAGTTATCTGCGCAGTTATGACGTCACTGTGGGTTGTAGGATGTTCCAATGGACCCGAAACTCTACAGGAACCTAGATCAAGTATACACGTACTATCTCCGTACCGAAAGAATTTATCACCTGTCAGCACCCTCGGCTATGGGGCCCAAAACAGGCCGAAATCAAGCTTTGAGCACTTATCTGCGCAGTTATGACGCCACTGTGGGTTGCAGGATGTTCCAATGGACCCGAAACTCTACAGAACCTCAGATCAAGTGGTTATGTACCATTGATGATGCCCAGAGAATTTATCACCAGTCAGCACCCTCGGCTCTGGAACCCAGAACAGGGCGAAATCGAGCTTTGAGCAGTCATATGCGCAGTTAGGACGCCACTGTGGGTTGTAGGATGTTCCAATGGAACCGGAACTCTACAGAAACCCAGATCAAGGAGTCACGTACTATGTCTAATGCCCCGAAAATTTATTACCAGTCAGCGACCTGGATTATAAGGCCCGAAAAAGGGGGAAGTCGAGCTCTGAGCAGTTATCTGCGCAGTTATGACGCCACTGTGGGTTGTAGGATGTTCCAATGGACCCGAAACTCTACAGATTCCTAGATTGAGTAGTCACGTACAAGTTTTGATGCCCAGAGAATTCATTACCTGTCAGCACCCTCGGCTCTGAGGACCAAAACAGGGCGAAATCGAGCTTTGAGCAGTCATCTGCGCAGTTAGGACGCCACTGTGGGTTGTAGGATGTTCCAATAGAACCGAAACTCTACAGAACCTCAGATCAAGTGGTTATGTACCATTGATGATGCCCAGAGAATTTATCACCAGTCAGCAACCTCGGCTCTGGGGCCCAAAACAGGGCGAAATCGAGCTTTGAGCAGTCATCTGCGCAGTTAGGACGCCACTGTGGGTTGTAGGATGTTCCAATGGAACCGAAACTCTACAGAAACCCAGATCAAGAAGTCACGTACTATCTCTGATGCCCAGAGAATTTATTACCAGTCAGCGACCTGGGCTATAAGGCCCGAAACAGGGCGAAATCGGGCTTTGAGCAGTTATCTGCGCAGTTATGACGCCACTGTGGATTGTAGGATGTTCCAATGGACCCGAAACTCTACAGAACCTCAGATCAAGTGGTTATGTACCATTGATGATGCCCAGAGAATTTATCACCAGTCAGCACCCTCGGCTCTGGGGCCCAAAACAGGGCGAAATCGAGCTTTGAGCAGTCATCTGCGCAGTTAGGACGCCACTGTGGGTTGTAGGATGTTCCAATGGAACCGAAACTCTACAGAAACCCAGATCAAGAAGTCACGTACTATCTCTGATGCCCAGAAAATTTATTACCAGTCAGCGACCTGGGCTATAAGGCCCGAAAAAGGGGGAAATCGAGCTTTGAGCAGGTATCTGCTCAGTTATGACGCCACTGTGGGTTGTAGGATGTTCCATTGGACCCGAAACTCTATCAGGAACTTGGATCAAGTGGTTATGTACCATTGATGATGTCCAGAGAATGTATTACCAGTCAGCACCCTCGGCTACGGGGCCAAAAAAAAGGCAAAATCGAGATTTGAGCAATTATCTGCCCAGTTATGACGCCACTGTGGGTTGTGGGATATTCCAATGGACCCGAAACTCTACAGGAACCTAGATCAAGTATACACGTACTATCTCCGTACCAAGAAAATTTATTACCTGTCAGCACCCTCGGCTATGGGGCCCAAAACAGGCCGAAATCAAGCTTTGAGCACTTATCTGCGCAGTTATGACGCCACTGTGGGTTGTAGGATGTTCCAATGGACCCGAAACTCTACAGAACCTCAGATCAAGTAGTTATGTAGGATTGATAATGCCTAGAGGATTTATCACCAATCAGCACCCTCGGCTCTGGGGCCGAAAACAGGGCGAAATCGAGCTTTGAGCAGTCATCTGCGCAGTTGGGACGCCACTGTGGGTTGTAGGATGTTCCAATGGACCCGAAACTCTACAGAAGCCTAGATTAAGTAGTCACGTACAATCTTCGATGCCCAGAGAATTCATTACCTGTCAACACCCTCGGCTCTGGGGACCAAAACAGGGCGAAATCGAGCTTTGAGCAGTCATCTGCGCAGTTAGGACGCCACTGTGGGTTGTAGGATGTTCCAATGGACCCGAAACTCTACAGAACCTCAGAACAAGTAGTTATGTAGGATTGATAATGCCTAGAGGATTTATCACCAATCAGCACCCTCGGCTCTGGGGCCGAAAACAGGGCGAAATCGAGCTTTGAGCAGTCATCTGCGCAGTTGGGACGCCACTGTGGGTTGTAGGATGTTCCAATGGACCCGAAACTCTACAGAAGCCTAGATTAAGTAGTCACGTACAATCTTCGATGCCCAGAGAATTTATCACCAGTCAGCACCCTCGGCTCTGGGGCCCAAAACAGGGCGAAATCGAGCTTTGAGCAGTCATCTGCGCAGTTATGACGTCACTGTGGGTTGTAGGATGTTCCAATGGACCCGAAGCTCTACAGGAACCTAGATCAAGTATACACGTACTATCTCCGTACCGAAAGAATTTATCACCTGTCAGCACCCTCGGCTATGGGGCCCAAAACAGGCCGAAATCAAGCTTTGAGCACTTATCTGCGCAGTTATGACGCCACTGTGGGTTGCAGGATGTTCCAATGGACCCGAAACTCTACAGAACCTCAGATCTAGTGGTTATGTACCATTGATAATGCCCAGAGAATTTATCACCAGTCAGCACCCTCGGCTCTGGGGCCCAGAACAGGGCAAAATCGAGCTTTGAGCAGTCATATGCGCAGTTAGGACGCCACTGTGGGTTGTAGGATGTTCCAATGGAACCGGAACTCTACAGAAACCCAGATCAAGGAGTCACGTACTATGTCTAATGCCCAGAAAATTTATTACCAGTCAGCGACCTGGATTATAAGGCCCGAAAAAGGGGGAAGTCGAGCTCTGAGCAGTTATCTGCGCAGTTATGACGCCACTGTGGGTTGTAGGATGTTCCAATGGACCCGAAACTCTACAGATTCCTAGATTGAGTAGTCACGTACAAGTTTTGATGCCCAGAGAATTCATTACCTGTCAGCACCCTCGGCTCTGAGGACCAAAACAGGGCGAAATCGAGCTTTGAGCAGTCATCTGCGCAGTTAGGACGCCACTGTGGGTTGTAGGATGTTCCAATGGACCCGAAACTCTACAGAACCTCAGATCAAGTAGTTATGTAGGATTGATAATGCCTAGAGGATTTATCACCAATCAGCACCCTCGGCTCTGGGGCCGAAAACAGGGCGAAATCGAGCTTTGAGCAGTCATCTGCGCAGTTGGGACGCCACTGTGGGTTGTAGGATGTTCCAATGGACCCGAAACTCTACAGAAGCCTAGATTAAGTAGTCACGTACAATCTTCGATGCCCAGAGAATTCATTACCTGTCAACACCCTCGGCTCTGGGGACCAAAACAGGGCGAAATCGAGCTTTGAGCAGTCATCTGCGCAGTTAGGACGCCACTGTGGGTTGTAGGATATCCCAAAGGACCCGAAACTCTACAGAACCTCAGATCGAGGGGTTATGTACCATCGATGATGCCCAGTGAAATCATTACCAGTCAGCACCCTCGGCTATGAGGCCCAGAAGAGGGCGAAATCGAGCTTTGAGCAGTCATCTGCGCAGTTAGGACGCCACTGTGGGTTGTAGGATGTTCCAATGGAACCGAAACTCTACAGAAACCCAGATCAAGAAGTCACGTACTATCTCTGATGCCCAGAGAATTTATCACCAGTCAGCGACCTGGGCTATAAGGCCCGAAACAGGGCGAAATCGGGCTTTGAGCAGTTATCTGCGCAGTTATGACGGCAGTGGATTGTAGGATGTTCCAATGGACCCGAAACTCTAAGAACCTCAGATCAAGTGGTTATGTACCATTGGAGACTCCCAGAGAATGTATTACCAGTCAGCACCCTCGGCTCTGGGGCCCAAAACAGGGCGAAATCGAACTTTGAGCAGTCATCTGCGCAGTTAGGACGCGACTGTGGGGTGTAGGATGTTCCAAAGGACCCGAAACTCTACAGAAGCCTAGATTAAGTAGTCACGTACAATCTTCGATGCCCAGAGAATTCATTACCTGTCAACACCCTCGGCTCTGGGGACCAAAACAGGGCGAAATCGAGCTTTGAGCAGTCATCTGCGCAGTTAGGACGCCACTGTGGGTTGTAGGATATCCCAAAGGACCCGAAACTCTACAGAACCTCAGATCGAGGGGTTATGTACCATCGATGATGCCCAGTGAAATCATTACCAGTCAGTACCCTCGGCTATGAGGCCCAGAAGAGGGCGAAATCGAGCTTTGAGCAGTCATCTGCGCAGTTAGGACGCCACTGTGGGTTGTAGGATGTTCCAATGGAACCGAAACTCTACAGAAACCCAGATCAAGAAGTCACGTACTATCTCTGATGCCCAGAGAATTTATTACCAGTCAGCGACCTGGGCTATAAGGCCCGAAACAGGGCGAAATCGGGCTTTGAGCAGTTATCTGCGCAGTTATGACGGCACTGTGGATTGTAGGATGTTCCAATGGACCCGAAACTCTACAGAACCTCAGATCAAGTGGTTATGTACCATTGAAGACGCCCAGAGAATGTATTACCAGTCAGCACCCTCGGCTACGGGGCCAAAAAAAAGGCAAAATCGAGATTTGAGCAATTATCTGCCCAGTTATGACGCCACTGTGGGTTGTGGGATATTCCAATGGACCCGAAACTCTACAGGAACCTAGATCAAGTATACACGTACTATCTCCGTACCAAGAGAATTTATTACCTGTCAGCACCTTCGGCTATGGGGCCCAAAACAGGCCGAAATCAAGCTTTGAGCACTTATCTGCGCAGTTATGACGCCACTGTGGGTTGTAGGATGTTCCAATGGACCCGAAACTCTACAGAATCTCAGATCAAGTAGTTATGTAGCATTGATAATGCCTAGAGGATTTATCACCAAGCAGCACCCTCGGCTCTGGGGCCCAAAACAGGGCGAAATCGAGCTTTGAGCAGTCATCTGCGCAGTTGGGACGCCACTGTGGGTTGTAGGATGTTCCAATGGAACCGAAACTCTACAGAAACCCAGGTTAAGGAGTCACGTACTATCTCTGATGCCCAGAGCATTTATTACCAGTCAGCGACCTGGGCTATAAGGCCCGAAAAAGGGCGAAATCGAGCTTTGAGCAGTTATCTGCGCAGTTATGACGCCACTGTGGGTTCTAGGATGTTCCATTGGACCCGAAACTCTATCAGGAACTCAGATCAAGTGGTTATGTACCATTGATGATGTCCAGAGAATGTATTACCAGTCAGCACCCTCGGCTATGGGTCCAAAAAGAGGGCAAAATAGAGATTTGAGCAATTATCTGCCCAGTTACGACGCCACTGTGGGTTGTGGGATGTTCCAATGGACCCGAAACTCTACAGGAACCTAGATCAAGTACACACGTACTATCTCCGTACCAAGAGAATTTATTACCTGTCAGCACCCTCGGCTCTGGGGCCCAAAACAGGGCGAAATCGAACTTTGAGCAGTCATCTGCGCAGTTAGGACGCGTCTGTGGGGTGTAGGATGTTCCAAAGGACCCGAAACTCTACAGAGCCCCAGATGGAAGGGTTATCAACCATCGATGATGCCCAGTGAATTCATTAACAGTCAGCACCCTCGGCTATGGGGCCCAAGAGAGGGCAAAATCGAGCTTTGAGCAATTATCTGGCCAGTTATGACGCCACTGTGGGTTGTAGGATGTTCCAATGAACCCGAAGCTCTACAGAAGCCTAGATTAAGTAGTCACGTACAATCTTCGATGCCCAGAGAATTCATTACCTGTCAACACCCTCGGTTCTGGGGACCAAAACAGGGCGGAATCGAGCTTTGAGCAGTCATCTGCGCAGTTAGGACGCCACTGTGGGTTGTAGGTTATCCCAAAGGATCCGAAACTCTACAGAACCTCAGATCAAGTGGTTATGTACCATTGATGATGCCCAGAGAATTTATCACCAGTCAGCGACCTCGGCTCTGGGGCCCAAAACAGGGCGAAATCGAACTTTGAGCAGTCATCTGCGCAGTTAGGACGCGACTGTGGGGTGTAGGATGTTCCAAAGGACCCGAAACTCTACAGAACCCCAGATGGAAGGGTTATAAACCATCGATGATGCCCAGTGAATTCATTAACAGTCAGCACCCTCGGCTATGGGGCCCAAGAGAGGGCAAAATCGAGCTTTGAGCAATTATCTGCGCAGTTATGACGCCACTGTGGGTTGTAGGATGTTCCAATGGAACCGAAACTCTACAGAACCTCAGATCGAGGGGTTATGTACCATCGATGATGCCCAGTGAAATCATTACCAGTCAGCACCCTCGGCTATGAGGCCCAGAAGAGGGCAAAATCGAGCTTTGAGCAATCATCTGGCCAGTTATGACGCCACTGTGGGTTGTAGGATGTTCCAATGAACCCGAAACTCTACAAAAGCCTAGATTAAGTAGTCACGTACAATCTTCGAAGCCCAGAGAATTCATTACCTGTCAACACCCTCGGCTCTGGGGACCAAAACAGGGCGAAATCGAGCTTTGAGCAGTCATCTGCGCAGTTAGGACGCCACTGTGGGTTGTAGGTCATCCCAAAGGACCCGAAACTCTACAGAACCTCAGATCGAGGGGTTATGTACCATCGATGATGTCCAGTGAAATCATTACCAGTCAGCACCCTCGGCTATGAGGCCCAGAAGAGGGCAAAACCGAGCTTTGAGCAGTTATCTGCGCAGTTATGGCGCCACTGTGGGTTGTAGGATGTTCCAATGGATCCCAAACTCCTCAGAACCCTAGATCACGTAGTCACGTACTATCTCTGATGCCCAGAGAATTCATTGCCAGTCAGCACCCTGGGCTATGGGTCCAAAAAGAGGGCAAAATAGAGATTTGAGCAATTATCTGCCCAGTTACGACGCCACTGTGGGTTGTGGGATGTTCCAATGGACCCGAAACTCTACAGGAACCTAGATCAAGTACACACGTACTATCTCCGTACCAAGAGAATTTATTACCTGTCAGCACCCTCGGCTCTGGGGCCCAAAACAGGCCGAAATCAAGCTTTGAGCACTCATCTGCGCAGCTATGACGCCACTGTGGGTTGTAGGATGTTCCAATGGATCCGAAACTCTACAGAACCTCAGATCAAGTGGTTATGTACCATTGATGATGCCCAGAGAATTTATCACCAGTCAGCACCCTCGGCTCTGGGGCCCAAAACAGGGCGAAATCGAACTTTGAGCAGTCATCTGCGCAGTTAGGACGCGTCTGTGGGGTGTAGGATGTTCCAAAGGACCCGAAACTCTACAGAACCCCAGATGGAAGGGTTATCAACCATCTATGATGCCCAGTGAATTCATTAACAGTCAGCACCCTCGGCTATGGGGTCCAAGAGAGGGCAAAATCGAGCTTTGAGCAATTATCTGGCCAGTTATGACGCCACTGTGGGTTGTAGGATGTTCCAATGAACCCGAAACTCTACAGAAGCCTAGATTAAGTAGTCACGTACAATCTTCGATGCCCAGAGAATTCATTACCTGTCAACACCCTCGGCTCTGGGGACCAAAACAGGGCGAAATCGAGCTTTGAGCAGTCATCTGCGCAGTTAGGACGCCACTGTGGGTTGTAGGATGTTCCAATGGAACCGAAACTCTACAGAAACCCAGATCAAGAAGTCACGTACTATCTCTGATGCCCAGAAAATTTATTACCAGTCAGCGACCTGGGCTATAAGGCCCGAAAAAGGGGGAAATCGAGCTTTGAGCAGGTATCTGCTCAGTTATGACGCCACTGTGGGTTGTAGGATGTTCCATTGGACCCGAAACTCTATCAGGAACTTGGATCAAGTGGTTATGTACCATTGATGATGTCCAGAGAATGTATTACCAGTCAGCACCCTCGGCTACGGGGCCAAAAAAAAGGCAAAATCGAGATTTGAGCAATTATCTGCCCAGTTATGACGCCACTGTGGGTTGTGGGATATTCCAATGGACCCGAAACTCTACAGGAACCTAGATCAAGTATACACGTACTATCTCCGTACCAAGAAAATTTATTACCTGTCAGCACCCTCGGCTATGGGGCCCAAAACAGGCCGAAATCAAGCTTTGAGCACTTATCTGCGCAGTTATGACGCCACTGTGGGTTGTAGGATGTTCCAATGGACCCGAAACTCTACAGAACCTCAGATCAAGTAGTTATGTAGGATTGATAATGCCTAGAGGATTTATCACCAATCAGCACCCTCGGCTCTGGGGCCGAAAACAGGGCGAAATCGAGCTTTGAGCAGTCATCTGCGCAGTTGGGACGCCACTGTGGGTTGTAGGATGTTCCAATGGACCCGAAACTCTACAGAAGCCTAGATTAAGTAGTCACGTACAATCTTCGATGCCCAGAGAATTCATTACCTGTCAACACCCTCGGCTCTGGGGACCAAAACAGGGCGAAATCGAGCTTTGAGCAGTCATCTGCGCAGTTAGGACGCCACTGTGGGTTGTAGGATGTTCCAATGGACCCGAAACTCTACAGAACCTCAGAACAAGTAGTTATGTAGGATTGATAATGCCTAGAGGATTTATCACCAATCAGCAC
Organism: Eretmocerus hayati; assembly: GCA_029851415.1. Classification (NCBI taxonomy): domain Eukaryota; kingdom Metazoa; phylum Arthropoda; class Insecta; order Hymenoptera; family Aphelinidae; genus Eretmocerus; species Eretmocerus hayati. The sequence goes on along the minus strand of CM056744.1, from coordinate 63,931,779 downwards.
CCTCGGCTCTGGGGCCGAAAACAGGGCGAAATCGAGCTTTGAGCAGTCATCTGCGCAGTTGGGACGCCACTGTGGGTTGTAGGATGTTCCAATGGACCCGAAACTCTACAGAAGCCTAGATTAAGTAGTCACGTACAATCTTCGATGCCCAGAGAATTTATCACCAGTCAGCACCCTCGGCTCTGGGGCCCAAAACAGGGCGAAATCGAGCTTTGAGCAGTCATCTGCGCAGTTATGACGTCACTGTGGGTTGTAGGATGTTCCAATGGACCCGAAGCTCTACAGGAACCTAGATCAAGTATACACGTACTATCTCCGTACCGAAAGAATTTATCACCTGTCAGCACCCTCGGCTATGGGGCCCAAAACAGGCCGAAATCAAGCTTTGAGCACTTATCTGCGCAGTTATGACGCCACTGTGGGTTGCAGGATGTTCCAATGGACCCGAAACTCTACAGAACCTCAGATCTAGTGGTTATGTACCATTGATAATGCCCAGAGAATTTATCACCAGTCAGCACCCTCGGCTCTGGGGCCCAGAACAGGGCAAAATCGAGCTTTGAGCAGTCATATGCGCAGTTAGGACGCCACTGTGGGTTGTAGGATGTTCCAATGGAACCGGAACTCTACAGAAACCCAGATCAAGGAGTCACGTACTATGTCTAATGCCCAGAAAATTTATTACCAGTCAGCGACCTGGATTATAAGGCCCGAAAAAGGGGGAAGTCGAGCTCTGAGCAGTTATCTGCGCAGTTATGACGCCACTGTGGGTTGTAGGATGTTCCAATGGACCCGAAACTCTACAGATTCCTAGATTGAGTAGTCACGTACAAGTTTTGATGCCCAGAGAATTCATTACCTGTCAGCACCCTCGGCTCTGAGGACCAAAACAGGGCGAAATCGAGCTTTGAGCAGTCATCTGCGCAGTTAGGACGCCACTGTGGGTTGTAGGATGTTCCAATGGACCCGAAACTCTACAGAACCTCAGATCAAGTAGTTATGTAGGATTGATAATGCCTAGAGGATTTATCACCAATCAGCACCCTCGGCTCTGGGGCCGAAAACAGGGCGAAATCGAGCTTTGAGCAGTCATCTGCGCAGTTGGGACGCCACTGTGGGTTGTAGGATGTTCCAATGGACCCGAAACTCTACAGAAGCCTAGATTAAGTAGTCACGTACAATCTTCGATGCCCAGAGAATTCATTACCTGTCAACACCCTCGGCTCTGGGGACCAAAACAGGGCGAAATCGAGCTTTGAGCAGTCATCTGCGCAGTTAGGACGCCACTGTGGGTTGTAGGATATCCCAAAGGACCCGAAACTCTACAGAACCTCAGATCGAGGGGTTATGTACCATCGATGATGCCCAGTGAAATCATTACCAGTCAGCACCCTCGGCTATGAGGCCCAGAAGAGGGCGAAATCGAGCTTTGAGCAGTCATCTGCGCAGTTAGGACGCCACTGTGGGTTGTAGGATGTTCCAATGGAACCGAAACTCTACAGAAACCCAGATCAAGAAGTCACGTACTATCTCTGATGCCCAGAGAATTTATCACCAGTCAGCGACCTGGGCTATAAGGCCCGAAACAGGGCGAAATCGGGCTTTGAGCAGTTATCTGCGCAGTTATGACGGCAGTGGATTGTAGGATGTTCCAATGGACCCGAAACTCTAAGAACCTCAGATCAAGTGGTTATGTACCATTGGAGACTCCCAGAGAATGTATTACCAGTCAGCACCCTCGGCTCTGGGGCCCAAAACAGGGCGAAATCGAACTTTGAGCAGTCATCTGCGCAGTTAGGACGCGACTGTGGGGTGTAGGATGTTCCAAAGGACCCGAAACTCTACAGAAGCCTAGATTAAGTAGTCACGTACAATCTTCGATGCCCAGAGAATTCATTACCTGTCAACACCCTCGGCTCTGGGGACCAAAACAGGGCGAAATCGAGCTTTGAGCAGTCATCTGCGCAGTTAGGACGCCACTGTGGGTTGTAGGATATCCCAAAGGACCCGAAACTCTACAGAACCTCAGATCGAGGGGTTATGTACCATCGATGATGCCCAGTGAAATCATTACCAGTCAGTACCCTCGGCTATGAGGCCCAGAAGAGGGCGAAATCGAGCTTTGAGCAGTCATCTGCGCAGTTAGGACGCCACTGTGGGTTGTAGGATGTTCCAATGGAACCGAAACTCTACAGAAACCCAGATCAAGAAGTCACGTACTATCTCTGATGCCCAGAGAATTTATTACCAGTCAGCGACCTGGGCTATAAGGCCCGAAACAGGGCGAAATCGGGCTTTGAGCAGTTATCTGCGCAGTTATGACGGCACTGTGGATTGTAGGATGTTCCAATGGACCCGAAACTCTACAGAACCTCAGATCAAGTGGTTATGTACCATTGAAGACGCCCAGAGAATGTATTACCAGTCAGCACCCTCGGCTACGGGGCCAAAAAAAAGGCAAAATCGAGATTTGAGCAATTATCTGCCCAGTTATGACGCCACTGTGGGTTGTGGGATATTCCAATGGACCCGAAACTCTACAGGAGCCTAGATCAAGTATACACGTACTATCTCCGTACCAAGAGAATTTATTACCTGTCAGCACCTTCGGCTATGGGGCCCAAAACAGGCCGAAATCAAGCTTTGAGCACTTATCTGCGCAGTTATGACGCCACTGTGGGTTGTAGGATGTTCCAATGGACCCGAAACTCTACAGAATCTCAGATCAAGTAGTTATGTAGCATTGATAATGCCTAGAGGATTTATCACCAAGCAGCACCCTCGGCTCTGGGGCCCAAAACAGGGCGAAATCGAGCTTTGAGCAGTCATCTGCGCAGTTGGGACGCCACTGTGGGTTGTAGGATGTTCCAATGGAACCGAAACTCTACAGAAACCCAGGTTAAGGAGTCACGTACTATCTCTGATGCCCAGAGCATTTATTACCAGTCAGCGACCTGGGCTATAAGGCCCGAAAAAGGGCGAAATCGAGCTTTGAGCAGTTATCTGCGCAGTTATGACGCCACTGTGGGTTCTAGGATGTTCCATTGGACCCGAAACTCTATCAGGAACTCAGATCAAGTGGTTATGTACCATTGATGATGTCCAGAGAATGTATTACCAGTCAGCACCCTCGGCTATGGGTCCAAAAAGAGGGCAAAATAGAGATTTGAGCAATTATCTGCCCAGTTACGACGCCACTGTGGGTTGTGGGATGTTCCAATGGACCCGAAACTCTACAGGAACCTAGATCAAGTACACACGTACTATCTCCGTACCAAGAGAATTTATTACCTGTCAGCACCCTCGGCTCTGGGGCCCAAAACAGGGCGAAATCGAACTTTGAGCAGTCATCTGCGCAGTTAGGACGCGTCTGTGGGGTGTAGGATGTTCCAAAGGACCCGAAACTCTACAGAGCCCCAGATGGAAGGGTTATCAACCATCGATGATGCCCAGTGAATTCATTAACAGTCAGCACCCTCGGCTATGGGGCCCAAGAGAGGGCAAAATCGAGCTTTGAGCAATTATCTGGCCAGTTATGACGCCACTGTGGGTTGTAGGATGTTCCAATGAACCCGAAGCTCTACAGAAGCCTAGATTAAGTAGTCACGTACAATCTTCGATGCCCAGAGAATTCATTACCTGTCAACACCCTCGGTTCTGGGGACCAAAACAGGGCGAAATCGAGCTTTGAGCAGTCATCTGCGCAGTTAGGACGCCACTGTGGGTTGTAGGTTATCCCAAAGGATCCGAAACTCTACAGAACCTCAGATCAAGTGGTTATGTACCATTAATGATGCCCAGAGAATTTATCACCAGTCAGCGACCTCGGCTCTGGGGCCCAAAACAGGGCGAAATCGAACTTTGAGCAGTCATCTGCGCAGTTAGGACGCGACTGTGGGGTGTAGGATGTTCCAAAGGACCCGAAACTCTACAGAACCCCAGATGGAAGGGTTATAAACCATCGATGATGCCCAGTGAATTCATTAACAGTCAGCACCCTCGGCTATGGGGCCCAAGAGAGGGCAAAATCGAGCTTTGAGCAATTATCTGCGCAGTTATGACGCCACTGTGGGTTGTAGGATGTTCCAATGGAACCGAAACTCTACAGAACCTCAGATCGAGGGGTTATGTACCATCGATGATGCCCAGTGAAATCATTACCAGTCAGCACCCTCGGCTATGAGGCCCAGAAGAGGGCAAAATCGAGCTTTGAGCAATCATCTGGCCAGTTATGACGCCACTGTGGGTTGTAGGATGTTCCAATGAACCCGAAACTCTACAAAAGCCTAGATTAAGTAGTCACGTACAATCTTCGAAGCCCAGAGAATTCATTACCTGTCAACACCCTCGGCTCTGGGGACCAAAACAGGGCGAAATCGAGCTTTGAGCAGTCATCTGCGCAGTTAGGACGCCACTGTGGGTTGTAGGTCATCCCAAAGGACCCGAAACTCTACAGAACCTCAGATCGAGGGGTTATGTACCATCGATGATGTCCAGTGAAATCATTACCAGTCAGCACCCTCGGCTATGAGGCCCAGAAGAGGGCAAAACCGAGCTTTGAGCAGTTATCTGCGCAGTTATGGCGCCACTGTGGGTTGTAGGATGTTCCAATGGATCCCAAACTCCTCAGAACCCTAGATCACGTAGTCACGTACTATCTCTGATGCCCAGAGAATTCATTGCCAGTCAGCACCCTGGGCTATGGGTCCAAAAAGAGGGCAAAATAGAGATTTGAGCAATTATCTGCCCAGTTACGACGCCACTGTGGGTTGTGGGATGTTCCAATGGACCCGAAACTCTACAGGAACCTAGATCAAGTACACACGTACTATCTCCGTACCAAGAGAATTTATTACCTGTCAGCACCCTCGGCTCTGGGGCCCAAAACAGGCCGAAATCAAGCTTTGAGCACTCATCTGCGCAGCTATGACGCCACTGTGGGTTGTAGGATGTTCCAATGGATCCGAAACTCTACAGAACCTCAGATCAAGTGGTTATGTACCATTGATGATGCCCAGAGAATTTATCACCAGTCAGCACCCTCGGCTCTGGGGCCCAAAACAGGGCGAAATCGAACTTTGAGCAGTCATCTGCGCAGTTAGGACGCGTCTGTGGGGTGTAGGATGTTCCAAAGGACCCGAAACTCTACAGAACCCCAGATGGAAGGGTTATCAACCATCTATGATGCCCAGTGAATTCATTAACAGTCAGCACCCTCGGCTATGGGGTCCAAGAGAGGGCAAAATCGAGCTTCGAGCAATTATCTGGCCAGTTATGACGCCACTGTGGGTTGTAGGATGTTCCAATGAACCCGAAACTCTACAGAAGCCTAGATTAAGTAGTCACGTACAATCTTCGATGCCCAGAGAATTCATTACCTGTCAACACCCTCGGCTCTGGGGACCAAAACAGGGCGAAATCGAGCTTTGAGCAGTCATCTGCGCAGTTAGGACGCCACTGTGGGTTGTAGGATGTTCCAATGGAACCGAAACTCTACAGAAACCCAGATCAAGAAGTCACGTACTATCTCTGATGCCCAGAAAATTTATTACCAGTCAGCGACCTGGGCTATAAGGCCCGAAAAAGGGGGAAATCGAGCTTTGAGCAGTTATCTGCGCAGTTATGACGCCACTGTGGGTTGTAGGATGTTCCATTGGACCCGAAACTCTATCAAGAACATGGATCAAGTGGTTATGTACCGTTGATGATGTCCAGAGAATGTATTACCAGTCAGCACCCTCGGCTACGGGGCCAAAAAAAAGGCAAAATCGAGATTTGAGCAATTATCTGCCCAGTTATGACGCCACTGTGGGTTGTGGGATATTCCAATGGACCCGAAACTCTACAGGAACCTAGATCAAGTATACACGTACTATATCCGTACCAGGAAAATTTATTACCTGTCAGCACCCTCGGCTATGGGGCCCAAAACAGGTCGAAATCAAGCTTTGAGCACTTATCTGCGCAGTTATCACGCCACTGTGGGTTGTAGGATGTTCCAATGGACCCGAAACTCTACAGAACCTCAGATCAAGTAGTTATGTAGCATTGATAATGCCTAGAGGATTTATCACCAATCGGCACCCTCGGCGCTGGGGCCCAAAACAGGGCGAAATCGAGCTTTGAGCAGTCATCTGCGCAGTTGGGACGCCACTGTGGGTTGTAGGATGTTCCAATGGAACCGAAACTCTACAGAAACCCAGGTTAAGGAGTCACGTACTATCTCTGATGCCCAGAGAATTTATTACCAGTCAGCGACCTGGGCTATAAGGCCCGAAAAAGGGCGAAATCGAGCTTTGAGCAGTTATCTGCGCAGTTATGACGCCACTGTGGGTTCTAGGATGTTCCATTGGACCCGAAACTCTATCAGGAACTTGGATCAAGTGGTTATGTACCATTGATGATGTCCAGAGGATGTATTACCAGTCAGCACCCTCGGCTATGGGTCCAAAAAGAGGGCAAAATAGAGATTTGAGCAATTATCTGCCCAGTTACGACGCCACTGTGGGTTGTGGGATGTTCCAATGGACCCGAAACTCTACAGAACCTCAGATCAAGTGGTTATGTACCATTGATAATGCCCAGAGAATTTATCACCAGTCAGCACCCTCGGCTCTGGGGCCCAGAACAGGGCGAAATCGAGCTTTGAGCTGTCATATGCGCAGTTAGGACGCCACTGTGGGTTGTAGGATGTTCCAATGGAACCGAAACTCTACAGAAACCCAGGTTAAGGAGTCACGTACTATCTCCGTGACAAGAGAATTTATTACCTGTCAGCACCCTCGGCTCTGGGGCCCAAAACAGGCCGAAATCAAGCTTTGAGCACTCATCTGCGCAGCTATGACGCCACTGTGGGTTGTAGGATGTTCCAATGGACCCGAAACTCTACAGAACCTCGAATCAAGTGGTTATGTACCATTGATGATGCCCAGAGAATTTATCACCAGTCAGCACCCTCGGCTATGGGGCCCAAGAGAGGGCGAAATCGAAATTTGAGCATTTATCTGCGCAGTTATGACGCCACTGTGGGTTGTAGGATGTTCCAATGGAACCGAAACTCTACAGAAACCCAGGTTAAGGAGTCACGTACTATCTCTAATGCCCAGAGAATTTATTACCAGTCAGCGACCTGGGCTATAAGGCCCGAAAAAGGGCGAAATCGATCTTTGAGCAGTTATCTGCGCAGTTATGACGCCACTGTGGGTTCTAGGATGTTCCATTGGACCCGAAACTCTATCAGGAACATGGATCAAGTGGTTATGTACCATTGATGATGTCCAGAGAATGTATTACCAGTCAGCACCCTCGGCTACGGGGCCAAAAAAAAGGCAAAATCGAGATTTGAGCAATTATCTGCCCAGTTATGACGCCACTGTGGGTTGTGGGATATTCCAATGGACCCGAAACTCTACAGGAACCTAGATCAAGTATACACGTACCATCTCCGTACCAGGAAAATTTATTACCTGTCAGCACCCTCGGCTATGGGGCCCAAAACAGGCCGAAATCAAGCTTTGAGCACTTATCTGCGCAGTTATGACGCCACTGTGGGTTGTAGGATGTTCCAATGGACCCGAAACTCTACAGAATCTCAGAACAAGTAGTTATGTAGCATTGATAATGCCTAGAGGATTTATCAACAAGCAGCACCCTCGGCTCTGGGGCCCAAAACAGGGCGAAATCGAGCTTTGAGCAGTCATCTGCGCAGTTGGGACGCCACTGTGGGTTGTAGGATGTTCCAATGGAACCGAAACTCTACAGAAACCCAGGTTAAGGAGTCACGTACTATCTCTGATGCCCAGAGAATTTATTACCAGTCAGCGACCTGGGCTATAAGGCCCGAAAAAGGGCGAAATCAAGCTTTGAGCAGTTATCTGCGCAGTTATGACGCCACTGTGGGTTCTAGGATGTTCCATTGGACCCGAAACTCTATCAGGAACTTGGATCAAGTGGTTATGTACCATTGATGATGTCCAGAGAATGTATTACCAGTCAGCACCCTCGGCTATGGGTCCAAAAAGAGGGCAAAATAGAGATTTGAGCAATTATCTGCCCAGTTACGACGCCACTGTGGGTTGTGGGATGTTCCAATGGACCCGAAACTCTACAGGAACCTAGATCAAGTACACACGTACTATCTCCGTACCAAGAGAATTTATTACCTGTCAGCACCCTCGGCTCTGGGGCCCAAAACAGGCCGAAATCAAGCTTTGAGCACTCATCTGCGCAGCTATGACGCCACTGTGGGTTGTAGGATGTTCCAATGGATCCGAAACTCTACAGAACCTCAGATCAAGTGGTTATGTACCATTGATGATGCCCAGAGAATTTATCACCAGTCAGCACCCTCGGCTCTGGGGCCCAAAACAGGGCGAAATCGAACTTTGAGCAGTCATCTGCGCATTTAGGACGCGTCTGTGGGGTGTAGGATGTTCCAAAGGACCCGAAACTCTACAGAACCCCAGATGGAAGGGTTATCAACCATCGATGATGCCCAATGAATTCATTAACAGTCAGCACCCTCGGCTATGGGGCCCAAGAGAGGGCAAAATCGAGCTTTGAGCAATTATCTGGCCAGTTATGACGCAACTGTGGGTTGTAGGATGTTCCAATGAACCCGAAACTCTACAGAAGCCTAGATTAAGTAGTCACGTACAATCTTCGATGCCCAGAGAATTCATTACCTGTCAACACCCTCGGCTCTGGGGACCAAAACAGGGCGAAATCGAGCTTTGAGCAGTCATCTGCGCAGTTAGGACGCCACTGTGGGTTGTAGGTTATCCCAAAGGACCCGAAACTCTACAGAACCTCAGATCAAGTGGTTATGTACCATTGATGATGCCCAGAGAATTTATCACCAGTCAGCACCCTCGGCTCTGGGGCCCAAAACAGGGCGAAATCGAACTTTGAGCAGTCATCTGCGCAGTTAGGACGCGACTGTGGGGTGTAGGATGTTCCAAAGGACCCGAAACTTTACAGAACCGCAGATGGAAGGGTTATAAACCATCGATGATGCCCAGTGAATTCATTAACAGTCAGCACCCTCGGCTATGGGGCCCAAGAGAGGGCAAAATCGAGCTTTGAGCAATTATCTGCGCAGTTATGACGCCACTGTGGGTTCTAGGATGTTCCATTGGACCCGAAACTCTATCAGGAACTTGGATCAAGTGGTTATGTACCATTGATGATGTCTAGAGGATGTATTACCAGTCAGCACCCTCGGCTATGGGTCCAAAAAGAGGGCAAAATAGAGATTTGAGCAATTATCTGCCCAGTTACGACGCCACTGTGGGTTGTGGGATGTTCCAATGGACCCGAAACTCTACAGAACCTCAGATCAAGTGGTTATGTACCATTGATAATGCCCAGAGAATTTATCACCAGTCAGCACCCTCGGCTCTGGGGCCCAGAACAGGGCGAAATCGAGCTTTGAGCAGTCATATGCGCAGTTAGGACGCCACTGTGGGTTGTAGGATGTTCCAATGGAACCGAAACTCTACAGAAACCCAGGTTAAGGAGTCACGTACTATCTCCGTGACAAGAGAATTTATTACCTGTCAGCACCCTCGGCTCTGGGGCCCAAAACAGGGCGAAATCAAGCTTTGAGCAGTCATCTGCGCAGTTAGGACGCGACTGTGGGGTGTAGGATGTTCCAAAGGACCCGAAACTCTACAGAACCCCAGATGGAAGGGTTATAAACCATCGATGATGCCCAGTGAATTCATTAACAGTCAGCACCCTCGGCTATGGGGCCCAAGAGAGGGCAAAATCGAGCTTTGAGCATTTATCTGCGCAGTTATGACGCCACTGTGGGTTGTAGGATGTTCCAATGGAACCGAAACTCTACAGAAACCCAGGTTAAGGAGTCACGTACTATCTCTAATGCCCAGAGAATTTATTACCAGTCAGCGACCTGGGCTATAAGGCCCGAAAAAGGGCGAAATCGAGCTTTGAGCAGTTATCTGCGCAGTTATGACGCCACTGTGGGTTCTAGGATGTTCCATTGGACCCGAAACTCTATCAGGAACATGGATCAAGTGGTTATGTACCATTGATGATGTCCAGAGAATGTATTACCAGTCAGCACCCTCGGCTACGGGGCCAAAAAAAAGGCAAAATCGAGATTTGAGCAATTATCTGCCCAGTTATGACGCCACTGTGGGTTGTGGGATATTCCAATGGACCCGAAACTCTACAGGAACCTAGATCAAGTATACACGTACTATCTCCGTACCAGGAAAATTTATTACCTGTCAGCACTCTCGGCTATGGGGCCCAAAACAGGCCGAAATCAAGCTTTGAGCACTTATCTGCGCAGTTATCACGCCACTGTGGGTTGTAGGATGTTCCAATGGACCCGAAACTCTACAGAACCTCAGATCGAGTAGTTATGTAGCATTGATAATGCCTAGAGGATTTATCACCAATCGGCACCCTCGGCGCTGGGGCCCAAAACAGGGCGAAATCGAGCTTTGAGCAGTTATCTGCGCAGTTATGACGCCACTGTGGGTTCTAGGATGTTCCGATGGACCCGAAACACTATCAGGAACTTGGATCAAGTGGTTATGTACCATTGATGATGTCCAGAGGATGTATTACCAGTCAGCACCCTCGGCTATGGGCCCAAAAAGAGGGCAAAATAGAGATTTGAGCAATTATCTGCCCAGTTACGACGCCACTGTGGGTTGTGGGATGTTCCAATGGACCCGAAACTCTACAGAACCTCAGATCAAAAGGTTATGTACCATTGATAATGCCCAGAGAATTTATCACCAGTCAGCACCCTCGGCTCTGGGGCCCAGAACAGGGCGAAATCGAGCTTTGAGCAGTCATATGCGCAGTTAGGACGCCACTGTGGGTTGTAGGATGTTCCAATGGAACCGAAACTCTACAGAAACCCAGGTTAAGGAGTCACGTACTATCTCCGTGACAAGAGAATTTATTACCTGTCAGCACCCTCGGCTCTGGGGCCCAAAACAGGCCGAAATCAAGCTTTGAGCACTCATCTGCGCAGCTATGACGCCACTGTGGGTTGTAGGATGTTCCAATGGACCCGAAACTCTACAGAACCTCAAATCAAGTGGTTATGTACCATTGATGATGCCCAGAGAATTTATCACCAGTCAGCACCCTCGGCTCTGGGGCCCAAAACAGGGCGAAATCGAACTTTGAGCAGTCATCTGCGCAGTTAGGACGCGACTGTGGGGTGTAGGATGTTCCAAAGGACCCGAAACTCTACAGAACCCCAGATGGAAGGGTTATAAACCATCGATGATGCCCAGTGAATTCATTAACAGTCAGCACCCTCGGCTATGGGGCCCAAGAGAGGGCAAAATCGAGCTTTGAGCAATTATCTGCGCAGTTATGACGCCACTGTGGGTTGTAGGATGTTCCAATGAACCCGAAACTCTACAGAAGCCTAGATTAAGTAGTCACGTACAATCTTCGATGCCCAGAGAATTCATTACCTGTCAACACCCTCGGCTCTGGGGACCAAAACAGGGCGAAATCGAGCTTTGAGCAGTCATCTGCGCAGTTAGGACGCCACTGTGGGTTGTAGGATATCCCAAAGGACCCGAAACTCTACAGAACCTCAGATCGAGGGGTTATGTACCATCGATGATGCCCAGTGAAATCATTACCAGTCAGCACCCTCGGCTATGAGGCCCAGAAGAGGGCAAAACCGAGCTTTGAGCAGTTATCTGCGCACTTATGACGCCACTGTGGGTTGTAGGATGTTCCAATGGACCCGAAACTCTACAGAACCTTAGATCAAGTAGTTATGTACCATTGATGATGCCCAGAGAATTTATTACCAGTCAGCTCTCTCGGCTATGGGGGCCAAAACAGGGCGAAATCGAGCTTTGAGCAGTTATCTGCGCAGTTATGACGCCACTGTGGGTTGTAGGATGTTCCAATGGACCCGAAACTCCACAGAACCCTAGATCACGTAGTCACGAACTATCTCTGATGCCCAGAGAATTCATTGCCAGTCAGCACCCTGGGCTATGAGGCCCGAAACAGGGCGAAATCGAGCATTGAGCAGTTATCCGCGCACTTTTGACGCCACTGTGGGTTGTAGGATGTTCCAATGGACCCGAAACTCTACAGAGCCCCAGATCAAGAAGTCACGTACTATCTCTGATGCCCAGAGAATTTATTACCAGTCAGCGACCTGGGCTATAAGGCCCGAAACAGGGCGAAATCGGGCTTTGAGCAGTTATCTGCGCAGTTATGACGCCACTGTGGATTGTAGGATGTTCCAATGGACCCGAAACTCTACAGAACCTCAGATCAAGTGGTTATGTACCATTGATAATGCCCAGAGAATTCATCACCAGTCAGCTCTCTCGGCTATGGAGGCCAAAACAGGGCGAAATCGAGCTTTGAGCAGTTATCTGCGCAGTTATGACGCCACTGTGGGTTGTAGGATGTTCCAATGGACCCGAAACTCCACAGAACCCTAGATCACGTTGTCACGTACTATCTCTGATGCCCAGAGAATTCATTGCCAGTCAGCACCCTGGGCTATGAGGCCCGAAACAGGGCGAAATCGAGCATTGAGCAGTTATCCGCGCACTTATGACGCCACTGTGGGTTGTAGGATGTTCCAATGGACCCGAAACTCCACAGAACCCTAGATCACGTTGTCACGTACTATCTCTGATGCCCAGAGAATTCATTGCCAGTCAGCACCCTCGGCTCTGGGGCCCAAAACAGGGCGAAATCGAGCTTTGAGCAGTCATCTGCGCAGTTAGGACGCCACTGTGGGTTGTAGGATGTTCCAATGGACCCGAAACTCTACAGAAACCTAGATCAGGTAGTCACGTACTATCTCTGAAGCCCAGAGAATTCATTTCCAGTCAGCACCCTGGGCTCGGAGGCCCGAAACAGGGCGAAATCGAGCTTTGAGCAGTTATCTGCGCAGTTATGACGTCACTGTGGGTTGTAGGATGTTCCAATGGACCCGAAACTCTACAGGAACCTAGATCAAGTATACACGTACTATCTCCGTACCGAAAGAATTTATCACCTGTCAGCACCCTCGGCTATGGGGCCCAAAACAGGCCGAAATCAAGCTTTGAGCACTTATCTGCGCAGTTATGACGCCACTGTGGGTTGCAGGATGTTCCAATGGACCCGAAACTCTACAGAACCTCAGATCAAGTGGTTATGTACCATTGATAATGCCCAGAGAATTTATTACCAGTCAGCACCCTCGGCTCTGGGGCCCAGAACAGGGCGAAATCGAGCTTTGAGCAGTCATATGCGCAGTTAGGACGCCACTGTGGGTTGTAGGATGTTCCAATGGAACCGGAACTCTACAGAAACCCAGATCAAGGAGTCACGTACTATGTCTGATGCCCAGAAAATTTATTACCAGTCAGCGACCTGGATTATAAGGCCCGAAAAAGGGGGAAGTCGAGCTCTGAGCAGTTATCTGCGTAGTTATGACGCCACTGTGGGTTGTAGGATGTTCCAATGGACCCGAAACTCTACAGATTCCTAGATTGGGTAGTCACGTACAAGTTTTGATGCCCAGAGAATTCATTACCTGTCAGCACCCTCGGCTCTGAGGACCAAAACAGGGCGAAATCGAGCTCTGAGCAGTTATCTGCGCAGTTATGACGCCACTGTGGGTTGTAGGATGTTCCAATGGACCCGAAACTCTACAGATTCCTAGATTGAGTAGTCACGTACAAGTTTTGATGCCCAGAGAATTCATTACCTGTCAGCACCCTCGGCTCTGAGGACCAAAACAGGGCGAAATCGAGCTTTGAGCAGTCATATGCGCAGTTAGGACGCCACTGTGGGTTGTAGGATGTTCCAATGGAACCGGAACTCTACAGAAACCCAGATCAAGAAGTCACGTACTATCTCTGATGCCCAGAGAATTTATTACCAGTCAGCGACCTGGGCTATAAGGCCCAAAACAGGGCGAAATCGGGCTTTGAGCAGTTATCTGCGCAGTTATGACGCCACTGTGGATTGTAGGATGTTCCAATGGACCCGAAACTCTACAGAACCTCAGATCAAGTGGTTATGTACCATTGATAATGCCCAGAGAATTTATCACCAGTCAGCACCCTCGGCTCTGGGGCCCAAAACAGGGCGAAATCGAGCTTTGAGCAGTCATCTGCGCAGTTAGGACGCCACTGTGGGTTGTAGGATGTTCCAATGGAACCGAAACTCTACAGAAACCCAGATCAAGAAGTCACGTACTATCTCTGATGCCCAGAAAATTTATTACCAGTCAGCGACCTGGGCTATAAGGCCCGAGAAAGGGGGAAATCGAGCTTTGAGCAGGTATCTGCTCAGTTATGACGCCACTGTGGGTTGTAGGATGTTCCATTGGACCCGAAACTCTATCAGGAACTTGGATCAAGTGGTTATGTACCATTGATGATGTCCAGAGAATGTATTACCAGTCAGCACCCTCGGCTACGGGGCCAAAAAAAAGGCAAAATCGAGATTTGAGCAATTATCTGCCCAGTTATGACGCCACTGTGGGTTGTGGGATATTCCAATGGACCCGAAACTCTACAGGAACCTAGATCAAGTATACACGTACTATCTCCGTACCAAGAAAATTTATTACCTGTCAGCACCCTCGGCTATGGGGCCCAAAACAGGCCGAAATCAAGCTTTGAGCACTTATCTGCGCATTTATGACGCCACTGTGGGTTGTAGGATGTTCCAATGGACCCGAAACTCTACAGAACCTCAGATCAAGTAGTTATGTAGGATTGATAATGCCTAGAGGATTTATCACCAATCAGCACCCTCGGCTCTGGGGCCGAAAACAGGGCGAAATCGAGCTTTGAGCAGTCATCTGCGCAGTTGGGACGCCACTGTGGGTTGTAGGATGTTCCAATGGACCCGAAACTCTACAGAAGCCTAGATTAAGTAGTCACGTACAATCTTCGATGCCCAGAGAATTCATTACCTGTCAACACCCTCGGCTCTGGGGACCAAAACAGGGCGAAATCGAGCTTTGAGCAGTCATCTGCGCAGTTAGGACGCCACTGTGGGTTGTAGGATGTTCCAATGGACCCGAAACTCTACAGAACCTCAGATCAAGTAGTTATGTAGGATTGATAATGCCTAGAGGATTTATCACCAATCAGCACCCTCGGCTCTGGGGCCGAAAACAGGGCGAAATCGAGCTTTGAGCAGTCATCTGCGCAGTTGGGACGCCACTGTGGGTTGTAGGATGTTCCAATGGACCCGAAACTCTACAGAAGCCTAGATTAAGTAGTCACGTACAATCTTCGATGCCCAGAGAATTTATCACCAGTCAGCACCCTCGGCTCTGGGGCCCAAAACAGGGCGAAATCGAGCTTTGAGCAGTCATCTGCGCAGTTAGGACGCCACTGTGGGTTGTAGGATGTTCCAATGGACCCGAAACTCTACAGAAACCTAGATCAGGTAGTCACATACTATCTCTGAAGCCCAGAGAATTCATTTCCAGTCAGCACCCTGGGCTCGGAGGCCCGAAACAGGGCGAAATCGAGCTTTGAGCAGTTATCTGCGCAGTTATGACGTCACTGTGGGTTGTAGGATGTTCCAATGGACCCGAACCTAGATCAAGTATACACGTACTATCTCCGTACCGAAAGAATTTATCACCTGTCAGCACCCTCGGCTATGGGGCCCAAAACAGGCCGAAATCAAGCTTTGAGCACTTATCTGCGCAGTTATGACGCCACTGTGGGTTGCAGGATGTTCCAATGGACCCGAAACTCTACAGAACCTCAGATCAAGTGGTTATGTACCATTGATAATGCCCAGAGAATTTATCACCAGTCAGCAACCTCGGCTCTGGGGCCCAAAACAGGGCGAAATCGAGCTTTGAGCAGTCATCTGCGCAGTTAGGACGCCACTGTGGGTTGTAGGATGTTCCAATGGAACCGAAACTCTACAGAAACCCAGATCAAGAAGTCACGTACTATCTCTGATGCCCAGAAAATTTATTACCAGTCAGCGACCTGGGCTATAAGGCCCGAAAAAGGGGGAAATCGAGCTTTGAGCAGGTATCTGCTCAGTTATGACGCCACTGTGGGTTGTAGGATGTTCCATTGGACCCGAAACTCTATCAGGAACTTGGATCAAGTGGTTATGTACCATTGATAATGCCCAGAGAATTTATCACCAGTCAGCACCCTCGGCTCTGGGGCCCAAAACAGGGCGAAATCGAGCTTTGAGCAGTCATCTGCGCAGTTAGGACGCCACTGTGGGTTGTAGGATGTTCCAATGGAACCGAAACTCTACAGAAACCCAGATCAAGAAGTCACGTACTATCTCTGATGCCCAGAGAATTTATTACCAGTCAGCGACCTGGGCTATAAGGCCCGAAACAGGGCGAAATCGGGCTTTGAGCAGTTATCTGCGCAGTTATGACGCCACTGTGGATTGTAGGATGTTCCAATGGACCCGAAACTCTACAGAACCTCAGATCAAGTGGTTATGTACCATTGATAATGCCCAGAGAATTTATCACCAGTCAGCACCCTCGGCTCTGGGGCCCAAAACAGGGCGAAATCGAGCTTTGAGCAGTCATCTGCGCAGTTATGACGCCACTGTGGATTGTAGGATGTTCCAATGGACCCGAAACTCTACAGAACCTCAGATCAAGTGGTTATAAACCATTGATAATGCCCAGAGAATTTATCACCAGTCAGCACCCTCGGCTCTGGGGCCCAAAACAGGGCGAAATCGAGCTTTGAGCAGTCATCTGCGCAGTTAGGACGCCACTGTGGGTTGTAGGATGTTCCAATGGAACCGAAACTCTACAGAAACCCAGATCAAGAAGTCACGTACTATCTCTGATGCCCAGAAAATTTATTACCAGTCAGCGACCTGGGCTATAAGGCCCGAAAAAGGGGGAAATCGAGCTTTGAGCAGGTATCTGCTCAGTTATGACGCCACTGTGGGTTGCAGGATGTTCCAATGGACCCGAAACTCTACAGAACCTCAGATCAAGTGGTTATGTACCATTGATAATGCCCAGAGAATTTATCACCAGTCAGCAACCTCGGCTCTGGGGCCCAAAACAGGGCGAAATCGAGCTTTGAGCAGTCATCTGCGCAGTTAGGACGCCACTGTGGGTTGTAGGATGTTCCAATGGAACCGAAACTCTACAGAAACCCAGATCAAGGAGTCACGTACTATGTCTAATGCCCAGAAAATTTATTACCAGTCAGCGACCTGGACTATAAGGCCCGAAAAAGGGGGAAGTCGAGCTCTGAGCAGTTATCTGCGCAGTTATGACGCCACTGTGGATTGTAGGATGTTCCAATGGACCCGAAACTCTACAGAACCTCAGATCAAGTGGTTATGTACCATTGATAATGCCCAGAGAATTTATCACCAGTCAGCACCCTCGGCTCTGGGGCCCAAAACAGGGCGAAATCGAGCTTTGAGCAGTCATCTGCGCAGTTAGGACGCCACTGTGGGTTGTAGGATGTTCCAATGGAACCGAAACTCTACAGAAACCCAGATCAAGAAGTCACGTACTATCTCTGATGCCCAGAAAATTTATTACCAGTCAGCGACCTGGGCTATAAGGCCCGAAAAAGGGGGAAATCGAGCTTTGAGCAGGTATCTGCTCAGTTATGACGCCACTGTGGGTTGTAGGATGTTCCATTGGACCCGAAACTCTATCAGGAACTTGGATCAAGTGGTTATGTACCATTGATGATGTCCAGAGAATGTATTACCAGTCAGCACCCTCGGCTACGGGGCCAAAAAAAAGGCAAAATCGAGATTTGAGCAATTATCTGCCCAGTTATGACGCCACTGTGGGTTGTGGGATATTCCAATGGACCCGAAACTCTACAGGAACCTAGATCAAGTATACACGTACTATCTCCGTACCAAGAAAATTTATCACCTGTCAGCACCTTCGGCTATGGGGCCCAAAACAGGCCGAAATCAAGCTTTGAGCACTTATCTGCGCAGTTATGACGCCACTGTGGGTTGTAGGATGTTCCAATGGACCCGAAACTCTACAGAATCTCAGATCAAGTAGTTATGTAGCATTGATAATGCCTAGAGGATTTATCACCAATCAGCACCCTCGGCTCTCGGGCCCAAAACAGGGCGAAATCGAGCTTTGAGCAGTCATCTGCGCAGTTGGGACGCCACTGTGGGTTGTAGGATGTTCCAATGGAACCGAAACTCTACAGAAACCCAGGTTAAGGAGTCACGTACCATCTCTGATGCCCAGAGAATTTATTACCAGTCAGCGACCTGGGCTATAAGGCCCGAAAAAGGGCGAAATCGAGCTTTGAGCAGTTATCTGCGCAGTTATGACGCCACTGTGGGTTCTAGGATGTTCCATTGGACCCGAAACTCTATCAGGAACTTGGATCAAGTGGTTATGTACCATTGATGATGTCCAGAGAATGTATTACCAGTCAGCACCCTCGGCTATGGGTCCGAAAAGAGGGCAAAATAGAGATTTGAGCAATTATCTGCCCAGTTACGACGCCACTGTGGGTTGTGGGATGTTCCAATGGACCCGAAACTCTACAGGAACCTAGATCAAGTACACAAGTACTATCTCCGTACCAAGAGAATTTATTACCTGTCAGCACCCTCGGCTCTGGGGCCCAAAACAGGCCGAAATCAAGCTTTGAGCACTCATCTGCGCAGCTATGACGCCACTGTGGGTTGTAGGATGTTCCAATGGATCCGAAACTCTACAGAACCTCAGATCAAGTGGTTATGTACCATTGATGATGCCCAGAGAATTTATCACCAGTCAGCACCCTCGGCTCTGGGGCCCAAAACAGGACGAAATCGAACTTTGAGCAGTCATCTGCGCAGTTAGGACGCGTCTGTGGGGTGTAGGATGTTCCAAAGGACCCGAAACTCTACAGAACCCCAGATGGAAGGGTTATCAACCATCGATGATGCCCAGTGAATTCATTAACAGTCAGCACCCTCGGCTATGGGGCCCAAGAGAGGGCAAAATCGAGCTTTGAGCAATTATCTGGCCAGTTATGACGCCACTGTGGGTTGTAGGATGTTCCAATGAACCCGAAACTCTACAGAAGCCTAGATTAAGTAGTCACGTACAATCTTCGATGCCCAGAGAATTCATTACCTGTCAACACCCTCGGCTCTGGGGACCAAAACAGGGCGAAATCGAGCTTTGAGCAGTCATCTGCGCAGTTAGGACGCCACTGTGGGTTGTAGGTTATCCCAAAGGACCCGAAACTCTACAGAACCTCAGATCGAGGGGTTATGTACCATCGATGATGCCCAGTAAAATCATTACCAGTCAGCACCCTCGGCTATGAGGCCCAGAAGAGGGCAAAACCGAGCTTTGAGCAGTTATCTGCGCAGTTATGGCGCCACTGTGGGTTGTAGGATGTTCCAATGGATCCGAAACTCCTCAGAACCCTAGATTACGTAGTCACGTACTATCTCTGATGCCCAGAGAATTCATTGCCAGTCAGCACCCTGGGCTATGAGGCCCGAAACAGGGCGAAATCGAGCATTGAGCAGTTATCCGCGCACTTATGACGCCACTGTGGGTTGTAGGATGTTCCAATGGACCCGAAACTCTACAGAACCTTAGATCAAGTAGTTATGTACCATTGATGATGCCCAGAGAATTTATTACCAGTCAGCTCTCTCGGCTATGGGGGCCAAAACAGGGCGAAATCGAGCTTTGAGCAGTTATCTGCGCAGTTATGACGCCACTGTGGGTTGTAGGATGTTCCAATGGACCCGAAACTCTATCTGAACCTTGGATCAAGTGGTTATGTACCATTGATGATGCCCAGAGAATTTATTACCAGTCATCACCCTCGGCTATGGGGCCAAAAAGAGGGCAAAATCGAGCTTTGAGCAGTTATCTGCGCAGTTATGTAGCCACTGTGGGTTGCGGGATGTTCCAATGGACCCGAAACTCTACAAAACCCTAGATCAAGTAGTCTCGTACTATTTCTGATGCCCAGAGAATTTATTCCCAGTCAGTACCCTGGGCTCGGAGGCCCGAAACAGGGCGAAATCGAGCTTTGAACAGTTATCTGCGCAGTTATGACGTCACTGTGGGTTGTAGGATGTTCCAATGGGCCCGAAACTCTACAGGACCCTACCTCAAGTAGTCACGGACTATGTCTGATGCCTAGAGAATTTAGTCCTAGTCAGCACCCTGGGCTATGAGGCCCGAAACAGGGCGAAATCGAGCATTGATCAGTTATCCGCGCAGCTATGACGCCACTGTGGGTTGTAGGGTGGTCCAATGGACCCGAAACTCTACAGAACCTCAGATCAAGTAGTTATATACCATTGATGATGCCCAGAGAATTTATTACCAGTCAGCGACCTCGGCTATGGGGCCCAAAACAGGCCGAAATCGAGCTTTGAGCACTTATATGCGCAGTTATGACGCCACTGTGGGTTGTAGGATGTTCCAATGGACCCAAAACTCTGAGAAACCTGAGATCAAATGATCAGGTACCATCAACTCAGACCAAAGAATTTATTACCAGCCAGCACCCTAGGCTATGGGTTCCAAAACCAGGCGGAATCGAGCTTTGAGCAGTTATCTGCGCAGTTATGACGCCACTGTGGGTTGTAGGATGTTCTCATGGAACCGAAACTCTACAGAAACCCAGATCGAGTAGTCACGTACTATCTCTGATGCCCAGAGAATTCATTACAAGTCAGCACCCTGGGCTATGAGGCCCGAAACAGGGCGATTTCGAGCATTGAGCAGTTATCCGCGCAGTTATGACGCCACTGTGGGTTGTAGGATGTTCCAATGGACCCGAAGCTCTATCAGAACCTCAGATCAAGTGGTTATGTACCATTGATGATGCCCAGAGAATTCATTACCAGTCAGCACCCTCGGCTATGGGGCCAAAAACAGGGCGAAATCGAGCTTTGAGCAGTCATCTGCGCAGTTAGGACGCCACTGTGGCTTGTAGGATGTTCCAATGGACCCGAAACTCTACAGAACCTTAGATCAAGTAGTTATGTTTCATTGATGATGCCCAGAGAATTCATTACCAGTCAGCACCCCCGGGTCTGGGGCTCAAAACAGGGCGAAATCGAGCTTTGAGCAGTCATCTATGCAGTTAGGACGCCCCCGTGGGTTGTAGGATGTTCCAATGGACCCGAAACTCTACAGAACCTCAGATCAAGTGGTTATGTACCATTGATGATGCCCAGAGAATTCATTACCAGTCAGCACCCTCGGCTCTGGGGCCCAAAACAGGGCGAAATCGAGCTTTGAGCAGTCATCTGCGCAGTTATGACGCCACTGTGGGTTGTAGGATGTCCCAATGGACCCGAAACTCTACAGAACCTTAGATCAAGTGGTTATGTACCATTGATGATGCCCAGAGAATTTATTACAAGTCAGCTCTCTCGGCTATGGGGCCCAAAACAGGGCGAAATCGAGCTTTGAGCAGTTATCTGCCCAGTTATGACGCGACTGTGGGTTGCAAATAGTTCTAATGGACCCGAATCTCTACAGAACCATAGAGAGATCATTAGGATCTTGGATGTGATAGCGATTGGAGGGAATACCTAGAATGAGTTCCTGGTAGAGCGACTGAACGAGGGAGCGGTCAATGGAAGTGTACCACCACCGTAGCGCTCGTCATGGATTCTCTGCTGAACTAGAATCATGCCCAATGCATAAGTGTACCCTTATTGATGTTCACGATATAGCTACTAGGCATGTCTTTAGTTCACGCGTTGACCGATTCATGAAATCCCATACGTAGAAATTGGCGCTTGAGTCGTGGGGCATATCGAATCCCTCCCTCTACTGGCATGATAGTTTCCATGCTCCCGGAAAGATTACAAGTTGCTGATGATTTGCAACGAGTACCGCTTACATCATTTCCGAACTGGAATGTTCAAAGATCAGTGATAGACGATATCTACGGATGAGATCATCTAACGGGTCAGGAGGTCATGATGAGCTTTGAACTGCGGGGTCGATGATTGAATGGCGGGACACCCTTGTTCTTGGGCTTCAGTGTTGACCGGGAATTGATTCTCGGGTATCTGTAATGGTGGATGGGTATCTCGATTATCTGGTATGGAGAGTTGTTCACAAGTATGCGTATAGATATAGGGTGACATGTATGTAGATGGGCGTATGGAGTGGTGGTGCCATCGGATGGACGAGGGTGCGAGTGAGCCTCGAGAGAAGTTGGCGGGCGCGATCACCCAAAGCACGGACGACGGGAGACAGCCGTGTCCTCGTGGACGTGTATCAAGGGCTCCTCGAGTCAGGTTGTTTGGCAAGGCCCTTTTGTGTGATGAGTTTGGTGGCGAATGTGCGTAATAGTATCAAGTGACAACGTACCGTTACCAAATTCATTGTATCCGGTCGAATGGCAGTGGTACCGGTAACAGGTAAACGATAATGTAATTAATTGCATCAATACGTTAATTTGAGTAAATCTCCTGTGTTGATCTTAGAGACAAAAGTTTCTCTAACATATCTTCCAATGGAATTATGAGCCTGTCGAGAGAACCTCCAGGCCAAATTAGGGCGTGAACAACGCGGATAACGAGTTTGAACACCATTTGTTAATTGTTCTCGAGTTCTGTCGAGTTCTCCAATTTATTGCAACATCAGCCAGCCCGATGGGTCTAAGTAGGATTTTCCCATGTTTTGGGCCCCAAGGCCGAGGGTCCGACAGGTGATAGGATCTTGGGGCACTCTGGGAGGTACCTCCTCGAAAGGTCCAGAGTTTTGTGTCCATTGGAACATCCTACAACCCACAGTGGCGTCATAACTGGGCAGATAACTGCTCAAAGCTCGATTTCGCCCTGTTTTGGGCCCCATAGCTGAGGGTGCTGACTGGTAATAAATTCTCTGGGCATGGTCAATGGTACATAACCACTTGATCTGAGGTTCTGTAGAGTTTCGGGTCCATTGGAACATCCTACAACCCACAGTGGCGTCATAACTGCGCAGATAACTGCTCAAAGCTCGATTCCACCCCGTTTTGGGCCCCATAGCCGAGGGTGCTGGCTGGTAATAAATTCTTTGGTCTCAGTCGATGGTACCTGATCACTCGACCTGAGGTTTCTCAGAGTTTCGGGTCCATTGGGACTCTCTGCATTCCCCCGTGACGTCTCGACTGCGACTATAATAACTTCAAGCAGGGTCTCCCCTGTTTTGGGCCCCATGATCGAGTTTGCTGATTCGTTATCGATTCCCTTTTATCTCTGAAGACTCATGTGTACCCTGCTCATCGTCAGACAGGTTTCCGTATGCGATGGAATTTTTTCATTCGCACGTTATTGTACAGAGGTAGCTCAGACTATCATATATATTCCTCATCTCGCCCCGCTCCAGCTCTCGTCCAGCTTCAGGCCCAAATATCAATTTCCTCTTAGTCTCGGGACTATCTCGACTATACCTTTCGAGAGTAATAAAAAAGTAATAAAATCCCGTGTAGTTCTGAGTGTCCTCGAAGCTACGCCTGTATATGGTGTTCGCTAGCGTAAGCTTACGCTAGCGAAAACCATCATATTTCAGCTGAATCATATCACACGTATATTTTGAGGACATATTCTGAGAGTAATAAAAAAGTAATAAAAAATGAGCTATTTCACATTCCCGTACGATCTTTCCCCGGCCACGTGTTCGCTAGCGTAAGCTTCCGCTAGCGAAAACTCGTATTTCGGGCCCATGACCGGTAATAAATTTTTTCCTTTGGTAATAAATTAGTAATAAAATAGTAATAAAAAGTGAAATTGGTTTGGGCCCGATTCGTGAGTTAGTGTTCGCTAGCTTCAGGTACCCCAAATGCGTGGTCCGACAATTAACCGGTAAATCAAATGGAGAATAACCCAAGGCGGCTCATACGTAGCGAAATAAATATCCAGATCACGCGGGTCCTGAATCGTCAGAAATATAAGTTTTATGAGAGTATTGCAATCGAACAGGCACACATTGATTCGAATTTCACGATGATATAGCATTAAATTGGACGTAACGGTTGGCTATGGAAGTCTCTGAAAGTTTCGAACAATATCTAACGGCTCGTTGGGATACATATCCAGCGTGTCATTGAAATGCACCATGATCAAAATCTCGGCCACATCGGTACATCGATGAGGAATGATAATTCATTGTACTATCAGAATTCATCACCTGTTTATCTCGAGCAATCGAATTCGTTTTCATTGACTCAATGGTAATTATCATGACCCAATTTTTATTCAACTGATACGATATATGTCACACGATCAGTGAAATAGTGCAAGGAAATATTTAACATCATCTCTAGCCGATCGTGATCATTTTCAGAAACCCCTCCTATAAGTCGGACACTTATATAAGGGGGACACTTTTTGGCAACCGAAGGTGTCTCCCTCACAGAGCTCTCACTGGATTACGCAACGCAAGTGTGTGAACGCTGTATTGATCGGTGCTGCTCTCATCCCTATTTCAATACAGCTAATCGGGGAGATGGAGCAGCGCTAGATAATTCCCAGATGATCTCCTCGATACCATAAGGGATTCTACAATGTTTTTTGGTACTATTTATACAAACATTCTCCATAATCTCTCTTCCCTCGTACTTGTATCCGTTCCTCTACGAGCAGAGATCCACAAAGGGGCTCCATCATTTCCCTCCTCTCTATATCATCTCTATACTCTAACCCGGCTCCAACTAACAGATTTTTAGACTGTGAAAACTCACACGGTGGAGCAAGTAATTATCCTTCCCCGGATTGCAGCTATATTTGCTCTTGTACTCATCAGAAGGTCGAATTTTCATACTATGCCTGTATCGAGGAGACGGAAGAAGGTTTCGACAAACAGAACGTGAGTCTTCGACGTATAATATTAGAGGTTGATGGTGACGTTATGATGGATGAGATGGAAATCATATCTATTGGTTCACGGGCCGCTGCTGTCATGAGCTCGCAAGGAAACTATCATCTCTCTGGTGGCAATCATCCTGAAGTTTCGTTTGGAGGAAAGAAATGACATTATCATCATGGAGATCAGTTTAACGTGAGGAATATGAGAGTAGATCGTCCACCACTCCATCATACTAGATGCTTTCGCTTGCTGACCGAAGTCACGGCTATACTACGACGAGACAGTTCGACAAAGAGGAATCTCCGGTACATCCTAAAAAAGAGTCAAATTGATCCAAATTTGCCTCCTTCTAATATCGGGTCAGAGATTCCCGCGGGGAATCGAACGATCAGGGATCAGAAACTACATCACTCAGATGAGATGGGAATCGCTGAATTAGGCTGCTGTGCTGAGGAGTTCTTACGTGCCACCAACAAAAACTCTAGAGGTCACACGAATTGTACGATACAAAAGCTGAAACTGATTTGCAGTGGTCAGAATCTCGGTGAAAGAGGACGTCAACTCATTGACGTCGATGTGAGTGAGATATCTTATTTTACTATAATCACACGAATGAGAACCTCATTGTCTTGATAAGTAACAGTACCACCCAGGCTCACGAATGAGACTCCTGTGTGAGGGTGATGACCTCTGAAGTCTGGTCCGTAGACGTATATGTCATAATGTGACAATTTGATAATATCCACATATTATGATTATTTTCGATATTTTGTTTCGATTTGAAAGAAGGGGTCACCCTTATCTCGAAAACTGACCTGAAAAATCATGAGGTGCTAAAGTTTCATATTGAGATTCTGTTTCTCAATCTAGTATTATGTGGGTTCGTTTTTGCATTCCGGTATCATAACTCCCAAAAAGAAAGCGACTGGCGGAGTTCGCGCCGTGAGTAGGAATCGACCCCAAGCGTCTCGGGTGAGAATCCGACGCTCCAACCACTGAGCTGAAAGTACGCTGGTCGTCTAGCGCACTACATTGTCTACTCTAACAGATTGAACGGAACCCGCCTACGCTCACGTAGTTCTGGTGGCCAATTAACAGTAGGACCAAGGCGAGAATCGCCGTAGCAAGTAGTGAATAGTGAGCCTGAAGTAGTGAGGAGCGAATGCGTGGCCATGACACTCCCAAAAGTTTCTGAGAAAAGCGCGCCAAAGCCGAACCATATTACAGTACCTTCCGGGCGCGCACATTTCTATGAAACCTCGAATGATCATAGATCAATAATTGTGATTGGGAATCGATAGCTCGCGTGCGTTGTCACGTCAACAGTGCACGATACGTAACCCCCACGAATACACCTTTGCGCGCTAGGAGAAATAACGGTAGCAGAATTTAGGCGGGAAAAGAGCTTCCGGTGGCGTGCGCCAATTCTTCCGCCATCAGTCCTTCATATGCCCTCACTGCGAACACACATCCGCGCACGAGGAGAAGACGACATCCGGAAAAATGGAGCAGAAAAGGAGCTCCTGATGACGCACTCTCAGACGCACACTAGTATCGATTCGCCACGTAGACACGGCGGTTTAACAGAAAGATAACAGGCCGACGGTTGAAGTACAGAAGAAGAGCTTCCAATAGCGCCATTAAGTTGTCACGCCATCAGTGTGCAATGCGCTTCCCACAGGAATATTCCTTTGCGCGCGAGGAAAAACAACAGCAATACAATTGGGAATAGAAAGAAGCTTCTAATGGCGAGCAATCACCCTCACGCCATCAGTCCTAGATGTGCTCTCTTCGCGAACACACGTGTGAGCGCAAGGAGGGGGCGACGGCCGAGGGGCAAATATTCAAGTGAAATGCCTAAGGGAATAGTTGAAAGTAGCGTGAAGTAGTTGGGAATACTTGGGAATACGGAGGCAGCAGCTGCACGGTTGAGAGTGGGGTTCTTCTCGCTACTTCGAAGTATTTCACACGATCGGTGAAATACTTGCGTGAGTGCGGTGGCGGTCGTGCAGGGGCAAGGACGGCGCGCGGCAGACCCGGAGCATCAGCAGGGGATCCATCGGATTTGAGTACAACGTCATCGCGACACCACTTGTTCGCAGTATAACATTTTCCACGATTAAAATTGCATGATATCGCTAAGTATACCCTTGAAAAGGCCAAGAAAGTATAATTTCGAAGAAAAACATATTATACATGTGAATATTTGGTTTCGGAGCGAGATAATTTGATAGAAAAATAGGTGCTTTGGAGATGATTTCTTCTAGAATGACTAGGTGAAAGGTTTTCACAGCATTTCCTATACACAGGCCTCGTCACATGCAATTTGGAAGATGTGATAAATGATAGTATTTTTTATGGGTTTTTGTTGAGCCAAAAATTCTATCAGGGGAAAGATCCACGCCAAAATCTAGGAAGGCGAATTAACCCGCGAATGCCCGGGTGCCCTGGTAAATAACTATGTTGGCGGGGGAATACAGCCCAAAACCAAGGGAGGCGAATGAGGCTGCTAATGCCCGGGTGCTCTGACGCAATATGTCGGGGTAACAATTATCGAGCAGAAACCTAGGAAGCAGACTAACTGGCAAGTACCCGGATGCTCGGACCGAAATTCTTTTGGGGGAGAAATTAACCCCGGAACGCAGGGAGGCGAACTAACCGGCAAGTATCCGGATGCTCGGACTGGAATTCTATTAAGGGAGAAATCAACCCGTAAGCCCAGGAAGGCGAACTATCCCGCAAGTGCCCGGGAGCTCGGACCGAAAATCTTTTGGGGGAGAAATCAATCCCACAACCCAGGAAAGCAAATGAACCCGCCCCTTCCAGCATGTTTCGACCGGGAATCTGTCGAATAAGAATCATTCCGAACACCCGGGAAAGCAAACTAACCCGCAAGTGCCCGGACGCTCGGCCCGAAATTTTTTTGGGGGAGAAATCAACCCCACAACACAGGACGGCAAATTAGAGCGCCCATGCCCGGATGTTTTGACCAGGAGTCTGACGTATCAAGAATCATTCCGAACACTCGGGAATGCGAACTTACCCGCAAGTGCCCGGACACTCGGACCGAAATCTTTTTGAGGGAGGAGTCAGTACTATAACCCAGGGAGGGAGATTAACCCGCTCATGCCCGGATGTTTCCACGAGAAGTCTCTCGGATGAGGAATCATTCTCAACACCGAGGAAGGAATACTAACCCGCAATCGCCGGATGCTCAGGGCGGAGTCCTCCTGACGGAGGAATCATTCCCACAACCCAGGAAGGCAAATTGACCCGCCCATGCCCAGAAGTTTTGGAACAGAATCTGTCGTATGGAGAATCATTCCGAACACGCAGGAAGGCAGACTAACCCGCAAGTACCCGGATGCTCGAACCGAAATTTCTTTGGGGCGAAATTGATCCCAAAACCGACGAGGGCAAACTAACCCGCAAGGGCTCGGATGCTCGGATTGGGATTGTATTGGGGGATAAATCGACCCCAAAACCTAGGGAAACAAACTAACCGGCGAGTGCCCGGACGCTCGAACCGAAATTTCTTTGGGGCGAAATTGATCCCAAAACCGACGAGGGCAAACTAACCCGCAAGGGCTCGGATGCTCGGATTGGGATTGTATTGGGGGATAAATCGACCCCAAAACCTAGGGAAACAAACTAACCGGCGAGTGCCCGGACGCTCGGGCGGAAATTCTTTTGGAGGAGGAATGAACCCCACAATCCAGGAGTACGAACTAACCCGCAAGTGCCCGGATGCTCGGTCCGGAATCCTTTTGAGTGAAGAATGAACCCGTAAACCCAGGAAGGCGAACTATCCCGCAAGTGCCCGGGGGCTCGGACCGGGAATCTTTTGGGGGAGATATCAATCCCACAACCCAGGGAGGCAAATTAAGCCGCCCATGCCCGGATGATTTGGACAAAGATCTTGTGGAGGGAAAATTCCCCCTACAACTCAGGAGGGAAAACTCACCCGCGAGTTCTCGGATGCTCGGACCGAAATTTCTCCGGGGAGAAATCAATGCCAAAACCCAGCGAGGCAAATTAACCCGCCAATGCCCGGATGATTCGATCGGGGATCTGTCGTATGAAGGATCATTCCCAACACCAAAGGAAGGAACCTAACCCGCAAGTGCCCGGATGCTCGGAACGGAATTCTTTTGGGTGATAAATCATCCTCACAACCCAGGGAAGCAAATTGGTCCGCAAGTGCTCGAATGCTCGGGACGGAATTCTTTCGGGGGAGGAATCAACCCAACACCGGAGGGAGGCAAATTAATCCGCCTATGCCCGGATGATTTGACCAAAGATCATGCGGGGAAGAATCCTCCCTACAACTCAGGAAGGCAGAGTCACCCGCGAGTTCTCGGATGCTCGGACCGGACTTCTCTGAGGGAGAAATCAGACCCACAACCCCGAGAGGCAAACCGACCCGTAAGTGCCCGGATGCTTGGACCGGAATTCTTCTGGCTAAGAAATCAACTCCACACCCAGGAAGGCAAATTAAACCGCCCATGCCTGGATGTTTCGAACGAAAGTCTGTCGTATGAAGAACCACTCCCAACACCCAGGAAGGCAAACTAACCCGCAAGTGCCCGAATGCTTGGACCGAAATTTTTTTGGGGGAGGGATCATCCTCGAAACTCAGGTAAGCAAACTGACCTGCAAGTGCCCGGATGCTCGGACCCAAATCCTTCTGGGTAGGAATCATCCTCACAACCCAGGGAGGCGAACTGACCTGCAAGTGCCCAGATGCTTGGAACGGATTTCTTTCGGGGACGGAATTGACCCCGAAACCCAGGGAAACAAACTAAGCCGCAAGTTCCCGGATGCTTGGACCGAAATTCCTCCGGGGGAGAAATTAACCCCAAAACCCAGGGGAGCAAACTGATCCGCAAATGCTCGAATGCTCGGGACGAAATTTTCTTGGGGAAGGAACAACTCAGGGAGGCGAATTCATCCGCCCATGCCCAGATTTTTCGACCGAAGATCTTGTGGGGGACGAATCCCCCCTACAACTCAGGGAGACAAACTCACCCGCAAGTTCTCGCATGCTCGGACCAGATTTCTATAAGGGGGGAAATGAAACACACAACCCAAGAACGCGAACCGACCCGTGAGTGCCCGGATGTTCGGATCGGAATTTTTCCGGAGTAATTGCCCTCGAAACCCAGGGAAGGTGACCAACCCACAAGTGCCCGGATGCGCGGGCAGAATTGTTCCGGGTGAGAGGATAACCCCCAAAACCAGGTGAGCAAACTAACCCGGAAGCGCCCGGATGAACGGGTGGGAACTTTTTCCGAGGAGGAATCAACTCCACAACCCAGGATGTCGAATCAGAGCGCCTATGCCCAGATGTTTCGACTAAGGGACTATCGTATCAAGAATCTTTTCGAACACCCCGAAATGCGAATTCACCCGCAAGTAACCGGAAGCATGGACCGAGATTCTATGGGGGGAGAAATGAACCCCACAACCCAGGAAGGCCAACTGACACGTGAGAGCCCGGATGCTTGGATCGAAATTCTATTGAGGGTGATATCAAGCCCAGAACCAAGGAAGGCCAACAAACACGCAAGTACCCGAATGCTCGGACCGGAATCCTTTTGGGGGAGGAATCAATCCCACAACCCAGGGAGGCAAATTGAGCCGGCCATGCCCGGTTGTTTCGACCAAGAGTCTGTCGTATGAAAAATCATCCCCACTACTCGGAGAGGCAGACTTATCCGCAAGAGCCCGGATGCTCGGACCAAAATTCTTCCGGCTGAGTAATCAATTCCACACCCAGGGAGGCAGATCAAACCACCCATGCCCGGAGGTTTCGAACGAAAATCTGTCGTATGAAAAATCATTCGTGACACCCAGGAAGGCAAACTAACCCGCAAATGCCCGGATGCTTGGACCGAAATCTTTTTGGGGGAGGGATCATCCTCGAAACTCAGGAAAGCAAACTGACCTGCAAGTGCCCGGATGCTCGGACCCAAATTCTTCTGGGGGAGGAATCATCCTCACAACCCAGGAAAGCCAACTGACCTGCAAGTGCCCAGATGCTTGGAACGGATTCCTCTCGGGGGAGGAATGGACCCCGAAACCCAGGAAAACTAAGTAAGCCGCAAGTGCCTGGATGCTCGGACCGTAATTTCTCTGGGGAGATATTAACCCCAAAATCCAGGGAAGCAAACTGATCCGCAAATGCTCGAATGCTCGGGACGAAATTTTCTTGGGGGAGGAATCAACCCAACAACTCAGGGAGGCGAATTCATCCGCCGATGCCCACACTTTTCGACCAAAGATCTTGTGGGGGAAGAATCTCCCCTACAACTCAAGGAGACAAACTCACCCGCAAGTTCTCGCATACTCGGACCGGATTCCTATGAGGAAAGTGATCAGACCCACAACCCAAGAAAGCGAACTGACCCGTAAGTGCCCGGATGTTGGGATCGGAATTCTCCCGAAGTAATTACCATCATAACCCAGTAAAGGTAACCAACCCGCGAGTGCCCTGATGCGCGGACCGCAATTGTTCCTGGTGAGTCAATAACCCCAAAACCCAAGCAAGAAAACTAACCCGCAAGTCCCCGGATGCTCGGGCGGAAATCTTTTCGAGGAAGGGATCAACTCCACAACCCAGGATGGCAAATTAGAGCGCCCATACCTGGATATTTCGACTAGAAGTCTGTCGTATCAGGAATCATTCCGAACATCCCGGAATGCGAACTTACCCGCAAGTGGCGGGTCGATCGGACCGAAATTCTATTGGGGAAGATATCAACCCCAAAATCAAGGAAGGCCAACAACTCCGCAAGTACCCGAATGCTCAGACCGGAATTCTTTCGGGGGATGAATCAACCCACAACCCAGAAAGGCCAATTGAACCGCCTATGCCCGGATGTTTCGACCGAAAATCTTTTGGGGGATGAATGAACCCCATAACCGAGGAAGGGAAACTAACCCGCGAATGCCCTGATACGCGGACCGGAATCGTTCCTGGGGAGAAATTGACCCCGAAACCAAGGGAGGCAAATCAACCCACAACTATCCGGATGCTCGGCCCGGAACTCTCTTGGGGGATGAATCAACCCCGAAAACCAGGAAGGGAATCTAATCCGCAAGTGCCTGAATGCTCGGACCGGAATTCTTTTGGGGGAGAAATCAATTCCACAACTCAGGGAGGCAAACTCACTCACGAGTACTCGGATGCTCGGACTGGAATTCTTTCGGGAAACGAATTACCCACAAAACCCAGGGAAGCAAACTATCCCGCGAGTGCCGGTATGCGTTGACCGAAATTGTTCCTGGGGAGAATTTAAACACAAAACCCAGGGAGGCAAACTAACCCGCAAGTACCCGGATGCTCGGGCCGGAATTCATCTGAAGGATGAATCAACCCCACAACCCAGGAGGATAACTGACCCGCAAGTGCCCGGATGCTCGGGCCGGAATTCATCTGAAGGATGAATCAACCCCACAACCCAGGAGGATAAGTGACCCGCAAGTGCCCGGATGCTCGGAGAAGAATTCTTTTGGGGGAGACATTAATCCCAAAACCCAGAAAACAAAACTAACCCGCGAGTGCCTGGATGCGCGGACTCGAATTCTTTCGGGGGAGGAATTACCCCCGAAACCCGGGAAGGCAAACTAACCCGCGAGTGCCTGGATGCTCGGACCGTGATTCTTTCGGGGGAGAAATTACCCCCAGAATCCAGGAAAGCAAGATAACCCGCGAGTACCCGGATACTTGGACTGAAATTTTTTGAGGAAGATATTACCCCCACACCCCATGAGGGCAAATTAAACCGCCCATGCCCGGATGTTTCGACCGAAAATCTTTTGGGGGATGAATCATCCTCATAACACACAGGGGAAACTAACCCGCAAGTTCCCGGATGCCCGGACGGAAATTTTTTGGGTAAGGAATCAACCCCACAATCCTCGGCGGCAAATTGACCCGCCCATGCCCGGGAACTTCGACACCAAGTCTGTCGTATGAAGACTCTTTCCCAACACCTTGGAAGTCTAATTAATCCGCAAGTGAACGGATGCTCGGGACGAAATTCTTCTGCGGGAGGAATCAAAGCCACAACTCGAGAAGGCAGATTAACCCGCCCATGCCTTGATGTTTCGACCAAAACTATGTCGTTCGAAGAATCATTCCCAACACCCAGGATTTTGCACTGACCCGCAAATGCTCGGATGCCCGAACCGGCATTCTCTTTGGGGACAATATTCCCCACAATCCAGGAAGGCAAACTCACCCCCGATTGCTTGGATGCTTTGATAGGAATTCTTTCGGGGGGAAAAATCAACCCCACAACCCAGGGAAGCTAATGAACCCGCCCATGCTCTGATGTTCCGACCGAAAATCTGTCGTACGGAGGATCATTCCCAACTCCCAGAAAGGCAAACTAACCCGCAAGTGCCCGGATAATCGGAACGAAATTTTTCTGGGTGAGAAATCATCCCCACAATTCAGGAGGGCAAACTGACCCGAAAAAGCTCGGATGCTCGGAGTGGAATTGTTTTGGGGGAGAAATCAATCCCACAACCCACAAGGCAAATTAACCGGCTCATGCCCGAATGTTTCGACCAAAAGGTGTCGTATGAAGAATTATCCCCACTACTCTGGAAGGCAAACTAGCCCGCAAGAGTCCGGATGTTCGGACCGGAAAACTGGGGGAGGAATCATCCTCACAACCCAAGGAGGCAAACTGACCTGCAAGTGCCCAGATGCTCGGAACCGATTTCTTTCAGGGAAGGAATTGACCCTGGATCCCAGGAAAACCAACTGGTCCGCAAATGCTCGAATGCTCGGGACGGAATTTTTTTGGGGGAGGAATCAACCCAACAACTCAGGGAGGCAAATTAATCCGCCCATGCTCGGATCTTCCGACTAAGAGTCTGTGGTATCGAGAATCATTCCGAACACCCCGGAATGCGGACTCACCCGCAAGTGCCCGGACGCTCGGACCGAAATTCTATGGGGGGAGGAATCAACTCGACAACCCAGGGAGGCGAACTGACCCGGAACGGGACTTCTTGGTGCAGAAATCAATCCCACAACCCAGAGAAGCGAATTAACCCACCCATGCCCGGATGTTTCGACGAAAAATCTGTCGTATGAAGAATCATTCCCAACACCCAGGAAGGCAAACTAACCCGCAAGTGCCCGGATGCGCGGACCGGAATTAATCCTGGTGAGAGATTAACCCCAAAACCAAGGGGAAACTGATCCGCATGTGCTCGAATGCTCGGGATGAAATTTTCTTGAGGAAGGAATCTACCCAACAACTCAGGGAGGCGAGTTGATCCGCCCATGCCCGAATGTTTCGACCAAAGCTCTTGTGGGAGAAGGAACCCCCCTACAACTCAGGAAGGCAAACTCACCCGCGAGTTCTCGGATGCTCGGAACGGAATTCTATGAGGGAGGAATCAGACCCACAACCCAGAAAGGCAAACTGACCCGTAAGTGCTCGGATGCTTGGACCGCAATTATTCTCGCTAAGAAATCAACTTCACACCCAGGAAGGCAAATTCACCCGCCCATGCCCGGATGTTTCGAACGAAAATCTGTCGTATGAAGAACCACTCCCAACACCCAGGAAGGCAAACTAACCCGCAAGTGCCCGGATGCTGGACCGAAATTTTTTGGGGGGGGGGGGATCATTCTCACAATCCAGGAAGGCGAACTGACCTGCAAGCGCCGAGATGTTCGGAACGGATTTCTTCCGGGGACGGAATTGACCCCGAAACCCAGGAAAACAAACGAATCCGCAAGTGCCCGGATGCTCGGACCGGGATTCCTCCGGGGGAGAATTGAACCCCAAAACCCAGGGAAGCAAACTGATCCGCAAATGCTCGAATGCTCGGGACGAAATTCTCTTGGGGAAGGAATCAACCCAACAACTCAGGGAGGCGAATTCATCCGTCCATGCCCAGATTCTTCGACCAAAGATCTTGTGGGGGAAGAATCCCCCCTACAACTCAGGGAAACAAACTCACCCGCAAGTTCTCGCATGCTCGGACCGGATTTCTATAAGGGTGGAAATGGAACACACAACCCAAGAACGCGAACCGATCCGTAAGTGCCCGGATGTTCGGATCGGGATTCTTCCGGAGTAATTACCCTCGAAACTCAGGGAAAGTAACCAACCCACAAGTGCCCGGATGCGCGGACCAGAATTGTTTCGGGTGAGAGAATAACCTCAAAAACCAGGTGAGCAAACTAACCCGGAAGTGCCCGGATGCTTGGGCGGGAATTATTTTGGAGGAGGAATCAACTCCACAACCCAGGATGTCGAATCAGAGCGCCTATGCGCGGATGTTTCGACTAAAAGACTGTCGTATCAAGAATCATTCCGAACACCTCGGAATGCGAATTCACCCCCCAGTGAGCAGAAGCTTGGACCGAGATTCTATGGGGGGTGGGGGGGGGGGGGGGGAGAAATCAACTCCACAACCCAGGAAGGCCAACTGACACGTAAGAGCCCGGATGCTCGGACCGAAATTCTATTGAGGGTGATATCAACCCCAGAACCAAGGAAGGTCAACAAACACGCAAGTACCCGAATGCTCGGACCGGAATCCTTTTGGGGGAGAAATCAATCCCACAACCCAGGGAGGCGAATTAAGCCGGCCATGCCCGGTTGTTTCGACCGAGAGTCTGTCGTATGGAGAATCATCCCCACTACTCAGAGAGGCAGACTTACCCGCAAGAGCCCGGATGCTCGGACCAAAATTCTTCTGGCTGAGAAATCAATTCCACCCCCAGGGAGGCAGATCAAACCGCCCATGCCCGGATGTTTCGAACCAAAATCTGTCGTATGAATAATCATTCGCGACACTCAGGAAGGCAAACTAACCCCGGAGTTCCCGGATGCTCGGACCGGAATTTTTTTGGGGGAGGAATCATTCTCGGAACTTGGGAAGGCAAAGTGACCTGCAAGTGCCCCTATGCTTGGAACGGATTCCCCCTGGGGGAGGAATTGACCCCGAAACCCAGGAAAACAAACTAAGCCGCGAATACCCGGATGCTCGGACCAAAATTCCTGTGGGAAGGGATTAACCCCACAACCCAGGGGAGCAAACTGATCCGCAAGTGCTCGAATGCTCGGGACGACATCCTTTTGGGGGAGGAATCAACCCAACAACTCAGGGAGGCAAATTGATCCGCCCATACCCGAATGTTTCGACCAAAGCTCTTGTGGGAGAAGGAACCCCCCTAGAACTCAGGAAGGCAAACTCACCTGCGAGTTCTTGGATGCTCGGACCAGAAATGTTTTGAGTGAGATGTCAATGCCAACACCCAGCGAGGCAAATTAACCCGCCAATGCCCGGATGTTTCGACCGGGGATCTGTCATATGGAGAATGATTCCCAACACCAAAGGAGTAACCTAACCCGCAAGTGCCCGGATGCTCGGAACAAAATTCTTTTAGGTGATAAATCATCCTCATAACCCAGGGAAGCAAACTGATCCGCAAGTGCTCGAATGCTCGGGACGGAATTCTTTTGGGAGAGGAATCAACCCAACACCTCAGGGAGGCAAATTAATCCGCCTATGCCCGGATGATTTGACCAAAGATCTTGCG
Organism: Eretmocerus hayati; assembly: GCA_029851415.1. NCBI lineage: Eukaryota > Metazoa > Arthropoda > Insecta > Hymenoptera > Aphelinidae > Eretmocerus > Eretmocerus hayati. The sequence continues at coordinate 63,895,381 of CM056744.1, read as the reverse complement.
GGGGAAGTATCCTCCCTACAACTTGTCATGGAGCAGGTCTAGCTCCATGCCTTCTAGTAGCTATTGCAAGATTCGATGCAACAAATCACCACTAACGGCACGTGCAAGATTCAATAGCTGTGACTCAGAGGCGCCAGTCTAGAGCTTTCTAGAATGTTCGAGAACGAGCGCAATGACGCAGGAATGCGCGAGCACACAGGCGCCGACACGCATTTCACCGCAGCACGAGGACTAGTATAAATACGGTACAAAAGCCGCGGGCAGCGCTTCTAGAATCTCAGTCGACCACGTAAACTCGTAGCGTAGACTCCGCGATTAGCAGCATTCCAGGACGAGTAGTCTCAGCCCTTGATACTCTCGTACCATTGTAGAATCAGTAGAATAACGAACAGTTGTAACAGTCTCTCTCTCTCGGATTCATAACTTACCTTTGAATAAAATCTATACTGCACTCAACATCTTGGACTCATCATTCAGAGAATACCTTGCACCCCAACTTACTGACCCGACGCACAGTGGGGCCCGCGCATCTTTCTAGGGCTCAGCGCCACACAAATTCTCAACTTATTGCCATGTCCAGGAACGAAGAATGTTGCTCTCAGTTATCAAAATACCGTCCGATCCCGGACACGGCAATAGGTTGAGAATTTGCGTGGCTCTGAGCCCTAGAAAGATGCCCTGGCCTCACTGTGCGACGGTCTGGTAGGGACAGAATAGAACCCATAGCACATGAACCTCAAGAACCCTGGTTCATAACAAACTGGTGACAGCGGTGGGATTCTGTCTGCAAGGATTCAGATCTACTTTTCAAGCAGTATAGAATCAGTCAAAAGAAATTTTTTTTCTCCGAATAGGGATTTCAGGTCGAATCGCGGCGCATTTTTGAAAACATAAGCATTCAAGCAACTTCGATGAATTTCTAACTACAAAGAGACAGAAAGGATGTTCATCTGGATTTGCGCCATCGCAGTCTTCGCTACTATCGGGTAAGAAAATTTATTTACCCCAATTTTTGTCCCTCGTGGGGAGAGTCGCGAGGCAAAGACTCATTTTTTTTCAAACCATCTAGAAGCCAAAATATTTACAGGTTTGAACTATTTCATCTATTTCAATTTTAAACCCTAAACCCAAAAATTCAAGCTCTAGAGAGCTATAATTACTAATCGCTGAACAGAAGAGGTGGTCCCCGAATCAAAAGTCTTCTCAAGTAACTTTCATCTCATTCACGGGTCACAAACTGCTGAAATTGACCCATTGGGATTGTGCGATAATTTTTCACGCGTCACGCAACTCTGTATACTTGGCATTGTGAAATTGAAACTGTCGCCTGTGCAGTTCAATAGGCTTTTACCGTTTAACGGGATCATGGCAAGAGGTCGTAAAGCCTCACACCAAACTTCCAACACTATGAACATTAATTTAGAATCTAACGGGGATAATCAAATCCCTGAAGAACAGCAAGGAGCTGTAGGGGGGGGGGGAATCAGCTCAAAATAATATCGAGATTAAGAATGTCGACCAACTGAAGCTGGAATACCTAGAGAAAATGCAGGAAGGCGATTTGAAAGCTCGCGATACTTATTTTGCGCTCATGGCAGCCCATATCGGATTAGAGCAGCCAGGAGGAATACACGCCGAAGTCGCGATCAGCGACCTGAGCCGCGTTCTCGCAACCGAACCAGAATATTTTTTAGATGACGAAATGACTCTATTGGAAAGCTTGAGAGATCATCTGGAAAATTCGGAAATAGTGACCGGGGCGCGACCAAAATTTTCCTGGAACGAGGAAGAATTTTTCAATAAGAATTACGCGAATTTTGGAGACTCGCGCGTCAAAGCGGAATCGTCACGTTTAGACCAACCATCTGGGCCACCGTTTCGAGACACTCGAACGAGCGAACGATTTACTGACAACTGGATCAATCACTCAACTCCGGAGAACGAATATGTAATGGCTGAGACATATCCGTGGCCTCTCATAAATGTCAATAGTGGAAACTCGCACCCTCGGGTTACGAGTGGAAACGTTCGAGTAGGTCGTTCTTCACAGAACCAGAGTTTCTGCCGCCGACTGAATAGTAAGGACGCAACAATCACTAGCCACTCGGCTCGTCGGACCTACAAAGGACCTGACACCGAGCTGAGCGAAAATTGGTTCAATGATCAAGAGAGAGAACAGAATCCGAAAAGCCCCCGACTCATTAGTATGGACGCTGGATTCGCTAGTCACTCTGATTGTCAGATACCTAACAATCTTGACACTGAGTTGAACGACAATCGAATGAACTCTCATACTAACACAATGAAGAATTGTGACCAGCCAAATTATCGAGTTGATAATGAGAAGCCACGCGATACGCGCGAATACTCACCGAACGGATATCGATCCGATCGTCGATCTCGCGGACATATGCATCGCGCCAATCGAAAGAGTTATGAAGACTCATGCGATGATGAGCAGGAATCAGAAAAACCGAGGCGTCTGAGACGATCAAGGCGTGACCGTTATTCGAATAAAATGAAATACGAGGAGGACTTCTCGTCCTCTACTGACCCAGATGCTTCGGACGATGACAGCCCCGGACGTTACAGTAGCCGTAGCGGTGACGGGAATCACCCAAAGAATGATAAAAATCGGACAAGCAATTCAAACCGGATCGAGAAAGCGAACCGGATTACTCGTTCATTAAACCAGTCTCGAAGAAACGATGGTAAAGGATCGTCAAGGGAAAGCGACTGTGAGTCAATTACAAACACAAAGGTCAAACGCTTAACTGCAAAGGATCCGGAAAGTCAAGCTCTAGTTGATAGACGTCGTACACCCAAATTCAAACTCACTCTGAATCAAGCTCTTAATAATATCATGCCATACGATGGAAACCCCGACATGTTAGCTTTCTTCTGTCAATCCGTGAGGTACATTGTAGACGAATACGGCCCAGCCGCGGAGCCGTGGATTTTGGCAACCTTGGCTCGTAAACTCCAAGGCAGAGCCACCGAAAGTTACACTGCACGATTAACGCAATATACATCGATCGAGAAATTATTGTCGGATATGACTACGCAATATAGTGGAGTTGGCGGAGCAGATAGAGTTTCGGCAGAATTGAAATTAGTACAACAGAGAGAGCATGAAGGTGCAGGAGACTACGGGCTGCGTGTCCAAACGCTCCACAACCGGTTGCTCAATGTGTACGACTCGGATCGAAACCTTAAAGACTGGGAGCGAGAAACTTACAAAAACAAGGCGGATAACGAAGCATTGCAACAATTTATTTTTGGTCTTTCGGGAGCATTGGAACATCAGGTTAGATCGACAAACCCTAAGACTTTACGCGAAGCCATTTCAGAAGCAGCTAATTTCGAGAACAAAACAAGTGCCCGCTCCGTATTTTCCAACATTAGTGATCCTGACATAAACGGGGACAAAATAATGGCACTCGTGAATACCCTGGTCGAACAAAAAATGAAGGAAATTACCAAAAATACATCTCCACCAATGGAATCGGTAACAATAAATCGAGCCATAGCGTCCAACGAATGTAGATACTGCCACGCGAAAGGACATTTTGAACGGGAATGCCCAAAGAAGAAAGAAAGTAAAATGTGTCGATATTGCCGAAGACAGGGTCATGATTTGAACACATGTAAATTTCTAAACGACGCAATCGACACCGGAAAAGTCCCCGAAAATGAGTCGCAGCAACGCGATAGAAGTATGAACAGATACGGCGATCTTTTGAGTACCCCAACCGACAGAATGGCGCCAACGGTGCCTGGATATAATAGCGCAAGGCGCAACGACGTGAACAATAGTGGTCCGCGCCGAAATGATCGCCGGGATGATCGGTTCAATCAAAATTATAACTCGAACTATTCAAATCCCGCCGGAAACTATCAAAGTCGCGATGGGAATAACTATAATGATCGCAGTAGAAATTACAACACTTACAATAACAGAAATGCTAATCGGAATTTTCGCAACAAATATCGTGACGCATACGAAAATGTGAGTCGAAATTGGAACTCCTATGATAACAATATGAACCGCAATCAGAATTTCGACCGGAATGACAACCAAAATGATGATAGAAATTCTCGAGGCTATAACAACAATTACAGAGTCAATCGGAATTAGTACCCCAGGAACTACAATCGTCGATATTCGGATGGAAGACCGAATTTCAACGGAAATGGTCAAAACGATAGGTTTCAGGGGCCCGCGAATAACTCGCAGGATTCTAACCGGAACGACTATCAAAACAGGAATTCCCAAGAGACCAATGATCAAAGGAACTCTAATATAGATTCAGGGAATTTCAATCAGGGAATGACTATGTCAAACATGGGACAGGAAAACCAATTTTTGCAATTCATACGGATGGTCTCCTGTGGTGGAGAGAATTCAAAAAACACGGGGGAATCATTGATGCAAACTTAAAATGTCTTAGATTTGGGGGATTGAAAATACCATTCGTAGAAGAAAAAAAGTTTAAATTGCCTCCAAGAACTATGCAAGTGATTTATGCTCGAGTTAAAAATGATGAAGAAGTGGGATTCGTAGGGCTACAGGATTTGGGCCCGAGTATTTTGTTCGGGAATTTTGTTACAATAAATAATGGGGGAAAAGCTTATGCAATGTTTATTAATACTAATGACGAAGAAGTCGAAATTGAGTCACCAGAAGTTACATTAGATACTTGTGAGACTACGGAACCAAAAGGGGATATTTTTGATTTAGAAGAAAGAGAAAAAGAAAGAGAACTTGCAGAACAAGTTAATGTGATGAAGTTTGGCACCGAAGAATTAAAAAATCGTGCCACTCGGATTTTCGGAATGCTCGACCCAAAGACACTAGAGGGGTTAAATGAAGAAGAAATTCAACATATTAAAAAAATTGTCGGATTACGACCACACGTTTTCGGGCTACCACGGGAGAAGCTGAAAACTACCCACCTTCTGACACATAAAATAATTACCACCACCGACATACATGTAAAAGCGAAGCGATATCGAGGCCCTCCAGGAATGAGGAAAGAGATGAGGAAGCAAATCGACAATACATTAGAGGATGGGGTCCTTCAACCCTCGAAATCGCCATATTCAAACCCTTTATGGATAGTTCCGAAGAAACCAGGACCAAATGGGGAGAAAAAGTGGCGATTAGTGGTAGATTTTCGAAAACTCAACGAGATCACAGTGAAAGATAACTACCCTTTACCGAATCCAACTGACTTAATGGACCGCATAGCAGATGCAAAATATATTACAGCAATAGATTTGAAGAGCGGTTATTACCAGTGTCGTCTTCACCCCGAATCATCCCCCCTTACAGCCGTGATATCAGCGGGCTTTACGAATACAGTAAATTACCTATAGGTCTGGCCAACTCTGCCCCTGTTTTTCAACGATTGATTCATCTTGCTCTAGCCGGTTTACTACACGATGTAGTGGAGTATTACTTAGACGATTTGATAATCGCAAGTGAACGTTGGAAGAACACTTCACGAAATTTAGCAGAGTGCTGAAGCGCCTAGACGAGGCGAATCTAACCATAGAAGCAGGTGAATGTCAATTCCTACAGAAGCACGCAAAAATATTAGGGCATTTGGTAGGCAACGGCAAAATTCGCCCAGACCCCAAAAAAATCGAAGCAGTAAGCAAATACCCCGTCCCCACGACAACTAGAAAAGTTAGACAGTTTCTAGGGCTGGCGTCATACTATCGCAGATTCATCAAGAACTTTGCTGAGATCTCCCACCAACTTCATCTGTTACTGAGAGGTGATACGAAATTCTATTGGAAGCAAGAACAGCAAGAGGCATTTGAGAAATTAAGGGGTGCGCTGTGCTCCTGCTCTATTCTCGGGTCGGCTGACCCAAACCTAGACTTCCGGATCTATTTGGATGCTAGTCGATTTGCTATTGGAGGTCTGATAAGCCAAAAAAAGACAAAGAAGAATACGTTTGCGCCTACGCTAGTCGAGCACTTAAGCTGAACGAGGTAGCGTACACAACATTTGATCGCGAGCTCCTAGCTATAGTATTTTGCGTGGAAAGCTTCAGAGACTTCATCTACGGAAAGCACTTTACGGTGGTCTGCGATCATCAACAATTGGCCTATTCAAACAAGACCAAGAAGCTTGATCTTAGGTCCAATAGGCTTAAAGCCGCACTACGTAACCATTCGTTCACTATAATTTATAAGCCCGGGAATAAGAACCATGTCAATTCGCTGTCTAGGAATCATGTGTTAAAAGGAGGAGATCTGAACCACGAGCGCCCTTTAGCAGAGCTCTATAGACTAGCAGAAGAAGAAGAAGAAGCAGAGGAAGCAAACCAGAAAAGCGCTCGAGTGCTGGTCGTAAGAAGAGGCGAAAAGCGGAAGGCGAAGGAATTAGAAGAGCAACAGCTCAATAATATCATCAATTGGGACAATTTGGAGAAAAGAAAGAGAGATATTGATTTCCCAGATGATCCATCGGACGTTTCTTTTGAGGAGATATCTGACGAAGAATGGAGTGGCACTCAAAAAGCAGAGAAGCAGATGGGAGCTAAGAAAGCAGTAGGTGAAAAGGGAAGACATTTTCCAGGTTGGAATATGTTAAAAGAAATCGACGACCACCCAGCAGCTGAGCCGATCCTCAGCCAGGCGACGAACGATGTCGAGCAATTACCAGTGGTGACCGACAAGGACATAAGAGGAATGGGGGCAGGAATACGCATTACAAGTACACCAAAAGAAGACAAGATAATGAATAGACCAGAGCCGGATAAAAATGTACCTCTTTCATTAAAAAGGAAATTGTCACATGGCGACACCATATACGAGGGAACTAATTCAGGAATTCACCAAGATTTTTCGGATGCTCAAGTTCCCGAAAATCCGCCAAGTTTTAATGAATCCATGAAAAGTGTCGATAAAGCGATGGTCAATTTAGATTCCACGAAATACGCGGATTTACCCAATCAAACGAACAAGAAAAATACACCAACTTTCAAGGTAGATGGAAAAGTTACTGAAAAACTCAATTCCAATCAGTCAGCTACCGTTGCAAAGAAAAGAACTCGGAACCCGCTCTCATGGGATATCGAAGAGTTCGAAGCTCAGGGGCAAGCAGGCTTACAAATTTTAGTTTGGGAAAAAAGACATGAATCAGATACATCAAACAGCAATGGAGGCTCTAACCTAGCCGAAAGCAGTCGATCAGCAACGAAAGAGAGAATTCTCTCACAAAATAAGGATATACAGAATTCCGAGGATGTGAGATCCCAACCTGTTGTAAATCTTACTCGACTAGAATTCCCCAGAACTAACGGAACCCAACAACAAATTGTTCAAGAAGATCGAGACTTACAAACAGAAGATGGAAAAACGAACTATCAACCAGATCTCAATCGTACAGGGGCCCAACCGTTGAATGATGACATTGAAATGAGAAATGAGCAACCTCATCGTCACCAATGAACGCAATGGATCGGACGCCTACCACGCCTGATTCACCAGAAGTCCCAGAATACCAAAATATGGAAATAGACGAACAATCGGCACCCGAAATGAGCCAGCAAAATATAACGGGGCAATTTTCAAATGACAAAAGTGAGTCCATGGAATTGTCGGTTAGATTCCAAAATTATGAAGAACCCCAAAACTGTGCGCAACCAAATCATATGTTGGAGCGATGCATTGACGTACCCGGCGATGGAAACTGTTTGTTCTATGCGCTGATTATATTGCGGGACTTAGGAGCGAAACCCATCCAACTGCGACGATATTTACTGAAAAGCCAATATGTTCAGAGCTGTAGTGATCCACTCAACGCAGTGAAAATCCTAAGCTCACGAGATTGGTATGGAGACGTGGACACACTCTACATATTTTCACGCCAGTTTCGCGAAAATATCTGCGTACATTTGGAGTGTAGGGACAGAATGAGATATGCTTATATCAATGCAGGAAACTCCAAGAAATTCATACATCTCCACCTGAGGGGTCAACATTTTACACCTCTCATAGTTAAGGGCCGCGAGAATATAATAACATAATAAACGAAGCATCGCCACAAGAATATCGGGAAATCAGTATTCCCATGATGGAACCTCCGGTGAACCGAGAAGGGATTCAAGCAGAAAATTTGGAACAAAGAATTAACAATGAGAATTGCGAAGGAGGTGGTACGGCGGAAATCCCTCTGGACAAACTGCACGAAAATATTTCAAAATCGAATACCGAAAGACCAATCGAAGTAATAGTCTCATTACAAGAGCGGCAGATGGGTTTCGAGGAAACCGACGAAGAAAACTCATTCGAAGAGAGAATCGCACCGAATATGTTTACGATAGAATTCCATCATGATGGATTCAATTTAAAAATTCAAATGACAAGATGGAACGATATTCGGAATTCGATTTCGGGTGCATCCCTGATACATATTTAAGTACACGTAAACAATCCGAAGACTTAATCAACTCAAAAAAGATCGCAGTCATTGACAGAACAGATATCCATCAGATTTGTGCAAGATAAAAAAAAATTCATCTATCGCAACCAACGAAATTGCCAGAATTCATATGCACCTGTACACATCATACATGAATAAACAGAGAACCATGGGAAAGTATACTCTTACTTTGGTTACAATTTATAGGATATACACGAGTGTCCGTGTGAGTCTGCGTCGACACTGAGATAATAATAATAGTACCCTTTTGGATAATCACTGAGGATAAGATAGACATTTTCTCAGGCGTGAGAACGATAAACGATCATCCATTTGCACACATAGATCATCTGGCTTATGCGATACCTGCGGATACGAATTTGGATTCGGAGGTCTTGAACGCTTTGATAACAAGAGGTTACGTTAGTCGGGACGAGTTGCTCAGTCAAGCGCGGTCTATTGGAGAAATTGTGATAACGGACCATAAAGATAAGAAAAAGTTAGGGTTGGTAATAAAAAATACAATCTATACAAAAACATTGAGGGCGGACATAGTTTCAACACTGAAAATCCTGAAAGAAGTAGTCATAAATGAGGAGATAAAATCACTCGGAGTAATAAGAGATTTGATAATGCTGAATAAAAACGAATGGGGATATTTCATAGAGCAATGCAACAAAATCTTCAGAAAATGCCAAATATCTATCACACTTTTCGAAAATAATTTACCCATACCACCCGCGGAGGATCGTATGCGGATTATCAGGGAATATCACGAGTCTACCATTGGAGGTCACAAGAGTATAGCTAAGACTTACTCGAGAATCAGCAGCGATTGGTATTGGCCTCACATGTTGAACGATGTTAGAATCGTGGTGAGAGCTTGTTCAACTTGTTAGACTGATAAATTAGTTCGGGTGAAAACAAGACTACCTATGGTCATCACCGATACACCAGTGCGAATATTCGAAAAAATTTCCCTCGATTTTTGTGGACCGAAACCAGAAACCAAAAACGGTAACGTGTATATTTTGACTATGCAAGACTGCTTCAGCAAATTTGTTATTTTAACAACAACGGCGGAAGCCACGTCAAAAGTAGTCGCGCAAGTTTTGATGAATAGTTTCGTAGCAAATTTTGGGTTACCGGTCACAATCATGACAGATCAAGGAAGTCATTTTACGGGAAAAATTATGGAAGAATTCGCCAGAATGTTCAGTATTAATAAGCTACTTTCGAGCTCGTTCAGACCATCTACTAATGGTGGAATAGAAAGGATGCATCACTTTCGAAATGAATTTTCGGCAATATACTCTAAAAATGTCGAAGATTGGGATGCATACTTACCGCTCGCCCAATATGCGATGAATTCTTCAGTTCACACTAACTTGGGATTTTCTCCACACAAAATTGTGTATGGGCAAAGGCCAAGAACGCCGTCCAGTTTCCCACCACGCGATCAACTTATGACTTACGATGAGTACCTGGCAGACGTCACAGAGGCTTACACTCAAATCCGCACATTAGCTGCATTATCATTGGAAAGGTCAAATTTACGCTCTAAATATCAATACGATCGAAAGATTTTCTCTCTATTTTTCCGAGTGAGAGAAATAGTTTACTTACTAAAAGAACTTCGTACAAGCAAGTTCGAAAAATATTACGAAGGCCCATATGAAATTCTCAAAATAGACTACGATTCCCACAACGCGAAAATTCAAAAAGGCGATCAAATTCGAGTCGTTCACATAGACAAACTGAAAAATCATCATTCTGGTAGTGAGGATGAAGCATGATGAAGTGTAGTTATAAATGAATGGAATTTCCTTGAATTTTTCAAGCCTGGAATCGTAAATAATGTGGACGAGAGGTGATATTCTATTGCACGTACAGTAGACTATGATGAGATTTGTAAATTTTATTGCCTGCAACATCATTTCAAGAAACATACCTGAAGCTTGAGCCATTCAACAAATACAAATACAGACGAGCGCAAGAATATGGGGCTACATACTTGAATGGAGCGGCTGGAATATATATGTGGGTCAGAAGTGGTTGAATTTAACTGGAAACAAAAGCTGCCAAAATTTCAGTGAGCGAATCACCGCGTGCATCAATTCTCATACGCTCACGACGAGTCATAGCTGGAGGACAGAAACCACAAATCTCGACATGCTCATGCCACTGAGGGGCAGGCATCCGTTGAGTGCAACCCAAATAATCATGTCTGCACGGAAAAAAGATTTTGGAACCAACTCGTCCCAGCAGAGCATTACTTGATTCCTGGTCAAGAGCAGTATAGTTGCCACAACCTCGCGAAGCCGATGAGGATCGGAGAGGGCAAGAATAGTGCGTCACATGTCATCTTCAGAGCGTTCAGCTGGTTCTCAAAACTCTGGGATCGTAATTAATCGTACATGCCTGTCAACGTTCGACGATTCAGTCGTATTACCATGAGGACAGCAAACCTGGGAGACGAAATGTGGGCGATCAGTTTTCTGTAACACTCCATACGCACGAGGAAATGGAAAACTGGAAAACTTTCTCGACCTACCCCAAATCGTCAAAAAACACAGATGAAGAGGAGCAATCCGCATTCAGGGAGTGAATGGATAAAGATGGAGACATGGAGTATGCAAAATAGTCAGGGTGCTCGATGGACACTGACGTGGGTACAATCTCACCAACATTTGCAGACGGTAAGATAACGGAATCACAAAGTGCGACATCGGAAACAGAAGAATAATTATTCGGAGTGCAAGGCGAGGAATCATCACTACACACCGTTGAATGGATAGAGCTCTGCGTATAGTCAGAGGCGACGTTCTGATGCGAGCATGTTGCAGGTGAAGAGGAAGAAGGCGTAGCAAGAGTATCGCAAGATCGCGCCTTAGCTGAGAGTGTATCGCGTCGACGATTTTGAGCCCAGCCGGAAGAAGAGATAGCGGTAATCATGCGTAAGTGACGCCAACGCTGCAACGATATGACCAGAAGAACTTATGACAAAAGGTTACCTATTGGCAAAGATCTATACTTACTTGATTTGAATGCGCTGTGGCACTAGCCGATCGTGCAGGTCGATGAAGAGTCCAGCGAGGGCAGTTGAGGGACTCCCTAAGCTGATAGCCCTCTACTAAAGCAGAGTGTCTCGCCTCAGTGACACGATCGTTGTGAGAAGGTCGAAAATTTCCACGACTCCTTGGGCGAGGTGCGTAAAGACGTCTAGGGACGCCATCACCATCAGCGGAAGAAAGAGGCCGTGGCACCTGATTACGAGCAGGAGCAGATGAGCCCCGTCCTTGTCGGCGGCGGCGGTGTTCCATCTCAGCTGCATAACATTTCGAGGGTTACGAAATTGTCTCAGTAGGGAAACAAAGAAAAAACAAAAAAAAAGAAGAAAATTCCAACAGGAACGTACCTTCAACTCAGAATGAGTTATGGTCACAAGCAGATGCAAAGTATGAACGCACCAAGAGGTCTCAGCCCTCTCTAATATAGAAAGACAGTTCCCCTCAAATGATGAGCAGAGTGGGAGTTGGTATGGGGTACAGCTGACTAATTGTACTTCGATTCGCCGAAATTATTCTAGTGCAAACTCGGTTGAGAAAGAAATAATAGATGAGACTCAAAGAAGAATTTGAAATGCATTCGATGAGAGCAGGCAGTAATTCCAGTTGAGACACTTCGCGGAGCTAAAAGAAGGCTCTGCAATAGGCTCATCGTTCCGAGAATGAATCATATCGCGAGCGGTAAAATAAACAATGTATCAGTAACATAGGCCAGAAGCTTCAAGTATAAGCATGAGTATGCGTCAGACTCTGACTTGCGCTAACGATTCTACGAATCGCAAATGAATCGGAAAAACTTCACTGAAGTATACAGTTTCAGGCTTATTTGTCCTCGGAGAATTAATCGGATCATATTTTGTTTAGCCTGTGAAACTCACACGCTCAAGTCTAAATTTTTTTTCTTTTTCTCTTGCGCGGCAAATAAACGTAGCTGGCCACGCGAAAGCAATTTTCTGGGACTAACCAGTTTCAAACAACAAAATTTGGAATAGATTCAAGTCTTCAAATTCCCTACGATAAACAGGCTTAATATGATTTGCGAAAATACGTTCCGACAACAAAATGAATAACGCTAAAAAGTAAGTTCGTAGAACTCGTTTATTGGTAAACTATAGATTACACGTCTCAAAAATTGTATCAGTGAAAATGAGCTACGTGACAGATACATAACACGCTAGCGATCACTTTTTCATGAATAAAGCATCAAATCCTTACAAATCAATTATGTTTCTCGGCGATAAGAGCAATTGTCACAGTGATGGTGCCAATCATAAGCGCGCGGAAAAACGCGGCAACCCCGCATGAAATTACGACAAGGGTAGTATAATCTCTTGGATTCTCGTTCGAGAACATAATCTCTCCAATGCGGAGTTGAGTCACGACACATTGGACAATTATCGCACTGTCGAACGCAAGTCCCGCAAACACGATGACCGTTGGCACACCGACGATATCCTGGATACAAAAAATCTTCACATATGGGACACGCGTATAAATTACGGACGGCTTCGATACAGCTCATGGTAAATTCTCGTGGCACTGCAATATAGGATCCACCGAGTGGAATGTTCCATCGTTCGCGATCCAGCGGTAAAAATAAAGGTTGTCCAGAGTAGGTCGAATTATCGTCAGCCGATCGATAGCTAGCGCTACTTGCAGCATTATCAGAATTTAGTTGCACTGGTGAGCCATGAGAATTACGAGCAGACGCCACATTAAGATTCACGACATTGGTATCAGCATCATTTCCAGCCACGTCGTCACCCGCGATATGGCGGCCAGCAAAAGGAAAAGCTACAGCTGGGGGACTCAGAACCGGGGGAACATCTTGGCCTAACAAGGTGGACGGAAGCGAAGGGGCGCTAGTGGTTGCACGAGGCGTGGCATCATTTAGGTAATGTGCAAGAAGATCATTGATCGATTGAGACAACTGGGTGGCAGTTACACGCGGATAGGTGGTCGTCGAAAAATCAAGTACGACCTTCAAATTTGATTTCGGTGGCCGTTGACTAACAGGAAGCTCAGCAGATGTCGAGGGCTCAGTCACAGTCTGTTGGTCAAAAGGCGAAATCGGCAAAGATGCAGCTTGCGACGCATCATCAGGTACAGCAGCTACGTCTCTATGAGAAGGGCTCGAAAGTAATGGGTCTTGAGGATCGATGTCACCAAATGCGATAGGTGCCGTGCATGTGGAATTAGAAGGCTCAGGAGAGCACTCCGCAGCCGGATCAGTCACACGCGAGTTGCGTCGACGAGTCTGAGATTAAAAGAATTAAGGTATTGTAATACGGGAGATGTGAAACAGCGCGAATTTCGCTTGAGAAATGAGAGGGAAGTCGAAAAATCAGTAGAAGCACGATGTAGAGTCGCTATCAAGAGTTGTCAATGGGGTGGACATGGGATTAACGCGAAATCTTGTCAATGAATCATGAAGAGTGGAGCGCCAAAGGTGGAGCGGTTTCGATTTGATGCCGGGCCTGTGTCAAAGCAATAGTTGTCGCGAGTCGGAATAGAAAGAACAAACCCCAGAGAATTCATGCGCAAACTGAGTCGGACATTTCACAATAATTTTGAAAAACGCAGTAACACTGACACAATAACGCTGATTTCAAGGGGTGCACGCGATCAAGGCCTAAAAACAACAATAAGTGAATAGAACCAGCTCCAGGAACGAAATAACGTGTGAAAAGGGTCTCGAAATCAGCAGAAGCTCGCAAAAAGGTACTCACACGACGTTGGCGTCGGACCAAGCGGAGAGATGACGGAGCAGCATCTTCGGCAGCACTCGAAAGATCAGCAGATTCCGAACCACGGAGCCGCTGATCGGCAGGGTTCAATCCAGTATCAGAAGGTCCTCGTGAACCACCGGCCGAAGTCATTGTTGCTGGCACCATAGGAATGACTACCCTCGTGAAAGAATGGGATCAAACTGGACAAAAAAAGTCCATTTGGATGTCGATTCTTATTCCATTTTTCAAGATCCGAATGGAAACGACTGGATCGAAACGGATAGAAATGGAATGGAAATACTTCAAAATGGATCCAGACCGATCCATTTTCTGGGATCGTTAAGGATCCATTCTAATCCAATTTTTTTCATCTCGAGGACGGTTCGATGATTCCATTTCGATCCAGAATCAAGCCTTTTGTATTTTTGTCTCATACTTTGGATCCCGGGAGGGATTATCTCATCCACTTCGGTCCATTTTTGCGATTCAGTTTAACAAACTGCTATGGACCCTTATCTTTCACGGGGCTGTGATTTGGGATAGTGATTTTGTGCCTGGCTCCGTCTATACGGGGTCAACAATCGCAGATCTCATAGTGACAGTCCTACATATTGTGATGCGAGGGTTGCCCGAAGAGGAAAGGTTGGGAGGAGGGGGGGGACGTCGATCGCTTGGGAACAATCTAACTCAATCTTGCCACGCCAGGAAATGGTGTTTAGAGGGCAATTTGAAGTCGCCACCAACGATTTTGGCATCGTCGAGCTCCGATGGTGTATTGTGTGGGTGACTTGGCAGATGGACGAAGAGATTAATCGAAATCGATCTTAGCATGAGAAAAACCAATATCATTAGACGATTTCGGGATTGCTAAGCACGACTCATCTCATACTATTACATGACTCGGCTAATGCAAGGTAATTTTAACCAACGGATTTGTTGATTAAGTGACATAGATCGATATTGGATTACTCCAATTCGATCTATGTACCTTCAAGGCACCTCGCAATTCGAGTGTCGCAACTTGAAGGATTCTGATGGAATT
Organism: Eretmocerus hayati; assembly: GCA_029851415.1. Classification (NCBI taxonomy): domain Eukaryota; kingdom Metazoa; phylum Arthropoda; class Insecta; order Hymenoptera; family Aphelinidae; genus Eretmocerus; species Eretmocerus hayati. The sequence goes on along the minus strand of CM056744.1, from coordinate 63,880,102 downwards.
TCAAATACATGAAAAATGAGATGAGGAACGAAAAATTTTGATTCTACGCTAGATGTTGGTGCGTTTCGTCTTCCCTCTCCGGATCAGACTCTTCAGGGGGGCTGAAGAGATCCGAGTAGAGGTTGGCCCCCGACGTCACCTAGCCAAAGTGGCTTCATGGTCATGATTTTGATCGGGCTTATATGTTACACGAGGGCTTTTGCAGCCACTCACGAGAAAGGTTTTCATCTCGGTTGTGTATTCGCCGACAACCGGTGACAATTACAATGAATTTTTGTCTCGACCGATATGAACGATCGAGACTTTATTGCTCGCGGAAATTTCAAATCATATTATTACATGACTCGGCTAATGCAAGCTTATTTTAACCAACGGATATGTTGATTAAGTGACATAGATCGATATTGGATTACTCCAATTCGATCTATGTACCTTCAAGGCACCCCGCAATCTCAGTGTCGCAACTTGAAGGGTTTTTATGGATTCTAATGGATTCTATGGATTCTATGGATTCTAATTGTCACCGGTTGTCGGCGAATACACAACCGAGATGAAAACCTTTCTCGCGAGTGGCTGCAAAAGCCCTCGTGTAAGATATAAGCCCGATCAAAATCATGACCATGAAGCCACTTTGGCTAGGTGACGTCGGGGGCCAACCTCTACTCGGATCTCTTCAGCCCCCCTAAAGAGTCTGATCCGGAGAGGAAAGACGAAACGCACCAACATCTAGCGTAGAATCAAAATTTTTCGTCCCTCATCTCATTTTCCATGTATTTGAAATTCCATCAAAATCCTTCAAGTTGCGACACTCGAATTGCGAGGTGCCTTGAAGGTACATAGATCGAATTGGAGTAATCCAATGTCGATCTATGTCACTTAATCAACGAATCCGTTGGTTAAAATTAGCTTGCATTAGCCGAGTCATGTAATAATATGATTTGAAATACCCGCGAGCGATAAAGTCTCGATCGTTCATATCGATCGAGACAAAAATTCATTCTAATTGCTTAGCACGACGTTGACATCGGCAAGCCTTGATATCCTCAAGATTGGAGTATATCCTCGAAACATGTGATGTCTTGAGGGTATCAAGATGGCCCCGGGAACGATCTTGGCATTGTCAAGTCCCACCTATGTCTTGTGTGGGGAGCTGCGTGGGTGGTGTCCGAAGTCGAACAAGATTAATCTCGATGCCAGGGGGAGCGAAGGTTTCAGGGTATTTAGAGAAAGTTAAACACAATCTTGGGACCGTCGAGGAATATCTCTCCTTCCCCTTCGTAGCGTTTTCGTTCAATTTTGCATCAGATTCTTCTCCGAGGGAGGAGAGATTCCTGCGAGGTTTTGGAACAGCTCGCCTTTTTTCAATCAATTCCTGGAGCTCTTCTTCTGTATCTGTGAGCAGATATATAAAGATCATAGCAAATTTTTGGATGATTATTGAAAGATTTATTGTGATGATTCAATATCAACTTTGAAAAAGTTTCATATAAGATGGATTCCACGCCAAAGCGACGTACGAAAAGGGGTCACCTCTCGGAATTCTTCTTAACCTTGTGTGGTAGTTGTGGAGAAGGTGTGAAGCACTTGATGAGATCGGCGTCTAACTACTTTATTAAGTATTGATATACAAGGGACACGGAGCCGTATGTATGGCTTGCCGGTCGTGTGCCGTCTGACTGGCTATACAGTGGGTGCATCTTTTTCACTCTGTGCTGTACCAGCTCGTACTTGGCTGTACCTGGCTGTACCAGTCCGTGCTTGTTACAAGCTCCTTTCACCAGACTTCAAGCTACCATACATGGTTCGATGCGTATTTGCTATTAATATACTGTGAAGATCTTTCTTGCATTCCTTTCACTGCGTGTCATCTTTACTCTGACGTGTAACTATTCGCAATACACTACAACTCCCCTCCTCTTATTTTTGAGATCGGGTCGCTGCTTTTTTAGCGATTCGAGACGAACGTCTCGGTACATTTCGGTCATTTCCAGGGTACAATTTGTTCTTACATTTTTTCGAAACATTTGGGTGTACATATGAATTTTCAAAATTATCATCACATATCAACTCCCCTCCTCTTAAAGTAGGTTCTAGTTGAGTTCTGACAATTTGATTTGCGTGTCGTTTTGTAATATACCCGTCATTGAATTTTATTTCATACATTACAGGAGATAGTTGAGTTACAATCTTTGCTTGCGTCTTATTCTCAGAGTGCGTTCTATAATCGTTCACAAAAACAATCTCATTCTCTACAAATTGTATTTGTCTGTTACCCTGCTTGTGTCGTGCTTGATCATATCGGTGTTTTTCAACATCGCTAATTGAATTAGGAATCAATAAATCAAATCTTGTGCGCAAATCTCTTTTGAGAAATAGATTTGCTGGTGTTCTGTTTGTTGTCGAATGTTCCGTGTTCCTATAATCACTCAAAAATCTATTTATGGAAAATTCTAGTGAATGACCTTCTTTAATCATCTTGTCTACTTTGTGTTTGACCGTTTTGACAAAATTTTCTGCTGCTCCGTTAGTAGCAGGATGATAAGGTGCTGAAAATGTATGTTTTATCTTGTATTGCTTCAAATATTTTCCGAATTTGTGGCTCGTTAGTTGTGGACCGTTATCGCTCACTATGTGGTGAGGGAGACCATAACGCGAAAAAATTTCGTCTAGCTTTCGTATCAGATTGTACGAAGTTGTGTCCTTTTCCATGTTAATCGCTTCTGGCCATTCGGAATATGCGTCCACGATGATCAAAAACATAAAATTGTGAAATGGACCCATAAAGTCAATGTGAATACGTGACCAAGGTTGACTAGGCCATTGCCACGGTGTAAGTGGTACTTTTCGTGGTTCTGCTCGTGTTGATAGGCAGATTCCACACGAATTCGCAATTCGTTCAATATCTTTATCAATATGTGGCCACCAGAATTAATTGCGTGCTATTTGCTTCATCTTCACTATACCAAGATGTGAAGAATGAAGTTCATCGAGTATGTTTCTCTGTGAAGTTTCTGGAATTATTATCCTGTAACCCCAAGACAAAAATCCTTGTTCAAAGCTCACTTCGTGTCTTCTAAGATGAATGCTTTCCTCTATGTCATTCAATGTTTCTACTTTAGGCCATGACGTCTGTATGTATGATATGACCTTTCTCAATATCTTGTCGTGTGAAGTTGCTTTTACAACTTTTGGGAAATCAATAATTGTGCATTCATTCTGTATAAAATTGATGTTTGTGTATTCTGTTTCGAATACCGGCGTTGTGTCTGCGATCGGTAACCTAGAAAGCGCATCGCAGTTTCCGTTAGCTTTTGATTTTACTACTTCGATGGTATATCTGTAGCCTGATAAAAAATATGCCCAGCGTAATAGCCTGCTGTTCAGCATTTTCGACATATCTTTATTGCCAAAAATATATTTCAAAGCTTCATTGTCAGTTTTCAGAATAATGTGATCCCCGTAAACGTATTGATGAAATTTTTTGAATCCGAAAATGATTGCTCCTGCTTTCTTATCGATTATTGCTCTATGTTTCTCGGATTTTGGAATTATCTTGGATGCGAATGCTATAGGTTTCCCAGAACCGTCTTCGTACCTGTGCGACGAAATTGCTGAAACACCGACGTCACTAGCATCACATGCCATGACGAGTTTTACGTTTGGATCGTAGATTGCTAAAACTTTATTTGAAGAAATTTCTTTCTTGATCCAATCAAATGAATTCTGACATTCGTTTGTCCAAGTCCAAATTTTGTGTTTGATTTGATTATAGAGAGGATGAATGTGTTCCGCTCTATCTGTTAAGAATCTCTCATAAAAGTTTACGAGACCTAAAAAGCTTCTAGTTCCTTCGAATTTTTCGGTGTTGGTGCTTTCGTAATTGCGTCTACCTTAGATTGACTTGGATTCAGCCCTTCTTTGTCTATAACAAAGCCTAGAATTTCAATTTCATCTTTGAAAAAATCACATTTTCCGAGGTTTACGCGTGAGCCTGCGTCTTGCAATCGTTCAAAAATTTGTGTCAGTATATGTAAATGCTCAGAATCTGTTTTTCCTGTGCAATATATATTATCTATATAGATCTCTGTATGATCTATACCTTTCAAGACGTCTTCTAAAATATCCTGTACTTCTGCGGGATTTGAGGCTATACCTTCTCCTAAGCGTGTGTATCTGTGTAACCCTTCGTGTGGAATAATCGTCAGGGCGTCTTTCGATTCATCATCGAGTTGCAATTGCATAAATGCATGTGTCAGGTCGATCTGAGACCATCTATTCCCTATTCGTAGCGTATGAAAAATTTTCTCTTTCAGAGGAATGGGATGTCTTTTGATAATTAATTGTGGCTTAACCGTCATTTTGAAATTTCCACAGATGCGTACCTTACCATTCTTTTTCAGAACTGGGATAATGGGTGTTGCCCATTTACTACAGGAAACCGGTTCTAGATTGCCTAGTTTCACAAGTCTGTCTAACTCTTTGGAGATTTTCTGTGTCAAAGCGAATGGCGCGTGATATGGCTTCATTCGTATCGGTTTCGCGTCTTCTTTAGAGACCGAATGTATCTTCCTACCTTTGTAACACCCTTGCGTGTTCGAAAAAAGGATTGGAAATTTTTCAAGTATTTGCTTTCTGATGTCCTCACTCTGTATTTGTAGAATATTCGAGGAATTTGTATTTTTCCATAATTTCAACGGCCAAAGTCCAAAAGCTGCTAGCCATTGTCTACCCAACAAAATTGGTCCTTCGCCTTTAATAACGTAGATGTCCAAAATTCTACTTATTCCATTGAATACTACATTTAATGACTCTAGTTTTCCGATAGGATGAAGCGGTGTTCCACCGTAACTCTTGAGTTTAAGACCACATTCTCTCCGTGGTAATTTTGCAAAGATTTTATTCTTATCGGTTTCGGATATAACTGAAACATATGTACCCGTATCGAATTCCATTTTGACTTGAATATTATCTATTGTTAAGTCAAAATATAATGGTTCTGCTTTGATGTTTTGTCAAGAACATTCTGATATTTGGAAAAAATCTGTGTTCGAAACCGTATCTTCATCATCCGATTCAGTTTGTAGAACTTTTACTTGCTTATTACGTTCATCCCGATTGTCTCTATTCTCAAAACGATTTTCACTGAACGTACCAAAAATTTTGTTCTCTCCATGTTTTTTGATACATGCTCTTTCGAGATGCCCTTGATTATGACAAAAAGTGCATTTTCTGTCTCTGTGACGACAGTCTTTTGTGTAGTGGCTATTGCCTATTCCGCAACAATAACAAAATTTTGTGCGCGATCTATTATTAAATTCGCTTTTACCTGTCTGAGTAACTTTACTCGTTGGCTTGTTGTATCGATGTGCTGCGACGTGTTGAATTGAAGTGTTGCTTCGATGTCGTTCAGTGGTTGCTGCATCTCTCGCTGCTGCTTCACGAGTGGTAGCAATTTCTACTGCTTTTGAGTAAGTGAGATCTTTATCGCTGAATAGTGCGACTCTGGTACCTCGATCCGTGAGACCTGTGACCAGTTGGTCACACAGCGCGTCGTTCAAGTCCGGAAAATCGCAGTTTATGGCCAATTCTTTCAGACGTGCGATATAGTCTGCTATAGATTCGCCTGCATTTTGTTGAGCTTGGCGAAATTTGCTCCGTTCCATGCGTTTGCTTTTTTTCGGGCATAAATGAGCTGACATTAAAAGTTTTTTCTCCTCAAATTTCTTGGTTTTTGGGAGGTTCGGTGCTGCTGAATCTTTGATCAGCTTGTATGTTTTTGATCCGCATTTCGTCAACAAGGTTGCTACCTGTTTATCATCTGATGTAATATCATTGCCGTAAAATAGAGTTCCATGCGTTCAATGTAGTCATCCCAAGATTGCTTGTTTTTATGGAATCCCATTGATTCCATCATATCTGTATTTGGGCTGGAAACTTGTTCTTGTACCGTTTGAGTCTCTGCAGATATGCTGTTTCGTTGGGGTGCCTCAGCCAGTGGTGTTAAAGCTTGTTCAGTTTGTCCACTCGATTCTGTTTCTTCTGGTACTACAACCCGTGATCCTTCTTTAGAAATATTGACTTCTTTAGTTCTTGCTGAGAACTGTACGCTGCGTATTTTTCTTGCTATTGACCTCAGAATTCCTAATGAGACCAAATTGAGATGGAGTTTTACCGGGAATTTTGCCAATAATTCGATCAATTCTTGTTTAGTAAATGTTTGAATCGTTAAATCTGTAAAGTCTGGATGATCACCTGGAGGTATTTCCACAGTAGTCATAAATGCTAAATTACGACCAACTTTATGGATGGCTCTCTCACCGCTCTCACCTTGATTCGATGTTTTGATGTATATTCATGGGGACCGAGCTGCTTGTAGGCGCTCACCTTATGCGTTGATTTGGGACCTGTATGTATATGCTGCGGGGACCTTTCTCCTCTCTAGCTTCTCTCTGTATCCACGTTCAGTGACTGTATGCTGCGGGGGACCTTTCTCCTCACTCAAGCTGTGCTCTGTTGTGTTATCCTCGTCGGATGGCTTTTAATTTTTCTGTATATCCTCGTCGGATCTCTCTTCTACTATCTTCGTCAGATAGATTGATGCTTTTGATATGTTGTGTGTATCGTTGGATGTCTTTACTGCTTATCCTCGTCGGATGTGCTTCCTATCGTCGTCAGATAGTCGTTCCTCGTCGGATTCCTTTTTTTATCCTCGTCGCCAATGTGGTAGTTGTGGAGAAGGTGTGAAGCGCTTGATGAGATCGGCGTCTAACTACTCTATTAAGTATTGATATACAAGGGACACGGAACCGTATGTATGGCTTGCCGCTCGTGTGCCGTCTGACTGGCTATACAGTGGGTGCATCTTTTATACTCTGTGCTGTACCAGCTCGTACGTGGCTGTACCTGGCTGTACCAGTCCGTGCTTGTTACAAGCTCCTTTCACCAGACTTCAAACTACCATACATGGTTCGATGCGTATTCGCTATTAATATACTGTGAAGATTTTTCTTGCATTCCTTTCACTGCGTGTCATCTTTACTCTGACGTGTAACTATTTGCAATACACTACACCTTGTCTATTCGATTGTATGGCCTAGAATGGGAACCCTGGATTACCTATGGGACTCAAAAAAAATTTTCCGTCCGTGGTAAGTAAATCCGGCAAAAAAGCGAAAATTCAACGCTCAAAAACGGTGATCTCTTATTTATCAAAATTGAGATATCTCGAGTTCTTTGACAGATACAAATTTGCGGTTTACGGAATCTGAGAGGGGATTCAAAAACCTATCGATAACATTGTCAAAAATTCCTTTCTCGAGACTTGGGCGTCTCCTGGAGTCAAAAAAGTGTTTTCCACCAAAACGTCAATTCGCAAAAAGCCATTTTTTTCTTTTTTTCAGAACACAGATATTCGACGTAAAATTTTGTATTCTTTCAGAAAAAATGTGTTTGAGAAGTGTTTGAAAACTGACAAAGTTTCTTGTAAAATAACTACCCGCAAAGTTGAAATCCATACATTGAAACAGAATCTAATTAATTATACCGAATCAAATTCAGATGAAAATTCAGCCCATTAGCACCTACGTGGTGACTGCTGAGATGACCCATTTACGAGACCTCATTGCAACTCATTCCTGAGTACAAAATAGCCCTGAAAAAAAATTGGATCATATGTTTCCGACGTGAAATTGTCTGAACTCTCAAAATATATGATGAAAAATCCCGTTTAAGGCAACCCCGAAGGACTATATTCAATTTTTCGCCATTTCGAATGTGGGAAATCGTACTCACCTGCTCCGCGAATAACCTCCACATTGACTTTCGTCTTGTTTATTCCGGCGATGCATATTTTTCCTTCTCGGATATTCTCATCTTTGCCACCGAAATTGGATCTGGGAATCGAGGCTGTCTTCCCTTGGCTTGAGCCAGACAAAATTTTCACATAATAATACATGTCGAATTTCCACTACACTCAATGTAATCACATCACTCAAGAACTGTTTAGCTCCTCTAACCTTTTTTGATCGTCGCTTGCCGGTCAAGACATGAGATACGGAAAAAAACATTGTCTGCTACGGATCTGTATTTTCAAGTTGGCAAACCAAAACAATTAAAACAACAAAGTTTTTTTGTTATAACCAGTTTTCATCCTACAACAGTCAACCGAATATCTTTTCAATGATGAGTGCTGATCAAAAAATCGGGAGAGGAAAAGGTACAAATTGGGATTGATCTCTGAATATGAAAAAGAAAAGCAAAATGTTGGATATCAAACTCAACAAACTTGGGATGCGATTCGCAAAAGTGGAGAAGGTATTTATAATAAATTACAAAATGAGCTAATTTGCTCAACGATGGATTATATACGTGACGTTTTCTGTCTGCAGCTGGAAAGTATTTTTCTGAAGCACAAAAAAATCAAGAGAGATCGACTCATGCATCACAGCGAGATATTACTCACCATGACTTTCAAGCACAACTAATTGCTGAGGCTGCTGAAAATAGCAGTAATATGATCTATCCCAGGTATTCATACAAAATCATCTCCTTATTTACTAAAATTTCATTCACCCTCCTTTCAATCACTCGAAATTCTTTAACTCAAAATATCAAAAATCTTTGTCAATATGATACTAGTCTGATTCTATCAAAACTCTGAGCCTCTTAGGCAGGACCGAGATTGTGAGGGTTCTTCTCGAGTCACCTGATCAATATTGGTTTGAGTTGGTTTGAGTGGTACTTTCGTGTATTTGGTTGATTTTCCAAGGTGTTTACGTGAAAAATGGTGATATGTAACACTGGCGATGCGTGTCTGGATAACAAGTTCCAAGTATCATGTATCGACATTGTCTTGATTGGTATAAAACGAGAACGGAGGGAATTGATGATACTGGAACGAATGTGGTAGTCGATCGATATGGACGATCGCTACCTTGTTGCGCCCGGGAATTTCAAATAATGATATTATATTTTCTTGGCCACTGGAGCGCTAATTGGACAGCAAGTCTGCTGTTACTTGATGACGTAGATTGATATTGGAGTAATCCAGTTCAACCTACGTCAAAGCTCTTCGAAATCTCAATTTCATAATCTAGATTTTGATCGTCCTTATATACGAATCATAGACTCTTGCGGTCGCTTATCTAGATTACCAAGCCACTTAGGCTAGTTGTCGTCGGGGACTAACCTGACAGATCCCTTCAGTCCCCTTGAAGAGCCGGATCTGTCGAGGAAAGGCGAAACGCACCAACATCAAGCGTAGATTCAAAATTTTTTCAAGTGTTCTGATCTGATATCTTTGATAATTTCCATCAAAATCCTTCAAAATGCAACTTCGAGATTTCGAAGAGCTTTGAAGGTACGTAGGTTGAATTGGATTACTCCAATATCAATCTACGTCATCAAGTAACAGCAGACTTGCTGTCCAATTAGCGCTCCAGTGGCCAAGAAAGTATAATATCATTATTTGGAATTGAAGATACTTTTTGGAAACCAATGATTTTATTCGCAATCATTAGAGGAAATATTTTCAATGTTAATTGGAAATAAATATCAGTCTATCAAAAATTTTTCACACTGATCATGGTTCTAAGATCAGGTTGAAATCTGTCGGAGGCCACAGAACAAATTCCACTTTTATCCCTTCCACATTACGTCACAACAGTACATCAAGCAACAAGGGTGAGGAGCGTGATTTCAGCACGAATCGTCGAATAAGTGCATGGAAGTTCCTTCACACACTAGTCGGCGTTCGGTGACGTGCGGAAAAGTATTTTTTGCACGTCACTAAACGTGGACGAGTGTGGAAATGAGCTCCTGCGCACGAATTTTGACGATGAGTGTAGAAAGCTTTCACCCGCGTTGCTTACGCTATTTTTCGCAATTTTCGTGCGGAAAGTTGACCAAGCGATAAGTATTTGATTTGGTGTGCTAGATAGCCAAATTTGACATGATTTTGAAATTCTTTGCATTTGGTGCAACCGTGTTTTTATATCCCTATGTGATAACTCCTTGGATATTTCTCAACAATTCTTTGGATTAGTGAGGTTCTAGGGGCTCATGGGTTTGGCTTGGACTCACAGTTTTTGTCTTGCATGAATTTGTTCGACGAACCAAAGTATTTACCTAGAGTTGATTGGTTTCTGGTGATTGGATTGATCGTATCATAGATTATCTCATCGACTATAGCGAGGCATCTCGCTAACGGTGGACAAGAGTTGGAGTTACGTATTTTTTGACTCATAATGGATGTTTTGAGTTAGTTCCATGGACAGCTCTTTCGTGCAATCTTCGGAGCAACCATTATATTTCTAATCCATCGATACAGTGCGACGGGCCCCTTCGCTATGATACCAGTATAGCTCCGGTACCCGCGCAATTCATCGAGCAGTTAGAGTGACTCAAGCCTCAGCCGCCAGGTGGCTGTCTCGAAAACATCGTTCACAAGGGAAACACCAGTCAGCATTGATGTCCACCCGATGCCCGACCAGAACGAACCAGTCTGCACTGAGCGGCGGACTCACGCGCCTCTCTTGGCACCAGGAGCTCTGGTCCAAGAGATGGCTCTAGAGTCTAGCAGCTGGCAACTCCTCTCTGTCTTAGGAGCTTTAAGGCAGATGAGACCATCTAGTAGCCGACTTCTCAGGAGCACTGAGAATCGTAGTAGACCGCGACACCGGCACGCCCACTTTTGGCCCGGAGGGAGCTCCTCCGTGGCAGTAGAATCACACACCCGCGTTGGCTTCCTGGGAGCTCCAGGAGTCGAACCTCACACACCGGCTATGCCCCGCGTTTGACCCGGAGGGAGCTCCTCCGTGGCTCCATAACCCGTATTAGTATGTACCCTGTATCTACCGTTTATTGGGCTAGACCGCATTTGTAACACACACAGCAGTAATAAATATCAGATTCCTTTTTGACTATTTATCATTCATGACTATTTGTAAATATGGTTTCAATATATATTTCTATTAATGAAATGCTGTCTTTAGAGTCTTAAACCGGACCTAAACCCTAACTTACCTAACTTTCCTGATCCTAGTAAATCCCTCAGTTACAACAGATAATAATCCCAATTCAGAAAAATTCTTGCTGTAAAGGCACCTCGCTCAATCTGATGGCCTACAGAGAGACAAACGTGTGTCACAAAATAAATCAAACAGTTTACTGCCCGTAGTTGCCCACGTTTGAATGCTCTAAGAGCATGAATATGAAAACATGTACTAAACCTCAAAAAGGGTTATCGGGTCACATTTCTGCGCACTGGCTCAAAGTTTGTCGTCTGAAGGTTTTTGTCGCAAATTCTTATATGAGTACTGTTCTAGTATATGGTACTGGAGAGTTTCTTCAAATAGAAACTATTGAAAGTGTGTTTTTCCGAGTGACGTGAAGAGTTCGGACTTGATGAATAGCATTTTGAAAACAATACCCTCTGTGACGCTAGTTCGAGATCACGTCATATTTTAGTTTGGTAGATGAATAAAGCTAATCGTGATACAATCGATATGAGAGTTGGGGGTGTGACGGGTGAGTGAGGGTGGGGTGCGGCTGGTCTCGGGAGCAGGGAACGATGGGGGACTAAAAATAGTAAGGTAAGTGTACCCAACATGCCCTCATATGCCGATCTCAAAACGAGGCACTCGTGGATCTTCTCACAATTTTTTTTACGTTCCTTCTTCTGGAATATGAGAAAATTAACGTTTTTGACCGCCCTGAATGATTTCTGCGTAAACCAAAATATGTAAATGAAATTTTTGCGTTTTCATATGCGCACACCTGAGAAATTGCCTTCATTCAAACTACTGACAAAATTTTTTGCCTCAACCAATCTTAACATACCTAAAAGCATTCGATTTCTTGGCTCAAGACCTTTAAAATCCACTTTTTAAAGTTGCAAAACTCGAATCTGGAGAGATTTCATGAGCAAAACTCGGGAGAAAGTTGAAAACGAGGGCGTGTGCCCAACATGCCCCCTCTACCCTTTTTTTGGAAGGGTGAGCAATAGGAGTTTTTTTACCACTCAAAACGTGTTCATCGCGTCAAAGTAGGTCATGTATAGTGTTATGAACCTTCTAAAAGCTCTAAATTTGATTGCGCGGTAATAGAAATAATTCTATGGACTTTATCGTCGACTTACATTGTTTCAAAGGATGGGGTCATGTTGGGTATACCCCCTGGCGAACTCGTGAAAAAACATCTTTCACGAGAATTGAGATAAGTCGGCTTCACTTGGTCTGAATTGACTTTACTTTAGCTCTTTCAGAGGTTTTTTTCCAAGCTTCAAAATTAGCTCAGGTACGTTGGAAAATATTGAGACGGGCCAAAGTTATTCGCAAAAAGCCTTAAGGGGGGGGGTATGTTGGGTACACATACCTTAGTATACGCAATGATAACGAGAGCTCGCTTCACGCCCAGGTGTTGGGAAGTTTTGTCATCGACGTCCCTTATTTTCTCTGCAAATACAAGCTGCCTTAACACGTTTACTGCGACAGTGAAAACCGGCATTCCGTCTCAGAATGCGAGAGAGTACAAATGTGTGATTTTGTACTCATGACAGTCAAACCTTTTGAAATCTCATCAGTTTGACATCGATTCACAAAATCTTTATGAATTACCGCGGGTCCCGCCAGAGGGACCCGCAGAAATGTCTTCAACGCGAAGGGGGTTGAAGTGAGTGATTGAAATACCAAATAAGTGACCCTTGGAGTATTTTTCAGCTGTTATGAAAGCAATTTCCGATTCTTCGGTATTTTTCGAGTAATTCGCTAGCATAGCCCGAATTTTGATCTTTAGCCTGAGATATGACTCGCAAAGCACGATTTTGATTTGCGCAAGTAGGCTTTTGTATCCAAGCGATACCATGAGATGGAAGCTCTTATTTGAGATATTTCTCAGCTTTCTTCGATGCGAAATATTCCTCGTGCATGAAGAATTGAAAAAGATTTAGTGAAGGAACAGTATACAGTGTCAAACATTTATTCTGTGAGCCTCACGGGTGTTTCGCGTCTCAATGTCTGATTACTCGGCTTTCTATCGCTAAAATCAGACGTATCTGGGCTCATTCTGTAGCTTCTAACATGAGCTCCCGAATGGACTTAGATGTACATTGTAAAGTATCCTAGAAAACTTGATAAATTTACGATTCACTGATTACTTCTGTGTTATTCATCGGAAATTTCACGAAAACAGAATTTTGATGCTTCAACTCGTACAATTCGATTCCGACCCTGAAATTGGAGTATACGTGTGTTCTTGGCATCATATCTAGTGAGTGAGAGACTCATCGCCTCCCAGAACGGACGCGCGGGCGGCGGGACTCATCGCAGTGAACGTCTTGAAATTACCATACCCACTTCTTTCAAAAGTCTACCGGTTGTACATGGGTTGTCGTTGATGAATTAAAGGCCCATATGGATTACACTGTCATGCTTACACAGGTACCGTCAACTGGGGTAATTTTGCCACATTTTTTACGCTTTTGGCATTGTTTCTCGTATACTTCGAGATGGTTACTGTGAAACCTGCCTTAGTCAATGACCATGCGAGAGCTTGAAAGCTGAACTTTTGATTGGCATGGGGTGAAGCTTGATTCGAGAATTCGATTCAGAGATACGCCCATGGGAAGCAAAAAAAATTTTACACAACCTGGGGTGGAGTTACTTTGCTACACTTCTAATTCAACTCACGTTACTTTTGTTCTCCAGTAGAGAATCAAGTTTCCTGGTGATGAATCAAAAGTTTAAGACGGGAGCTTCAAATGGACTTTCCGAACGTTCTGATCGGATGAAGACTACGTTGAGTAATCTTCATTTGAGGTTGACTAGCTATTCAGACCAATTTTCAATTTTCAACGTATTTTTGACGATTTTCAAAAAATTGAGAGAATTCATCTAAACTAACTCCAAACGATGGTTACTCGGCGTAGAAACATCCGATCGGGACGTTCAAAAAGTCAACTGAAACCTCGCACGTCTTCAACGAACGAATATTGACGAAAAAGATTCGACTCTCTATTCCAGAATTAAAGTAACATGAGTTGAAGTAGAAGTGTAGCAAATTATTCCACCCTAGGTTGTGTAAGATGTTTCTTGCTTCCCAAGAGCGTATCTCTGGATAGAATTCTTCAATCGAACTTTACCTCACGCCAATCGAAAGCTACGATCCGGGATCTTGTCCAGGATCTTAGAATACCCCCAGAACATCACTCTTCGTGGCATTTGAGTCTATGAGATCGATTCTGGCCATCGCCCACGCAGTCACCCGCGCAACTGTTGAGCGAGGTACGACCATGCCGGGAACTTGTCCAGGATCTCAGAATACCCTCAGACCATCACTTTCCGTGGCATTTGAGTCTATGAGATTGATTCTGGTCATCGCCCACGCAGTCATCCGCACGACCCATTGGTGAGGCTCGACGATGCCAAGTTCGTGCTAAGCGTCCTCGAAGTACCTCGGAAACAGCACTCTTCGTGGCATTGTGATCAATTTAGATCGATTTTGATCACCACCCACGCAGTCACCCACACAAGACTTATGTGGGGCTTGACGATAACTAGATCGTGCTCAGTTACATCCATATACCCTCAGCACACCAGCATCGATCGCATACGTATCGGTTACGATCACTTTCGCTCGTCAATCACGCTACTACCGACACCACTCGTGAGCCGGGCTGAATGATGCTATTATCGAGTTCAGCCACCTGAAATAACCCTCGTAAATCACTGTAGTGGCATCTAGGCCAGTTTGGATGGATCTGCCTATCACCCACGCAATTACCAACACAACAAGATAGGGAGGTTCGACAATGCCAGGATCATGCTTAATGACCCCAAATCACCCTCAAACCATCACCTTCCGGGCATTGAGATCAACCTAGATCGATTCCAGCCACTACAGTTGGAGAAGCCATGCCGATGCGAGATCGTGCTCAGCGTCCTCGAGATACCCCGAAACCATCACGTTCCCTAGCATCGAGATCAATGAAGAATGATTTTGGCCACTACTCACCAACTCATACACACAACACATAAGTGAAGCTCGACGATGCCGAGATGGTATTCAGCGTCGCCGGAATCCCTCGAGAACAGCACTTACCGTGGCATCGACATTGATCCAGATCGATTCTGGCTGTTGCGCACGCAGTCACTCACTAAACACGTTTGTGAGGCTCGACGATGCCAAGATCGTATTCAGCGTCCTAAATGTACTATCAAAACATGACTTCTCGCGGTATCGAGATCAATTTGAATCAATTTTGGTCACCACCCACGCAGTCATCTATCTGGGACCTCGATGGGGATCGACGACGCTAAGATTTCGCTCAGCGTCCTCTGAATAAGCTGCCAATATCGATTTCCGTGGTAGCAAGATTGCTTCAGATCGATTCTGGCCACCACCCATGCATTCGACCACCTAAAACCTTGGTGGGTATCTACGATGCCAAGATCTTGCTCAGCGTTCTCCGAGTACCCTGCCAATATCGTTTTCAGTGGTATCGAGATCAATCTAGAACCTTCATCCCTCTCCGTAGCAGCAAGATCAGTCACAATCGATTGAGGCCACTACCTACGCAGTCATTCACACAACACATTTGTGAGGCTTGACGGTGCCAAGATCATGTTTAACTTCCTCTAAATACCCTGAAACCTTCGCTCCCCCTGGCATCGAGATTAATCTTGTTCGACTTCGGACACCACCCACGCAGCTCCCCACACAAGACATAGGTGGGACTTGGAAGTGCCAAGATCGTTCCCAGGGCCATCTTTGTACCCTCAAAACATCACATGTTTCGAGGATATACTCCAATCTTGAGGATATCAAGGCTTTCCGGTATCAACGTCGTGCTTAGCAATCCTGAAATCGTCTAATAATGTTGGTTTTTCTCATGCTAAGATCGATTTCGATTAATCTCTTCGTCCATCTGCCGAGTCACCCAAACAATACACCATCGGAGCTCGACGATGCCAAAATCGTCGGTGGCGACTTCAAATTGCCCTCTAAACACCATTTCCTGGCGTGGCAAGATTGAGTTAGACTGTTCCCAAGCGATTGACACCCCCCCCCCCCTCCCAACCTTTCCTCTTCGGGCAACCCTCGCATAGCTACGTGAAGTTGGCCCGCCACTTTGAGATGAATATACCAAAAAATAAAGCCAAAAATTCTCTATCCAATGGTGTAACTCTTTCAATTTGAGTAATTTCAGTATTTGAGTAATTAATTTTCAAAGTCTGAAGAATTACCGCCCACCAGAACATGAAAAATGCTCATTACTCCGCGAATATACACATCACGAAAAGCCACGCAGGCTCAAATTGAAGCTCTGAATTTGAGTATTTCGATCTGAGCATCCAAACTCATCATTATTGACGCAAAATTGTTTGAAAGACAGAGGGAAGATCCCATGTATAAGGTATAGGCGGGTGCCAACATGGGAAGTATGCGCACTCCCCACTTCGCTGCCCCTCCTGCCACAGTCGGCGGCCGCCTATACCTAATACATGGGGACTTCTCCCTGGATTTTTGAACAATTTTGAGTCAGTAATGATATATTTGGATGCTCAGATAGAAATACTCAAATTAAGAGCTTCAATTTGAGCTTGCGTGGCTTTCCGTATTGTGTATATTCGCGGAGTAATGAGCATTCCTCATGTTTTGGTGGGGGGTGATTTTTCAGACTTTGAAAGTTGATTCCTCAAATACTCAAACTGATCAAATTGAAAGACTTACACCATTGGATAGAGAATTTTTGACTTTATTTTTCGATACATTCATCTCAGAGTGGCGGGCCAACTTCACGGAGCTCCCTCGCATCACGATATGTAGGACTGTCACTATGAGATCTGCGATTGTTGACCCCGTACAGACGGAGCCAGGCACAAAATCACTATCCCGAATCACGAAGATAAGAGTCCATAGCATTTTGTTAAACTGAATCGCAAAAATGGACCGAAATGGATGAGATAATCCCTCCCGGGACCCAAAATATGAGACAAAAATGGGAAAGGCTTGATTCTGGATCGAAATGGAATCATCGAACCGTCCTCGAGATGGAAAAAATTGGATTAGAATGGATCCTTAACGGACCCAGCAAATGGATCGGTCTGTTTCCATTTTGCAGTATTTCCATTCCATTCCTATCCATTCCGATCCAGTCGTTTCCATTCGGATCCTGAAAAATGGATTAAGAATCGACATCCAACTGGACATTTTTTTTGTCCAGTTTGATCCCATTTTTTCACGAGGGTAATTGAACAAAGACAACCGGCAAGGCAGAAGAGAAAACCAGCCACATCGGTGGAGCTGACCCGGTCCCGACCGTCTCCGTAGAGTCAGTTGCTGGCATAGAGGGATTCATAGCTGGAATAGAACATCACGATAAGAGAATGTACACGTCAAAAACCAGGAAAATTTTATCAGCGCCAAATAAGCTGATCTCAAACAAAAGGGCACAGTACCATCGATTAGCAAGCGTCAAATA
Organism: Eretmocerus hayati; assembly: GCA_029851415.1. Lineage (NCBI taxonomy): Eukaryota > Metazoa > Arthropoda > Insecta > Hymenoptera > Aphelinidae > Eretmocerus > Eretmocerus hayati. Next base: position 63,862,623 of record CM056744.1, on the reverse strand, counting down.
CTCACCAAAAGTAACCTATCACTCCACTTCTATGTCGGCTAAAGAGACTCAGTTACGAATGACTTTCCTCGGCATAAGCGAGCTCATATGTAACCATCGCCCCATGACGCGAGGAGTTGAGGGGAATCATTGCATTTAAAGAGGGAAACAAAGAATCATTGCGACGCAGCCACTATAAGGAGAGGCAGAGAAATCGAAGCACCTCGCAGAGAAGCCGGTCGTGCTCTTTAATCGCGAGTCGTACCTTTTTTTTGGATTTGCTATGTCAGGAGAATAAGTAAAATACTTCATCCCAACTCCACAACATCCGCAACTCGTCTCATTGCGAAAATTCAAGATTCTGTCTTTCATAACTTCCAAATATAACCAATAACTCTTAATTTTCTCTCTATTCTCATTGAAATCTGCACTATCGCTTTCGAAGCGCTGCCAATGAACGCAGCGCATGAATCTGTATCTTTGTTATACCTACGAAGGTAATAAAATAGTATGTAAGAAACAACTTCCATAGCGTTACCAGATGGTTTTTACCACAGAGGTTCGTACACCACCGAGTTTTCTCCTTCATGATCAACTCGTTTTACTCGGGTTTTAATCATGAAAGAAACTGAATCGGCTAAGGGCAGGGAATCTGTATACATACCCAGACATAGTGCGGGAATCAAGCATGATGCGGGTTATCAAAAAAAAAAGATCTTTGGGGAATCATTGTTGGATTGCATAATGCCAAAGGATTCGGAAAGATTATAACAATCGTATCGTACATACCGATGAATTGGGAGATTTTTATGAAAGACGATGGAAGTAATTGATTAAGCAACTCATCTTTAGCTAATGATGAAATTGTAAACCATATTGCAACTAGGCTGTTGACTTGCGAGATGCATAATGGTAAATATCATTTGATAAATTTTTGTAATATTTTAGTTACATTGTAATGCATGCAAACTTTGGATAGGTAGACGGAATGATATCCATTATGAACGTCCGATGTGCTTTATTTCATACAATACATAAGCACGTCGCAAACTTCAATTGATGAGTTACATATCATTACTTCGCAAGCGATTAGACATTCCGTACAACAACTACTACAACTCCAGTAGACAAGCAAAATTCTAAAAATATCGACGAATACAGATCGATAATGAGTTGGCGGCAATTTTTGAGGCATTGAATAACGTCGCTTGGACTCGAGTTCATTTTCATGACTCAAATATTCCGCGAACGGCATTGAGCAAAAAGTCCCAAAGATGGGAATCTGTTTGATCACTCATGTTCATCCTGATAGAAACTCCTATTATTGTCGATCGTTTGTAATGAGTCAATGGTTGATGTTCAAGATTTAGCACGACGTTTCGGCGATTGTTTGTCGCCTTTATCAAGTGCCTTAATGATTATTGATCACAAAGTGATACGTCAGCCTTATGTTTGTACATCACAGCAGAGAGTTGTAAAACTTGGGTTTCACAATTTACTGTATCCTCTATGAATATGGTATGTCTAATATTCTTTCTTTTTTCCTTTTCTCTTCTTATCTCATACACTATTTTCTTTGACTTAACTATTGTAATTCTAAAAATTGAGTTCATCTCGAGAACTAAGTACCACTCGGAGCAACAACATCTAGTTCTCGAGATGAACTCAATTTTTAGAATTACAATAGTTAAGTCAAAGAAAATAGTGAATGAGATAAGAAGAAAAAAGGAAAAAAGAAAGAATATTAGACATACCATATTTATAGAGGATACAGTAAATTGTGAAACCCAAGTTTTACAACTCTCTGCTGTGATGTACAAACATAAGGCTGACGTATCACTTTGTGATCAATAATCATTAAGGCACTTGATAAAGGCGACAAACAATCGCCGAAACGTCGTGCTAAATCTTGAACATCAACCATTGAATCATTACAAACGATCGACAATAATAAAAGTTTCTAAAAAGTCCCAAAATCTTGCGACAAATGTCTTATCAAAGCGGCCGTCCGGCGCTTGGAAAGAGGACCTACCATTATTCGTGCGAAGGAAGCTTGAAAGCTAGCGTTTCCATCGGAGACAGATGGAAGATTATTGGAAGGCGACCGCGTGCAGGGGAATATGGAGCATAAATCTCATGGGAAGACGCGGGATCACGCAACTCATTGAGCACAGCCAAAATCGGTAAATCTAGGCCATAAAGAGGGATGTCGAACGAAGTCGTCTGTTGGCCAATGCGAATACCAGCCTGATTGGCGATATGCATATGAACCCTTGGGTCGAAGAAATCTTCCAAATTAGCCATCGAGATCTCACCAGCGCGCGATTCGTCACGAGTGGGTTGGATGGTTGAAGAATTGTTAGGATCACTCGCCTCATCTCGTAGACGCGGCTCATCTTGGGAACCGGAAACGGCGTGAGAACGTTGAGCACTCATGATATCTGCAGAGAGTCATTGGTATAAAGAATGAATACCAGGATAATAGGAGTAAATAGAATACTCACAGTAACGGAGATTGAGGCAGTACAGCAAGCTACCCACAAAATGACAACAGAATTGTCAATAAACTATGCGGTGGCTATCTCTGCGTAAGACAGCCAGCTAGCCCTAAGGAATGCGAACTGGATCCGCGAGGAAAGCGTCTGTGATTGGTCAATGAAGAAGCGAATCACAGAGGTTAGTCTCACAAAGAGTTAGAAGGGAGAACGGAACAAAGCCGGATATCACAAATCAGTCGAGTTATGAACTCTGAACGATAGATGAGGAACGCATCGTAACGCAAACGCATCTTGAGGTGATAAGAGTAAAACCCGTCACATACCCACACAAGCTAACGAATTCAAGTAAAATGGAAAATAAGCCGCGTGTAAGAAAACAGAAAGTGCGTTTTGATCCTCAGCCAACAGTTCAGTTGATGGTTTATTGGAGTTACGCATCTAGAGCAGCCCGAAAAGGACCATGGCAAGAAATTGCACGCGATAGTCGTCGTTTTCAACGGTGTATCGAGAATTTAGACAGTGTCTTGAGTCCAATACTCTCAACCCAACATCGAGAAAAAATTCGTGAGCGCAACGAAATACTGAACAAGTGAATTTCTCATCTCGAAAAGAATCGAAAACAAGTCGAAGACAGTTTCCCCTCAAATAAATACCACGCCCAGTTGCTAGTGAGATGAAGCAGTACCCCGCTTTAGAATAACAATGCCACCACTCGATACAGAAGAAGAGATCTGCTCTTGGAACAATCACGTTGTAGTCTCTACAGTCGATCGCAGAGTGTGACGACTGATGTATCGGGCCCTCGGTGAAAAATTTTGACTATTCAAATCGTAAACCATGCGTGCCATAAACGGAAAATTGTGGGCGAATTTTGGAGAATGGGGTGAATGGAGGAAAAACCGCCGGGCCATTCGGCAAAACGGCGATCTGGTAGCCCAGGGAGAACATACCGGGCACGACGAAAATGTCTGGGATCTAAGAGAATTCTTCGGAGACCAACATTACGACGTTCGCCTTAGTCACCAAATACTGCGTGAGAAGGAACGATATAATTACGGAGGGAACACACACAGACGAAATCAACAATGTTTGGAACCTCGATAGTTTGTTCAATAATGTGCGCGACAAAAACGATACGCGATGGCCAAATAACCTAAGAAACCCAAGAGGGAGAGCAACAAGAATAACAGTTGCAGAATGGAGAATGAAGAAGATGGTGAGGCGACTCGAGCAACAGAGACGAGAACTAGATAAAGAGAATTTGGACACAGAAAGTTTAAATTATATATGGGGTTGGCCCCGCAAAGAAAGTCTGCTGATCCAACACCAGCAAGGTTACACGCGTCTCCAAATTCACATTGAATCCGAAGAAATTATTTTCGAAGTCGGGGGAAATATACTATTTGAATCCCAAGATGAGGTGAGTCCAAAATGTGCCAGAATACGAGAAGAAGACTTACCAGACTTTAATGTAGAACGTTGGTATTGATGTGGTTTCGTGAAAAAAAAGTTTGAGAGAGGCACGCGCGCATACTCAAATTCTTCAAACGCAGATGTGGGATGAGTGATCAAATTTTCTACGAATGAATACCGCGCACCATCAGAGCGAGCCACGAAGCTATAACGAAGCCAGACAATGAAGTAACTCGAACCCCACAACTGATAAGACTGCTGCAGAGGGCAACGAAAGACCTCGTCGATGATCATCCGATGAAGAACAATAGATCAGTTCGCTTTTGACCACAGCACAAACTCAAGTAAAATGTCGGCAGCTTCACTGTACACAAGAGGAAAATTTTTTATTGAAGCATACTACGACGCAGAAAATATAGTTCTCTTGGTCAACAGCATGGAAATTTGGAAATGCCCTATTCAGAGTCCAGATCCAAAATGGGTTCCAATAGAGCCGTTCCAACCAAACGAAAGAGCAGAGTGGGACACCGAAGATTGACAAAGAGAAGTAACACACGAATAGTTCTGTGGAAAAATATGAGAGAAGTGAATTCAAAGTGAAGAAAAAAATAGTTTGGACTCTACCCATAAATTTTATAGAACACCTGTAAATGTTACCTACAATGTTTACATACGATATAATCAATAAAAAGAAATTAATTTAACTAAGACTCTAACACCTTTGTATCTCGAAATTACCTCTTGTCCTCATTCGAATGCAGATTCCATTAGCAATTCATTGAAACATTTCTCATCGAATCACTATCAAGAAAAGAATACCTATATACATGAATCGCCATAATAATGACATTTTTCTTTCACAAGCCAAAAATCATAGAAACTGATAACTCCAAGTTCATATCCACTAAAAATTGCTTGACGTTTAATGAGTTAGACTCAATTCAGAAGAGTATACACAGCACAGCCGATTGCATGGGACAGTGTGCCCACATTATTGATATATGGAGTCATAGTGCACCTCAGCATAACGAGTATAATAAGCAATGCTAATGATAATGAGTCAATCATTGACAATCTTGCTCTATTCCCGTCTACTTCACAAAAAGTTCCCAAAAGTTCGATCAGATTTCCCAAATCTTGATGCATTTGTCAGTGTTACGAATTTCCGAACGTTTTATCGGACCATTAGCTTACCACACAGTTGTATAACAGGATCATCCATTTTCATTGATGAAATATCACATACCTTTGGCTGGAGATACTTCGAACATCTTATTGCGTATTATCACGTACTCATCGCACCAGGATTTTCCCTTTGATGACATAACCTCTCGAGACGTCTACTTACCAAACACGTTATTGAGTTGAGAGGATGAGCCTCTGAGATAACTTCTCCTAATAGCGATAATCACGAAAGTATGGGATGAGTAAACATTTTGCGCAGCTCATTGGAGCACTAATATTGCGAAAACTTCTCAGTGAAATTGGACCATGTACTATTTACGAATCAAAAAACCCCTGAGATGAGTCATTATTTCTAGTCTCAAATGGAATTCGACGTCACGAGCACTTACATGAATAATAGGGGGAGTGAAATGAAACAATTACCATATAGAATCAATATAACTATTTTAATGCAGCAAGTTGGTTGAAGTTTTCACATCATATGCCAATGAATTCGGATTATTAAGACAAGGTCGATTATTTGGATTACGAAACATCAACTACATCATATCACATTGAAACAGCACATAATTGTACGTTGGAATCATCACTCACAATTTGACGTTAAGCGTAGGATTGTCGTATATGGCCACAAGAGCAATCACGATTTCAACCGGGATAAGAAGAAATTCATAGTTTACTAATAGCGTCTAAAAAGGATGACACAAAATTAGAGGAATTGGGCATGGATGGGTTAATGACCGGAAGACTGATCATTTGATCCCTAGAATAAATTAGCTGCGTCGAAATCGAAGGAAATCCCGGGAGCCCGTTATAAAACTGACCTGCTGAGTAACCTGCCTGAGCATCTGGAATTGCGGCTGCGGGCGAAACGAACCCGCAAAAGAACTACTCCCACGGGAAATAGTAGGAAACATAGATAGAGGATCGGCTGTCGGGGACTGCTCTGAAACAGGAGAGGTAACCTGATCAAGATTTATATCAGCGTAAGTACTAATGATGAGTTGGAGGAAGAATTCTGAGGAGAATTGGAAAATGGATCCGTGTTCAGGTCAGGACGCGTATTTTCTGAAGTTTCACAGGCCAAAGTAGGAAAGCAACGCTTGACATGACGATTATAGCCAGAAACCCAGCGAAAATCCTTGCGGCCACAAACCGAGCAAACACAATCGTAGCCGCAACCTGGAACATGTCCAGGGTATTCTACACATCTCCAACAAGGCATATCTGGCTGAACATCTATAGAGCCCACTGATGGAGGCGAGAGCAAGGATCCAGTAGGGGTATCAGGGTCGATCTCAGTTATGGAAAGAACCTCAATTTCTTGTGGCTGTACTCCAGATGGAAGTACAGGGGATGTGTTGGAGCCATATTCAACTTCAACAAAGTCTGGAGGGATTAAGCAGTCGGATGTGGAATGAGACCGACGACCGATGAAGGGTGCTGCGCATTCAAGAGGGATACGTACCATTATCGAAGGAGGTAGATTGGGAACTAAAGGCTCAGGCAAGGACACCGGACCAGGGCTCGCAAGGACAAGAACCTCGACAGCAGGAGGAGAAAATACTTCAGTAGCGCAATTTTGAGTAAGGGAATCAAGTTCAATGTGTACCAGACTAGGAGTCTCATCTTGGAGAGGGAGTGGAGCAGTGGTCTCTACGTTCTCTTCCAAACCAACAGGAGGATCCAACGAAATGGGATCAACAGGTTGTGGTGATGTTGATGTTCCCGAGCACGCGGAAGCATCAGTGAAGACTAAGGGTTCCAGGATTTTGCGTCTCCGCTTGGTTGAGGGCAATCCTTTTAAACGCGGGAAGGTATTGGTGGAAACTGAGGACTGTGAACTGCCGCATTTACGCTTTGTTGAAGGTAAAACTCGGCGACGTTCTTTCAAAGATATTTTGTTACTGGGTCGCGAGCGGGGTTCTGGACGCGAAGGGTCGCTCAATCGCCGTAGGCAGCTCTTCTGATGTTCGGATCGCTCAGAAGGACTAAACATCTTATTACGCCCAGCGCAAGGGACTTTCACACCACATTTTTCGATGTGCACTGACAAATAACGACGGGTCTTGAGCTGATAACACTTAGGACAAGATTTTAGATCTGAAAAAGGGTTACTGGTTGAAGGGTGGATGTTTCGAACATGTGCAACAAGATTAAATTCCCAGGCGAAAATCAAGGAGCAAAAACTACAAACTATCGGCTCGCGAACCGTGCCCGCGTGCAGGCGCATGTGTAAATCATAGGCACTCTTGTTCGAAAGATTTGCCTCGCAACTAGGATGAGGGCACTCTATTGTCAGAAAAGTAGAGGTATTGGGGGGCACGTGTTCAACAACACCCCCATCGCAAAGACATTCGGTAAAGGTATACGAGATGCGCATGTTCCAGAGTTCGCTGCCGATGTTAACAGACTCGGATCGATTGACATTAACGTTAAAAATCTCGTGAATACGAAGAGGTCCAATATATAGCACGTCGCCGGTACGTGAAGGGATAATTTGAAAGGTGATACCCCGTTCATACAAGTAGGATGGCTTAAACACGGTTGGCCTGAACTGACTTCAACCCAAACATGCTTGCCCCTCAGAATCGATTTTTCTCACTTCAAGTACATGATAAATGGAAGTTTTTCCCGCAAGAATGAAAATTCTTCGTCGAGCCGTTTTTGAAAAATGTGGAATTTATGGTTTTTTATTGGAATTTCCATAGTAATCTATCCATGTACGATTAAAATGCAGAATTTGTTCCTTCGCCTGAGTAACATCTAATCATTGGCGTAGTCAATTTTATTCTCATGCATATGATGAAATATTTTGAAGCAGAATCTCTGGATTGGGCAAACGCTTGTCACGTTCAACGTGAATTAACTCGAGGTTATCCCGCTTTCAAAGGAAATTCTTGCAAGAAATTGCTGGAAAATGTTGATCTACTCCAGACTCCGAATCATCACCGCATCAAGAAATTTGCTCAATCATTCAAGTATTTCAGGGGAGTAGTGAGTTTGTGTTTCGGGGATGAACTGGAAACAAGTTATAGATCGTTTGTAGGAACCTTTTGAAGAAGTTATTTAGAGTTGGAAATTCCAGTTTCCCCGAAAGTTCACGCGGTATTCTTTCACCTTGAATAGTTTTGTGAGATGAAGAGGATGGGCCTCGGATTCTATAGTGAGCAATTCATGGAATGAACAAATTTTGACTTCAACTTAACATGAAGAAATTGCATTAAGCAAAAATCCCCAATATAACGAGAAACTTGTTACAGCTTTGTGTGTGTACAACAGTATGCACAATCAAATTGTAATTTATTATTCATAAAATTGTTCCACTTTGAAGTGTGTTTTTTCTCATGAACTTCCGAGCATTGATTATTGTTGATCTATACTTTCTGGATAATAATGATACACGCAAATATGTATCAAAGGTCGATTTCGAAGCTCATCCGTGAATATTCTGAAAATAATGTAAAGAACAAGATTCAAAATATTTCAATTTGACTTCTTTCGATTGTAGATCCGTCGGATGTTCTCATTCTTGCGGGAAACAACTACCATTTATCACGTACTTGAAGGCAAAAGGAGAAACCTGAATAGCAAGGACCTTTAGGCTGAAGTCAGTTTAGGCTGACCGTGCGACATCATTGCTTGTCTCTCGACATCGTCGGATTATGGATATTCGCCTGTACTATAAAATCGTTTCTAAGAACTATCCTTTTGATGGATTTTAACGTATTTCGATGTAATTAAGAATAAATTTCAGGGAAGTCGGCCGACAACTGCATTTCAATCGCGCATGCAATGGATAGATTAGTATGGAAATTCCTATAAGAAACCATAAATTTCACTTTTTTAAAAAACGGCTCGACGGAAGATTTTCATTTTTGCGGGAAAAACTTCCATTTATCATGTACTTGAAGTGAGAAAAATCAATTCTGAGGGGCAAGCATCTTTGGGTTAAAGTCACTTCAGGCCAACCGTGTAAATGCGACATTCTTATGATTTAAAGGAAATGGACACCCCTCTTGGTGGCCGAGGATGAGCACTCCATGTTCGCTTAATAGGCGTATATCCCTAGCAACGACCTGCTGGACCTTACGAAATTCGGTGAAGGGGATAACCATGACCAATTTTCCGATGTCACCCTCCACCCACCGTACGGCAATACAACTATCACCATACCCCGGCTCGATGTGAGCATCGGAAAAAGATCCCTTGCCTGCAAGATAGTGCATGGGCTCATCGACACCGTCTGGAATATCTGCGATACCGGGATTTACTCTTGGACTAAAATGATAAGGGAGAGTCCCCAAACTAGAATTTAACACATTTTCACTATCAATAACGTTGGCAGCATACGCGGGCGTACGAATCTTCTGCACATTCGCAGTCAGTCCCACTTCAAATATCTTCTCTGAATTTAACAAACTTCGGGGAAGATCCTCCTCGGGAAGAGAAGGCAGCCGGAGAAATAAAGGACTTTCCTGATAACGTCTAGGAGAATCCATATTCACAAAGTATCCTGACACATACCATCAGCTTAGAATGGATATCCGCCAAATCCGTGGGTGGTACGGGCTCATCAGGACCAAAAAATAGTAGGCCCTTTACTAGGTCGTATTCCCGTAGATTCTGGGGACACTTGAAAGCGTTACGATGCTGGGCAAAATAGTCGTACTCCCGGTTACTCTCATCCAAGGTTAAAGGAGAAAATGTCTTGGGATACTGTAAACAAAAAAAGAATATACGGGAATGAGTATGAAATTTTGAGTAATATTGGATGGAAAAGCGCAGAAAAGGAGAAGAGCGAAAATCTCAGCTATATTCAAGATTACAAGGGCGGTAGCAAATCGATTATCTAATATATGGGTAGCAAACTTTTGGAAAATAAGCGAAATTTTGCTGCAACGGGTCGATTGTGGGTCTGAAATTTCGCGGAAAAATCTAAATGACCCTAATCTGTTCCGATACATCCGGCATGGCAAGAGAAAATTCTTGAAGCGAGGAGCTTTACTTCTCATCCTCAGTACATGTCCGGAAAAAACTTTTGGTTTCTATCCGGAGGATTTCGCGTGATCAACGATCAACGATCAATAAGAGATTTGGAAGGTCTAATATCCTCGAATTTTCCGAAATTTGATAAATTTTTCCCATGAAACGATGAGTTTGACGATATGCTCAAGCAAACAACTATCACTCGAAATATGCTAGAAAATATAAAACATTATGTCCCAGAAAATCGAATTTGCGACGATGTAAAATAGGTTGTTGACGATAATTTCTAGAGTAATCGTTATAACCACCAAAATCACGTTGATTAAATCATACTACTCACGAATCATTATCTCTTATGCACGAGGACGCGAATCGTCACGGTACCCAACGCACAGAACGATACTGGCGTTGTGATAGCATGAGCCCTATGGGTACAATGGTCATGTCCCTCAAGTTCTAACCCAAGAATCGACCAATTGATCACACATTGTACACCGGATCTGTTTGCGAATATGACGTTCCGGGTTTTTCATTAAGAGCTGAGTCTACATAGTATCTGTTGAGTCGATTAAAAATTCTTAGTCGAAAAATTGCCATCTTATCAACTCGTAACAGTCAGTTAATAGATTACTTGTAAATGTATAGATTCAAGTCTCGGATTCACAAAATAAGCACAAGTTGTCGACTGCCATAAGGTTAGGAAGATTCGCAAAATGTGAATGTGGTTCAAAATTTTTAACAATCAATATATCAAAATGGATAAAGTTAAGTAAAAACAATATCGGGAAATTTATATGACGAAGCTCGGTTGCTAGAGCTTTTGGCAAATTCTGGTTTGAGAATCCCAGTTAATTATTCATATTCGGGCTCACATTCAATAGGAAGTTTTAACACACGGAGCTGAGAATCGAATGGGTACATCGCTACGTGATTAAGAGCCATCCCTAAGAAATTCATACGGTTTTGCGTACACGTTCTCGAGACCTGAAGAGAGAATTGCGGGTTAAATTTCGAGGAGAATGGAAATCTAAGCTGGAAACAGCCCCAGAATCATGATGAGTCTATGAATATGGCCAAATGGCAAACAATCTGCGTAATACTTATCCCTAAAACTCATGTATTTGAATGATTCCGCGGGAGCTTCGATATTTGGAGATCGGCAATGTGCCAGCGCTAAATCTCACTCCCGAAGGTTCTAATATGTATTTTCCGGCTTTTTGGAAACATATGGAATATGGATAAACTCGCGCACAAACGTAAATTTTCCCACTCATAAGTACCATAAGAATAGCACGAAGAGACGCAATAGCGTGGCACGGAGCCCGACACGAATCTAACGTTTCGACACTAAAGTTGATCTCGCGGTCAAATGGTTCAACTCACAATCTTGAGGTTTGGAGGAGGTTCATTTGCAAAATACTTTGGAAAAAAAGGAGGAAAAAAATCGACTTGGACCTCCGGGGTCATGCGTTCAGGGATCTCAGTTAAGCGCACATAAAAATTTAGCAAAACTAGATTTCGGTGAACAAAAAAAAACTACTCTGCGAAGTGGGAAGGTGAACATTTTCCGACACTCTGGGGCATGAAAAAGTTGCGCCTGGCGATTTACTTTAAGAATAAATTGGTGCAAAAAGGAACAAGACAAATTCACGTTGATCGAGGGAAACTGGGGAATAAAATTTTAAGTAAAATCAAATCACAAAAAGTATGTGCTTAGTACGCACACAAAAAAGGGGTCTTTGAGCTCCCACAGCAACGGAATTTGGTACTTAATAACATTGAATTTGATGTAGTAACTTGCCCGAATCCCGAATAGATTCTACTACGGCGCTTCACGCTTACAAAGGTCGAAATAATCAAAAACCACGCAACACAGACCTGAAATTTTGACCCTTTTTATTTTTCTATGGTAGTTTTCGAGTCACCCGGAGAACTAAAGGCTGTTTCACAACCACTGCCCATCAGAATTTTCGTGACTTTCCATGCGTGACCGATCTCTTTCTATTGTTCCTCGTTTAAAAAGAGAGGTGTTGCCCGTGCATTTTTATTCAATGTGTTTTATGCGATAATTGCGGTTATAATGCGCAATCTGAGTGGAAAATCATTGTCTCTCGGCTGTTTCGTGACCACCTCATCATTTCTACTATCGTTTGGCTTGGAGCACAAACAATGTGATCTTAAAATCTGATACCAAGACTTTGGAGAGTTGATTCGCTGGATCTAGCGAAAATCTTGTCGAATACATCTTTCTTCCAGAGGAACTTTTCTCAGTAATCCTTTCCAAGTAGCGACTTCAATAAATTGGATTTGACATTTGGTGAAGCAATGCAAAGTTGACCAAACTTCTCGAAATGAATGAACCGGTCATTTACGAGTTTCCAAGATTAATGGATTCGAATGTTGTCAAAAGATCTAACATAGACCTTACTTCTTGAGCAAGATATGTTTGAAAGTACCTTGGAATCTGGAAGTCTTCAAAATAAGTAAAAACATCAGGTGAATGCTTTTTGATTCAAGTAAATGCCGAATTGCACTTGGTAGTCTGAATTTTTATCGATGATGAAGTTGCCTGATTGCATATGGCAACAAGATTGATCCTTCAATCTGCAAAATTCTATGTCTGGCCAAACTTTTGAAAATCATGCAGTTTTTCAAAGTGGTTTTTGATATTGATTTGTATTTTTGTCTTTTTTCACTGAGGAGGTGGCACATTTACATTAATGGAGAGGAATTTTGGAAATCATTGATCACAAAAGACACCAATTACAAAAGACACGTTTTTTTTATCATCGTTCGTCATATCGAATTCTCGATAAATATGGTGGGTTTACGAGATTGAACAGAGAGTTTAGTTATATAGGACGAAAGGCTTCTTTTTTTATATGAACTTCAAAGGGTAACGATAATCTCTGATCAAATACGACAACTGATGAGTGTTTGCTTTTAAGTTTCTTATTCAGATTGTGTGTAACTTTGAAATTCAGGATATAACAATTATAATCACCCATGATTGACCATCAACAGACCTCGATTACTTTTCCATCATTCCTCAAATCAATGAAAAATTAAAATTTGCCGATTGGCTGAGTTGCAGCGTTTTGTAATGAAATTAGAAGTTAAAGGATAGAGTGCAGAACGTAGTAGTTTAGTTATCTTTTTCGGAGCATTTGAAGTAGCAAGTTAGATTGAAAAGGTGAGAAAATATTTATCTTCTGCTAAACTGATCCCCAGCCCTCTCGTAAGTTGTCATTGCATGGCTTCAAATGAGTTCGCAATACTTATTTACAGAAATGTAAAAATCACACCATCTTCCGTACACCTTATGATTCATATTTTACCTGAAAATGGTACGCTGGGTATCTAAAAAATATCAATAAGCCAGATAAGAAATCTTTATCTATTCAAGTACTATATCCTAACCAGTGTGGGCTAAAGAAATACGGAATCTATCTCATTAATCTCAGGGACAAAAGTATGGACTATTTAATGAAAAGATGGGAGTGAATTGCAATATTGCCCATGCTGTTGCCAAAATCAATACTTAGTAGTTGTCCTTGAAAGATTTCATGACGCTGTTTCTCATATCATAGCAATTGGTCCCACGACAAAGATGATTTCGAAGCTTCATTTGAAGGGTATTTAGTGTGAAAAAAATTCGAGATGTGCCAACTTTTCGATTATCCCGCGGATTAATAGGAGGGATCACAATTCAAATATTTCCTTGTGTCCATGAGTAATTATCAACATAGATAATCTGCAATACCAATCTGCTTTGCAAACACTTTCATAGATCATAAAATCAATTTCTCAGGAAAATATCTTGAGGGTATTTTGTGTTGTGACTGACCACGAGTCATAGCGAATAAATGAATAACTTTTGGCATACTGATACCGATTTTTATATTTTCCTAAAAGAAATTCTTCCAACATTACGTGTCCTGCGTATAGAAAGCATCTACAAGCGGCGTAATCATTAGCTCAGAACTGTGATTTTGCATTCAAACGATCAATTTCAGAAAAAATTACAGTCAAGATGACTGGAAACTTTCTAAGAATTCCAAATCTTTGATGAAAAATCCACAGTTTAAATCAAAGTTCTGACAGCAAAGATCATCGGTATCTCGCTAGTTATCATTCAGCTAAAATACATTATTGCTCTATCGAAGCGTCAAATGAAGTGGTACTCAGATATCATACCAAATTTTTTGCCAGAAAATACGATATTTCACATTCAAAATTGCGAAAAATTGAATGTAGCACCTCGGGTTCGCCTCAAAACCATGTGGTCCGAATTTTTTTCAGGTCAATTTCGTACTCAAAATTGAGTCCCGAGAAGATCTCGTGAATGTGTCATCTCAGCAGGCGCCACGAAGGCGGTAATGGGCTGAATTTTCATGTGATTTTGATTCGACATGATTAATCCTTGCAGATCGCGCTTCAGTGCATGAATTTCAACTTTGCGGGTAGTCATTTTATAGGAAATTTTGTCAGCTTCCTATTGAAAGTGGTCCCGAAAGTCTACGTTTGTGCGCATGCGCAGAAAATCGCCTTTTTCTGAAACCGAAAAAATCGAATTTTCAAACAATGGCTCATAAGTCACTTGGATCATCCCAAATTCCTCTGGAACCCATTTTTTTCGAAAGAACGCAGAATTTTCCGTCAAATATATGATTTTAAAGAAATAAAAAAGAAGGGTTTCTGAGAAATCAACTTTTCATTGAAAAACACTCTTTTTTCTCCAGGAGGCTCCCAAATCACAGAAAAGGGATTTCCGACAACGTTTTCGATAGGTTTTTAGATGCTCTTTCAGATGCCGCAACCCGCAAATCGACAGCTATTCAAAAACTCGAAATATTTCCATTTTCGTGAATAAAAGAGCATCGATTTTTACACGATAAATTTTCGGTCTGTTGACGGATGTGCGTGAAATTTTTTTTGGGCCCCATAGGTGGTCCGAAGTTCCTATTTTGGGCCATAGAATCGATTGAAAAAGGTTAAAAAAGAATCTGAGAGATGACCCCTTTCCGTAGGTCGCTTTGGCGTGGAATTCATCATAGTCGAATTAAAGGGGGAGAAGTGAAAATTCGTCGTTCGCGTCATCTCGCGAAAAATGGATGATTTTATCTTGGCGAGCCGAATATTATGGGAATTCATTTTGTAAAAGTTCTAAAAGGTAGGTAGACTACGTGTCTAAGTGCCCCAAACTCTATAAAGATGTCAAAACCGAAAATGAAATAGTTACGGGTGGTTGACAGACGAAAATTGCAATTACTCGAACGAAAAATCGGGAGGTGCGCAAAGGTCGATTTCTTGAGATCAAGGGATCAAAATGGAGCTCACAATAGCTCGTTTTTGAGCTGAAACACTATTCAAAAAGATTATGCACGCAGATCTATGAATTCAATAAATGTAAGCAAACAATGGGTGAAATTTGGGACACTTCAAAAATACTCGAGTAATGCGAAAATCTGACGATAAAAATGGTATTCTTCATACTATACTGGCCTGACACGATTCCCCTTAGCTTAATCCCTCTCTTTGAGACCTAATGAACCCTGGTGAAATGAAGAATTGACACGAGATCTGAGTAACACTGAAAACTTGGGGCGAATTACGCACTTGCCGACTACAATTACCCTCGGGGAAAATTCTACTATCCTCACCAGCTAGATGGGGTAGAATTAGCTCTAAGTAGGCTTAAATTGGACATTTAGGGGTGCTCTGATTAACAAATAATAGCAATGGTTAGGTTTATTCAGGACTATCGAGTCATGACGTAAACCTGGACGAGGTCAGATACGATCAAGACACAAACAAAATTCAGCTTTAAATTGGGATATTTTTCTCTTTGAGCACTCAAAATGGACTCTTTTTGAGGAGATGACCTTCATATGCATGTTTACTACCCAAAAAAAGCCATAGCTGATCCTCAAGACGATTCACTCCGCAGTATAACATAGTCGGACACCAAAAATGAAATTTTCAACGTTCAAGCCCACTTGCGAAAAAAGGGATAATTCTGAGCTACTAGCTCAAATATTATGAAACTCCCCTTCATAAAAGTTACAAAAGATGAATTAGCAATGTACCTAACCCTCTAAAACTCTTCAGAAGGATTGAATTCAGAAATGGAATTATTCAAGGTCAATTATAGACGAAAAATATAGTTTTCGGAGGAAAAAATGAGCACGTGCGCATTTACCGATTACTCAAAAACCTAAAACACAAAACAAGGCTTACAACAGCTTGTTTAGAGCTCAGAGTCTATACGGAAAGATTACGAAAGCAAAAGACACAATTAGATCGATAAGAGCAAAAAGCGAATGAAATTTGGAACATTCCAAAATTCAAGAATTCCCGCATTCAAAATCAATGTGTCAGCTCAATCCTAAAAATCAAGTTTCCGACATTCGGAAATCCAACATTAACATATGCACTCATCGTCTATGAGACGGGAGATTAAGCTATAACCACCAAGCAGGTCGTACATCTGCATCCGACGCGAGAATATATAGATTCGCACCCACACCACTATTCTATCCGTGAGGCTGCGAATCGATCTCCAGCATAGAGGTAATACAGAATAGAGCACCGAAGCGCCCCTTCAACTCGGCTGACTTGGAGAAAGAGACACACGATCTAGTCGGACGGCCTGACTATGTGGTGGTGTAAGTGCGTGTGACCATATATTCATGCATGCTCGTATATCTGAGTCATCGGCCCATGCAGCGCCATGCGTTATATGCAGTTAGCATATTATAGTGCGTTAGTGCGTGTGTAATGATGCTGTATATAATGACAGCACTTGAACAACAGAATACCGAAAGAATACAAAATAATTTGTCTAGGGACTAGGGACTTGCTTTGCACACGGAGAAAAAACAAAAATTTTTCTCCGTACAAATATTAATTTCTGCATTCATGGGTTCATCGAAATTTTCTATTGACCTCATACAAGTAATAACTTGTAAGATAACCACAACAAAGAAGCTGGGGAAGTATTTCTCAATCCGCTGTAACCGATTATAACAAATTAGAAAAATATATATTAGAGGCAAATGAATCTTCGTCATTTTAGACTAAAATTCGTTTGACGATGGAAAGAGTTTTTTAGTATTTTTAATTTTTGATAAGATTTATTACTCAACAATATTTTCATTTATAATCTGATGGGAATAAAGATTCTCTTCATATATAAATATCTTAGTAAATAATCAATAGATATTCTTATATTTTCGAATCCTAAGCGATTGTTATGGTCATTTTGATATTACTTAATAATGTTGTTCAGGCACACTTAATCGAATTCAAAAATATTTTTCTCTACATAACACAGTTCAATATTGCTTACCAAGCATCTGTGGTGTGACACTAATTCATCACAGTGCAACTTGAACAAAGGAAATGCACCATCAAATGTTATGCGCTCTTAGACAAACCACATCTGTGGCCTTTGGAGTTATTGAGCTCAGCAAAAAATAATCACTATTTACCCTCAGTGAGTACTACAAATCAGTCATCATACCACAAACTTTCACCTGAGATATACTCTTTGAACACCTTTTCACATAGCACTTTCATTGACCTTTGAAGGTAACGAGGTAATTGAATTTCATTCTTATGCGATGACCTTTGTCTCTCAGTAGGGCAGACTCATGGACTAATCTTTTGTCTATGTAATCTTGGATAATCAAATAGATGAGCTGCTGTCTGTGATCATAGAGAACTTCTTGCTCGAATAAGTGCTCATCATTTTGAAAAACAGGATGTGGAATGATTTTGAGAGTCTCTGTCACAAGCTTGTAGTTAATGTCTTTTAAAATCAGCTGATCTTTATGCTGCCTTATCACAGATTCTGTTTTTTTGCAAACTAGCACCACATCATCAGAGGCGTGCTTGAGCCCTCCTCTGTTTTTCAATGTGGTCAAGAGCGAATGATGAGATACATGCCCATTCAGAGACTCTAAACAACTTTTGCAATGTATATGTGGAAGCAAAGAGTGCAATACTGCTCCTGCAGTGTGACGAATAACGTCATCAAGATATTCATTTGCCACCCAACCAAACTTTTCTGTTTGAGTCATTAAAATATCAGAGTCTCTATGCAAAAACTTTTCAATATCAAATTGTTTGAAACTTTTTGGTATTTTTTGGATGGGTTTTCTCTTTTTTGGCAACTTAGTCTTCATAGCCTCATTATTAGTGTTTAAGGTATTGCCATTATTCACATTTTTTGTGTTCCTGTTAACATTAGCTATATCACCCAATGCTTTGCGATTACTTTTGACATTTTTCACAGCAAAAACAGGAACACCAGTTTCACAGTCATCATAAGATAGGAGTTGCTCCTTGCACAATTGTAAATCTTTGGTTATTAGGAAAGTGTGGTCTTGGGGGGTGCAATTAGCCGATAAAGGCACCTGTACATCAAGACTGTGTAGAAGAAGTTTCTTATAGGCAGATTGGAACTGAGTGGTTGTTGGATTGTTATTTAATCCATTCTTACTACGAATCAAAGCGAAAAACATTTCAACGTAATCCTGTGAAAGCTTGTAGGCAAGAAAATATGATATAGATTCTTCCTCGAAAAGTGATTCACAAAGAGATACCAAATTTTTCATGCAAATAATGAAGCCTGAAAATCCAGTCTTCGTGGAAGATGCTTTAAGGACTGACTTTCTTTCTATTTTAATGCCAGAATCGGTTTTAGTTTTCACGTCAACTTCAAGTTTCTCTATGTAACTAATGTGTTTCTCTACTCTTTGTTTCAATTCTGGCATTGCATTTTTGGTAATAGCTCTCCTTCCGGGTGTTTTACAGAATCTATTTTTTGTATTAAGAAGATCAAACATGTCATTGAATTCACAACAAAAATTTCCCGTAGGTTCAACGCCATGGAAGTCTTCATTATACCTGCTCTTTAAGTATAGCAAAGCCATTGCAGTGCTGTTACTAAGAGTCTGCGCAGCTAAAAAAACTTTCATTTTTTCATTATAAAAATTGACGTGGCGGTTTTTTATTTTGCAAGCGCAGTGCATTCCTTCCTCTATTTGGATATTATTAAGCCACCTCACGTATTTCCAATCAATGAAATCGGTGCCATTATAAATGAGGGGGCCTTTCTGTGCAAAAAATTTTTTTACTAATTTCAGCATATGACACGGATCAAAGAAGATATCAATTTTTTTCTCTGTTACTGGATGGAGGATGTATGGCTTGAAATTCTCTTCATCTGTGTAATCAAAATTGGCACCCATTGATGTACAACATTTTTGATCGGAATCATCCCCGCCAAATGTCACACTTACCACGTCAATTTTATTTTCATTACATTTAATTAGTATGTCTTTGAGTAAGATAGATTTGTCAATACCGGTCAGAGAGTTGATCAAGTAGTATGCGACAGGGGCTTTGAATGGTCCATTTAGACTCACGAGCATGTAAACGAGCAACTAAACAACTATTGGGTGGAATCGACTTCAATTTAGCTCAAAATGTACGAAAAGGAGTAACCTACGCGACAAATAACTGTGATGTCGAGTACTACACGACATCTTGTGAAGGATAGAGTAAGAATTCGAGAGAATTAAGATAATGAGTGGTCCTGCAAATGCGCAGGACGAGTGTGGATATAACAAGCGGGTGCCAGAAAGAAGGGGCAACTTGCACTTCTCGGATCTAAAACGGTGAGACAGGGGCAGGCGGTGATCCCTTGCTATCCTGTCTACAACATGCAGGACCGAGACTTGCGACTTTTCCTCTCGAATTTCTCTCCACCGGTCCGGAAAACTGGCAACGCCGCTGTCGGTCTTGTGGAGGAAACTCGGGAAAACGGCAACACCGCGGCTACCAAAATCTAGCTCTGAGTCTCTGCTTTAGCAGCGGACCCACAACATATCCCTGCATTGGTGTTGGTGAGTCGCAACGAGGGTCCGGAGACTGTGAAAATGAGTATGAATGACACAGCCGGTCCCCTCCGCGTTGAACTTGTCAACTCCAAAGGGCTTCTCGTCCTTCTCTTCTCTCTTATTCTCGAAGATGGCGGTGGGCCCCGATCATGCGCAGCGAGCAAACTCGCCTCGCGTCGTCTGCTAGATGGTTGAGTCGCGTGGTTTGAAAGAGAGAGAGAGAGATAGAGCGAGAATGATGTTGCTCACTCTGTCTGCTGCGCCACGACTCTGTCCCTAACTCGCCCCTTCTCGATATTCCTGCGCCCCTGATACTTTGATCTTGCGTGACCCGCTCGAAACGGGCTGCGAAAGGAGATCTCACCACCCCCAGGTCCCCACCCACTCGCGGTATGAATGAGACCCATGCGCGCTCCACATCCGCGCATGTGCTGATGAAATTTGCATCCCCAAGCGGACTAAATCAGAGCACGCGTACTCAGATGCATACTTGGATACCGCATTCGCACCAGTACCTTTCCTCACTCCAATCACTAGCATTCTACACGATTAAAATCCTCTTCCGACGTTGTCTCCTTGAGATTTTTAGCATTCAGTAATTTCGTAATTGCATAGTCGACATATGTCACTTTTTGTTAGCGCCACAAAGTTGACCATGTCTAACGCCTATCTACCTTTCCCTAGTGAGTCCACTACTTCCACATGTTCAAATTATTTTCCTATGTACAAAACATTATTATTGTCTAAGCTCATAGTTATAAGTACTATTATTACTATATTATTATATTATTATTACTATTATTATACTACCTTTTCCTTGTAATATTTCATGAACACCAGACGGGGTCCTACCCCAAGGTGAAATAAAGTACTATACATACATACATACATACATACTTGCTGCAATATTCTCGCTTGCAGTCGTTGCATTTTCTTTTGTCTACCCTCGCTTTTTGTAAAGGCAACTCCTACTGACGTACTCTCATTCTTCGAGATTGAAAACAAAAACCTAGTGTTAGTGTCCCACATCCACGAAAATTTATACAAAAGCCAGACGATTACCGCTTACTGTTTATTTATGACCTCAGTCAAACTCTTAAACTTTCATTGTTAAAGTACCTCCCCATGTATCACGTACATGCACAGAGTTGCGATCGACAGCTTAGAAAGAAATCCGAAATATGTCCATTTTAACATCAATCGAACCGCGAGTAAGCGGAAGAGTAATAAAAATTTCCCAATGACCCCGATTCTCATACTGATTCTACGAAATATGCATTCTTCTTTGAATTTCTTGACTCGAAATCATTGTCCATCCAGCAGCTGCGGCGATGAACTGGACAGATCGGTAAGAACCAAGGATAGTTTATAGCACCGCATCCGGAAAACTCGCGATCTCATCCCATTATCTCAATTCGAGACAAGGGAGCCGACCCTTTGTTCATCATCAGCTGCGCGATGTATCCCTGACAGAATGATTTCCTAACTTTAATTTACGATCAAATGAATCCACAAGAGCATTGTGAGCTTCAAAAATCAGAGCCTTTGATTGTTCCGGGAGTGTGCGAGTACAAAGGTTCGAACTCGTCCTCGGATTGAGGAAATGCCACTCTATTGCATTTTTATTACCTACTTTAAAAAAAACAGCTGTCTCTTTGTGCTCGCACGATCCCGCCAGCTCTGCTCCAAAATTGTTGTACTATTCGAAATATTATTCATATAACAATGTATGTATGTGTGTGTGTTTTCATTATTTTATAATTAATCATTAACTAGTTCATGTGTGTGGGTCATGCCTGAAGAAAAAGGATGATCGAACCATTATTTGCAACATATCGTAGCACTCAATCAAAATTACTTCGAAGATAAGCAATATATTAATAGCAATAATTTTTGAGACAATTTGATAAGGAATAGGCTATGATAAATCATTATTCATGAACTGTCATCTATATGAGAAACATGCAAATATTTAAGCAAAATATTAGCCAGAAAATGTCTGGTTATTGAGCATTTGTTTAGCATTGTAGGCGCCACTCGTCGGGAACCAAAAACTCGATAGTTTCCAATTTTTGGTGCAACGAACGCCACTTGCTGGGACAAGCTTGTACGTCCCACCAGGCCCCTCTCCAAGATGTAGCCGCCCCCAAACTCTGAGACTCAACCCTCCTTCTAAACTCATGAATAGGGCCCACGCCCTTTCTATTGAAGTCAACTCCACTTTGGGCGTTGAGGCCCGGGCTAACAAAAGAATATGAACACCAATTACAGAGCAAGACTCTACCCCGCCATTTAGCCCTTTTGTTGAGCTTTCCCTCCCCGGGAAATGCAGTTTCCGCCCAAAAATCATCGGGTCTCCGCATAGAAGCCCGCTTTTCACTCTGCTCCTGGACCTCATCAAGACCAGTCGAGCAGCTTTCTCCAGTTTCTATCTCGTTCAATCGATGGACTTAGAATTTTTTTTCTCTTCTACACGCGACGCGACAACCATCATCATTTCCATCAATCAACAAGTTTTGCACTACCTATCTCGGACCCCAGCAGCCCTGCCCGCTACCCCCAGTTTATAGTTCTTTCCGGATTTTGACTGTTACCATTTCGGCACAGCATCTTGGGGAGGATTTTCACCTGGAGTCAAGATTTCCCACCTTGAGTCCGACATCGTGTAACGAGTGGGCCCAGGGACATTCAACGAAATGAACTTCTACATCACCAACAAAAAAGTAAGTCGTTTTTTTTATACTTAGTCATCTTTCAAAAATCATCGGTTCTGTAAAATCATTCTTATAGTTTCTTTGTGAAGTGGAATTCTTTTTGAAAATATTTCTAGAACCGCGTCGCGAGTGAAGCGTGATTTGTGCAAGAATATTACACCTGAACTCACGTAGCTCCTAGTAACTTAGGGAGGAAAAATACTTGACAGATCGTCAGAGTTATTTTTCCAGAACCAGTTATTGAGGAGCTTTTTAGGTTCAAGTGTGAGGTGAATTCGCCGCAAGCTAGGTTCCCTGTGTTTTTTTTATTACCGCAATCTTGTATTTTTGAGCCATTCCAACGTTCAATTTTTTTAGGAAACAAAAGTTTCCCGAGTCCTTGGGGTCACTCTCAGACTCAAAAATTTCAATTCGGCGTCAAAATAAATTGTGAATTAAAGTGCTTCCGATGTGACATAACTGTGCATAGTGAGTTTTATGATAATTAGGCCAGTAAATCTAGCATCAAAAGGATCCAATTTCTGAAAAAAATGGGAAGTGTGTTCTCTATTTTTTTTTTCAGTCCGGGATACCCTATGGAATGATAATTCCACGGAGCAAATAATTTTCCACTGCGGCAAAAAATTACAACCAAAAAATACGCTGCTAAATGAGATCAGCAGAATGCTCTCTCTTATCGAAATAGTTTGAGAGATTCACTGAAACTAATGAGAAATTTGCAAAACTGATCAAATTCCAAAATGATGATTGGGATTCCTACAAGATAGTTATATTTTTTAATCTAATTTAATTGCATTTCATATCACACTCACAATCCAATGATTGGATCCAACCAATCGATGTAGAATGAGGGAACAGTATCTCTCTAGTCCATTAAAAGGTGGATAGATTAGTTGTAGAGGGAGATATGAGAATAAAATGAATTTTAGCTGCAATTTTCTTCTAATATTTTGGGTTATTATTACGAGATTCACTTTAAGGGGAATTAAGATGACCTAAACTGGGGTTATTCATGGAATATATGTAGTATGGTTGAGGGCAAATTTTAATATAGTTGGTGTAAGGATTATAAAAATGGAGTATTTTGAAAAAATTTGGATTTTTCGGGAATAAATCGGATTTTGAATGTATTAAAACGGATTTTGAGAAAATTCGGTATCAACCAATCGATTTAGAACGATGAAAAAGTATCAACTTAGTTGAGTGAAATTTGAATAAAGTAATTTAGAGGAGAGATATGAGGAAAGTATGAATATTGAAAAAAATATTTTTGTATATTTTGAGTTATTTTTTTGAGGAAAATAGTTATCGGGATTTGGGCTACCTAAAGTGAGGTTTTTTTAGCAAAACGTGTAATTTGGTTAAAACAGAATTTCGATAGAATAGGTCTAAACATGCTCAAATTGCTGTTTTTGTTGGGAATTTTGGTTTTTTGATAAAAATTTACGTTGATGGAGTTTGAATGGAATTTCGGTATTAACCAAAAGATAGATTGAGCCAAAAAAACCATAGCCTAGGTAATCAGAATTGGGGTAAGGTGAAGTTAGAAAGAGATATTTTAGTATGAAAATACACAATTTCAGCGATTTTATCTCAAAAAACGTTTAAATCAGATTCGATTTGGAGAGGAGACCAGACAAATCACTGGTCTTATCTCTGAGACATTCTCTAGAACTTGTAGAAAAGCAAAAATCGATAGAGTGGAGTGTAGAAGAGAAAGCGTGGCGCAAAAAAAAACAACACATACACACACACAGACACAGACAAAGGAACGGAGAGATGAGTCACTGGGGGGTTCTTGAGGATTATAAGGGGAAAAGTGTTACTTACAATCGTTAGATTTTGGCGAGAGGAATAAGATGGTTAAAGCAATTTTTTGATAAGATGAATTATGTTGAAGAAAATATTGGGTTGAATGGGAGTATTTTGAAAAAATTTGGATTTTTCGGGAATAAATGGGATTTTAAATGTATTAAAACGGATTTTGAGAAAATTCGGTATCAACCAATCGATTTAGAACGATGAAAAAGTATCAACTTAGTTGAGTAAAATTTGAATCAAGTAGTTTAGAGGAGAGATATGAGGAAAGTATGAATATTGAAAAGAATATTTTTGTATATTTTGAGTTATTTTTTTGAGGAAAATAGTTATGGGGATTTGGGCTACCTAAAGTGAGGTTTTTTTTTAGAAAAACGAGTAATTTGGTTAAAACAGAATTTCAATAGAATAGGTCTAAACATGCTCAAATTGCTGTTTTTGTTGGAAATTTTGGTTTTTTTATAAAAATTCACGTTGATGGAGTTTGAATGGAATTTCGGTATTAACCAAAAGATAGATTGAGCCAAAAAAACCGTAATCTAGGTAATCAAAATTGGGGTAAGATAAAGTTAGAAAGAGATATTTTAGTATGAAAGTACACAATTTCAGCGATTTTGCCTAAAAAATCGTTTAAATTAAATTTGATTTGGAGAGGAGACCAGGCAAATCACTGGTCTCATCTCTGAGACATTCTCTAGAACTTGTAGAAAAGCAAAAATCGATAGAGTGGAGTGTAGAAGAGAAAACGTGGCGCAAAAAAAACAACACACATACACACACACAGACACAGACAAAGGGCCGGAGAGATGAGTCACTGGGGGGTTTTTGAGGATTCTAAGGGGAAAAGTGTTACTTACAATCGTTAGATTCTGGCGAGAGGAATAAGATGGTTAAAGCACTTTTTTGATAAGATGAATTATGTTGAAGAAAATATTGGGTTGAATGGAAAAATTGATCAAAAATTCGCTGTGTCGAAAACAAAGCTTTCTCTTTAGAGAAAGGAATAGTGCCCGATTTTCAGTTTTTTCCATTATTTTGCACATAGCTCTGCTATTATGAGATTTGGATTGTTCATTCTCATCACTCAATGTAGGGAATCGAATTCTTTAAATATTAAAAAAAAATTCATGTTCCTATGTAGTATCTAATTCGCTAAAATTAGCAACAAAGGCAAAAAACGTTGGAATTTCCTCTTATTTTTCATTTTGAGAAAACTCAATCGATCGATGCGTAGATGTATGGAAAATGTAGTCCTCATAGACTACTATCTTGAAAAGAATCGCCAAGTCAATCCATCCATGAACATCTCACCTGTGGCAATTTGTTTATAAGAAATTGTTGTTTTTGCAACAGCTGCCAAAAGTTTTTGACCGCACTAAAAATGTTCCCCAGAAGCAGAGAGCTTCCTGAAACCCTCTCCTATCATTTGCAATAATAGAACTGGGCAATTTTATATAACAAT
Source organism: Eretmocerus hayati (assembly GCA_029851415.1). NCBI lineage: Eukaryota > Metazoa > Arthropoda > Insecta > Hymenoptera > Aphelinidae > Eretmocerus > Eretmocerus hayati. The sequence continues at coordinate 63,836,657 of CM056744.1, read as the reverse complement.
TTTGCCCTGGAGCCATTTGTTCATAAAAATCGAAAAATTGCATTCTTTTTTTTGCATGACAGGCCGCGAATACGCCAAATATTGATATATATTTTCCTGCATCGTATAGCATTCATTTTTCTCTAAATTTTAAGAAAAGAAACGTTGCTCTACGACCCTTTGAGCCGGAGTTACCGATTTTTTTTTCAAAATCGATATTGAATAAACAATTGAAAATTAAGAGCTCTAATTTTGGGAGATGGTAGAGAAATGTCTGGAATTTACTATGGAAAATATTTGGTACACATACCTCGACTTATTTCTTCTTGGTGGCAAGTAAAAGTTGGTGTCCAATTTTGATCGGGTGAAAAGTGCTGAAAGGGGGCGTGGTGGGGGTACTCTCGCGACGATGGGCCACGGCTTCGCACAAATCGAGACGCGGCCTTCAAACTCATGCGCGCGGATTTTTGTACCATATTTCGGGTTCTACTGAACCAATTCTCGCCATTCTTTTTTTAAAATAGGGTAGCTCGTCGAGAAAAACACATTGGGCAATATTTCGGGAAGATTGGATTATCGGTTCCTCGTCTATATTGTTCGGGCGCTCGGGAGGAGGGAGGGTCTGAATAGGTAACTCTAACGAAAGTTCCCGAAGGGTTTTCTCATGTATTTTCAGGAACTGATCCGATTGCCCCAGGTCACTTGCCCGAAAAATCCAGAGTTTTTTAATTGTTTCCAATTCATTGTGCGAAATTGTGGGTTTTTGCAGAAAAGTCGGGAAATATGCAGTTAGGTAAAAAATTTCATTGGACCAAAGTTGTAGAGCACAGAATTTCCTAAAGAAGTCGCCCCCACAATTTTCCCGGAAAACTCAACCCTGGGCCGGGAAATGCGCGAAAACGTTCCCGCGCGTTTGACATAGGCGCATTTGAGTCTGAGAGTGACCCCAAGGACTCGGGAAACTTTTGTTTCCTAAAAAAATTGAACGTTGGAATGGCTCAAAAATACAAGATTGCGGTAATAAAAAAAAACACAGGGAACCTAGCTTGCGGCGAATTCACCTCACACTTGAACCTAAAAAGCTCCTCAATAACTGGTTCTGGAAAAATAACTCTGACGATCTGTCAAGTATTTTTCCTCCCTCAGTTACTAGGAGCTACGTGAGTTCAGGTGTAATATTCTTGCACAAATCACGCTTCACTCGTGACGCGGTTCTAGAAATATTTTCAAAAAGAATTCCACTTCACAAAGAAACTATAAGAATGATTTTACAGAACTGATGATTTTTGAAAGATGACTAAGTATAAAAAAAACGACTTACTTTTTTGTTGGTGATGTAGAAGTTCATTTCGTTGAATGTCCCTGGGCCCACTCGTTACACGATGTCGGACTCAAGGTGGGAAATCTTGACTCCAGGTGAAAATCCTCCCCAAGATGCTGTGCCGAAATGGTAACAGTCAAAATCCGGAAAGAACTATAAACTGGGGGTAGCGGGCAGGGCTGCTGGGGTCCGAGATAGGTAGTGCAAAACTTGTTGATTGATGGAAATGATGATGGTTGTCGCGTCGCGTGTAGAAGAGAAAAAAAATTCTAAGTCCATCGATTGAACGAGATAGAAACTGGAGAAAAGAAAGCTGCTCGACTGGTCTTGATGAGGTCCAGGAGCAGAGTGAAAAGCGGGCTTCTATGCGGAGACCCGATGATTTTTGGGCGGAAACTGCATTTCCCGGGGAGGGAAAGCTCAACAAAAGGGCTAAATGGCGGGGTAGAGTCTTGCTCTGTAATTGGTGTTCATATTCTTTTGTTAGCCCGGGCCTCAACGCCCAAAGTGGAGTTGACTTCAATAGAAAGGGCGTGGGCCCTATTCATGAGTTTAGAAGGAGGGTTGAGTCTCAGAGTTTGGGGGCGGCTACATCTTGGAGAGGGGCCTGGTGGGACGTACAAGCTTGTCCCAGCAAGTGGCGTTCGTTGCACCAAAAATTGGAAACTATCGAGTTTTTGGTTCCCGACGAGTGGCGCCTACAATGCTAAACAAATGCTCAATAACCAGACATTTTCTGGCTAATATTTTGCTTAAATATTTGCATGTTTCTCATATAGATGACAGTTCATGAATAATGATTTATCATAGCCTATTCCTTATCAAATTGTCTCAAAAATTATTGCTATTAATATATTGCTTATCTTCGAAGTAATTTTGATTGAGTGCTACGATATGTTGCAAATAATGGTTCGATCATCCTTTTTCTTCAGGCATGACCCACACACATGAACTAGTTAATGATTAATTATAAAATAATGAAAACACACACACATACATACATTGTTATATGAATAATATTTCGAATAGTACAACAATTTTGGAGCAGAGCTGGCGGGATCGTGCGAGCACAAAGAGACAGCTGTTTTTTTTAAAGTAGGTAATAAAAATGCAATAGAGTGGCATTTCCTCAATCCGAGGACGAGTTCGAACCTTTGTACTCGCACACTCCCGGAACAATCAAAGGCTCTGATTTTTGAAGCTCACAATGCTCTTGTGGATTCATTTGATCGTAAATTAAAGTTAGGAAATCATTCTGTCAGGGATACATCGCGCAGCTGATGATGAACAAAGGGTCGGCTCCCTTGTCTCGAATTGAGATAATGGGATGAGATCGCGAGTTTTCCGGATGCGGTGCTATAAACTATCCTTGGTTCTTACCGATCTGTCCAGTTCATCGCCGCAGCTGCTGGATGGACAATGATTTCGAGTCAAGAAATTCAAAGAAGAATGCATATTTCGTAGAATCAGTATGAGAATCGGGGTCATTGGGAAATTTTTATTACTCTTCCGCTTACTCGCGGTTCGATTGATGTTAAAATGGACATATTTCGGATTTCTTTCTAAGCTGTCGATCGCAACTCTGTGCATGTACGTGATACATGGGGAGGTACTTTAACAATGAAAGTTTAAGAGTTTGACTGAGGTCATAAATAAACAGTAAGCGGTAATCGTCTGGCTTTTGTATAAATTTTCGTGGATGTGGGACACTAACACTAGGTTTTTGTTTTCAATCTCGAAGAATGAGAGTACGTCAGTAGGAGTTGCCTTTACAAAAAGCGAGGGTAGACAAAAGAAAATGCAACGACTGCAAGCGAGAATATTGCAGCAAGTATGTATGTATGTATGTATGTATAGTACTTTATTTCACCTTGGGGTAGGACCCCGTCTGGTGTTCATGAAATATTACAAGGAAAAGGTAGTATAATAATAGTAATAATAATATAATAATATAGTAATAATAGTACTTATAACTATGAGCTTAGACAATAATAATGTTTTGTACATAGGAAAATAATTTGAACATGTGGAAGTAGTGGACTCACTAGGGAAAGGTAGATAGGCGTTAGACATGGTCAACTTTGTGGCGCTAACAAAAAGTGACATATGTCGACTATGCAATTACGAAATTACTGAATGCTAAAAATCTCAAGGAGACAACGTCGGAAGAGGATTTTAATCGTGTAGAATGCTAGTGATTGGAGTGAGGAAAGGTACTGGTGCGAATGCGGTATCCAAGTATGCATCTGAGTACGCGTGCTCTGATTTAGTCCGCTTGGGGATGCAAATTTCATCAGCACATGCGCGGATGTGGAGCGCGCATGGGTCTCATTCATACCGCGAGTGGGTGGGGACCTGGGGGTGGTGAGATCTCCTTTCGCAGCCCGTTTCGAGCGGGTCACGCAAGATCAAAGTATCAGGGGCGCAGGAATATCGAGAAGGGGCGAGTTAGGGACAGAGTCGTGGCGCAGCAGACAGAGTGAGCAACATCATTCTCGCTCTATCTCTCTCTCTCTCTTTCAAACCACGCGACTCAACCATCTAGCAGACGACGCGAGGCGAGTTTGCTCGCTGCGCATGATCGGGGCCCACCGCCATCTTCGAGAATAAGAGAGAAGAGAAGGACGAGAAGCCCTTTGGAGTTGACAAGTTCAACGCGGAGGGGACCGGCTGTGTCATTCATACTCATTCTCACAGTCTCCGGACCCTCGTTGCGACTCACCAACACCAATGCAGGGATATGTTGTGGGTCCGCTGCTAAAGCAGAGACTCAGAGCTAGATTTTGGTAGCCGCGGTGTTGCCGTTTTCCCGAGTTTCCTCCACAAGACCGACAGCGGCGTTGCCAGTTTTCCGGACCGGTGGAGAGAAATTCGAGAGGAAAAGTCGCAAGTCTCGGTCCTGCATGTTGTAGACAGGATAGCAAGGGATCACCGCCTGCCCCTGTCTCACCGTTTTAGATCCGAGAAGTGCAAGTTGCCCCTTCTTTCTGGCACCCGCTTGTTATATCCACACTCGTCCTGGCGTTTCTGGCTTAGCTGTACATCGATTGGTTGAGTGCAGAACGTCTATATTGTTTGGAGTATCTTCCATTATTTGCAGCTAGCAGTTGCTGCGAAGTGGCTGAGCTAAATACTCAATGGAAAATGGAGCACAATTCACTTTTGATTCGAGCAGGTATAATAATAACCACAGAAGATTGTATATGATAATTTCACCAGTGATGAGACTTCACTGGGATGCATCAACGGTCCTAACTTCTTTGAATCTTGCTATACCCAGAGTATATATTACAACGAATACCAGACGATTCTTTAGATACCCCAATCTCGTCAGTATGATAGGAATAACGGGATAGGTGAGCGGAGACGAGAATTTTGGCGGTTTTCTTGAGTCTAGGGTGGACTCAATATCCATTGATACTATTCTATTCTTGGATGGCTTCAAAATTTCTCGTTCGAGAGATCTTTCAAGACTCTAATAATGTTCATAATCAGCGTGTAATGCGGTCCTGACGAGTTTTAGTTTTAGTTCTCCGAGATTTTTATCAGAAATAGTTTTGGTGGATCTTTCACGATAAAACCAATTACATACTATTTTCAATCATCCACCGTAGTTTGATTTAGTGGAATGATGATAATCGGTTATTACAATAGGTTTACAAAAGAAAATATCACGTGAGCCATTATATTAAATCCTTAAATATCATTTTCCAGTGTCAATATACAACGTGACGATTTTCTATCGATTGGTGATTGATTCAGGTCAATGTCCTCTTGTTTGAGAAGTCCACTGGACGATTCCGTGAAAAATATCAGTTTTAACGTAGCGGAAACTATCAAAATCCAAGTTATAGCGTCTCACTAGTCATGAGTTAAGTACTTGTTTGAACTGCTCCAGGAATAAAAACCATGAAATATCCCAGACCGGTGGCTTAGGTCTTGGCCATCTTTCTCTCAACAATGAAATATATAGAATTAGACACAGGAAATCGAAATGAACATGTGCACTGCACTACACTTGATCCACCGATTCAAAAGATTCCTTTCATCAATCTGTGACTCAGATAACGCCCGTGATTGCTTGGTCGGGATCTCGAGGTCTATCTATACTATTCGAAGTGTCTTCGATAACTTCGAGTCAGAGCATAATAGGGCAAAACGCAAAAATACGTGTCTTTTCAATTCGTTCTTAGAAACATATTTCATCCTGGAAGAGATTTGAGACTTGAGCATTATTCGACTGTCTGATCTTACATGGAATTGGGGAGTGTGTATATATATATATATACATTTATTTATTAATGTATATATATATATATACATTCATTGAATGAATTAATATTATTAATCGTAAATGTGACAATGTTGAAAATGCAATAATTTATAACTGGCCGTGCCTGATTTCAGGTCCAGTCATATCCAGATTATATCTGGTTCTTTTATTTTGATTCGGTTATGCTGTATATCATTACAAGAGGGGGATGTCGAGTGACAACAACAAATAAATGTACGTTCAAGTACCGAAGCTTGAACGAAAATCTAAGAGAAGAAAGATTCAAACATATTTACGAGGAATATTTACAGATGGTCATGAGACCGATAAAGTAAGCGCGAAAGCTCGAGCACGAGGTCGAGAGGGCACGATGAGGAAGACATTCTACTGATAAGCACCAGGGAGAGGAAGAGAGATCGGGCTGTCACTGACAGGTGTTGTCGATATCGCTGGTCCAAGGGACGAGATGGCTACGTTGTCCGGGCGCAGGTGGATTTGCCCCAAAGACGGACCGACGAGGACGACAAGAGCGGGCCAACGAGATCCCAATCCCCCGGAGGGCAAAACGATGCCAGGACGGTCCAAGAACTATAGACCACCAGGTTGGTCGAGGAGCTGCTGCTAAAAGATCTAGCGCATACGCAAAGACCGAAAAAGTCGCTCCAAAAAGGGCGGCCACGAGGCAACGAATTAATATTCGGCGCGGGTAAAATATTCGGCAGAGCGCAACGTACTCGCTTTACTCCGATCTCGCTAGGAATGCCACACGCCGGCGATGTGCGCGACTTCGATGCGCGCGAAGGGGAAAGACGGCGGGCGCGGGGGGTCGAGCTTTTGCAGCTACTGCTGCTAGCGACGGCCCACGGTCGCTCTATATGCCAACTCTCTCTCTCTCTCTCTCTCTCTCTCTCTCTCTCTCTCTCTCTCTCTCTCTCTCTCTTGTCACGTGGGTAGAGGTGGAGATCAGTACCTCATCTCACCTCTCCCCTTTGTGCCACGATGACGTTGCACTCGCGACGGCTACGCGGCCGCGCAACGTATGTTCACGGTTCGCTGGCCATCGCGGATGCACTGTCAGCACTTCGACGGAGTGAAGTACATCCCCACTGCATCGGTCTACGCTGCAGCACGGACCATCGTCGTCTACGATAAGCCATGCGACAGCCAGACCGCTCGTATCAGCCTTCAGAATCATATCTCTCTCTCGAGTATTTTTCAGCTGCCATTAAACCTATATATGCCCAAAAGTGGTCAAAATGTCCTTACCGTGGCATGTCCTAAACTAGAGTTGCACATTTCAATCGTGTAGTTTACCGGGATATTCATTCAATCTCGATTCCGTACCACTCAAACATCAAAGTTGGGTAATGAAAAGGTGATATCATGTAGAAATCGAGTATCAAGTCTCACTTCAAAATAGTCAAAACACAGCCGACATTCTGTCCTGGAGTTTTGCTAATTTTTCGAATGCTTCTCAATGATCCGACTCCGGGTCAGCGAATCGCTTCAAATGCCTCTATAACGGCGGTAATTGATTCCTAATACACCAAAGAACAAAATTCTACCACCACCGGAGTGATGAATTACGTGAACAGCTTGCCACGCGATGATTTATGGACAATTTTTCCGTTGCAAAATAAGAATTGTCCTTACCGTGGTCACTGGCTCTCGAGCACTATGCAACGTCAAGGTCCAGAAATTTTTTTACATTCCACTCTCACCGTAAAAATAGGCCATGTATTCGGAAAAAACGATCCGTTTCGATTCACGCCTTTGAGATCACTTTTCATGGCAAAATGTCCTTACCGTGGCTGTCCTTACGGTGGCAAAAATATATCGAAAACTGCTGATATCTTTTGCACAGATTGACTAACGCTTATGCACGTCTGGGAGTTGTTTTTGGATGTCAGATAGATTGGAAAATACCTATGAGCAGTCAGATAGCAGCTATATTTCAACTAGTCCATTTTTGGTCCAAATCCCGACTCCCGCCGTTTTTGCCCTCGAAATACCTAAGTTATCTCATAATCACCCATATTCACATCACTCAGCCGTTATTCATTCGAATCACCACTCCTTCCTACGTAACACACACACACACACACACACTCTCTCTGTCTCTCTCTCTTACCTTCGGCTGTCGACACCTTCTCCCCTGCCATCGCTGTGATAATGATATATATATAGTATTCTCATACTCATTATGGTATTTGGCTTAGGAGAAAGGGAGACGGTAGATGACCAATTCCATGTAAGATCAGACAGTCGAATAATGCTCAAGTCTCAAATCTCTTCCAGGATGAAATATATGTTTCTAAGAACGAATTGAAAAGACACGTATTTTGCGTTTTGCCCTATTATGCTCTGACTCGAAGTTATCGAAGTTTTTCGATCGGAGCCGCGAAATTGGTATTTCGTAAAATCAGCGACTTTTGATCGATGAAGATGCAATTTTCCGTGGGTAATCGCCTTTGCGGATATGAAACTGGTTCAAGGGGGGTCAAATGGTTTATATTGCACCAAAATATCTTGGTACAAAAACATAAACAACAAGCAGGAACCTTAAAAATTGATTTTGGCCGGAATTGGGGAAAGTTGAATAACTCGAAATAATCATCCTCAATTTTGATGAAAATTTTTTTGTGAGCTCATTGAAACATGAGAAACAAAATGTATATGGTCCGGTTTCCGCGACGTGGCGCAGAGTGGCACTAAAAATCATTTTCTGGGTTTCATCGTTAAAATTTGTTTTTCAAGATTGTGAATGTGATACTATGATGCTATGAAATTTAAGTTTGACACATTTATGATATTAGACTTGTGTTATGATTCAACACACGATAGCTGGGAGTATTCCCTATCTTTCAGATGGAGTGAATGCAATGAGAAACTGAGAAACAAGGGAGTCAGTCTCCAACGGCTGATAGCATGAAGAAAATCGTTCAAGTATCTAGTTTTGCACATGTACGATTCGCTATCAATGTTTTCACGGGGGTACAAGACTTTCGCAAGGGGAGCCAAACAATCTAGCTTTTTGAAAATATTGTTATTTCTTTCTTGATAAATAGTTTCTTCGTGAATGTCAAGGAAATCAGGACATTTAAGACGTTTTGGAAAAACTGATATTCTAAAAGATCTCCCCATTATATAAAAAAGTTGGCGAGCTAAATGAAGACACAACTCGGTGCCTGTTTAGGAGATATCGTAAGTGATTTTGGTAGATTTTTCTTCATCCTTGATGGTTAATATTCAACTCGTATGTTCAAAAGGTACTGTCACGATTTTGAGCTATAACTACAATGGTGAGACAATTGTAACATTCCATATTTCAAGAGGTATGTCGTTTTAGCGGAACAAAGCTTCAAAGTGCGTGGTACATGTATGTACGTGCGGTATGTTCAAATCCTCGATGTATGGAAATTTATTAGTGGACATTGACTAACAGCCACAAAGTCGGCGCCAATAAGTTCGTCGCGTCGCACGACCGGAGACATGTGTGATGTGAGTACTATGTGAGTCTGTGAAGCGTTGCATCGATAATTGGACGATTTTATTCATGCTAATAGCCGTTGGAGACTGAAACCCTTGTTTCTCAGTTTCTCACTGCATTCACTCCATCTGAAAGATAGGAAATACTCCCAGCTATCGTGAGTTGAATCATAACACGAGTCTAATATCATAAATGTGTCAAACTTAAATTTCATAGCATCAAAGCATCATAGTATCACATTCACAATCTTAAAAAACAAATTTTAACGATGAAACCCAGAATAGTACATTACGCAACGATGTCGAAAAGTTGGATTTACGCACGAGTGAAAATCTTTACACACGAGTGTGAGTCTTTACGCACTGGTGAGATTCTTTACGCACGAGCCGCGTAGCGGCGAGTGCGTAAAGTATCTCAACAGTGCGTAAAGATTCACATCTCGTGTGTAACGTTTTCTGAGTGCGGAAACCTTTCGACAGAGTTGCGTACGATATTTTTCGAAATTTTGTGTGGAAAGTTAGTATTCTGCTGGTCACCTCATACACCAGTAATCAAATCGTGATCGGGGCAGGTGGAGGAAAAGGGTGCAGAGCGGGGTCCAGGGGCGGCAGCCCCTGGTGGGGGTGCAGGGGGCGAAGCCCCCGCCGGGGGGCCCCCCGACTGAAAAAAATTCTGAAAATGTATCAGAAAAAGATCTTTTGTTTGATATATCATATGTTACCACATAGTTTGAAAATATAAATCTCAATCCCCAAAAGTACAAATAGTGGCCAAGATCCGAAACATGTAAGTTCAGAAAATAATATCAATTCTGAATTTCGAGGAAAATTATTATAGAGTTTTATGAATATAGTCAAGGACGGGCAAGAATGAATCAACGGATTGATGAAATAAAATGCCATTTCTATGGTTCAATAGAAAGAACTTGGACAATTCTAATGATAATAATAATGCTCTGAATACACGGGATAGAGGGCAATTTTGAAACCTATGGATTCTTTCTTATGAAAGAATATGAATACATCGCCGACACTCTTTTTTGAGGCGAAGTTTCCGAAAAGTGAATTTACATTTCCTTTGGACGTATGGTCCAAGGTATATTTCAAACCACCGAAACCACGGTGGAAGCACTCCAAAAAGGTCTATATATTGTATTGAACTTTATATTAAATTCATGATCCACCCAAGTGAACTATTTCCATGTCCAATTCGATGGGCCGACCAGGATATTTCAATCGTATGGACTTATCGAGAGAGCAAGACTGAGTATAACAATTTAGAGAGCTCATAAGTTTTCATCCTATCGAGTGAAAGAAGTCATTACACCTGCTTTGGGCAGCTTCGAATCAACGATTGGAGCACTCCGATTCTACAGAATTAAGATAGAGATCATTTTGCTCAACAACGCAGAAACTTCAAGAGATGTTGTAGAATATCAGGCTATAAAGGAAATATGGCAGTGCGTAAAGATACGTTCCAGTGCGTAAAGACCTACCTTACGCACTGTTGGTGACTTTACGCACAGGTCTTCACGCATTCCGTGCGCAAAAATTCCTTTACGCACGGAAAAATGTTCCTTACGCACTAACTTTACGCACATGATTTCGAAATAGTATATTTCGCACCGAGTTCATGAGGTTGTAGTTCGCTTCTGAGCGATCGGATTTCGGCCCGAGCCGGAGGCGAGGGTTGAAATGATCGCTCGGAAGCGGGGAACCTCATGTGCGAGGCGCGAAAGTTATTTTTCGCAATTTTGTAGGCACCCAAACATCGGAAAATTGCGAAAAATGATTTTTAGCGCCACTCTGCGCCACGTCGCGGAAACCGGACCATATACACTTTGTTTCTCATGTTTCAATGAGCTCACAAAAAAATTTTCATCAAAATTGAGCATGATTATTTCGAGTTATTCAACTTTCCCCAATTCCGGCCAAAATCAATTTTTAAGGTTCCTGCTCGTTGTTTATGTTTCTGAACCAAGATTTTTCGGTGCAATATAACCCATTTGACTCCCCTGAACCAGTTTTATATCCGCAAAGGCGATTACCCACGAAAAATTGCATCTTCATCGATCAAAAGTCGCTAATTTTACGAAATACCAATTTCGCGGGTCCGATCGAAAAACTTCGTTAACTCCGAGTCAGAGCATAATAGGGCAAAACGCAAAAATACGTGTCTTTTCAATTCGTTCTTAGAAACATATATTTCATCCTGGAAGAGATTTGAGACTTGAGCATTATTCGACTGTCTGATCTTACATGGAATTGGGGAGATATATTATACCGTCACAAATTTTTTTTCAAATCAAGTCCAAATATAGCTGAAAATCCTGCTATTATCATAGTACTGATCCTAAAAAATATAATTGTTTTCATCAAAACATTAGACTCATTCATCAATAAATTGAATCGAATTAATAGATAAATCCCAGCTTTTACTAAAGTTGGAGAATGAACTGAAGAAGATACAGGATCAGGCGCAGCTATAGCTGCAGGTAGTCAAGAAGAGAATGGGAATTGGGCTCTTTCAACAAAACATATGATTATTAATATTGATGAAATCATAAAATTCAATAAATTATAATTTATAAAATTCCATCGTCCAAAAGTAAATATTATACTAATTAGTATAATAAAAAATGTATCTCCAATTCGATTTGAGAAAAAAGTTAATATACCTGAATTATAACAAAAATCATCCTGATAATAGATAATTAAAATGAAAGATGTTAACCCTAACATATCTCATCCAATTATGATAGTTGAAATATTTGGTATGATTACTATTATGATTATAGGAAGAATAAATCTCAACAATATAAAAAGGAATCGAATATTAAACTTATTTGTATATATATATATATATATATATATTTTTTTTCAGAAATAGACATTTATGACGACCGATTTCACAAATATACCCACTCATGACGACATTTTCAGTTATGACGACCGGTCGTCATAACATTTACAAATATACCTACTTATGACGATCAAAATCTTCTACACCTATACATGACTTATGACGACCAAAAACGATTGTCTCAGCAAACTTCTGTTATCTCCTCGACGGTCATCTCCCACGAGGGATGGTTAGTGTTTTGAACGCGAGACCACTGTCTAAGCGAACCATTGTTATCTCCTCCGTGGTCATCTCCCACGAGGGATGGTTTAGTTTTTGGACGCAAAACCATTGTTTTTACCCCCGGTCGTCATAACTCATGATAACTGTAACAATGGCATCTATACTGTCGTTCGTCATAAGTATACTATAACTGTATATATATATATATATATATATATATATATATATATATATATATATATATGTTACGGGCAATGTCCGATTTGCGGGCAATGTCAACAATGCTCGGATATGTTGGGCAATGTCCGCGTTCATTGTGTATCTCGGACATTGCCCGGGCATTGTCGACAATGCCTCAGGCTTTGCGGGCACGGTCAATCATTACCGAGCGCCATGATATTTTGATGGCATCAAATAAGAATCAGCTAGCAAGGAACTGGGCGGACTTTTACAATTTTGTGTTAGTTTCACCCTCATGCATTCAATCATAAGGTTTATCCGTTTATGTCACTGATAAGCGGCTCGAATCCCGACTGGGACCAATGTGGTTTTTCATAGTCGCTTCTCTGTGGCTTTGGTGGTTGGGAACTCATCTAAAATTGTGGGTTTCGCTCAATAAATTCAAAAACAGGTTGAAAATGCGCAAATTAGTAAGAAATAAATTAGCGAATAACCCTATTCAGAATGCTGCAATGCTTGCACGAGTCAATCCAAAGCGTGATAAGTAAACTGTGGACAATCTTTCCGAGGAAATTCAAACAATTGTTGAGAAATTTAACTAGCTAATGAACTGAAAACTCCAGCATTTTGGTTGAAAATTCAACCTAGTCTTCCATACAGCTAGTAGAATTTTCCACCATATGGTTAAAATTTTCATTGAGCCGGGTCATTGCATGTGTCATTTAACCATTTGGTTGGAAGTTTTCGAAAAAAATTCTCACAGTGTACACGCCTCCAGAACTCGCGCGGGCCAGTGTTCGACTTGAAGTGTAGTCACGCGTCGATAGCGAATCGTAATAGTCTAAGCGATTCATTCTACTCTGATAGAATCGGATGTACTTGAAATGTGTTTTTTGACTGTATTTATGAGTCATAATAATTTCATCGTATGATGTATTCTCTTATTATTTCGATGCATGGATCAAAAATGTATTACACATTCTTCAAACTCCCTCTGTATTCATAAGCTTTGAAGACATGCTCTTGTGTCAAGCAAGTGATTTCTATTCACACCCAATCATGAAAGATCATTGCAGCAGCCGAAATTGATTCAACCTTTCAGCATTTTTGGTCCGCAGGATAAATATTCACCCAGACTCGATAGCTAATTTTTGGTTCCTAAGCTTAATCTGAGCCATTTTATGGTGCCCGAAACACCCTGGGCATTGTCGACAATGCCCAAAATCGGACATTGCCCGTAACATATATATATATATATATATTCGAAACAATAAAATATAATTATTGGAGTAATCAAGAATAATAAGAATAAACACTATAGATATTCAACTTAAACATATGTATTTGAATTACAAGAATTAAATACTAAAATATTTCATTCTGGAGAAATATGACTGTTCAAATTTGAATACATTAATCTATTGAATGAAAACGATAATCTTATTGTTATTAAGAATATCCTTCTCAAATAAAATAAAGTGATATATTTGATTTGAAATATCTACTATTTATATATCTATGATTCAATGAATCATAATTTTATATTAAAATATTCAAATTTCCTTAAAAAATGAATATGTTTTCAATCTTGATAAATCATGACGGGAAAATACCAGACGGATGGAAAGAAGGGTGGATATTCCCGATCCACAAGAAAGGAAGCAAGAAAAGAGGCGAATGTCATAGAGGCATAACACTGATGGACACAGCATACAAGATCTTGGCGATCATCTTGGAAGCGAGGCTAAGGGAAGAAGTGGAATGACTGTGGATACTGCCGAAAACGCAAGCAGGATTCAGGAAGGGAAGAAATGGCATCAAAAATATCTATATTCTGAAGACGATAGCAGAGAAAAAAATACACAAGAACAACGGGAAACTATTTGCCTTCTTCGCAGACCTCAAAGCAGCGTTCGACAAGGTAAACAGAGGAAAGCTATGGCAAATCATGAGAGGGTACAAAATCAGTGAGGGGCTCATAACGATGATAGAGAAGCTCTACGAAGAGACAGCATGCAGAATTATGACAGAAGAAGGATGTACGAGAAAATTCCGGACTGAGAAGAGACTGAGAGAGAGTTGCCCACTCAGCCCACTCCTTTTCCTGATTATGATAGCGGACGTAGAGGAATATTTGAAGAAAAGAGGAAATGGAGGAGCCAAGCTGGGAAGGAGTCAAATATGGACACTAGCATATGCAGATGATCTGGCAATCTTAGCAACAGAAGAAAATGAGCTCAGAAGAAATCTGAAAAGTCTAGAAAGATACTTCGATAGGAAGGAGATGACTCTCAACGCCGAAAAGTCAAAGGTACTAGTTTTCAGCCGGAAAGATAGCAATAAAGGAAGTAGGAAATGGACATGGGAAACAGAAAAGATAGAAGAAGTGGAACAATTCAAATATCTAGGGTATACTTTCATGAAAAATAACAAAGTTGAAGCACACATGAGGGAATCAACCAGAAAAGCAGCGGCAGTGATGGCGCAAATATGGGGAATTGGAAAGAGAAAATTCGGCGGAGATTTTAACAGAAGAATGACGATGTTCAACGTCTTTGTAAAAAGCATTTTCATGTATGGAGTAAAAATATGGGGATGGAAGGAAAGGGAAAGACTCCAGGCAATGCAAACAAGGTATATACGTTGGATCCTGGGATAAGACAGGTGCACACCACGATATATAGTGATGGAGGAAACGGGAGCTGGAAACATCAGCATAGAAGCCGGCCTAAGGGCGCTCAAGTACCAGGAAAGAGTCAGAAAAGGAACCGAAAACGAGGTGATGCTAAAAGAATGCATGAGGGAAATGGACACACGAGAATGGAGACGAATTGGGGGGAAGAAATGAAAAAAACTTCCATAAAAGGGAAATGTGGAGCAGTGTTTCTAGATCGCACAGAATGCCGTGCGTGCGCAGAGCACCCGTCGCTCTCATTCGCCGATGGCTTTCGCGGCGACGCTCGCTCGTTTTGAATCGCGCCACGCCTTCAACATTCTTCATTCGCGTTGATTATCGGAGAAAATGTCTCAAATCACCACGGTTTTCAATTTTCTCCACGAATCCCATCAAATTGATGCAATTACAGCACTAATTACAACCCAAGCCCCCTCTGGGGGCTAGCAACTTATATAGTGGCTTGAGTCTATCACAGCTATGGTTGCTTCGGTAGCCGAGTGGACTAAATGCTCGCGTCACGCGCTTGCATTTTGCGTCGAGCGTGGGTTCGAGCCCCACTCGAGACAATTTTCTTTTCTTTCGACAATCTCTTCATTGACTCAATATGAGCCCTGTACGACAACTTTCAAAAACTCGAAGATTTTCTGGAAAATTCTTGATTTTTCTCATTTTGTCAGTATCAGGTGTTTCAAAATTGATGGTACAGATGGGGATGAGGTCATCTCCTTGATATCATATCATATTCTAGACTCAATGATATCACTAAAAAAACCACACACAAGCGACAAAATATCCAAGATAAGCGAATAATTGAACGACAGTCAAACAAAGCGCGTGCTAAGCTAATAGAATGGCCATTTCGAACCGTAGTCAATTGAACCGGTGTTATTGATGCCTATCGGCCAATTCTTGATCAATTTGGGCGTATTTCGGCTCATCCCCTGGATATTTGATATGGCTAGGTGTCCAAATGATTCATACCACGTGAATAATTGAATTGAAATTTTGGGAATCAGAAATTATTGAAGAAGTCAGAATCCTTGTGTCTGAATTTCCAATCGATTATCGTTGAGTACAACTATCGTTGTAATATTGAAGATACTTTATGTTACGGGCGCGAGCTACACAGGCGCCCGCACTTCAAGTCTATTGCATATAAGGACCGCCACTTGTTGCGGCCGGACTAGCTCAGTCAACAGCGTGTCGGACTCTTGATCAAGAGGTCGCCGGATCGTTTCCCGGCGGCCACACTTTTTATTCAGTGCATAAAGGAGAAAAAAATCATAACAACTGGTGTCAGAAAGCGGAACGAACCCCGCTCACAAGCGGACTGTGTACTCGGAGGATAATCAGCAATGATAATTCGGTGGCGCTGCCCACGCGTAGATCTGCTGCACCGACAAGATGGACTCGGGATCTGCATAGACAACAATAAGAAGTCAATGACATGAAGTTCAGACGATGAGGACATCGTCAACTCTGCCCAGCGGGTGTGTTACGGGCGCAAGCTACACAGGCGCCCGCACTTCAAGTGTATCGCATATAAGGACCGCCGCTTGGTGTGGCCGGACTAGCTCAGTCAACAGCGTGTCAGACTCTTGATCAAGAGGTCGCCGGATCGTTTCCCGGCGGCCGCACTTTTTATTCAGTGCATAAAGGAGGATAAAATCATAACATTTATCAGTTCTATTCATCATAAAAAGTTCTTTTCTTGGTGATAGAACCGTCATGTAAATGATGATTGGGAAATTTTGACAGAGTTCAGGAGTTTTATTATTGAGCATCTCTAACAATAACGAAAATAAGAAGATCACTCAGAATTGTCTCCACGATTTGTGCCGAGAGTTTTCCCGAAAATTTTCTGAAAAAACCTGATATGAAACATTTATATGCCGATGTGATCGTTTGTGAGTTCCGATTATAGTTTCCTAATAAGCACGGTATTATGATTGCCAATAGCATTATGCCGATGCATTAGTCTAATATGATTCAGAAGTCTAGCATTGCATCGGTTATTTTAATGCACACGATAATATTCAATAAGAGTTTAGAGAGTAAACTCACAATATCAGCTGTTCACGAATTCGCAGTATGTATCGACCAACAACTAGAGTATTGGGAAGCCAAGAGCCCAATCGTTTTGACGCACATCCTAGAACCGATTAGCCCGTTAATTTCCTGAAAACCCGGTTTCCAAGATGCCTGCAGCCGAGTCAAGCGATCCGAAAGGCGAAGAGCTCGCCTTGGGTTATTCTTTCATGTGAATAATTCGGCACAAATTGTTGAGATAATTCTAAGTGATCTTCTTATTTTTGTCATTGTTAGAGAATGACCAATAATAAAACTTCTGAATTCTGTCAAAATTCCCCAAGTATCATTTACATAACTATTCTATCATCGAGAGAAGAACTTTTTACGATAAATAGAACTGATAAAGTATCTTCAATATTACACTGATAGCTGTACTCGAACGATAATCGATTGGAAATTTAGACACAAGGATTCTGACTCCTTCAATAATTTTTGATTCCCAAAATTCCAATTCAATTATTTCCGTGGTATGAATCATTTGGACAACTAGCCATATCAAATATCTAAAGAATGGGCCGAAATACGTCCAAATTGATCAAGAATTGACCGATTGGCATCAATAACACCGATTCAATTAGCTACGGTTCGAAATGGCCATTCTATTAGCTTAGCACGCGCTTTGTTTGACTGTCGTTTAATTATTCGCTTATTTCGGATATTTCGTCGCTTGTGTGTGGTTTTTGCTTTCTCAAAAGAGAAAGCATTCATTTGGTGCCAGGTCAATTTTCGTCAAATTTCTCCCAAAAAATTTTTCTTCTCCTTCAGTGAAGCTCTTGAATACATGAAATTTGTACAGTTCTCTTCCTTTTGCCAAGATCTATCTAATGTAGGTCACAGTTTTCCTTTATAAGCCCTTACAAAATTAGTACAACCCTATCTTTTGAGCCCTCTATCCGTGTCTGTGTGTATGTATGTTGTTTTCTATCGATCAGCGAAACTCCTCAATGGTTCGATAGATCGTCCTGAAATTCAATGCCATGTTCGGAGGCGTCTCTAGATAGGAATGCTAGATCTTCACTGCCCCCCAATGATTACTTTCATACTTATGAATTTTTCTTCATTTATCTGTAATTTTTTCCTATCTCAAAAACTAGGAATATTGTCTCCTTCCCCCTCAAGAATATGGAGCGGTTAGTTTACACGTTCTTCGACGTGCTGGATCGATTGGTTGATACGGAATTTCGATTGGGGCTCGTTTCATTCCAGCATCTTCATATATCTGTTGCGTCGGGCTGTGAGACCTTGATAATCACAATTTAACAAAATTCCGTATCAACCAATCGATTCAGCACGTCGAGAAACATCTAAATCACCTCCTCGAAATTTTTTCCATACAGTAGAATGAAGTACAAATCATTCATGAGATGTGCTTCTTTCGAAAAGTTTTCGAATTTCTTATTAAATACTTCACAAGTCAGAGAATACTCTTGCGATCAAGCTCAAAATTCACTGGCATCATTATGAGAGTCTCCAGGATATACCTACGGAATCTCAAAAGAGTTTGTCACATGGATCTCGAAATTTTCCGTTCCAAATGAGACATTTTTATTCCAATTCTGACGTTCGCCGACAGTTAATTGCTTCCTCCCCTAATCTAATCATCTCTCAACCAAATTTCTGTATTAACCAATCGATTTGTCGCATTGATGTGAATTAATAACGAACTCCACGTTCTCTTCACTCTGTTCCATCGAAGGCTAATTTGAATGTACACTCCATAAATTATTTTTCAACTAACGAATTTGTAGAAAAATACTCAATTTTACTTGATTTTCTTAGAACCGATCGTCCTCATTTCCAATATAGTCGCCATGAATAATTCCTTTTCAATTCAAATATCATCTACAGCTCAGAATACTCATGCCTGATTCACATTTTAGTGAACCAAATATATAACATTCTTTCTGTTAATCATATATTTCATAACCAACTTTCTGCACATTCTAATCATTTTGATTTGCTTATCTCCGGGAAACAGAATCCATTTCCTAGATATTCTTTCTATCCCTCATTTCTTGTGTCCCTTTTTTAGTATTTCGTACGATTTATTGAGTCATTTTCTATGGAAAAGGAAGGGATTTCATCAAAAAATGGTATCCTGTACTGGGAGATGATTTTGAAGTATTCAAGAACGTGCAAAAGAGTACGTCTATGTCAAATTCAAACGGTTTCTGCAGCTATTTTTTTTAAAATTTCCATACCATTTTTTTTCAACGTGAGGTACCAAAATAAGATGTTTCCTATAGTTTGTAGATCCAAAAAAATTTTTTTGTCTCAGATAGGCCGACAAGAGTGATTTTACCGAAAAATCGGAAATTGAAACTATCCTACCGTATTTTGCTCGTAACTTTTGATTGCTATGACCAATTCGGATTTTCCAAAAAGCATTTGAAAGGTTACTTTGAAAGCTATCGATTAACCACTAGTAAAACCTCTCCCAGTTGTTTTTTGAACATCCGAAAGCTGAAATACTCAAAAATCACTGTTTGGCTCATAACTTTTTTGACGTATATTTTGATTTTTTTTATTTCATTTTTTTCGATTTGTATAGTAATAAACTACCTGCAAAGGAATTTTCAGCCATTATTTTTACTTTTGGGGCCTCCTAGAGCTGTTTAAGTGCGCAAAACCATCTCAAAAACTCGAAAAATGCGTTTTTACCTCGTTCAATTTTCTCGGGCGACCTCGCAATTAATTTCATTGTGTTTGCAAGACTGTTTCACCTCAGAAATGACTGTCCTGAGTATTTTTTTAGTGTAACAGATGCTCAGATTCGTAAAAATTTATTTCAAAAGCAAACTTTTATTCAATATTTAGCATCTCCTGCGCATGCGTTGTTCTCCACGTCTCCGAAAATGTTTTCAATCGATAGCTGGTTCAATTTCCTTCAAAAAAACCTCTTGCTGAAGTCATTTTCATGCAGTAGAACCGGAGCTACAGCTGTCAAACTGAAAAGAAATGTCTCAGGTATCAAATCCGTGAGCCTGGAGAAAGATTGTCGGTCTCGTCTGCCGGTTGAAGCGTGTATTTCCGCTTCTACTCCATCAAATTATTTTCAACAGGGGGTCATTTTGAAGGAAATTGAGTCAGCTGTCGATCTGGATCATTTTTGAAGCTCGAAAATCATTTGCATGCACGAGAAATTCGAATCTAACGAATCATTGCCAGCAATTTTTTCCGATTCTGATCAGACGATTGTGAAGTTTCTGCGCA
This sequence comes from Eretmocerus hayati, assembly GCA_029851415.1. Lineage (NCBI taxonomy): Eukaryota > Metazoa > Arthropoda > Insecta > Hymenoptera > Aphelinidae > Eretmocerus > Eretmocerus hayati. The sequence goes on along the minus strand of CM056744.1, from coordinate 63,816,349 downwards.
AGCAAATGATTTTGGTGCTTCAAAAATGATTCAGATCGGTAGCTGACTCAATTTCCTTCAAAATGACCCCTTGTTGAAGTTAATTTGATGGAGTAGAAGCGGAAATACACGCTTCAACCGGCAGACGAGACCGACAATCTTTCTCCAGGCTCACGGATTTGATACCTGAGACATTTCTTTTCAGTTTGACAGCTGTAGCTCCGGTTCTATGGCATGAAATTGACTTCAGCAAGAAGTTTTTCTGAAGGAAATTGAACCAGCTATGGATTGGAAATATTTTCAGAGACGCAGAGAACAACGCATGCGCAGGAGATGCTAATTATTGAATAAAGATTTGCTTTTGAAATAAATTTCTACGAATCTGAGCATCTGTTACACTAAAAAAATACTCAGAACAGTCATTTCTGAGGTGAAATAGTCTTGCAAACACAATGAAATTAGTTGCGAGGTCGACCGAGAAAGTTGAACGAGGTAAAAACGCATTTTTCGAGTTTTTGGGATGGTTTTGCGCACTTAAACAGCTCTAGGAGGCCCCAAAAGTAAAAATAATGGCTGAAAATTTCTTTGCAGGTGGTTTATTACTATACAAATCGAAAAAAACTGGAATAAAAAAAATCAAAATATACGTCAAAAAAGTTATGGGCCAAACAGTGATTTTTGAGTATTTCAGCTTTCGGATGTTCAAAAAACAACTAGGAGAGGTTTACTAGTGGTTTATCGATAGCTTTCAGAGTCAATTTTCAAATGCTTTTTGGAAAATCCAAATTGGTCAAAGCAATCAAGAGTTACGAGCAAAATACGGTAGGATAGATTCAATTTTTGATTTTTCGGTAAAATCACTCTTGTAGGCCTATCTGAGACAAAAAAAATTTTTTGCAACTGTGTGCGCGAAGTTGTAAAAAAATGAGACTTCTCTTCATTATTTACAGTGCGAGAAGTAATGCGTGAATGACTTCTCGCACAGTTTTACATTTATGCACTGGTGAAGTGTGCGTAAATGTAACTTCTCGCTTTAATGCATTTTCATTCACGCACAGTTCCAAAATATGATGTCACGTCATTCCTCTGAAACTGGCCTTTCTTGAGAACTTCGTTTCCAAGATAATCTCGCTCGGACAGTGGTGCATTTAATTACAACTTCGCGCACAGTTGCAAAAAATAGTATACGCAACACGTGCGAGAAGTTTCCGCACACGTTACTTCTCGCACTCGTTTGGCAACTTGTGCGGAAATTGACCTTCTCGCACTTGTTACGTAATATACTATTTTGGATCTACAAACTATAGGGAACATCCTATTTTGGTACCCCACGTCGAAAAAAAATGGTATGGGAATTTTAAAAAAATAGCTGCAGAAACCGTTTGAATTTGACATGGACGTACTCAAAAACAGTTTGATTCTAGTACTTCGGTCTGTTAGCGACAGCATACGCATCAACAATCTGTTCTGGTAGAGAATCGCTGATGAGAAATTATCGTGCTGATGAGATTTTACTGCGGAATAATTTGATGGAAATATTAATGACTGGAATTTTGGAAGAGTATATGAAATTGATAGAAGAATTATCTATTATCCATTAGAATAATTATTTTATGAAGTTTATTATTTGATAATATCGATATTTTGAATGAATAAATATCTTAATACAAATCCAATAAGGAGAATTGATCATTGTAACAAATTAATATATGGGATTTTTCAACGAGTAATATGTAATTAGTTGACTCCTTCAATCGCGATGAGAAAGCATTCTGCTAAACTCTTTTAGCAGCGTATTTTGGTAATATTATTGAGTCTGAAATATGATATAATATTGAGGAGATGACCTCATCCCCTCCTTTATCATAAATTTTGGAACACCTGATACTTACATGATAAGAAAAATCAAAAATTTTCCGGGAAATTTCCGAGTTTTTAAAAGTTGTCGTACAGGGTTCGTATTTAGTCAATGAAAAGATTGTCGGAAGAGAGAAAAATTGTCCCGAGTGGGGCTCGAACCCACGCTCGGCGCGAAATGCAAGCGCGTGATGCGAGCATTTAGCCCACTCGGCTACCGAAGCAACCATAGCTGTGATAGACTCAAGCCACTATATAAGCTGCTAGCCCCCAGAGGGGGCTTGGGTTGTAATTAGTGCTGTAATTGCATCAATCTGATGAGATTCGTGGAGAAAATTAAAAACCGCGGTGATTTGAGACATTTTCTTCGATAATCAACGCGAGTGAAGAATGTTGAAGGCGGGGCGCGATTCAAAGCGAGCGAGCGTCGCCACGAAAGCCTTCGGCGAATGCGAGTGACGGGCGCTCTGCGCATGCACGGCATTCTGTGTGATCTAGAAACACTGATGTGGAGAGCTGTGGAAAACAAACCAGAGAACACAGAGGTGAGGACTCGATAGGAGAATGGAGAAGCCGATACAAGAAACGAATAGAAGAGGAAATAAAGAGGAAAATCATGGAATTGAGATCAGCAAGAGAATACCATAGATTGGCGCTGGTTAATTTATGGTTTATATGATTTTTTAATTGGAATATATCAAATTCATGTAAATAATCATATCTTAATAATCATCAATTGATCATCTTCAAATTCATTGAGATTAAGAATAAATTAATTTTTTCAGAAAATTCAAATATTTTAATATGAAATTATGATTTGAGAAATCATAATTTCCATAGTTGAATTCGGTACGCAGCTCTCTCACCCCGGACAAGGTAGCTGTCATCAAATAGGCATACAGCGCTGTTATATACGGTGGCGTGTTTGGGTCGTCTGCAAATGCAACAAAATCATTTTTTGAAGCCATGGAAGAGATGACGGGCAAAGGGGGCTGGTATAAATCGCGTCTGACGCAGCGCACCTTTGATGTGGGCTCGAGATCGACCGACAAAGATGATGATCGTGGTCGCTTCGAAACGGAGATCTTGAATGGAGGGCTCACGTGCTCTGAGTGGGCGAGCGGTTCTGTCGAACTAGCAGAAGGCAGGAGCCAATGATTGGCGCTCTCGGTTATGAAAGAGAGACAGAAGTAACAACGGGATGTGGGTGCGTTCGCGGGGAGCAACTCTAAACAAGCTGTATGAAACAGGGCCAAACACTGCACACATTAACAGATTTTTCATTCCGCTTCACGGCACAATTGCATCTCGGGCATGAATTGCGTGGCTTACTGCTAGGCATAACAAACGTTCTCACACATCACGGCACAATAGAGTCTGGAACAGCTGATATGGTTCTGCTGATTCGAGCTATGTCGGCTGCGCAGGCACAAAGCGAATCAAGAGCTAGCAGACGACGTAGAGGTGCAGCAAAGTGTGTGCGTGGAGGCGTGATGGCAAAACATAATGGCTGCCGGATGAGTTCTTGTGACGAGTACAAACTGATAATAAACCTGGAGGGGAGCCTAACCAGGCTCCGGTGCAAAATGCCTCGTGCAGATTATAACCCCGAAATTACAAGGAAAATCAGTCACCCTGGCTTGAAGATAGCGAGCTCAACTGTAGCTGCTGGCAAGGTATGAGCCAGCAGGTGGGCTGATTCCCTGTCAAAAATTTTCCACACCGATAGTATGGAATAATATTAATATACGCTGATCAGTCAGAAGCGATAAATAAGTCGACTATGTTATACTCACAGCGCCACCAAAAATATATCGCATGATCAATCTAAGGTGGACACCCCTTGGCGCTTCTTATCGTTGCAAGGCACAAATTGGATCGAAGTTGATTCTCACATGATTCGACCTTTTGCTTCAAGTCCATGAGAGACTCACTCTATTTACTTGTATTGACTGGAGCTAGACGTTATGTCTGTGCTCTATTACAAGATCGTTCAAAAAATATCATGACGATCTAAAGAATAACAAACCTGAAGCCTGATGAGTTCCACAAAACCTAGTGAACGAAACGTTGCAATAAAATTTCCATCATGAAAATTTGGGAATTTATGATGATGAGTGCACTCGTCACACTCATCACAATCATGCACCACGCACCCTTATGCAATATGTACAATATGATTATGAGCGCGCAGTGTGCATACACAGAACGACAACACTAGTGCCGACCCGAGTGGGCCAGGGTGGTGTCGAAGAGAATGACGACGACAAGAAGATGTGGGAACCTTGCCGACGATGCCGTGTTCCTAGGGAAATTTCACCAGAACCATTTGCCATCTGAGCAGCTGCTTCGTACGAAAATAGCCCATCACATTGGTGCAATCAGCTGGCGTGAGGTTATTGCTGCATGCAACACCTGTTGCATGCGCACTAGATGCACCAGCTCGCTGCCAACACCCACGCGATCGCGCACAAACCCAGGGGTATCGCCCACACCCGGGTAAGCACACCCGGGGACATCCAGACACCAGGGTGACCACGAGATCGATGCCGACGAGAAGACCCACGTGCACGTGGATGCGTGCAGACGACATACTGTTGTGATACTGCTGCTGGCGCGAGGGTGCTGCCGACCGGTAGAACTACCTCAGGGTGGGCTATACCACACCTTGCCGACCCAGAGCCCGGATGATACCCGGACATCGACTGCTGGGTAGAAAATTCGGCATGTAGACGACACGCACCGGTTGATATGTGTGTCTGTGCGTATATGGGAGATTGCTTAGGCAGTTTGCGAGATGATATTTGCCTGCCGTTAGCATGCTATAGCATATATAGCTATGTTGTTGCCGTGCCAAATAGATAGAGGTATAGTACTGCTGTGATGCGCGTATACCTGTATAGCGTTGCCGTGGCGAGTATATATAAGTATATATACTCGCATACATGTTCGCATGCAGTGGAAGTATGAAAAGTGGAGGCACTAGCAAGTTGCGCAGAGCCACCACGCTTACACTACCGGTCAAAAGTTTAAGCTCACCCAAAAATTTTTTTTTCAATTTTGTGAGTTGAACTACTCGGCTCTATTTGACCGTAGAGGACTCTTCCGGAGCTCATTTTAAAGGTTTTTTCACGTACTTTAAGATGGCACTATTCATTTTTATCCTTACGGATCGGGATCTTTCCAATTTGAGCTTGGAAAAGTGTCAATTTCAACGATTTTTCAGAGAATCTTTTGGCTCCTGCCAATTTGAGCCACATGAATGTTTCAATATGGGAGTTATGGGATACAAAAGTACCAGTCTAGAGCTTCAGAATCCGTTTTTGAACGTTCCTCTACGCCACTTCCAGTCCGAGCTATGACACTTTCTCTGAGGGAAGATTTTTCGCAAAAACTAGCACCTGGATTCAAAAATGACGAGAAAATTCACTTTTTGGGGCATATTTCAAAGGTTCCTCGTTTCCTTAATCAAGATGTTGATAAAAGATGACAGAAATGATGATTATACTTCATAAAAATGCGTCTCTGTATCTCTCTCGAATTGGAGTGCTAGTTTTTCCGAAAAATCTTCCCTCAGAGAAAGTGTCATAGCTCGGACTGGAAGTGGCGTAGAGGGGCGTTCAAAAACGAATTTTGAAGCTCTAGACTGGTACTTTCATATCCCACAACTCCCATATTGAAACATTCATGTGGCTCAAATTGGCAAGAGCCAAAAGATTCTCCCAAAAATCGTTGAAATTGACACTTTTCCAAGCTCAAATTGGAAAGATCCCGATCCGTACGGATAAAAATGAATTATGCCATCTTAAAATACGTGCAAAAACCTTCAAAATGAGCTCCGGAAGAGTCCTCTACGGTCAAATAGAGCCGAGTAGTTCAACGCACAAAATCGAAAAAAAATTTTTTGGGTGAGCTTAAACTTTTGACCGGTAGTGTACATATGCTTGCCGTGAGTGCGAGTGAGATAGAATACGCTTCTGATGGAGGCAAAATGCAGTGCCATACACATGATTGAGGAGATATTTTCCGCGAATCCCATACTCCACCGAAAAGTCTCGTTGGCGTGTGATTGTAGATATTTCGAAATTTGCCGCACAGCCACCACCAGATGGCCCTGCCGATTCTTCTGTCGAACTGATGACCAATCAACGTCGAAGTGAGTAGCCACTCAGGACTCTTCTTCTCCGATTGAAGACGAGCTCCGAAGACGAAGGAAGAACGGCCATTGTGTCACTTGTTGGATAGTCTTCGATATAGACGCACGTGCTTATGCGAGCAGCCGTAAGCCGTGGCAGTGACCACGCGGCCAGGGCCTCTTTGCCCGGAGGGCAGAGCCCCGGGGAATTGCTATTACCAAGGATAATTTCGGAAGGACAATTGTGGAAATCTTCAAGGATGTCGAACATCAACGTTGAGTGGTTTGATCTTTCTTATAAGTGACGTGAATCCCCTCGTGCGCCCCTCGGGAGCCCTGTGCGCGCGTTTACCATCGTCGGGCTTTGCCGGGCCAGGCGCCTGGGGAGGCTGACCGTGCTGGAATGCATTGCCGGAAGATTTGTCGAGACTCCAGCGCCCTTTAGCAGTCACGGACGCGTCGGGTCGGGACCCCACCGTATTTGCGGGGTGAAATTAATGCGTGGGCCAGATAGCCATCTTGCCTCGTGTCGTGGTGCAATATTGGAATTGCCGCAGAAAAACCATTTTGAGCGCAAGTCGAAGCAGCGTGCTCTCTCGATTTTGGAGTCTAAGTTTTTGTTAGAGTTTGCCGAGACAGTGTGCCGAAATAGTGAAGTGAATTTTCGTGTATTCCCAGGGATTTTTGAGAGATATTTTGAGAACAATTTGATACTGATAATTATGCATTTTTTAGCGAATCTTAGAGCCATTTTGCGAGAATGTTGTCGCGAAGCCTTTGATATGTAGATTCTTGTATTGACCGCGTAGGAGCAGCGTGTGCAGAATATATCGCCGAGATTATTTTATTGTGAATTCGGATTGATTATTTCGTATTTGCGTTCCCTTTCCTCTCCTTGTCCCTTCAGGTGAGAAGCACGGTAGGTGAATGAGACTTGGAGAGAAGCTGTGTTCCAAAGAAATTTTAAAGTTGCGTTCTCCAATCATTGCGCGAAATCCGCGAATTGCGCGAAATTTCAGGCTCAGAGTCCTGATGATATAAATGAGTAATGATCGGTACTCAAAATACCACGCCACACGCTAATCGATATTGATTGGTGGATTAATAGTAGTAGCATATCAATGAATTATCGGTACAGAAGGGGTATGTTACTAACTATATATTTGAATATATACAGTACCCTGCAAAGAAATGGAACACGGATACCTCTACTAAAACAGCCATCACTCCGACGCGTTTGGGTCTACGCCAATTTTCCAAGAAGCACTTGAAAGTTCAGAGAAAAATCTATCGAATTATTCGTTTTAAAAATTTTTCTGATTGAAATTTCATGCCTTCAATTGACATTTAAAATTGGAAAAATTCTCATTTCAATCAATCATTGATCATTTATCGGGATATCACGATAGCGTAAAAATTCTTGCGGGATGTTGTAGCTCTTTTCAAGACTTTCAAAAGAGCATGCACTTTTTGTATGGGAAATCGGCCCATGAGCGGTAACCTCTAATTTTTTTCCGCATCGTGTAGAGCGGGCCGCTGGCAATAACGAGGGCCTGTTCTGGGAGGTGTCACTACTGGGGAACTTTGAAAGATGGGGAAAATGCTTAGGAGGTAGTTTTTTTCGCAGAACGGACCTAGCTGATGCAAAAACGTCGAAACTGAACAAATGCACGATCCAATCATAACGAATGAGGCCTCGATCGATTCGGCTTGATGAGGAGCTTCGTGTGCAGATGGATTGATACCAGCGCAATGGAAGTCACGGACGTGGAGAGTGTTTGTATCGACTTTGCAAAAAAACAACCCCTAAGATTCCAGACCTATTCATCGGTAGAACTCAGACTTGCACGATGGGATCTGGATTTTCTTGGTTTCATTTTGTAGATATAATCCGGCCACGGGGTTATGACCTACTCGGAGACCAGCGCTGGTCTTGGAGGAAGACAGGCGTCCGGAAAACTATTCCCAGTAGTAATATACGAGTTTATCCAGACACAGATAAACCAAGGGATGATAGGTGGGATCTCGAATGTTTGCACGACGCAATTGCAACGGGGGCGTGCTCATTTTGTAGCTCGACAACAGCAGCAAGTATATATATCCTGGGAATATCAGCGCTGAGTTGCCAACGAGAGATGGATCTCGGAATGTGAGTGATCTTGCAGGACCACCCCTATTGATATTTCGACATTTTCCCAGATATTCAACGAATGCACGATCGGATCTCGGATTTCATGGGAAGAGATTGTAGATATCGATGAGGCGGAGCCAATGGACCCATTCGAATATGAGCGCGGGGCAAAGATCCAATGATTGCAGGGAAATATGGCTCCCAGTAGTAGCAGACGAGATGTGTCAGACAGCTGACCTGGGGAGCGTATTTAAGATTACGAGAGTTTGCACGATGCGATTGAGACGGGCGAGAGGTCATTTTGAAGCTCGATAACTTTGGCAAGTGTGGGTATTCTCGGGATATCAGCGCCGAGTCACCGAGGTGATGTATCTCTCAGGATGTATGTGATAGCGGAAAACCCCCTATTCAGATTTCGACATTTCCCTCGTATTAAACGAATGCACGATCGTATCTCGGACTTCATGGGGCCAGATTGTAGATATCGATAAGGCGGAGCCTATGGACCAGGCGGGATATCATATATTCTTTCTCCTTGTGCAATCGAACACTAATGTTGAGATGGATACATGATTGTATTCGGATGACAATCGCTTCTTGGAGGATACTGGGTGGGAGTATGTAAATGTTGCCTACTCAGAATGTACGTATTTGTATGTAACTAAATGAGCCTTACTACGTTCCAGGTGATAGAAACTCAAACACGGATGAACAATTCTTCGATGATACTACCAAGGCTTGAAGAATCACTAGATCCTCCAAGGATATCAATAATTGGGAATGAAAATCATGAATTGGGTGGCCCCTGTTTCAAAACTGAGCAGACAAAGGAAATCACAATATCCCCAACAAATACTTCGAGATCGTCAAGTGTAATTTCACATGAATCAACGATTCTGCAACTGTGTGAGATGAATACAAATCAAATGTTCCCATCTACGAGGTGAGTTTCCATTGGAATTGGTATGCTTTCAATATATCACGAGTCACTATCTCTGTCTTCTAACAGACATCGCACGATGTGTTTGAACCAACATTGAGTTGATATTTTCTGCTTCTCCAAGATCCTTGCAGACAATGTTTTCGGGTGTATTCAGGGTCATTCCTCCACAAGAATAGACATACTCTGATAAGCAGTGTTCGATTCTGTGAATATGATTTTCTTTTGACATGAAATGCCGACTATTGAGATGCGACAAAGACATTAAGAGTTCGCGCGTCGCGCAGTTCTCAGCAGTTCTATATTGAATGGCGCGGTAGCGCCTTGCTGGCGAATATATAATGAGAATTTGGATGAAAGTGATCAATACATGCGCAAGGCCAACGTGCTTTATATAAACTGTAATAAAATGATCGAATTTTCAACCAGTCGGTTGCATTGTTCTTTGAACCAGTTGGTTGAATTTTTCTTCCAACCAGGTGGTTGAATTTTTTCAATCGAGTGATGGAATTCCAAGTCACGTCGATCGAAAATCCTGGTTAAACAACGTATCGGTGGTGATCTTATCCGGATGGCTGACCAACAACGCAGATCTGCCACACGTAGATCGCTCGAATAATACTCCGATCTCTTGACTTCGGGTATATAAACGGGATCCATGAGATTGGTAAACGGTAGTCTTCGGACGATATTTTTGAGCCGGAAAAACGAATGTCCTCATGTTCTATTATAAACAAATGGAAAAGGACATCAGCGGTGGCCGCGCGAGCTTTTTAGGTAGAAAGCAATTCATGCATCTAAGCAATTCATGTGTGAGATATATTTTTGATCTTAGGAGAGACGAGCACATCACCTCGTTTAGGGAGCGTTTGGGTTGGAAACGTACTGATTCGCGGAGGATGTACTTCGCAGCTCTCTTGATGTATAAGATCATGCACTTAGGAGAACCTGGCTACCTAGCTGCGATGTTGACCAGGTACCAATCCGAACGCCCCGCACGGGGTGGTCTAGAAGAGCGGGTATTCAAAGTTCCCAACATGAGACTTGAATATCGAAGAAGATCTTTCCAGGTCCAATGCGCTCATTTGTGGAATTTTCTCCCTCCGGGCTTGCGGCAGCTTGGGAACATATCATTATTCAAAGAGTCCTGAAAAGACTTCCTGTTAACACAGTCTTCCCAGAGGATTGATGTGGAGAAAAAACACTATTTTGATCTGTAAACTGTGATAGGCATGAGCCGTTTCAATTGATGTTTTCTACTTTAGAAGAGTTATGCGCGGCTTTCTCGCTACCGAACTGAGATTCCTGTGATATTACTGTGGGCCCATGTCTTTTTCATATGTCTTCCCAAACGTGAGAATGTTTCAAATTCCTCAATCTTCCTTGTCAAGACTGATATATGTATATGAAAAAGTGACTTTTTCCTCTTTTATCTCTTATGACTCTCATGCATCTCACGATGCCTCAAGATGACTAGTCACTTTCTGTGACAATTGCAATAGCCTTAACCAAAATGATGAATTTTTATGAATTTGATGTATTTATCATCCCCCCCCATTCACTTTTTTTTCCAAAGCAAAACTAGGCGAGTATGAGGTTTAGAAAAGAGCCATTCATCTCCAGTACATCAAAGCTTCAAATTCTATACGACATGGTTTAAACTCTTGGGAGGAATGAGATCTAAAAAAACCATGTCGAGTATTTTTTGAGCCGATTTGTCACGATCAACATATCATCACTGATAGAGACTAGAGCCACTTTCCTCCAATCAAATCTTCCTTTCAATTCATCCTAATGGTGGTAGTTTGACAATTTCTTACTAGCTAATTGTCGCTGAAATGACCCGAAGTTTAGGTGAGTAGAAAAGGTACAGGGGAATATCGAAATAGAGAAAATATAACTGACTTCAATTTGGTTTTCATGATGATTCACTAAAATCTCATATCGTACTCAGTTATATTTTCTCTATTTCGATATTCCCCTGTACCTTTTCTACTCACCTAAACTTCGGGTCATTTCAGCGACAATTCGCTAGTGAGAAATTGTCAAACCACCACCATTAGGATGAATTGAAAGAAAGATTTGATTGGAGGAAAGTGGCTCTAGTCTCTATCAGTGATGATATGTTGATCGTGACAAATCGGCTCAAAAAATACTCGACATGGTTTTTTTAGATCTCATTCCTTCCAAGAGTTTAAACCATGTCGTATAAAATTTGAAGCTTTGATGTACTGGAGATGAATGGCTCTTTTCTAAACCTCATACTCGCCTAGTTTTACTTTTGAAAAAAAAGTGAATGGGGGGGGGGATCTCACTTCTTGGTTATAAAAATCCAAGGGTAACCACAAATTTTCCAAGCACTTGTCCCCACCGCACTTGAGAATTTCTTACACACGGCTCCGTCATTTTTTCCATAAAAATATACTACTATCAGTGTTTATTTTGTTCAGTTCAATCTGGAGAGCCATGCAGCTACAGGCAATAAGAGCAATATTGCGGAGCCGCGACGAACACACAAAACACAACAAAGCAGACGAATCTCTCCTCCCTGTCCTTCTCGCATGCGGCGCTTTGATCTTTACGTCACCTCTAGTCGTGGCTAGTTTCGAGTATCCACATCTGATGCAACGAGAAATTCAGATAATTCGAAAATTCATTTATCCGCGATAACAAACCAACTAGTCGGTGCCTGCGTTGCCCGGTACGCAGCAGACAGCCTCATTGCAGACTGCCGTCAACCGGACAGGAAGATCTTGCGCACGCGCTTCTATCTCTCTCTCTCCCCCGACCATCTTACATACTCAACACATGTGTAGTACAGACGTTTCGATATTTCTCGAGTCGAAGCACGGGGCTGGTGAAATCGAACTGAGATGTAAAACGAAGGCATGAATTTTGCGGTGCTGAATGAAACGCGTCCAGTGCCCGGATTGAGAAAATAATTGTACAGAACTCTGAATCGCTTTAGAAATGCTTTGCTGAGGCATTGCAGAGCTCTATGAGCAACGTTAAGAGGTTAATAATCCAAGTAGAAAAAAAGTGTGAGGTTAAAAAACCCCAATTCAGAGTATAGATAGGCACAGCGCCTCGCGCCTCCTGATTCTGTTGTCAATAGACTTGTGGCTCGATCACCTCGTCAGCATACTCACTCTGAGGAAAAGAAGGGAGGGGTGAGTTCATGGGTTTCTGACTTTGAAGTCTCGCTGCTCTCCTAAGATTCCAATCTGAAGATCATACCATCACTCTTAGTCAACAGAGTATTCAACTCGAGCTGGAGTGGGTTTGGCCATTCACTCCTCATCGTCACAATACTCAACCCGAGGGCGAGCGGGTTCGTAAATTCAGGAACTCGGGGTTTCGCTGCTCGAATGGGTTCCGGGTTCGTGGATCACTCTGTCACTCCTAGTCACCCAAACATTCATCTCGAGACGGAGCGGGTCTGTGGGTATGAGAGCAAGGGGTTTTACTGACCTTCTGGGTTTCGCTTTCTGAATCGCCGTGTCACTACTCGTCACTAGAACATTCAATTTTAGACAGAGTGGGCTTGTGGATTTGGGAGCTCGGATTCTTCTGGGATTTGGGTATGGAAGTCACCCACCCGCTCTTCATCGACAAAGTACTCAACTAAAGGCCGAGCGGGTTCGTGGTGGTAGAAGCTTGAGGTTGTGTTAGCTCCCTATTATTCGAATTCGAGAACTACTCCTCCATATCGTATTTTGATCTCCCAGCTATAGTGGAAGTTGATTCGGAGGCATCCTTCAAAATCATATGAGTTATCCAGAAAACCCTTGAGTAGTATATAAGCTGTTATAGCGAGACACAACAAATGACGTCATAGGGGGTGGGGGCGTCTGGCGGGGGAGGGGCCGGGGTCATTGACCGTCTGGCGGTTAGGTGATGTGGGCCAGCGGTTTGTTTACATCGTGACGTCACAAGGTCAAGGTGATGGTGGGGTGGTGTAAACATAACATTGTTTATGTTTATCATTACATACGTGTGTGTGTGTGTGTGTGTGTGTGTGTGTGTGTGTGCGCGCGCGCGCGCGCGTTTTTTATCATGACGTACGTGTGTGTATGCGTGTGTGTATGTTGTGTGTGTATGTGCGTGTGTGCATGTGTATATGTGCGCGCGTGCCGCGCTGAGTCTTGGAACGGAGAGGAAACTTTCGCTCGGGAAGAGATCTACATTATCGATCGATGGTCAGATAGAAAAAGGGTAATGTTTTGTAACGCCCTCTACGTTACCGACAGTAGATATCGTCAGAAGCCGTGTTCCAAAAAAGACTACATTTTTCTCATGACACCGTTTCCGCACTACCCAAATGGGGTAGGTGTCCCAGCGCGTTTTTATTTACGTGGTATCCCCTTTGAAGGCCTAATCCACGATATCTCTGATTAGAGAACCATTAGTTTGTCGAATTATAAACCGTTATGATTTTTCATATCGACCTTTCTGTTCCTCTTTTGGAATCAAAGGAGTTTTGTCTGTTACTTTATCTGAATATTCACCCCAGGAAGAGGGCTCTCGCTTCTCCCCTTGACTGTTTCTGTTTGGATAAGAATCCTGGAATCGGGTGTATCCGCCAGAAGTACTGCTCCTGTTTTGCCCCATTGTGAGGTAAGGAATACTCTCTGAAGAGAGAGAGAGAGAGAGAGAGAGAGAGAGAGCAGAGAAAAAGGTGTAGTTCCTGGCAGTGCTAGGAGCCGAATGAACGACAAAGTGGTTTTACGAAGTTCTTTATACATGTGACTCTGATATTGATTTTGTGGTGATAGCGTCATTAAAGGCTGAAATTATCTTTCCGAATTCAGTAATGCTCATTATGGGATGGGAGGATAGTGATGGGTAGGTGACATAAACCAAAAAAATATTTAATAATATTCTACTTTTATTCAAGTCGAAATTCTCAGTATGTACAATGGACGAGTAATCATCATCATATTTTTCACAATAATCCGTTTGCATCCATAAAATCGAACAGATCTTTTGCAAGGTTCGACATGCCGAATGCTCGTAGCTCAGCGAACATTAATTTTAAGTTAGTATCGCCAAAAGTGTAATCCAGTCTTGCCACCACATCAGACTTGATGGCCTCGAAATTTACTTCAAAGTAATGTCTAAAAGATATCACGTCCTTCAAGATATTGATTCGAGTCTCGACAGGCTCTTTACGGATCAAATCGTTTAAGAAATTGTTCACGTGCTCGATTGCGCGGTTCACAAACACACACAGTTCCTCGCATTTTGTTAGCTGCGTGGAAAGGCATTCACGTAACCGCCTCAAACCTTCAAAAGTGGCATATTGCATCACGAATCCAGGTGCAGCGTCGTGCTTCTTCTTCTTCTTCTTGCATGGCTCCCCGTCACGGTCCTCATCCTGCTCATCCTCAATACTCGATAATCTCAAGACCGGTAGTTGTGGACGCTCGTCGATAAAAATCGTTCTTGACCCGTATGACGTAGTGAAATTAATGTCGTGATTTGGTAAGTACACTTTAGAGCCGTTGAAATTTTGTGAAAAAGAGTATGCATTCTGGAGATATCCATCCATAGCTTCAATTTGATCAGTGAAGTGCTCCCAGCTGGTCAAGTCGAAAGTTACATGTTTGAGCGGTGAAGCGTGACTCCCTAACTTAACGACTGCCCTGTAGGTTCCCCCAAAGTACTCCAAACCCACAACAGCTCTCTTGAAGTCGGACCTATTCAAGGCGTAGGTAGTTGAGAACAGCAGATTCGGTAAATCACGTACCAGTTTTATACTTCTGGAACCAGTCCGAGATGACGGGGCAGCAGGGAAGTCAGCTACGGTGATGACGTTGTTAGAACTGGCGTCAGGAGTAGTATGAACTTCCAGGCTATTGAGGACGTTGTCGAAGGCCGCAGCCGCGGCTGCGAGAAGACTTTCGTCGATACCATGGGCAGTGTCTTCGACTCCGGCAGCAGCGGTAGAAAGAGATACGGTGTCGGCCATTCTGAACTCGAGCTGGAGTATCCTCAAAGGCTCAAAAATGTTGACTGTGGTACCCCCAGCACTCGCGCTCACTTTTTTATACCGTAGTAACCCCCCACTCTTACTGCGGAGGAGTAGGAGGCTGAACTCGTACGAGTGGGGGGGGGGGTATACCGAGTCGCTGGCGTCAGTCTGCATAGCAACAGAATGTTTGTAACCGTCAAAAACGACCGTTGGCTGACTTGAGGTGGGGGGGGGCTGTTCTTTCGGTGTAAAATCCCACGGAGTAGCGGTATTGTTTGATGTTGTTCCTCGTAACTATTCAAGCATGAACTGACAAGGGTCGGCAATAAAGAAAAAGTATAACGTCACCGATTTATAGATTTATGACCTCATTCCTAGAAAAGAGTAGTTGTACCCCCGCCTCCCACGTTCCGGCTCAACGACTGTAACGGTCAAAATAGGTCCGTTACTTTTTTCTTACACATGGAATCCATTGCGTTACCTTCAATCCGATGGGTCTGGGAGGCGTGGGGGAATTCTACTCCGTAATTTTTTTCGTCGAAGCAGTAGCAGATTGCGGCACCGTTTAAAGTTTTTCTTTTACGACCTGTAAATTTATGATCTGACACTGAAGGCTTGAAAGAGATGTGTGTGAGAATGTTGCCGTTAACCATAATTTCAGTATGAATGATGCAATCGTCAAAGGTCTTTGCAATGAGTCATCATAGAGTTACCGTTGCCAGGGGAGGAGATCATCTACCCCCTCCCCCTTTTTTTCTTCCTATGCGCAGTATCTGCATGTGTTCTCGCCTGCGCATGCTCACGTCTTCTTCTATATACTCACGAAAGCCTCCATTTTGTCAGCTGTGGCTAGTGGGATTATGGTAACTGAGAATTGATGCGAGAAAAATGTTTAGGAGTACATTACGATCGAAGCTATGATTTCTGCATCGTAAGCAAGAGTTCATGAGATAAAACAAAGAGGAGAGGTGAGGCTCCAGGTAGGGGAATGACAAATTCATACAATCTTTTCTTTTTATTTACACTCATTTTTATTATCGAATCTTCTCTCTTGATACAAGGGCTCTTAAGTACAGCACTAATCACTTACATCTCGAGGTACATGCTTGTATATGGGAACCAAAACCGGTAACATTTTCACGAGGGAATACAGCAACTTTGCTCTTCTTCACTTTCTTCCGTAATCTTTTCATGATATCTCGTCTAAAACGAGTGACGATTGAATCGTTTGATCGAGTGTTCGAGGTAAAGATGCTGTGAAACGTGCGTAAACTACTACCATGACACATAAAATACAAAAACATAATACAGTATTCACCACAAACTTCCGAATCAAAACTCTGCAGCGTCTTCTTGTTCCAGTCGTAGCGGGTACAGTTCCTCTTGAGACGTTCGAGATGATAAGGCGAGGTGGGTGGCTGTCCGTAACTATCGAAATATTGTCCATGTCCATTCCTGTTGATATAGATTGCGATCCAGTGAGACCCGGGCTTATTGGAGGTATCTAGGTTTCATACAATGGCCGCAGGCAAACTCAAGATCGCTGGCACGCGATCAGCTGCGTATATACCAATCGAGTTTGCCTCCAAACCGCTAATGGCTTGCATTACCTGATGGGTATTCATAGTCGACTTCGGATGTGTTGACAATCATCGAAGCGTCGACTTCATCCTCTACGCCTTCTGTACCCAATGGTCCTGTTTCCGGGGCCTTATTTCTGTGTTTGGCAAAATCCACAAGGTCACGTCCAGCAAACTCAGCTGCTTTCCTCGCGAGTATTCCGTGGTAGACGAGAGCTAGTCGCACTTCATTCTCTTCAATATCGTGTCGCTCTCGGAGTTCAATGGGTAGGATCGAACGCAGCCATTTCCTGAGCTGTTCAACTCTGTGCAACGCGCATCTATTTTCTATTTCCCCAGATTCATCCTTGAATATCTTGAAGCCGTGGTAGATGCAAGTATTTTCACCGGGTAATTCTTTGTTGAGCTGCTTGATTGCTGGGCCACTGTGCGATTCAATGTTCACGATCTTTCTGCACATTATCGACTCGAGATACCTAGCTTTAACATGTCCGTAGACGAAGATATTGATCGAATTCTCTGCTATCTTGACCAACCGCTGGCGTAGGTCCTCGATCGATACGTCCCCGTCGAACCACTCCAAACCGTGTATACGAGTAGTGCAGTAATTATTGCTTGTTTTCATATCCTCTGGTAGATAACTGAAGGGGTGCGGTGGTTTCACCAGCCAATGGGCACTGATACCTTCTGGTAGAGATACCACTGCAATCTCTTTTGGTATATATTTCTTGTCCTCATCTCGGAAACCCTGAATGTCTATAACAAAATCCATTTTCATGGAGAGTGCACGGTTGAGCCACTGGATCGGAGAAAGACCAACTGACGCTCCGAGAGCTCGCATGTCTTTCCTTATACTCTTCACCCTCCGATCCTCCTCTAGTCCCCCCTTACGCACCGAAATCGGTCACGATCTGTCTGCTCGAGTCGATCTCTAGAACATTGTCGTACTCGGCGTATACGATACAGTTTATGGTTTGCGTAAGCGCTTCATCAAACCGTACCTCTATGCGAACACTACCATTGCGAACAATATTCCAATGGGTTGCGCAGTGTGCTGATAGATCGGGTGTAAGATCGAAAGCCGTGATGAAGTTTCCTCTCCTATAGTTGAGGCGATCGATACCATTACCTTCGTTGGCGAAATGTATGCCTGTACCGGAGAACAAGGTTTGGAAAGTATCTACGTAGAGCTGATTATTCCCTGTGAATTTTGGCTGCAGTGGTTTGCTAGGGACTTGTACACCATCTATGTATAATGAGAGGTAATTGATCCCGAAATGTTGGAAGTTGGAAGGGTTCATCCGACGGTTCCCGTTGAAAGCCCTGTTATCAACAAAGCCAATGATAATCCTTTTCGGCAGCTGTCCAAGGATGACGTTGTTCAGCGTATCGCCAAGGATCCCCGTGTGCATCGTGAACGATTTCACTTCAACTCTTGTTATCGGATATTTTGCCGTGGCTTTGGACAGCGTGTTGGCGTGCGCTAGTAATACCCCGGGGCTGATTTTCACGCGTCGAACAATTAGAGAAACTTCCTTGATTTGAACGCTGAATCTACCATCTTCGGAAATATCCATGAGACAGAACGCATCTTTGCTCCGTACCAGGCGGACTCTCATTTCAACACCGTTGATTAATATACGATCTTGGTTGAAGACATCGCAATGCAGATGCCCTATCATGTCAACAGTCTTACCACCCAGTGTAGAATACTGTCTATATGCGAGTCCTGTGTTGGCCGCTTCCCCATCAGCGTTTGGGGCAGCGTCGAATTTGTTGCTCGTATCTTCCCGACACAGACACGATGTCAAATGAGACTCTTTCGCTGCTGGGCTGTAGTTGAGCAAAGACTCTAGATGAGCTCGGTACGGATAGGCATTATTTGGTGGGGAAACAGCTTTTTGATTGAAAAAGACGTCTATTTGATGGAATAGCGAGTGTAAGAAATTATTGACGGGTCCAACCTTGCGGTTTTCGGCGTCCGCTGCTACGGGTGTGATTTTTGCTTGCACGTGTAGCATAGTATGAGCAAGATCCAAATAGTGCTCGCTAGCGCTTGGAACAACGAATTCGATCGGGGCATCACCTTCGTCGGTTAGGAAAGACACCGGCTTATAATGCAAGAAACTGCTGCTTTCGATTGATGTTTGTGTCGCAGGAAGAGAGAAGATATCCAATTCGCTTGACATACACTCATTAGAGTGAGTGTGTAAGAAAGCCATCTTACTCCTTATCCAATATTATATTCCTTGTGGTCCAAAAATATCTGTCAAATTTCTTAGCTTCGCTGGTTTCCGCCTGGTTGTCGTTTTACCGCTTGTCTTCTTCTTCTTCTTCCTCTGACCTCGTGTCACTTTCCTCTTTGTTACTTTTTTCCGCGACGAGACGGTGCGTATAGACCCGCGCGCTTTACGAGACTGACGTCGTCGCTTTACTACGCGCGATTTATATCCCGATCCTTTCATCATATCAACCAATTTTTCAGCTGCCTTCCTCTTGAGATTCTTACCGGATTCTTTGACGCGAACTTGTAGAGAATCTGTTAAATTCATACCGTTGTTCGCCACGTCATCCAATACGTTGATACCAGTCTTGACTGCTTCCTTTCCCAAAGCTTTCACTCCCCTTGCGATGTAAGGTAAGATTCACCTCGCCAGTCCTCCCAACCAAGCACCAACTCCCCGTCCACGTTGATACGTTGACCCAACAAAGTATCTCTTGGATCCCCCTCCTATTTGATCCTCGTAGTATTCTATGTAGTGGCTCATGGTAGCATTTTTATTCAACGGTCGCGCTTGAAATGAAGCGTAACCGTCAGCGTACCGTACTCGAATGGTATGTGGCGACCATGACCATCTCTTATATCTATCTCTATGCTCTGAATACCATGTTGTAGCAGGGGGATGTATTTGATTGGGGCAAATTGCTTCGTGATGTTGCTTCCAAAATCGTATTTAGAACCATCCAATGAAACAATTCGTAGTAAACCGGCTTGTGTATCACCCACCGTATATGGCTCGCAAATATCTGTATAGACAAATAGCTGGTCGGGTATGGCTCGGGATAGAGAGGCGGGTCTGATACCTGCAATATTATTGTCGGTGTCAGGCGAAGTCTTGAAAATGCCTGTTGTACGCTGCTCCACGTCTTCAAAACCAAAGATACGTCTAATTTTCTCATTAAAAATCGTATAATGAGCTCCGTCACATTTGCATTTCTGTCTGAAAACGTAGAATCCTTTCTTCAAATCAGCGGGCTCGAGTACATGATGCTTTTCCGATACTGTCTCGCTATTTATTTCACCGACCAACTCTTCGATCGTGCAATATACACCAGGTAGTGTTTGATATCATCCCCTGGTGACCTCTCCCCATCTTCACCAGATTTATTGAAAATGAACGAATTTTCGGTATCTTGAATATGCATTATGGTACAGGGTATGTGAATCTCGGCTAGTCCAACCCTCCAATCACCAGCCAGACGGATCTCCCTGGATAAATGCGTCGAGAAACAAGTAGTCGCATTTTTTGGGAAGTACTGCATGCTGCTGTTACTCGGAAGAACCAGATAAAAGTCGTCCTGCTGATCCATTTCAACGACTCGTGTTGATTAAATAGATTGGAGATCGTCAGCCTTTAACCAGCTGTTGAACTTGGATGGATACCCCAACCACTTGACGAGAACTTCTCTTTTCTTACCACGCCCTCTCGATTTTATTATCCGCTCTATCTTGGAGTGTTGATCATTTGCCAAACGTTTCTTACCGACCGGAGCGAGCTCTTCCTTGTAAAAAAATCCGTCGATGATCTCCTCGTTCAGATCTTGAAGCACATACGTATATAAGTCTTGTCGGGTAGAGACCCTATTAATTTTAAATATTTCCTCGCTGTAATTCTTCTCATAACCTTTCTCAAAGGTATTTTTCGTACGACTGATGCGCACGTAGTCTCCGACATTGTATTTAGCTGGTGCTGAGATAACTCCCTTTCTCCGATTAACTGTCTGCTCCGAAGCGCGACGTTCCAAGTTCTCTCTAGCCATTCGGGCATTGTAAAGTGTTACATCGCATGGTCTCATTCGTGTCCCGGTATGTAGAGTATGGTTATAAGCATGGAGTATTTTATGTATTACATCAACGTACCGCTTGGTGTTTGTATGAGAAAAATAACGCCAGATGCGTTCTTTGAGTGTCCTCATGAGCCTCTCTACGCACGCGCATTTGATATCCGGATTTTTTGCGACTCTAAAACTGATATCGTGTTTCTTGAGATACGTTTGAAACGCGTTTCCGAGAAACTCTTTACCGCGGTCCGACTGTAAGCAAATAGGGCGCCTACCTTTGGCGTTTTCTAAGATATCGTTGAAAACACCGGTCACAGCTGATGCAGTTTTATCGCGTAGTAGTCCGACCCACGCGTATTTACTTAGTACGTCGACGACAACGAGGAGATAGTTATACCCGTCGTTGTATTCCTGGAGAGAGGTGAGCTGCATCAGATCGCATTCCCAGATATCATCGACATTAGTTACATTATATCGTAACCTTGGAAACCTTCTACGGATTGGTCGATGTAGAGTATACGCGTCTTGATTTTTCAGCCATTCATACACGCGTTTCTTCTCATTTTCGTTCGCGAGGGTATCACCTTTCTTATTCACTCGTAAGAGATTCCGGGCTCCAGCATAACCAGACTCATGTGAAGGGTCGTAATACTGCCCGCTGTAATCATAAGAATCAGGGCTCAAAGATCCATTCTCAGCCATTTCTTTTTGGTTCTCCTGCTCGACAACTCTTGTGACACGTCTTGCGCTAAGCTGTCGTTGAGACTTGCAGCTGCTTCTCCCCAGCCTTCACCGACTGCCGGAGTCAATCGACGTTTCGCTGTATTTAACGGATCCGTCAACCGCTGACCAATTTTGATGATATTTGCATTACCGATTAGCTCACTTGGAGTGTCCGTGACTTTTATGAATTTAGCAAACTCTAGTTGACCTACGGGTGCATTACTGTCCTCCTCCTCTTCACGCCTACCCCTCTTGACCGCTTTCTTCCTAACTACGTCGAACAATAGTTCGATTATGCTGGAAGCCTCTATTTTATGCCCATCAATTTTCACCGTTCCTGTATCATCCCACTCGATCCGATCGGGGGCCGCGTTCTTCCAATGCTGTAACAGCAATTTGGCTCGATTTTTGTACATACGCGGTATATGATTTAGGATCGTCTGTTCATCTAGGGGAGGGGATTCGATACCGTTTGGATCGATAGCCTCATTCATATCACTCGATCTTTCCGCATCACGATGGATAAGATACCTACGCAAAACTTGCAAATATCGCTTGCACTTCTCGTCTACGGTTCTATGCGTCTTTGAATGGAGGATTTCGAACATTTCTGAGTCGAGTCTCGACAGCGGATCACCCGGAGTTTGCACTGACTCCAAGCTCGATGTCTCACCGCTACCTACTTGAGGAGTTTCAGTTGGTTGTGGTCGCTCAGGTTGACGATGCTCCTGCTGCTGAATTCGCTCCAACATTATCTCTGGCACAACAACCATCTTACGGATCCTTTCCATATTATTGGAGGATTTTGGTTACCAGAGCGGATAGAACTAGGGCTATTAGTACAGGAATGAAAGATCCCCCGCTTTGTAGAATGGTACGTTTCTTCTTTTGCCAGTCTAGTGAAGACGCGTTCCTGCGAGCGAGCTGACGCAGCACGTTCTTATGTTTGCTCAAACTTTTCTTCTCATTCTCCTTCAGAGAGACTACACCGTGTAACACGTTTAGCGCGCACTCGCAAATGCAACGAACGAGGATTTTATCCGCTTCACGTAACAGTACGTCGCGTTGACGAGCATCGGCGTGACGCAGTGCGTCAAGAACAGCTACGCGTCTTTTAGTGAAATGTTTGCCGGGCAAATTCGCTGTCTTCGAACCTTTCGCGGCCATCGTTCAGGACTGACTGTTCAATCATAGCTCAACTTCGAGTTCTTGTTCTTCTTTGTCAGCAATGATTACTCTTCCCCCCTCAGTACGGTTTGATATTCACGTGTTTCGGTACATAAGCGTAGTGTGCTTTATCATCGGGGAAGATACCCGTGCGAAAACGAAATTCATCGAGTGCACTCTGTGAAAGATCGAGGAAAAGATAAGAATGTGGTTGCTTCGTTGCATCCAAATAAGCATCCCGTAAAAACCGAGGCTCTTCAGGGCAAACTTGACGGGCTAAATGTTGAATTTGCGCTCTATCTCGGGGGTTTTTGAAGATCACCAAGTACTTTGTGTTCAAACTTATATCCCTCTGCGCTTTCCCCTGATGAAATATATTTTGTGTGATGTAGATCACGCTTATATTCTTATGATGACTCCCTTTTGTGAACAAGTCAAGAATCAGATAGTTTGATGATTCTCGCATGAGATCGTCGAGAATCAACAATTTCTTTCGATCGTTATCGTTTGAATAGTCACTCAACTGTGGCAATCCCTCCTTGAATTCTATCTGGATGCCGGGCAGACCCGGTTTCAAATCGGAGATGTATGTCTCTTGCCACTCGGCATAATAGAAGAGGATCCGATCGAAGCGTGTGTCGCAGATTTCGGGTAAGTAAGCGAGAAATTTCCGAACAAATTGTGTCTTACCACACCCAGTAGGTCCACACAAACAGGAAGTGAAAGGATGCTTCCATCGAACATCCATACTGACAACTGACGGTGGAAGTTTACCGACCTCAATTTATATGGTGTGAAAAAGCCCTCATACCCGCCCGCGGTATCAACTGACACTCGCAACGTGGCGGCGGCGGCGGCGAACAGGCGCGAGCATCAGCTTCAATCCGCGCGCACGCGCGCGGTCATCTGCTCCCTCGCGAGGATGAGCTGACTCACGCGAGCATCAGCTCTTTCACGCGAGGATGAGCTCACCCCCGGGGGGACAGGGTCGATGAGGCAGTTCCGTGGGAGCACAGTCGGCTGGTGGATAAAAAAAATTCACTCGTCGCAATTGTCCGTCAAATTTACCTTCATTCCATGTACCGGGCAATCATACCGTGATACTACAACGTAAGGGTAGGTAGAAAAATAGGAAGTCACACTCGTAAGTTAATATGAAAATATATGTTTTTTATTCTTATCATTATCTTACATTCATTTATGTACATGAGTTCTTTGGTTTGTCTACTATATGAAATCATGTCTTGAAGACTACAATATCCAAAAGGGAGAGAGAGTGTGGAGGAAATGTATCGCCTCTTTTGCAGAACTATACTACAAGTTTTGAACTCATCACGCGTCACAACATCATGTAATCGAGTTCTCCTGATTGCTCTGAATTCTAGTCTTATAGACTTGTCTTCGCGATCGCGTTCGTCGTCTTCGAATACTTGGTCCACGAGGCGAGTGATACTACTGAAATTTATCTTCAAACTGTTTTCAGAATTTAATGAAATTCCTTTGACCTTATAGTTCTCGAATACCTCGTTGGTGCCGGGAACCACGACCTCGTATCCGTAAAATTTCGGGCCACCGGAGACAAAGGACCGTATGAAAGCGTTTTTACCATAGGTTTCCAGTTCGTCCGTCATATCACCGAGCAAAGTACCGACTCGGGGTTTGTATTCGTGTGGAGCGCTCTTGCGGGAAACGAATATACACGAGTCCGTATCAAAATAGAGGACTCTCCGCTCAAGCCTCTCGAGATCATGGTACAACCTCAATCTCGCCTGAGCTATTGTGTAAGCCGCGATAACAACATTGGTGTTTGGTGCGGGATTGACGGCATCGTCTTTGAAACGCCAATTGACATACAGGGTTTCGTCATTTACAATCAGAATGTCACACACCTCTTTTTCTGGAGCAACCAGCAATTTCAACAAATCCTGCCGCGAGTTCACGACCTCTGTTTGTAGCAAGTTATCCCTCTGACCGAATTTCCCCCAGAAAGAGTTCAAGGCCAGTTTCGCAACTGAACGGAGACCAGCGTTGAACTCGATCTTCTCTGGGTCTAAGCGGATACCTTCTGCGCGCTCATAATCTTCTATATAACGAGCCTTAGTCTCTTCATCTACGCACCATGATGGCCACCCACTAGCTTCTTGCTTAATTTTCAGGAATGTGTTGATGTATTCAACAAACAAACCCCCCTCACCCGTGAGGGGGTCATAACATGTCATTTCATACTGCCATATGATGTGAATATCAACTATACGACACCCAAGTTCGACCGCTTTTCGGAGCTCATCGGCTACCCAAGTTCCTTCAAAAATTCGTTCCTCCTCTTCGTTGTGATTACAATCACCTTGACGCATTTCCTCGCAGCATGACCGACAGAGAGGGAAAAGGAGCCAACCGTGCATCTTCACGGGGAGAAGCGGTAAGAAAAGATCGCGAGGTGGCAGAACACGACACTTAACCAAACCCTCGACACGCTCCAGATTGTTGTAATCGCCGCCCGTGAGAGCGTCAGACTCCTTCCCAACGTATATTCGCGGATGACCTATCGGAAATTTATCCGTCTTGCAGATGAAAGGATACAAGGAGCATATGTCAAAGTAATAAATTTCTTCGTCATCATCAACACCATAATGCGTTACAATATTCTCGGTACGGCCACCAAAGAACGGGTCTCTGGGGTTGAGAGTGATTTTACTCATCAGAGGATGATTTTTTATGTACTTTCGGATCTCGCTATCGTTCTTCTTGATATCGTCAAATCCACATTCCCACATTACCCGCACTGTGTAACCCAAGTCTTCTATTCGTTTGATTTTGGCTTGGGTACTCTCGTAAGCCTCATTGAACGATCTGCCATGAGAGATTTTTTTGGTGCGATCGCCATTAAAACACTTGGGGCAACCGTGGTAAAAGCATCCCTGGTACTCAAACACTGTACCCTTTGGATTGTTAGGATCGTCGTTAGGAAGATATCCATCCACAAGAAAACCCTCGGGTAACCTGAATTCCCTTGCGCGGCCTGCATGGATTATATCTCGATCCATCTCTCGCTCGCAGGTCACCAACCATTCTAGTGGCTTTTGTGAATGTTTGTCACCTCTTCGGTAGCCACCCGCCGGAATTATTCCAATGGTGTCGGGCTTCAAATAATTCTTCCGATAAACGTGTGAACAAGCTGACGCGATAGTGACGGCTGAAACAAACGGGTCCGTATCTCCAACTTTAAGGAAAATGTTGCGGAACTCTATGCAAGCCCGCCGCAAAATTTCGACATCCATTTCACAGTATTCCACAATTTCTTTCGCGAAGTCGAAATAATAAGTGTCTTTAACAGAGTGATACCACTCGAAGAATTCCTCTCTTTCACTCGTAGACATCGTGTTCGGAGAATAATATTTCGCTTTCGGGAGTTTCCCTGTATAGCCCTGGTTCCCGAGTGTATTAAATAGATGAGGGAAATATCCTTTTTTACTACTCTCCGGCAAACCGAAAGTTTTTGGCAATAAGCTCAACCTCATATGGAAGTAATTCAGACTATCGATGAATTTCGTATTTCCAACTTCTATACTGATGATATTCTGACCGTTTAGAATGACGCTAGGTGATGGGTACTTTGGATTTGTGGTCAACTCCTTCAGAATAAATTGCCCGTCGTATCCACCAGCATTATAAGCAATGCAAATTATCTGCTTAAATGCTGTTCTTTTGCGAACGCACAGCTCAATCAGCTCGTTTATAGGATCTCTTTCAAATTTGAAATGTCTCGGCCCACATGTAGGACAATCAATATTCATATCATCACAGTTTATACAATCGGTACACACCTTATGCGCAAGACACAGCGTGGGTACGTGTTCTTTGGTTTTTTTTGACCTTTATATTTTTTGTCCTGACGCGTCTCAACATCGTAGAAAATATAACAATACTTCGGCGGTTCATCGCTCTCTGGTTTTTTTTTCAGCGGTTGCATGTAACATAAATCATTTGGCGAATGCCTCGTGTGGCAGCGATTGCAATAATTTATTCCGCACTCGTGTGCAGGGTCGTAGCAGTTAACAGTCTTCAGACATACCTGACACATTCTCAGTACCTCGCATAATTTTTTGTTCTTCTTCTTGTAACTACCGTCCTGCTTATGGTTTTCATAACATTTGCGACCATAAAATAACCTATGACAATCGTCGCATTTGATCATATCTACATTGTCACTCTCGCATACGGGCGTGACGAAACAACGCGAACAAACTTTCTCACAATTATGCTGATTCACCCGGGAATAACGAAAATTACAATGTTCACAGAAGAACTTCGCTTGAGTAATACCAGTCAAATTAAGAATGGTGTCGTAGTGATGACTCCGATGGTTATAAAGGAGGTTGATGGTACCGGAAGGAGCTTGGCGGAATTCCACATAATCCGTACCGTCAAAGAATGCGGGCTCGCCACTCCCAATATTGAAAGCATCGAAAGCTCTGATGACTATCCCTTTCGTGACATAATATTCTTGGAATACTTGCAATTGAGAGACCCCACAGCCACCCGAAGGTACATCTACGCCCGCTTCACGACATAGACGCTGAGCTAGCTCTTTTTGGAGTGGTCGTCGACCATCCCGAATGTCATTCCAAAATTTTACCGTTTCCGGTGTTTCTGTATTCTTTTTTGCTACGTGCGCCTCACCTACAACGAGAGCTCTCGGTAGACAAAGATCATCCTCATCATTGGAGATGGATACGCAAGATTTTGCCCTCACTACGTCTATCGTCACAGGCTTTTTCTTTTTCTTACCCGCCCCTACAGCCATGTCAACATGAACCACGTTCAACGAAAAGGAATCGTCGAATGCGTGAATTTCGTCACTCTGAGCCATCTGATGGATTAGATTCCAAAGATCAACGTACGTAAAATTATCAAGGCTACGTAAGGACATCCCACCGGGTCCACGGGAGAATTGGTCGCTTCGTATGGAAACGCTGATGAGGTCAAATTCATTCGACATCAAAGAGATCAGATATGCGTGAATGTCTCGAATAGCCATTTCAAACCAAATCAAAGAATTGATGTTCACTCGAGGACGGTCTCTTACTCGGAATGAAAAGTGTCTTCCCTGAATTCGGAATCTAGCCACGTACCTAGGACCTAGATCTCTCATGGTAAATCTAACTCCGGGAGGCTGTATATCAAAATCATCGCCGATTCCGCCATGACCATTCTCTGCTCCATCTATTTCAGACCCATCACTCTCGTCATCCCCGCTACTGCGCGATTCATTGCCATCATTATCTGTATTAGGATCATTTTCAACGGAATACTCGCCATCATCGCTATCACGCTCGCTAATTCTATCATCATCATCATCATCATCATCATCATCATCATCATCGTCGTCGTCGTCGTCGTCGTCGTCGTCGTCATTCGAAACTATATTTTCATTAACATTATTATCACCGTTCACGCCAGAATTTTCGTTATATCGATCAGTCTCATCGGAAGACTCCATATCGATATCTTCGTTGTTCTGTGCGCCACTCCCTCCTCCGATTTGCAGAGGTGGTGCGTACATAATTACCGATGGACGTTGCTGCTGCTCCTCTTCTCGTCGCTCGCTCATCGTGGCAGGTGGTTGAAGTGCTGTAGAAAAAATCGGAGAGGGATATTCTTCTGAGAAATGTTCTTTTTTTGATCGATAAAAATATCCGTAGCCGGATCATTTATTGTCATCTGGCCACATCCACAGACATTCTTTCTCTCTTCTTCGTATCAAAAGGGACGGTGTTAAATATATATACAACCTATTCAACGGGGATTGGATTCTTAAGATTATCATATGTACATTATTCACACGAACTCAAATAGAAAAAAGATGAAAGTTATTGTATGAGGGCTATAACAGAGAGTTTGATGTATCTTTTATGAGATTCAGAACCCACATTATGTTAGGCTCTGTATTGAGTTCTGAATCAGCCCGCTCAGCTTGGTCGTGGAACCATCATATCTCCAGAGCTCTCGCCGATAGCATGATTCTATCCATATGGATGTAAAAAAACTCATGATCAATTGGCTGCGGGGGCGCCACCCCGTATGCGAGTCTCCGGCGAAGATCTTGATAGGAAAAAGAGGAAAAAGGATCCAGAGTTAGCCTTGATGGAATGGACAGATGCAATCTGAGGGCTACTTTGGTAAGATGGATTTTTTTACTCACGTTCATTGATCCTCCGGTCAATTGGGTGGTACGGGTTGAAGTACCGCTGAGGGTGGGCCATCTCGTGTTGGTGGCCGTTGGCTTCATAGAACGAAGTCAACAAGCCGAACTCCGATGACAGACCATTCAGGATTCGTTGATGAGCGATTCTATTGACGGGATATGCGGGCTCCTCATAACCAGCATTGGTCAGCTCCTCGTCGATCCTGAACATTCCCGTGTAAAAGTCCAGGGGAGCAAGCCGGCCGGTTGAATACCCATGCTGACGGTATTCTTGTACAGCGTACGTGGCATCAAAGTACGCTGTTAGATTTGGTTGCCAAGATCCAATCTCGGCTAGCTGCTGGATCGCAGCCTCCCATCCAATAGGTTCCCTCAAACTTCCGGGAGCGATGTTGTGGATCGCTGCGGCTGGAGGGCACGGGGGTATAACCCGGTTCTCATCTTCACCATCATTGCTTTCATCCGAATCGGGAATGACGCCACAGATCTGTGGTCGAGCTTCGTCCTCGTCAGTGTCACTGACGACGATTGTATCATCCCGAGATATGATATCTTCCATCCCTGCGAAACATAAAAAATAATATGGCCGTGAGAACTTTGCAAACTTTCAGAAAAGGCAGGTCGTCCAAGTGAGAGTTACTCACCATGATCGGTAGCATCATCATCATCATCATTGTTGTAAGGTGGTCTCCGAGCTGCCTCTTCTTCTTCTATAAGGGAGAAACAGAAGAGAGGAAGAGTAAATTAGCGAATGACGAACATAATCATATGTTAGGAATCCGCGAGGATATTTAAGAACAATCAAAAAGACCCTTACGCAAGCGCGCATATAACTCAGCCCACTCCCGCGGACCCTGAGCTTCGTGAAACGATTCTTCGTCGTCTTCTTCTCCTCGAGCCTCGCCCGCATTTTGGATGATATCAGCGACCTCACGATCTGCCGCTTCATCGTCTAGATCTTCCAGCGCGTTAACGAGCCTACCGGGTGGAGCGTTCCGTACCGCAGCAGGCTCCTCCAGATCGGTGTCAGAGTTTTGGTCGATACCTGAGTCGTCGCTGCTAGCGACATCGACATCGACGTCAACCCCATCATCATCATCATCATCATCATCATCATCATCATCATCATCATCATCATCTCCCTGATCCATCTCGTCACCCAACCTGTCTTGATGCTGAGCCACAACGTTCTGCCCATTATCATCATCATCATCTCCCTGATCCATCTCGTCAACCAACCTGTCTTGGTGCTGAGCCACAACGTTCTGCCCATTATCATCATTGTCATCGACATCAACAGCATCATGCTCGCTATCATTTCTGTGATCATCATCATCATCATTATCATCGGAATCCACATCGGGTGATGGGGCGAAAAATCTATCTCGTGCTGGAAAAAAATCATAAGGAAGTTGAGTGACTTGTATTAAACGAGCGAATGAAGAGAGCCCGAAAACTGTTTTACAGAACCATATCGGAATCGTTCAAAGCGAATCGAGCTCAAACGCGTGCGATTGACTTCAACACGAGCTATTCTCTCAAAGTTGATCTGAATATTTCCAACTGTTTGAATCAAAATTTTACGTGAACAAATTCAGATGTGATTCGTGCAATTCGATTTCGAACGGGTGCAGTTCATTAAGACACCAAAATTTTTCCAAATTTGAACTTGACATTTCGCATGAAAAAAGAGGAATTCCACATGAGCAAATTTGGAATCGTGTTGAGCAATTCGAGCTCAAGTGTGTGCAAATGACTTCATTACGAGATATTCTTTCAAATTTGATCTCAATATTTCCACTGTTCAAGTCAACATTTCACGTGAGCAAATTCAGATATGAGTTAAGCAATACAAGATCAAACGGGTGCAATTGATTAAGACAAGGAAATTTTCCCAAATTCGATCTCAAAATTTTCCATGAAAAAAAGGGAATTCCTCGTGAGCAAATTCGGAATCGTGTTGAGCAATCCGAGCTCAAGCGTTTGCAATGAATTTCGACACGAGATATTTTCTCAAATTTGATCTCAATATTTTCGCTGTTCAATTCAAAATTTCACGTGAGCAAATTCAGATATGAGTCGAGCAATCCAAGATTAAGCGGGTGCAGTTGATTACAACAAATTTTTTCCAAATTCGATCTCAAAACTTTCCATGAAAAAAGTAAAATTTCTCGTGCGCAAATTCGGAAACAAGTTGAGCAATTCAAGCTCAATCGCCTGCACTTATTTACGTCAAGATCAAAATGGCGCTTGGATTGGCGAAAATACATGGTGATCGAGCAAATTGAAACAATAACATTGAAAGAAGTTTCGATCGTGAGCGAATCAAATTCATCGAAGTACAAACGAAATCCTAATTGGACACTAAAATTCAATCGCGCAAATAGTTTCCACCACTAGCGAATAGATAAAGTCTGTCGGGTATGGAGGTCCTAATTTTCATCTCAGAAATCATGGCAAATCGAAGGAGCGCCTCAGAAACATCACGAGAACATCTCAATACACCTCCTTCTATAGAAATCGTTAATCTCTGAACAAAAAAATTTTGCAATAATTCGGCTGCGAAAATATGGAAAAAATTCACACCAATTACAGAGAGTCGCTATTCCATTTCGTGGACGGACCCTAAGGAAGCAACGGTGAAATCGGGCTAGGTGTGGTACTCAGAATGACCGACCTTGTATAAGACCTCGAATAGCAATATAAAAAAAAAAGTGTAAAAAGTTTGCTGAATGCGAAAAAAATGGAACGTTATGCAAAACTGTACCAGGAATGACACGTTTCAAGTATTATGATTATCAACTTGTTAAATTCACTGGATCACATACGTCATTCGTGAATGAGCCCTAAGGTACCAATGTCGGACTTATGATCGGTGTGGTGTCACGACTCACAGTTTTTGCACAGAGCCCTCTTACGAATGAGAGTTCTAAAAAATATGATGAAAATGAGAAAAAATTCGAGAATGCACTAACGCACAACCCCATACATCACGTCTTGCGGTCCCAATGATGGATGTCTTTTTTAAAATCACAAATTGAGCAGATCACTTCCTCACGCATCATATCAGTCACCGTAGACAATATCGCGATCACGCAAAATATGTATAAAAATGCTATAGCGTACTTACCGAGTAGGTCCTCGCATTCTTCGATCACCTGTCTGACCGCGACCAGGCTCCGCATCCCGTGGTCGACGATAAATTCACCAACAACCCTTGTGACATACTCAATTCCATACACTAGCCGAGGAGCAAGCCGGGCCATGCGGCGAAAACCGCATCTTGATAACAGAAACCGCAGCTCCCGCCTTAGAGCGCGTATGTCACACGCCCTCATTCGTGCACTCCACCCCCGCTGGCTGCACCGTCGGTGCACCGCTCCACTATCATAACGGAGTGCACTCGCGAAACCAAATACGGCGGCACGCACCTCGCGAACCTCGCGGTCACGCTCTTCGCGCTCCTCGTGGTCCTCCCGATCGCGCTTCATGATACGGAGTTGATGTCTCCACGGGAGCACTCACATCGCGACTGACCCCTCCAACAGCCCACGGGGATGCCCTGGACCAAAGACCTCGTGATTAGACAAGGGTGGGGTTATTCTAGAGCACGTGCGGCACTTGCCGATGGGTTGAAAATTCAAGATCATTCACATCGTTATATTTGTCAACGTAAAAATCTGATTTTATTACCCGTCCATGGAAATACCAAAGTCGGAGGCCTTAAAAGGGTAATGAGCGGTTCACGCGCCATTTAAATCGCGAGCGAAAAAGTATATACTGATCTCGGCCTGATTGAAGTATTGTACTATACCTAATGCAGAGGTAAGAGATATAGGCCGGCGCGGCTTTTGAACCGATTGCGAAGCATCGTAGGGATCAGAGAAATGGAAAACAGATGTGTGGGAAGAATGCGAAGGAAAGTCACACGTGCACCGCAAGACTCGTGTGAACTCTCTCTCTCTCTCTCTCTCTCTCTCGCGTCTCTCTCTCTCGCGGTAAGTCTCATCGCACGCCTCCACTGATCTCTCTTTGTTTTTCGACACTTGCCACTGCCTTAAAGTGCCCTCGGGCTTTGTTTTTACAGATCCTTGCACGCTAAAATTTGCAAGTATTCACGGGGTCCATAAATTTGTGTGGAACTGTGTGTACTGCAAAAATTCTACCCAATTCTTCTACGTGAAACTGGACTTTGAGGTTAGGCCACCTTGTGCTCAATTGGACGAATTTTGAAGTTCTAACCGCAGCTACTAGATGTCAGCTACTGCTACCAGATCCCTACATTATCAGTCTCAAAGCCTGATTCACACTTGAGTCACCCTGAGCTAAGCCTGATCTGACAAGTGCAGCCTGATTAAGCGAACACGCGCCAGGCAGCAGAGCCCTGTCCTCGAAAACAGCTGAGAAGTGTTTACATTCTGTCACTCGTCTGCTACATGGAGAATTCTGTGTCGTGTATAATGGCCTCTACTAGCTCGTCGCAAAATTCAGCCGATGAGACTGTGAATGTTGGAGTTTCAGGTGACATGCCTCAATATTTCAAATCATTCATTACTCATTTCAATGCATGTCAAAATCAAATTCTATCTAAACTGAATGAAATTGAAGTCAGAATAGAAAAACGTTTTCGTGATATTGAGAGGGATATTAGTGAATTGAAGCAAGATATTTCTCAACTTTCTCACCAAGCAACATTAGTGGATCCTGCAGAGATGATTTTGTCCGACATTCCACATGTTTTGAATTTAGATCAAACCGAAATAGTTGCTAAAGTACTCGATGCTATGGATCAATCACAGCTTCAGAATTTTGTTGTAAATGTCAGAGAATGGAGAGGTCCCTGCTTTCGTAATGAAAATTCTTCCGATTCAGGCCTCGTTTCTGAACCATCAATAAAGAAAGAAGCGAAATCTCGATCAATCGTTATCCAACTATCGTCGACTATCATTCGCGATAAGCTCATTTCAAGTTCCTCGAAACTGAGACAGAAAACTGCTGAAGATATTTTCGGCCATCGATCCAGTTCCAAAGTTTTTTGTAGTCCATCATGGCCGAAACAAATTCACAATTTACTAAAAAAAGCTCATTCAGTAAGTGTTCGTCTGAAATTTGAGAGACCAGTTGTGAGAAATTTGATTGTTTGTATGAGATCTTCGAAGAAAAGTTCCTTTGAACCAATCCTTTCAGAGACTGATCTTGAACACTTTTATGCTCGGCACAAAGTTGATTGATCAAGGTTGATTCGTATCTCATAAGTCAATCAAAATATTCCATATTATGCCTCTCAACACTCTAGTACTCCCATTGCAAAAGAGATGAATTTTCTATGAACAAGCATTCATTTTCTCTGAATCAAGAATTCGCTCGGCTCTTCCTAATTAGAATAAGCACAGGAGATATTACCTATGTTGTGATGTACTTTTCTCCAAAATTTCTCACATCATTATCAATCCATAGTACTTTGTCTTTGGAAGAATTTATTCTGAACCATGATTCTTAGATGATATACGAACTCGTCTGCGTCAATTTTATTACGCGATATCACTGTTAATACACTATTATTCTTTCACCTGATCTTTTCATGTATCAATGTTTACGTATTATCACATATCAAGATCAAAATTAGATACCAGAATTATTGTCTGCGCAAGATTTAATGATAATTGTACACATTTGAGAATATTATGCATACTTTCCTCTATTATTATATTATATTATGTCCATTGAAATCCGCTACTTGTACCAGATAGGGTGACACCCCAAGGTACCAATAAATGAACCAATCTACAATCTACAATCTCTCTCTCTCTCTCTATCTTTACCGCGCGTGGCGCGTGCTGCCGAAAAACCGACAAAAATGCAAACGCGCGCGCCCACACACACACACACACACACACACACACACACACACCACAACACATACATGCATACACGCATACACATACACACACACACACGTATGTAATAACAAACAATCTAATGTTTACACCACCCAGCATCACCTTGACCTTGTGACGTCACGATGTAAACAAACCGCTGGCCCACATCACCTAACCGCCAGACGGTCAATGAGTCCGGCCCCTCCCCCGCCAGACGCCCCCACCCCCTATGACGTCATTTGTTGTGTCTCGCTATACCAGCTCATATACTACTCCCTTGGAAAGAGTTCCAAAATACTAAATCCAAGAGAGCGGGCCCGAACTATTGGGGGATCAACTGGTGGATTCGAATTTCGAGAATGTTCTCGAGGGTTTTCTGGATTGCTCATATGATTCTGGAGGTAAGATTGTCGCCTCCCTAGGATTTTGATATGGAAGTAACCCATTCACTTCTAGTCACCAGAGCATTTGACTCGAGACGGAGCGGGTTCGTGGTTTCAGGAGCTTGAGTCTTCGTTAGCTTCCTATGATTTGAATTCGGGAGCTATTCCCCCATATCGCCTTCCCGTTTCCCAGCTACAGTAGGAGTTGATTCAGAGGAATTAATCTTACCTTCAAAATCATATGAGTGATCCAGGAAACCCTTGTAAAGAGTTCCGAAACTCTAAATCATTAGTTCATCCCCCAATATTTTGGGCCTACTCTCTTGGATTCGGGAAATTTGCATTTCCGGTCCCATTTTCGTGATCAGTGATCCCGAAACCCCCGAGAAGCGTCTTCTAAGCTCAAAAGAGCAGTTTTCAGAAAATCTTGTTCCGACATCTCGGATCCGACACCTTGGATTGAGGAATTTCCGAACTTCTGATGCCATTCCCGTGATCACTGACCCCAAAAACACCCGAGGAAAGTATTTTGAGCTCAAACAAGGAATTTTCAGAAGAATTCGTTCTGCTATCTTGGATCCGCCATCTTGGATTCAAGGAAATCGAGATTCTGACTATATATTCATGATTAACGATCCCGTAAAACCCCCGAGCACACGTTTTCAACCCACAATATGCACATTGAGAAATTTCGTCCAGAGCCCACAGCGATTCCGTATTATTTCTACGATTTCCACCCATTCCCCACGATTTTCTCAGAACCAAGAGGTGGACCGGCTGAATGCGCCTCGGAATCGGTTTAAGCGAGCCAAAATACATACAGAATAGTAGGTGGGGTCAGAGGTACAGATACTTTTTTTTGTGCCGGTGTAATCCAAAGATCAATTTTACGGACGATGCTATTTGAATCTCATTATCTCTGGAAACATTCATACGTTGATTTTTGGAATCCATATATATCTGTTTCATATAAAGTTCGAAATTGTCCAGAGCCAGGCTCCGTACAGCTATTCTGTACCGAGCCCGGCTGTGTACGAATTTTTTGTGCAGAGCTTGGAGCTCCGGGCTCTGTACAGGCGATTTTGTACTAAGTGAGCACTGTACAAGTAATTAATTCCGTACAGAGCTGCAGCTCTGTACAAGTAGCCTGTACAGAGCTTGGCTCTGTATGGAGTTTCCTTCACACATCCGTACACTGTACAACTACTTGTACAGAGCATGACGCTGATAATTTATTGTCGAAAGATTCATTATCTCATTCATACTCATTCATTTGAAAAAATCGAATGGAATTATGTTAATTGCATGAAGATGTGTAATGAATAACTACATAGTCATGTATATTGTCTGAATAGAGAGTCGAAGGAGCTGTTGCGAATAAGGCCAAATCTGCTCCAGAGAATTTGGGGTCCAGGTTGCACTGAAATGCGTGTTTCGGGTGTCCTAATGAACATATAAATTTTTTACGCGTCAAACCAAAGCGCCTCCCAATAATGGTCAAAAAGGTGTCCCATTTAAAATACACGTGGAACGCACTTCTTAGCGTCCCTCTCAAAATTGGCCAAATGGGCTATAACGGCTCCAATAAAGATTCGTTCTTGAACAGAAAATACAACTTTGAGGGGTTTCTTCATGGACGAGAAATGATGCTGGTACCGAAAAACCACTTGAAAGATGGAAT
Organism: Eretmocerus hayati; assembly: GCA_029851415.1. Classification (NCBI taxonomy): domain Eukaryota; kingdom Metazoa; phylum Arthropoda; class Insecta; order Hymenoptera; family Aphelinidae; genus Eretmocerus; species Eretmocerus hayati. Next base: position 63,779,653 of record CM056744.1, on the reverse strand, counting down.
TGCGGATTTTCCACGCTAAATCGGGAATACTCGAACGGAGTGGGATTAACCGAAAATTTGCAGGGGTAAAAGTTGTAGATTATGTCTTAAGCTTCCATCTGGCATCAGTTTTCCATACATATATCAATTGGAGGTTCCCAAAAAATGACCAGAAGGCGTGGAAAACCATATTTATTGGATTCCTTGGCGATCTTGGGGCAAGAATGGACTAACAAACGATAATATCTTGTAGATCTCATCAAAATACGTATATTTGTTCCCCATAATTTTCCCGAAAAAACACACCAGATTCGAGTTTATATCAGAAAAGTGCTGAAAATAGGCACTCTTCAACGTTCTCACGCAAAATACTCGTAAAACTGAAACGGGAACCCTATATAATAATTGCCTGGAAAGTCGCCTTCTCTCATGTACTTCAAAATGAAGGGAAAATTCATAGCGTTCCGATATTCCTGCTTCGGGGAATATGCATTTTTATACCAGATAACACGTTTGAGGAGATAAATTCATGCTAGCATGCTAGATGCAATTCTACGTCAATAAGCCATACATTCTTATTAAATTCTACGTCAATAAGTACATCAATCGGTCATGCAAGATCACCAATTTTCATCCACGATCACCATTCAGAGCTATATGAGGTTATGATGAGGATCGAATATTTGAACACCAGGATTGTTGTCTCTCTCAAAACTTCTCCCAACTATGAGAGTATTGTAGTGTACAAGACCACGAAAATAACCATTCATGATAACTCGTACTTCAGGGCTCCGATTGATATCACAGATTGATGTCGAAGATTTTCAAACTAGTTGAATCTACTGATATCCATGTTGAGCACTCGCTTGAATTGACAATTACAATGATACTGCAGCTGATTTGCGAATTGATTGGTGTTTATTCATGACCACGTTTCGACAGTTACTTTACTGTCCTCATCAAGTCTAAAAATTATGAATTACACATAGAATATAAGAACTAAAGCAAACAGTTATATCACATTAGTGGATGCTCATTCACCTCAATCTCTCAACCTCACTCTCATGAAAAGTTCCTCTTTACTCATCTTCATAGATGAGAGTCAATAATTTATATCAATATCACTCTGAAAAAATATGAAGAGTTGTAAATACAATGCCATTAACCTCCAAGAAACAAGATTTGCTTACCTAATTGTGACGATGGTAATCACTATTATTCTAATTGCACTATCACAAAAACTCCTCGATTGATCCATATTGCGAGAGGAAGTTTATGTTATTTTAAAACAGACTATGTTGACTAGTAAAATTCACTGTGATGTGATGTATACGGCATGATGACTGAGTGTTTATGTTACTGGTGATAACGGATCATCCCATTGATGTATTATTGATTGATTGTGTATGAGGTGACACCTAGGTATAACCCCTCAACTAAAAAGGAAAATTACAGGAATCTACTTTTTCCACAATGTACATATATAGAGACAACAGATGCTAATGAGAGTGATATCCATTATTTTTAATTTTTCTGTTCTTCATCTCTCATTCTTCGTAAGATTGGAGCGTATACTTGATGGATATTCTGACTGTCCTCCTTCTCATTTATGGCAAATCTCTCATCTCTGATGTTAACCATTTCCGATACAATTCTCCTCCTCCAATTAACTTCCGAACCAGATATTTTCATTTGTTCAAAATCAAATTCATGTTTTCAATTCCTCGTATGTTCAGCTATGACAGTTTTTTTCTTATGCTTATTCCACAAAAAGAACCCAGGAAATCATGAACAGAGGGAGTGACAGTGAATATTTTCCTTTCAAGTATCATGTGAATTCTCTCACACAAACGGACACTAGTCCTGCAGAAATATATGGTCTTCCTAAAATTCATAAGCAAGGTAACCCTCTTAGACCAATAGTTTCTTGTGTTCATACACCTACACATCAGTTTGCCCGCATTATCGATGAAATGCTTGATTCCTGTATCCCATAGCCTGCCTCATACATAAAAAATAGTAAAAATTTTGTTAACAAACTTGGGGATATTGAGATTCCCGATGATTTTGAATGTGTGGGTTTTGATGCTAAGTCGTTATCCACTAATGTGAGTAAACATCATGTACAGATGGCTGTTGAAAAGAGATTTGATCTGATTCATGAGAAGTATGGGATTCCTTTATTGGATTTCATGGAGGCAGTAACATTTTCGATGGATAAAACCTATTTTCAATTGAACGGCCAATTCTATAAGCGGGTGTATGGTACATCAATGGGATCACCAGCATCTCCTAGGTTTGCTGACATGGTAATGGAAGACTCAGAACAAGCAAGTTTGTCCAAATTACATTTCAAACCTCTTCTATATGTGAGATATGTAGATGATATTTACATGATTATTCCTAAAAAGAGATTGATCATGTACTTGATGTTTTCAACTCTTACGATGAAAGGTTACAACTTACACATGAACTGGAAGTTGATGGTAAACTGAGTTTTCTTGAAGTTCTAACAATACAAGAAAGTGATAAAGTAACCTCAGATTGGTATCACAAACCTACTTACTCCGGAAGAATTTTGAATTATCATTCACATCATCATATTTCCCAGTGAAGAGCAATGGTCTATAGTTTGGTTGATAAAGTTTTATTACTCTCCGATCGAAAGTTCCACAACGAGAATATCAAAATCGTTAAAAATATTTTGAAAATAATTATCCTCTCCACTTTATCAATTACCATGTCAGCAAACGCATCAATTGAAACTCACGAAATCAAATAGTTTCAAATCAACAAGATGCGAGCAATTTTACTAACAGAAAGAATGCATTCATGAATATCAGCCTACCATACATTGTTGGTTTTTATGAGATGGTTTCCAAAAAACTTAGTAGGTACAGTGTCAAGTGTATACCAAGAATTACTGATAATTTGAGTTCCTTAATAGTCAGAGGTAAAGACAAGACTGAAAAATTGAAAAGAAATAATGTTGTTTATAAGGTTTGTTGTAAGAGTTGTGAAGCTGTGTATGTGGGAGAGACAAAGAGAACAGTTGCGAAAAGAATGAGTGAACATATTGGTGATATGAGGAAATTAGAAGAAAAAACTGTCATAGCTGAACATACAAGAAATTGAAAACATGAATTTGATTTTGAACAAATGAAAATACCTGGTTCGGAAGTTGATTGGAGAAGAAGAATTGTATCGGAAATGGTTAACATCAGAAATGAGAGATTTGCCATAAATAAGGAGAACAGTCAGAATATCCATCAAGTATACGCTCTAATCTTACGAAGAATGAGAGATAAAGAACAAAAGAACTAAAATAATGGACATCACTCTCATTAGCATCTGTTGTCTCTATATATGTATATTGTAGAAAAAGTAGATTCCTGTAATTTTCCTTTTCAGTTAAGGGGTTGTACCTAGATGTAACCACATACACAATCAATGAATAATAGATCAATGGGTCGATCCATCATCAACAGTAACATAAACACTCAATCATCATGTCGTTTACATCACATCACAGTCAATTTTACTAGTCAAAATAGTCTTTTGAAAAATAACATGAACTTTCTCTCGCAATATGCATCAATCGGAAAGTTTTTGTGATAGTGCAATTAGAAGAATAGTGATTACCATCGTCACAATTAGGTAAACAAATCTTATTCCTTGGAGGTTATGGCATTGTATGTACAACTCTTCATATTTTTTCAGAGTGATATTGATATAAATTATTGAGTCTCATCTATGAAGATGAGTAAAAAGGAACTCTCCATGAGAGTGAGGTTGAGAGATCAAGGTAAATGAGCATCCACTAATGTGATATAACTGTGTGTTTTAGTTCTTATATTGTATGTGTAATTCATAATTTTCAGACCTGATGAGGACAGTAAAGTAACTGTCGAAATGTTGTCATGAATAAACACCAATTGACTCGCAAATCAGCTGCAGTATCGTTGTGATTGTTGAATCTAATCAATCGGCCGCGACAATAGTCCGCCTGTCAAGATAGACGACGAGATTACTGGTAGAACCAATTTTTCGAGTAAGATGTCAACGGAAGTTATTCGTTCTTTACGTTTTATACAAAATGTCGTGTGTCAGTCAAATCACCTGTTCATAATAGCTCTAGTTTTCTTTGGTATAATATATTTGACTGTCAGGGTTAATCTGACTTAGAGTCATCTTCATTTGTAGCCACTGATTCAAAAACTCCATGCTCAGCCAGGAACTCTTCATTCGTTTGCTCATGGTCGACATTGCTGAAGAAGGGATCATGGTTCCGGTTCAATCTCTCCCTGCGATTCTCTTGATATCTACCATAACCGAGATACCATAATACTGAAACGATGTGAGCACAGCATCCAACCGTTCTTCCACCTGTCCTGCATTGACAATACCAACTGTTGATGAAATTTTCATCTTCGTCATATCTTATCCAAAGAGAGTATACTTCCGAGGATGTGTGGCGTGACTGCATCTTGATCCGTAGAATGTCTCATAGTAGGATAAGGAATGAATCCCTTTATCATCACAGTGCTCGTTAGTGTATGATCTTGCTTGCTCTAGCTGTGAACCAGAATGATGATCAATCACCTCGTTAAAGAGATATCAAGGGCATTCAGGTCACCTTGACTTCGAAAAGTACTGCCTTGTCACAATAATTGTTTGGATTAGTGAAGATGAATTGAAACAGCCATTCGAGAGTGCTAGGAACTTTTTCATCTCCTACGCAGTTTGATGGGAGTACGTTGGAAGCATTATCACTAGCTCGAGTACTTTGCAGACTTCAGGCCAACTACTTATACGTGAGTGATATTTGTTGGGGGTAACACCTGATAGATGCCGAGCGTTAATTCTTGCAGGTAATCCAGGGATAAGTGAGGGAACTCAGTGAGCGATAAATCGCTGATCTTCTCCCATACTGCTCTCATAGTTGCCAACTTCCTTTCCTTCACAATATTTTTCAACTCGTTCCTCTTATTCAGGCGCCGGAGTTTTTTCTCAGCTTTTATTGCATCAGCAAATGTATCGAATACTCGTGGTGTTCGGAATGTATTACAGAGTGCGCAGACAGTTCTGACGTAGTCTCGAATATTCGGGATTTCTTGATTGGGAGACACGCTTCCAAGAGCTCTCCAATCTTTGATCATGCCGTTCACTGCTTCGATAACCCACCTAGATGGAAAATATACAAGGATGATGAATCGGTCTCGCTTGGACATTGCTTAAGAACAAAAATCGGTCAATTCATTTGAATCTTCAATTGCAGAATGAGGTTCATTTCAAGGATGGTGAGGAATGAGCCCAATCAAGAATGGTGGAGTTGTTGTCGTCAGAAGCAGAAATATGCCTGTGAATTCAGAAAAATCATGTTTTTGAATCATGAGGCATTTCAATCCAAAAGAAATTCTGCAACAAATTTCTATCTGAATAATGTTGGATGCGATGTAGGAAACTCGGTTGCAAATTTAAACTGTTGTCGGGCTCGGTGACGATTTGAATTTGTGACCGTGTCCGTAGTAAACGTCTCTGCACTCCTTCATATAATAATATGATTTGTATATGAGTCCCGCGATCGAGAGCTTCAATTTCAGTTGATTCGTGAATTTCATAGTGTGCACGTGAAATCGTCAACGAGCATCGACATAGCCAGCAACAACTCCCGTAAGTATATATACATAGAACTAAGCTGGAATCTGTATCAAACGGGTTCGTAAAATTGCATGTTTTGTATAATCTTGTCTCAAATCCGAAGATTTGTGTGAATTGCTTTGATCATCAAACCACGTAAACTGCAAAAAGTATTTGTTCCTGTTATGATGAGTCACATAGTGACTTCCAGGCAGTGTGAATCAAGTATCATTTGGGAATCGTTGGTGTATATAGGGCTTGTTTGTACTCTATTTTTCTCTCGAAAAATGCAGATTGGTCGCGTAAACTCAATAGTGTGTGTAAAAAAAGAACGTTGCTTTCTGCGTGAGAGGCTTTCAATCAATTTGTGTTCATCCAATTTGAGCGAGCTTAGGTATTATCATCTACGATGGATTAGAGAGGTCTTATAGCATCAGATTGTTTACATTGACAGATTCGCAATGTGTATTGTATTGAATTGAAACCATGGATTGGTGTTGAGAGTTGCAATTTTTGGAGCATCAAATTTCATATTGACGGGATACTTTTCGCGGGGGTAAAGGTTCCGTGGCTTAGCATGAATCAATTACTTATGTGGCCTCTTGTATGAATGAATATTGATCACTGATGTGGGATCGGAATAATTGAATCTATTCCAGTATGATCTGTCTATGCAATCGAATTTTATCTAATTTCTTATTGCAATCAACCATTCATTATTCAATTTGTGTTCTAGTCGATGATTTGCTTTCATCTCCAACTGCATTCCCACACGGATTAATGCAATTCTCGCACCATAGCCACCACACGTCCATCCCAAATAATTTGGATTTCACTGGGTTCAATTTGCATTTATCGCCTAATCTAACAGAACTTCAGCCTCTGAGCCAACATTATCCGACTCTGCCGAGAGTGGGAGAGTCTCCTGTGCCTTACAACCAAAGCACCTACTCATTATCGTCCGCCAGTCGCATCAACACACCTAAATCAACGTACGCGACTCGATGCGATGGCCTGAAAAGAGTAAGACTTGACTTGGAAGGATCTGAATCAAATAACTTGCAAACCGAACCCTCGGATCTACCAATACAAATAACAGATATAGATTCAAATCCTCTGCAGAGTAAGCCGAGTAGTAGTACAATTCCAGTCGTTCCCAACGAGGGTCAGTATCAATAATTTTAGATTTTTGATGATCGATTCCCAGCAATTATTCGTTGATACGATGAATTTACAGTTGTCGCAGTAAAACCGAGAGAAACCACTTTTGTTTATTACTGTATAATGCAGTTGGGCGACTACGGGCAGCTAATATTAGATGCTTATGACCTGTGCGATAGAACCGGCGATGATACTCATTTTCATTGTTACCGCCAAGACATAGCAGATTGTGTCATTAATCAGGCTATGGCTGCTAATCCTGAGTGAGTCACTCAGGAATATTGACGATTTCACCAGAATTATTTCTTGATCCAAACAATCATGAGCTTCGGTTGAATATTTAGTTGAATATCCAAAACACGACAAAATATTACTGGATTTCTACAACTTCCATATTACATTTCCAGGATCCACAGAGACAGATTTGGATTACTGAGAGAGTGTATTGTGGAAGGTCTTCCCCGGGAGAAATTACATGAATCAGACTACTTTGAACCGAACCCGAAAGGAGGAAATTCAGGTGGTTTTTTGAAAGTTTCTTACGAAGGAAATAATAGAATCAAGAACAAAATGAAGAAACTCAAGGCAGAGCTTGATGGACATTGCACGAATGTACCAAAAAACGATGGTAATTTTTTATTTCGACGTTAATTCATCTAAATGGATGTGATTGGTACATTCAAGAGAAAAAAATCGTTTTTCAGGTGCATCAACGACTCATCTAAAAACTCTCAAGGGCTTGACTAATGGGAGTGCAGACTCTTGCCAAATATGGAGCAGACTTCGTCTATTTCGAGGAGGATATTCAAAAAGAAACATTGAGGAGATTGTAAGAGGAATTATTGCCATCCAATCAGAAGATGGCTATAAATTGGTAATACATGTATCTTTAAATTTATTGCACAAGCGACTATTACTTCGTCAAAACTGTAAGCATTACTTGTTTTTTACACACACACAAATTATTGTAATATATATATATATGCGACACTTTCCATCCACGGCCGCTGATCTAATTTGATTGAATTGTGTTTGTGCTCGTGATGATTTCGATTAAGAATCGAAGATGTTATTTTCGTGGATTAGACAAGCAATGAATTTTTGATCGAATTAAATTCGATCATTATAATGCATCTGAGTTCCATCAAATCTACATGAAAATTCGCAGAGCATTTTTTGGAAAGAAAAACACAGATGAAAAAATTCTTCCCCAGGTGGGGCTCGAACTCACAATCTCCCGCTTGCCGGGCAGTCGCGTTACCAATTACGCTACCGGGACGATTGCGAAGCTCTACTCTTTCTAGATAGGAATCCCTCATCTGTGTGTTTCTTTCCCCATATATATATATATATATATATATATATATATATATATACATATACAATAAAAAAATGAGATATATCTCCCCCTAATATATACTGGTGAGAATGAAATTCCTCTGAATTTCCTTGAACTCCCCTGAATTCCCTTGACTGTCTTGAATGCCCAGGAGGACCACGAGTGCCTCTGACCAATTAAGCTGAATTACGTTCCATATTTACCTTAGGGGCTGAGAGATTCCCCTGAGATCCCCTGAGGGCCTGTGAGGGCCTCCAAAATTACAATATTCGAAGTGAGCTTGGGTTACGAAGAAGATGTATATTTCTTCCAAAAAATATGAATTAGAAAAATTTCACAGTATATCCGAGAATCAAGGATCAATAATCAATATCTTTGGTGACGAAACACTCTTCCACAACATGAACTTCGTTTTCCAAAATCAATTCCTCAATTTCCATCTTTTCACCACCTAATAATTTCAATTTATCTACAGCCTTCACTTTCACATGTACGTTGAACTTGTAAAGACCACTCAATGGAATCAATTTCGAAACGATTCATTTAACTTTTATCTGATTGATCAGAAAATGAACCATTCTCTTGTAAGTCACCGCAAGCTTCTAACTCCACTCCACGATCGTACGATTCAATTTGACCGTTCTTATCTTCCACAACAATAACATCAAGTTTCTGACGTATATTCGTAACTACACCCAAAATTTGACTTTCATTCTTCTCATTTCCTCGAACGAATTGATCCTTCAGATAACCTTCCATCTCTGGAAAATCGACAAGACTCATGTAAAAATCATGTCATGTAGTCTAAACATCACTAATACAATTCACTTATTGTTCTTTTCTTCGAAGGTATATCATCAAATTTTTTTTGTTGTATATCCCAACGTCGTATTCGAAATTTTTTGTTCAATTTGATGATATTCTCGTTATGAGATGATAGAACAACTCTATTCGTAGAAATATCTCCATTCATGTCTTTGGATATGGTTCTCCATACATCATTCCTGATACACGTATACTCAATTTGATATGATGATTAATTTCCTAATATTATTTTCAATTTCGTTTGAAGTTAACCATTGTGCACGTACCTCACTCATTCGTATATTCGTATGTATTTTCTCATATCATCATTGGTAATACTGCATTGTATCTTACTCCATACTTGATTACTCAAAAGAAATTTGGTGACTGTGAATTCACTGTCATCGCCCTTCTTCTGGAATTCAGCCTTGCAAAATACTTCGTCAACATACGCAACTATATTTCTGTAATATCAATGTCATCAATATCTCTAATCATAGAGATACATATCAGTGAACTGAATTACTATCGTTGTTTTATCTCCAGTTTTGACTCTATTGTTCGAATGATCGAGTCTTGGGATTGCTCACATTCGCTGTGAGCTCTCAAAAAATACTCGGTTTCATGCAATGCTATCATACCATTCGAACACTCAATTTCTGTAGATCCATCTGATTATTTTAAGCGTTTTCCGTATTCTTCTTCAGCTTTTTCTCTCCAACTGTTCGTTCAAACACCACAAGATTACCTGCTTCCTCAGTTGATATACTTGTACTATCTTTCCTCACTCCAGATTCCACTCCATCTTAACGAAATTTGAGAACAATATACTTGAATTTCATATTATAGATGACGGAAATATCAATTATCAGATACTCTATCCCGAACAACATTTTCGATCTCATCTGAACCATCAAATGTATTTTCAATGAACGAATTCTTCGGATCTCTTTACCGAGAAAGAGTGACGTAAAGCTGTACATGGGAGGAAAGCGGCCGTTTTATATGAATACCAACCTTATCTAAGCTTTGACGTTGAGACTTATTAATCGTCATTTCGAATACCCAAACCAAAGGAAACTGTTTCCTGTGAACTACAAACGGCAGGAAAGACTCACCCTTGGTTAGTGTCATCTTAGGTATGAAAACTATCTTCCCCATATTCTATCCAGTTATAACTTCCGCTTCGATATTATGCTTGTACAATTTCCTAATCTTCAATTGAATCCCATTACACAAGCCCTCTGCCACGCTCAGATTCAGAGTCATCAGATTGCGAATCAACATCACAATAGCATTTACTTTCAAATAAAGTTCATGTGGAGTTAAACCATCTCTAATTTTATTCAGAAACTCGTTTGAATATTTCAGCTGAGTGTGCTCCTCAGTTTGATCTGCACCTTTGTAAGTCGCATGATCAATGCTTAGTAAGAGGATGTAGGACCATCGAACATTTTTGAGATTTTCTCATTCAATTTTATGATATTTTCTTTACGAGATGACAGAACAACTCTATTCGTAGAAATATCTCCATTGATATCTCTGAATATGGTTTTACGTACATCATTACTTCTCCGCTCAGGTCTCACTTTCACTTAATCAATTCTACCCTCACCTCCACCAGAAGGATGTTGGAAAAATCACTGTCCTTGGATCTCAAATTCTTAGTCAGCTTCATTACATTACACAATGTCCATAAGGCTGACGATGTGATAGTTTCCAGGATTATAGAATGTCTATCCCCATTGGTCAAAACTGGTAGGATTTATCTGAAATCCCCGCCTGGAAGCACCAATTTTCGACCAGAGAGTGAGTCATTGGAAAATATGTCACGGAAATATGTTCTATCGACCACCTCTCCAGATTTTTTGGGAATCATTGATGCTTCATCCCAGATGATAACACCTGCTTCCCTCAATTTCCGCCCATCAGCATCAGATTTCAAGAAGATGCTTTTAATACTTTCTAGATCCAAGGGTAGTCTGGAGTACCTATGACTTGTCATACCTTGTGGTAAAAAGAATCGACGCAATACCTGTTCACGCCATTGACAGAACCTCCTTCTTTTGGGACAGAAAATAATAAATGAGAGACCTTTACAAGGAAGTTTCCCCACAATCTCCAGGACCATCGATGAAATTGACTCGATTTTTATTACTTCTTAAGTTGCTATGGATGTTTTATTGATTCTCCACTCCTTCAAATCAATAATCAGGGGTAGCGGGGGTTGGCGAGCGGAGCGAGCAGGGTGGCTTGGCCCCCCCTCCCCTAGTGAATATATGAATAGAACGGTGGTAAACAAGGCAAGAACAGATATAACATAAAATGAGAAGTCAGGATTGTAGAGATGTAAGATATCACAATTAAGAGAGCTAAGAATATGAGTCATATACAAAACATAGCATAGAAATCTCTGCATCATTTATGAGCTGGGAGTCAAACAGGACTTTGATCTTAGACTTGAATGTAATATCACTCATTCCAAAGACATCACCAGGTAGAGAATTCCACGCTTTGAGACACCTACAAAAGACAGTTTGTGAAAAAATCTTTTACTTTCCGTCGTTCATGATCAATTCGGTCTTATTTTTCATGGGAGCCGTCGAATTATACTCGGACTTCTGACAATCACGTTTCTGCGAGACGTGGAATCGACGTATCTCAAATTTAGGGATGGTGTATGTAATATTACTTTTTCTCAAAATAGCGATACCCTTGAACAATTGAACACTCTGAAACGAAACTATGAGTAACTCTTGAATTTGCTTTTCCAACATAGCTTTCAAATCATCAAGTATTATTTTGTGGATAATCCTACAACGTCACTGTCACATATCCAAATCCTCTATACTTTACATTATTTTTGGAAATTCCTTGATTTGATTCTTAAATTTTCGGGTGTTTAATTGTCAGGAGCCCGGGAGATCTCTTCATGATCATTCCGACAAACACCATCGCAATTCAGCTATAACAAATTTTCAAAGAATTGGAAGGAATCTCACACCGAATAGAGATAGTTTCTCCAGAGAGTGGACATAACTGTAGAAATCACCAATTATGATTGAATAGTTTATTACGCAAAATGTTGCCAAACGAGTGTGAGAAGTTAATATTCACGCGCGAGTTGGCAACGTTTGCGGAAACTCCCCGCACGTGTTGCGTATACTATTTTTGATCGTCTGTGCGCAAATGAGTCATTTGCACACTGTTTGTCGCTTTTCATTTGCTCACAGAAGATTAAAAAAACATAGTATGATACTCGGACGCAACGGTTTCCGCCCTTGTATCATAATAGATCATTCTGCAATTGTGCGCGGAGTTGTAATCAATTGCACCACTGTCCAAGCAAGATCCTATCAAAAACGAAGTTTCGAAGAGAGGCCGAATTCAGAGGGATGATGTGAAATCATATTTTGGAACTGTGCGTGAATGGAAATTCATTAAAGCAAGAAGTTACATTCATGCAATCATCGCCAGTGCGTGAATGTAAAAGTATGCAAGAAGTCATTTCTGCATTACTACTCGCATTGTAAATAATGGAGAGAAGTCTCATCTTTTGACAACTCCGCGCATACAGTTGCAAAAAGTTATTTCACTGCTTAAATTTCTTTCCATCACTGATTCGATATTTTGAAATATATTCCAACGGATATCTATCACCAAAAATCGAAACATCATTCAAGTCTTTACTTCATCAAATTTTTGAATGCCGAACTGATGTATGTGGGATTAGAAGGTGCCATACTCGTGTCTGAAATGAAATTGTGTGAGCTATCACGCTCTCCGTAACGTTCTCCAATTTGTGGTATGAAGGAATTGATTGTAATTGTAATAATTTTCTCATTTCAGTGTTTCTACGGCTATCGCCTTTCGAGTATTACACGGCCTGCCGTATCAACCCAGGTGCAACCGCCGCTGGGACAACCCAGGACTATAGCCCTGCTAGCTCCCTCCTGTCAACAATCTGATGTTATTTTTGTTTTCCATTGTCTCCAGATTGTCTGCCCTTTCCTTCCTCCATGGCTCTGAATCCAATTCGTCTTAAAAGAAGTGCAATCTCTCCAGCAAATCTCCAGTCTGATCCACTCTCCTAATTCAGCCCGTGACTTGACTTTTGCTCCGCAAATCGCGTTCATAATACATATATAATTCACATTATCACAACCTACTTATCGTTTGATAGATTCACTTCCCAGGGAATCACGATTTCTTCAGCGAATCGACAGTCTCATCTACTCTCCTGTTGCAGCTCATGATCTGATTCTCGCTCTGCGAGTTGCGTTCATTCTTCACATTCCACATTGTCACAAACTATTTATCGTTTGAAGGATCCACTCTCGAAAGAATCGCAATCTCACCAGCAAATCATGTCTCATTCACTTCACTGTTTCGTCTTATAACCTGATACTCGCACTGCAAATCGCGTTCATTATATACGTTTCAGATGTACACAATCCATTCATCGTTCAATGAATTTACTCCCCAGAGAACCGCGATCTCTTCATCAAATCAACACTCTACTATTCCGGCTCATAACTTGATTCTTGCTCTGCAAATCGCGTCTATTATATTTCTTCCACATTGTCACAACCTATTTGTCGTTGGATGAATACCCTCTTGAGAAAATCGCGATCCCTCGGATATTCCCCATCCGATTCGTGATGACACAGGGTGGTGTGCCATAATCACCCCTGAACAGCACCTGTTTAACTAACCGTGCTGAAAGTCGACAAAATGACAAACGACGAAACACGGTACACATTTTGGCACATTCTACATGAACCCGAGTTAGAAACTGCTACGATTGGCTCAAAAATTGCGCTAATGTGAATAATCACAAGGTAATCTGTATCGTCAAAGCACATGTATCATCGCAGTAGAATAGATGTGTCCCGGAGGATACAGAATTTGAGATTGTTGGGAAATTTTTCCGGAGTCATCCCCAAACCCACTCTACACAGTAAAAAATTTTGTGTAAAAAAAAGGGGGCGCGTAGGATGATGCCTTCCGCAGAGGGTCGGATTATTACAACCACCACAATAACGTAGATTCATCACCCAGGATAGTACTTCCACTCGCTGCGCGGTCCGAAGACAGCATGACATGGTGATTGTACAGATCCTTCTACCTCGCCCATTACTCATACGGAATCGTACCAGCCACGGCGTAGATTCACGTTGTAGGACTGTAGTTCCTCAGAGCCTGATAGAACTAATGCCACACTGTGTCAGGAATTTGTAGTGAGCTGCATCATCGAGCTGACACAAGGTGTGGCGCAAGGCCAATACAAAACTTTTGGAATCGCTGTCATTACGTAGTTAATCAATGGGATCATCTGAGAATCTTTATACGTGTCCTTGGATATTATTGCTTCCATGCAGTGAAAGATTTGCGATGAAGGGAAATACCAAAAAATTTGAAAAATCATGAAGTTGTTGATATTTTCACGAATTTTTCAATCAAAAGCATAATTTTCGGCATGCGAGAAAGTTTTTCAATTTCGAACCATATGAAAACTCAAATCAAGAAAGTGGCTTCGTACTATTTAACCGATGTTATTTCCAACACGGTGCTCTTGAAGAACGTCCATGTTCCGCTAACGACCTGGAGCCCTTGGAGCCTATTTTCTGATAAGAATCAAAATCAGCCTTTGGGTCGTTTTCCATAAGAGTCCAAAAACCGTGTTTATGATTATCTTTTCAATCTTCTTTCTCGGATCGCTCGAAAAGGACTCATTTCAACGGGAGATATGTGGAGACATTCCTTGTAGATCTTCAAAAATTGCATGAAAGAGATCCCCACACTTGAATCCATTGAACACACTCCGTTCTAAATACTTTAGGATTTCCATCCCGTCATCATAAATTTTTCAAAGAATCTCAATTCTGTGGCTCTAGAGGAGCTCGATCTATCAGAAATTGTGTAAAGTATGAATTATAGTGCTTGACAATGATAAATTATCCAGGATTCTTTGACATCCTTTCAATTTACACTACCGGTCAAAAGTCTGAGGACACCTGGGAATCAAGCTGATGATTTTCAGAGTTGGATATCTCAGAACCTATTGGTCGGAGAGAACTCTGCGTGGTCGCATTTTGTAGCTCACATCAAGCACTATTGAATCTCTCTTCTGTATTTTCCATCCCGAGTATTATACCAGAGACACACGAGTCAGAAGAATGACTTTTTTCGCAATTTTTCAAGGAAGGTACGAACGCCTGACGATTCTGAGAACGAGTTTCTGAACGTTTCTCAAAGTGGTTCTAGTCCCGAGATCCAAGTGATTTAGTGACGGAGTTTTTCTCTCAAAAAATCTCTCGATAATCCAAAAATGATGAGAAACAGCCCACTTTGGGGCAGCTGACCCTCATTTTTCCAAGAATCCGACTCAATATTGAGATACTCATCGGAAGTGAAGGCTACCGACCTTGGACTGGGCTGTTTCTCATCATTTTTGGATTAACCGTGTAATTTTTAGAGAGAAAAACACCGGCAGACAATCTGTCATATCTCAATGCCAGAACCTCTTTGAGAGATGTTCAGGAACGGATTTTCAAGGTTTTTTTCATGGGCTTAAAGATGTCATCGGTCTCTTATCGATCCAACGATCTCTCCAAAATCGTCAGGCGTTCGTACCTTGCCTGAAAAATTACGAAAAAAGTCATTTTTCTGACTCGTGTGTCTCCGGTATAATACGCGGGACGGAAAATACTGAAAATAGACTTGATAGTGCTCGATATAAGCTACAAGATGCGAACACGCAGAGCTCTCTACGACCAATAGGTTCTGAGATATCCAATTTTGAAAATCATCAGCTTGATTCCCAGGTGTCCTCAGACTTCTGACCGATAGTGTAGTTTTGGATTAAACACATTGCCGACCATATAGGAAAAAGGTCAAATCACTTTCCGAATGGAGAATTCTTGAAGTGGTGGGTGCATAATGCCAAACCATGATTGTCCTCAGTGAATTAAAAGAACATTTTGGAGATATTCGTGATTCCATTGAACACAGGAATAGCTCTTGGTCAACATGATAAGAGCTCTTGCAATAAGCGATAAGAGTTTGCGTATGAACACGTTCGCTGCAGAGGTTGAGATGGATGATGTTTCCATAGGTGTGGCGGGGCCCACCGGTGGGCTTCGCTCAATATTATTTCCCGTGAGACCAAAATGTTCAACACAGGGGGGTTGACACAACGGTCCCACCGGTGGGCCCCACCGCAGCAAACGTGTTAATAACTGAAACCTCACACGTGATGGCTGTTATAATGACGCACTGCAGTTAACAAGTGTTCATAATATTCTGATTTGGAACTTTTAACCTCATACCGATCACACGTTGGTTTGAAACAGCGTGAACTGATTTTACGCTTTATACACTATAGGATCTGAGTCCCCGTCCAACTTTATCACAAAAGTACAACTTTCAGTGTTACACTGATACCGAGGAGCAGCGAGCTGCAACACAACTCAATATCGAAGGATCCTGGATAACTTATCATTTTCAAGCACCACCATTCATACTTTACACAATTTTTGGTGGAAAGAGCTCCTTTAGAGCCTCAGAATTGAGATTCTTTGAAAAATTCATAAGTACAAGATGGAAATCCTCAAATATCTCGAACGGAGTGTGTTTTACGGATTCAAGTGTGAGGACCTTTTTTATGCAATTTTTTAAGATGTACAAAAGATGTCTCGACACATCTCCCGTTGAAGTGAGCTCTTTCCGAATTATCCGAAGAGTAAGACTGAAAAGAGGATGAGAAACACGTTTTTTGGACTTCTACAAAAAATGGCCCAAGGGCCGATTCCGATTCTTATCGGAAAATGACCTCCAATGACTCCAGGAACATATCTCACAACAATCTCATTGGTGGTCGTCAGCGAAATATGAACGTATTCCAAGAGCACCGAAGGTAATTCCGAATATGAACTTTCCAAGTGACCCAAGAATGTGTAATAAACCTCGGCTCATTTGAACATGGTAGGTTGAACTGTGAGAGATTTTGGTTCATAAAATTTAAAGCCCCGCAATTATCCAATCATGATCTCTAGTTAAATATATCAATCACCCCTGTTTCATATCCAACTCCAAAACAATATGCAATCAGACCCATGCATGGCATCCTGGATTTCTCGGCCAGTAATCTGAAATTCTATCTCCCTAAATCGCGGACACCTCTCTACACCGGACGAGTTTTATGCGACTCTGGATGTACGCTATGTCTATGGAGGGTTCTGTGTAGTGAGATTGAGAGACAAAAGTTGATGAAATTGCTGACATGACCTATTGACTCAAGATACGTCCTTATCTACGGCTCCCAGTCTCTTCTGACACTCTCGACAATTCTCTGACGTATAAATCATTTCTAGGTTCTCAACCAGGGTCCATAGAAGTACATCATACTCACCCGGAGCCAAAGATCCCGTTCTAGACAGTTCATCAGATATAACAAGTAGGTCACGGTCCCCATCCATACCGAGAAGACGTGGCTCACCTAGTTTTCTGGACAGAAGGCGTATCACCAGGTTAGTTGATAGAAGCTCCAAACTTTTGAAACGATCGCAATTTCGCAAATATAATTTATTCTGGTTGCACATACATGAGAGGTTCTACAGAACTTTTGACATTTGGGTTACTGCAGAATGAAATTTTTTTTTCATGGCACGCGTCTGGAATCAATTTGAGTGGTAACTAGAACCTCAAAAAGGAGTGGAAAAGTGCGTGCCCACTAATTTGGGGGAATGTTCTTTCTGTACCAACCAGAAACGTTCACAGACGTCCAAAGGACTTTTAGATACTCTCAGTCGAATGTAAACCCATCGGATCATTCGCGCACTGCTAGATGTGGTTATCGGTCAGATTTTTGAGTAATTCTGACTGAAAAACAACGATTTTTCTGCCTCGCCAGCTCGTTATTACACCACGAGGGGTATTTAAGGAAAATGGCTCTGGAAACTAGAATCATTTCAACGCGTCTTCGTATGATTCGGGATCGTGATAATATATATGAGTCATTCTGGAGCAAGCTGGACAAAACCGTCACCAGGGGGGTCTGGGAAAAATCCGCAAAAATTTTTTTCCATTAGTACTATGTTAAAATAGTACGAAAAATTTTTTTTCAGATTTTTTCGGCCCCCCCCCCTGTGGGCCCCAGGGCCCATAAAAGGGCCATTTTAGGCCCTTTTTTAGCCTATTCTAAGAAAATCATAGTTCCAACGCAATTCAATATTTTTCAACGTACTTGGGCGCATTTTTCTAGTCAAGACTAGTACTTTTGAAAGAAAAATTGTCCAACGCCACTTAGTGAGCCTGACGGCTTCTGCAAGCTAATTATCGAGAGCAAATTTTAGCGATTTTTGGGCCTGCTTCAAAGCGATCTAGCTCCTACTCGACATGTGATAATTGACTTCTGCAGGTAGTAATTTTAAAGGTCTTGAAAAAATCTACAATTTGACCACCTGCAAAAGTCGATTGTCGTACTTTTCATAGAAGCTATAGCCGATACAAGTTGAGCTATTTACGAAAAAGTCGAAAATTCAGGACTCGATTCCAAAAATATATCTTAATTTTTTTCTACCAAACTCGTGCGAAAATGTTCTTTCAGACATCTACTTTCAGTGAAAAAAATTTGGCGGAGGTTATTTTTTTTTATTTTCTTTGCCGAGCGTTACAAAATGCCGCATTTCGTGGTTTTAGCAAAAACGGCATCTTTGACCACGGTCACATATGCTCCCATCTGGACTGATGTGCACCAATCTGTGTGAAAGTACTCCCCAAAGTACCCCCAAGTACGTGTGAGGAGTTGCGGGGACGTGCCTCCAGCCAGGAGCGAGCTGTAGGTTCTCTTTACCGTGTCAAAAATAGGCATTATTTTGGCTATTCGAGCGTAAGCGACCGAGAGCATGATTTTACTTGTTCTGGCTTACAAATGAGATAATGGGCTAGAATGAGGATCCAAACATACTTTCCCGAGTCAAAATGACCATCTAAACACAACTCTGGGGTCAGTTTTGCTCTAAATAGTCGCCCCTTTGCCCCTTAAGAACTTAGATTCTGTCGACGGGTTCTGACACCGTTGAGGCACTAGACGACATTCTAGAGCTAAACTGACCTCGGAATTGTGTTCAGATGGTCATTTTGAGTCGGAAAAGTATGTTTGGATCCTCATTCCAGCCCATTATCTCATTTGTAAGCCAGAACAAGTAAAATCATGCTCTCGGTCGCTTACGCTCGAATAGCCAAAATAATGCCTATTTTTGACACGGTAAAGAGAACCTACAGCTCGCTCCTGGCTGGAGGCACGTCCCCGCAACTCCTCACACGTACTTGGGGGTACTTTGGGGAGTACTTTCACACAGATTGGTGCACATCAGTCCAGATGGGAGCGTATGCTACCGTGGTCAAAGATGCCGTTTTTGCTAAAACCACGAAATGCGGCATTTTGTAACGCTCGGCAAAAAAAATCAAAAAAAATAACCTCCGCCAAATTTTTTTTTACTGAAAGTAGATGTCTGAAAGAACATTTTTGCACAAGTTTGGTGAAAAAAAATTAAGATATATTTTTGGAATCGAGTCCTGAATTTTCGACTTTTTCGTAAATAGCTCAACTTGTATCGGCTATAGCTTCTATGAAAAGTACGACAATCGACTTTTGCAGGTGGTCAAATTGTAGGTTTTTTCAAGACCTTTAAAATGACCACCTGCAGAAGTCGATTGTCACATGTCTAGTAGGAGCTAGATCGCTTTGAAGCAGGCCCAAAAATCGCTAAAATTTGCTCTCGATAATTAGCTTGCAGAAGCCGTCAGGCTCACTAAGTGGCGTTGGACAATTTTTTTTTTCAAAAGTACTAGTCTTGACGAGAAAAATGCGCCCAAGTACGTTGAAAAATATTGAATTGCGTTGGAACTATGATTTTCTTAGGATAGGCTAAAAAAGGGCCTAAAATGGCCCTTTCATGGGCCCTGGGGCCCACAGGGGGGGCCGAAAAAATCTGAAAAAAATTTTTTCGTACTATTTTAACATAGTACTAATGGAAAAAATTTTTGCGGATTTTTCCCAGACCCCCCTGGTGACGGTTTTGTCCAGCTTGCTCAAGAATGACTCATATATATATATATGTGTGTGTGTGTGTGTGTGTGTGTGTGTATGTATATATATATATATTTGAATACTAAGGTCCCAGAGTGTTTTTCGATCGACAGTATATGGGTGGTGCTGATGGCGAGAGTAGTGATAATCACGAGGTAGAGCTCCATATTTTAAGCAGATATGGCAAATGCTATTTTTTTTCTTTTTTCGTCTCCAATTGCTCCTCTTGCTCCTCTCGTTTAAGTCTCGATTTTTCCCTCTTGATTCGAGCATTGTTTTCACTATTTTCCATGAGTCAATAATATTGAATATCCTGTCACAATCAACGATCTAGCACCACGCAAGCTATTTCCCATGTATCTAATTTTAAAATCCTTTCAAAATGGTTATAGTAGTCGATTTGCACAGAGTTGTCGTCAAATGCCCGAAACCGATATTGATAGTAGAGCTCAGAATCAGGAAACAACTAGTTGCGCGAATAACTACAAGCCCCCCCCCTCCTGCCGTACACAGTCGTCCAAAATTCTCTACAATGTTTACCGGTGAGCACAAACATACACGTTTACAGCGTAATGCTGTGTCTATGTTTGATAAGCCTGTACGACAAGCCGGAGCTCTGAAATTCCTTCTGCTCAAGATCTGGCGCCTCGACCGTGATTCTTCAATTGACCGTAAAATTTTTGAATAAAGTCTATGGTGGTATTTGAAGGTAGAATGGGTTCTCTGGTGTGATTAATCTGTTTCCAAGATGATATGAGCGATTGCAACCTCATAGAAGTGCTGAGACGGGCTCGATCACATCGACCCCTTCGATACAATTCTTGTAATGCTTCTCACTCAAATAACATTCCATATCAGGACATGAGAACTATGGGATATTGTTCAAAAATAGGTGGAGAAAAATGGGCAAAACATTCCAGGAGCGTGCCCCCCTTCTCCCCCTCGTGCCGTAGAAATTTGACCATTTTGAGTCGAGTGGGCGCACGAACTGACCCATCTTCTTGATGCTATCATTTAAACGCAATTGGTCGCACGCACCCAAACCAAACAGGATATCATTGGTGTTGTTTCAAGCTATTGAAATCCGTTTCGATCATGCAACTATCGCAAATGTTATTTTTTTTTATAAGCTCAGTACGGGAGATCTCAACTTTTCGTGAAAACACGGTTACGCGACTTCGACGTTTGTTTATGAACGCCACGTTGAAGGCACGCGTCTGAAACCAATCTTTTCTCAATATACAGGGTGCCTAAAATGTCACTGAATTTTGGCAGAATTTTTCAAGCAATGTTATTTTTGCAGCAGGCTGAAGAAATCAAAAAACGGCGCGAGTACGCTAAGAGATACTCAAAGAATGAGGGTTGCGGGCCGTGCTGTGGATAAACAGATTCTTTTGACAGAACAGCGAATAGAGTAAACATTCCGAGGCCCTCGAACCTATTCAAATCAACTCCGACACTTTGATAATCTTTTGAAGGTTCAGAGATAGCGTGCAGTACGCCTAATGTCAAAAGTTCTGTAGAACCTCTCACATGTGAACCTATAGATATTAATAGCTTGAAAAATGAGGTATATGTAGCTTCAGCATGTATGTATGAATAACTAAACTGGGTGATGGTAAATTTGGTGAACTAATATACGGCAATGCTATACTATGAACTATACTATGAACACTTGTAGCTGCACGCACGCGTTCTCTCTCTCTCTCTCTCTCCGTCTATATACTATATATATTCAGGTGAATACCCCACTCGCTCGTCGAAACATCGAAAGTTCACACATACTCGCGTCGGCCCTAATACAATCATATTCAGATAAAAGCTGCGCGAAAATCGAACTATTTGAATGGAAACGCGTGTCTTCACGTTCCGCAAACTCGAAACGCCGAAATTAGTACCGAGAAGAGGGAGACAGATCGGCAGCAGGTCTCGAGGTGCAACTAGCCCTCGAAAAAAATCAGTCTAGCACCGGACCGGGACGCCAGTATACGCGATCAAAGTTCGCTCTCGCGAGTGTGATCATCTGGTGATCCTGCCTATCACGAGCGACTAGCCGTGATATTATCCCCCTGGACGCGCGACTAGCCGTCGTGGGTGCGAGTATAAGGTGCCAGGCAGTTTTGAAGAGTTTGAAGGAAGAAGAAAAAAAAAGGTACTCGGTAAAAGAAAATTTCAACTTATTTTTTGCGTAGCCTTCGAGAGTGTCCCGAGGGTGAATCTAACCCGCGGCGTTGGGAACCAGATGCCACCGGGACAGGTTCCTGGTGCAAATTAGCTCATCCGCGGACGTGAATAGGATTATCTCGTGCCCATCTACCCAGTGCGGCACCCAACACACCACAGGTTGGGGCACACACCTACCAAGTGGCACGAGGTACGGCGACCTAGGTTCCTTGTTAGGAAACCGAAGTTTTACGCGTCAAAAATGCCCTCGCGATAATAAAATCATTATCGTTTAATTATTGGAACGAGACCCCGCGGCTGAATTTCATTCATAATTTTTCTGATCATGAAGAGATCATGAACTTTCCTCATTCTTTTCAATATCGTAATGGAATTGGTCTCACGCAAAAGAGACAGAAGGAATGAATATGAGCTCCCTCTGAGCAATATTAAATTTCCTGTACATGGCCTCGTGTCAGAAGTTTTGAGTTGTTTAAAGTCAGTTAATTTTGCTCATATTTTTCTAGACGTATAAAATGTAACTGATAAGAGTGATTATATCGTCGCCCCCGACGAAGAAAAACACGTCCCCATTTAAGAATGCATTGGGAGAACAATGGGAGGTGTTTTTCTTCTTCGGGGGTGACGATATATAAATGAATATTCTATCTCTTCAACATGATGTGTTATTATTGCATAAATTCCCACCTCATGAATATGTTTACTGATGAGTAATATAATGATTTTGGTGTCGAGAACAATTTAAAACACCAAGAATATGATAATATTTTTTTTCATGGTACAATAATCCCCGGTTAATTATACAGTTGATGAATCTCCCGACGTCAAACTTTGTTAATTAGTCCTGGGAATGAATTTCTTTATAATCTCTTTTGGTATCGAAGTAATCCATATTGTGTGAAATGAATACACAACATTTCCAGGCTTCGAATGCTTTATCAGGACATTCTCACCCTATCAAATGATACCCCTAATGTAGGACCGATCACACAAATCGGATTAGAAAACAACTATTTGTGTAGTATTTGCATGATAATTATGCGTGTAACTATGCGAACGAGTACATGTACACTTGGCGACGAGGGATTCTTTCCGAATGTGAGGAAATATTTGCATCCCTGTCGCCCACTTGGGAGTTAGGTCGGAGCCACCGATGACGTCACTTCCGGCGATTCGAAAAGGTTAATTTTCTTTTGTTATAATTTTTGTGGGAGAGCGGGTTCTTCTGGGTTGGAAAATGACTGTACGAGATGACAGAATGAGGTGGCTGATGTGGTTTTAATACTCAACAAGTATGGTCTTTGACATAAGATGCGTCTTGGTCAAGAGCTACGGAAGAAGTGCCCTCGGCTACATTTTCGGGTCTTATATATAGGCCCGGTGCTTATGGTAATATGTGCTCGGCTCTGCTTCCGCGCGAGCGTTCTTAAATTCATAACATTGAGTTTCCTATTGAGAGCTAATTATCCGCGTGCACACGCGATTCCCCGATGGATTATGAATCTAGAACAATTATTGCTCAGCCAAGTCGAAGATCATCGTTTCAACTATAGATTGTTCGTCATCCGGAATGAAAACTGTGTAGAATCACCGAGATATTGCATGTGCACGGGAACCTATTAATTCAGCCTATTCTGCCCGTATTAAAGTGCTCGACTAGTCGTCGTCGCGCATTTTCTTGGAAGTGCTCGTCCCTGAGCGAGTATTTCCATGTACATATGTCACACCTTTCCCCTTAATCGATGGGATTTTTTTTCGTCCTCTCCGCATTTGCCCGGGAGATATTCCCGTGGAGCGAGGAAAAACTCCTGAAGGGAGAAAACCTGCTCCGGAGAGTTCTCTTTCATAAACGGAGGCTTCTTATTCTTCTGATAATCTTGTAGTGGCCAAATATATGACAATTGTGTGTATCTATCATTAATATTCTAGGATACATATCAGTTTCGTTCTCCGAATGTATGACAAATTGTGTGTACATAACATCATAATATAAAATTAAGATATAAAATAGAATCTTAATTATATAAAATAGAGTCTTAATTCAGGTGTTCAGGCCTTAATTCTCTTGATTAACAGTTGGGTTATAAAGAAAGTGAAATCTCCTCAGAGCTATGGCCACAGAAATCGTGTTAGTTGAGTAACACTCAGAATATTTCCCTTCAAGGGAAGGTAAAATTATGGCTCAAGTAATGGCACTAGTGTGCAATAATTAAATTGACTTCTGAGTTGAGAAGAAATCGAGAGATCGTGACTTGTTACACAAGCCAATAAATCACGTAAGAATATCTAGACTCTTTCGGATACCCCGATCGAGGTAATGAGAATACCATGGCCAGCGCCCATGAATAACTCATGTACATACAACTAACAAGAGGATTTTTTTTAAACCTGGGTGATTGAATTCATGGTCCACATCATTCAATATATCTTATACATATGCCTCTTCTTAATTGTCTACAGCCAATCATTAGTCAGCCATCCGTGACAGAGTCAATGCGAATTGTCGAACAACAAGGACTACTTTACGTTTAGCTTTTCCTTTTTCTCTCGTCTTACTAAAAGTTACCCATAAAATTCCGTGACTCTTAATTTCGAATGTGAGATCTGGCCTTCAAATTACTATTTATTCTGCATTTGATTATCTACTTCTCCCACGAGTTGTACGAGTATAGATAGTCCCGAACCCTAGATTCGAGTATAAATTCCTTATAATTTCCAATATGTCCCCAGAACAATGAACAGACAACACCAGTGATAAGTTCCTTATGATTTCAATATGTCATGCGTCCTGCATGTTATCTATATCTACCAGAGGTCTTTGTGCGAAGAAAATCGGTCCCTTAGTTGCGCGTTTTCCTAGACAGAACTAATCGTAATTCTTTTCAGTTATGTGGACATTGAATGTTTCGGGACCCAGCAAAGATTGATTTCATCCCTTCTATTTGTTTTTCCTGATAGTAACTGACTGTCCAGAAAAATCGAATAATTATGATCCGCCGAGGATGTGACCTTCTACGTGAATTGCTTAGAGTGTCACCAAGCACTCATCAACGAGAGAATCATCTAGTTGTTGCTTAGTTCTAATTGATATTGCTTCTATTGCAGATCACTCATTTCTTCGAAATTGCATTTCCAAATGAGCAGAAGGATCCGTGCCTCTTCATTCCATGGAGGCCTGGAGAGTGTGAAGGAAGAATAAATAAGTTGAGAAACAACACGTTTACGAGTATGTTTAATTATGTCTCGTGTATTGATGTGTAGTGTGCCCATGCATTTTAATTTTCATCCCGCTGTCGATCCGATATCATCACTTTTTCTGATCAACTCTGATTGCGCGCTAATCGACTGTGATCTCGTCGCGCGAGATGCTCCTATTCCGAAGAGATATGGACTTTTCTGTAAGAATCTGCGTAACCCCTGCAATACTTCCATTGAGAATTAATGAAGAAGAGGAGATGAAGAAAAATTCCAATTCTTGTTAACCGACAGAATTGGAATCTTCCCCTCTCTTAAACTCATTTAGGAGTCACGATTCGTATGAATCCCAGGAGAGAGGAAAAATCGATCCTTCGAAATTTGCGATGGCTATGGATACATTATCATCCACGAGTAGTTTACTACTATCGGTTTAAGAATGATTGACACCTAGAGAATTTCTGCTATCCTGGCTCCAAAAAAAATCGCCAATTTTTTTAACTGGGATAAGGTCGAAGCACATCTAGTCGCGGCCATGATGAAATTTTTTTGAAGTCGATCGGATGACAACTGCGGCTGTAGCTGTTATCAGAATGTAAACAAACGCGGGGATAAGGCCAATTTCAGAGGTAGCTCGACTTTGGGATGCTACAGCTCTGCCAAAAGAAATTCTGGGGCGCTGCAAAAAATGTAGGTGATAGATGTTTGGTTCCCCAATAGCGTCCAACAACAATCAGCCAAGGAAATTAATAACTTTTGGAGATAATCCAGTTATTGTTATCTCGGGATCTATTGAGGTTGAAGACTTGATTCAAAAACAGAAAACTCATAAAAAAATTCTGGATGTCAAATACAAAAATGCAATGAGAGATTTTGAATAAACAAACGCGTGGCAAGGTCGCAAAGTTGAAAAAAATTAAAGTTTGGGCCTATTGTGAGGCTTTTATTGTCTTTTACAGCCGAGGCCCGTAAAATCGGCGATGGGCGAGACTACCTGACCGCGGACCATAAAAGTCGTAAAGTTGCGGTCTCGGAGTCAATTAGGGTACCATCAGTCTGCTTCGGCTGCAATAATGAAGCTGAATTTTCAACAAAGAGAGCAATAAAACTATTTCGAACGCGATTTGGGCATGGCGTTACAAATATCGCCGATTCATCGATGAAGCATTGTCAATGATGAATCGAACAGTCTATCAATGACGCGTGTGTGCAGGTGTCTTTTTCTCTGTCAGAGTTTCGCGATATCTGCATGTAAGTATTCTTTGGCGGATCCTTCAAATGATTGATAATATACAATCAATACTTTATCTACATGATTCCGATGTGAAACAGTTGGATATCATCCGTATTGATAAGATAACAATCAACAGTTGAATGATTTTACCATCATCTTGTTCGACCGATTATTTATAGCATCATAGAAATGAATGTATATCGTGTTATTGCGCGTTTCGCACTATCAATAATTATCAATCAACGATCGAACAAGATAATAGTAAAATCATTCAACTGTTGATTATCATCTTATCAATACGGATGATATCCAACTGTTTCACAAAAACAGCTGCTAGATTCCCTCCAGACAGGATTTCGACGACACAACAGTACGCAGACTGCTTTACTGAAAATGACTGACGACATCCGAATGGCCAGAGACAAGCAAAAGATCACGCTACTGTTGCTTTTCGACTTCAGTAAGGCATTTGATACGATCTCGCCATCAAAACTGCTACAAAAACTTCGTCTATTAGGCTTTTCGAGGACGGCTCTCATGTGGGTAAAATCGTATCTTGAGGAGCGCTCCCAATTAGTTACATCAAAGAATAGTGGAGATTCTGATTGGCTCACAACCAATCTGGGAGTCCCACAAGGTTCCGTCCTCGGACCTCTCTTGTTCAGTCTCTATGTGAATGACCTACCGACCCTGCTTCGCGGACAGCCCATCAAGCACGTACTCTATGCAGATGATCTCCAAATTTACCTTCACATCGAGAAGGACAAAGTGCTGGAGGGTATCGCTAGGCTCGAGGAAGCGGCACAACTTGTCGCGGGGTGGGCGGAGGCCTCCGGCCTGCGTCTGAACGCCAGCAAGACCAAAGCGATCTTTTTTGGTTCGAGAGATAACGTCAAAGAACTGAGAAGGATGGGTCTTGCGGGGGTTGGGATGCGGGGCGGGGTCGTTGTTCCTTTCAGCGATACGGTTGTGAGTCTCGGTGTGACATTAGACAGTAAACTCAAGTGGAAATCGCAGATTGATCAAGTCACTAAAAAAGTCAATAGAGCCCTGTACGGTCTGCGATTTATTAGGGCATGTACCACCGAGACTCTCCGCCGAAGACTAGTCGAGACGTTAGTTCAACCCCACTTGGACTATTGCGCGGTAGTGTGTCTTGATGCGGAACTGAAACAACGGACGCGACTGCAACGATTGAGTAATTCATGTGTGAGGTACATCTTTGGCGTAAGAAGGGATGAACACATCTCTCCTTACAGGGAACGCCTGTGCTGGCTGCGTCTGGACTCGCGTAGATTATACTTTGCAGCCATTCTGATGTATAAGATCGTGAACATGAAAGAGCCCGATTACTTAGCTGCAATGTTTACCAAGTACCAGCGCAGGCCGACCAGTCGGAGTGATGAGAGAGAACTCAACATCCCCAGAGTTCGGCTCAAGGCTACTGAATACTCTTTTCAGTATCGAGGTGCTAGGCTCTGGAACTCTCTTCCTCCCCTCTTGCGCCACTCACCATCACTATCATCCTTCAAATCTTCATTAAAACTTCATCTGCTCAGTCTCGACTCCGAAAGTACACCCATCATCCCAGCCGTTCTAAACTGAGTGCTTCCAGTAGGTCTTTGCACTTTAAATTTCTCTTTTTTTTTCTTTTGATGTCACTTTTGACTCAACTGTTGACTGAATTGTGCATGAACTATGCACTTACCAAATGACGTGTCATATGCATCTGTGATAAATAATGTGATTTTGAATGACCTCGACCAAACACTTTTTTCTCTTTTCTTGCTATGCCTGTATCATAAGTACTAGTAATATATTTATATATATATATTTTTTCTTCTTGTTTACCAATGAGTAGAATTACGGCATCTCAAGAAATTTATATGAGTTGTACATGTTTTTGTATTTCTATGTTTTTGCCAAAAAGGCAGAATAAAGTGATATCTTATCGGAATCATGTGGATAAAGTATTGATTGTATATTATCAATCATTTAAAGGATCGGCCGAAGAATACTCACATGCAGATATCGCGAAACTCTGACAGAGAAAAAGACGCCTGCACACACGCGTCATTGATAGACTGTTCGACTCATCATTGACAATGCTTCATCGATGAATCGCCGGTATTTGTAACGCCATGCCCAAATCGCGTTCGAAATAGTTTTATTGCTCTCTTTGTTGAAAATTCAGCTTCATTATTGCAGCCGAAGTAGACTGATGGTACCCTAATTGACTCCGAGACCGCAACTTTACGACTTTTATGGTCCGCGGTCAGGTAGTCTCGCCCATCGCCGATTTTACGGGCCTCGGCTGTAAAAGACAATAAAAGCCTCACAATAGGCGCAAACTTCAATTTTTTTGAACTTTGCGACCTTGCCACGCGTTTGTTTATTTAAAATCTCTTATTGCATTTTTGTATTTGACATCCAGAATTTTTTTATGATTTTTCTGTTTTTGAATCAAGTCTTCAACCTCAATAGATCCCGAGATAACAATAACTGGATTATCTCCAAAAGTTATTAATTTTCTTGGCTGATTGTTATTGGATGCTATTGGGGAACCAAATATCTATCACCTACATTTTTTGCAGCGCCCCAGAATTTTTTTTAGCAGAGCTGTAGCATCCCAAAGTCGAGCTACCTCTGAAATTGGCCTTATCCCCGCGTTTGTTTACATTCTGATAACAGCTACAGCCGCAGTTGTCATCCGATCGACTTCAAAAAAATTCCATCATGGCCGCGACTAGATGTGCTTCGACCTTATCCCAGTTAAAAAAATTGGCGATTTTTTTTTGGAGTCAGGATAGCAGAAATTCTCTAGGTGTCAATCATTTTTAAACCGATAGTA